>CM074593.1:5007500-6257500 GCA_037305975.1 Chrysolophus pictus | reverse complement strand
AACAAGGATGTAACTTCTGTTCCCAAGTCAGGGATGGGCACCCTTTCCAGAATAGTCTGGAAGCAGAGCAGCCTTACCAAAGCCCTAGCACATCAGTGGTAGAATAATGGAATCATAGAATCATTCTGAGTTGGAAGGTACACATAAGGACCATCAAGTCCAACCTCTAAGGACACGAGCTGCCATTTCTCTGATTCATCAGCCCCTTTGGCTGCAAACACAGCCCTCACTCCAAAAAGATCTGCAGGGCGTGGATCCAAAGGTGGTCATGGAATGGAAGAGCAGTCCCCACCACCTCATACTCACCGTGCCCCGCCATCATGGTGGAGTAGTCTCTGGTCAATGAGGAGCTCCCCATCACCCTGTGCTCCTGCTGCACGTGCTGGTGGTAGCTGGTGTTTGCTGTCCTGGTCAGCGTGCTGCTGCTGCTGCCGGAGAAGTAGTCCATGCGGCCATTCAGCAGGTGTTCTGTGAAAGAGGGCACATGTAAGGGGTCTGGCTGAGGGCAGGCTTCTGCTCCAGGCCCCATGGCTTTGTCTTAGCTTTGCCCTGGCTTCAGTTGCTCTGGCAGGTCGTTCTGGAGCTCTGCGTCTTGAACAAGTCACCCAACACGATAAGGGGGAAACAAACGGGTAAACAGAGACGCTGCCCTACACCAGCACCAGACACACATGGTGCCCAAGGTAACTCCAGACCTCGGCCTCACTGGGGCACTGCTTGCAGTTCTCAACACGTTCCCTCACATCCCTCCTTTGACGCAAGCGCAGGTTTATAATTTCAGGTTCAGAAAGAAGGCAGAAGAAGAAAAAGCCTTTTATGGAGGCGGTTTCTCCTTATCTCTCTCTGGATCCCATCTCAGTTGGATCTAAAAAGCAAACTGCTTCCTTGTTCTGGTCCTTGGCAGATCCTCAGCAGGCCAGGAGAGATCAGCTACCATAGAATCATAGAATCGTTTGAGCTGGAAGGAACCCTTAAAGGTTGTCCAGTCCAAATTTCTGTTTAACAGTCCAGCAGATCTACCCCAGGAGCTCAGGGCACTTAATTAAGTTGAGGAGCTGCCTTTGGAGGCGATACTTTCCAGGCATGAGTTTGCTCGAGTCTCGAAGGTTCGGCCTTTTGTAGAAGCAACTTGCTAGCAGGCTCCCAAGTCCATGCCGAGATGGGGGTTACCTTGACACTCGCGAACAGACACACTGAGACTCTACAGCATGTGGACATCATGCCAACAGGAGGACGGGCACATAAGGGGGAGGAAGGGGGCTGACCCAGCCGCAGCCCCTCGGCTCAGAGCAGGACGAGACAGGACACTCAGTGCCATACGAAGTCGTCCTTCACCTGCTTGGGGCCGGGGGGTCCCGCTCCTCATGGGGCTGCCAGTAGCCACGTCGCCATCCTCCTCACGGAGGAGACCCTCAGTGTCCGAGGAGAGGTGGCTGCTGCCAGAGAGGCGGGGAATGGTTTCAGGTGGGAGCCTCCAGGTGATGCGGCGAAGATCCAAGTCTTCTCCCAGCAGCGGCACGTATTTCCATCGGGAGCCTTTGGGATAATGTAAGCACCGGTGTTGGCATGGTCTAGAGGGGACAGAGCGGGACACCGACCGCCTTCGTGCTGCTTGCTAGGAAGGGGAGGGGAACAGCACCCGTTGGATGACGAGTCCAGGTGGTGCACCATCACATCACTGGTAGATGGAGGGAACGTGACACGCACAATATGCCTCAACCCCAGGGCTGTTTTCCAGCCCTGTGTCCATCGTGACAAAAAGTGAGAGTTGAAGTCCCACCATACGCCTATCACGAGCAGTTTGCTACGCCAATCCCCTGCTCAGGAGAGGCTCCACGCTCCGCAGTGTGCACGCAGGATGGCCAGACACTTGGTGTTCCCATTACTTCTGCTCTCTGGGAATTGCTTCTGGATCCCAGGCTTTGGAGAACCCCCTCAGGAAAGACCCTCCAGATCCCACTAATTTATGGCCAGTCTTTCCCTCCTTGTCCCAGTGCAGTAGACAAGGAAGCCAGCCTCATCCTGAAAGCTAAGCGATGGAAGAAGAGATGAGAGGCCACAGGGATCCAGTGGGATCCAATTCCCTGACCAGTGCCTCCCTATCTCCTGGTGTGCTCCCTCCTGATGGCTTGGCTGAGACCTTGAGCCTCCAAAGGACTCAGAGATCTGTGCTTGCCAGCTCTGGTTGGCTAACAGTAATTTTCTTGGTCCATTCAGACAGTAACAGACAGGGAAGATGAACACAGAGGGCTATGAAGAATTCCACCACCCCACACTGAGATTTCTCTTTGTCTCCTGGCTAGAACATGGTCCTATTTAGGCTAACATTAGTCAAGTGTTCCCAGCTCCTGTGCTTTGGAAGTGCTGATCTCCACCAGCTCCATGATTCGGATCTCCCCATCTCAGCGAGGAGGAAAGGAGCAGCGAAGCTCATTGTTGAAAGCTGTTAAGGAAAGTGAACGTTAGAAGTGACCTTTGCAAAACCTGGAGCAACGTACCTGAATCATCAGAGACGCTGGGACGCTTGCTGCCAGCTGGAGTGCGAAGCACGTCCGTGCTGTACATCAGGTAGCTGTCGTAGTCCTCACCTCCTTCAGCATCAATGATGGGGACATCGGGAATGATGGGGACTGGAGGGGAGGTGGAGAGTGCCGTTAGACACAGCTCAAAACCACGCTGGATCCACCACGCTCAGGCCTTCAGCCTTCATCAGGGTGAACGGCACAGTGGAGAGGGCAGGGTGTGGAGGAGCAGCTGGGTGATGAAGGAAGCCCCCCAGCACTGCTCCCGCCTCCACTGCCCCCCATCCAGATAGGGCAGCAACTCACTGGACATGGGACGCTTGGGCTGCGTAGCGAGGTTGATGGTGGCTTCTCGCTCAGGTCCCCAGCCAGCACCGTTCCTGGCCTTCACCATGTAGCGGTAGGGCTGGGACTCCCGCAGGTTTTCTATCAGCACCATGCGCTTCTTTGGGTCTTCAACCAGCACCTTCTTCATGGGGCCAATGGGGACTGAAAGTAGAGGTACGCATATCCCCCCATGAGGTCATGAGGCACAGAGAGCCCCACAGCAGCGCATCCTTGGCCAATGGGATTGATGAGTTTTGGTGTCAGGACACAGCTCTGCTCAGGGACAATTTGTAGAGGCTATCTGGGATGCTCATGACAGGCATGACATTGTCTTGGGGAAATTCCCACACTGAATGCTGAAGTCAACCTATAGCAGAAGTCTCCTACTACTCCCATAGATCTAGGTCTAGACCTATGAACAAAGTTTTAAACACCAGCACAAAATACTACAGAAACGAATGAGAATTGAGAGTACTCATGGCCAGTTTTCACAATAAATGCCCTTGGAGCCCTTTTGGTTCTAGAATTATAGTCTCATAGAATCATTTAGGTTGGAAAAGACCAGTAAGATCACCCACTTCAACTATCAACCCATCCCCACCATGCCCACTAACCCACGTCCCTCAAGGTGACATCTATCCTTTTCTAGAGCACCTCCAGGTTTCCTGCTGCAACACGGGACCAGATGTGGGAAGTACACTCCAACCGGTAGAGCTGCCCTGGCAAGAAAACAAGCACTTACCATTTTCATCGTTAACGAGTCCATAACTGACTTCATAAGCTGTGATCACCCCATTGGTTTCTGCAGGCTCAGCCCAGCTCAGCTGTGTCACGGTGGAAGACACAACATTGAAAGCCAAGCGACCAGGCTCACTGGGAACTGTAATGACAAGAGCCAAGAGGCCAGGTTACTCCAGCTGGGAGCAAAGCAATCAGGAGCTCCATAAATTGCAGACATACGAGCACCAATTTGCTCCTACATAGAGAATCTCACCATTCTCCAGCGTGCGGCAGTGTATGATGTCAGAGTAGGTCCCTTCACCCGTAGCATTATAGGCACAGACTTGCATCTCGTAGTCGCAGAAGGCGTAGAGGTTTTTCAGTGTTGCCCCTGGTGATTTGACGTCCATGACATTGACTTCGGTTTCGGGGTCACCCTGCACCCAGTATTTCACCTGACAAGACAAGTGATAGCTATAACTCCTTCAAGTCTTCACTGTAATAGGTGAGGAATTCCTCATCTCTTTTTAGATCTGTTCTTAGGGCGTTGTTCAGCCCTCCAAAACAGGGGTCGGAACACTTTGTGGTATCTCCAGACCTCACTGCCTCATTTGCACCCCATTCCAGAACACATAGGTGTCCTTTGGGGCCTTCCCTGCAACGTTGCCCAAAGGTAAGGGATGGAAAGGGGGATGAGCCCAACAGGAAACTTTCCTGCAAGTCCACCCAACAATGGTCATCAGGGTTGGAGAAGTACTGGCACAGCTGCCCAGGAATGTGGTGGAGTCACCATCCCTGGAGGTACGAACTGTGGAGATGTAGCACTGAGGGACGTGGTCAGTGGGGATGGTGGGGGTGGATTGGGGCTGGACTTGGTGATCTTAGTGGTCTTTCCAACCTTAATGATTCTATGGCAGGGACCAGGATGGAAGAACTCGCTCTCTTCTTTGAGTCTCTTCTCCCCATCCCTTCAGCATGAAGGAATATGGGTGTGAGAGCTGCATGACTTGAACCCACACCTCCCCTGGTATCCACACACTCCTTACCTTGTACCCCAGAGGTTTTCCCGTTGGAGGAAACCAATTGAAGTGGATTTCCTTGGAGCTCAGAGCCTGGGCACTGGGATTAAGAGGTGCACTCAGGCGGCCTTTGGGAGACTGGGTGAGCTGGCCCATGCCAGTCAGTGGGGGGACACCATCCACCACCTCTGTAGACACAAGGAAGAGAGAACACATCAGTGCCAGTCCTCCAAGGAGATGGAAATAAAAGAAATGGGCACCTTCCTGGCACTGCCTGGCATTACTGAAGGATAAATCTCCGTCATAGGGAAGGAGACTGAGGCCATCTGGTGATGCCATCCCCCCAAACCATGCAGCAAGTCTGGCACAAAGTCTGGCTCTGATCCCCTAATGTCCTGTACCACCTGCTTCTTCTCACAGTTTTGGAAGAATTTTGCTTCTTGCAGCTGCAAATCTTCAGCTTTGGCTCAATGCATCTAATTCTGGCCACCTCTCCCCCTATTTTTACAGCTTTTTATTCAAATCCCTAAGGAAAAGGACTGAAGAATGCACTCTTTCCTTTTGCAGTACAGACCATCCATCTTCTTCCCACCTATACCCTCTAATGCCTCTAGAGGGAGACCCACATCCACCGGTCGGAGCTGGATGCTCTTCATCGCAGCCCTTACGGGGAGGAGGAAGGCTGGAGCTTTGTGGCACACTCCAGGTGAACTGATCGTGCGTGGGGTCAACCACCTCCTGCTGCCATTGCCCAGCACCTGGCTGCCAACCCCTACCTGGGTCAGCAATGGTCACCGTGGCCTGGGGGTATCGGCCAATCTTGGCGCCATTCTTGGGATGGAGGAGGTCGATGGCAAATTGCTTGACCTGGCGGTTGTGCAGGAGGGTGTCTATCTCAGTTAGCTCCAGCAGGGAGACCTGCACCTCTTTTCGGGTCTCCCCAGGCTGGAAGACCAGGTCACCTTCTGTGAAGACGTAGTCCTGGAAGAGAAGGGAGTAGTGCATGATTAATAGCCCACAGCACCCACCAGATGATTCTCAAGCTTTAGCTCTCCCTTCTCCTTGGCCATATCTCCTTTTGAGCCCAGTTCAGTGTTTTTCTGCAGTTTGGTTCCTTTCTTGGTGCCTGCTCGCTTCTGCCTGCCCAGGTCAGGAGCCCCATCCTTACCCTGCCTTCCTTGGCAGTGAGATCTCGGGTCCTGTAGGTAACTTGGGACCTCCCGTTGTCTATGATCTCCCGCAGGACAGGGATCTTGGCCACCTTATCAAAGCGGCTGTGGGAATAGGCTGGCTGCAGGAAGGTGATGAGGCTGCTGGCTGGAAGGGGCAGAAAAGAACAAATGTGTTAATGCACTAAGATTCACACTCAAAGTGCTCAGGGAAAGAGTTCATTGAATCATAGAATCATTTCAGTTGAAAGGGATCCTTAAAGGTCATCTGGTCCAACTCCCCTGCAATGAGTGGGAAGTTCTTACCACCCAAAGCTATAAACCACACTGGAAATACGACTGCATGGGCTGATGGCTTCACCAGTCCTGACTTTTCTCCCTGCTCAAAACCACCCTATGGGAAGCAGAAGCAAATCACTGGGGACATTCACTTGCTGCCCTAAGCACTGCAGGGACTTATGGCCAACCCATGTAACTCCTGCCATGGAATTAGTAAGAGGTAAACTGTGGTGGTCACATATTTTGGTCTCTGTCACCAGGGGCGATAACTTTTCTTTTTATGCTTTAAAAGATGCTGTGGTTCAGACCCCAGTACCTGAAGATAGCAGTCTCTGGCTTGTGACCTATGGGAGCACACAGACTGCACCTTCCTGACAAACCACAAGTCCATCTGGACATGGGACACACAGATACAAACTGCCCTTTATCTCATGCCATGGTCACCTCCCTTCACCTTGTTCCTTGATGATGGTGATGTTGACAATCCTGCGTCCAATCTGTGCGATGCCAGTGGGGACATCGATGGCCTCCACCTGAAGCTGCTTCTCATCATCATCATCCTCCCTGATGAAGAGTGGGACACGGACATCAACCAGCTCCACAGCTTCTTGGAATTCCACCATCCCGTGAGCATCTGGGGGAAGGGACAACGATGGAAGGTGGAAAACGTCCCCACTGCCCAGCACACAGCATCAGGCTCTGCTCCATACCTTGGTCGGAGGTCACAGTGTAGTAACCTGGTGAAACCTTCAGGTCGTTGAAAGCCTCATGGGAAACATGCTTCTCAGTGACCTTGATGATCTCTGCCTTGGCGGAGCGAGGGGCGGTGAGCACCGTGTCCACAATGGTGTGGTCCTGTCTGGAAGTGAGGAAGACAAGAGCTGAATGAGGTTTGCTCGCTGCTGGAGAGGAGAACAGCATAGAAGGCTGGAAGATCCACTTACCTCTTCCCAGAATTGGGCTGTACCCTGGGAGGGGGAGAAAGAAAAAAATCAGAGTGAGTAAAACCTCTGGGGAGACAAAGTTCTGCATGAATCACAGCCCTGCACATGTCTGGGCTGCAGAAGCTGCCCTGCGGGCTGCAGCCATAGGGACCCATGCCAACCCATCCTACAGAAACAACAGCCCCATTTCATGTTCCCTCCTGTCAGGCTGCTCCCTCCAGCCCTAGGTTTCCCAGTGCAGTGAGGAACAAGCCCACAGGGCACCCACAGCTGCTCAGAGCCCCAGGGAGGGGATGGTGCTCCCTGCTCAGTGCCAGCATCCCCATGCTGCAGCAGGCACTCCTCATTGTGCACAGGGCTGAATTTTCCCATTGAGCACCATGTGAGCACTGGGAATGGCTCACAGATCACGCTCTGTCCCACACAACAGATTTCACACCCTTCCCATCACTCTTGGGCATGACCCTGGGGTACCCTGACCCAAAATAGAAGGCCTTCCCACAGTGACCCACCTGAACTTGGTCTGCTGGGGCTTGTAGCACCCTGGGATGTGCTTGTAGATGTCATCCAGCTGTAGGAGCAAGAGGGACTTTGTAGATGTACATCACCCTGAGCCAAACCCAGTCCTCCCCTTTTCCCCCTACCCAAGGCAGAGATGACCATACACCTTGTCCCCAGTACACAGCTAGAGGCTGCACCTGGAGCAAACCCAATGCAATGCTTTGATAATTCTGAGGATTTGTGTTTTCTTTCAATAAGAGGGAAAATCACTTCTTTGGAAGGTTCCCATCCCCATCCCTACTGTGCTCGGACTCTTACATTCTCCTCCACTTCCTTGCGCAGCTGCTCGCACTCCCGGCTTTCTGGCTTCACCAGGTTCTGCGTGAAGAGCCGTGTCAGCCTCAGCGACAGCCCGTAGGGAACTGGAAGAAGAAATTCCCCACTCTGACAACCCAACCAACGTGTGATCTGCATGACGTCCAGATCACACGTTGCCAACAGCCAAACCCCATCCAGCATCAGCCCAGAAGAACTTTGCAAAGCGTTTGGTGGTGACGTGATGGCTACTGGGGGCAACCACCGAGGCTTCATCTCCTCCAGCATCTCCTCCGGCCCCGTTCCTCACATCTGTCACTTACTGAGGTCTTTGGGGTTGAGGGCAGGGTGGGAGGTGAAACCCTGCTTGTGGACGTTGTTGTTGATCTTCCAGCGGACGGTGTCCCGACCCTTGAGGGATCCACTGCGGACCATAGGGGTGTCCAGGTGGTCTGAGGACATGAGGCTCTGGCGGAGCATGTAGTGGTCCTCCTTGAAGCCAACAGTGCGACCTGCAGAGTTGAATAACCATAAAATCATGGACTATCCCAAGTTGGAAAGGATCCATGAGGATTATTGTGTCCAACTCCTGGGTGCAATGGATGCCAACTATCAATTCCCCAATAGCAGGGATTTGTCCTGGAGAATCTTCCACCAAGCTAAGGGTGTTGGGAGCACAGTGGGGCCAACAAGTTGGTGGCAAGAGTGGGGGTGTCCAAGAGGGGGACAGCATGCAAGAGGTCTCCAGCTTGGAGAGCCAGCAGAGGGGTTCCAGTTGGGGAAGGAGGATGAGCAGTATCTTGTCTTTGAGGCTCTGATAAGACATTGCCCCTATTCACCTCCCTGAGGTGAGACAGGAAGAGGAGGAGGATGCTTACTTGTGTGTATCCCCCCACAAGAAGGCAGTGACCCCACAGACCCCTCTCCCCATTCAAAGGGCTCATACCTCGTGCACAGCAGGGGAGCAAGGCCAGGCAAGCCTAGAAAATAAATGACCAAACACACAGTCACTCTGTAGTCAGAGGTGAAACTCCCATCTTCAGCTGGGAGGATTTAGTGCTGGAGTGGGGACAGATGGGGCTCTGGAAGGTGATCTGAGCCTGACAGCCCTTTAGTGGGGGAAGTCACACTGCAATTCACAGCAGTGATGCTGCATGTCAGTCAAGAGGCAGCGCTGATGTCCCAGCTACAGTGGAGGTGGGCTGGGTTTGGGTGTCACTCACCTTGCAGCAGGCACAGTACCTCCAGCACAGCAGCAGCAGCAGCCCCAGGAGCAGGATGAGGAAAATGATCAGTGGGATGAGCCAGAGGAAGCTGCCAGGAGGGCACTCTGCAAGCAACAGCAGCATCAGCAGTACATCAGCCCCGGAGGGAAGTGAGGAGCCAGGTTCAGCTTGGGAGCATTTCTCCCAATGCTCACAGTGAGCAGTGCTGCCCAGGGAGAGCTCTGCCACTTCTCTGCTCACCTTTCTTCTTCTGCACCTGGACGGTGGCATTGGGGAGAACACTGGGGTCTCCCTCCAGTGTGTAGTGGTAGGTGCAGTCATCCTCCTCGTCCTGGAAGGAGCAGTGCTCATTGGCCTCCTCTGCAAACAGATTGGGAACACCATCATCATGCTGTGGTCACCAGGATTAGCACCCCCCCAGGCCATGCACAAGGCAGGCAGATCCCATGCCTCTGCATCTCAGTACCTTTCTTCAGCTCCTCCACCATCTGCACGTGGAAGTGGCATGTGCTGCAGTTCCCTTTTCTGTTGCCTGTTCCCCAGGCCTGGCACTGCACGCAGTCCCTGATGCTCTCACACACGGCCTGGAAGCCCTGGAGAGAGGCAGATGGAGAAGATCAGCTCTGGGGCAAGCACCACACCCAGAGCAGGCTGCAGAGATGCCATCCCCAGCACTGCAGCACCCACATTAGGTGGCCTTCGCAAAATACAACTGAGCTATCTTTCTTCACAAGGGATTAGCAGTGGGGAAACCGAGGCACTGAGACATGAAAAGAGTTTTCCTTGAGGCAAACCAGAATAAGGCAAGACCAAGACCTCTACCCCATGCACACCCTACACACACTCAGCATCCGCATGGCCGTAACACTGCTGGAGAGCTGGAGGGCATGGCATCTCCCCAAGCTCTGCACTCCTTCCCCAGCAGTTCACCCTGGGAAGGAGAAGTGAGAAACCCAAAGAACCCCATGCAGATCCTCACCAGGGAGTAGCTGATCTCGCAGGTGGAGCTGGTGTACAGGGATGCCTTGTCACAGATGCACCGTCCACACTCACACCTCCCCTGGTTGTTGCAGATCCCCTGGGGGAGCAGAGGGGACAGTGGGTGTCATAGGGCATTCACACACTGGCCATGACACTGGGTTTTGCTGCTGGGACATTGCTGTGAGTGCCTGGGACATACCCCCCTGCTGTCAATGCAGGTGTCATTGCTCGTGGGACACTCACAGCCAGGGCCCTCCCAGCCGCTCTCACACACACATGCGCCCTTGGAGCAGCGACCACGATCTGCAAGGTGAGAGGAGACATCACTGCATGGCACCCCGATGTGGGCTGCATTCCTGAGCCTGGGTGCAAACAAAGTGCCCCCATCTCCACGCACATGTGCAAGTGTAGAGTCCCCCAGACCCATCACATTCTTCATCCTCATGTCCCAGTGCCACCAACTGGGGTCACCGGGACCTGCAGGCACTGGAGGAGGGGATCATAGAATATCCCTTATCATAGTATATTCAAAGTTGGGAGATATCCATAGGGATCACAGGATATTCGAAGTGGAAAGGGACCCGTAGGGAGCATAGAATAGTCAAAGTAGAAAGGGACCCATAAGGATCACAGAATATCCCAAGTTGGAAGGGACCTATGATGATCATAGAACATCCCAAGTTGGAAGGGATCCGTAACAACCATAGATCATCTCAGGTTGGAAGGGACCCATAAGGATCATAGAACAGCTCCAGTTGGAAGGGAGCCATACGGATCATTGAGTCCCACTCGATGGCTCTCACCATTGCAGAGGAAGCCGGAGGTGCGCGGGCACTGCAGCACATCGTATTGGCAGAAGTCCCCATCAAAGCGCTGCATCAGGTCCTCAGGGTAGCACTGACACTTCCCACAGAGACATTCGCCCCGACCTGAGCATGGCTCCACATCCCCAGGGCGGATGCAGGCTTCGTTGTTGAGGGATGAGGCTGGAGAGCAGTCACACGTGTCCCCTCGCCTGCGGTGACATTGAGAAGGGTGGGAGAAGAGCATGGAGACTTGCGCCCAGGCAGAATCCTCAGGGCACGTGTGAGCATCACGCTGTGTCCCCAGACATGGCAGAGGACACGAGGCTCGGTGAGGTCCTTACCAGCCTGCGTGGCAGATGCACTGCCCACAGATGAAGTCCCCATGGAAGCTGCACTTGGGTGAGCGGAAATCTGGTTGCTGCAAGGAGATACAGAAGAGGTGCTGCTGGGTGGGCTCAGTTCCCCCACTGTCATCTTAGGCATTAGAAGGCAAAGCCAAGGGAAAGGCTTTGCCCATGAAACAGAGTTTTGCAGCAGGACCATGCACACCTCAAAGCAGCATCCCTGAGTCTCCCGACCCAGAACCCTAAACCTCCTCCCCAGGGCTGAGCAGGACCAGCATTCATTGGCCACGCACAACCTGTACGTACCTGCTCACAGGGACACACGTCACACACGACGGAGGCTTGGACTTGGAGGCTGTCACTCAGTGAGGTGGGTTTCACGTGGATAATGCCCTGCCGGTCCTTCTCAGGGAGGGTGCAGACGTGCTGCCCACCAATGTGCTCCAGAGCCTTCACCCGCACCTGGAACTTACCCTGCAGGGATGGGGCAGGTGGGTGAGCAGGCAGGAGTGACCCCACCACCGAATCCCCAGGAGGGAGGAAGCTGGGATGTAGCAGGAGCTCAGCCCTCCCAGGAACCTACCACTTCCCCACGGGTGATGTGGAAGGATCCAGATTCCGTCTTTTCATACATTGAGGAGATGAATTCCGTCTTCAGGGCCTTGGGGACGAAGTCAGCTCGGATGTCCATCTTGGAGCGGATGCGCTGGGTGGACAGAAGGGGATCACAGTGATTTTTCAGCCCCACTGAAACCACATCCCACCCTGGGAGCGAGAGCAAAGCCCTGCAGAGCACTGTTACCTCAAAGGCTGTGCGAAGCAGCTCCACGATGTTGGATGAGTCCTCCTGCAGCACCCCGATCTCGGAGATGGGGAAATATTTGTGCAGCTTCTGCAGAGAAAAGGGGGCACACTGAGGTATGGCACCATGGTGGCAGGTCCAGCTGCTACCCCTCCTGTGCACTGTCTGAGGCAGTGACCCCGCAGCTCTCCTTAGCCCAAGATCGGAGTGATGCTTTTGTTCAGGGGCTGCTGTGATTAATAGATAAGGTTTTAGTAAAAAAAAATATATATATATGTATATATATATACGTGTGTTTATTTAGCAGGAAAAAGAGGCAGGGAAATGCTCAGGAAAAAGGGGTAAACCATGTATGTCCTTAGGGATGTTCTCAGCTCAGCTTGAGGTCTTGACCAAGGTCTTAAGGTCTTATTGCTCTCCGGCTCATGTGTGTCCCCACATGAAAGGAGGACACAAAGGAGATTCCTAGGAGCTCAGATTCCTGCATCCCAACAACACATCTTGGGGCCTTTCACAACCCAAACCAGAACTTGAGAAACCATGACACAAATTCAAAGTGACAGACATTGCTTCAGCACTTGGGGACCAGAGAGGAGCAAGAGATGGTCCTGGAAGAAAGGTGATCCCATAAAGCTCCCTCACCTCATAGTAGCTGTAGGAGTGGTTGGTGACAGCAAAGATGGGAATGATGTTGTGCTGACCCAGAAGGCGCACCAGCGTGGGCACGGAGGGGTAGTCCTGCTTGGTGTCATACACATAGGTGCCATGAGTGTCCAGGTGACACTCCTCATCATTCCTCGCCAGGATCCCTGCCAGGACGTTGGTGCCATCAGCTTCGTAGTGAAAGGCTGACTCAGTGGAGAATACCAGCAAGTGTGTGCTGTCCTTCCTCCAACCAATCTTGTCCTGTAGATGGGGAGAAAGAACCTTTACCTCTGAGCCCACCGCACAGCAATTTTGGTCATTGGTAGGGTTTGGAAAACCCAACTCATCCAGACCAGAACCTGACCATTTGCCTCTCATCTCCCCAGCCACTGTCACCTTGCAAACAGCAGTCTGCAGGATGGCATCAAAGCCACCCTCAGGTGCATCCAGGTTTCCAGAGATGCGTTCCTTCCTGAGCTCCTGGCTGAAGTAGTTGATGTTGTTGGTCAGGCGGATGACGTTCTTGAAGGAGAAGGGGGAGTCGGCGTTGTTCCATGGCTCACGGAGCCTATGAGAGAGCAGGAGGACAAAGAGACGTTCCAGCAACCCCAATGGGGAGCTGCATATCTGTACGGCCCCCCAGCCTTACTCACTTCTCGGGTCTCATGTCTGTCTGCGGGGATGAGACTTTGTCCACAAACTTGCCGAAGCCGATGGTGTAATTGGAGGTGAGGGCTTGCAGGAACTCGGCTGGGAGAGAGGAATAGATGTGAAAGAGGATAAACCCACTATGTTGCTGCTCCACAGAAAGGTGTCCTTTCCTGGGTGACATTTCTGCTGGTCACATCTCAAATTGGACTCCAGGGATTTAAATTCTTTGGGCTCAGTTCTTGTCTTTTTGATGTAGAAACCTACACCACTTTTGGCAGCTCCTTTCCAAGACAGGAGCTTCCAAACACAACCCATGCCTGCAGGCTCGAGGTGCCAAAGCCACTGGACAGAACAATCCCACAGGGCAGAGAGAGAACACATGATGGACCAGGAGGGATCCACCCAACAGAGCAGCAACAAGAAACTAAGAAAAGTTTTATCCTGACATGGAAATCTGTGCTCCCAGCCCTCACCCAGGTTTTGCCCCATGCTCTTGAGATTATCCAGGTCATCAGACATCGAGTAGGAGAAGTCCATAAGGATGTAGAGATCCACAGGGCTCTCCAGGGGCTGGAAGACGTCCATGTTGAAGCTCATCTCCTCCCCAGCCCGCAGCCTCATGAACATGGCCTGGGGGGCCACCTGGGTCCTCTGCAGGAATGTGTTGATGCTGATGTTCTGCAGGGGAAGAGCGGAGTGAATGGGATGGACTCCACCTCTTGTAGGTAGGTAACTTATGGTGGATGCCCCAACCTTGGTGACACCCAAGGTCAGGCTGGACAAGGTGCTGAGCCACTGATGGAGCTGTGGGTGTCTTTGTTCATCGCAGGGAAATGGACCAGATGGCCTTTAAGGATCCCTTCCAACTCAAACCATCCTATGAATCTATGACCCCATTCCCTGCCCTCAGAGCAACAGCTCCCCCATGCCCATATGTGCCCAGCTGGGTGCCTTCCCAGACATCAACATCTGGGGATGGGGGTCCCTGCAGTGCCCACCTGCTGAGTGCGCATCTCGCCCCTCGTGTAGACGATGCCGGCCTCCCCGCAGCCATAGCGCAGCAGGTTCTCCCGCAGGTCACAGCGTGGCTCCTCAAAGCTCTGCATCATTATGAGAGCAGTGTTAAGGGCACCAAAATAAGCAAAACAAAACAAAACAAAACCAAAAAGTGCGAAGTATCGGCACAGGTTGCCCATGGAGGCGGTGGTGCCCCATCCCTGCAGACAGCCAAGGTCAGGGATGGGCTGTGAGCACTGATGGAGCTGTGGGTGTCCCTGCTCAGTGCAGGGATGGCACCAGATGGCCTTTAGGGTCCCTTCAGCTCCAACCATTCCATGATTCTATGATTCAATGCTCCCAGCAGGGAGGGGACAGTGGAGTCCTGGGTGAGTCAATTGGGCCTGGTGAGCCTTTGTAGGGCAGAGAGATGGAGACAAGTGTTGCCCAGAAGATCCAGTGTCCCCTAGCACACTGGGGAATGGGAGCACCTGGGATACAGCTCTCTCTCCATCCCATGGGCAATCCTTCCCACGATGCCTTTTAGCCCTGGCCAAAGAGCATTTGTTGATAAATCCTGTATTTTGGAAGTCTGCCCCAAACTTTCCCTGCCTCCCTTTAGTCAGTGTCTGAGCTAAGGGCGATCCACATCTCAGAGCTTTGGGTCTGCAGCCAGAGGCTGACTCCCTTCTTGTGTTCCTCCCTTGAATTTCCCAGTGGTGGGGTGCAGGGTGTGGAAGCAGCTGGGATCACAGCCCCACACCCCTGCCTGCCCTCACCTCCTCGGTGCAGAAGGAACACTCCTTGGCCACGCGGATGCACTCGGTGCAGCTCTTTGCCCGGCTCTGCACGCAGCGGTTATCTGGAGGGGGAAGATTGCAGCACAAGGAATGCAGAAAATAAATAAGGATGAGAGGTGCAAAGGCCGACCCTATTCTCAGGGAGTCAGAGGTTTTGCTGGGGCGGGTGGAGGAAGGCTGCACTCACTTCTGCTCCGTTGGCCAAGAGTGGTGGTGCAGAGCAGGGCCAGCAGCAGCAGCAGCCCCACACATGGCCTTGGCAGCACGGCCATCCTCTTCCTCCTGCAACATATGGGGATGCTGAGCAGTGGAAGAACCAGGGCTGGAGGGGGAACATCCCAAAAGGAGATGGCGGTGTGCCCAGGAGAGCTGGAACATGGGCACAACCCCTGCTCTGAGCAGGGCAGGGCACAGCATCAGAACCAAGAGCAGCCCGTGCTCCATGCAGGCTCATGCAAGAGACTCCTGTGCTGGAGCAGGGCGGCTGTCACCCCACTGCCACCCCATTGCTGGATAGAGCCCAGCGTCCTCCGCACACGAGAGCAGCAGTGTTTGGATCCAGCCCTGGATTGTCCTGGGAGAGAGCAAAGTGTCCACCTGCACACCCCCGCCCCCCACAAAGCAAAACACGGCGCCGTCCCTCCTGCTATTTCCTATTGCAGTAAGAGTTTCCAGGATGGCTGAACAACAAACAGAGGGTGAGGTCTTGGGAAATGCCAGACCCAGAGCTCTGGGCTGCTCGGAGCTGTCAGGAGGCTGCGTGGTTTGGAGAGCACTGGGGTCCCTTGCACAGGTTCCAGGGGAGCCCACAGAAATATACTGAGTGCACAAAGCTGTGCAGGTACAGAAGTTGTGGCAGCAAGGACTCTGACACGGCACCAGTGCTGGAATTTCTCTCTCTGGGTGCTCACATAGTAGCTGGACACACGGCAACAGCCCCATTGCAGAAATAGGGAAAATTCTCCCATTCCAGGGACCAGAGCTCAGCTCAGCCCTATGGTGCAGACCCAGCTCCTCTCCTGCCCACGAGCCCAGGCAGAGTCATCACGGCACTCCCTGGCCTTTGGGTACACCGATGCAGTTATGTCCTTTTGAGAGCTGAGATAAGCAGCCATAAAGCACAGCTCGGTGTTGACATCCTGGTGCCCTGTGCACTGCCAGCTTTGAAGTGTTTGGTCCCACCCCGCACTGCCAGCAATCCGTGCTCAGAGTAAAAGCAGAGTAAAGTGGCCATAATATCATCACAGAATCCTCTGAGTTGGAAGGAACTCCTCAAGGTCCAACTCCCCTGCCACGAACAGAGACTCACTTGGGAAAAGTTGCTGTTCTTTGCTTGGGTTTTCATGACAATAAAAAAAAATCTGCTCAATTGGGAAGGATTAGGAGACAAAGTGGAGCTGATCCCAATGGCACAAAAGCACCCAACCCCTCCCCAACCACATCTCCTCCTGCTCTTCTTCCTCTGCCCCCAGTCTCCATCTCTGCCTTGGCACAGCCAACACGCAGCTCCGGAAAGCACCAGGGAACCCCCGGGCTGCACTGCTCACACCTGAGCAAAAAGGACCTCCTCCAAAGGAACCACTGCAGAAACAGTGTGGGAACAAGCTGGGGCATCAGAACCTGTCCCCACATCCACAGTCAGCTTGGTGTTGGGAAGGATGGATCTGCAGCCAGCAATGTCCTGAGGCAGATGGGGAAAGAGGGCTGAGGAATGGGAACCCAGTATCCTAAACCCCATGCATACCCCTCTCGTATGCTTTCATCTGCACAGCTTTGAGGTTGGGATGGGCACAGCAGCCATCTGCTGCATTTAGACTTATGAAATACCACTGGGGACAGGAGCTGTCAGCTCACTCCTTTGGGGACAGCAACCTCAGGGTATCCAAGCACCCAAACACACCCTCCTCCCAAACAGGTGATCCTGTGTCACCTCTGTCCTCTGTTTCATGGGACATTGGAGTCTGCAGGGATCCAACCCAGCATCAAAGCAACCCACGGGGCTGGGGACAGCTGGGGCTGGGGACAGCATGTCAAGGGCCCCAGCACAGCCTGATCCCACTCTGCAGTTACAGATCCTCCTGAGTGCAGTGGGACCCATGAGATGGAGGAGGGGACGGTGGTGGGAGGCAGCTGGAAGAGCACCCAGCGCCCAGGTGGGCACATGCAGAGACCTCACAAAGCTCAGGAACCACCAGGACAGACCCCCAGGAAAGCACCACCAACCTGACCTGCATTTCACAGGGTTTGCAGCCAGCGACCTGCTCTGCAAAATAACCTCCGTGAGCTCTTAGTTGTGCCTCCCCAGGAGGACTTTCCTCTTGTAACCTTTGAAACCTGCAAGGAACCGTCTCCAAAAGCAGCAGCACTGCAGGCTGCGTGCTGTCCCAGTGTCACAGGCACGGCCACCCCCCCGGGCAGCTTTGTTCCACCAAATAACTTTGGAAAGGAAAAGCGCTTTGCACAGCAGAACTGCCCAGGCACGAGCAGCGCAGCTTGCAGCAAAAAGGCAGCAGAAAGCACACAGCTATCGCTAAAGGAAAAGGGGAAACGCGTGCAGCTGAGCCCACCTGCCCTGTGCCTTCATCCGCCCCCGAGACAACCAGCACAGCCAAATTAAAAACAAACCCAACGCCACGGAGCGCAGATGAATTAATTCCACAAACCTCATTAGCGCCGGTGCTGACAGCGTCCAAATCCCCGCCGTGACCCGAAGAACAGCACCCACACAGCGAGCCAAGGAATTCCTCCAACAGCAGCAGGGAACTCGCTGCTCTGCTGCCACCGGCTCAGCTCAGGGCTGGGCCTTTTCTTCCTTTTTTTTTTTTTTTCTTTTCTCTTTTATTCCCTCCTCTCTATTTTTCTGTCCCCTTTCTCTTTCCGGTTAAACTCCAATCTCCATCCCGCGGGGCTCACATGCCCAAAGATTGACCTTGTTCTCCATCCCGCGGTGCCCAAAGGTGCGAGCTGAGCCCTGAGCCCCGTGCTGAGCCCCGTGCCCAGGTGAGGCTGGGCTTTATGCTGGCCAGGTGGGAGGGGGCCGTGACTCAGTGGTTGGCATTCCTCCGCGCTGTGCACACCTGTACGGGCAGGCACAGCCCCGCAGCCGCCGCGCTGCCTCCCCCCGTGCAACTCATCCCCATCCCAAAGGAAAAGGGCTGAGCCGGCAGCAATCCGGCCCTGGGAAAGGGCTGTGTTTGCCACCGGTTGCTTTATTGGTGGGGCTCAGGGCTCGTCCCTCTGTGGCACTGCTGCCCAGCAAGGGCGGAGGTTGGATGTTTGGAGCTCTGACCCGCCCAGCAGTGGGATTTCTTTTGCTGGGAGAAAGAATGAGGCTTGAGCAAATGGGAGTAAATGGGTTAACCAGGAAAAAGGAGGATGTGTTTGCGCCGTCAAAAATCACAGCAAACGGGAAACAGGGGAAACTGAGGATGGCACAGGCACTCGAGCTCCAGTGTTTCCCGTTTCTCAACGCTCAGTTTGGCAACCTCAGTGTTTTCCTTGCACTTTGGAAGAGGTCATTGCTCAGATTCAAAGGTAAAATCCGAATATGCAGGGTTTGGGGGCTGTCTGCTTTGCTTTTAACCACTACAAATACTGAATGCAGCATCGCTGCTGGGATTGTGAGACTCATGCCATGGCAAAGGGCAGATGGGTGCCATCTCCACAAAGTGTCCCTGCTCCCACCTTCAGACCTCTTGCTCTGTCACTTGGATATAAAGAAGGTTTTTATGCTAAAGGCAGCAAAGCACTGGCACAGGTTCCACAGAGGGCAGTGTGTCCCATCCCTGCCAGCTTCTACAGAACCTCTTCCCTCTCTCCTTCTACCTCGTGCACCAGGGGCAGCTCTGGGACATCTCTGGAGCAGCTCCATCCAGTGCACAGCAATTCCCATTCTGAGTTGGGCACACACTCTGCAAAAAGAAAGAGGTGTTTTTCCTGATCACAGAGCTACACCAGTTGTTGCACTGACAATATCCTATAGACTATCTGCATAAATCTAAGGAATGCTTGGTAGTGTTATTAATGTGCGTATAATTTATTACGCTAAATTAGGCTTAACATAATTATCTAGGTAATTAAAAGTAATGGATGAAGTTCTCCCACATTCTTTTCTTCAGCATTTTCCGTAACACAGCATAACCACATGCATCCATATTTTTGCCATAGATGCTCCATGCCATCAGCACATACATGAAGGGAAATCTCTGCTAAACAAACACCCCTCTGTCCCCAGGTGGAGATCCTAACCCCACCCAGAGATGGACATTTCTATGACAACGGAACTTCCCAGGGCCAAACGGGCACCTCATCACATTGATGTGTTAGAAAGATATGGGAAAGTTCTGCTTTTCTCCTGGTTTGTTGGGTGGGTGAGACTTACGAGGAACCATTAGCCCCAACTGGCAGCAAAGGGAGGGTCACCATTTGCCACACAGAATGGCTTGGGTTGGAAGGGACCTCAAGGATCACGAATCTCCAACCCCCTGCCACATGCAGGGCCACCAACCTCCACATTTAATGCCAGCCCAGGCTGCCCAGGGCCCCATCCAACCTGGCCTTGAACACCTCCAGGGACGGGGCATCCACAGCCTCTCTGGGCAGCTGTTCCAGCACTCACCACTCTCATAGTAAAGAATTTCCCCCTGACATCCAAACTAAATCTTCCTTCCCTCAACTTCAGACCATTTCCCCTCATCCTGCTGTTATCAACCCTTTCAAACATTCTCCTCCTGTTTGTAGGCTCCCTTTAGATACTGAAGGCTGCACTGAGGACACCCTGCAGCCTTTTCTTCTCCATGCTGAACAAGCCCAGCTCCCTCAGCCTGTCTTTGTAGTGGAGGTGCTCCAGTCCCCTGATCATCTCTATGGCTCCTCTGGACCCTCTCCAACAGCTCTCTGTCTTTCTTGTACTGAGGGCTCCAGATCTGGACACAGTACTGCAGATGAGGCCTCATAAGAGCAGAGTAGAGGGGGACAATCACCTCCCTGTCCCTGCTGGCCACCCCTCTGCTGATGGAGCCACCTTCCAACAGTGCAACAGCTGTGCAGAAAGGAGAAGACACAAGTATGGGCAAACTCACTGTGTATGGGCACTCTACAAGGTAAGCCCATGGCTTGGTTGCATTATACAGAGGACAGACAGACAGACGCCTCCTGCGTGAAAAGGCAAAACCTTTCCTTGTGAAGCCCTGTTGCTTTGCTGTTTGCTGGCAACAAAGGCACGAGTCCAGCCCCAGGCAGAGAGCAGTTCCAAATAAACAAAGGCCAAATATTGGAAGGCACCAGCGTGCGTGGCTCTCACTTGGAACAAAAGGAAGGAAGCTGGGTATAAATACTGGGAGGAGCATTGTGCGCTGCAAGGCTGTGAGATGGGAAACTATTCTGCAACAGTGATGCCTAAGCATGCTGGTGTAAGTGCTCAGCAAGAGGACAGGGAGACTTTGGGTTTGTTTTCAGCTAGGATGAAGAGTTGGAACAGAGCTGGTGCAGGTGGTGGTCAGCCAAGCCTTGGCAAGAGTGTCTTCTATAGAGCCTCAGACTCTTCAAGCAGACAGCAGAGCAGCAAGCCAGGTAAAACATAGCTTCAGGTGCTCACCTTTCAGCTTGAGGTGGGGTTGGTGAGGGCTGTCCCTCCCCACCTGCTCTTCAGTTGGTGAGGCATGGAAAGAAAGCAAATCCCTGACACACAAACCCCTCCCCACAACAGCATTAAAGGAGGATGGCTCCTTAAATCACAACAAGCAAATAGGAAAGAAAACCAACACCTCAGGGCAGGGAGGTGGGAGAATAAGGCTTCAGAAGGGTGGCAAAGGCAGAACCGAGCTGCCAAGAATGACTTCAGCAGGGCTGGGAGGCAGCTGCCCCGGCACTGAAGGTGGACCAGCAGATAGCATTCAGCTGAGGAATGTGGTCCCTTCAGCCCTCTGCAGATCAGCAGGGGTCACACAGCCCTCAGCAGGACCACAGCCAGGCAGATACCTAACAAGCAGACCAATCGATGCTCCTGTTCCAGGAGGCTAAGCTCTCACAGGCCAGGAAAGAGTACTTCCCATCCATACATCACTTGTGAGCACCTGATCCCACCTCTCTCTCCTCCACAGCTGCCAACCTGCATGCCATGCTCTCAGCAGCAGCATAGAGGCTTTTTCCTCCATCTGCACTGTGTATCTGTGTATTGCTTCCGATAGCAGCACATGAGATAAACAAGAGCAACAACCCATTGTTCTGGCTGCAAGCTTGTTATGTAATGGTTGGCATCCCTATTTCAGCTTTTTGGAAAGGAGAGAGGGGAAAAAAAAAAACCCAAATCATTCCTATTTCAGGGCAGCTTTCCCTATTGCAGACAATGAGGAAAGAACAAGCTGCACAGCCTGTTAAGTCACTCTAAAGCTGCTGCTCCATGTGTCCCACTGCCACCTCTGCTCTGCTTGCCTCAGCCCACCAAAGAGCCTGGTCAAGAATATGACCAATCCATACTGATGAGTATTTTGCCTGGATGCCATCATTCCATGCCATGAACAGCTCTGGTCATTAAGCACACAAAGAAATCCAAAGGTCTGGAATGACTGTGGATACTGCAGAGCATGAAGGCATGGGGGGGCATGGAAAGAGGAAGGGTGGGGTGTCAGGATGCATGATACAAGTAAGATACTTGCATTTAAACAGCATTCAGTAGCTTTTGTAGTTAAATGATTCATCTTCCCAAACACTTGGGGCATTTGCCCTGTGCCAGGTGCCAAGCAGCAGGCTGGAGCCCAGCTCAATTCACAGCTGATAGCACTTCTTCTGTCATGCTTTTCTCTCCTCTTGCCAGTGTATCCCCTTGGTTCATGTTCAGCTGTGTTCTGGTAGCTACTTTCAAAAAAAATAATAATAATTACAGAGTTTCCCATGATTACTTTTCCTGATATGGTAGAGCATACAGAGATACAAGTGCTGACATGTTTAACTAGGTATGTAATTAATGGTTCCTTGTAATCAAGCTATTTCATCTAGCACAGTTACACCAGGTTACGATCAAGAGCAACCTTTGCTGTGTTCAGTCAGATTCAGTTCTTTACTTGCACAGAACATAATCCTTCCAAGTCATTAATGAAAGTGAGAAACTGAACATAAGCAGAAAGAAAAAAAAATCAGGAACAAGTTTCCCACCTTGGTACTGTAAGGAGTTTTTAAAGAGATCCTATCTGCATGGTTTCCTTTTTTTTGTGACCATTTCTGATCCAGCAGCCCCAGGACCTGCAGGACATCAGGCAGAACACAGCCAGTCATTATAAGGTCCCACTCTTTCCCACCAAAGCTGACAGTGCTTAGGTTTATTCTGTAAATTTGGTGTACTGAATGCAATCTCAAACCCTCCCACTCTGTGTTTACCATCAGTTTATTAGACGGGGAGCAGGAATGGGATGCAGAGGACAGGCTGGCACATCTGGTACCAGGCAGCACTGCTGTGTATTGGCACACAGCCCAGCCAGATTTAATTTCACTCAGTTTCATACAGACTCGCTCACAGCATACATATTGAGGACATTCATTAGAGGAACGTTTGTTGCTCTAGCAGCCCAGACACTTCCCACCCCCTGCTCATAGGACTAAACTAATTGCAGTGATCATTCTTGTGCCCCATTGGTCATTAATCTATAGACCAAAAAACTGCAGCATCTGGTGCCTCTTTTTTTTTTTTGTTATATTATTTAAACCTGTTGTACCTTCACCCACACACCATTCAGCAGAACTTCAAAGTGAATTATCCATTCCACCTACCTCCAAAATGTGAGCAAACTGCCTCACCTGCTGTTGAGCTCCATTCAGGATGACTGACCTCCAAAGATGGAGATTTTGTGGGAAACCCCAGAGTAACTTTTGAAGAAGCTTAAGATGCTGGAGCAGTTTTGAAAAGTTACCATTCAGAACAGCTGAGTCACCAATTACTTCAGGACATCCTCTATAATCAAACTATTTCAAATCCAGGTAATTTTAACACCTTTTTTTCTCTTTTCCTCCCACTGGATATAAAAAAAGAATAAACCAGTAACATGACAAAACTTCCTGGCACCCATCTCCCATGGACGTACTGCATATCTGCCTGTTTTCTGTAACCAAAGTACAAAAAAAAAAATATGGGTGCTGATTCTTTTCCCTTACGAAGATAAGAAATGCAGACACATGAATGACACTTTTTTTTTTTTTAAAGACTTTCAATATTTATAATAATTTTTGCAACACAAGTAAGAAGATTTATACAATAAAATTTTTTAACTGAAAATACTTTTTCACAACATTGGAGCAAGCAGTGACTGCCATGTGTGCACTTTGGGGTACGTCGCTATCTAGAACAAAGACAGTATCACAGCCAGGACCAGATGCTCTCCTATAACTCCAATCTCATTCCATAAGAATGAAAGAAAGGTTTCTGCACAGGTCTTTGCAAATGAATTAACAAACCAAACCTCTGCAGCTTCTGCATAGAAATCTCTAGCCTTGAAAGATGGTAACATGACAACTTCAGTACAGTTACCTCAATATTTCAGCTATTAAACACATAATCACCAAGATACACACAGATATGCACACAGGTACAGATGTCAGTATTATAACAAAGAGTCCACCTACATTCATAGATGCAGACCGAGCTTCAAGTCTCTGCTACACATCTGAGGATGGGCACTGACCAATAGTCTCTGCTTTACACCCCTTGAAGCTGAGCTGACACGTTCAAGGGAGGTGCATATCACAAGCAACAGCATTTGAGGATGATCTGGAATAAACAAAGTAATGCTGATATTCCCTCACTGCTTGTTTATCTTTCCATTTTTAAATTAAAAAAAAAAAACATTAAACCAGACTTGCAAGGAGGATAAGAACCTAATGCAGTAATATAACAAACAAAATTTATATCTCATCTTCCTCCAGCACAATGTAGAGACTGGTTCTTCCTGAAGCAAGAAGAGAGGCATTTTCGGCAGAGGTCCATTGGTGTGCGCACACAGCTGGCATGCCTGCTCCTGCCCCCATTCCTCCAAATGAGAGCTGTGGTCTGTTTCAAAGAATCTTGTCATCATTTACCAAAGGTGAAAGCCACCCCTCCCTTTCAAGAACAATGGTTTTGATGACAATTCAGTCCAAAAATCCAAGCCAGAGTGCTGGTCACTGCTTTGCCTTTTTCACAATGGTGCCAACAGCTGATATGACTGTAGTTTTGGATCCACTTGCACTGGTTGTCACTGTGACAACACCTGGCAGTGTTGCAGTAGTGGTGAGGATGGTAGGTTGAGCTATTGTTGTTACAGGGATGGCTGAGTCCCATTTGCTCTTCCTCTTCTGTGCATCTGCAAGTGTCATCAAGGAAACAAGGATTAGCATTGTGTTAAGTTGCACTACATCCTTCCTAACAGTCTGTCTCATCAACTCTTAATATACTCTGCTTGACTAGACAGCTTTCCCTCACATCAATTCAGCATGCACTGCTTATAAACGTTGAGGAGGAAAAACAACCTTATAACCAGGAGTCAAACTCCACATGTGAACTCCAGCCAAATGGGAGACAGTTGACTCCTTGCCCCAAAGCATGTTTAATTTTAACAGAGCACACATTTTTCAGTTGCTCCAATATGGGCACAAGACACACTCAGTCTTTAAGGTTTTAAAGGTTTCCAGTTTAAAAGGCAGGCTGAAGGCAATAGAATAATTTTTCAGTCTTCCAGTTCTCTACAGATGCATCAGTCCTAAGAACACTACAACTACAGACATCATAGGATTTCCTGACACTCTAATAAAGCTCTGCATTAACCTGTCCCTAGGCTTCCACTCTAGAAGGACAGCCATAGGATATACAGCCATAGGATATAGGAACTAGAGGAAAGCTAGTCCACTAGCAACTGGAAAAAACACTGTCTTGTATTATACAATCAATAAGGAGCTCTCAGGGTTCCAAGGAAGCATGAATCTCAGCATTACTGCAGCTTAATACATATGGATGCAACTGGCCTTTACCTCCAACTGTAGTACTGGCTGTTGTGGTTGTTGTAGAGGCAGCACTTGTTGTTGTGCCCTTCTTAGTGCCAGTCACGAATTCAATCTGGGAAAGGAGACACAAATAGGAGAAAGGAGAGAAGATAAAAGTCTTAATTTATGTGGCTTTTGTTGTTGTTTTCTTTTTTTAAGAGAAAAAACCCTACAGAAATTAAGCTACAGCTTTAGCATCATGAGACATTGGTCTCAGAGCTGGCTGGCACACAGGAAGAAAGGTGTAGACCTTAGGTCAAAGAATCCTGAAGCCATAATCATCAAGGTTCCCTGTGTCTCAGTTCTTAAGCCTGGTATGATAATCTGTCAACTGTTACAAGCATCTGTCCTCAGAAAGGACAGATCCTGGTATTAATATGTGTGTTGATATCATTAGGAAACCCTGTGCTTTTCCCTTAAAAAAACTTGTAGAACAAGTCCCTACCTGCATGATTTACTGCAACTGCATCATAGCAAGAAACCTAGCAACAAGAGTTACAACAGCATGCAATCCCAATTTTCAAAACTGCAGATACGGGCGAGGACACAATCAGATACCTGGGTTACTGTGCCAAAAAACAAAACATGCAGCAAGATACAGCATGCACAACGAGAAAAGAACACCTCCAGGTACTGAGTTTTAAAGGAGCCTTCTGCAGTATTAGAAAGCAGCCTCTGAGTTTCAGCTAAGTTTCAGTTTTCTAATGCCAGCTGCTAGCTAAAACACAACAGCACTGCAGGACAGGAATAAGATCTTCCAAAGCTCCTGTGATCTTTCTAGGGGTACAAAGAATGTATGTTTTGTGACAAGCCCAGACACCTCCATTTAAATTCAAAATATGCCCGATATTTCTAGATATTAGAAGCAAGACAGCAATATCAAAGAGAATAGAAAGCCCATATTCTCTCACAATGAGATGTAATGAAGAAATTAAACTACTAGACTACACCACCAGGCAAAGTGCCACAGATTAAGAAAAAGGCCGTTCTTTATGGAATATCTCATTTGTAACTGGCTTATGGTATACCATGTTCTGAACTCTGGCTTAAAAATACTGACAAAACAGGAACAAAGCCAGTGGAATAAACAGCCTAGAGAAACAGACCTATAGGGAAGGACAAACAACTTCATCTGCACAGCTTGGAAAAAACATTGTGCAAGAAAAGACAGAACCAGGCAAAATGAAGCATGGAGTGTAGTTCACAAAAAGCAGCAAAGTAACAAAATGAAACTCAGCAGGGAAACAAAATCCCTGCATCTCAGTCTCTCTTGGCTTTGAATAGCTACCTTTGTGCGCTCCTTCTTGGCCTTCTCCAGTTTGTCCATTTCAATCTTTTGAGCTTTTGCTAAGAAAGAGCAGAAGTTACAAGCAGCACTAGAAACACTAAAGAGCCACCATTATCTCACACATTCCCCTTCATATGCAATCAAAAATTTCAAACTATAAAAACTACTAAAACTACCTACTTTTTTTTTTAAAAAAAAGCATTACTGCTCAAAATTAATGATTTCAGATGAAAACACTACAGAACTAAATCAAATGCTTCCCAGACCGATGAAGCAGCAACAACATTCATGCACACCCAACCAGAATGACAGAGTTAAAAAGCAGCATGTGATGCTTTTCATTTCTAAAGGTGAAGGCTGCAATGCAGTTCATTAACTCCAAAACACAAAGAGCTAAATTAGGACAGGAAGAAGAGAGATTTCCTGGAATTACCTAGTGCCTCATAATACGAATCCTCTGACCAGCCATGAGGATCAAACATGTCCTAAAGATGAAAAATAAAGTCACATTAGGGCTATATAGTCATATATATAAAAACCCAGCTCAAAAATGAATGTTTTGCTTTTCACTGACATTATTAATTACTGATGATTTCTTGTATTCCAGTGACACAAAGTTTATATCAGAGCTTTTACAGGACTGTGTTATGTTGTGAATGAATAAACAGCTTCGAAATCAAAAGGATGTTGGGAGTAAGATGTGCATTCTTCTGCTGTTCAGCTTCCATTCCCCAAAGGAGTACACACTTCAGCTGTTTTTATTCAGAGCCATTAAAGCAAAGTTGGAGGCACTAAGGCTAGTACCACGTGAAAACATTCACTTCAATACAGAGGATCAGACAAAAGTTCCCTTGCAGGACCTCTAAACAAGCAGGCTAAGGAAAGTCAAGTGCAAGAGCTCACAGCCCTACATCAGCTTTCACCCATTACCTTGACAGTTAAAATTACTGCATCTCACCTTTGGATAATTTGTACCAAGTTCATCAATTGAACAGAACTGGATCAGCTTTTCATAGATGCTGAAACAAACAAAAAAGGACAGTTTACTTCTAGCTCATTTATCCTTCTCTAAACAGAAATGTTTCAGCTTTTTAGTAAAAAGAAATTGTCACCTCTTGATGTTAAGAGTAAAACTAGAGTCTGCGCAGTTATGCTTGCTGCAGTGGATGCAGCATTTCCCACTTCCCTCAGGTCAATCTCCCAGCATCCACAGCAGACACTTTCCAAAATATTTCATCCAGAGCATCCAGTACAATACTTGAAAACCTATCTGAAATGCTAATCTAATTATTGCACCAAAAAAGAGTTTTACTCTTTCAGTGACAGTCAAATGACATCTCTCAATTCTGTAAGCAGTAACACTTCTTGCTCAGGATCCTGTTCCTGCTACAGCTCCAACAAGGAGGAGAACTCCTTGATTTCGCTATGTGGTGCTTTGGAAAAGATGGTGGCTCACCTGGGGTTGCGGAATTCCTTTTTCCTTTGAATGATGTAGTTCATATCCATGCCCTCTTTTATTTTCCTCTCATACAGCTTTTGAATCTTATCCTAAGGGAAGAAGATTACAGGGTGAGCCAATACAGACAGGGTGAGTGTTCCAGCTGACTATCAAAGCATACATGTGGAAACAAGACAACTGAACCAGTGACCTCCTTGCATGCAGAAAGGATTCCACCTCTGCCCTAAGGCCAGGCAGTTTGGTTAGTACAGAAACTTCCTGCTTTAAGGTCTGACAGCATCTTCTCCATGCTTGCATCTTTTCCATGCTTGCGTGGGTAAGGCAGTTGGTCTTTACACTTTCTGAAGGCTTCATTGTTTAAAGGTTTGTATTCGAGGCTTTAGTGCATGCTCCTTCCCTTCAGTAGATAGCAGAACTAGTTCCAGGAGGGATAGGTGAAGGCTCTTCCACAACATAGAGGCCATTCCACACCTCTTCAGACTCTGATGGACACCTGAAGATCAGCTGTTGGGTCACACTGTGCAAAAGTCAAGGCTCATGCTTATGACTGAGAAACAGGTGAGCAGAGCCGAGCTGTGCTACAGACACAACATTATCAGCAGGTACTGCTGGTGGGGAATGCTGGCAGCCAAACACTCTCAGGAATGCACTTTAAATCCCTCCTGAGAATATCTCACTGAAGTCATAAGCCAGGACCTCAGACTTTCAAGATGGGAGAGGTGAGTCAGTTTTCCTTTGTTGCTTCTAGATAAGCTGCTTAATGTCTTCCTCTGTACAGGGAGTTAACTGAAATACAAAACTGACTGTTGTCTAAGAGTTTACTAACTGCTGAATAAAAGAGAACTGTTATAAAACTAGTATTTCAACCAACATTAGAAAAAGACTTCCACAAGATAAATTTTCACCAGGTCCTTGCAAAATCAGCATGAAGAAGTCACAGTCCCCATATGCAGTGCACATGTGGTAAGTCTGAAGGATCATCTGCAAAAAGGAGGCTAGTTTGGGGAGGTGAAATGACTGAATAGGTGTCCCCTTTTGTGTCCTTCCCTTGGATGCAGCAACACAGGTCACATTCATAATGTGGGGGTTGGAATTCATGATCCTTGAGGTCCCTTCCAACCCTGGCGATTCTGTGATTCTGTGATGTCCACAAATAAGAAACTAGTAGATCACCTTCATAACAAGGAATATTCCCTTTGACCAAGTTCAAGGTATAGTTTATTAGGAGAAAAGCTAACAGAAGAAAAAACACATTAGCAGTAAAAGCCTGTAACACTCTGAATCTGAAGAACAATCCCATCCCCTTGCTTGAAGCGCTCTAAGATGTGGTTTGACCTTCCAACAGAGGACAAGTTCTCTCCTTTGATTTTACACTGTAAACTGCTCTCAAAGGGGAAGAAAATCTGCTTTAGTGAAGCTCTGTTCATTCCTCAGATCTAACACACTAACTCATTGATGTCAGAACAATAGAATCCTCCTACAGCGTGCAAGGACAAATGGGTGTGCCCAGGTATACTGAGTGGAGAAGAAAGCATGATCTGGATTGGTGAGTCATTCTGAATCACCATTCCATGTTAGCAACTTACTTTATAGAGCATTCCAGAAGTGATTCTTTACTTATATTCTGGGCAAATAACTGCAGTTAAATCTCAAATGAATTGCAGAAAATAGCAGTCAGTGCTTTCATTTGCCCGCTGTTGGGAATAGGAAAACAGAGCAGAAGTGCTTTTGCCCTTCTCCTAGGACAGGATTATGTTATATAGAGAAGACTACATAATTTTGCTCAGACCACAAATCAAGGACTGCCATCAGCAAACGTTCAGACCAACTCCTTTGCAAACACTGCAAGCTGGATACAAGGAATACTCCAAACAGACATTACCATTTCTGCCCCAAAAATCAGAGCTAGAGGCTCAGTTACTAACACTGCAAGTCTCAGAGTGGTATAAATCAAGTCCCTAGAAACTTAACATCCAATTGATGAATAGTCTTACATCACAAGTAAGAGTTCAGACTCTCATGGAAGGAAACCATGACAGTTTTACACCAATTAAGTTGGTTATTGAGATTACTTGGATGTAAACCAGTGAAAACATGCATCTGTTTTCTTTTGCTGCGTCTAAGTTACCGGCATGTCCTCTGAATGCTTACCATCCAGCGACATGTAGGTGGAAAAAGAATCTAGTCAATGCTGCCTCAACTATTCCAGTAAGGGGATTCTCAGCTCCACGCAGAATAACAATGATTTGTTCTCTCCTTAAGAGCTGAATTTGCTGAAGTCAGAGGACAGCAGCCTTCACAGTAAACTTTACTTCTGTACCGCTGATGAGATTAAGAGCCATCTTAAAATATGACCTACACAGACTGTGGAAAAGTTTAGCTTTAAGCTAATGTGCGATTCCTAAGCTAGAACTCCTGCAAAATTAAAAAAAACAACAAAATAGTGCATAAATTCACTGTGTTAGAAACTCAGTGATAATGCCGGATTTTTGACTTGTGGAAAAAGACTGAGCAGAATTCCCAAACATCCCCCCCTTCTTACTGAAACATTTTCCAACTTTCCACTTTCTATACCAACCTGCAAGTGGTTAGAACATCTGCCAGGAGGCTCAGGAGGGATTCTGATCTCATCTGGAGACATGTTCCGAACTCTCTCTGAAAAAGAAGCTGTAGAGAGCAAACCAAGCATGAGTTCTGGTACTATGGAAGGGACTTTAAGCCACACACATCACTGAAATGTTCTATGCCCTTGCTAGTATGATGAACAGAGAAATAGAATGGGTAAAGGCAACTGGAATTATGTTAACTGGTACTTGTGGAATTTTCAAAGCACTGAGCAGGAAGCAACTAACCTAAGCCTAAATCACCGGCAGAATAATACGATGCTTGCTTCATCAGTGTCTACCTTATACTGTGGCTTTGTCACACTCAGGATTGAAGTTGTATTCTAAGGTGCCTTTTTTTTTTTTTTAACCTCAAAACACATCTGGAAAAAGCAAGAATACTCCCCACTCCAGCTGGGATTGTTGGTAAGATCCCCAAAGGCAAAGGATCTGCAGAGGAATGTAAGTATATTCATGGAACATTCATCTATCACCCTGCGTTGAGCACAACACATCAAGCTCTCCACTAATCCAGGTCTTCTGTTTAGAGTTCAAAGTCCTGCTCTAAACAGCCCAGATAATCTTGTGGTAGTCTGATTCTTTGTGAGCATCCTATGTGCGTCAGTAGCACAGAATGAACCTAAAGCAGCCTGGCTCATTGCCATTTTTTGGGACATTACCTGTTTGGATCCTCTTCCCTTCAAGACCTACCTACATGAACCAAAATGGTGCAAGAAGCAAACAACCCTCACCAAACCTGTAGGGAGTTAACCACAAGAAACTGCATTTCATCCTTAAGTTAATACTTCCTTAAGGGACATTTTGATCCTCGCTTAGAGTCAGACCATTACCAGAAAGAACAAGTAGTCCTGCAGGACCAAGAACAGACCAGCAGAGTGCCAGCTTCCTACAGTTTGTGTTGGGATATACCATTACAGTACCTGATTGCTCCGTAATGATTAGTGTACAAAAATATCAGCAAAAGAAACAGTCACATTCCCTCTATTACTGGCTGCCCTCCCACTCAGTTACAGGAAACCCAGGCAGCTTTCTAGCTGAAGTCTGAGAGCAGAGCACTGTGCCACATTTAAGCCTTTGGGATTGTTTTCAACCATAATTAGTGCAGAGAGTCACAGTCTGTAGTGGAAAAAAGACCTGACACTAGCACAGCAGTTGCATCGAGCAAGTCTTTCACATTTGTGGCTCCCCAGTTATATATGTTGGAATAAAAGCTGCTTGAACTGAAAAATCCAGCACACTCAAGTCCAGCTCCTTTGACTTCATGCCCAGCAGTTCCCAAAGGGCAAACACTGGCATTTGAGCACAGCATACACTTCTGCCTTCCAGCACAGACCATCAGATAGCTGAGGTTGCAGATAATCAACATTACACATGTTCAGTGCTACTACAGTTTCTGGTTCTTTTACAAAAATGTAAGAGACTATAAAGGACATCAAGGATGATATCCTTTGGGGATGCAAAGCTGGCAGACAATCACTCATTCTCTTTGATCAAGATGTTGTTGAGGGTTAAATTCTTCAGCAGCTGCTAGCAATGAACAAAAAGTGTCCTTTGGCATTTACTAAGAGGGGCCTCTATGGAGGAAGGAAACTTGCCAGAGCCCCTACAGAAAGGCAGGGAAACTCCGTGACAAGGCAGACATTTATTGTAAGTTACAGTTGCTGGTTGGATGGCATAGCTTCTAATTTAATTAGAATTTCAGGAACCCTAAGAGACAGTAGCAAATAGACAGAGGTGTTCATAATAGAAAGCACACCAGGCATTCCGGAAAAGGAGAAAGCTGATTAACGGCTTAAGGGATTCACAACACCAGGAACATTAAAAAGATAAAATAAAAAGGCCACAAAACAGACTTCATAAGGCAAAGAAATAACCTAAAAAGCAAGCCTGGACATCTCGTTGGCTCCTTATCTTCACAGATGACCAGAAAAGCCACAGGGAAGCAACACATCTACGGATAGGGGTGCTGTGGGCTCAAACTTGGGAAATACAGTACCAAACTTGGCCCAGAACTCTGCAAGGCAGTACATTCAGCAATGAATTCAAAGCTCCCATGAAACAGAAATGACACTGGAGGATGAACAAGAGCTTCCACTGAGACAATACATTTTTCCCCACAACTTTCCAGGTTTCAGTCTTCATTTGCCCTTTTGTTTGAGGCATGTGAAAAAAATAATTTAGCAGCATTATACTGATGGGGGAAAGCATCTCAATAGTTTATAACAAAGTGGAAGTAAGACATCTTTGGCTACATCTTTCCCACTGTACGTGCATCATGTTCCACCTGGCAAATCCAGCACAGACATGAGCACAGGAACATTCAGCATTACTCAGTTATTTCATCACATCACAGCCAGTTTGAGAAGCCACATCATTAGGAAGCAAAAAATGAGTTTTACCCCTTCAGGCTTATATACAGTAAGGAAGTGCAAATAATTCATGCCCTTGAGCAGTCTTCCAACTTCTTCTCCAAAGAGGTATCAGCAAGGCCACTTCCTACCAAGCCACTTCTGTAGAGAAAGGGGCAGCATGGATTGTCATTCAAAAGGATCCTGGAACTTGTATGTATATCCACAGACTCCTGTGCAAGAGATTGTGTTTTCCAAGTCACAAGCACTGCTTTCCATGGCTATACACTGCAGATAGTCAGCTAATGCCAAGGTGTGTCCTCACAGGATACATCCAACTGCTTTATGTATCCTGTTATTTCAGCCCAGATCTAAGCTTTACTTTTACATGACTCAGTGGCAGTGACACTGGCTGCAGATTCCAATTGGTGCAATTTCTGGCTCGCTGCCTAGATGATCTCCACATGGGGACCTCAGGAAGTCAGCCGTTGGCATGATTAATCTCTCCAGGCACACCCAAGTTCTGGCTCATGATAAGTAAATATCTTCCCCTAATCAGATTCATGGCACAGACAGAGAGCATTATCAAGAACTAAGGTTGTAAAACACAGGTCCCACAACCCTGGTGGGGGTTCAAGGACATAAGGAGCCAAGGTAGTGCCATGCCAGGAACTCAAAGCATCCTACCTGTGAAGAAGGATGTGGCTACTACTCGTGCTCAGTTCATGCATCCTTCCATGAGCTGATCTACAAGTTAGAAGAGGAAATTCTCAGCAGAAGCAATAGGTGCTTGTAGCTTTTTGTGTTGCAAGTGCAGACGGTGATGAGAGATGTTCAGCTGTTCCTGGGCTACAGGGCCACAGCACAGCCAACTATCAGCGCACACCTAGCAAAGATTCAGCATCCCAGCAGACAACTGAGGATATCTGCTTGCCAGATCCTGAGGAGGCAGATGGATATAGTGCTTTCATTTAATTGTCAGCTTCAGACAGGTGAGTTATTTGGCCACTACATACAAGAGTACAGAGAGATATTGCATAGCAGGGCAGAAAGTGCCATACTGTGTACTCAGTTAATTCCAGAACGATTGCTCACAGCCCAAAGGCTATGTCAGAGATGAGCAAGAGAGCAAACAAACTCTGCTTCCTACAGATCAACATGAAGTAATAAAGAGCAGATAAAACCAAATGAATAGAGAGCATAGGAGCAGCTGGCTGAACCTTGGGACCCTGAGATGTTGATCACTTGAGGTCTGGTAAAGCATTTTGCTTCAGTTTTCTGAATAGCGCTGCTCCCCAGGTAGGACTGAAATCTCTTGTTCCCTTCAAGGTTCACTTGTGGTTGCCTAAGAAGCAGCATGCAAGTGATTACAGGCAGTATCAGGTGCCAGACTGTCGTCTATAAAGGTTATGCTATGCAAAGGAAAAAAAAACACAAAAACAAGCAAAGACCTGGAGGGGGCAATCAGAAGGGCACAGCTTTTCCCTAGAGAAAACACAAACCACTGGTGCCTGGTCTCTAAAACTGCATTCTTTGGCACTCTAATGAAGTCTGCTTGGCATAAACCAGGGTGTGTGGGTTTCTAATTTCCTGGCACCAGAACAGCCAAATCACAGGGAAGAAGTGGAGGCAACAACATACCAGTGAATCACCCATCCATGGGAGGACACTAGTTCCCTTTCTGTTCTGTGGGCTGAGAAATGCAGAAAGAGACCTGCAACTCAGCCATATTTTCTGCTGCTCTGAACACTGACTTTGTGCTGAGATATCCTAAGAGTTGGGAGAACATTTCTTATAGTCCAAAAGGTAAACAACTATGCTGCAAAGAAATTCAAGAAGGAAAACAAGCAACATAGAAATACTGTTTTGCAAGGCTGCAGAAAACAGCAAACGTAGACACACTGTTAGCATCATGTACTCTTCAGAGTGCTATGAAAAAAACCCAACAACATTGGGGCAAAAAATTATCAAAAAACATTTCATGCATGCTTCCTTCTCAACCATACAGGAGTTACTGCTGCAAATCTCCCCTCACTGTCTTTCAGGCTTCAGCTACACAATCATCAATTCTGTATGAAACAAGACAACCATGCAGCTTCCTAAGTGCTCATCCCAGCTGGTTTTTGTGCCAACTTTAGTGCTCATGTTGCACGTGCTAAGCAGATGAGGGAATAGGTCCAGCTGGGAAGCTCACAGAAGGGAAAAAAAAAGAATAAGGAAGGTGGATCAGTTGAATTTACTGCTCAGATGAACTCAGAGCACACAGACTTCAGCACTGCATCCAGTGGACGCAAAACAGAATGTTACTTTTGATAGGAGCCAGTATTAATGCTGTACCCAAGCAGCTGCATAACCATAGACTTTAATGATGGTGACGCTGAACAACAACGTCAGGTTATCTGAGAAGGGCAAACCACAAGCTTTTAATGGAAAAAGCTATTTTGGAAAACTTCTGAGGGAGACTTATGCTTCCACAAACTGATATTAAACAAAATTTTAGATAGACAGATTGAAGCAGTTATTTGCTTTGCGTTGGAAAATCTTGCACCTTTTTCCATTCAAGAATTCTAATTCTAAAAGCTCGAGCTTCCTGGGAGGGAGTGGTTTTTACATTACACTAACCAAAAGGCTTAGTGCAACAATTGCTTTTCAACTAGATAAGATATGGCCTAATGCACAGGACCTACAGAGTCCAGTACAGCAAGTATGCCAACCTACACAAAGTTGTACCTACACAAAGCTAGCCTAAATGTTCTGTGCATGCCACATATGAAAGTTGTATTACAACTTTAATCCAGGTTTGTGACTTACCAATACTGCTTCCCATTAGTATCTGACATTGTAATGCCCTCTGTGCAACTCTCAAACCTGCATGCAAGCCTTGATTATCAAGAGATACACAAGATTCAGTCTCATCTCCTGAATGGAGCATTCACTGGGATGAAAGCAGACTGATAGAACTGTAATCTGAGTCTTCTACTTGAATGAAGAAAGATCTTAACACTACATTGCTCTACAAGCACAGAGCTTCACTCATTTGTAAAGCAGAGAATAAAGGGTAGATGGTTTTCAGATATTCCTCTGTACTTTTTACCCTACATGCTGTTGTCTCATCTGTGTTTCTAATGTTAATTTTGGGGCATATGAGCAGTCTGGATGAAGATCTCCATGGTGTTCTATGATAAGACTGGTTAAAGGAGTTTTCCCTCTAAAGGATGATATTTCAGTATAGGCACTGGGTTGGTGCAAAGTCTGGGCAGGCCAACTGAAAGGAACTTAAGTGCAAAAATCCAGAGTGATGACTGCTTTAGAGGTCACAACTTAGCATCTAAGTATTTACTGCCCAGTATCTTATTTTACATTTACTACAGTGTGGCTGAAATACTACAGCTGAGCCTGGAAAAGCTGGCTTGATGGATAATTAAGTCAATTCTAAACTCCGGATTTTTTATGCTACTATCATATGCTACCACACAACTGTACAAGTAACCTCAGGAAGAAAGGATTAGTGTGAAATAGTGCAAGCTTCAACACAAAATACAACAGCACTTTATAGCTCCACAGAGATCAAGCAGAGGTTTCTATTTCAAGCTGACTGCACTGGATTTTTCCAATAATTTTTTCCAAATCTAATAATGGTGCTGTGAATGAGATGTCACATAATTTCCAACAACCATTACAAAGCACACAGTACACCACAACACCTAAACATTGCTACACTGAAGTTTCTGAAGTCACAGAGCAAAACACCCATCCTCACTCCTGGTTATACCAACTCTCGCAACTAGAAAAAGCTACAGCTTTATTGGTTTGGGACTCATCTAGAAAAACACCAACGCTACCCTTTACATCTCTCTGAAACATGCAATATATTTTCAGGCATGGTACTTTTTCCAAAAGACAACTGCATTGGAAAAATTCCACTAAACACCAGAGGCTGTGTTTAGTGCTTAAACACTCAAACTACAGTGTCGCCAGGACAGAGTGAAGATGCTTTTCTGTTGGTTTTCTTTTCTCTCTAAACTTACAAAAGGGAGAACCTAGAAGGTCTAACTTGGAAGAAAATTGAATGCTTCTGAACAAACTTACCAACTAGCTCCTGAGGATCTCTCTTCTCCAGTTCTGAGAATTCCTGGGAGAAAGGAAACAGAAACAGATTTTCATTAAAATATACTTCCAATCTAACAAGCTATGTTGTCCATTTGTTTAGAAACTTACATCTTACTTCTGAGACAGAAGAATATCAATTAAGAATGAAATGCATTTTATTAGATAATAGAGCAATGTTTGTAACATGGAAAGTCAAAGCCTAACAGGATGCACCATTTCCTTTCAAAGCTGGAGTCTAAATTTAACAGAAGAATTAGGATTTTGTTCCTTTGAGTCCCAAACACTCAGCTCCTTTTGAATTCTGAAAAAACTACAGCAACTGAAGGCTTTCCTCAAAACAGATCAGGCCATAAATTCTTCATTTTTTGGTGCCTGGCCCTTGGCACGGGCCAAGAGTCAATGTTTCAGAGCATTCACATTTGGGAAGAATGCTCTGCTGGCAAGTCTGTCTTGGCTGCTGCTTTCCAGGAGCTGATCTGTTCATCCAGGAACTCCAGGGCAAACCATTGACTTGCATACTCTGCTTAGAGATCTTCAACACAGTCAGTCCTTCCTTAGTTACATTAATATAGATTAAGGCAGCTTCAATTGCAGGAGCACAGCACATGTTTGTACTGCAGTCTGCTAAGCAGGAGTGTTATGCAGGACCAGACATTTTTAAACACACTTTCACCACACTGAGAGTAACATTCAAATATTTTGGTACTTATGTTAAGCCCCAAGGGAGCCGCAAGCAATACATTTCAGCTTCTGAAATAGAATCAGCTGTATCCTAACATTGTCCTCTTCCCCTGCCTCCCTTCCTAAGACTTTTTGTGACTCACTGGACTGTGTGTCCAAAATTCCTCAGTGCCTCTGAACACAGAAGCTATTCATTCAACCTGACACAGACAAAATGCTGTCTCCTTGCTGCTTGGTAACCAGGCTCTAAATCCCCTCCTTTACTCCATTTCCAGTCAGGTGAGAGATGGATAAGGTGAGGAGAACAGAGCGAGGTCAGCATCTGGGAACAGGCTGGGTCAAATTCACACTGAAAATTCACCCATTTCCAGAGAAACCAAAGCCCTCACGGAGCAGAAAAACAAATTCTTTGTGTGTCACTCGCTGCTGTATGCCATTTTTTATAGTCATTCATGAAAAAAAGCACTGTTTCTCTCTAAGTATGCTTGGATCACAACAATAAAAGGCTGAAGTTATTTTAGAAAAAAGAAAAGGACACGAAGGAACACGCATCTCCTTGCTGGCCAGCTGGCAAAGCACCAGGATCCCAGCACTGCTTCCAGCCGCTCTAAGCCAACGCTCTCGATGTAACACATCAACACCTCTTCTCCTCCCAGGGTCTTCAGAACAGCAGGGGAAAAAGATAAACGAGAAACAGCATTTCAAAGCAGGACGTGCCTCGAGAAGGAGCTCCCTGGTGGGAGCACTGGATATGAATTCAGCTGCGTTCTCCATAGACCCAGCATTAAAGGGGTCAGCCTCACTTTACCACCAGGAAAATGGAGATGATTCCACAGTAACTGTCAGATTATGAGGACAAATTCAGATTGGTATGGAAGCGTTGCACACAGTCTGGAAAGGTTCATAAGCTTCCCTTACATCTGTAGCTTTGTATCCAGGAGTAATATAATTACTCATTAGGCAGCAAACATTAGGTCAGAAGGCTTCTCTGCCTCCTTGGGGGGAGAACTTGCTGCCTACATATTTAGGTTTTCACCTTGGTTTGAAACAGTGAACAAGTATTTGGTGGGATCAAAGGAGGGCTGCCCTTGTTTCAACCTTAACTGAATTACATTTTGCCAACTTCTCAATTTTTTGTTTTAAACAGACTTGAGAGGGAAGAGGAAGAAACAGACTGCTTCCCTGAGCACCTCCAGATCCCCAACCCTCACCCAGCACTGTGCTTATCGTTCCATTAACTCTCCCATCACTCTCCTGCCCAACCCATCCCTGCGCATCGAGGAGGAAAATCCCTAAAGTTGCTGTCTGTGCCAAACATCTACTTAAGCAACCCAATGGCATGGCCAAATTCAGGAGCTATAGACATGGCTGCCCTCTTATGTGGTCTGTTAGCAGGGTTACAAAGGTATCTGCTGCATTTCTGAAGTTTTTAGAAGCCTGTTTTCAAGTCTCAGGAGCAGCGCATAAGCACACAGGACACGTGCAATAGTATTCTGAGGGATAATTTGATGGCCAAAACCTCCCCAGGTACATACCACATGTTAGACAAATCTCTTCCTAAAGTCAGATGTGTTAAATAGCACGTTTTATGAATTTCTGGAATCAGTAAGTTTCCTGCAACTATAAGTACATATTTCTTTAACTTATATCTTTTAATCTTAGAGCTACAGCATGAGCCCACTCCGTGTACAACAGGCCAACTAAAGCCAACCCTCTTAAGCTGCTGCTGTGTATTTATCTGCCTGCATCTCCTACCCTCATTCCACCACAGCACTCAAGCAAGTCCAGTCTATACATCCTCAGGTCAAAGTTAAGACATTAGAAGCCCTAGAGCTACATCAAACAAAGGAGAACAAGCTTGCTAACATTATAGCCACACCTCACTGCCCAGAGGATAAGAATTTTGCTTACTGACGAGTTTCACCCACTGCTCCATCATTAGCAAGCTGAAGACATCAGCACAACTTTTCATTAAGTTGGATTGCTTTCAAGCCTCCCAAATGCCTTCCAGAAACAAAGGGTTGACCGACTCATCCTACAGCATCTGTTCACTTGGTTTACTGTCCAACACCATAGCAAGGCAAGTACCAACAGCCTGACCACAGACATACAGCTTGGCAGACATGAGGTTTAAGAAAAGTCTTGTTCAAACCTCTCAGCATCTGCTGAAGATCCAGGAATTGAGAACAGTCAAACCTTTGGTTGAGTAACACTCCCAAAAAGATTCCTTACACTCTCCTTGGCTAATATAAGTCTGGGACAAACAATGAATATAATGAGTTGATCAGAAGAAGAGCCAGAATTAAAAAAAAACACAAAACATTTTCTGCAGATCAAATCCAATACTGTAGTTCAATGAGACAGAAAAAAAATCAGTAAATGGGGGTAATGAAGTACAATTAATACTGCAGAGTTACATTTTAGTTGTGAGAAGGAAGATGTATACTATGCACAGATAAGAAATTTCTAAAGCAATGCCAAGGCTTTTAAACAACGGAACATTTAGAATATAACTGGACCTGGAGAAACTATCGAGATCCATTCAGGGCAAGTTTATCTCTTTATAGATTGCTACTTCAACATCCAGTCCTATATACCAGTATCTCATATGAAGATAGCTGAGTGGTTCAAGATTACATCAAATCTCTCCATCAGTCAGCCTACAAAAGCTATTGGAGCCCTCACGTGTCCCAGAGCTCCAGACATTACTTACTGGGTTCTATTCCATTTGGATCCTGATTATTGAAAACATAACACAGTTAAGACATCACTGGCAGCCCTTTCCAATACTGCACAGTCTTCACAAACCCAATCTCTGAAGGCTGTACAGGAACACCTCTGAGTTGACTTTAGCAGCCAGGCTCTCACAACTTGCACAAAGTCAGCCTGGATGCATCAATTATATTGAAAATTATCTCTAACATCATTGAAATACAAAGCCCATGCAAGAAAAAGGCGTTCCCTGCTCATTCTTTTTCTCTAGTCTCTTTATTCCATCTAGTATTACATGATGACCCCTAAGAAAGGCTAGACTAAGATTAAAAAAGCAGTATTGCATTTTTTTCTCCACATACTCTGCAAGCTGATTTCATTTTGCAACCTGGATTTCACAAGATCAACTGATAAAGGGCCTAAAGGCAGATGGCCCTGCTCCAGCAGACTGACTGCACTTAGCCAAGGGATGCCACAGCAGCTCAGATCCAAGTTGGGAGAAGACTTCAGGACAGCACAACAAGCAGGAGACAGCTTCCTTTCCCTGATCCAGACACTAACAAATGACAGCCTTTGAAGAGCATAAACTGCTAAGGACAAAGTAATAAAAAGTTCAATATCTGACTGGCCAACCAAGATAAGTCACAGCTTCCGCACACCATAGATATACCACCTTGCTGATGGCAAGAAACAGTTATTGCAGCACTACTCCTGGACACAGTCAGGAAAAGGTTTTCAATTTCCATCTCTACCCCAGACAAATGCTTTCTTCAAGCCGTGGGCAGGACAATGCTGCCTGTGAGATCCTAGCTGATAGGAATCCAGTCTGACAGTTAGGTTTTCAAGATTTATAATCAGTTAAGGAAGAACAGTGAGCAGAAAGTGTGCGTGCATTTGCACAGGAGGAGAGCAACACTTTGGCTTATGACTACATCTCAGTGTGGTGAGATATGGACCATCTTTTCAATAGAGTGTTTCCATTCAGCTACATTAAGAAAAAGCCTCTACTCAGGTTTCATGGAGAAGAAAAACAACCAAACACAGTCCTTGCAGTGTTAGAACAGAGATCAACGGAAGGAAACAAAAACAATATGAATCTGAGACTGATGAATTCGAGTTTGGAAAGCCTTGCCCAGAACAGCTTTATTTAATGGAAAGAATGAACTGACTTACAACAATGCTTGCTAAATCCTTCCTGAAACAAGATCCATAAATCCAGAACAAAGCTCACATTGGACATAATCATTGGCAGTAACTATTGCCAAAGGGTACAAATCCAACCTTCAATTTCTCATAGAGGCAGTTGCATCTGCAGGTTGTTAGCACAGGTGTACTTCAAACTGTAAGAAATGGTTGAGCAAGGAGACAGGGAAGAAAGAAAACTGAAGGTGATCATTTTAAATTATGAGTCATAAAAAAGTGGAGACATCAGTGCCAGACTTGCCACCACTCAATTGCTTTCCCAGACTTGCAGCCAACTTAGCACTGCAGCTTCCTTTTTCCCCACTTCCACTTAGTATACGTTTTTAAAAAAAGTAGTTAGAAATCTTCCAGTCACCCTCCAACAACATATTCTTTTTCCAGAGATGCTGTTGCACACAGACAAAGAGATCTGACACCAATTTAGCCCGACACCCACAGAACTAGTAAGCCAATCCCACTGTTGTCACGCCAGTGGATAAGTGAAGATATTAATGCAGAGAGTTTTTCAGTTTGGACAAAGGGAACACAAGGGAACTACAGTACAGTGCTTTTATTTCCCCCCTCCCCACCTTGTTGGGGTTTTTTTTTTGTATTGTGAGATAGGAGAATCCCAAGAGAAAGCCCGAAACAAGCCCATTTCCTACAGCCATATCCTGTTTGCCAACTCCAGTATATACCTCTGGGCAAACTGCCTGCTACAGGATAAGAAATTTAACTAAGAAAAAACTGCAGGGATCACAGTCTAGGTACCAAGAGCAGCACAGCAGCTTAGAAATAAGCCACCCATGGGAATCAACTCCAGTGAAGCAGATACACATACTACAAACCTATTTCAAGATACTGTCATCACAGGCAAAAAGAAAAAAGGAAGAACAAGACAGGAAAGAGTCAATTCCTGAGACATTCCTTATTAAATCCTTATCAAATCCTTACCAAAACAAAAGACCATGTGCAGCTGACGCTGCTTTTTAATTTTAAGATAAATTAAGTCTGAAATACACCTCCAGTTCATTCCAATTCTATTAAAAAAAATACTGAAAAACCCTAAGATCTGGCAACCAGCAAAATATTTCAGTAAGAAAAGGCTTTAGAAGGGAGGCTTTCACTGCATAAAAGCCTTTAAATAACTTCTTTGAAACTTGATTCCATTCACCTGGCATATTCTATCTCAATATTTGACAAAGATATGGCAAAAATAATTTCCAGTTAAGGAACAGGGTGCCAAGACTCTTGCTTGGAAAAGCTGAGGGACTATTAATAATGCCTGCCTTTCTATAGTACTCCAAAGCCACCTGTGTGTTTGCTGTCTCTATTCTCTCCTTCTCATTCCTGACAGGACTGCTGTTAGGGGCTCTCCAAGGTTAACACTTGCACATCATCCCTCTGTGCATGTGCTTTATTATACTTGGAATGCAGTCCTAGTTCAGCTCCTGCTAGTCTTCACCAGGAGCAACCATGGTTCATAGAAAGGTTCCTTGATTTGCAGAGCCCACTAACTCTGCTTTCAAGTCAGTTTTGCTTCCTACAATAAAATAGGAATTCAGAGGTGAAGTACAGGCACCACATGGCATAACTTGAGACGTCAGGCTACTCATTTTATTTTTTAAACAGACCCTTGCGATGCAAAATAAAGCTGGGCTGTAAGAAGTCCTGCACCTTTCCCTTGCTGCAGTTGAGGCTTAAGGAAAGTGATAAAATTCAACTTCTTGCACAAGCTTTGTTTCCAAATATATAGTACTGCAAATTCTTCATCAGGGTTTGGAATAGAGGTGAGGCATAAAAATATCCTCGCTGGGATGCATCCTCCTCCATGAATAGATCCCATGAAGATTTAGCAGATTTTCATCCTTCTGTTCTGATAACAAGGAAGGTGGAAGAAGCTATTTTCTGATATTTGTTGGTATTTGAGGCAATCCTCCATCTGTGCTGACTGTTCAGATTCTCACTCTGACAAGCACTAACGTGCTAATTCAAAACAGGCTATTTCAGTACAGCACACAGAAATAACTGCAACACAACAGAACTGGACTTGAAGAACTCAGACCTTTATCAGGTAAAATATGCAATGGGAAGCAGCTCCAGAAAGGACTTTTCTTCAAGTTTAAAGACAAACAGAAGAAAAAGTCTGGCTCTTCCTTGGGAGAAAAGGAAGCCACACCTGTGTCAATAATCTGTGGTATTTAGTACTGCAGGGAGTGAGGACTCTGCTACAGCTTGTATGCCTGGCGGGGAGAAAGGAACGAGCATGTCCATGGACGTGTCTCATCTTCCAAGCAGCTCACGGGCTGGACTGGAGCCAGCAGCTCTGAAGTAGGTAAGCCAGCTTCAAATGCTGTGATCTATCTCCCTCTTGGAGAAAAAGGACTGAAATACACGGGGGAAGAGACCAAAAAATAATCATACAATTTATAAGTAGAAATAATTAGAAAGAAAAAAAAAGAATCAAAGATGCTGAACACAACTTTGTTTCCTGCTGCTGGCATTTACTAATGTCAGCCACATGGTTAAAAATGGGAACCTGGAAAGGCACCAGCTGCTTCAATGTCTGGGCACTCATTTTTAGAGGAGGGAGGACAGGAGGAGAAGCTGAGCTAACTCTACTCCCCCTAAAGGCTTTCCATGTGTAACGCTGCCTGCTCAACTGCAAGAGCACTGCAAAAGAGCATGTCAAAATGAGGGAAAATGTGTAGATCTGGAAGGGCAGACAGCACTCCGCACAAATATACTAGAAGATAGCATACAGAGCGAAACCAGTCTGAAACTGCACAGCTTATCTCTTGCAGGCTGTACTCACAGACAGATAAATGAGTGGGGAAACGAACCACAGGAGAGCCAACCTTAACTTGAGCCCTGAAAGCTGCACAGAGCACCAAGCACAGCCATGTGTAACACAAGGCCATTTTTAAAGCATGGCAACTCTTCTGCCAGTCCTGTCTGTCAGAGCCCAAAATACTAAGCCTGATAGCATCAGAAAGCTCAAATAAAGAGGACAAGGGACAACATATGGTTTTTTTTTTTAATTCTGATGAGATTTTAGCAGTGCCTTTCTACAGCACACTTCTAAAGCCATTACATCCTACCAGATCCAACCACTACAAGATCAATACACAGCTGCTCCAGCTGCCAAGAGCACAATTTTGGGGCAGAATAGCAGTTTCAATAGTTGTTCTGTAGTGGGGTGACCTGTAACATTCTAAGCAGAATTTTTTGGATTCCTTTTAAGCAGCTGAAAGTATCAAGGGCTGGTATTTCCTAAACAAACTTCATACTTTGCCACCGCTACAGCAAACAACTCTAATTTATTTTCTAAAGTTTTTAGAGGTCAGCTCCTTCTTTCACATCTTGCAGCCTGTGGAAATGGAAGAACAGCTTTCTATTATAGATACCATTTTTCCCTAATGCTTTTTTTTTTTTTTTCCTTTTTCAGAGTAAAATAATTACATGAGGTGTAAGTTCCTGAGTACATTCAGGTATCTTCTGATGATCTGGCTAGATGAATGCATGCTGAATACAGAAAAATTCACATGCCTTATAAAAATGAGAGTTAATCATCAGGACTACACTACTGCACAATCTCCCATTTACTTGTTCTTATCCTCAAAGACTTTTACTTGAAATCAAGATAATTTTGGTATTTAAACAGACGGATAAATGACCAGGCAAGATATATAAAAAAACTACTGACATCACAATCAAAAGCTCTACCTTAATACATATCTATGCATCATAACACAGGGAAGTTATTCACAGGTTGACTGGATTGGTAAGGGCTATACAGCTTTGATGACTACCAAAAGGTGGTGCTTAGACATGCATAGAAACATAGCATACCTCTGAAAATGGGACACCTTTCTGCTACCTCCCACTTGGACTGCCTCTCAACAGAATACCACAAAGATGCAGGAGGACCCTTAAAACAGAACCAGAGAACACAGCTTCTTCTGAAAGCTACTCCTTTCAAATAACCGTTACCATGTGTTAAGCATATACTTGCATAGGGAGTGTCAATATTTATCAGCGTTCCTGTGCTGGCTAGTCCTGATAACAGAATCAAAGCTCAAGAGTTAATGATTCCCTCTGTGAAAACACCAGCAAAAGGGCTGTGCCCTGTCCTCCTGCAGCCTGTTATTCATCCAGCCCTACAGCACCAAGCACAGAACCCCTCCAATAAGACCTGGAGCACAAAGTCAGTACTTAAGGTTCATGTTCCTCTTCCTGCAGGGCTGGCCCCTGTAGCAAGCTCTGCAGCCTGGTTGGTATCTTGTTCCTACATCAAGGCTGTAACCATAACCAGTGGCTGGCAAGAGCCCAAGCACCTGGCAGGCACCACAGGGCCCTTTAACCCTCATCATTCCAAACCAATACAGCCAGCAGAATGTCAAATTTCAGATATTTTCACAGTGTCCTTTGTTTTGTACTCTTGGTTCCATCACCTGATGAAACGATCTAAGACTCCATCCAGGCTCTGGGGTTCCAAAAGACACCAGTCCTTTGCCAGCAGTTTCTGTGAACCACTCCTTTTTCCTCCTAAGTAGAAGGCTTTGTTTCTGAATTCCCTTTAAGACAGCCATTTTTTTGAAGTTTGTAACTGCTTATTTAATACTAAAAGCAGGGAACACTGAAGTCATTTTGGTTACTAACAATGTGCTGCTCCAGAGTCTGAGCACATCCTTCTCAGATCAATTTGGAGAAGCAATTTGCTTTACCTAGCTTTGAATCTCTCTGTGGGTCTGAGTTTTTCTGTGATCCCTGAAACACTTCAGTTACAGGATGCAAGAATTCTGACTTTGCTTCCTAAAGAGGAGAAATTTTTTTTTTTTTTTATTACAAGCATATAGCATTCAGAACTGCCTCACAGGTGTGCAGTAACAGAAAATCCTATGAGCTAAAAGCCTGCTGTGGGATAACTCTTTCAGATGCCTGACGAAGCCTAAATATTCTTCTATACCTGGCACATCTCTTTCCCCAAATAGATTCATAGAAAATTTCCACTTGACTCTCCAAGGGCAGACAACACAGTGGACTGATATCAGTATTTTATGTTGATAAGCTCATTGTAACTTTCTGCTCAGCAGAAAATAAGTTAAAAAAAAAAAAAAGATGAAAGCTGCAGTTTCATCCAAGTTCCAAGGCCTTCTTATTTCCTTTACCTCTAGTGAGGAACAAGGGCTGTAAGGATAGACAGATGTGATGAGTAGAGGGTAGAGTCAAGATTAAAAACCAGAAGCAAATATAAATACCACATGTTGGAGTAGAAAAGTCTCCTCACTGCAACTTTGAGGCAGGCTATGGATTCCACTCTCCCCATCATCACTTTACCATTATAACTGTCACTGCCAGTTATTACACCATTCTCAACTTATAGTCTCCTTGATTTATATCCAAAACTGACCACCAGCTGGAGGTTTTGTGTTTGTTACTATCCAAGCAAGAAATGAAGCCAAGTCACAGGGTGTTCCAGCAACAAGGGAACTCCTCCACACAACTTGGCCTGTCAACTCTTCTCCTCAATTTTTCAAATAAGATAAAACAGTTTATTCACCATGTGTTCAGATGGGAAAACAATAGAAAAAGAATCTGATTCAGAGCTTGAAAAGACTATAATTAACTAATCATTTGCAATGGTTTCATATCATTCATGCATTTTAAGGGATTGGCTTTCTGCACACAGATTCAAGCACTGGGAACACTCTGGCCACATATAAAAGGCTCACATCATCTATTTAAGTATGTTTTCAGGCCTGCGACATCTCAAGGTAAGAATGAGAGCAAGAGCAGCTAGAGCACTCAGCTGGGAAAAAAGAAATAAAATTATTCAGAAGAGTCAGCTAGTTAATCAAGTGCCTTACTTCTCACCACACTTTGGTGTTAGAGTAACCACAACTCTTACTCTCTAGTACTCACATATACTGAAAGCTCAAAGCCATGAGGAAGGAACCAGGAGAACACTGCCACTTGGTGGAAAAGGGAGATAAACATTTTCTACTGCTACAAGTAAAAAGGACTTTTACAGAAACGTTCTATTCCTGCCCACCATACCAAATGAATTTCTTTGTAGTACGGCTAGAGCAACTCCATTCAACATCCCACACTATGCTTTACAACATGAACACACCTTGTCTGGGCTGTTTGCTATGCTCATAGCAAAGAAGGCTGTGGCTTTTTTCCACTTAAATTTAAGGACCACTATTAAAGATGATAGAAGTCTAGAACTCCTGAAGTTCAGATCTGCCTCCCTGATAGTCTTCTCAAATCCTCACTTTTCATGCCATGCTAGGATGAAAGGGATTGTTTAAGGTCTTTTCCAACCTGAGCAATTCTGTGATTCTGTGATTCTGTGTATTTTACTTTCTAACTGTGAAAGCCAAAAGCAACAATCAATTTAGCAAGCTTTGTAAGGAAGTAATACCAGCTTTACAGCTGGTAACTTTATTTTAAAGCAGAAAAATTAGTCTACTCAAGCTAAAGTATATAGTCTGAATATCTGTTTTTCTCTAACACTTCAGTTCAACCTACCTGTGTTGCTGCTAACTACTCAGAATGTTCTTACCTGAACTGCCTGTTTCTACTTGGGTGTGCCTGTGCTGAATAAGAACATTCCAAATTCAAGAAACAGAGGAAAGATGCCCATTCTACTTGTTGTCATTTTTACAATCCACTAAGCTGTTTCTTCTGGTGTCTTTTCTACTAACAAATTTACATAGAGATTTCACTGTATCTTGCTTTGAGGCATCTTCTTTAATCTGCAGAGGATATATATTTCTTGTAAAGAAGAGATCACAGAGGAATAGGTGTTAAAACTTCAACTGCATTCACACACTGCTTCTATGCAGACTGTTTCTACTTCATTTTCCTAATGCAGAGAAAATGACAGCATAGCAGGTTCCTTTATCTTAAAAAGTTCACTCATTATGTAAAAGGCTTTTAATGTAATTTAACTTAGGAAACCAATTTATACAGCAAGATAAGTAGAAACTGAACAGGCAGCTTATGTATTCCCATAATCTATAGTAACCTTCAGTTGCAGACAGGGGGTCAAGCTTAGACTCTTTTTCTGCCTGAATCCCAGTCTCACTGCTTTGTATTTCAATCGAACTTCCTTTTGCCACACATTTTTCTAACAGATATAAGTGTTAACTGTAAAACCTGAAAATGTTTCTCTGGGCACAACTGAATTGATAAAGTTGACAATTTACATGTTTTATGACCTCTAGGAACATACAATGATTTACTCATTAAGAGGTTCTAACTACAGCTTTTCAAATAATGCTGGTCAGAAATAAGAGAACTCCGCACTTAACACCACATCTCCCTGATCACTGAAAAACAGGCAAGATGCTGTCACAAAATACACCTCTGATCTAATTCAGAAGACTGTAGTTCTTCAATACAGATCTTGACCATCACTCAGTCCATAGCTTAACTACTTAACTAATTTTGGCAGAAGCCAGAATTAAAGTCAAAAATCATGTTACATCTACAAAAAGAAAGTACAAAACTAGCTAAAGAAGATCAAAAATGAATACCAAAGCCATGCTTTTAAGACTTATTCCTCTTGTACTGAGCTTTCCCCCCACCACCGTGCCACACTTCCAAATACCTTTAGGTCACCAGCCTCAGGTTTTTCAGTCTCTGAATCGTCATCTTCCTACAAGACAAGAATTTACAGGATTAAGCTTAAAGAGAAGGCTTGGAAAGTAACTGCACTTATAGCAAAGGGCTTGTATTCAGCAGCCCAGCAGTTCTCCAAGACCCTTCTAATGGAAGTTATTTTTTCCCCACCCACTCATGACCAGCAAACAAGCCCTACAGTTATAGGGAAAAAAAAGCGTAGTTTTGTTAGGAGTTTGTTTCCTTTTTAAGGTAAGAGCATAATTCAGTAGCAAACGTCTTCCAGAAAAATCACGTGGCTCCTCAATGTTCAGAGCTAGACAATAAAAATCAACAGAGCTAGGAAGAAAAACATTTGTCATTTGATAATTCTGTCTTTTCTGGTTGGCAGGTGGGGGCTTCTCTTGCACTCGCCCCTGCTGAGCAGGTCTCACAGCAAAAGCAGCACTTGCAAGGCCTGTTATACTCCCAAGCAACACATAGAAGACACACAACTTGCCTGCCATCCAAGCAAACATGCAGGCTTGGTAAGGATCTGCCCTAGTGCCAAGTTTGAAAGATCCAGTGATGCTTGCTGACACATCTTCTCTTACTTGCACAGTGCTCTCATGGCCTCATTTACTGATTATGTGAGCTTCCACAGAAAAGAACAACCCAATAGTTTCAGTTTCAGATAACAGATACCATCTAATTTTCATCTCTACCCAGATATAAGAAAAAAACTGGCAAGTTTTTGCCTTGAGAGCTTAAAATACCAGATTCAGCCTTGTATAAAATTCTCATGAGAAGTAAGCAATAGCTTTGATCTGAAACTGGTAGATAGATAGATAAACATACTGTTCCATTGCCCAATGGGTTACTGCTTCACTGGGGATCCTAGAGCTATGTATGTAAATAGATACTCTGGGTTCAAAGCAAGTAGAGGAGCAGAATAAAAAATAGTTTTCATGCTCACTCAATTCAAAACAGTTTTTCTTTTGAATTTCACTACTCCATTTGAGCTTTGGCCCCAAAATAGTAACTTGGTATTTAAAAACAAACAAACAAAAAGATTACGTGCAACTGAAAGAAAGAGTTAACACGAAGTGCACACTTCAGGGTGTTAGCACACGCTCAAGTTCTGGCAAGGCAAGCTACAGAATGATTACCCAGTAACACCAAGGTTTTAATTGCAGGAATTAACATGCGTATTCCACAGAAGTGAGACACCAAACCCTTTCTTCAATTCAACTACTCTCCAGCTTACCTTCCTAAAAATATACATACAGCCTGATAACTCAGTTTTAGCAATCAAGTTCAATAACAGTAACTGTGTAACTAAAAAAGAACCACAGTACCAAGTTACCTGGTACTTGATCACGAGTGAGATTCCCTCTCCAAGCTCCCACATATTCAAAGAGAAGTAATTTTCAAATAATTAACAATAGGTTCAATCATTCATTAGATGAACACTTAACTGAAATAGCTTCAAAAACCTTCTAACCTAACAGGGGACATCTCTGAAACGGCAAGAAAACATTACTGAAACTTCCTTTGAAGATAAAAAAACAAACAGCAGATAAGGTAGATAATATAAGCACAGGGTTATTATGTTAAAGCCCCAAAACAACCTGAATCCAATTTGTACTGCTTTCCAGAACAGCTCATAACCAATAACTGCCCATGCTACACTCTATCAAGGAATCCCTTGATTCTAGTTAAAGAAAATATGCTGCTGCCTTGCAACAAGACTACAGATAAGGCACCCTAATTAATCTCCACAGATCAGAACAGTAACTGAAAACATATGAAGATCTGCTAGCTAAACACTGGAGTGATTTGACCAATTGCCATTTCTTGCATAATGCCTTGAATTTCCTAGGTGATGGATGGTTAAAATCTACACTGATAATGCATGCGCAATACAGACTACCCCATTTTACATACTTAGTTGTTGAGGAACAACCGAATCACACCTACCACCTTTAAAATAAAGGGATCTCACTGAAAGAGTCTATAAGCTTTGGATATGAAGAGAAGAATGACAAATGCAGTAAAGAAGTGTTATAACTTCACTTAGCCAGACAATCACTGTGAATGCTATTGCTCACACTTACTCCAGTCAGAAACAGAACAAAACAAACAGGAAAAGACAAATTGCTTCTCTGCTAACTGGGGAAGCAGATGGCCACAACAGTGAGAGCCACATAAGAGAATGATCTAATGCACACAAAGTCGATTTCAGTAAAGGGAAGCTGTAGCAACACAGCCCTATTTCCTTCATGTACTAAGTTGCCAAAAAGATAGAGCAGAGTCAAGGCAATACAGGGTTCTGAAAAGGCTGATAGAAGAAAAAGGAGACAAGAACCTCCCCCTAACTCTTCAAGACATTGCTTCGCTTCTACAGACACATCAGAAGTATCTGTCCTTTTTTGTGTAATAGGTGCACTCACGTGCAGTAAACTACATGCCCTGTCTTACAGTGCATCAATTGTCTTGGTGTTTATGTGGTATTATGTACATGCCATGCACCTATGACAAACAAAAGCCACTCAAGTCTACACAAGACACTGCTACATCAAGTTAACTTGATGTAGTAAGTTGAGTTACACACAGAAGAATAATTGAAGACATGACAGAACTTCATTCTTATCAATTTTCCAGCTGACAGTGCAACAGCATTTTTCTCCCTTAGCATTCTCATACATGCTAACAATGCTTAAGGAATAGTGTACACTCACAGTGACAGTTTCTTCCCCATAGAAGAGTCAAACAGCATCAACAGAGTTAGTAACAAGCAGCAAGATCTGCACCAAACTGCCATTGGACTCCAAGGCAAGTGCCTTCTACTTGAAAACAAAGTGAATTACAATACTTGGGAAGTGCTGAGACCTGCACCAGGAGACAACGCTGTCAGGTTCCAGCTCAGGGTGCCACTCAGGGGCTCTCCCAGGAGTAGAAGGCTTTGCAACGCACGGCTGCGAGCAAGGCAAGCCCCAGGAACTGCGAGATACTTACTGACTGCCTGCTGTTCTCGTCGTCCTCCTCTTCATACCCCTCCTCATCGCCATCCAGGCGGCTGAAATCATCTTCTCCATACCCAACCGAGACGAGCCCTCCTTTCTCTCCTAAAGCAAAAGAGGAGAAAAACAGAAAGCAAACAATGAGAAAGGAGAGACGAGAACGAGCGGGGCCTTCCCCTCTCTGACAGGAAGGCGGGGGGTGGCTCCAGGTCAGCCCGCTGCTTTCCCCAAGCCCCTCCCCGCCCTCACCCGTAGCCGTTCCCCCATCGCTTCCCGCCGTCCCGGTCTCGCTATCCGACTCCGGGTCTGAATCTTCGGCATAAACCGCCAACGAGGACAGGACGCTGCGCTTCGCCGCCGCCATCTTCTGCCTCAGGCGGGCGCGCTTCCGTCGCGCACAAATGACGTCCGGGCGGTCGCCATAGCAACGCCGCCCTCCTCCTTCCGCTTTAAACGGGCGCTGATCAACGGGGAAATGTCGATGCTAGCACGCTGCGAGGCGGGCAGAACTCAAAGTGAAGACATTATATAGGATGAAATTAAAGGTCAAAGGTGAGACAGGTAATTTTTTTTTGGGGGGGTTGCTTTGCTTTTTAAATTTTAAGATGGGGGTTGGCCCTTTAAGAGCGGCTTCTGACGTCATCACCCGGCGCCACAACGGCGCCTGACTGGACCCCGAGGAAGCGCAGAGTGGGGGCCGGGGTGCGAAGGGGTTCGGCTGGGAAGGGGCGGGAGGATACGGCCTATGGGCGCGTTGAGGGGGAGCTGTGAGGGGCTGGCGGCGGGAAGGTGCTCCGAGACCCCCAACTGACCCCGGCCTCATGGAGATCCCACAAGGAATGAGGCTGAGGGGCAGTGAGGGGGCAGCTCCCACAAAGGGGGGATCTGTCAGGGGAACGGGGCGGGGGGCTCGTCTCAGAAGGGGGGACTCAGTATCAGTTCCTCCATCCGCAGCTTCTCCGAGATGAGCAGCACGGCGGCCCCAGGCCTGCAGGGCAGGGTCCGGAAAACGCTGGGAAAGGTCTTCGGGTTTGAGTCGTTCAAGACTTCCCTGCAGGAAAGTGCAACCATGGCTGTGGTGAGAGGTGAGGCTCAGCGTCTGAAAGCTCTGCAGCAGCTGGCTCTAAGGAGACACTGCCTGCTCCAGGAAGGACCACCAGCCCTCTGAGCTCTCCCTGCTCAGAGATCACTTCAGTGGCATAGGAGTGCAAGCATGTGTTGCAAACGAAGTTTTCCGAGCGTGGCTTTGCTCTACCCGTTCTCCCATATATTTATTTTGTAAGAACCCTATTGCACTGATCAGAAATAGCATTCAATTTTAGTGTTTCCAGTATCTCCATTAGAGGCATTTGGTAGCATGCTTGCGGTCAGATGAGGTTGAAACTATCTACATTTCTACATTTGCAGAGTTAACATCTATTCTCTGAATGATGTGGACGTTATCGGAAAAACACAGCTGTGCTGAAGTTAACTTATCCACCACTGTTGGTTGGACAGGCAGCTCACACACACACACACACACTGCTGACCATCTGCTCTCCTTGCAGGTCTCATAATGCAAATCAGAACAGTGTAAAATTCAGCATGCAGGATGTGGTTACAGTTTTCATCTGTCACCTGCAGATGTGCTACTGATAATAGATTGGCTACAAGTAGTGTTCTGTCAGCTGGCTGTTTTTCCATGTTAAAACTGTATGAGTTGGCATCTTCCTGACTTGAAGTGGTTACTCCTTAGCATGGTGACAGTTACTAACTGAATAATGTTATCTATGTGGTTGAGATTTACTTTTTGGGATAAGCTTTGGGAGGGTGTGATAAAGATCTGTCTTCGGACTGGTTGTTTGGTAACTGGAGGTTTGTAAAATAAGTGAAAGCAGCTAATCTGTAAGAGAATCAGCATTAATCTGGATTAGCTGTTTAACTTCTCTTTATCTTGGTTTCTGTGCATCTTCCGGTATTTGTGAAAGGCTATTCCTTAATGTTCACAAAGTGATCAGAGATTCTTTGAAGGAAAGCAATGCAGGCATGCAAATAATAATTATCCTCACCACTTTTAGAACCCGAAATGAAGTGTCCTTTGTTGGTATGCTACATGGTACATGCACAGATTTGCTGTTTCTCACAGATTACATGGCTTTGTGCCCATCCCTCCAGACAGAGCCCTGGGAACTCTCCATCACTCAATAGCCTTGAGCTTTGTTCTGTTGTCTTTGCAGGCGAGAAGGATGTCTTTGTATGTATGCCCACAGGGGCAGGGAAATCCTTGTGCTACCAGCTTCCTGCAGTTCTGGCAGTGGGCATCACCATTGTCATTTCACCTCTGATTGCACTGATTCAGGTAACTGTCTCCTGTTAGCTGTGGAAAAGCAGTCAGTGAAGGGGGTTGGGAGACTCTGGAGGCACAGCTGTCTCTCTCTTTTCTGTCCACAAGGCTTTGCTGTTACCCTGCTTCTGCATTCTTGTCTTGATGTCTTGGCATGCCTTCTTTAGCCTGGTGACAGGTGAAGAGGCTGCAGATTAACTGCCTGACAGCATGGCTCTGGCTTGATATATGCAGCTCTGTAAAAAGAGGGCATTTTTTTCCTTGATAATAGCCTGCTGAATTCTATAACTGATTCTTTTTCCATTTTCAGCAGCTTTTATCTCCATTGTGCTGTACAGAAGCAGCAAAGTAGAGTACCTCAAATGTACCAAATCTTTACTCAGAAGAAAACTTCCATTTTACCTATAGGGTTACAACTCAAGCAATGATGAAATTGCTTTTGAAGGCATAAATTTTTTTTTTGCATCAAACTGTCTGTTGTGGTCTGTCTTTGTGTCATGGGGAGAAGCTGGTTTAGTAGAGCTCCTCCTTGAGCACTGTCATTGATATGACCTTTTGTCTGTGTATTTTGCCTTTTCCACTGTTTTCATCACCTAATGCTTCCCTATAAGAGCAGCTATAGCACTAACAATGCACAATAGCTGGTGTTGTAGCCTATAGTGAACATCAAGAATTAAGAACTGGCTTGAAACTGAAACAGTTAGAGTGATATGATGAGGCATTAATCTTTCGGGATTAGTCGTATCTTTTGAAATGTTATGTGCTAGTCAAGCACAAGTGAAATCAGTGTCAAGATAGGGTGAATTGTACATCCCATGTTCATCTAGATGTATCTAAATGTGATGGTGTTTTCTTCCTGATTTTCAGGACATGATTCTTGTTCACACTCGCTTCTGTTACAGTGGTGATTCACACTAGCCTTTGTGTCTCATAATATCTCAGCCAGCTTTATAAAGTCCTTTGGTTATTTTGGAATGAAATGTGCTCTGTTTTTGTATAGCAGTTTTATTCATTTTCCATCCATGACAACTCGGTAGGGTAAATTTTGAGACATTGGTGCTCATTTCATCTCACTGTGGCTATGACTAAGTATTCTGCATAGCTCTGTGCTGATATTCCTTAGTAGCAAAGTGACCATTTAAAGTGAATGGAAGCTGAAAAAAGGACTTGGATGTTAAGAGCCAAACAGATATATTGACTGCTGAAGATAAAGGCTTCTGGAGTTGAAGTGGTAAATAGCTGCACTATAACTGGATGTTATCCCAAGGCTTGGTCCTGGAGATAAAAGTTGAGGCCTCACAAATCTTGCCTGTAGACTTCCGTAGTGATGGAGGCTTTCTTTAATGCTATTTCCTTCTCATTTTATTTTCATTATATATTTACTCCAGGACCAAGTGGACCATTTGCTGGCTCTGAAGATCAAAGCCTGCTCTCTGAACTCCAAGCTTTCCGCCCAGGAAAAGAAGACCATCCTGGCTGACTTAGCAAGTGAGAAGCCTCAGATAAAACTTCTGTACATCACCCCAGAGATGGCAGCTGCCTCATCCTTCCAGCCTACACTCAACTCCCTAGTGTCTCGAAATCTCCTGTCCTACCTGATAATTGATGAAGCTCACTGTGTATCCCAGTGGGGACACGATTTCCGACCAGACTACCTACGGCTGGGCACCTTGCGTACACACATACCCAATACACCATGTGTTGCTTTGACTGCCACTGCTACCAAGCAAGTCCAGGAGGATATTGTGACAGCACTTAAGCTGAAACAGCCACTTGCCACCTTTAAGACTCCTTGCTTCAGATCTAACTTGTTCTACGACGTGCAATTCAAAGAGCTCTTGACTGATCCTTATGCCAACTTAAAGGATTTCTGTCTGAAGGCACTGGAAGTGAAGAACACCACTGGGGTAGGTTTTTCATTTGAGGAAGAAGGCTAAGCTGAACAAAATCTTCCTTAGTGGTCAATGATTGGTGATTGGAATGGCCCTGACAAGTCTGTGGCAGGAAAGGAGGAAGGAACACCTGGAAGGAAGGTGTTCATTTGTTTTTTAGTTCCTCTAAAACAAGTAGAATATGGAACTGCATTTTTTTCAAATGCAAAGGTCTTCAAAAAGGGGTTGATTTAAAAGAAAATGTATTAGGAGTATACAAATAGTATTTCTGCCTTTGTTTTTTCATGTTGCAGGCAGTCACTTTATGATAGTGTTCTGCTCTTTCAGTGTGGCAGTGATGAAATACAACAAGGACAAACAACAGCGCTTGGAGTGTTGTATTGAAAACACCAATTCCCAAAATAACTTGGCAAATAAGTCAGTCTCTGCACCTTAGTCTATTGTAATATGGAGGGATACTGCTTCTTGCTTTGTATTCTTTGAGAGAGGTTGGGGAACCACGTTTGTTCAGCGTTTTTTAGTCCTTATAGGACTTGTAAGGAAGCTGTCCTTAAATCTGATTTAATTTTGTGCCAAGACAATATCTTTAAGTTGCTGTGGAACCAATTTGGAGATGAGATGAGCCTTAGACATCCTTCCATTTCCTCCTTATTGATGACTGCAGCTTTGTTGACTTCAGCCAGCATCACAGACTTTCTCTCCTGCGTGCCCAGGTGTACTCCGGCTGTGGCATTGTGTACTGCAGGATGAGGGATGTGTGTGACCAGCTGGCTATTGAATTGAGCTACCGAGGAGTGAAAGCCAAAGCGTATCATGCAGGTACTGAAATCTGCATCTCTCAGCAGCTGGTTGAACTGAACTGTACCACCTTTAAGGCCTAAATGGGATTAGCTAATTTCTAGCTTTCTTGGCATGGTCTGCAATGTGTCTAATGGTCATGCATCAGATCTTTGAGGTAAATATGGGTAACAGAGCAGAACAGCATTCTCTCCACTTCAGAGCTATTGGTTTTGTTGGATCTTGCATGGCCTAAATATAACTGCACTCCTCCCAGGAATGTTCCAGATTTTTCTCTTTGGAACAGAAACAGCTGCTGCTGACTTCTGCTTGATTCCCAGCCAGTTTAAACATGGACAGAGAAGAGTGTGTACATTGGTTTGTTTTTAGTTGAGGGGGTTGCAATGGGGGAATGTGAGGAGGGGGCACAAAATACTTCTTCCCTTTTTTGTTTTGTTTCCTTTCATCTTTTTCCATTTCCAGGACTCAAGGCAGCTGACAGGACTTCAGTCCAGAATGAATGGATGGAGGAGAAGATCCCAGTTATTGTTGCAACCATCAGTTTTGGAATGGGAGTAGACAAAGCAAATGTCAGGTTTGTGAAGCTGAGTGTTGTGCTCCACCAGAGACTGAAACCTGAGCAGTAGGAAGGGAAAACCTCAGTATCTATTACCTGGTACATCTGACTCAAACACTTGATGAAGGCTTGCTGAAACTCATAAAAATGTAGCTGGAGGTTTTCTTAGAAGCCATGCAACAACCTACGTGGAGTTGATCTTTACTCAAAATCTACGTAAAGCAATTACTCTGAATGCTGTAGGAGAGTGACAAGATGTCACTGAGGCTATCACATCTATTCACAACTGTGCCATTAAACTGTGCCATGTTAAATAATTGTGCCATCCTTTGTGCTGGCTGATAACAGGATTCTGTAGCAATATCAGACTGTTTCACTGTTTGTTGCATGTCACATGCAACTAATTTCTGAAAAGAGAAATTAGAAGTCTTTAACAGAGTAGCATGAATTAACGACCTGCTGAAATTAGTCTCTCCCCTCTTCATTGCAATGGCCAATAAGGCAGCAAAAATTATCTGAAATGCATAGGACTGACAGAGGGTAAAATATAGCTGAAACATGCTTTTGTAGTATGGTTGGTCTCCAAGAAACTAAGTTAAAATTACTCCTTACAAGTTGTTTTTCAGTAAGTTAAGGATATTATACCCTAGCCCAGGTATGAGGCCCTGCTGCTTAGTCTTCAGTTTTTGTTAGCTGAGTATTCATGCGTATTCTATCAAGTAAGATCAACTCTGAGAAGTTCTGGAGGTGACCCTTTGTATCAAAAGGAAAAACAGAGGGGTTGTCTCTCTTTCTGAAGAAAATTTTTCTTCACTGCTAATTCATTTTTAGTTAAGATTATTCATACCTGGTCTGGTCCTGAAGCATTTGTGTTTGAGAAGCTCTTTCTTTTTGCTCTTTTATCAAACCAGTGTACATCTTACCTGCCTCTGGGCAGAGCTTTAAAAAGACCAGTTTTGAGGCAGACTGGTATTTAAAATATTGGCACCATTACAGTATGGTAAAATGCTCAGACCTTTCAGGACTGAACACAGGTATGAACTGAGTTTCTGAATATTCAAACACAAGCAGATTTAAAGCAGTCTTGTGGAGGTGCATTTAAAAACATTCATTCAGAGATTACTTACAATTTAGCATCAATTCGTAGTCATATTTGCTGAATTGGGAAAGGTGCCTTTGTCTACAAGTAAGTTTGGTGAGATAGAATTTCCCTCACAGACTTCACTGTCAAAATGTCTTTTTAAAATCAAGTATTTCAAATTGTGCTCCAGAGAATAAATAGGGCCTTTTAAAATCCCCTGTCTTATGGTAAAATAGTCCAGACTCCTTAAATCAGTGTCCTTGTTCTTGCTCTCCACAGCTGTGCAGTTATGTTTGGATATTTGTGTGCCCTTTTGCTTTCATCCATTTTGTGTGGCATTCTGCTCACTTGTTCACATGCATTGGCTTACATAGTTCTGCTGCTTTCCTTGTGTCTTGTGTTAAGACTTACACTTCTATGTGCAGAACCCCTTGTCCTGCTAAGTTCTCTGTCTTATGCTTTTGCTGCCTTGTTATTTACTCTGTTGTTAATATCTATGAACACATCTGTGTGTGCCCTGAGTTGAGAAAGCAGCCTTTTGTTTCCCATTCTCTTATCACTTGCAGGTTTGTTGCTCATTGGAACATTGCCAAGTCAATGGCAGGATATTACCAAGAGTCTGGCAGAGCTGGGAGAGATGGGAAGCCCTCCTGCTGCCGCCTCTATTACTCTAGGAACGACCGGGATCAAGTTAGCTTCCTGATTAAGAAGGAGCTCTCTAAAATCCAGGTAAGTTTGGCAGAACAAGCATCCACCTGACCCACCTAAATACGCAAAGATGAAATGAGTTTTTTTTGGAGCTGTAAGAAAAGGTTTTGAGTATACAGCTGTCTGTAACCCAGTTTCAAGGGAGAGCAGTGAGGTAAGGGACTCCAGGCCCAGCTTAAGCCCTATTAGAGAAGCATGGTTGAGCAGAAACAGGATGGTGCCTGTACCAGTTTGCCACATTGCTCAGGAAGAATGGATTTGGTTATCACTAGAGTTAATTGACCTGTTTGTATTTGAAGACTTGTCCCTCTCTACTTTCAGGAAAAAAAAGGCACCTTAAAAGAATCTGACAAGGCTGCGATGACAGCTTTTGATGCTATTGTAAGCTTCTGTGAGGAGTTGGGGTGAGTACACTTCTTCCAAGCAACATTTAATATTGTGAAAACTATGTCTTATTTTTTTTGAGGCACTGTTATGGTAGAGATCTTTCTGCAAATGCATGTCCAGGAAAAGGAAAATACTGACAGATTCAACTGATATTTTGCTGTCCAGCCTGAGGAAGGCATCCCTCAGACATCTGTCATTCATTTTCACCTCTGAGTTAACTGACATGTTGGTTAGTGGAGAAGTATGATTTCTCATTATATGAATTTTAATGTTTTGTCTGTGGTAAGATGACTTAATTCCAGTTGTTTTTATTTTGACTCTTTCCTCCTTCAGCTGTCATTTCTCTTTTAAGATAATTAAGCAGCCTCATCCAGGACAGGATAGAACCACTTAGCTTTAAAACCTCAGGAGCTCCACTCTACAAAGAATGAAGTCTCCTTGATTTTCATCAAGCTTAGAAAGACCTGGTGGTGCTTAGATCCTTTCAGAAGCAGGCCCAAATTATGGATGTGCCCTATCTAAATGCAGACTAGCAACCGCAACATATATTGTTCAGGTTTAGTTCATGCTTTGTAAACTGTAATTGTACTAATTACTATACTGGATAAAACATCGAAGCTATAATTTTACCAGTACAAGAGCAGTATGTGTTCACTAACTGAAAGTGACCAGCATGTGTCCTGCTTTTAAGTTCGTGTTTTGTTTCATTCTTCACACTTGTATCTAGGACAAGTTTTTCAAGTGATGTGTGCTTTTCTGATGCTTTGGTGAGAATAGAGAGAAAACATTCTCCTTTGCTTAGGTGAATAACAATAGAAACAGAATTTCACTAGCCACGTAAGAGATTTATGTAAGGGAAGCCCACTAACCTAATTAGAAATCATGTCTCTCTTTTTTAAGTTTTTTTGTTTGTTTTGTTACTCCCTCCCCAAGATTAAAACATGTGCGTTCCAAGGTCACACATTACAGCACTACTGCCTGGCTTCTCTGCTTGCAGCTGTACAAGAAACTAAGCTCTTTGAAGAAATACTACATCACATTTCTTTTTTACATTTTGAATTAGTACAATTCTGTTCATTATCCAAACAGCAAAAGTAAAGCTGAAATTCTGACCGTGCAAGATTTTAAATAAGAACATGTACAGACATTTGTATTCAGGCAGGCAAATTTTTGCATAGTGTATTTAGGCTATTGTTTGAGTATGATAAGAGAACAACTGTTTAAGCTGCTTTTAGAGAATTGATTCAGACAAAGCTTCTGCTGGTCAGTTTCCTAATGCCCATTTGCAGAATAGAAATTGCAGTAACAAGTAATTGCAGTAGTGGAAGAGGTCTTCGTTGTTTTCAGGTAGTTGCTGGCAAGTCTATCCCGTGGTTTTGCTTGAAAAATGAAAATGAGGCAGAGACGTAATTAACAAAATGCCAGAGTCCTCATTCACTTCCTGAATACAGATTGCCTTCTCTGGAGTTTGCTCTGGACTTGCAGAACAACCTGCTGGCATAGGTATGTTGCTCTCAGTGTGGGAAAGCTGTATGGGGAGAAATAACCACCTGAGGACAGAAGATGAGAACAGCATGTTGCAGCTGGGCTGATTCTTGCTTAAATGCAGAGCTCCAAGTACTGCGCCTCAGTTTCACTATTCATGCCCTAGTCCGTTTGTGTCTTGGCGATGAGCAGCAGCCAAAGATGGCTGCAATTAAGAAGAAAGCAACAATAACAAGGCAGAAGATGCCAATCACCACTAGCCCTGCAATAGCCCAGTCACTTGTTGCAATCCGACTCCTTAGGTCTTCCAGAGCTGAGGATTTCTCTTGTACTGGTGACATGGTGCCTTCCACCCTGCTGGAGTTAGACAAGAGCTGTATCAGATATTCATGTAGCCCCTCTATACTCTAAACCACCTTAGGCTCACGTGCTCTGTGTGTTGGTAAGCGTCCCCCTTCTGAAAAGTAGGGTCATTATTCAAAAATCTGAAGCATAAACCAGAAGCAGCATAACCAAAGGCCACTTTAGCAGTCAGCTCTTCAGAGAAGTAGAGGGGAAAGCTGGCTGCGCAACATTTTGGCAGCTGAGACTTACTTTAATCATAGCCTATCAATATTTTTAATATAGCATCTCTCCCAGTATTCCATATGAATCCTTCAGCTGTACAGCCCATACATAAAAGATAGGCATTCAGTGGGAAGCCTTTGTTGATTCCAGTGGAAAGAAAGATCTCTAAAAATGAGAGTAGAGCACTTAAGCTCTGAGAACACACTGGAGATTAAGAGAACACTTATTTAAAAACAAACCAACCAAACACACACCAACAGCAAGTATAGAACTTAACAGAGAGCTTGTCATTTCCGTACGGTTTAGAACAGTCACTTGCATGAGAAATGCCTCCTGTTAATGGTTTTAATGTTGAGCCACATGTTGTGGGTTACTCTGCAATAGAGGTATAAGTTTTCTGCCTACTAAGTACTTAGATTCAGCAGTAATTTTAAGTGGAATCTCAGTGAGCTGTACACACTTGCTCTATTGGTGATACCTTATATAATGACTTCACTATCAGCTGTTTTAAGGAAAAGATCTGTTGTAGAATTTCTTGTGGCTTTACTAAAGCTTCATTACTAGATACTTCTCAAGGGAAAGGAAGAATAGATTATTTCTCACATTTTCTCTCAAAAGTGACTACAGACCTAATGCAGGAAGAGATCTTTATTTCCAAATATTTGCCTGACTTGTTGCCTCTTACATCTGCACCCTAAATACTTAATGAAAATTATGTAAAGTGTTTCCAGCCTCAGCCAAGTCACAATTGACTAGGAGCACCAGCTCACACTTCAATTTTCTGAGACTTTTGTTACTTTTTAAGTGTCCAAAGCATCGAAGCATACACTTTCCATTTTGGAATTATGTCAGATCATCAAAGGTATAAAGGATACAGATGCTGCTCTGAATAGCTTCCTTCTACTTTAAAGAAAAGGTAGTCTAGATACCAGCTCTGCTGACCTAACAGTAGAAAACACGTATGACCTTAAAAAGTTCCCGTCTCTTTTGATAAATTAATCTTCTAAAATAGGACACTTTGAAGTTGAATACAAATTGTATTCAATTTTATAAATACCTGAAGCTGTTGAGTTTGCAGCAGGCAGTTCTTCTGGTGCCTCTTCTTCACCTGCTTGAAAAGATCTTAACCTAGTAAAGATCCCTTTGCTACACCTGGACAGCTGTAGAATTAGCATGAAAATTACCTATTTGTACTGCAGTAAATGTTTAACAGCTGCTATCCTGCAAAGGTGTGGCTAATCTAGTCAAAGGCCTTGAACTGAGCTAGAAGGACTCAGTTCACATGTCATTAATTTCTTCCTCTCCACGCCTTTATTCACTCATACACCTATTTGAATGTTTTTAGAGGTCTTTTGTGTTCTCTATCTTAGGAAGATTCCAGTGGGGAGAAGATGAAGTTCTTTTTTGGGTCTTGACTGTATCTGTATTACAAGTTCTGTTAGGAGGCTGCTGTATGTAAAGTGAACTCTGAAACAACTCTAACCTCTAGTCCAAACATCATCATGACAGATTAGGTGGTTGAAGTCATTAGAACCTTGTACTGCTGTTAGCTGCAATATAGACTCTCCCTGTTGCTTTCTTAACTGAGGAATAAAAAAGGGAAAGTGCTAAAGAGAAGTGAGAGAGGAGAAGGAGGATATGAGTAAATTTGTTTTTCACAAGCCAAGTAAGTCTCTTTGAAGTCTAACAGGTGACATTACAGAATACAAGCCTTTCCATTAAGTGGTCAGTGAAGCTGCAGCTGCTTCTCCTGAAGAGGCTGTGATCTGCTTTGTGTTTCTCAGGGGAAGGAGCTATTTCAACACTTCTATCATCAGGACTGAAGTAGCTGTTTCCCCTTGCAGTTTCTTCCAGGCAAACTCAAACTGCTGTGTTTGAAACAGTTTTTCAGTAGTCTGCCTTCCTCTGTGCTTTTTGAAACCGAGGATCCGTGCTCACTAGGGCTCAGAGCATTCCAGATCCCTTTATGTGAATAAAGGATGAAACAAAACAACAAAAAAACATCAGGTACAGGCAAGTGTGCAGAAGTTGGCCCACAGCCCCTTTTCTCCTTGGTGGCTTCTCCAGAAGCCAGATGCATTCTTTACAAAGTTGCTTAATTTTCTTTCCTTTTCTCTTTCTCTCTCTTTTTTTTTCCCCCTCCCTAACAGCACTGTGTCTATTCTCTGCTTCTAATTCATGAACTTACAGTGGGAGAAATAAGAAAGGAGCCATTTCTCCTATCCCCTGCCTTGTGTCTGTCAGTGGTTTAGGTTGTAACACAACCGGGAAATGTATCTGTGCTTTTCCTTTTGCAATAAGGCCTGGCAGCTCGTTCTCAGTGACAGCCACCTGTCAGAGCTGTTGGTATGTTTCCAGCCTGCTGAGCTTCCTCCTAACTGTTAGTACAGCCTGGTTCCATGCTGCTGAAACATTTCTCAATGGGATTCTGTTAACTGCTGTAGCTGGCACTGTCTAGCACAGGCTAGGAAAGAAAGTAAGCTCTGTTGTTTCACAGGTCTCATGATTTAACTTAGAAACTGAAATGTCTGTTGAGCCTGTCTCCTGCAGAAGAGAGGTTCTGAGACTTCTGTGTCACCTTGGTTGTCACTTGTTTGTAAATAAAAAGAGCAAAAACACCTGACAGAGAGGTTAATGAGATGCACCTTGGCACGTTGATTGCAGAAAATTGATGCCGTGCTTGAGCTTACCCTACCCTAGCATATTTGTTGTAAGTGGAAGCTTTGGGATAGCATAATAAAGACCAGCAATTTGTTGGCCTTAATGTGGTTATGCGTGTAGCAGCTTATACTGGTACAGTCCTCATTTTATTGCAGTGATCAAGTTGGGGCTCAGAGGTTTAATTTCTAGGGAATGTCCCCATTTTATCCTGGAAGGTTGATGGCTTTGGTTAATTTTAAATGCTGTTTTTGTTTTGTTTTCAATTAATTTTTAAGTAACATTGGTAGTTTGAGGAACTTTGTCATAAATTTCAGACTATTCTCTGTGTTGGTGGGGGTGGATTTATTCCAGTATGCAAGTGGAAAAAATGCAAAATACCTACATCTAGTTTATTTTTTTTTAAAGTGCATTAAGTACATGAGAAGCTGCAGATGTAATGTGCATTCTAGTAATTTGGACACAGAGATCAGAGAGAAGAGGTCTCTTTACAAACTTTCTTTTTTGTTGTCACTTCTGAAGCATGAAAACACTTAAAATCCCACTGTTAAAAACTTGATTCTTTTCTCTCTTGCTGGACTTGGTTGTCGTATACATATGTGTCATCCCCTTGACTCCTCTGCACTTAGAATGTGGAATACAAGGGGTAGAAGACGACTTATCTATGAGTACTCATCTTTTTATACCTTCTTGTAAAGTGACTTTTCTCACACTCTGGGCTGAAAGGAAGCCCAGTGGCTTGCAGAGTTGGATGCAATATGATGATCTTCCATTTGGCTGTCCCAGTTATGAAAGTCCTTGTCTGCACCATAGCTTTGTACTTAGAGAAATTCCTTAAAGTTCACCGCAGTGTAAACCAAACATACACAGTGGCTGCAACATGGAATAGGGATTTATTTTCACTTGGTAACTTCAGCTGTACAGGCCATTCTTGGCTGTGCTTTGTCACAGTGCCAGCTGTCAGCTGCTGCATGTATACCCTGAAGTGACAATTACCATACTGCGTGTCACTCCTTTGAAATGCCTTTGTGTATGCTAATAAACATACCTTTGGCATATCGTTTATGTCCACTGAAATAAGCTGCACATGGTGCACAGAGTCGGGCACACAGGTCCCTCAAGTAAGGATGAGGGTTTGTTTGTCTCCTGTAATTCCCATGCTCTAGGGACCACTCACCTGCAATATGTAGAAGAGCAGAATTCATGAAAGATCTAACTACCACATGGAAGCTGGGAAAAAGCATGTTTATCAAATTAAACTGTAACATCAGTGAATTTTTCTTGAATGCCTTCATCTCTCTCTTTACAAAGAGAATTGCACATGATCTATTTTTTTCTTTTTGACAGTTTCACATCATTATGACACAAAAAAAGGCAGGGAGTATTTGTAGTCAGGGAGCTGTACACAGAGTCTCAGGTGGCATATTTACATCGGGTTGACAATCTGTTTTCAGCAGTCATCTCAGCTAAAGGTGTCTATTGCACATGGCATTTGAGAGAGCAGGTTTGGGCTTGATCCAAGATATACTGAGCATGTCAACATCCCAGCGATGTCAGTGGTTTTGCTAGCACCCAGTATCATCCTTCTGGATTAGCCACTTGTGAAGAGAGTAGGTGCCCCCTATCCACGTGGCAATTTGCACATTCTCTGCTTTGGTGTGTGGCTTGATGCTCACAAATGGAACCCTTGGCTAGCCTAGCTGCAGGACTGTTATTGAGTAAGTGTGTCTGTTTTATCAGAAGCTGGTGTCTATGCACTCCCAGCCCACCCCAAACATGGAGACAGTTATGGTAAAGTTGTGTTACCTTTCTGCTCATACCATGGAGCCCAGCAGTAGCTGTCACAGAAAGAATGAATTTCATGCTGTGATTTCTGGTCCTCTGAGTCATAATCATTAATATTGTTATTGCCATTTCCAGTGCATTAGTGCAGAGAGTCATTCCCATGGGACTGAATCATGATGTCCATGCATGTCCTTGATAATGGGTTATGTCATTTCTTGATGCACTTCATGGATGGGCAGTCGGGCGGACTTGGGCCTTCCTACGTCTGTGGTCAGGACCCTCATTGCAGCTACAGCAGCTATAACAGCAGCAACTGCAAGCAATGATCATCAGCACGAGAACAGTAACTGGAAAAAGAAGGAAAAAGGGTATTACTTCATGACATAGGGGGAATCACTGGAGACTAATCCCATATCTCCTGTAGGCTGTCTGAGCAACAGGATGAACAGAGTCAAGTTTCTTGATGATTTTTACCTTATATTCCCTACTCCTTCCTTGTAAGTACCTGCTCTCTTGTATTAGTCATCCACTTAATCTGTGCAAATGTCAATGCATGTCAGGCCTTAGTAGGAGCTACAGGTGTTCTGGTTGGCTTGTCAATAACTGTGCTGATTGGCCATCTGGCTGTTCATAAGGTTAAAGGAGCTAGGTACATTAACTTACCCACAGTGTTAGCACTGAATTGGGGTTTTCCCCTTTATTCACTCTAATTGCTTGTATTTTTTGATAGGCAAGACAATAACAGTAGAAATATAGAATGTACTTATTTGTACATCACCATCAATCTGAAAGATAGCTTTCTAGACTGTGGCTCTAGAGCTCATCCACTGCACTCACAAAACTACTGTCATTACTGGGTATTTTGTGCTCTTGAGAGCTGCATACCAAACCATGCAGGAGCTTTGTGGTGGATGCCCTATCCCTGAGGACATTCAAGGTCAGGCTGGACCAGGCTCTGAGAACCCTAATGGAGCTGTAGATGTCCCTGTTCATTGCGGGGGAGTTTGTTCCATCCAAGTCAAATAATTCTGTAATTCTGTGATAGTTTTACCTGCCTTATGGGCTGTTGTTTCAGAGATGACATGCAACAACTAAGCAGAGCTACGAACTGGAAAGGACAGAAATCAAATACTCCCCATGGTTATGTCAGAAGCAACTAGAGAGGGTTTGGCTAATCAAACTGGCAGTTCCGTTTCTGAAGAGTAATGATATTTACCCTTGGAGAAGAATAGATATTTGTGATTGGATTGGCTTTACTCTATCTTCTGTATTAAGCTTGAGGAAATAAATACTTCAAACACAGGGTTTTGTTTCACAAAGCAGTATGCTACCCTATTGTTATTCTACACCAGGATGTAGTGTAGAATAACTCTACATTAGTGTATTAGCATATTGTTATTCTACACTGATGGTCAGGGTTGGAAGGGATAGTTTAGGTTATCCACAGTAGAAAAGGATGTCATGTTTAATCCTGCAAAACTCATAAGGAGCATGTGCATGCCTGCATTCTTTAAAAGTCTGAAGAAGGGCTGCCAGATGTTCTGAGCTGTGGGGAATCAGCTGGCACTATGAACAAAAAAAAAATAAATCAGCAGGTGTGTCTGTTTCTGAATTCCAGCCCAGGGAGGAGTGTCCAGGCTGCACACACACCCTTCCTTCCAGCACTGAGGCTGGGAGAGAGCTGTACTCCGAGGAGGTGGGCCTGCCTTCCTTGCTGCTTGTTTTCCCATTGTTTAAACAAATTTTGTCTCCCACGCACAGTCTTATTTGTTCCTTGCATGCCATCCCCGCACGGAGCATCAGGAGAGATTTTGCCATTAAGTGAGAAGAATAAATAGGCTCATCTGCAGCATACTGGCTTCCACTGAACTAAGCACAGCAATGACACTTAGGGTCTCAGACTTGTGTATTTTTCATGGCAGTGAGGTCCCCTGATACCATTTGTCATAAGCTATCTCCCATGCATCAAAACATTGCAGCAACTCTGAGTTTGTTAAAATATCACTTTTTAAACTAATGCTACACTACAGGAGCCTTGAGGAAAGTTATACTGTTGCCTGTGATACACTGCACGTGTGTAGAAGTACACGCAGAATACTAAAAAATGACCTAGAAATTAAATAGAGCCTCAGAAAGCAGCCTGGAAAACAACTGCCAACAGTTGTGATCCATCAACAAAGACGGCAGAGCGAGCTGTCCCCATGGAAGAGACACTCTGACCCCCCTCCACCTCTGCCACTAAACTTACCAATAAACAGGAGCACCACACAGAAGGACACGATCTCCACAGGGTCAGCCTTGGGCAGTTTCTGGAGCTTAAGGAGTAGTTTCTCACCAATGGTTTGCATTTCCTTCAGAAAAACTTCAGAAGACATTCTGGCTCAACCCTCTCCAGCCTTTGTGCTGTAGGAAGAAAACAAATAGAAATAAACCTTTTCACTGACTAATGCTAGGAAGCTGCCAGCCTTCTTATAGGGGTGTTGATCACAAGTAAAACAAGTTTATCTGGTCTCAGTCCTCATTCCCAGTAGCTAAGGTGGAGGACTATTAACTATCTGCGCATTCTGGCACTGTTCTCGTTTCAGATTCTGGCTTTGAGGGAGCTTCTGACAGTTAGGCTGTTGTGCAAAGGTGAAACAGTGTTCCTTCTAAAAGGACACTTACTTCAGCAGGCACAAAGTTATTCAGTGGCTGCTCTTGCCTTCCACCCAATGAAAATAAGGTTTGTTTTGTAATTATGCTGACTTGTCTTTCCAGAAAGCAATGCATTGCAAGGTAACTTGCGATGCTGTACTCCAGTAGTAAGTAGTTTTCAGTTGTGTGCTATGAGGAACACACAGTAGATCCCTTAGAAGTCTTCCTGCACTCCAGCTGTAGAAAGCCCCTTCAAAAATGAAGGTGTTTAGCACTGTACAACAGCATCATTCGTGATGTTTTGTCACTGTTCAGTAAAACTGGTTGATATGAAAAGCTAAAGCCCACATTCACTGAGGAGAGCTGGATGCTTTTTAAGTTATTCCAGATGACTGCAAGTTTGGTATGGTAAGTTAAATGCAGCCCTTAGTTCTATTTTAATTTTTAAGCCACAGTCTGTTCTAGTGGAGCAGTATATAAATTGAACAGTGGGTGTCCTGTAAGCTGTAGCTATCTTAGAGGCCTCAGCTTCACCACCAATATTTGCCGTTCTTTTCCCCCTGAGCAAAATTTTGGGAGGTATTAAAACAAACAAGCTTGCAGGAGAGCTGTGAAAGGCAAAAATTTTCCTTTAAGTGCCGGAATAGCTGAGAGTTTGCCTGATACAAGTGTTGGGACTTGCAGATTGATTATGGCTCTTATATCAAACAATATAATTACATCAAAATATACTAGCTCGTATGCATTGTAATAGTCAACTGTTTTATGGCACTTGTAAGTTGCAATTTAATTTCCTAGTCTTGTTGATACAACAAAGTCAAAAGACCAGGACAGTACTTCCAGAATAAGGCAGCTAGTTCACTGCTGCACATCTGGTTTGGTTACTCAAACAAATGGATCCTCGGAGTTCAGATTTTTTAAACACTGAGGACAGAGAGACCGTGGCTGTTTCTTTGCATGCTGGGTTTAAATACTTCAGTGCCAAATAAAATTACATTTTGTGTGTTTACGCAATCCAGAGAGGGTTTTCTTTGTTCTTTTAAATCCAAGCTAGGGAATAAAAATCGGAACCAGCTGGTTTCCAGGGCTTGGGGGTGGATGAAAAATTTACATCTACAGAAAGATCTCTGTGAAGCTTAGCAGAGGGAGGCATTACTATGGGCTTCTGACCTGGAAGGTCACGATTGGGTCTAGAGCTAAATAGCTCATTCTGGATCACTGCCGTACCCCAAGTGAGCTGCTCCAGAAGTGGTTCCTTTTCCCTTCACGCAACACTGTGAGATTCTATCAGCAAGTTTCCAGTTTTGCTTCCATTCCAAGAGATGGCAGTGTGGGCAGAGGTGAAGTGATTTGTGTTTTCTGCTCTTGGCTCTAGAAGAAAAACTTTAGAATAAATAAATTTAAAAAGACCATTATTCCTGGCTCTAACATACTAAATTGTTTGCTCCCTTTGGGGCTGTTCCTGCCTGCCCAGAAGCTCTCCTAGGAAGGAGTGTGCTGTAACCTTTGGGAGGGTGCTTTGGGCTGCCACAGGAGTAGTAAGTATGAGAACAGGGCTTCTGAAGTTTGGGTATACAATGGTTATACACCATAAAATTGGTCATTAGCACCCTAGAACTCCACATGGAATAACAGAGCATCTGCACTAAAATGATAGGGACTTCTCATCCCACTCTGGGGCATCCCTTCGCTGGTGGTACCTGATCTGGAGCTACGTGAAGGATTTCTTGTTCTAAAACTTGCAAGGAATGTTGCGTGTTTGGTTTGAACTTCTTCAGGGACAAAGTTTTAAATCAGTGGCACAGTCTCCACAAGGAAGCAAATGTTTTTCCACTCGACTGCACTCCTGAACTTGTGACTGCGCGTTGGTTCCAGGGGCTCTCACAGCTTTGGGATTTCTACTTGTGAAGTGTAGCAAAGGGGTAATTTATTTCTCAGAAAAAAGAAGTAAAATAATACTAAAACTCATGAAAAAGGCTAGTTATATTCATGGATTTTTGTATCTTCCATTGTAAAGATTTCAGTCAGGTTTAGCTTTGGTAGAAATCTGTTTTTCAACTCATTTCAGCACACACACTTTTACCCTAAAGCTTAGCATGAGGGTAATGCTGGTTGTGTGATAAACTGTCCCATGCATCTGCCTTGTCCCCCTCATCTACAACACAGCAGTGATGACACTACTTACAGATTTCAGAGGGGAACTGTAAGAATTAATTCCTTTTTTTTCATGTTTCTGTGTTCTAGTAAGCTCGGTTGCCAACAGCTGCAAACACCAGGTGGTACAGATTTGATTGAAGCAGTAACTGTAGTGATTATTGAAATGGGCAAGTCTTGAGAGATTTGAAATCTAAGATTGTAAGTCTTAATAGTTTACTTTCTAAGCCTGAACTGCTGTCCTATGACATTGATTCTGTGGGACTTGGAGCAAGCCTGCAAGTTTTTTATCTCAATTGGGAATCTCTCTTTGCTCATTGCTGTTCCTTAGAAATGCATCCAGTGGGGATGGGAGCCCTCCAGAGCAGAGGGAGCACAACTGCTGGGGCAGCAAAGCCAATGGAGCATGCTATGGAAGAAGTGCTGAGTGACCAGGGAGCAATGCAGTCTGTAGAGCCTCATCAGACAACTGTCATGAACTTTTTCTGCCATAACAGTAGCTGTAGATGATACAAAGTGAAAACAGGGAGTTGGATGACAAATTTGCATAGAAAAGGAAGTGAACACAGCATTGATGCCTTGTGACTGGCAGTTTGGAAGTTGGTGCTGCAGTGTTGTGGCAGCCTGAAATTCGTGGTTTCAGCTGTTTCCTCTTCTGGCTGTTCATTAAAAAATAGCTCATCTACCCAGTGTTGACAGTGGGACTAGGTCATCCAGCTTCCCTGCCCTCCTCTGTGTTGCAGGGCCTGGTAGAGGAAGGAATAAAACAAATCTTTTAGTTTGGGTTTGGATTTGGGGGGAAAAATAACAGAGCCAGAACTTGCCATGTGCCTTGAATTGTTAGCTTTGGTTGAAAAGAGGGAGTACAGTACTAATGATGGAGGATGCCTGATGTCTGCAGGTGTCTGCAAGGATCAGATGAGCATTTGACACCAAGGCAATGTGTTCTATGCTTCGGGCACCTGTGGAGTTAGATTCTCAGAAAATGCTGATATTTGTTTTTAATGCAGATTCATCTTACTGAGCCTACTGAACAAAGCTGCAAAAATTGCCCTAATAGCCTGAGATTATCTTTCTGAGCTATTTTAATGAACTTAAGCTCTATTGAAGCACTCACAGAAGTTGGTTGCTCTGCTTTTCTGAGATTAAGCCATTAAAAAGCCTCAATCTGGAGGCATTTAAGACAAAAGCTTTGGTCAGGTTTGGTGTTGTGAACTGGCTGCGTGTGGTAGCTTCCAGGCTTCAAGCAAGAAAAAGAGCTTTGCAAAACTGTAGGAATTGTGTGAGCTTAAATCTACTGCAGGGCAGTGAGGCACCTTTTTGCTCGTAACTGTGGTGGCATTGAGCAGCCTATTTCAGCACAAAGAACATGAATTTCAGTTTGTGGTTTAGCCCCAGGACTGGAAGTTAGTAAAAGCAGGCACTCTTCCGGACCTGCCGTGAATGCTTACTGGTTGTGTGACTTTGGGTAAGTCATCCCATCCCATGCCTCTGTAGCACAACTTCATTTCTGTGAAGCTGCAGAGCATATAACCACTATCAGGAGTTGGGTTTGCTGGTTTTTGTGTGTCCATGTCTCCAAAATGTTCTGAAATATCTTTATGGTAGGTCCCTAGTTTTGTTGTAGCAACACAAGGAATTACCTTTGCTTGCAATCTGCCTTGCAGTCACTGAGTCAGGGTGAGAGCAGATGAGAGCATGGCTTCGTAGCTGCTCCTTGCCAGTCCTGCTTCGTAGGGTTTATTTCTCTTGGCATGACTTCCCAGTCCATTGGTTTTACTGTGCTCTCAGAAAAGCTTTGCTTGTATGAGTCTGTTACTACAGTCATCCAAAACTGAAGAAGAAGCCATGGAGGCTTCAGCTGTGGTGGTGGTGCCCTGGAGCCTCCAATGCCTGGAGCAGTAATGCAGCGAGACGTGTGAAGGAGAGTTCAATATCCTCCCCAGAGTACTCACTGACCATCTCAGACCTTATGAAGTAGCACCTCCCTGATGTGCCCAAGCAAGCAGAATGCCAGGGTAACATCCTTCATGTAGAGTTGTCATTTTTCCAAGGCTCTGGCTGTGAAGAAGCAAATACTTTGTGTTGTTCTTGGACAAGCCCAATAAGCTGGCTGAAATTGGATGAGTGTAAGAATGGGAAGCCTTTGTGGGCTGTGGTAGCTTATTTGGTAGGAAATCCTAGAAGGCAATCCCAGCCTCTCAGTGGAGCAGAGGGTGCTGAGCAGCTGGAGGAGAGATGCTTTCTGTTCTGCTTTAAAATAATTTCTGACTGTACTTAGCCACTTTCTTAAGAACATGAAGGCTTGGTAAGTTCCTAACCCCACCATCTTTGTTCTTGGTTCCTGAAACATGCTTTTGATTTCATGTGGATAAGGTCTGCAGACTTCCTGTCCCAAAACAGGCTTGGTCTGCTTGGTGCTGTTATAGTTTAGATGCGTTTTGGCAGCACATGTAATGATTCTTGTCTGATTGTTTATTGTTCTAAGTATGTAATGTATTTCTGAGATGAAAAGGGTTATAGGAATGCAGCATTATTATTAGTGCATGGTTTTCTCTCATCATTGTTAGTGCAATGCTGTAGTTGACCAGCCATGTGAATCTTAGCTCTGGTTCACAGGCAAGCCCTTTTTTTTCCTAAAACAGGAGTGAACAGAGCCAGACAGACCTATAATTCATTCCCAAACAGATGAAAATAGTTTCCAGTATCGAGAGAATTCAGCTTTTTAATGGCACACACCCAAACTGGTAAAGTACAGCTCCATGTCATGGGAGAAAGGCTTTAACTTTGTTGGTTGGTCAGGAAAAGAAGGCCACACATTCCTTCAGATCAGAAAGCAGCCCTGCCTGAGTAGCCATTTGGCTGGGACACCCTGTCATCTCCACCACCCACTATTTGGAGACTGGTTTTGAGGCAGCAGCGTAAATGTTGCTTTCCTCCCCTCCAACCTAATATTAGACTAATATAAAAAGGCTCTGAGTTCCTTGCAATAGCAGTTGGAGGAGGTGAGGTGCCCATTAGGGCACTGCTGGCTCTGTGAAGCACCGTGGTTTACTCCAGTCCATCCCACAAACAAATCCCCATCACCCCATGATGCAGCTCCTCGCTGCCAGTCCCATTTTTAAGAAGTGGGGAACCGAAGGCACAGAGCCATCCAGTGAATGGAAAAGGTCAATTTTAAAAATAAAACAAGAGAACTTTTTATAGGCCGAAGGCTTGCTCGTGCTTGATTCTAACCTGAAAGTCTCATCTAATATTAGCAAAACAACAATTTCCTAGGGCAGAGGTGACTGGATGGCTATGAATGCCACTTCAGAAATGTACTGAGATCTATCAGCAGCTCAGTGTTTGAGGTATGGCTCTGGCAATGGAAATCCCTTTCCAACCTGCTGTCAGCCACCCTGCTCTGCTCCCAAACAATAGCACACATTGTTGAGCTTTGGGAAATCTGCTTGTCCGGTCCCGGTGTGGCTGCTTGCTGCGTGGGCAGGCTGTGCCGGAGAGCTGCTGCTGCAGCCGGGATCTGCTCACTCAAATTGCTCTGCTCTGTACCTCCAGAACTGCTTTTGCATTTCACTCGGGGTGAGAGGCCGTGTGCTGTGACAGCTGTAACACAAGCCATGTCCCGCTGCCTTTATCCAGACATGTGTTTCATATTGCTCCCCCCTCCCACATGTACACACTGCTGTGCTGGACGAGCCCCCAGCCAAACCCGTTAAGGTTCCCTTTCACGAGGAGAACTTGGCCTGCTTCCCTCCTTCCCTCCCACTGCCCATCTCCCCTTGCTCCTCCCCCTTCCTTCCCCCCCCCCCAAACTTTGTTTTTCTCCTGCTGTGAAACCATCTCAGCTGCAACAAACAAGAGACCCTTCATTAGCGGGATGGAAACTTGCCTCCATCCCCTTTGAACCTCGGGCTAAGCTGGAGGCGTGTGGCTCCTAACCACTGGCTCTTCTCACGCAGGCAGCTCCAGTTCCGTGTGTCTGTACACAACCTGCCCTCCCTTCACCCTAATGGGAAGAAGTGGAAATACCTGCTCCTTAACATTCCTCCATACAGGCACGTGTGAAATGGGAAAGGCATCTTCCTGGCATTGTGCCGCTGTGCCTGTTGGTACACAGCTGGCTGCCCCAGCACCCGCTGGAAGAGGCTCAGCTCAGGTCTTCCAAGCACAGCAATCAGTTTCACATGGCTCAAAATGGGGTTTCTCTGCTCGGCCTCCTGCCAGCCCCCTCCTCCTGCCCAGCAGCAGCCAGGTGGCAGTGCAGGTTATGGGACACCCCTCTGTACAACCACAGCTCACAGTGGTTTCTTTCTGCTTCGTTTCTCACTGCATTTGGACCTGACGGTACAGTTGCTATAAACCATATACCATGTATGTTGTGTTTGTGTCCGCTCAGAGCAGTGGCTTCCCATGCTGGTTTGATTGTAAACCACCAGCTGTGTTGGATACACACTGCTTCGAGTTTCTTCTTTTTTCTGAATTCTCTTGTTAGAAGCTGTGTAAAATCTTTCCATTTATTGCTATTGGACACAGATGCTTTGCTTGCACAGTATGCTAGTTTCCCAAGCAGGGTTTGTTTTCTAAGCTCTCTGTTTGCTTCAGGATTTGGGAGATAAAACTTGGATGCAGCTGGGAGAAGCTCTGGAGCCACGCTGTGGCTGCACCCCCTGGTTTGACGTGTGCTCCCTGTGCTGGCAGCTGCTCCCCTATGGCACATACACAGAGAAGCAGAGCAGCTCCCTCACCCAAACAGAGTCCTAAGGCATTGAATCAGCCCTGCAGAGAATGCCCTGCAGTAGACCTGCTTATCAGCTAAGGTCACATTCCATAGCAGCAACAGAAAACCGAGCACACAGCCTTTCTAATCAACAAAAAAGTCGCTTACCCTGATCTGACTGTAGGAGCAATGCAAGGCTGCAGGCTGAATCCTTTTGTTAGCAGTCCGGCTGCAGCGCAGCTTTCTGGAATCCTACTACAAGCTTTCCCCTTACCACCTTTGCAACTGAATGTCCCTTGCAAACAAACTTAAACCAGCGAGCTCTGCTCACAGGCTGGTTTTGCAGCTCACCCTAAAGAGCCCCACCAGCTCCAGCTACTTGCTAACCAGCTGAATGCGAAGGTGCTATGGTTGACCGAACACCAGCAATAGCCTTACCCCAGCCGTGCCACGAGCTCTCCTCCTCTTGTTTTCCTTCTGCCTTCTGAAACTTTCACGTCATCCCTCCCCTCATCCCGGCTCGGCGCTGGCTCTGCTCGCTCAGCACTGACAGCCAGCTGTTGTCTCTGCCTCCGTGTGCCGCCGGCTGTCGCGGAGCAGCACAGTTTTGGGTTACGTGTGTGCCAGGGCGGGCGGCCGTGGGGAGCCCTCCCTGCAGCCCCCGCCTCCAGGGTTCACTTCTCCACATCCCGTCCAAGTGAGGTTTTCTCTTCTCTCTTTTTATTGTGAAGTTTTCTGGAGCGGGGCTGGAGCCGATGCTCACCTTGCACAAGTTTGGGGGTGTGTTAAAGCAATTAACTTCGCTCTGCGCTGCTCAGTTTCCTTCCCAGTCCCAGGGGAAGGAGCTTTTCTGACTGCAAAGTTGCAGTGACAGTGCAGCACAATGTGCTGCTGTTGGGAGCGGGGCTAGTGCTTGGGGTGCTTCATGCCCTTGGCCAACTCATTTACTTTCCCAATGCATTGGGCATTTGCTTCTGGTGGGCTCGGGACAGCTGATACCCACTGCCTTGGCTCCAGATTGCTGAAGTTCATCTGCTGCTAAGGAGGTACAGCCTTTCAGATAGGTGCAGAACAGTAATACTCCATCAGCCACACCGTTTGTCCTTCTTTTTCACAGAATCATAGTATCACTGGTGTTGGAAGGGACCCTTAAAGGTTGTCTGGTCTACCTCCCCTGCAGTGAATTTGGTAGAGCACATTGAATTGTTCAGCAACTGGCATCTGTGTAAATAATTTGTCCTTATGTGATTTTTTGTATGTTTCATATTGCTCTCGTTTCTTGGGTTTATTTCAAGACTTTCTGTATTTCTGGGGAGCTCTCAATGGGACTGTGTACCTTCCTTTGGCTCCTACAAGGAAACGCTTTTTTCCTGGTGCATTCTGACAACAGCAAAGCCTCTTCTTGGATATGTGACTTTGTGTCTTCTTGGACAGCTCATCCATTTCTACTAATGGTAGCAACAACTGTACTGTTTTACCTGATCTACCAAAGCAAGGAGTACAAAAAGGAGGCATGATATAGGGCATCCATAGAGCTGGGGTAGCACTCTCCTGACATGTATTGCCATTGACAAAAATACATGAATAAACTTGGTTGTTATTTGCTCTTCATCCTATACCATGACATAAAACCTGGGTAGGATGTCTGAAATAAAATATTGATTTTACATTTCGGAGACCAGTGGTCAGCTCATATTTACTCCTGTTGAAGAGCAGGGGAGAAAACAATGCAGTGTGTATTGGAAAGACTCAGTCATTTCAGAACATGTGTAATAATGCAAGCCACCATTAACTGATGTAAATAGCTCTCCGTTTCCTGGGCATTTTTCAGGTGCTCATGTAATGTGGGAAGTTTCCCCACCATGGCATTGTGTAGCCAACTGTTTCAGGACCTTGTATTCAGTTACCCATTAACCCAATGGTTCCCCCAGCATCCATATTGGTACCTCTTTTTGGCCTGTTGACTCCACTTCTGGGACTGCAATTTCATTCTGCAACTGAATTTCAGCAATTCAACTCATGGCTATCATTGGGTCAGGTGAGGCTGTCACCCTGTTTTGGGTGGTTTTGCGTAAAGGAGGCAATTACTGCAAGCTGGGCCTGACTTTACAAGGCTGGCAGTCTAGGAACTTAGAATCATAGAATCATTTGAGTTGAAAGGGACCCTAATGCCCGTCTGGTGCCACCCCAGCACTGAGCAGGGACACCCACAGCTCCATCAGTGCTCACAGCCCATCCCCTGACCTTGGCTGTCTGCAGGGATGGGGCACCACCGCCTCTCTGGGCAACTTGTGCCACTGCCTCACTGCCCATGGTGTAAAAACTTCTTCCTTATATCCAGTCCAAATCTTTCCTCTTTTAGTTTGAAACCATTTCCCCTTGTCCTATCATGACAGACCCTCCTAAAGGACCTTGAACCTCTCTAAATTCCAGTGACATCAGAGTTGATCTCTGCTTCTCCAAAGGCTTTCTTTGCAGGGTCTCTCCTTTTGCTTTAAGAGACAGGGGTACACGTGGATGTCCCTCCCCAGCATAAGCCTGGTGAGTTCTGTAGGAATGGGAGGGACCTGACCACTCCTGTATGCCTCAGTTAACTCTAATTCAGATCAATGTGTGTTTGAGGGAGAGATGGGAAGTAATAAGAACACCTTCCTGGTTTTTGGGGGGCAAACTGACAGCTCATTGATGCTTTTATAGTGGCGTAGCACTGGCAGGACAGTCTACAGCAGCAGGTCTTTAGGAAAAGTAGAACTAGGGGATGATGCAGCAGAAGGTTCCTTCCCACACCTCCACAAGGCCGTCTGAAGATAAGAACCAGTAGTTGGTGCTGCAATCAGCAAAGCATCACACAAAAAGGAACCTTCTGTCCCTACTAGTGTAAAAGAGTTCAACCAGAGGGCACACTGAGACCCCTCCACAAAAAGGCTGAGTATGTGCAAAGAGGCAGAACTCTATGTTAATAACTTTAGGGAAAAGTATTGAATATGTATGTGCTATCCAGGAAAACCTTTACATATGTAACACTAATAATGCATATAAGCTGAAGATCTTTTGTGCCAGGCGTGCACATTAGGTGGAGAGATCCCCCGTGCATCCGACACTGTAATAAAGAATGCTTCTTAATGCCACGTTGATCTTAAGGAGTTTCATTTGAACTGGAGTTTGTCTGGTAACAGCAGGACAGGCTGCACCAGCAGTTCTTTTGGAAAAGGAGAACAAGGGGATCAAATGAGTCGTCCCCGTCCCAGTCCCCCCACCCCTCCCCAATATATGAAAGGAGCTCTTTCTTCGTGCTCAAGGCACCAGTGAGTCAGTGCCACTGATATAAAGGCAGCTTTGTGGGAGCCCTTTCTGGGCTTTCAGTCCCCAGCCCCTGCAGCACGTCACCATGCTGCAACCCTCACCTGAGCAGCAGCAACAGCAGCATACACTCATTTCCCTGCTTGGCAACTGTGAGCTGCTGCTTTCCTCGCTCATCTGCTTGGCCAGCTCACCAGCTCGGGGGAACTGATGGGAACGGTGAGCCAGCCACCACTGCAGACCCTTCCAGGCTTTCTTTGTGCCATGTCCACATGCACTCATGCTGGCCCAGAAGCATGCACGCATGTTCACAAGCTGTGTTTGTTAGTCAGATTGCTGGCTAGTTCAGACTTGTTCTCAAAGGGTTTTAATAAGAATAAATGAAGTGTACGCTCTCTTGGTTTTCCTCCCTGTCACTCAATTTTTGCACACAAAATTGGTAAGCCAGCTGGGACGCTCCTCGGTACAGGAGCAAAATCTCCACTTTGATCTTCCTTGCAGTAAAATAATTCTCATGTTGCTGCTTGACTGCAGGATTTATCTCTAACTGCATGATTTTGTTTCTGTGTGTCTGATGCTGGGATTTGGATTAAGATACCTCTGCTGTGAAACCCAATTTTTGAAAAGTTCCTCTAAATTCTTCCAGCTTTCTGAAAACAAGTGGCTGCCCTGGTTCTTTTTCCTTTGGCAAAAACAGTATCTTCACTCATTTAAATTAGGGAGTGTTCCAGAGGAGAAATGGCCTCCTGCCCATATTGCTAATGACTGTATATCTGTTACTGAACTTTTTTTACATGTCCCAAAGCACCGATGTCTGCCAGAAATCTTTGAAGATTGCAGGAAAAAGGATCTAATTGTCTTCACATGGCTAGTTTGCTAAAGCTGATAGAGCTGGTTGTGCAACGTGTGAGCACATGGACATACACGTAGGATTCTCCCCAGACTGGCCAATGATCATAGAGTCATAGAATGGTTTGAGCTGGAAGGGACCCTTAAAAGTAATCTGGTCCAACCCCCTGCAATGAGCAGAGACACCCACAGCTGCATCAGTGCTCACAGCCCTGACTTTGGGTGTCTGCAAGGATGGGTCACCTACCACCTCTCTATGCAACCTGTGCCATTGTGATTGAAATCTGTGTCATCTTCTGATGGAAGATATTTGGCCAATGATACAGAATTAAGAACTGCATATTCCATCCATTCCACCTTTTGTAGATCTTAAAGATCTGAAAGCATTTATCAGGACAGATTGACACCACTGTTTGTTTTACACATGGGGAAGTGAAGGCACAGAATCCATAAGCAAAATACCAGACACAGAAGCCCAGTTTTCTGCTAGAATAGACTGCTCTTTAAAAAAAAAAACACAAGTCTTTATCACATGACAAGTTGCATTTGAAGGGTGGAGTTCTTCAATGGAAATAATCCCCAGATCCTTTTTCCTTTTGTCTCCTAGGTGTCGTCACGCTGCCATAGCGAGGTACTTTGGCGATGTCACTCCACCTTGCAGTAAATGCTGTGATTTCTGCAAGAACCCAGAGGCAGTGAAAAGGCAGCTGGAGGCACTGGAGCGCTGCAGCAACAACTGGAGCAAAACTTGCATCGGGCCCACAGGATCCTCGTGGGACAGCTACGACCCAGAGCTGTACGAAGGGGGGAGGAGAGGCTGCAGAGGTTTTAGCAGGTCTGTACTTCGTAGCTCAAACCCAGTTCTTAGGAGCTATCAGAGAGAAGAGAGCATCTCCCAGCTGCAGGCCCAATCACTCCTATTTTCAGCACATGTTTCGGTGTGATGGTAGTTTCCTGTAACTTCCTGGCAGCAGGAGCTGGAATTTCATTTTCCACACACTTTGGCAGCCCCGGATCAGATTCATATCCCAGAGAGCCAAAAGCTGTTTTGAGTGACCTAAGCATTGCCTTGCAGAAGGTAATTGGTTCAAGAGACTAGCCTGACATTTGTGAAAGGAGCAAACGGGCGCAGCTCTGTTTGGAGTCACAAGGTTCAGAATGTTTAAATTGAGACCAGCATGACAGCAAAGTATGATATGATCCAGAACTCATTCTTGGCTTAGTGCTGCTGTCTTTGGGCAAGAAGACTGGGGCACCAGTGGCAGGACTTAGTCATCACTGTGGATATAATAGACTGCCAGCATCAAATTCTTTTGCTGATTGCTAGATTTTAGTGTTTCCATCAGGCTGACAGCAAAAAGAAGATGTGCAGTTGGAAACATGATTTATTCTGTAAAAAGCTTGGAAGTGTGGAGATGTTCTCCTTGTTCTTTGGCTGGGTTGCTGCCATTGTCCTGCTCTACCATGATGCATGTTTTCCTATTTGCATTTCCCATAAAAGTCTGCCAGGATGCACAGTGCTGTCAGCTGGCCTAGCCCTCTGCTTTTCCTTGAACAGCTTCAGACTGCTGCCCTTGTTCTTCAGGCACTTCCAGCTGAGACAGACAAAACAGGTGTACTTGTGACCTAAGCCTGTGTTTGATCTCGGGACCTGAGAGGGCACTGCTGGGGAATGGATGCTACGCCCTTCCTGCTGTCTAAGTTCCATCAGCAGTAATAACTCATAGATGGAGTACATGACCCAAAGCAGTAAATTCTCAGCCCTGTGGCAGAAGATGTCAGAGCTTTTGAAATGGAGTCCTCCATTCTCAGAGCACTACTTATCTGCTCCTATTTCATGAAATTAATAAATCCCATGAACACTATGGCCCATGTTGTCAGATGGTAGTGAATCTAAAAGCTAAGAACAGCTCATTCAGAAAGGCTCTGAAATGCATCTTCTCTGTAAGCCCTGGGATGACCCAGGCCTGTGCCCCCATTAATGCTACATCTACAGAAATGTTTGTGCTTCTTGTTTTATCTCCTTGTCCAGGTATGATGAAGAGAGCAGTGGGAATGGGGATGAAGCTAATGAAGAGAGTCGGAAAAGGGAGTGGGACAATTTCTACAAGAAGCAGATGAGCCTGCGCAGAGTGAGTTGGTGTAGCTTTGTAAGAGATTCACAGGTGGTTTGATAGTCTTTATGCTGTGTGCTTGTCTTTATAGATATAAAGGCTTTCTGGCACTAAATGAAAGTAAATTATTGCATTGTGCTGTTGCTTGTTCTTTTTTTTTAACTGATTACCTCTGCATTTGTGACATTCTCCATATTCTGGGCCAATTTCATAATGTGAAGAAGTCCAGCTTGCCTCTCTGCAGTGCTTATCAAGAAGATCCTGTTGCCTTTAGTAACTCTGATAGGAGTAAAAACAGATTTCCCTATTCACCCTCTTGCATATTCCTATAGCGAAGACTAACTTTTGGCTTTGATTTTCATCCTTTGTCTCCTTTTCCCCATTTTGCTGCCTTTTCAGCACCTTTGTAACTTCAACATTATTTTTCCATGCTACAGGGGGATAAAAATTTGTCTTTTGTGTTTCTGGACCTACATGTGTGTTGCAGGAATGGAAATGTTTCACTGGTCCTTTTTTTTTTCCTTCCAGGGCAAAGAACCAGAAAAAGAAGATTTTGTTCCTCCAAGTAAATATTTTTTATTTATAGTGGGTTCTCCTTGGGAAAAGGAAGCCTTGTATTTTGCAGCTGCATGTAATTTATGTAGCATCAGCACTGGGGGTATCAATCCCTAGGCACAGGGGTTGGGCTTTTGGCTGTGAAAGCTTGGCTGGAGGAGGAGAATCAGAGTTTAGCTTTGGTTGGGGTGAAGATATGGAATGCATCTTTCCGAACTTTCCTAAAAGAGACAAAAAGAAGGCGTGTTGTCTAAACTGACCTTTCAGGCTATTTGTACAGTGTTTATGTAACAGTATGTAATTGGACTACAAGGCAACTTTTGAAAAATTTTGCCATTTGTATCTGTGATACTTGGAGTCCTTACACTATTGTCAATGAGTACCTGTGGTTCATGTTGCTCTGTTCAGCTTCTTTATTTTTGGTTGTTTTTTTTCCTAAGAGCTGGGGTGTCTTGAGCTGGGGTGACTGTAGTGGTTCTTGGCATCACTGTGTAGGAAGGAACAGGCCAAGCAGTGCTGAATTGGCACCCTCCTTGTGAGAGCTGTGGTATTCTTCCTCAGCTCCAGTCCTCCTTTTCTAAATGTCTCTTGTTGGCAGGTGCAGACTGCCCCTTGAAGGATGCCTTCAGCAGAAGAATCTCTAAGCTCACAGTGAAGGTAAGGAAGGCTGTTTAACATTCGGTCTTGCTGATTTGCAAAGGAGAACAAAGATTTTGCCTTCCCTGTTCTTAACTCCTTCAGGGATAGAAGTCCTAGGGGTACTGTGATTTCTGTACAGCATGTCTGAGAATCCTGTGTTTCCTAGGGACGGGAACACTGCTTGAAGATACTGGAAGAAGCTTTGAGTGCCAATCAAGAGGTTCCAACAGCAATAGGAAAATGGTATGAGATGAAAGAAAAGGGATAGTGTACTGAGTCCCTTTACATTGAGCTTACTCTTCCCCAAGCAACATTACTGCTCTCAGGGAATGCCTTTTTATTTGATCTAAGGATGTAGCTTCATTTAACAGCATCCTTTATAAGGATTCCTATGTCTGATTCTGCTAAATCAGCCTGATCACAATTCCTCCTTGTCCCACAAGATGGGGATAGTGTACTTCGAAACAGAACAGCTAAACAGGACTTCAATTTAAATCTGTTTTCACCTCCTTTTCCATTCCCCACCAAGTCACTACTGCATCACTTAAGACTTAAAGCATCAGAGGTAGAAAACTTTGTACTGTCAGGGAGATGCTTAAGCATTAGTGTTCCCTTTGCAGATGTAGAAGTGTGTCTTGCCAGAAATCACCCCAGCCTGTGTTACAGGTCAGACCCTCATGCCTGTGCGGTGGAGCTGGAGTATGAAGCTTTCAGAACCAGTAAAATGGCTAACTCATACAAGGCATCTGTGCTAAAGAAGGTAGGGCCCGACATCTGCTGTTGCTTGCCCTTGCCTCTCAATGTGGTGTGGCCTCAGCTCAAAGTGAAATAGGGTAGTGTTTGCGTAGGAGAGGTGAAGGAGAAATTCCTCTTTTCCTTGAATGTCTTCCAGATCTCTCTTCTTGGTTTTGTTTCTAGGAGAACCCAGAACTATGTTGGTTTTGTATCCTTACTGCCTGCAGCCTATGAGTTTACAGACCTCAGAAACCTATTTATCAGTGCAACCTTATCCAGTTATCCTCTAGGTCTAGCAATAGAGGGAATGGGAAATTCTTCAGACTGTTACTGACAAGAGAGAAGCCTTAGTTTAGGTTAGCTGCTTGCTGTAAGTCTCTGAGAATGTTCCTGTTCTTTCTGGCCACTAAGAGTTTGTTTCTATTCTTTTTTTTTTTTTTTTTTCAGGTAGCAGAGATCAACAAAGCATCAAAAGAAGGAGAGTTGTTCTCAGTCTTTGGGTCAGGAACTGGAGGCAGCAGCAGCTCGGCAACAAAATCTGAGTCTCCAGCAGAGGAGGATTTCCTCCCTGCATCCCAAGTTTACTCGGTGAGTGAGCACAGATGGGATAGATGAGATATGGCTTATCTACCTGCTTTTTCATGAAGTTTTTTTATGGCCACAGGTATATACTCAAACTGGAATTGCTTTCTCTATCCACCTTTTTTTGGGGGGGTAAGAACAACTAGTCATGCTGGTTCCTATTAGAGAACCTATGTGCAGGCTGTACAATAAATAGCTTTTTCTGATCTTACTCTAACCAAAGATGCAGTTTGTTTCCTTACTGTGGAACTATGACTTTAGTCTGATCTATTTCCCCGATGTCTCAGTTGATGGTCATGATGATGAGTCAATTTTAGAGTCATCCTCAGCTTACAGCTGTATGCAGTGCAGTGTGTTGTACTCATAAGCTTGTCTCCTTTCAGAGTTCTGCACACAGAACACAAAAGTCATAAATATCTTCTCCTTCCTTTCTCCTTAGTTCAAACCCAAGCGTGTGGGAGCTGGCTTTCCAAAGAAGTCCGGTTTGTTCCAGACAGCTTCAGAACTGCTGAAGATCCAGGAAGATAGTGATACAAAACCTGTCAAAAAAGAAGATTGTCCAAATAAACAAGACAACAGCAACTGCAATCTGGAACTGGACACAAAATCCACTGTTTTCCAGAAAAAAAAACGAGCAACCAAAGCAGTGTGTGAGAGTGCTGAGGCAGTAGTCGTTCTTCCTGAGAAGAAGGAACAGCAAACCAGTCCAGACACAAAAGCTCCCCTTGGGGATAGCCCTATTAAGAGGACCAAACCCAGCAAAAAGCAGCAAATGCTGGCAGAAGCGGCTAAAAAAGAATCACAGGATATTTCCAAGTTCTTCTCCCTTTCCAAAGGTGGGTCTAAAGCCAAAAGTTGCAGCTCAACAGAGGATGTCAGCTTTACTGCAAGCACACTACCTCAGGTTTCTTCTCAAAGCATATGTAAAGAGAAATCAATACCTCAGGAAAACAAAGATGCCTCTGGAGAAGATGTGACAGGACAGTCCCAGGGGGAGAATGAGGAGCTGGGAGAGACAGAAGGAACATTGACTGAGAGGGAGGAGGACTGTAAGACCCAGCAGGCTGCTGAATCTAAACTCCTTCAGGAAGAACTTGATGTATCAAGGTAAAATCTCCACCTCTCTCCTCTCTGTGTTGCCCTGTTAGTTAGCTGCAGGGCCCTGCCAGATTTTTCTTGGACACTGGGAATCCGTATTAGATATATAGGCTGGTGAGGGAACTTCCTGCTTTACCATGAACAATCTCATGGCCACTGAAAATTGTCCTTCTTTCCACTCTTTCCATTAGTGTTGCCGAAAGTGTCACAGAAACTGAACAAGCTGTTGCTGGGGAAGGTCAGAGTGGGAAGCGACAAGGATCAGATGAGGTAAGACTTTATTGTATGCTGATTTTGACTATTTCTGCTCACCTTGTGCCAAGGTTCTCACTTGGACTGATGTTCCTGGTCTGATCTTCACCTAGCATTATTTACCTGGAATGACCCAGCTACAGTTACAGAAGAGAGGAAAACCATTGATAAGCTGCCTATTGGTGTCACCCTGCTGCCCCCAGAACCAGTGCCTGCAGTTCAGACTGCAGTGGAAAGCTTCTGCTCCATTCTGCTTTGTTTCATCTTTTCTGTGACTGTACCTTTTGCTGATAACTTGCCTGGAATGAAACTCTCCACCCTTTCTAGATCTGTAACTAACTATATTTAGAAAGTTGCTTTGTCAAGTTTTGGGAACAACCACATCTCAGTGGCCCATGGGACTACTCAGAAGTGAATCATGCACACAGCCTTTCTTGACAGTCAGTTTCTGCTTCTTGTTTTGGCATCCAGGACTGCCTAGGAGCTGTCTGTAATGAACAGTGCTGTTTTCTTCTTGCTTTTTTGTTGCTGAACAGGGCTATGGCACTTCTAAAGAGACTGATTCTTCCTGAGGGATGTAATCTCAGCAAACATCCCAGGGAATCTTTTCCTGCCAGCCTTTCTTGTATGAAACAGGGTCTTGCAATTAGCTGCCTTAATAAGAGCATGAAGAAATAGGTAGTAGCCTTAAAGAGTGTTTTCAAAGCCAGTCTAAGAAAGTATATTATGTCTGCAGAGCTTGATGTCCTCAAGAAGGAGTTGCATAGACTCCTTGCATGGTATTTACATAGGAAGAGCCTGCAGGATGCTGCAAAGATTCATTTTCTCAGAATACTGATGCAGGAATTTGGTGACTTTGGTTTTCTTCTGTCCCATCTCCAGGATACAGAAAGTCCTGCAACAAAGCGGCTGCGGACAGCAGCAAAATCTTCTATTCTGTCCCAGCCAGAAAGCAAAAGCGTGGGTCTGACAAAAAAGAAGGTGACTTTTGATCCAAACTTACTGCAGAGTGATAAAGAAGGAGCCAGCAAGGCTATACAGCCTGTGACCAAAAGCGTGTCCCTCAAAGAGACAGCAGACATCGTTGTTAAATATTTGACCCCATTCTACAAGGGTGGCAAATTTGCTTCCAAGGTAGGTACAGCTCAACAACTTCTGTAGCAGAAGGAGACTGCATCTCCCTAGTGATCTGGGGCTCTGAGAAGGGAAATATGATAATGGTACCACGTTTCAATTCCAGGTCATGTCTTTGTGTGTGCTCTTTTGGTGGTTAGGTGCAGCAATTCCTCTCTTGCAAGAAAGGATTTGTGTGTAATTTAAAGTGGTATCTTGTCAGTTCTGCACTTGTTATTGCTCATGTTTTCATACTAAACATTAGCAAGATTTTAGGAACTCCTGCTACGGAGTGGCAGCAGATTAAGTTGAGTTTTGGTCTGGTTTACATGATGTATTCTACAAGGCAGCATGTGTGTGCATGTGCTCCTCCAGCACCACAGGGTCAGGTGAGTTTGCAGGCTTGTAGCAGTCCTGTAGTATAAATCAGTATAAATCTGGGGATGCTTTGTGCTACAACCTAGTCTATGCTAAGGGCAGAACAAATGCAGAAATAAGTCTGGTGAAATTATTAATGTCTCCTTTCGGCTCTTTATCCTCCCCATCCCTGCAGGACCTGTTTAAGGGCTTTGCTCGGCACCTGTCTCACTTACTGGCTGAAGATCAGAACCCTGCTCGCAAGACCGGTGAGTTGGCAGCTGTTGAGACCACAGCTAAGGTTTATTTGGATGCTCAATGAGGTGATGTCTGCAACAGGGGTACATGTCTAAGTATCATGTCAAAGGGGGTGCTTCTTCTCTTGCAGTGAAGGAAGAAGCACAGAGACTCATTAAGGAGTTTTTCAAAACGCGAGTCAGATGTGAGAGTGAAACAGACTGGCAGGAGCTGCACTGCTTGGAGGGATGATCGTTGCATCTTGCTGGCCCTCTTCCTTCTTCCAGCAGTGGGACCAGGGGATGTTGAGGAATTTAGCCATGGAGCATTTCAAGAAAATGCAGAAGTGAGTCTTTTTCCCACTGCATTTTTGCTCTCTTCTATCTACAGTGTCACCTTAGCAACACGCATTTCTAGGAAGCCAGTTTCTGTGAATTTAGGGAGTGTTTCTCCAAAAACCAGGGAACTAAGGCCCTACAGTACCTCTTGCCAAGAGGCACAAAGTCTCCTTCTCCTGTGTAGGTTAGAGGCTGCTGCCTCAGATGTTTTGCAGTGCCTCCAAACCAGCGTTCCCTGCAGCAGTCTGGGATGGTATCATGCTTTCCAACTGGGACTCTGTTTTGGATGGCTCCTCTCCTTGCTCCCCCATCTCTTAGTCCTTATTTAAGTGTTACCAATAGAAGCCTTATGCTACAAACGAGTTCACGTGCTTTTTCTCAGGGCTGCTAATGCTGAACTTGGTGGTTGAGTTCTGGATGGAACGTTTTTCCTTGGAAGGCAGCAAGGGAGTGTTTTGTTTTTACCCTGCAGGCAATGCTGACTTTCTGAAGGTATAGAAATTCAGATTTTTTTTGTTTGTTTTAATCCTAAGTTAATTTCTTTTTAACAGTGTCTAGTTCTGGCTGCCCTTTAAACTTCAGTAGTATTGATCTCTCAGTGTTAACCTCTCCAGCAGTGGCATTAAGGTTGCCAATGCTTTTCCAGCATTTGCTTGTAATCCCTAAAGCCATATCTGTTCCCTGTGCCTCACCCACAGCCCGCAGTACAGAGGGCAATGCTGCTGTTACTACTGGTTAATGTACTGCTGTGGCTCTCAGGTTGACACTGTGGTGCCTCTGCTGCTATATTTATATAAAGACCTGAACTGTAGGGTATCAGTGGGCTTGAAATAACCTGATGTCCTAGCACAAGTTCTTTCTGTTGGGTTTTAGTTGGGTTCTGCTTTTTTTCCATGCTTACAGAGGCTGGTGGCCTCAGGCACTAGTACTGCTAGAGAAATCTGCAGCCTGAGAAGCCATGAAACAGACTTTTGAATCACTGTACTCAACGGATTATTATTTTTATGTGCTGAAGGGTATGCGCAGAACTAACAATAAAACAACGTTCTAGCAGCTGTGGACTTCTCTTGAAAGATTTTTCTGACTTATCATATCTCAGGTACATTAAGATTGTGAACTTAGATGTAGAAACTCTTTATCTGAACAGGCAACTGATGAATGAAGGTGAGGATGGGATGGGTGGAAAATGTGTAGCAGCAGACACCTCCTGCCCTGGTAGCTGTAGGATACTTCAAGCTGAGAAGCAGAAGGAGAAGAACCTGGAAATGTGTATCTCAAGTCACTTATCTTCAGCTTGCTCTGCTCAGATGAAAGGGTTTACAAGAAACTGATACATGATACAACTATTTTTTTTAGCTGTTGCCTGCTGGCCTCTGCTTCACCTTCCCATTAAAAATCCTGTTTTATCAGCCACTTAAGTGGAGTTGCTATCTGCAAAGATCAGTGCTACAGAGTTCAGCTGCTGCCTGGCTGCACGAACTTTTCAGAAATGTTTTGTGTGAATTGTAAATCAGAGGACTTCTAAAAGGGCACATGGCTGTGTGGCATAGAGCTGAATCACAGTGCAGGGCAGTTCTTCAAGTGAGCTGTGCTTTTGTGTAAGGCTGGAAAAGCTCAGAAAGAGAAAAAAGTAAGGATGAGTTACTCTTCAGAGATGTTCTCTAGTTCTTTATTTCATATTGCTGTTCACCAAGCCTTGTGTTGGTAAAGAGAGAAGGTTCAGCTTCAGCATGGAAGTTCCTGACAGGAAAGTGCTGTGGTTGGTGCTGGCATCAGCAGCAAGCAGCCAGCTGTGCATCATGGCCTGCACTGAGCAACCCCAGATCCGGTCCCCAGCCAACAGTTACAACCTTTTCCTCAAGTTTTTACATTTACCTGCAGGTCAATCATCCCGTATCAGAGGTAAAGCAATATCTGTCATCTTATAGCTTCAAAATATCCATTATGCAATTATTTCATCATAAATCCCCTAAAAATGAAGATACTTGTTAGTCCAATAGGATAGCTATAGAAATAAAAATAAATTAAGTGGTTTTATACAATCCAGGACGCTCTCCTCTACTGTAATACAATCTCCACTTGAATACACTTTCTCCAGGGGCGTGGAGCCATAATTTGACAGCTGCATGGATACAATTGAGTTCTGTATAGCAGAAGGAAAAATACGCATATAATTGTGTCAGTGAGAAATTAACAATAGACCTTCTTACCACTGCAGCTCGATCTGTGCCCGAGCAATTGTGTATAATATGTGGCAATTGTATATGAACACTGATCTGCTTTGCAGTTGTGATGCTGTTTACAAGCTTCTGCTTCACAAACCCTGCTACAGGGCCTCTTGCATATCAATACAGAGAAAAAGCTGGTCTGTGGAAAACAGCAGCAGCCAGTGCAGTCAATTGAAAGCTTTGGCTTTGCTTTCTTATGTTCATTAATTCAAAAAGAGAAAAAAAAACAGTCCCGCAGTGCATAGCTTGAAGGCAGTTACTTGCATTTCTTGAGGTGCTGTATTGGAACAAGCTACAAAAAAGCAATGGAACAGAGAGGGTGCCTTGTGGTTTGTTCAAACAGTGCAAGTATTGCTTCAAGAAAGAAGACTTAGACTGAATGGTAGGCCACCAGGTGTGACTTTACAGTCCAGTCCATCAAGAAACATGCCATCGCTTGGTAGCAGTTGTAGAAGCAGCCGAGATCATGGATGTTTTGGGGAGGCATTCTCCTCAAACTCTAGTGCTGAAAATCTGTTTTATCCAGGATGACAACAGTTGTGTGATACATCTCTTTAGCCTGTCAAAACACAAAGCAGTACCAGTCATTCTTTACTCTGGAAATGACTGCTTCTCATAACTAAATATTCCCATAATTAAGCATCTTCCCATAAATTACTTCCCAAAGTTAAATAGCAAGCAGGTGCTGAGACTGAGCTGCACTTTGGGAATGGGGAAATGCAGTGTCCCCATTCACCCCTGGGACAGAAGAGAGCAGTAGTGTCTCTCGGAGGCTCAGTGGGACAGCGGAGGGCAATTTCTGAACAGCCAGAAGGAAGCTGTAGTGGAAGGCTGATGTCTCACCTGGGATAGCTCAATCCATAGAGTCTTGGGGTTGGCAGCAGAGCCATAGTTCAGTTCTATGCCAGGAAGCCCCTCCTCGGAGGTGGGGCGCAGGGTTCTCATCCTCTGCAGCTCTTTCAATGGGATGATGTGGCAGAGCTCCTGTATGAGGGAACAAAGCCACAGAGCACTCTGGTGCAGTCACTTCAGAAAAAAAAGCATCTGATTCTGGCCAAGGAGGATACATCTCTTGAAAGCTGAGACATAGACCAGGTCACAGTAATTGCTTGGCTCTACTACTGCTGTGTCCTTAGAGCTCCTTCTGGACTGGGACAAATAGGAGTGTGGCCTACACTTAGTTTTACGACGGACCGTGCTTGTTTGCCTGATCTGTAGACTTGCAAAAGAGCACACGGCAATAGCAACTGTTACATTACTCCCTAACTCTCAGCTTAGGGTTGTTAGAGTGACTGGTTGTGATGCATATAGACACAGTCTCTTCCTGAACACGTGTTCTTCTAAAAGTCAAAGCTAATACCTGAAAGACTTCAGGGATTTGGACACGAGGGAGGAATTGTCTGGCATACCTGGGTGATGCTGTCCACCACAATGATCTGTTCTTTATTCACGCCAAAGTAACAGGGCACAGGGATTGTGCTGTTACTGACTTTCTCCACCAAGAAGATGTTGTAGCCAAAGAACGGCTGTTTCATCACATGGTCTGTAAGAAAACAAAAGCTGGTGTTCAGGCAGCAGCTCCCAGCCAGTAATCTACTGCACCAGCCTAAGGTGGTCAAAAGCTTCAGGTGTTCCCAAGTCTTCCTGCATTAAAACGTGCAATTCACAATTTCTCCCACCATCCTTAAGCTTCTGGTATTCAAGTGCCAGCAGCCTCAATGCACGTTCCATTCTTTTCAGAGCAGCAAACAGACATGCAGCCAGAATATCAATTAAAGCACAACTCATACAGGACTAGGAGAGTCTTCTGCAGACTTTTACCATGAGGTGGGATTTGTACTATGACTGTCGTGCTTGGAAGCTTGTGCCAGTCTGCAGAGGAAGGCTGTCAGGGAGTTACATATCATGGACCATTCCAGACTCCAGAGATCTTTGCCAGCCCCACGGAGCAGCTTCCATCACTCTCAGAGTGGAGTACCCAGGCAGATCTCACGTCTCCTCACCTATGAACTGGATTTTTGCATCCACTGGCCGGAGTGGCTGCATGGTTCGCAGCAGCCTGTCAAGATGGTTCTGCAGAGTCTCAGTGCTGATTTGGGACTGCAAGGACTTTGGTATGTATTCCTTCAGCTCTTCCCTGTGCCAAAAAGTAGAGACTAATTGACTCCCTGCCTGGTCAAAATCAAAATATCAACCAAGAGCTGTTAGAAAGAGGGGATGTGCCAACAATTTTCAGAACAGAGCTGGGGGCAAAGGTGGAGAAAGAGGGAAGAGCACAACAGGTCATATCGAAATTGAATGATGTGGGAGAATACATCAGAGATGGTGAGACATCATATTTCCACAGAGAAGAAAGCTGCCTAGTACACTACAAGAAGTCCCTCCTTCCTGGAGACAGCAAGAACTCTTCATGCAAGAACTGTAGCATGGAAGTAGAGTTATAGAGTGTTTCTTTCACAGGGTGTTTCTGAAAAACATGTCACTGTCTTGATCCTCTGCTGTAAACACTACACAGAGCAGAGTTCCCCAGACCCAGCAGTTACACCGTTACTCCTGCTGCTGGAGCTGTAAGGGGATTTGATGGAGGTATTACCTCCAGTATCTCCATCTCAGTTACAAGTACAGCTGTAAGCTCATACACTTTCTTCTTGGTGCCACATGGCTAAAGAAATGTATGTGGCACCCTCATGGCTCTGAGCTCAGAAGGAGTCATGAAAGGAACTGTGAGTCAGAGATGGTCACTGTCAGGAGTGTGAATGGGAAGTAAACTTTCTTGGTTACAGGCAGAAGTCAGTCACTGAGTGATGTTAATTAATGACTTATTTTCTCTGAGACTTTCCATTCCTTCATTATCCAGAGAATACTCTCAGTCATCTACTCTTAACCCACGTGGTGCCAACAGAGACCCTCCCTGAAATAAGCATACCTGGAGGGAGCAGAGCTCTCCTGCTCTGTTTTGGCCCAGTGCTGGAGCATAACCAAAACACCCAGTTGCATCTCCAGTTCTTTACTGTAGCTCAGCAGTATCTTCCCTGTCATGTAGTCCCATTGTATCTGAAAGCACAGAAAAAGGTCCAGGCAAGTCTGGGTAGTGCAAGACTGCAGAGACCCACATCCTGCCTTACAGAGAGCTCATACTGATCACTCTAAAGCAAAGGCTTGTTGCATTTGGGAAAATTGTGCACAAACCACGTCTGGATCAGTACAGCCCATAGACTAGGTCCTCACTAGCATCACTTATTAGTCATGCCCAGAAACAGCATCCAGAGCCAGTCAGCCCTCCCTCCCACTTCTTCAGCTGTCTTGGAACATCCGCACTGGCCCTCACATTAAGTGCTCCCACCATATTCATTGCTTACCTGGCCATAATGGATGTCAGTATAGATTTTGTCCTCAAAGTGCAGAGGTATCTTCCAGGTGAGCCTGCGTAAACTCACAGTGACCAACATGTCTTCGAGCAAGTAGTCATGAAGGTATTCCTCCATTCTTATTGGCCTCACAACTTTATCTACGTATTTATGCAGAGAAAGAGTCATCACTCTTGGTGCTGAGACAGCGGGTTGAGCTCCATAGTCTTGCAAGGAGCCATCCTGCACCTCTGTTTCACCCTGCTCTTAACAACTCCCAGCATCAGCCATCCCAAAGGGATGCAGCCTCCATGCAGACATGCACCACTTTCAGGAAAGAGCGATTCGGGCCCCGAGAAGGCGCCATCTCTAACAGAGGTTAACTGCTGAAGATCCCCAGAGCCAGCAAGAGTTGGGAAATTATTTGAAACAGTCCCTACTGGAGAAAATGCTTTAGGGAAGAAGCTAGAGCTACTCTGTCTTTACTTGCCTGTTTTATCACTGGTGCTCCTGATGGCAAAAAGAGCAAATTCCTGCATCTCTTCCTGCTCGCCTGCCCCCATCTGCTCACAGATCTCTTGCAAGAGCTCCCTGGCCACCTGAAGTGAGGAAAGAATCAAGTAAATACTGCAGCCAGGAAAGCTCAACTCAGCCCCAGAACAGGTGGAGGGCAGCAGTACAACTCTGGCCAAAGCACAGAGAAACAGGCTGGATACAGCATTCCAGGCTGCTGCAGGGATTCCTGGGAAGGATGTGGGACACCACCAGAGCACTGTAGGAAGCACAGGCCAAAGGTCTGAGAAATATGGGAGTTCTCTAGTGTGGCTCTGAGACCAAACCAAAGGAGAATACAAAGCAGAAAACTCACAGTGAATGTCCTGATGCGGGTGACATATTCCACACCTCCAAACATCAGCACCTCCAGCCGGCGGGCACTGCGCCCCTTCTGCAAAGGGCAGTGACACACAGTGACATACAGTGACACACAGTGACACACAGGAGCCCATCAACCTTTCTCCTTCTTCCCTCCTCCTCATCTCAGCCTTCCATTGCTAGGCCATCATTCTTGACCCTTCCCTACCCACTCCATGGCATCTCACATTTCCCTTACAGATACATGCCTGATTCCCTCTGTTGGAACACGAAGCAGCCCTGCTACCCACCTCTTTCACACAGCACCTGCTGCCAAGCCCCTGCTCTCCCTCCCTTCCCAGCATCCCAATCCCTCTGCCCATCAATACCAGCAGTGCCTCCATCTCCACAGGGAAAGGAAGGTGGCGACGGCCCCCATACATGAAATTTTTCCGCAGGTTGCTCTGACAAATCCTGGCTATTTCTGTAGGAAAAGAGAAAAAGAGTCATGGGCTGAGAGCTAAGCATTGTCTCCTATAGTTTTGAGTCTTCCTGGCTGCATTGTATTTAATCCAGCGCCAATGCTAGGAAAAGAATGAGGAAATTGTGTGCCCATCTGGATCCTTCCTTCTTTCCTTGACAACTGGGCCTTAGTAAACCCAGGGCAGCCATTTGTTTCACAGGACACAGACACAGCCGTACCGTGGTGGGTGCTGGATGGGTCGCTGCTGGCTTGCTGCAGAAACTTGGTGGCATAGGGCATCAGGACGTTAGAAGGGAGGAAGAACCCAGTGAGCAGATTGAGGAGCAGCCAACCCCGCAGCACGCTCTCCCTGTGGGACAGAAAGAACTGTGGAATGAGACAATTCCTGCTCCACCCAGCTGAAAGTGAGCCTCTGCCCTTCTGCACGCCAACAGGAGGTGGCAGTGAACATGAGGTAGTGGCCCTTGATCTGTGTTCTTATGCTGAGGAAGGCAATGACCCAGCTGTTTGAGTAACAAAGGGACAGTAAAGGCAGCTGAGCAGCTGGGGACAACACACCATGAAGAGGTACCCTCCCAGCACCCTGTGCACACAGCAAGGCACACAGATCCCCTCCAGCCATGCATGAATGGGAACCAACCGTGCTGCTACTCACTGGTTGGGGTTGAGAGTGACCTGTTTGATGACCTGGCAGTAAACTTCGTCATGCAAATTCTCCTTCTCCTTGCACAGCTGCATTCAAAGAGGAGAAAACAGCATCAAGGAGGGGAAGAGAACATCAGAGAGGTTCCAGCTTATCTCCATGCCCTTCCTCTCCTAACTCTTGAGTTTTGCCAGGAAATCCTAGACTCCCAATATGGCTTTAAGCTCAGGCTTCACAACCTCTGCTCTGGGTTATATAGGCCCAAAGAAGAAGGCAGGTTGTACTCTCATCCAGACTTCAGTGCCTAAGAAAAGCATTTACAAGTGCAGATAGATACACACCCTCTTCCATGTGATTTTTAATTGGTCTCTTTCAGTTCCTTTCCTCACACAGGGCTCTGCGTTATGGCTTTCCCTGTTCTCCCTTTCCTGAAAGGCCTTAGGATCTCATTCCCCCTGGTGCTGTAGCAGTTTGCCCAGGGAAAAGTCACAGACCTGAAGAATTTCATAGACGCACTGAGCATCATCCTGGTTCTTGAGTTTTGGCTGATCTCCCATGAACCGCATCAGAGCTGCAAAGCAAAGGATAATACTTGGGTGTAAGCAGAGGTGATCCTACCATGGGGCTAGAAAATGTCCCAGAGGCCTTTCTTCTCCACAGGCCATTACTAGGTAGCATTGGACAAGTGGTTCATGAGCCCAGATATTGTGGGTTCTTGGACATTTTGTACTCAAGGCAAAGAGCATTTTGTTGGATGCTTTCAGCAATGACAGTTACTAACAGCAGAAGTGCATTAGGAAGTGTCCTCTTATTTCCTTTCACTGTTGTCTATGTGTAGCCACAAGAGCATCCCATTCATTCCCACTGAAGCCCATTTTGTCCTTGGGGGGCACTTACTCATGAAGCTCTTTGTTGCAAGCTCATTCAATTCACTATCAGAGTACCGGAGCAAAGACTCCTTGATTGGAACCTGCAGGGCCCAAAAACAAGGGTGAGCTGAGGGAGCAGACCAGCACAGAGCTGTGCTGTAGGCTTCACAGATGACAATAGCTCCCAGTATCTTGCAGGCAGCATTGATAAGTGGGGGTCACCTACTCCTCTGCATAGTGCAACCAAAAATCTGTCCTCTGTCTTTGCCGTGTCAGAGCAAAACTAGAGGCAGTGCTAGAGCTGGGATTCTGGCTGTTGCCGTGGGGAAAGCATGGGCTCACCTTGGTGTACTGGACCATGTCAGCTATAGTCTTCTTTTCAGCAGGTGTCCCCTTCAATTCCGTCCTAACCAGATGAAGAGAACATGAGCCAATCCAAGAAATACCCCCAGAAATGTCTTGGTGAGTGCCAGGCTACACACATCCAGTGTATGCCTGCTGAGGGAGAGCACAGTCTACTCACATGGACTGAGCCTCTCGGAAATAGGCAGCAGCGAAGTCCATCATGGTGTAATGATCACCAGCAGGGACTGACGTGATGCTGGAGGGCTCTGATGTCAGGCTAGGAACAGAGGCCTGCAGGGACATGCACCAAACTTACCCTGAAATGTCAGCTGAGGAGTTGCAGTGTGTATTCCCTTTTCCTGCTATACGTGGAAAGGTCTCATCTGTTTGTGATGCCATCCCTCCCCAGATACCTTTAATGGTATTTGAGCACCTTTGTCTCCAAGAATTAAGCAATCTTCTTCCTCCTTAGCCACAGTGGTCAGACACTACCAGGGCTATGGACCTATGCTGGCAGGTCCTACAGAACACAGCCAGATCCTCTAGCAGTTTTCCAAGGACAACTTACCTCCCTGTTGGTGTTCCTGCCATCAAAGGAAACTTTCGTGCTCTTTTGCAGCCCTCCATGTCTGTCCATGCTGGTGCTGAGGTAATCAGGGGCTGCAGCCAATTGCACTAGGTTGGTAGGGAAAATACCAGAGCGGCCACCGGTGGAACCAAACTGCCAGCCTGAAGAAATGGGAGAGAGTCGGGAACTATGGCAGGTGCAAACAGAACCAAGCAGTAAGGCCTCCTACTGGCAAAGGACAGCATCAGCCCCTGAATAGGCTTGAAAAGAGCTCTTAGATCACCAAGCCCAACGCCAGCTCATTCCAACCATACTACTAACCATGTTCCCCAGTGCCACATCTCCATGGTTCTTGGACACCTCCAGGCACTGGGACTCTACTACTCTCTGGACAGCCTGTGCCAGTACCTCTCCACCCTCTCAGAGAAGAAATTTTTCCTACTATCCAGCTTGAACCTCCCCTGGCACAACCTGAGGCCATCACCTCTCATCCTATCACCATTACCAGGGAAAAGAGGCTGAACCCCACCTCACTTCCACCTCCCTTCAGGGAGCTGTAGAGAACATCCCCTATATCTGTGATAGAAGGAATGATGAGAGTCACAGTCAGAGAGCACCAGAGCTGAAGGTTGACAAAGCCAGCCCTTAACAGCTTGCTTTCTTCTGGTTTACTCAACAGTAGCACGTAGTGCTTCTGGGCTCCATAGGTCCAGCAGGCCCTTCAACACAACCCCCACCTTTCCCATCCAGTTTGAACATATCCCCTCACCTGGCTCCAAGCCTTGCATGGGCAGGAGCTGGATCAGGTCACCCTTCTTGAAGCTGAGGAGGCTCTTGTCATCTGTGACATAGCTGCGCAGAGCAACAACGTAGTTGGTATCCTGTGGAAAAAGCAGTGGAGAGGTCAAATCTTGTCCCCAGAATGGGAGAGACTCAGACTACACCACCCCATGGAACCTGCCAGGTCTATATAGGAAAACACCTTCACTGACGGCTGCTCTGCAGCTGCTTCCTCACCTGCCTCAGCTCCTGGATGAAGAGTTCCACCATGGCCTTGATGCACGGAGCCTTGTGAGAGTGCAGTAAGAGCTGCTCTGTCTTCAGAGAGAACTCCAGGGAGTTGCTGTCCTTCAGCTCCACCGAGAGCACATCTGCAAAGCTGAGAACACAGCCAGCACATTCAGAATGCTTCTGATGGAGCGAGGGGACGCAGGTCATGGGATGGGAGCTTGGTTTCCAGCACTCATTACAGGCAAAGTGCGAGGTAGGAAGGAAAGGGAAAGAGTGAAGTCATTTGAGGGAGAGTCAGTGAGTCACCACAGATCTTGGACAACCTTAGGCATGGAACAACCAGATAAATGCTCAGCTCACCCTGTCAGTCTGCCCACATCATCCTACTGCTCACCTGTAGCTGCAAAGGGCCTTCAGGTGCTCAGGAGCATAAGCAGCTGCTTTCACCACTTTCAGCAGCCTCAGGCCTCGGTGTGAAACACCCAGGATCTGGACATCACTTCCATTTTCACCCTGTGAAAGAAGAGCAGCAGTGAGCACTAAAAGGCTCCTTCCCAGCCAGGCAGGATGGGGAAAGAGCACCACGTGCAATGAAGGAGGTCCAAGGCTGACAGAGGTGCCAGACCTAACAACATTCTCAAAGGTGTTTGGAAAACAAAGATGGTGAGGAAAGGGAGACAGAAGAGCAGGAGTGTGAGGATGCAGAGAGGCAGATGGGAGAAATGGGGGACAAGGCCAGCAGTGACAGCAGCTAAGCAGGTGGCCTAGGAAACAGAGAAATGGTTAGGGCACCAGAAGGATGTAAATGTGCATGCGAGGAGAAAGAGGAGAAATGTACAGAAAGCGCAGGAGATTGAGTGGAGTGGGGCACATGAGGGAGAGAAAGGCAGGGCACAAAGAGACATCCCAGGTGAACCAGAGTCATGCAGCCACAGCAACTCTGGGGTCTGCTGAAATGATTAAGACTCACTTGAACTGGGAAAAGGCGGGAGAAATAGTTAGCCCAATTATCCCGAGCAGCCACCACGATCCTCTTCTTTATCCCATCCTCCTGAATGGACTGAGCATCATTGCCAACCTGCAACGCCGCTAGGAGGGATACAGCAAAGCAAAGATGGTAATGCCTCCCTCTGCTCAGGGACCTTGTCCCTGCTGTCCCCACCCAGTGACCAGCAAAGAGCACACAGGGCTGAAAGGACACCACAGTGCTTAGAACCAATGTAACATGCACATACAAATCTACCACCAAGTTTTTTTCCCACCCACCTCCATCAAGCTCATGTCAAACACAGCTGGATTTTGAGACAACTCAAAACCCAATCCCTGGGCCTCAGTTTCCTCTCCACCAAAGGGATACATATCATAATTCAGTTCTTCTGGCTCAGAGAGATTTCAGAGCCATTTTCTATGGATTTGGAAGAGACAACCGTCCCTACAGCGCACTGCACAGCACACACAGTGTTCTCTCTTGCTGCAGTGACAATTCTCCTCTGCCCTAAGTCCTGCCCAGAAGGGCACAGAGAACTCTTCCTCCTTTGCAGCTGGATGCTGCGACGGGTGCATGGAAGGGACAGGGCTGCTCATTACCCAGCAGGTCTTTCATCTTGCGCTTCTCCTCTTTGGAAATGCGAAGGCAGGAATCAGAGAAGGTGTCACGTATGATCTGCAGAGGAGGGAAACAGAGGTTTCTTTGGAAAGGCTGCCACTGTGTGTGCTGGGGCTGTTAAAAAAGGCTGAGTCTCAGAGAGAAAAGAGCTGGGCATTGACTAGACAGACCTAGAGAAAGGACTAATACCTCTAAGGATGCAAAAGTGAATGTGTGTGATGTAATCATGCAATGCAATTATGGAGTCTCCAAACAGACACAACCCTGAGTCATACATTACCTGTTCACACAGCAAGTTCAGACAATAAGGGTGACTGAAGTTTTCTTTGGGGTAAAACACCTGCAAGAGGAAGATAAAAACAAGAATGATGTTACATATGTTTACAACTGTAGCAGAAATAGAGGTGTACTGTAATCCGTATTCCCTCCTGCCAGGATTGAATCTCCATGTCTGGGCAGGGAAGGGAGAGAGGGAATGTGAGCAAAATGACCAAATGTGAGCAGGAGTGAAGGATCAAAAGTGAAGTGGTGAGATCATGGGATGAGCTGGGGTCAGCTCAGCACACAAGATTTTACATACATTTGTACTGTTTATATAGGAGAGCTCCAGGTTACAAGAGATTTACTTTGTCAATATCTTCATGCTTTAGAGAGGAAGGGAAGGACAGGAAAACTGAGACTCATGAGTAAGGCAGGGTAGGACCTGGAATTCCTTGACCATCAGATGAGCTCATAACTCTCAGCTCACGTGTGATGTGATCTCCTCTCCAAACTATCTCTGTGCTGTTACATCACTCTGGTTACATGTGACAGAAAGTGATTTTAACCAGACATGGGATCATTGCCCTCCCCCTACAGCCAGGGCTCAGCTAACAAACCTTACCTCTTTGCGCAGAAAGATTTTCCAGGGAGGGTTGAAGTAGGAAAAGCTGACGCCAGCAGTTAGCTTATACAGCTGGGTCTTGATCCCATCATCTTCTGTTACAGTAAAGCCTGGGTGGGAAGAAAGGGCAGTGAGAAGAGGCTTTGCTGACTATAGGGTCATCTGCCATTGACCTACCAAGAGAAGGGTACAATGCCACGTGCCTGACTGAACATTTGTGTAAGGAACCCTCCTGAAGATCAGTGATCAGCTAATGCGAATGCACAGAACAGTCAGCATACAATTCATAGCATTTCTGATTGCATGTACACTCATTGCATTAGCCACAAAGTTCAGTGCTCATACCAGAAGCACTCCAGAGATAGGGAGCACACAGCATCCTGGCGATTGGGTGCCCCTGTACTGAAGTTCAAAGATGTGGTCACACTTTATATCATTATAAAGGCTGCTGGAGGGTTCAAAAAGAGTTAGAAGTACTCTCCTGAGCCAGCAGGCTGTAAAATTCTAGTACAAGGCAGCAGTACTTACACTGGATTTTCTCTCTGCAGGAAATCTATTAAAGTTAGACATGGTTGGAAGGCAACTATTCAAAGGCATTTCTCTATGAAATTAGGAATGTCTCCATTTAAGCAGTCACAACTTTGAAACTTCAGTTCATAGATGAACAAGAAATGTAGAATATATTCTGCTGTTTTCTTTATCCCTATTCAGAAGAACATGGGAATTTTCAGGCTAACCCTGTTGCCTAGAATTGCTTTCACAGGATTTATTGAATGTCCATCTTTTAAAACAAATTGAGCAGGAAACAGGAAAGTTCTTTTATAACAGGGAAGCTGCTGCAGATTGGAGTCCAGTAATGTGCTTGGGTTGACTGTTCTTTACACATTATAAAATGTGATGCTGATGAGCATTTTGTGCTTGGAACACTTTGTATGCGCCCCAAATAACATTTCCTCATTCCTCAGCCTGTCTTAAAGGGCTCTCCAGAGGCTCTAGAATGTAAACACCTGATTTCCCATTCCTCCCTTGTCTAAAGTCCAGCCATTTACTTGCAGCTTTGATAAAGGAACTATGCTTTAAGTAGGCAATAAAATATCTTATGGACTAGACCTTGATTGAGCTGTAATCCAAAGGTCCCTTCTGTTTTTAGGTCCACTTTTCATCCAGCCCTTCTTTCCTTTGTCATGAACACCTGACATCCTGCACTGCACTGGGAAGAGTTAGAGCTGGGGAGGGCCTTGAAGTGCAGGACCAGACTCAAACTATAGTGACAGTCTATAGTTTGACTGTCACTGTAGTTTGTGACTGTTCAGCCTTTGATCAGCTGGCAACTGACAGCTCATCCTGTGACTCTCCCAGGCCATTAGGCTGAATCTGCTTTTGTTATCTGCTACCAAATCCCAGTTGGGTGATGTCAACACTCACCCTTCGATGCGACTTCCTGCAAGCCTTGATTCCCAGGAGGGAAAGAAGAGGGCAAAGGTGGGAGAACAGGAGGGGCTGGGGAATCTGGTGGGGTACTTGATGGCTCCCTGAAAATGGACAGCAGAGGTATCTGTTTCTCCTTGATAGAGCTGGAAGTTGATCCTGGTTTGGGCTTGGTGGGTGGAGGTGTCCCTTTGGGCTTCTTCTCTTGAGGCAGTGGGGGTGGCTACAAGAAAGCAAAACCATTTGACAGTCACTCTCTGCATCACTGTATGCTGCTGTTGGAAATAATACCCAGGGTAGCAGCCCAGCCCTGGGAGCAGCATCTGTTGGAGCAGGGATACCAGAACCTTTAAATAAGCACACTGTCTACAAATAGATTAAGATTAGGCAAACAGAGGTACGGAGAAATGAGTATTTGAGATGTGAGCCTCCAGCTGGGAAAAGGAAAAAAGACATTGATAGGCCAAGATCATGGGGTCAAATATGGGGAATGTGAATTGTTGCTTCCATATCAGTCCTAAACATTCCACAGTGGAACTTACTGCACCAGAGCCTGTTCTCCAGGAACTCAATGGATGTTACAGAGTGGAACCTGAGATGGACAGCACTGTGGTGTATGAGTTCACAGATAACTATTCGTGCAGTAAGAAATCAACTGGCTGCTACCATACCACACTCAGCCTGCTGGAGATTGGATACAAAGGCTCTCTCTGCTGGGGTGATCAGGGAGGAAAGCACTCACTGATTTGGGAGAATTGAGATTCATCATCCCCAACTTGGCCAAAGCCTCATCTTTGGGGTCATTCCTCTTCATAAATGGCTTGGACACTCTCCTACAAGGCAAAGGGAACAGAACAAAAGGGAATTGCTAGAGCTGCAGCAGGGCTGTCACCGCAGTGGAGCCATCTGGCAGTGCTGGGATATGGTCCCTTTCATCCTGGGTGGCTCCCGTTGTCTCACCTAGCAGGCTCAATAGGCTGGGGCTCGGGGGCTGGCCTGCTCTGGTACATTTTGATGATGTTACGGATCTCCCGGCTTGGTTCAGGTCGAGACTCAGGGGCTGAAGGTTTCACTACTGGTGGTTCCTTCCTTGCTTTTGGTGTCAGTTTCTTCGGCTTTGGCTCAGGAGGTGGCAAAGGGGCAGCAGGAACTGTTGGGGGAGAGAGCTTTAACTGACAGACCAACAAAAGCATGGGAAAAATCCCTTTATCTCATTTGAATCTCCCACTCTTTCACCCCTGGGCTGACCATTCATGGCCTTTCCCAGCCCCACTTTAGGATCCCAGTTCCCAAAACACAGGTCTTTCTCCTCTGCTGCCAAGACTCCCAGAAGAGCCAGAATCTCTCTTCTTCTGGGTATATCCTGGGCTGACGCCATTCCTGGAAAGTTCCTGCTTCTCAGCCTGCCTGGGTCTCCACTCAGTATCACCTTACCTGCCTCTGTTTTAGGGCTGGGCTTCTCTTCTGTCTTATTCTTCTCCTTCTCCTGTTCTTTTTTCTTCTCTTCCACCTCCTTTGGCTGAGGATTTGCTGGAGGAGTCCAGGTTTTGGAAGGCGCCCTGACTTTCTTCACTAGGATCTTTTGCTCTCCTACATAGAAAGAGGCTTGTTAATCTCATAGCCAAAGCTTAGCATTAATGGCATGGTTTCAACTCTTGTAACAAGAGATGGGGCTGCCCATGACCCCACTCAGCCTGGCCTTGGATGCCCAACACAGCTGCTGCACCTGGTAGGCTGCAGAACAGGGTGTTACGATAAGTAAAATTCCCAAAGTGGTCAACACTCACCCATCCTCTGAAAAAAAGCTCTCTTCTGCTGGAAGGTTTCCCGAGGATAGTCATCATCTTCACTGCTGGAGTCATAAACCTGCAGGCAGTTCACAGTATAGTTAGTACCAGCCAGCATACCTCCATAGTTCCCTTAAAATCAGCAGTGATCTTCTCTAGATAGGTTTGAACTCTGATCCAAGACTTGCCCTAGTCTGGAAGTGTCCCAGGAAGTCAGTTTCTGACCCAAGGAATCATCAACCCAGTTCAGAGAAAGAGGGGTATGTTACAGCCCCAAGACAACTTGCTGAAAGATAAAGAATGAAAAGTGATGAATTTTCGCATGGACCCCACTGAAATTGAGATCAGCAGTGAATGCACTGCAGCCAAAACTTCACAGACCTAAGTGCAACCATTTCTGACACTGTCTCTTAAAGATTCAGCAAGTGAAGCTTGAAAGGCAAACAAAACTCTCAGCTCTCTTCTCTGCCAAATCAATGCCAGACTGGAAAGGGAAGCAAAATAAATGCAAAATGTGACATCTAAACCCACTGCTTGTTTCTCTTACTGGTCTTTCTGCCTCAGCTGGTGGCTCTGGAGCCTTTGGTGGTGGTGTCACATCTCGGTTGCTGGGAGATATCTTGGGTTTGGGGGAAGTGGCTGGGGCTGGGGCTGGGGCTTGGCTTCGTGGTGGGCTTGTGGCTCTTGGCCTTGAGCTCTCAGGAGGCTGTTGCCGCCACTGCTGTCGCTGCTGCTGCTGCTGCTGCTGCTGCTGTTGCTGGGAAAGGGTCATGGCCTGAAGGGTCATCTGCTGAGCCTGGAGGAAGGAATTGCAGCAACCATGAGCTCTAGGCTACACAAAAACACCAACCATCAGCCAGGCTGTCCTACTTTTGATTAGTAGTCTCAGAATGCCTACTTCATCCACTGCAAATATCCCAAATGTTATGAACAAAGCAGGCCTTGCCCAGGGTCAGGTACACACAGATCCTGACCACACAGATAGCCTGGGACATCCACGCACTCAGAAGGCTTTGTGCAGAAAGCAGAACACTTCTGTTCTGCATCTCTTGTAAATCCCATTTTAAAAACATTTGGGACTTACAGCTGATCCTGTTGCTGCTACTCATTCACCTATAGCACCTCGGTGTCCCCACAGACACTAACTAAAAGGGAACCCCTAATTTTGCAATCTTAAATAACCCCAATGTTATATACCAAAATCTAACTTTGTATACCAAACCCCAGAGCTATAGAGCAAGCCTAAGCCAGAAGAGGAGAATGGCTAGCCTCTTTACAGCACGTACACCAGTGCATTTTCCTTCTCCTGTTCTGGAGCCTCTCCCACCCAATCCCTTCCACTCACCATGAGCATGGCTTGCTGGTTGATGAAGGCTTGCTGTTGTGCTGCCAGCTGACTGGGGTCTACAGTGGGCACCACGGGCTGGGGCATGTACATGGCTGTGGAAGACATACATCTCTGCAGATACCCGCAGGCAATTGTTCCCCATGGTGCCTGAGCAACAGCATGGAGCCGAGTGCTCACTGTGCACTCTGCCTGACATGCAAATGTACAGGCTTCATGAGGATGCCCACCTTTTCATCCTCTTTCTTTGTATAGTTAAAAAGAAATTGTGATTACCTGGCATAGGGGCAATCCCACCAGCCCCTGGCATCATGGCTGAGGCAGCTGGCATCCCCATCATCGAAGGCATGGGCTGGTAGACTGGTGTTTGCATCATTCCAGAGAAGCCTAGAGGAAAAGGCCACATGCACAGGACTTTTGGGGAATCAGACTGGGAGAGCCCTATCAGTCCCACCGAACACATCACATTGGTTTGGGCCCTCTCATTCTCTCAACCCTCACTAACTATAGAGACACGCAAATGGTTTCTCTCTTCATACACATCACAACACACAGCAAAATTCAGACAGACAAAGGGAACCAAAGAGAAACATGCAGCTCGTGAGGCTACAGCAGGATAGAGACCTTGCTTGTACAGTCCTGCTTAGGTCACCGCATCCTTCCTGGCTAAGCACCCAAACACCTTCTGTATGATTACAGAAAAGGTTTTCTCTTGAAGGATGGTCAGAGGTCTCTGGGACTGCCACATCCATGTGGGTCTCTTTGCAGCAGGTAGCTGCAGGGCTCCTGAAAACATCCCAAAGACCCATCAGTGGGACAAGCTGGGACCTCCACACACTCACAAGGTACCTTGGGTGGCATTGTGATAAAGGATAGTAAGGAAACCAAATACATACACCAGAACCTCTACAGAGCTCAGACTTACATGGAATAGATAGAGATGATGGGAAAGTCTGAAAGGAAGCAGTAAGAAAGATCAACACCCTTCAGTTGAAAAAAAGCAGCAGCTACTTTGGGAAAGCGTAAGGTGAATTGCAAGAGAGTACATGACTTATGGGGACTGCACACTAGGGAAGAGGTGGTTTGGGTCAGACAAAAGCTCCTTCTTGCCTTGACCCCTGGAACAACTCAGGAGAAAAATTAAAAAGGTGGCAAGCTGACCTCAGCCCTTCCTCAGAGCATCTCTTCGCCAGCAGCTGGGAACAAGTGCAATTTCTGATGACCCAGGCTAAACTCAAATGCTTTTTTTCAACCTGCTGAACCCACGCAGTAATTAACATTTGAGGGATTCCCTGCATTGTGCTCACTGAAGCTTATCCACACGTGTTTCCAGCTGTCCACCTCCCCTTACAGACCTGTAGAAGGAAAGATTCCTCTCTGTGTGGGTCCAATCTTTCCACCTCCCTTCATGCGCTTGGTCAGGCTCTCCCTGTTCTCCAAATCCTGCATCAAGAAAAAAACAGCACTGTCTGAGCTCAGACAGACGGACTTCCCAGTAAAATGCCATCCAAAGGCACATCTGAGCTGAGCAAAGACAGAGTGGATGGACAGAAGGAGTCATGGAGAGAGGAGGGCTGCAGAGAATAAGAGAGAACATCAGAGGACTCACTGGTGTCCTGGAGTCCTGATGTAACACGGGGCTGAAGAGATCATCCACGTAGTGATCCAAACCTCCAGGGGTCACCGGCTCATCTCTGAATCCAAAATCTAAGGGTGGAGAGGAAACTGATGATAAGGCAGGTAAGTAACATTCCCCTCTCTTCAGACCCTATTAGTCAAATTTTGGAGTGGAACCCATCAAGAAGATTTCCCCCCCTCTGCTCTGATTCCCTGGATGGGGCACAGGTGACCCAGTGTTGTGCAGTGTCCTGGGCAAGAGCTCACCTCGATGGGCACTGCTGGACTCCGGAGGCAGTCTGGGCGGGGGGAAGGCAGGGGCCTGGATGCCTGGGGCAGGGGGAATCCTGCTGGAGGGGAAAATGAGATGAGAACAGCACAAACAAATAGGCCAATGGGCAATAGGGACACCATTGCGGGGCAGGAGGATGAGGTGACTCACAGATCTAAGGCAGAGTTATGGAGGAAGTTTCTGTCCCTTTCAGGAGCAATGGGGTATCTTCGTGAGGACTCAGAGGGGCTGCTGGGGTTGCTGGCCTCCTCCATCTCTCCAATGAGGTCCAGCACAAAGTCACTGCCCAGTAAATCCTGCCACGTGTTGCCAGTTAGCATGGAGATAGACCACCCTCGAGACCTCTTATCACAGCCCCTGGTAACAGGGAAAAGGAGAGAAAAGATGTTGGAGTAAGCAGGAGGAAAGAGAGAAACAGGAAAACATTGCATTCAGCTTCATTCTGCCTTCTATAGCCATAAGCTTTAGGGTGTGAATCAATGATTAAGCACCCAGAGTCAGGAAAAAAAAAGTGAATCACCCATAATTTGACTTTACCTGTCTTAATATTTTCTCTGAAGCTGCTGTGACTGATCACAGCAGTGATTCCCCTGTTCCTCAAGAGTCCCACAGTTTGTGCAAATGGATGGAAGGGACAAGGAGAGAACATGACCCAGAGTGGGTAAAGAGTAGCTACTCCATCCATATCTGACCATATAAATTCTAGCCCAGCTGATCTGGACTCTAAAACCAGTCATAGTCTCTTTCACATCCCCAAATCTCCTGTCCTCTGGCAGTACCTTGCGCTGAGCATCCATCCTGCAAACTGTTCCCCGGTCATCCAGGACTCCACCTCTGCTGAGAACTTTTCCTCTAGCACATAAAAAAAAACAATCAGTGCACACAGCCCCACAGCAAGACCCAGAGCAACATCTGAGCTCTGCAGTGCACAGCCAGAGACCAGATGGAAAGTCTCACACCCTTCTCAGGTGACCCACAAGGACTGAAAGTAGACAGAAGGCTCTGCATGAACACATTCGCATCCTAATAACTGCTCATGGCACATCTCAAAGCATTTCCAGTGTGACAGCTGAAAGCCATTGCAGTGTCATGATTCACGTGGGTCATCTACCACCCCACCCACCAAGGAGCTAGAGTGGAGATGCTTTGCATCTGATTCACACTGATTCCAAGCACTCAAGGGGCAGCATAAATCAATGTCTGAGAAGGAAGAAAGGCTCAGAAAGCCACTGCAGCAAAGGCATTAGCTGCTGCAGCATGGGCTGTGCAGTGATGGGTAACAGGAAAACTAGACGCAAAGAGATGTACAACCAGGACAGCCCTCTGCTGAAATTGGCCCAAACCCAGAAGAATCTCATCCCTCAGCCTGAATTGCAGGCCTGACTCATTAGGGTCAGATCTTTCAGAGTTTGGGGTCTGGATTCAGATGCTTCTATTCCCCATGGCAGCACCAGCCAGCTGCAATTCGTCCAATCACTCTGCACTAAGCTGGTGGAAGCATTTCTGAACAATGATTTTTGCACTGGATAAGTCCTTAGGAGCTAGAAGCACACGTTACCATTAAATGTATGAACATCCAGCACCATCTTCCCTTTCCTCCTGTTTGCAGTCCACTCCAGTTGAGTGGGAGGGTGCACACGGGATGATGCATATTCTGCATGCTGTGCTGCTGTCAAGATCTTGCGCTGACAAACAGCATTGTAGCCATCCATGCCATGATCTGACACAAACCTAGCAAGAGATACCTGCCTTCAGCACATTTCTCATCTCTCTTAATTCCCCTGAAAGTGCAGCTAGCTCTTTTCCCCTCTTTACTTCAGCAATGGCTTCTCCAGTGCTGGTGAAGGGACGAAGGAGCTGAGTAACGTCGCCATCAGGACCCAGGCTCGCTGGCTGTGTTCCACATCTGGGTTCTTCCATGTCTGAGTGGCCACTTGGCTGAAGATTTCGTTGCGCAGAGCCCTGTTGTTCAAACCTCTCCCAGCAATGTAGTTGCCCAGAAGGACCTCCTGCCAGCCGTGGAGATTCTTGTCACCAATGAACCGCAAAATCTAGAAGTATTCAGGGAGGGGAAAGAAACAGCTTTAGCGGCAGCTTTCTGGCTTGAACTGTGTTATGAAGTAGCAACCTGGAGAGTAGACACAGCGTGTTTGTGAGCCTGAGAGCACCCAGCACTCAGATCTGGATCTGCTCTTAGCTTCTGTGCACTATCAGAGTTCTGGGGAATTTGGGAGGCAGTGCTCATAGGGGTAGGACCCTGACTACAAGTCAGAACTTCTTCACTTCATTCTTCAGGCTATCCTTAGTTATGCTTTTGCCCAAGAACAAAATCTTAGTTAGAATACTTCCCCTTTTTTGAGCATCAGAGCTCGGATCCACGAGCAAATTATTACAGGCTCATTAGTGTGTCTGAGCCCACAGGCTGCCTAGCTGTACAAACAGGTAAGTGAAATTGGTGCTGTGCTGATCTTTGTGAAAAGCTCAGACAGCCAGACATAAGGAAGCACTGACTGCTGAATGGTAAACTGACTTGGTGTAGCTAACACTATACCCAGTAGCAGATTTGTTATGCTCAACAAACTCACCTAAAAAATGATTTGGGTTCTTAGCTATGCATATTAATTTTAACAACATGTAGTTCTCAAAGGGATTAATGGATTTACTCTCTTTGCAGTTTCATTCTATTTTCAGAGAGCTTTTCACATTTTTAAGAAATGTATTTCCCATCCACAGGGAGGAGGAGGTCACACCGTCCTCCTTATGCCAACACTACAGATTGAGGGTGTGGTTCCAGGTGTAGTTTTCTTGATGACAAAGTCCCTGCCTTGTTCCAGACTTTATACAACAGTTAACTATCCCCTGTTGCATATTGCACTGATTTAACTGTATGTCTGCAAAACTATCAATATGTTTACTATAAATCAGATAATGGGGAAAAAAATCTGGGTTAAATTAAACATTTTTGTGACTGAGGGAGAAGCCAGATCTCCCTTACAATGTCATGGCTACTGAATCTGGAATGTTGTGAAACTAAGGCTTAGCAGTCTAATTTCTGTATGTCCAGCCAAGTTTTGAGACTCCATCACTAGGCAATTGGCTGTGATCCCATTGGTCTCACCTATTAGCTGGTTTATGTCACACCAAGAACACAACTCTCAGAGGCTGTCAGGCTGCTCCAATACCTCTAAGGAACAGGAATTTATTCTGCTCTCTTAACACACCATGTGTTGTAAGATGAGCCACCACCAGCATCTAGCTGCCCATAGAGGCAGTGGTGCCCCATCCTGCAGACAGCCAAAATCAGGAGATGGGCTGTGAGCACTGATGGAGCTGTGGGTGTCCCTGCTCAGTACAGGGGTGGCACCAGATGGCCTTTAGGGTCCCTTCCAACTCCAACCATCCCGTGATTCTATGATTGCCTTATGCCCATCTGTTCTTCCACAAGGCCATGGTCAAAGAAGACATCTCTTACCAGTTTATTGATCTCTAGTGCACTCTCCCGATATTCAGCTTCCAGGCGTGTTAAGGGCTGCTGCAGTGGATGACCAGGGGCAGGGAAATCTGTCCTCTGAAAAGAAACACAAGGACAAAATATGCAGTTTGTTCCTGGTGTCACTAGAACCAGTATGTTTCTTCAGTTGGGAAGCAATGAAGGAAAATAGAATTCCCACCTGGAAGTATGACTTAATGAAGGAGGAGAAAGGATAGCTGTTGATGTTGGCTGGGAGGGAAAGGTCATCTTTGACCTTAACTTCTGGAGGTAACGCTTCAGTTATCTGTTTGGCCTGTGCTGCATACTGACCTGCAAGAGAAAGAGGTCTTGGGTCATAGTTGCCAGAATACACTCAACTCACAGTGCAGTGTATGGCTGGCTATTCCACACATCTACTCTTGGTCAAGCAACAGTGTCCTGGTACCAGTTCCTCTGGCTCTAGGGACACACTGTCCATCCCTGCTGCCCCAAACTCCATTTCAGGCATCTCCTCTCTGCCCTGAGACCACAGCATTTAATTCCAGCTTAGTTCTTTCAGACTCTTATCCCTAGGTAACATCCAGTGAGCATGCAGCACCTGCAGTTTCAATTCTGTTACAAGGAATTTAAGGGGCAGAGAACATTAAATCTATGCAGAGATAATGTTGGCAAGTGTTAAGTCAACAATTAAATCAGAGGTCATCATGAGGCACTGGATATGGGGTTATCATAAACAGGAGCAAGCACCTTGATAAGCTAAGGGATTTCTCAGTGCTGCACAACTTCTGTGCATTTCTCACCCCGAACCCAATGTGTCCCCGACAGCTTCCCTTCCTTTCTCTCCCTGTTTATTTCTCATCAGATGCAGACTTCATCTTCACCACTGTCAGTGAAGGTTGGCCCCCAAGCCACTGAAAAGAAATATATATTGTTTTCCTCACTGGGAAAAAAGTATATATTTCTTTGGAAGTGCCAAAACTCTAGTTTTAACTTCTTAACCCTTAATTTCTTTAAGGATTTTTGAGAAGACAAATGGGTTTGAGATCTCAGACTCCAATATCCAGCTCTGCAAGAGACCTGGTTCCATTAAATAAACACTTCATTGTCACACAACTTTGACCAAAAAGTTTTGTACCAACATTATCACCAGCTCTATCAGCACAGCTCACCATGGAGCTGAAAAGGTAACAAAAATGCATACGGAGCACAATTAACTTTTATATCATATTTACACTGCAATGATAATAAATCAAGCACAACCCAGGTGACAGACAGCAGGCGGAACAGGCACATAGGTAACACACTGCTAGGAAACGAGAAAATAAACAAGGAATAAAAGAGTGCAGGAAGCGAAGGGTTTCTCACCTCCAGCTGACTGCAGGAGGGCTGCAAGCTCTGCTGGGATCTCCAGCAGCTCCACATCCTGTGGGAAGAGGGAGCAAATCAATACTGGGGTACCAGGCATGAAACAACATGAGCCCTGAGCTGTTCTGCTGAGGCTGGGTAACTCACTGACAGGCAACAGATTAATTTCTGCATAGGCAGTGTTCAGAAATATTACAAAATAAGGAAGTATTGTACAGGTACAGAACACAGGTACATGATATGCATCAGATGGGAGGGGAAGGTGAGTAATTCCTGACACGGAGAAGAGGGACAGGAGTTGGCTTTCTTTGACTCATCTCTCATCATTAACAAGTTAGGCACATTGCGCAGAAGAGATCTTGGTTGAAGGCAAAACACCATTTCCTCTTGCTCAGTTCTACATCATTTTTATTCTATTTTTCAGTATCCAAGAGCACTGCAGAACAAATAAGAAGAGACCTGATCCAGGTCTTTGATGCTCACTGCTTCTTTATATTTATTATAGCAGCCTCTCAGCACCTAATGGGGCTGTAGGAAGGGGACAGACAGCAGGGTGTGTTGTGATAGGACAAGGAAATGGTCTGAAGCTAAAAGAGGGAAGATTTAGACTGGATGCAAGCTTCCTTACAGCTTTCTTGGGAATCTCCAAAATCATCGAATTACGGGATGGTTGGAGTTGGAAGGGACCCTAAAGGCTATCCGGTGCCACCCCTGCACTGAGCAGGGACACCCACAGCTCCATCAGTGCTCACAGCCCATCCCTGACCTCGGCTGTCTGCAGGATGGGGCACCACCGCCTCCATGGGCAACCTGTGCCACTGCCTCACTGCTTGTAGTGTAAAACCTTCTTCCTTATATCCAATCTAAACCTCCCATCTTTTAGTTTGAAAGCGTTTCCCTTCATCCCATCCCAACAGACCCTGATAAAGAGACTGTCCCCTTCTTTCTTGTCCCTTGTTTTGTCTCAGACTCTCCCAGGCTGATGACAACTTACCATTCCCTGGCTGTCGCTGCTCTCCCTGTCACCACTGGCCAGGGACTTCCTTTGTTGCTTCCTTTCTTGTATCTCCTGCTGTTTGGAGGACAAAAGACAATGTATAAGCAATCACTTCCAGCTGCTTCTGAGAGCAGACCCTGCAGATAGGCAGGAGTTGGTGTCCTGCTCCAGCAGATAAAGTGACAGCAAAGCTGCAGTGCCTCCCTGGAACCCAACATGGTGTCTGAGAAGGGATGCCCAGGCAAAGTCCTTAGTTTTGCTGAAACACCACTTGCTCTGAACAACACCAGCCCAGCATCCCTGCCAAACCTTTCCTGCCTTGTCTTAGAGCTAAAGCACACAGAACCTGTCAGAAAAGTTCACCTGCTTACTTCGGCATCAAAGAGTATGGGATGGAGGAAGCTTTCCATGGAGGCAGACTCCTTTAGAGCGGGTGGGAGGGGTACCAAGAGCCAAACCCCCTCACAGCTCTGCCGTTTCCCATCTCATACCGATGTCTCCCAGCCCCAGCACTCACCTGCTTCCTACTCCAAGGTGAAAAAGGAGGGTCTCAGTCTCTACCTACCTCTCCCAGTTGCTTGCCTGCTGCAGAATGGTGTGGCTAGATGGGAGGTGATGAGTGCCGGGCTGAGAAAGACAGTAGGCATGCTAAAGTACAAAGGGCAGGTCTGCAGGGAGCGGGCAAAAGGAGGAACTCAGCAGCAGGTGAACTTTGAGACCTGTTATTGTTGTAAATGTATTTTCAGATACCTCATCAAGCAAACAATGGGGGGAACAGAAACAGACTCAAACGAGCAGTGCTGCTGTGATTATCTGACAGAAAGAAAATCTGGATCCTGTCCAAGCAAAAAAAAATCCTGGTAGGAAAAGAAACACAAACTGATCTGGGCATGGATGGCAGAAGGCATCTCTGCAGTCTTCCAGGGAAATAGTCTCCAAACATGGGAAATCTGCTCTAATCTTATAAATGTCTGTCTAAAAAATGATCAAATTAATGTTTTGCTTTTTATTTTCAGCTTGTCTGTCACTTTTCTTTTAAATATTTGTGCACCAAAATCTAACCAGTGGGTAAATTTAATGATAGTGGAATGAAGGCGTGTGGGCCGTATTAATGTTTTCTCAGCCTGTTTTGGATTGTTGAAAATGTGTGTGGAGGTTCTGCTTATAACAACAGGGAAACTGCATGGTAATTAAAGGTGCTTTGCAAAAATCAAATGACCCCAACCTCATTGGATGAAACAGATGAAATATTATTAGAGAGGTAACATTAAGATAGTGCCTGGAGGCCTTAACAAGGATGAGGAACCTGTTGGGCCAGGTGAGGTGGGACCAGCACCCCTGCCACCTTCTGGACTTCTACAGCCAGGCTTGGCTAGATGGATGGAAGATGCACACAATACTCAAACTCTGCTGCTGAGCACCCAGCAGGTCCCACCTGAGACCCATAAGCAATCAGGCATCCCTGGGGCTGCTGTTCAATTGAAAGCCAGGTGCAGAAGGGCTCTGTTTTTCCTCTGCCTTCCTAGCAGCTCCTGGCATGCATCTGTGCTCAGGCCTTGCTTCAGTGCTGTGCTTTGGCTCTTGGGTTGGTCTGCTGTTTTGTTTTATTTTCCCCCCTCTGCATTTTAGAATGTGGCTGTTTTCTTGTTGCTGCAGCTTGGCTGTAGGAGTTGGAACATGCCATCCACGTCCTCCAGATGCTCAGATTCAATGGAGAGTGCATTCAGCAAGATTTAAAGAAGTAAACGTAACACATATTTCAGTAGCATATCCTTATAAATATGGCTGTTGAATTGCATGATATGATCCACTCTTGCTTGCAAAACTGTGATTGCTTTTAGATGCTGTGAACAGTTATGGATTTAGTTATAATGTTTAGTTATGGATTATAAACTAGAAAGCATGCTGTGAGGCTGTTCTGCTTTAACCAGGGATCTTCAGCAAAAGAAACACAAGAATGAAAAGGCACGGGTGGGCTTACCAAGCATCAAAGAGGCCAGGGCCTCCACACGAGACTGAATTGGCCTATTCTGGGAATAGCTTGGGATGTGACAAACTGGCATCAAGATATTCCCCCTATCTTCCTTCCCTTCTGATTCCTCAGCGTATCATTGAAAGGCAGGATGCTGAACTTACGTCTATCCCAGGAATAACAGGTGTTCAGATGGCTGAGTAGGCAAATGTTATGGGTTTGGTACCTATAAATTACTTCTAATAGGCATTAGAAGGCATTCCTGGGCATGAAGAGAGTTCATCTAAAGGGCAGGCGAGGAAGGTCGGTGGAGGAAGTCAGAGGCTGCCGAGTGGGCTGTCGTGATACTGAAAGGATACTAGGTGGCAGCAGAAACCATGAAATAGATGACTGAGCACCATTTCTTGAGATAGGCGTGTATATGTTAATTACCTCGTGAAGGAATTATGAATATGTACTATCTGTGGAAATCTTAGAAGCGCTTATGGCGTAATTATCCCCAGTGCCACTAAGAATGAATACCCGCTTAAAGGTAACAGTTCTTTGCTGTTAATTTCTCAGATTCGTTTCCCAGAAATTGCACTGCAAAACAAATGTTGCAGTGAGCAACGGTAACTTGTAACGAGGGCTGTTGGAATGACTGCGGGGTGATTTTAATTCTTCCCATAGCATTAGAAAATACTGCTTCTTAGATGTTTATAACGTCTTGGCTAAATTATATTCATTACCGTAGGGCTGAACTTTTTTTTTTTTTTTGCTTTTATTTGTGAACCAAAAAAAAAAAAAATTAATTTGCACGTGAAAGTTTTTTTTGTGTGTGTGAAAGTTATTGTCTGGAGGACCGAAGACCACATTCATTGGGAAATTGGAGGACTGATAACCATAAATCTTGGAGGACTAGCGGCGCAGAGCGGTAAAAGCAAAGACGCCATAACCGCGTTGTACACGCATGCGTGTTACTGCTCCTGGAGGACCGAAGACCATAGACACTGGCGGAGCAGACAGGTTAGGGGGAGGAAGCGCATGCGCAGTAGCGACTGGCGGGCCGGCTGCGCAGGTTACGGAGCGCGATGGGAAGGGCAGATGAGAAGCCAAACTGGTCTGCGGAAGCGGGACACCACCCACGCTCCCTGGCAACGCCCCCGTTGTTAAGGAAGTGAGGTCACACAATATGGCGGCTCCCTGGCAACGCCCCCCGTTGCTAAGGAAGTGATGTCACACAATATGGCGGCTCCCCAGCAACGCCACAGGCAGCGCGCCCCGCCCCCGTTGCTAAGGAAGTGAGGTCACGCAGTATGGCCGCTCGGGGCCGGAGTTGCTGAGGGGTCGGCGTTGTGGGGAATCCGCGTCCATCCTTCTCAGGAGTTAGGAGCGCGGTGTTGCCCGCCTCGCCAGCACCGAGCGGCGGGACTGAGGCCGCGATGGCACCGGGAACGGCGGGGCTGTGAGACAGAAGAGCGCGGGCCTGCAGGGTGGGCAGAGCGTCAGAACCGGGTCGCGGCCGAAACGAACCGCCGCCATGGAGCTGAGGGTTGGGAACAGGTACCGGCTGGGCCGGAAGATCGGGAGCGGCTCCTTCGGTGACATTTACCTGGGTAAGGAGCGGGGCTCGCTGGGGACGTACCGGGAGGGTCTGTGGAGAACACTGGGGCCGGGCTGGGCGCCGCTCTCCTGCCCGTTCCCGGCCCTCAGGGAGCGACCCGCCGGGCCTCGCCTCACCCTGACGGAGCTCAGGTAGCGCTGCCCGCCGGGAAATGGCCACTGGTGCGTCGTGCCTCGCTGCCAGCACAGCGCGATGTTTTCTTCACATCATGTCCTAATTTAGACAGCGTGGACGTCAGGACTCTTGGATTATTTGGCTGCCTCTTAACGTTGTTGTTTGGTGACCTTGGGCATCGTTATTTGTCTCATCTGTAGAAGGGGAAGAGGTTTGGGGAAAGAAACACGAGCATCAGCATTAAATATCACCGCAGTGCACTGGGAAAAATCGCTGTCACAGGGATGCTGCTTTCTCCTACAAGGCCTAAAAAGAAATATCGCACAACTAAGGGATGACAAGTTAAAAATGCATCAAATCCTTAAAAAAAAAAATCAGTACAGTTCAGTTGTCCTCTTGTTTGAATGCTGCCCTTTGTGTCTTAAGCTGTGTAGCTTATTTTGCTGCTGCAATTTCTATGTGATTGTGAAGTCTGTGGGATAGGACTGCCTTTACCTGCTGGTTTATGGAGCTTTCTGTCGTAATGGCTCACTGCTGATGGTTCCAGCTGTGCCAGCAGGCAGTGGGCACACCAAGTTCTGAAAATGGGTGTGTTGAAGGTAGTCACAGTATTCTACAAACTCTCAAAATGTAAGAAATAGATTAAATGTACATAAATATTCTCTATAGATCCAGATATTTATGCTGCCACGTAGAAATGAGCATTTTATGTTTGAACTTTGAGGAAACCCAGGAAAGTAGAACAAATAACTGGAGGGGAGGAACTTGCAGGCATTAAAGTAGGTTAAATTCACATGTCTGAGGAGTGAAAACATCCCTAGCTCATGTATGGTGGTGTACAAGGAGCATAAACGTATTTTACTTCTAGGCAACGATACCTTTTTGTGTTGCAATGCACAGTTGGTCTTCTGAAATAATTTGTTAGCTGAAGCTTCTTAATTACAGGTAATGAAACACTGATTATCCATAACACAGATCATCTTCTTGATGAAGATTCCATGTTTCCAGCCATGTGGTTGTGTAGAGGCAGAGGATGTGATTTGTGCTCTCCATGTTTGTGTAAAAGAATGAGGAGTGCTGTGAGAGAGGAGGTGGTGACACTTATGCAAAATCTTCTTTAGCAACCATTGCTGCTTTAAGGCAGCAGTTGAAATCTGAAACATCTTGCTGTGATTTGAGGTGTTCCTACTAAAGGTTTGACTGCTGTAAATTAAATGGTGAAGAGTACAGTTTTAAAGTGCAAGTAGAATAAATGTGTGCTTTATAATCCAGATTAACTGCTGGGTAGAAGCTAAACAACTCAGTTGTTACTCTCCCATGTATGGAAGCTGGCTGGGAAATGATTTCATCTGTCACTTTTATCTTTATGTATACAGCCCACAGCAGGAAAGGCTTTCAGGCATCAGTATTTCTGTCTTTATTCCTGCCACTTTTTGTGCAAGAATTCCTAATCCTCAGATGTTGTCCTTTTTATCCCTACGTTCTCAGTGTAGATCTACAATTAGTTCTTACTATGAGCATTGTGCATGCCTCAGATTTTGTTCTTCTTCAGTAATCAGTGTGGATTGATAATTACACCTTATTTTACAAGTGTGATTCCTGAGCCATCCGCCAGCAGAGAATGATTTGCCTTAAAGATCCAGCTAATGGCACGGTTATCTGTTTCCAAGGGAAAATGCTGTGTCAAGAAGTTAAATATTATGGTCTTTTGTAGAGAATGGTTTGCTTTGCCAGCTGTTTGTGGCAAAACAGAGGCTTTCAAAATCTGTGCTTTTGGTGATAATGAAATGTGTTTAACAACAAAAAGGCTCTGCTTGGTCGTTCAGGCAGTGCACATAGCCGTGTACAATTTACTTCTTGCATTCTTTCAGAGCTTAGGATTAATTAATTAAAGTACAATCACTTCTGATAGCTCTCAGTACATTTGTGAGCTTCCATCTGTTTTGTGCTTGGGAGGGAAATATTACAGCTCTTTTGGGCTCACTTAGCATAACAGGGTCCGTAGCACAGAGCTCTGAGATGCTATGGTGAATGAAGTACCGTAGACAATTTTAAGAAAATAAAAGTGAAGAATTCAGTGTACCTCTGTCTTCTGAAGTTCCTGTCCAGAGGAAAGAATAGCTTGGATTGTCAGATATCTTATATAGCAGAAAAGATGAGCAGTGTTCAGGAAAAGAATCAGGGTAAGCATCTGTGTTTGGCTCCGCCTACAAGGTCAAACAGATAGGAGTCACGAAGGCATTGCAGGCACTGTTTTCATGACTTTTTCACTGCATCTCTTTTCTTAGAGGTGGTCTTTGTGTTGTAAACTAATAGAAGTAACCTCTAAGCTTTTCCTTTCAGCAGAGGATTTTGCAATTTCAACTTGGAGTTTTCCTATTTAAAGAGAAATATTTTCATGACTCGTTATTTTTACCTCTATACTGTGCCTCTTCTCATTGTGCTGCTTGTGCAGCTTTTTAATTATCAGTTGTAACACTGCTGATTATTTTAACATTTTTCTTAAAGGAAACGAATCCTTTTGTCATTGCAGAATTATCTTAGAAATTTCTGCCGTGCTTTGTGTGAAGAAGGAACTGAACATTTTGAGTTGCATTACTGGGGAGAATGATTTGTATTTTCATTCCTGCAAGACTCATATTTTAATTATATTATTTTTAATAGCAAAATCTTCATGGAGAGGCTGTGTATAGAAGTGAAGTCTTGACTGAGGACTTTATCCATTATAGGTGACGCAGGCCTCTTGGGAAGAGCAAATATCCCCAGAAATGATCTCCTGTGTTGAGATCGTGGTTTGTTGAGCAGCAGTGAGCAGAATTTGATATGCAATACAGCAAATCTTGATTTGCCTTTCTGCAGGCCTTGCCCTGGTCAGACACAGATGTCTGCAGCTATCTGCGTGCAGGGTGTACCTTTCAGTACCCTCTGGCATCAGTGTGTTTTGGTCTGCTTATTGAATGGTAGAGAAGAGCTGTCTGGAGAAGCTCATATGGTTGGTTTTTATGCTAAGGCTGTGACACTGGGTTCTGTTGGGTGCCTTGAGACAAAGCATCCCAAGGAGCATTCCTTCACAGGGTTGTAATGTTTGGACTTCAGCAGGCAGAAATCCAAGGGGGCTCCTGTAGATTCAGACTGCATCATATTCTTTGTTTCCTCAAAGACTTGTGGGAAATATGAAAGAAATGAGGGAGAGGTTCCATTGGGAGCTTTGATTACTTATTAAGAAGGTTAGAGGTGGTGTTTGTACCCTGCGAGTGCTCAGGAGCACATGAAGTAGTTTCAGAATGAAATAAACTTGCCTTGATCCTTAGGTAATGGATCTGTCTATGTTACCCTAATTAACCTTGCTGGTGGTGAGCAAGAAATGAAGGTGCTGTGGCACAAAGCTGAATCTTTGTATATGAGTTAAACATTGCTTTAAAGGTAGGAGTAGAGGGTAGAGCAAAAGGCTTGGTTAACAGTTTGAGTTCTATGGCAGTGCCTTACAGCCTCAGTGTAATCGTAAACGAACCTGAGGATGGATGGAGTTCTGAGGTAACACAGCTGAATAACAGCATGAATATATTTATATTCATAACACTAATTGCAAACTGCAAGATGGGAAGATGTCAGTTTCAAATGACGTGCCAGTGAAACAACAGGAAATTCAGTGCACGTCACTGAAGTCTGTGGTATGAGGTGTTAGACTGCCTTTATACCCACGAGATGATAAAGCTCTGAAGCTGCTCTTTAATCCCAAGAAGAAGATTTTGCAATGATAGTAGCTCTGCAAATATGGTTTAGTACTCAGTAACAGAGAAAAGCATGGGGGGAAAATGTAGATAAGCAGGAAAAATGATAATTGTGTGTTTGTCTCTTAGTCATGGTGTGTAACCCTCAGAATGGGCACTGTCGAGCTGGAAGTGGTGAAAATGAGTGAAACAAGGAATAAATAGAACAGTAAAAATGACTTGCATGAAGAATGAGGAGAGCTTTTGAGCACTGATGAGTTATAAGAGAGTAAAATACCGCAGAAGTCTATGAAATCCTGGATGTCATAAAGAGTGCATAGTGTGATCACTCACTGCCTTTGCTAACAAAAAGCAGACCTCCAAGGAAGCTTTTGGAAACGGAGATAAGAACAAATAACAGATGATGGCACCTCATGTGATCCTAAACTATGAGGTAATGGAGCAGAGAGCCACATTCTGCAAGTAGGGAGTTGGCTCTATAGCTGAGAAGTATCACACACAAATACCAAACCCTATTTCTTATAGTTCTTAAGTAGTGCTGCTGTGCTGTGGTGGCTTTTCTTGACTCATTACCAGTTTTTAAGAATGTGAGGTTTTTCCCTGTAGATGTTTCTTCAGAAGTGATGAAGTAAATCAGTTTCCTGAAACAAAAACTCCATGGGTTGGTAGGGATACTCATCACACTTAAAAAAACATCCATTCTGAGCACTGCAAGCTGGAAGGAGGGACTCCTCTCAATACACACCTGAGTTTGTTTTTTTGTGTAGGATAGCAGGTCTTGGTTTCCTGAGCTACAATATCTAATGCTTTTCTCTTAAGCTACTAATCTCAATGACTTATTCTCTGAATCATTGCCATTGAAAATTAACTTGTTGTTGTTTGTTTTGTTTCGGTCTCGACGAAAGAAACTCACCCTAAAAATACTTTAACCAATATTTTACACTTTTCTTGTTTTAGGAACTGATATTGCTGCTGGAGAGGAAGTTGCAATTAAGCTGGAATGTGTGAAAACCAAACATCCTCAACTCCACATCGAGAGTAAAATCTACAAAATGATGCAGGGTGGAGGCAAGCAAACTTTCATTCTTCAGAAATTGAGTTGTTGTTTTTCTTTCATGTTGTATTTGATGTATCTGCCACCTGTAAGTATTTAATGGTTCAGAGCTCTTTCAATAGTGGGAAAGGTGAAAGAATAAGTGAAGAGCACTGCCTCAGTTCTTATGTGAGGTAGGGTTTAACCTGGTTTGCTCTGATGTAGGAGCACAATTCTAAACTTAGTAAATTCAGGATAATTTCTTGTTTCATGTGCTAGCATTCCTTCATCTGAGATACTTCCTTGCAGCAGGTGTTCTAAGATATAATGGCATTAGTAGTAGAGAACAGGAGAGAAGTATCTATGTGGTATTTATCCTAGCCCACAGGAGAAATCAGTCATGTTTGAGAGTTCTGCGATGTAAAAGTCTCATTAAAACCTGCATGTAATGAGGGGTAGAATATTTCTTGTATGGGTTTGCAAAGGCCACGTTGGCTTCTTCTCAGAATGAACAGTGCAGGGGTAGGTGGCAGAAGTTTAGTAATGGTCCAAATAAGGATTTTTCTGTGAAAGGAATTTAGGAAAAAGTAATTTGCAGTAAATAAGAGTGAAAATTCTAAACGAGTTAATTACAATCTAGATGATTATAAGCTGGGTTGTCTTTAAGGTCCCTTTCAACCCAAGCCATTCTGTGATTCCAGAAGTGTTTCTATACCTTTTCACTTCTAAAGTGCGTAATTAAAGATATTTGAAATCCTGACTGAGGCTATCTGCAGGTTTAATTCAATACATCTGAGCATTTTTTCAGTTCTTTGTGGAATAATTTCCCAAATTTCTCCATAAAGTGAAGCTGACTTTAAATTCCATCTAGATGTTTAGCAGCATATAATGTTTCTCATGAACAATGCTGTCTTGGTAGGGATTCACCAAACAACAAATGTCACTGAACTGGAGGGAAAGCAAGAACATGAAGCAAGGGTGAAAATGCATTCCAAATTGTAACCTAAAAACTATTTTACACTGATTTTTGTGGGCTTTGAAACTAATAATTTGATTTCTAAAGCCTTTTCTAGCAATAAAACTCAGTGGTTTCAGTGTCTTTTTTTTTCAGGGTTCTGATTTTCTCCTTATTGTTGTTTTGGAGACTCTGTGAATGTTTATACATGCAAAGCACTTAAGGTTGAAATCCAGCAAAACCACTGGCTACTTGCAAGTTGCAAGCAAAACACAAAGGCTGGGAGGGGACTGGGCAAGAAGGCAGCTGTTTTCAGATCTCTTGAGCTCCAGTCTTGTGTTGGTCCAGCTGTAAAGGGATCAAACACTTAATTTCAAAATGCCTCCAAAATATTAAGGTCACTGTAGATACAAACATTGACAGTAATGACTCTTAGAGTTCATCTAAAGAGCCCTGAAGATCTGTGTGTACCAACTTCATAAATGAAATTATTATGCTTAATAAACTGTTTCCTTTTTTCCAGTGGGTATCCCCACTATTAAGTGGTGTGGTGCTGAAGGGGATTACAATGTCATGGTGATGGAGCTGCTGGGACCGAGTCTTGAAGACCTCTTCAACTTTTGTTCAAGGAAATTTAGTCTCAAGACAGTCTTGTTACTTGCTGACCAAATGGTAGGGAACTGCATTGTTGTTTGTGACTGCAAAGTATGTTGAGGTTAAAATGTCTTGAGTGACCACGGCCAGCTGTATTTTACTTATTTTTTTGTTTATATTTATTTAGAGGTGAATAGGATGTATCGCTGGGGGGGGGGGACTCAAATTGAGTTTTGTTTAAATATAAAATGTTATATCAAAAGTGGCTACAGAGTTTTAATTTGGTTTTAAAACTGGATATGAGCAGTTTGCAAGCCTGATGTTGTGGCTCAAATATGAAAGAAGTTTTTAGAAACAAATGTAAAATAGACACAGAGGAAGAGCTGGAGGGGAAGGCATATTTATTGTCTTCTAAATTATTCTCTTTAATGCCCTTTTGCAATAAAATCTTCTTTATCTGGTTTACCACTAAGATAATGTGATAATAGTGATAACGTTGCTAGTGCTTTTCTGAGAGAAAAGGGTACGACTGATATCTCACTTGTGTTTTGTCTTCTGTATGTAGATCAGTCGAATTGAATATATTCACTCTAAGAATTTCATCCACCGAGATGTGAAGCCAGATAACTTCCTAATGGGCCTGGGGAAGAAAGGCAATCTTGTCTACATCATAGACTTTGGATTAGCAAAAAAGTATCGGGATGCCCGAACTCACCAACATATCCCATATCGTGAGAATAAAAACCTAACAGGAACTGCTCGTTATGCATCCATCAACACTCATCTTGGAATTGGTGAGCTGGGAAAAGCAATGAATAGAACCTTCACAAGTGCTGATGCACATATTTTCAGTGCAAGTTGATGTTGCTTTTTGGGGGCATAGAGGACAGTCCCTATTTCTGGCACTTGTGATACAGTATGCTTGAGTTTATGCCTCTTGGGGTGGGGTTCAGTTTGTAATTCTAAGGAGTTAACACATTTCTTCAGTAATTGCAAGGGTGATCGTTTTTTTTCTAGTGCTGGGTGAGTTTAACATGGATGTAGTGACTTCCATCTATCTGTTGTTTCTAAGGATTTTTGACACATTATTGCTCAGTCTTCTGTTTTATTTCCACTAGATAATGAAACCTAATGAGTCCACTTTTTTATGCTGTTGTAGAGCAATCTCGCAGAGATGACTTGGAGTCCTTGGGCTATGTACTGATGTATTTTAACCTGGGCTCCCTCCCCTGGCAGGGACTGAAAGCAGCAACAAAGAGACAGAAATACGAACGTATCAGTGAAAAGAAAATGTCTACACCCATTGAGGTTTTGTGTAAAGGATATCCTTGTAAGTTGCTCTTTTGTGGCACTAGGCCCACGTATTCATTTTTTAGTGGTTTGGTTTTTTTACTTATGCTGTCTAGCTCCTCTGTCAGAATGCTTGAAGCATATTTACAGTCGTCTTGATTTTTTTTCTAAAATTGGGCATACTCATGATAACGACAGCGTGCTTTCAAGACAAGAATCTTTGTGTTTATAAACTGTTTCTACTTAGTCTCTGTCTTAACTATTAGTAAGCAATCACTGTGGTGCTCTTGAGTTTGAAAGATAGCATGGTGTGTGTGATCTGTGCTGTGTTGTGTGTGCATGCATAGATACTGGCTGGATGACTCTGACAGCCAAATATCTTTTTGAGAAGCTGCCCATCTCTTTGCATGTGGATATTCTTTCTTGGATAAACCAGATCATACAGTCAGTTGCACCTATTACAGTAATTTTCTTCTGGAATTGTCGTTCCAAGTTCATCCAGTCTGGCCTGACCATGGCCAGTATCTGTGAGGGGTGTAAGAATCTCTCCAAATCCTGGCATCATCCCTCAAAACTGTTTCTTAATTTGGTATTTACACCATAGTAATAAATAAGAATTTCTGATCCGTGCAGAATAATGGTTTTAAAGCTTGTTAACATATTAGCTACCCTCAAAGAATATTGCTCACCTTTCATGAAGTGGCCTTTCTCTGTTCTTTCCTTGCCCTGTCCTTTGTCAGCTAAGTATGATGATGGGAACTGTAGCTATGGTTAGAGTTGTGTGAAAGCTTATTTTGTCTTGAGTGTTTCAAAAGTCCTGTTGTGCATGTTCCTTTACTCAGAACTATTTCTTTCCTCTAGTGTTAACAGACAGAAGATAGTCAACTTTCCTTGTGCTGTTTGCTAGAATTCCTTACTTAATGTGAATTATTAATACGTCATCTTAGCTGGAAAGCCTTGAAGCCAAGAGCTGGTAGATAAACACTGACGTGTCTCTGGAGCACTGAATTCACAACAATGTTCTGGTTTTGCTGCATAGCTGGTATTTTAGCAGAGAGATGTTAATCTATGCCCTGCAGTACATTAAGTTTAAATGCATTCAGAGCAAAGAAAGGCAAGTAAATCTTTTCTTTGCTGAAATGTAGTTTCAAACCTTTCTTCTTCATCCTCACGCAGTCCTCCCTGCTATTGATAAATGGAGTCTTTGCCTGATCTGTGATAGACAAATAATTTTCTTTTCAGGCATTCCCCATTCTTGGCAGAGGGGATAATACAGTGTTGCTTTCAGTAGATGTCCAGTATTACTTCAGTATTCTTATGTTTGGGAGATTGTTTTGTTTTGTTTTGTTTTTAATGATTCTGAATCATAAAAAGCAAATGTGAAGCTGAAAGAGAAAAACAGGCTTTTTTTTATTGCAGCTGAATTTGCCACATACCTGAACTTCTGCCGTTCTCTTCGTTTTGATGACAAACCTGACTACTCTTACCTAAGGCAGTTATTCAGAAACCTCTTCCACCGACAAGGCTTCTCCTATGACTATGTGTTTGACTGGAACATGCTGAAATTTGTGAGTAGCTGGCATGGCTTTCTAAAACAATTCTTTGTAATATTGTCAGTTTTGGGTTCTTAACTGATACCTTAAGCGTGTTTTGTCCCAGAAGGTTTATTGCCTTAAAAACAAGGGGAGGGGACAGTAGGGAAAAGCAGGACATACAGAAGGGTTTAGATTGGGATTTAATGCCAAAGTTGTAGTTAGAGGATTGTTAATGTAAGAGGCTTCCTAAGGTCCTTCCTTTTAGGCAGTTGCCACGTTGGTAGCTGAATTCCTATTTTCTCCTATCTTGATCTCTAGCACAGGTCACATGCAACAGTTTAGGAAGTGTCCAACTGCCTTAACAGTATGTGTGTGTATTAGCAATTTGAAGACTCTCCCAGCAATTCCGTGAACTGATTCTATGATTGTTCTCAAGAAATCTTACTAAGATGTTGATACCCAATCAAATGTCAAGTTCTTGAAACTTCAGTTCTTTATTTTCAATATTTATCCAAATGCATAGCTGTAAGCTCAGTAATCCTTTAAGTTGTTCACTAGTCCTGACCCATAGGGTGCAAGCAGAGGGGCTGAAGATGCTGAACGTGAAAGGAGAGAACGAGAGGAGAGGCTGAGGCATACACGGAACCCAGCTGTGCGTGGATTGCCCTCCACTGCTTCTGGCAGGCTGAGGGGAACACAAGATGTAGCTCCTCCTACTCCTCTTACCCCAACTTCACATGCTGGTAAGTAAGCAAATACGTAGGCAGATGCACCTCACAGACTGCTCTAATTTGCAGTTTGTTCCTGGTCATTGGAATTTGAAAATAAAATAAGGATATGGGAGTGGTATTTGTTTGAGTGAGTCAGCATTTGGACTTTTTTGTTTGCCTGATTGTTTTTCCTTTTTAACTTTACCTTCAATCTATGGAAACTATGCACACTCATTGCCAATTGCTACTTAGAGTTATCTGTGAATATAAGATGAAAGCCTTGATTTCTCTGGTTTGATCTTGTAGAATTTACATGTGCAAACAGTGTAATTTTTTCCATTGACTGCATTCTTATTGCATTCCTCATTCTGAAAATTCTAATGCAGTTTTTCTTGCAGCCAACACATCTCCTCGACCAGTGTCTGGTATGGAACGAGAAAGAAAAGTGAGTATGAGGTTGCACCGTGGTGCCCCTGTCAATGTCTCATCGTCTGACCTAACGGGCCGACAAGACACCTCTCGCATGTCCACTTCACAGGTAAAAAAAAATTCTTGTGTAATGGAAGAATGGGTGTGGTTTGATACAGTTAATTTGCCAGCTGAACGTACCAAGTAATTCTTGTGATCTCATACTGATTTTTCAGACAGTGTTGAATTGAATAAATACTTGAAATTTGGCCTGAATGTTTGTGATGTTGGTGTAGGCTGCTGTAACTTTTTATTGTTTTTATAGTCTTATGCAAAAATCATAAAATCCTCAAAGTGCAGAAGGAGTCATTGGTGTATATGTTGTGCAAAAAACCTAGAAGAAAATTTACCCTAAATTACAGGTTCTCCAGTTGGTGAAAGTCATGTTTCCAGATGAATGGAGCAGAGATTATTGATGCAGAATAGACAAGGAATGATTGGTAAAAAACAGAAAAGAGTAGAAATCAAGAAATACTGTAGTGCAGTACTTTAATTCCAAGCAGATAAGAAGCCACATGCATGAATGATAGAGAGATCCCAGTAGGCTCAGTTGGAGAAATGGCAGGAGTATGAACGATGCAGTGATTCATAGCTGTAGTCTGCACTGAAATTATCCTCGTTGATTTTGAGATCTTAATTTTAAGACTGGCAAATAATATTTTAAATGTATTTTAGGTCTCATTGTGTTGCTGAAACTTTTTTTTTAAGGTATTTACATAGACTAAGTAGTGAGTAGCATGGCTTTGTATCATTCATCTTCAGCCTTACATGCACAGCACTGGTACACTGCAACAGAGCTGAATGTTAGGAGGATTGATACAGTTGCCTACAGATTTTCAATTAATTCCTCAATACTGTGCTGGAGATCTAACTACATAATCTTTGCTGTGAACTGATACTATTCCTTTTTGTCAGAGCTGTTAATACAAATAAATTCAGTTCCCTTTCACTGCACAACTTAATTGGCAGAATTAAGTATTTTGGATAATACATGTTTCTATACACAAATCCTTAGCACTCCAGAGAGCTTTCTTTTAGATAAAGATGAGGTGGGTGTCTTTAATGAAGACTGAACGGGCAAGGTTGTTTTTTGTGCATGGATTCAACATTGTGGCCTACAGCATAAATGAAAAAGTTCAACAGCGGAAGGATTATGGAATCTAGTAAAATATAAATTTGTAGCTGACTTCATTCTCTTTCTGAGAATAAAATAAAAGCATGTGAGATGGAATGAGGTTGCAAAAAGAATGCAAAGATGATGAATACTCATATTGAAGAAGTTTTTCTTTTTTAATCGATTTCAAAATGCTTTTAGGAAAGAAGGAAACTTCCTTCCCTCAGCTGTGTAATGGGGATAGAAACAGGCCAAAAACCAAATGAGAAATTGGAAACTGTAAAACTATTTCAGTGCTTTTAGGCATATCCACATCAAAGGGCTCCAAGTATAGATGGTGCCATGTATCCCTTTAGCAGTGGGCCTGGCTTTGGCTTTTGCTCAAGATCTTGAACTTCAGGATGTCAGTCATTTGGATTAGAGCAGTGCTACTTTGGATTTCTAAAAAAAAAAATAGCTCTAAGTTTCAGATCCTTGGGTGGTAATGCAGATAATTTTAAGATAACAGAATCACAGAAGGGCTGGAAGGGACGTCTGGACATCATCTCATCTGGATGATTTGGTTGCTTGAATTATATGTGCAGTAATACGACTCCTCATTCAAGCAGGTAGAGGCTGAATTGGATTGGAAAACCAATTGTGCTGTAACAAAAGTGGAGTGGGGTTTTTGGGGTTAGTTTTCAACTGAATGAAGAGTTGAACAATGTAGTTGCACAAGGAGTGAACAATGCAGGAGCAGAAATGGCTGGATGAAAATAGTTCACAGGTAAGGCTTTGTGTTGTCTTTAGTGGCAGGTCTTGCCAGTATAAGTTACTCACTGAAGTACAATTCCTGCCTCCAAAAGTAGTATTTAAAGGCAGAGATGTGTTTTTAAAAGAAGTACCAAAACTAAAAGAGCAGAACAGTGCATACTTAGGTTCTGGTTATCTGTACTCCTGTATAGAGCATGGCAAAATACAGATCTGGAGTTTTGGAAGCACCATTGCAGTTCTGGGTTCCTCAGTACAGGAGAGGAGCATTGTGGAGGAGCAAGGTCAGTGCAGGGCCAAAAAGATGAGTAAGGAATCATCTAAAATAGGAGCAGAGGCTAAGAGCACTGGATTCAGTTAGTCTAGAGAAGAAAAGGCTCTGGGCAGATAAACATCAAATATGCATAAAAACCTCATACATCCACGTAGAGAAGGTGCAGCTTGACTCACCTTGGTGATCTCTAGTGAACAGGTGAGGGGCAGTGGGGACAGAGTAAAATGAAATTTCACTTAAACATTAAAAAAAAGACCTTCACTATGACAGCGATCAAGCACTGGAACAGGTTCACCTGAGAGGTTGTAGAGTGCCTTTAGAAATGTTCAGATCCCCATTGCACCGTGTCCTGAGCAGCCTGCTCCAGCTGACTGTGCTTTGGGCTGTGTAATTGGACTGGATGATCTCTAGAGGTCCCTTCTGACCTCGGCTATACTGTGAGGTCATGATCCTGAATATTTGCTCAAATGTAAAGATGGTTTCCTAGTAAAGTATGAATGTTTCTGACGTTCTAAGCAAATTTCAGGTACTTTGTTGCCAGTCAGGCAAGGGTGTAACAGACGTAAGTGTAATTATGTTACTTGGCTGTGATAGGCAATTAAACTTGATTAATCTGAGTGTATCTTGAAGGCTTTTTTTCTGTAGTACTGACTTGAAGCTCAGTGCATACATTGCATTTTTTTCTATGCGTTATAAGGTTTGAAACATACAGATGGGCTTGCAGATGGGTTTTGACTCTGTCCAATTTGTAAAATAAGCATACTCTTGAGATTGTGTAGGAATATGGATGGGTTTTTTTGAGTGATCTCTAAATTGCCAGCTATACAATTTGTGGTGTGATTGCATATCTCTGTACCCACCCTTGAGCACTCTGCTTCAAGCATGGAATCACTCCAAGTATGGATTTTGACTTCTTTATAATAGCAGCCAGTCTGGTTCTTCTCTGGGTTTGTTAAATTAATCATTCATCACCTGTCATTTTCCCTTAGTTCTTACCAAGGCAGTGAACAGCTGCTGACCATTATGGTGGCTGAATAACAGTATGTATGCAACCAGAATATAACTTGAACGATTTCCCATAGGCCTATCAGATTGAGGAGGCAAGAGAGGTTGACTTCAATTTTACTTTATAGCTATAGCAAGTATCCAGCTTGCATGGCAAGGCTATTAAGGACAATTTTGAGCAGGTTAAAAATTATATTAATTAAAAATAAAAAAGTATTCCATGTCTTATCATGGAAAACAGTAAAGAACAGCAACTGCCTATCCATGTCTGTTTTCAGGTATGTTAGTTTCCTTTGGGAACCTTGGGAAAATATGCTACCTGTGTTCCTTTCTCAGGAAGTGCTTAGACCACACACCAGGTAGAAAGCAACTTTTAAGCTTTGTTGTCAAGATTTACAGGTGCCTTGGGTTAAAATCTGAATGTTCTGTTACTTATAACTGGATTGATTCGTTTTGTTACGTTGCTCTGGAGGCAACACTGCATCTATAATCTCAACTCCCAGAGAAAGGGCTGCTGCTGGTTGAACTCTGGGTGATGGAAACACATAGGTGTTACTCAGTGAAGTGGTGGTGTTAAAGATGACTCCATGTTTTTATCTATTCTATTGTTTTTGTTTTTTTTTTTTTCTCAAATAGTTTTAAATCAGTTTGGGCTGAAAATGAAAACAAAGGTTGGGAAGGTAGATGGTGCAAACCAAACTTCCATTACAAAAAAATAGATCTGATCAGAGAAATTTGACACTCGTGGAAAACCAGTGGTTGGTAGGAGTAGCAAAATGGGCCATAGCCATATTTCCACCTTCAAGGCATTGTACCTCAGGCGTCCCCATTAAAGCTATTAGCACTTTATAGCACTAAGTAGGAGGAGTTCATTCAGATAACAACTAGCATGTCTCCAAAAAGGGTTTGTGAAACTTAGTGTTACCTGTGAAGTGAGAAATTCTGCAACCTGTGCTATTTGTACTTTTATTGATGGTAGAGAGTGAATGCAGTAGTTAAGAAACTGCAGGTTTTCAAGGTGTTTTGATGATGATAAATGGTGGTGAGAGCTGGGCAGTCACATAAAGTCTAATCAAATAAAAGGTTAAGGCAGGACTCCAAAATCTGATCATAATCAGGAAGTGAAGCACGTTATCTCATATAGTTTCCCTATATCTGTGATAGGTAATGATTGAGGAGGCTGCAGTTCTGTGTTGCAAAGGTCAGTGTGATGTCATAATGGGGTGTAATTTCATCCTTGAATATGTATATGATGCAGTACTTAGAAGGAATTGGGAAGGTTTTTCATGTCATTAATGAGATGGGTACTGGAATGTTGTCAAGCTCAGTCTTCAATATCTTGAACTGCTGAGAAACTGAAAGTAACAGAAGAGCTGTGAAAATTGTGCTTGGGAGAGCACGATGTATGATGAAGTTTCGTATTGGTCTTTTTAGTTTGTGTGAAAGATGAGAGATCACCTTGATTTAGTTGAAGCAGAATTTTGGCAACAACAGTTATTGTTCTAATTTAAGTTTATGCAGAAAATATACATAAAGCTCCTTTTGCTCAGAGTTAAAATACTCATATTTGGGGAAGAGTGATGCAGAGGTCTAAGCAAAGACAGCCAGTGAGACAGCTTCTAAAAGACAGAGAGGATCATCTGTTCCCTTTGTATTTGCAAGAAAGAACTGGATTCCTTTCCAGGTTGCATATTCAGAGCTGAAGCAAACCTAAATTACTCATCTCAGTGCAGTGCTGTGATAGGAGCAGGGCAGAAAGTTGCACGAGCAGCTTAAAGATTCTTGTACTCTTAAGCTGTATGAATGAGTTGTTCACTAAGCCTCCTATATGTAGTCAGTTGTGAAACATAAAAGAAAAACTTAGTGAAGAAGGCATGAGGATTCCTATAAACACTGCTTTGAATCAGTTCTGTCAGTCCGGACTGCACAGACTGCGTCCAAAAGTGTGAGTATGCAGTGATCATCCCAAGGGTGTAGGTGCAGGTGAGTAGCCTTCATTTCCATTCACAAGAGGTTTGGTCCTGTGAAAGCCTGCTTCAGTTGGACTGCTCGTGGTGCACAGTAAGTTGCTCGATATTATTTTGTTTTTTTTCTCCTGAGTTTGGCATGTTCAGCACCTGAGAGTCAAAGCTGTTATAATTCCTGTTGGTAACAAATGTATCTCTCCTTATCTGGAAGAAGAGATTGGAGTGCTGCACAAAGAAATATTTGAACAGGTCTCTTTGAAAATAGAGGTTTTTAGAAAACTAGCCAACACTGGCATCATGAAACTGAAGTGTTGTGCCACTTCACTGGGAAAAGGCAACATACTCCCAATGCCTTTGCAATTTCCATCTCCTTATGAGCAAATCTTTCTCCATATATGTATCTTAGTAGGCATCGTACTCTGTGTTGCTCTTCTGATCATATCTGCTTTCTCTGAAGGCTAATGATTTGTTCCTTGTACGTATCTCTTAATATGGTAGAAATGTCTGATAGAAATCTGAAATCAGAGCTCTTCAAAAGATACGTTTGCAACTGCCAATTTAGGTTGGATATTTGTAGACATCTTTATATACTGGGGCAGTGGAACCGTTACAAATTGCTGTCTTTTCCCCTACCTCAGAATAGCATTCCTTTCGAACACCATGGCAAGTAGCTGCTCGTCTCCTTTCGTTGGAAGGCAGCACAGGGTGAGTCCTTCTCCTTAGACACCAAAGCTTTGGCTGGGGTGGGGAAAAGCATTTGGAAACATCAGTCTTTGCTTCTTCTCGCATCTCATAGCTGAGCTGTGCCTTCCGGTCAGATGTTTGATGCAGCATTGTTTTTCTCCAAAGGTAAAAATAAATGTCCTTCCAAAAATTGAATGACTGCTGCTGTTCCATTTGGATGTTTGAGCCGAATTGACAAAAATAGTGGCTTGAAGGGTCCATAAAATCACTCAAGCGTCAGCACTAAAGTAATCAGCTCTAAAATGGAGATGGTTTAGAATCATTGGTCTTTCCAGGAACGTTCTGCAGCAGTGTATCATCTATTTGAAAACAGATCAGCTTCAGAACTGTAAAAGCAAAACGCTTGTGTGAAGAATCAGTTAACTATATTACTCAAAGATTGTCTTGTCATTAATGGAATGTTCTGCTATAGAGGTCTCAATGCTTTATATTCTTCTCCATTCCTTAAGAGCTGTCATTTTTAAAAATGTTCAGATACTAATGAGAATCGTTTGAAACTTGAGCATCTCGGGGCAGGCAGACTTGGATTTGGGTACTTAGAACTCCTTCCCACTGTTCAGCATAGTAGAAGTTTCTGCCTTGCTGTGTGCAACTTTCAGCTTTGTAGTCCATTCTGCTTTTGGCAATGACAGATTTCATCGCAGAAATAACAAGTTTCAGTTAGAATCTGAACTTTGGTAGCAGAAAGCTTTCCGAAGTATTTCAAGACCTTCTTCTTTGCTTTGCTTCTTGTTTTAAAAAAAAAAAAAGGCCGTGAGATTTTTCTGTTCCTTAGTAAATTCTGTTGTCTAACTCCATCTGCTGCCTCACTTCCTTTCTAAGGCCAAAGCTTGCACTAATCCTCTATCTCTAGTTGCCGAAGAATCCTGCTGTTCTCTTCTGTTTTTTCCTCCTGCTTTGTGTGCTTGGCTGACTGTGCACAGGCTGCTTCTTAAGCTGTTTTAACATGAAAAGATCCGACTGTAAATTGCAGCTTAGCACTTTGAATTCCAGTTATCAGAGCTTGTTTGAAAAATAAAAATTTGTTCCAAAAAAAAAAAAAGCAAACATTCAGCTTTGTGTTGAAAAGACCTGTGTGGGAGGAGTCCAGATTCTGTTCTGCTTAGGGCTGTGTCTGCATTGTTTGGCCTTCACCGTGTGTGTGTTACTATTTGCAGCTGCTTAAAATAATGCTGATTAATGATTCAGCTATTTAGATATGTCTTGCTGCTTAAATTGCAGTGATATGTGGTTGTTTTTTCACTTTCACAGCACAAGTGTTATTGAAATAATATTACCCTGTTACTGAAATAGGTCAAGCTGAAGTAATCTGTGCAGTGAGTTAACACAATGCTCAACAACAAATGAAAAGCTATTGAGAATATACATATACTTTTCTTTTATTACCTTTTGGGCTTTTTTTCCAAGCTTTATTATTCATTTAGTCTATTTCTGCACATCGGTAGAGATTTCATCTGGTTTGATCTTTCTTCTGTGCATGCTTATGTTCTGTTTACTTATCTTCAAAACATCTCCTGGCTGGAAAGGTAACTTTTCCGTGTTAATTTCTAATAAAGGAAGAAAATACAGGGGACTTCGTGTAGCTAAAGGTGGGTGCAAAACACCATGTAGCTCAATGGGTTATTAATTGACGTTCTCACTTTTCACACCAAATGATTTGAAAATGCATTGAGAGCCACTCTTGTGTTCACTGGAAGGATTTGTGCTGATGTTGTCTTGTTTTTGGCTTTGGTAGATTCCTGCTCGGGTAACTACCGGTGTTCTCCAGTCCACTGTGCACCGATGAACATTTATTTTGCCATGGAGGGCAGATAATGCATGGCTGATCTCCTATGTTATCAATGGCTTTACTAGCAAAAAATACCCTGAACTAGAGTGGAAACAATACGACTGGAGTTCTCCATGTGACTTAAAAGGCACTTGGAGGAACATGGACAGACTCCAGCAGCTGCCATTACAGGACACTTGCCAGAAACCCAGTGACCTTAAGAGAACCCTGTGGTAACAGGGCTGGAGAAGAAAGATGGTTTACAGAGTTGACCGTCTGTTACTGGATGGCCATTTCAGTTTTCCCTCCACAGGCGGCAGACTTTACCCCCTTTTTATTATTCCACTGTAACTATAAATCTTTTACTTGGTTTAAGAAAGTTTTTGTATCATTTTGCTAAAATTATTGGCTTAATTCTCTGTAAAGAACTCTTGCTTTTCTCTGATTTAAACATGTAGAATACAAGCAATCCTAAACTAAAGACAATGACTTGAAATTTGTTTAAAATCAGTTTGGCAGGGAGCATGTAAATGAATCAAAGTCATCTGATTATATTTAAAACGTTCACTTCTTTGTATTGTCTCATTCTGACTGAGAAGGTTTTCTCACAATTTTTAAAGCTGTTAAGAGTTTTACTTTACTGTTGAATGTCTTCATTCACACTTACCATTTACCTCCCCATGTAACACAAAGGAATTCTTAATATTCTTTTGCATAAAAGAGAACGGAAGACTCCGCAGGAGAGCCTCAGTGTAGGAGAAATGGTGAAAATCAATTTCTTTTATTAAGAATATGAAGAACAAAGTGAAAGACACTGGAGTTTAAATGGATGGTTTCAAATCCTGTTTTTATTGGTACCACTTTGTTTCCTGCACTCTGGGGTGGGTTAGGTTGGAGGGTATTGCAAGTGGACAATGCATGTTGCCACTTCGGTGAATGAATGTCGCATTTAGCATCTGTGTGTTCCAACAGAAACCAGCCACACTTTTGATTCACATCTTCTGTTTCATGCCAAGGCTCAAAAAAGGAATTAAAGCGTTCTTGCTGTGAAATCCTGAGGATTTTTAGGACTCAGGTGTGTACCATATTTAATTCCAAACTGTATTCAACCTGAGTATTTCTAGAATCATTAGCTAGGAATGGATGGCTCGCTTTGGTTGTCCAAAAAACTGTTGCAGGTGTTGTTAGCAAAAATGTCCTTATTAAATATGGGAAATGCTTTATATTATTGCCACTGTAAACAGTCTCATAATGCAAAAATAAGTGTTTTGTCCAAGTAGTGCTTGAACCAGTACCAGAAGTACTCTTCATACCATTATTACAGGACTCATGAGAGGTTCCGTGCTGGGAATGAAAATACACATACAAGGGTTGTTTAAGGTTACTTATTGCAAGAAATTCTTCCCTGCTTAAAACCCGAACTGTTAAAGGCTTACTGGCCTTCCAAGTTTTAGGAAGAATGATTTTTATTGTTTAAAACTGTGCAAATTCACCATTCCCTCCCCCCAAAAAGATCAACTGATGAAATACAGTTCATTTTCCTTTGGATGTTTTCAGGTGATTCCAGGACATTGAGTATCTGCTTGTGCGTACTCTGGGTCTGACAGGGCAGCGTGTTTTGGCTAGCATAGTGGGAAAGCTAAAGAGCTGGATCCATATATAAGTTTGCATAAGAGAATTATTTCCTCAGTCACTATAACCTTTGGTATTTTAGGCATGTGCACTACCATTTGAACAGTTTTACACTTCACCGTGCTTTCCTTGTAAATATCTGTGGTTAATAATGTACTGCTAGAGGGACTTGCAAAGGCAGCAGCCTCTTTATTCTCTCTGTATCTGGAACATTAGATTGCTGTGCTATACTTAAAAGTTGATTGCAGACTTCTAGAATTGTTCTCAGTTGTGGGCAGTTTTTCTCCTTCGTAATAGTTAAATTCCATCCTGCGGGGCATCGTTAGACTGTCTGTATAAACCTGTGTATTGGAAACCAGTATCAGAGCACTTCATTTGTACTACCACTGTATTTGTGTACTTTAACAATTGTGTAAATACATTCATAGTGACTTCTATTCTTCTTTGGTGTAACTTACTTAAAATGACTCTTTACTGTTTACTTGATGTAACTTTTTTAACCTTTTTTTTTTAATGATTTCTGTACATAGAACGCTGTCCATTGCAAAGGTTTGATGAAATGGTAATAGCTAGAATGTCAGCTGAAGGACTGAGGGGCAGAATGAAGAATGTAAGGTATGCAGGGGGAAAAAGGACATCCATTGCTTTGCTGCAGAGAGCACCTCTTTTGTCTCTATATGTTTCTGTTTGAGTACTGCTTCTTTTCTAGAAGTCATCTTCACAAAAGCTTTATCTAACAAGTGATACGTTGTAGTGGGAGGAGGTACAGGAAAGAGAACTGCTATTGAGACTTGATTGCTTACAGGAGGTAGGAGCAAAGCAACAAGAAACACCAAACTCTGCCCGCAATGCCTTGTGTAGTACCAGCTTTTGCTATGTAGTCCTCAAAAGGAAATCTGAGGGCAAATACCTTCAGGAGTACTCTGTTTCTGACGAGTAGGCCTTGAAAAGCTGGAAGTATAATTAGTTTAATCTCATTTAAAACTATGTACTTTCACGTGGAAAACATCACCCGTGCTGCAGTTGTACGTAATCTTGATGGCTACCAAGTTCCTGACCTCTCTGTGGTACACATACCTTGAAAATAACTGAAAAGAAATGTTTCCTTGTAGCAGAGGTACTGAAGTAAAGGCCTTCAGGCAGTCTGTGTGTTCCACTTTAGCTTCACCAACGTACTTGAAAGCTCCCTTGGAGGAAGCTGTGTAGCACATGGCAGCACCTTGTCCTTCCTTCTGCAGCGGAGCAGGGCTGCCCCGAGCACAGCTCCTGCCTGTCTGCCTTTCTCCACGTTACAAACCTGAGTGGCAGCTGCTCTGTAAAAAATGCCTGGGGCAACGCTCACAGAAATGGAGTTTCCCAACGAGAACCTTTAAAGTGGAATTTTGAATGTGTGAGTAGATCATCGGCTGGAGTGTAACGTGTTCTTTTCAATCATATTTTTCTTTGTAAAAGAACGAAATAAAAAAAAAATATTTATTTTATGGGGTTTTGTAATTCTACTTGGCAAAAGCAGCTCCTTTTAACATTGCTCATTTCACACGTACAAACAATGCTGCTGTTTGTTTAATAGTGCTGAACCATATGGTCAGAAATGTAGGTTTAATTCAGTTGTGAGGAAGCATAATCCACCATGGATTTAATCTTACAACAGTGCAGCTCCTGCAGTTAACTGAATGAGACACGTTAGCATGTTTTTGCCATTACAGAATGCAGCACTTCGTTATTAAAACGTACTGGTTTTTAAGGGCCTGCATTTCACTGACTGGAAATCTGTATTGTATGAAGCACTTGTACCATGCACTGTGTTTGTAACAGGAGAGCACTCAGCAGCCTGATCCTCAGTAAGAATCTGTTTCACAGCAGAATCCTGTTAGCTGTCCGTGAGTATGTGCACAGGAGAACTGCTCTGACTGCTCAGATGTTTGGGGGGTTTTTTCCTCCTGAACAGCAATAGTATGATTTGGGTTCTTTGAATGAAACTGTCACGTGCTGCAGGCAGATGGACAACAGGAAAACTGGATGATCTATTTATATACAGTCCATGAAACAGCACAATACGTAAAAAAGACAAAATAACTTCTTTAAAATGGTATCATTTCTTAATGTTACGTGGGGGAAGTTTCTGCACTGTCAGACATGGGTAAGAACCAGCCATTAAAAAAAAAAACAGATATAGTGCACAAAGAGGAACGTGGCAAAGGGGGGAATTATCTGTTGTATCCTAATGCTTTAAGCCCTGGTCTGCTGCTGTCTGTGTTTTTGTCTCCTATGGCCACTCAGGATACTGGTGGGGGGAGGGGTGGAACAGAGCAGGAAATCACTTGGTATTTTATGAGCTGGGAAGAAAATGTGTTTCTCTGCTCCCACTGCTAAAAAGTAGCATTTTAAGATTGATACTGTGAACCTGTAGACCTTACGGCACTTCTTTCTGCGTGGCTAAAAAGACTGTTTTGAAGAAGTGTAAAGACTAAAATCTAAATACAGTTCTTCATTGGCTTTGGCTTTCTACTGAAAGCCTTTAAAATTCTGAAACAGCAGTAGTCAAAGAGTCAGAAGGGGAAGAGCTATCCTCGTTTTTGTAGTGCATTCAAGAGGGCCAATGAGGAATTTGCCAGCTGGAATATTGCTGAGACAGTGAAGCAGGTGTTGAAACTGGTCCAAGAACAAGCAGCACGTAATTAGAGGTAAGTAGTTCTTTACTCTGTGTACCTCTAACTTTCCTTGCTGTCTCAGATGAACGCAGGACTGCCAATCTTCCAGGTTGTGTCACTAGAAAGAGATTTAAGAGCTACAAGTTCTGCACCTTCCTACTCACACGAAGATAAGCTCTGGGCCTTGAGCACTGACGAGGCCATTAAGATATACATTCCAAAACCATTGCTTCTCATTTGCGATGCCTCTGCTATTTCCAGAGTTGTTCACTCTTCAAATGTTAGCAGGTCGCCTTCCTTCAGCAGTTTGATTTCCTCGCTATGGGTCCAGCAGCAGGGACAGAGAGCAGTGCAGTTCAGGTCATGCGTGTTTTCCTTCACAGTGGATGTCCATCTTGTTTCAGACTCAAGAGAGTAAGAGAGGCAAAAGTAAAACTGGTTTTCCCTCCTGTGGATGTGCTATAAGCATGTGATAGTTAATTCTGTCGCTTTGGTCTACCTGGTAACACTCATTCTTGCAGCAGAACATGGTTTGATCCGAACGAGTGGGATAGCAAAGCTTTTGATTAGACTTTAAGTCTCACCTCTCTAACTAAACTAGCATTAAAAAGTGATCATACTTTTATTCCAATACCTATTTAGATATCTATCTTAGGTGTGTATATATCTATATATAGTAAACTAGACCTAGGATCTTCAAAGTGTAGATACACAGAAACTTCTGAAGCTGAGCTTGGAGAGATTCCTCCAAGGTTTCTCAGCAGAGATGCTTAGAATTTGATGAAAATAGTTTTGAACTTTCCAAATCCCCATGCTTCTAGATAGCTTTTAGAGAGCAAAATGGAGCTCTTCCTACTCTGAAGGAACTGTAGTTTTGATTCACTTGGGTACAGCCTTGGGAATGCACTTTGAGGAGGAGGTCTCAGCCGGGTGCCCAGAAAACACCACAAGTGCATTTTTAATGTTTTCTTTGAAGCTTTCAAGATCCAAGTGTGGTAAAGGGCATCACAGGGATCAAGACACTGCTTGACACTGCTGATGCTGATCATTGACACTGCTTCTGTATGGCCCTGTGAGTACATCCAAACAGAACCCAGTCACCAAATCTGGGTGGTAGAGTTTTTCTTTCTAATCTTATTTTCTCACATCCACAGCTTTTGATAACCAAATAAATATTTATTCACTATTTTTGCAACAGTTTACTAGAAAAGCATCAAACAAATCCAGGTATAAACGTACACGTAACATTAAAGTGCATTAACAGGAAACAAATCATCTTGTTGCACAAAGCCAAAGTGTACTCCTGTAATCCCAAAGAGACCAGCAGTGGACAGACAGAGGGACGTGCACAAATCAGTACTTACCATTGTCACATGTAATGTTTGCATGCTCCTGCAAATCCCGCTTGGGGCTTTCTACCAAATTCAAGCTTTTCTTGGGAGAGAACAGAGGTGCATACGTGAGTGTATAGGGAACTACCACTGTGAAATGTGGTTGGGTTAGAGGATGATTTTACATCACCTAAAACCTGTTTTGTTGGGTTTAAATATTAACGATCTGTTCAGTCCTTCATATCATCTCAATTCATAGAACGCTCAAAGGCCCAAACAACTTTAGAATTACACTAGCCTGTATGCTAAGAGGTTCTTCATCAGTTCTGGAGAAATAATCTGCAAAGCAATCTTTCGGTTGCTTTTTATTACTATACATGGATATATTGCACCTGGGTTTCTGACTGCAGCTACATGTGCTCCAGCAGTGCGTGATGGAGAGCAAATGACAGCATTGCCTTTGAGATACGTGATTATTCCATTGTGTAGCTACCTGTCTTCCACCCAAGTCACAGAATGTTAAGGAGGTGAAGGCTGAACAAAGGAGGGTTCATCCACATCTTGTTGTGCAGCACTACTGCCCTGCACCCAAACTGTTATCTCTTCAGCTTATCTCTTCAGCCATTCTTGGACTGGCCGCCTATTTCTTCCAAACACAAGAGCACGTGGGGTGTTAGGAATTCAGGGATTTCCATCTCAACGGTGCTGAGATTAAAGCAATACTACTCCAAGAGACCTGAAGGAGTTTGAAGGCAGTTCCATGTGAGTTTGCAGTAAGCAGAGTAGGAATCATAAAAAGCAGGCTGATGTTGCTAATGGGTTCAGATACAATCCCTTCCTTCTAGTATGCAGTAGATGTTAGTCAGGTGGTTTGGGGGGCTTTTTTTTTTTCTTTTTACATCTTGGGTTAAGAGGAGCTGAAAGTGAAGGCCTATTTTGCTGTGGCTGTAGAAGCAGTTGGGCAGAAGCCCCAGCACAGCTTAACACTGAGATGTGGTTGTCCAGGCAGAGCATCTGGCATAGGCGGAGGTTCCCTTCAAAGGAAGTCAAGGCAGTGGAGAGAAAAGGAAAGAGAACTGCACTGTATCCAATATAAAAAATAAAAGTTTTATTGAGTGCAGCATCCATTTCTGTTTAAAATTGCTACCAAAAAATAAAATGGTGTTCCTAAGGTTTAAATTTGTCCTAACAATGCAAAACCAATGTGAAGGAATTAGCGGAATGGAAGCTGGTTTCCAAAATAATCCCATGGGTTGTGGTTTTGGCCCTTCCTTGGTTGTACTGTATCTGCTAAAATGATCACACGTGGGCACACGTGGGACAACTAATTCTTTTGTATACTGCCTTAGAATCCCTACTGAGAAGAAAATAGAATCCGTTGCAATTAAGCCTATTTTGAAGATTGTTACTGCAGTCATAAATCCCACAGGGCTTTTTATACATGTATCTGAAAACTGGGTTGAAATAGCATCAATTTATAGAAAATATTACATATTTTCAATGTGTTTGTGGGGAAAAAATGTAGTATAGACAATATATTTTTTTATACGTGTAATAGATAATGCCTTTCTTTTACCTTCCTTTCCTATTTGAAGTCCTCACAGTGAATCTTTTCCCTTCCTCCATTTCTCCAGCTGTGCTGCCCCTGCCTTGTCGGATCTATTTGTGTTACTTCCCCTTCCCTCATCTGATGCCAGACACGATGTAAGGACTACACACAGCCTTTGTGTAGCCAACAGGTTGCAGAGCCCAGCTCTTGATGAGCTCTCATTTAGTGCCGTCAAAAACACGATCAGCAGTTCCATCATCTTAAGCAACCACAATGGCCCTTTGAACTCCTATAGATTAATAAAGCAGAGGGAAGTGGGGTAAATTAAACATGAAAGGAAGAAATCCATCAAGTTTTTCCTGTGTTGCTAATGTTGCATATTAAAGATGTAACAGTAACATGTTTCAAAGTAGTCCCAGCCTTCCCCCTAAGTTACAGTAGCCACATGGCTGATAGATGTAATCTGGACAATTAAAACTTACATACAAAACAGATACGCTTTCAGAAGATTCTAAGCCTCCTGTCCATCTTCTGGATGATACCTGTAATATTTTTCAGTGTTGCAGAGAAGCTGTACTGAGAGCAGTGTATATGAACGGAGATGAACTTTGTTTATTGTCTGTCAGGATCGAATCTACTCATTTTATTTTCCTTTTAGCATTCTCTAGGATCAGGGCTTGTGTGATCAGCAGGGGACAGTGCCTGCAATGTGCCTTTCTGTGTACAGTGTTTCCAGATGACAATTACAAAGACTACAGGTTTAGACAAAACTCATAGAAATACATTTGCATAAACCAAAGTAACAGGTATTATCAAAATTATACTAGGGCTGAGCCAATTAATCTGAAAGTCTAAAAAAAGTAAGAAATTCAAAGACCTAATGGAGACCTTTAAGTTCCTGAGATTTTTCTCCATCTCAAACTCTTTCCCCTTCCCAAAAAGCACAGAAAGGGAAATTACATTTAGCCACACAACACAGCAATTTCACCCGTATTACCTGAAAAATACACATAATATACCCTTCCTCAATCTCTGCCAAATGAGCAGTTTCTGGTGATGCATGGCAAAACTCTACTTGTGTTCAGAAAAGCTTTTTTGTTTACATAAAAAGTATAACCACAACGTTTCACCTTTCACTGATAAAGCTAATTTTCTGATAAAAGGTTGTCTAGTAAATCAGCTTCCAGAGAGACCTGATGAGCTGACCGGCCTCCAGTTAATAAAGCAGACGACCCAGCCCTAAGCTAGTTCTATTTCTAAAATAAATAGTGTTGAAATTCTGTCTGACCCTCTTCTGAACGCTGTGTGGGTTTTGTGCTGTGCTCACACACAGGTTTCTGGGTTAGTTACGACCTCGCCGTTTTTTTCAGGCTCGTCTTTTAGGAATTGTTCCACCTCAATAGAGTCCACCTTGGTATCCTCGGGAGTTTTGTCTTCAGATTTGTTTAATTCCTCTCTTTCTGCTGCTGCTTCTTTTGTGTGTGGTTCTTCTGGTTTTTTCTTAATGCAGAAGAAATTTCCCAAGGCCAGCACCAGCGCTGAAGTGGTAACTTCAATTCCAGCAATAATGAAGACAAACATGTACCTCCGTGTTAGATCCAAGAGTTTTCCTGAAAAAGACAATACTGCAGGTAAATAAGTTTACAACAAAGTATTTCTGTTATTTCACTTCAGCTTAGCATTGGCTGAAAGTACTTCACATCCTAGAACACGTCCTCCCCTGCACACACTGACAGGAGCTCAAATGAAATAAAAGCGACGCAGCCTTCAGATGCAAGAGATGAAGCAACTGCTGTTCTACTTCAGATCAAACTGTGAACCAGTAGGGTTGGTTGCTGGGGTTCTTTTTTTGGTGCAGCCTCTTAAATTTATGCACTTTGTTAATGAACTTGCCATTACAAATTCAGGAATCTGAATATTTTGCAGTGTTGCCATATTTTAGGGTTACAGGACATGTGCAGCACAATCAGTCTGCCTTCCCTGGAACAATCCTGATGCTTTAAAGCCCTTCTTGTCAGGTTGTTTTTTTTTTCCTCCTCTTCCGAATTTTTCTTTCATCCTTCAAACCTACCACAAGTATAGAGAATCTGTCCTACTACCTTCCAAATAAAACTGAGGGGATTCATTCTGAATTCCAACTCCAAAGAGGTTTGAATTTGATTCCATTTAATCTGTGTGAAACTCATACAGTGCATTGAACAGGAGATGCACTTCAGGCTTTCATTGCAAAAAGAGCAGCACCTCCAAATGGCAGCTCAACCAGTCGTTGGAAACGGATACAAGAGGGATAAAATATCCTTCCCTGTTTTGGGCTATTTCTGATTCTAGCTGCACAAAGTCATGTAAGCATGTGCAACGCAAGGACAGCATGCACACTACGAGTGACTCGTGTTGTCTTTTTCTGCCTGCAATGTCAGTGGTGTTGAATTCTCAACTAAATGGAATACTGACCTGCTGACGGCGGACCGATCAGAACTGCCATCGCTTCTGCCAGGAGCACCAAGCCAATAGCACTGGAAAACTTCTGAGTGCCAACAATAGCCATGAGAACTTCAAACTGAAGAGCACCTACCATTCCGTAAGAAATGCCAAAGAAAATGCAGAAGACCACCAGGCCACCGTAATCAACAGACATGGAGCCCATGAGATCTGTAAAGCCATTAAAAATCATAGCAAAACTGAAGAGGTAGACACAACGTGGTCTAACCCACTTGAGACCAGCTACCATTCCGCAAATTGGACGAGCAAAGATATCAATAAATCCCAGAATTGTCAGAAGAAAAGCTGCTTTGGTGTCCTGATACCCTAAATCCTTGGCATAACTCACAACAAAAACTGGGGGAACAAAGAGGCCGAGCACCATGATAGATGCTGCTAGCGTGTAGATCACAAAACCACCATCTTTAAACACGCTGAAATCCAGGAGTTTTTTCTTTGCTTTCTTCTCAGCAGGTTCTTTGGTAGCTTCAGATTTTTTGGGTGGCTCCAAAGGTCTCATTAGTGCTCCGCATACACAACAGTTGAGCAGCATCCCACCCAGTATAAGGAATCCTCCTCTCCAACCATACTCGTGTTGTAGTATCTGCCCCAGCGGTGAAAGGGCACAAAGGAACACTGGGCTCCCAGCAGCAGACAGCCCGTTGGCCAGAGGTCGGCGTTTGTCAAAGTAACGGTTTAACATGATGAGCGAAGGCTGAAAGTTGAGTGCCAGACCCAAACCTGTAACAGAAGGGACAAGAAGTTAATACAGCCCTCCAATAGTGCTATTAAAAAAAGAAAAAATCAATTGCATTCTTTCTGATTGATGACTTAAGATTGGTTCTGCTGCAATTGGACAAAAGAGTTCCATGGAAACAGGTGTAAGAGGACCCCACTTCAGTCTTATCCTTATTCTACACTGATAACAGCAGTAGCTGTTAAACATACCAGAAAAAGATGCCATTCGTAATAAATAAATAGGTGAATAAATACATAAAACCATTCTAATTTTATCTGCTGTCTTTAATAAAAGCCTGTTTGGATGATCCTGATCGTTTAGATATGTTGGTAGTATGAAACATCAGCCTACTGCCAGGACACGGGCCGAGCCTCATTCCAGCCACATGTGCTGCTTACCGGTGATCACCCCTGCGGTGAGATAGATCTGAACGATGCTGGTGCAGAAGGAGGCTATCACCATCCCCATGGAGGCAAAAAGGCCACCTACCAACATGACCGGGCGACAGCCAAAGCGATTGACGCACACGCTACAGAGCGGACCTAGGCAAGGAGAGCAAGATACAGTTATAAAGCTAAACCAGTTTTTACCAATGGTTTCATGTCAGTTCACATTTCTTTCCAGTTCACATTTCTTTCCATACCCTGCCTATAGCAGGCCAAACCCTGGAGGGTGTTCTTTCTTTCCTCTGCAGTCAGATATTCTGTTCCTTTGTACTGCTGTGCAATTTTTCATCATCTTTAGCATCTACTGAGTTACAGAGGTTGAATTCTATATGCAAATTGTATGTACTTAACTAATTCTTGCATTTACGTGCATTAATGATAATTTTTTGAATGCCTTACTTGTACACGAGCAATAATAAGCAACCATGATTCACACTGTAAATGTCAGTATGATTTACAGACACCACTGTATGATGCAATATCACTTCAAAACCAAGCGACCTACCTGTTCCATACAGCATGGCTAACAGAATGGAGGAAATCCATGCAGTGTCACTGTATCCAATGCCAAATTCCCGAATAAGTTCTTTGAAGAAGACACTGACTGCCTTCGGAAAGGCATAGGAGAATCCTGTGATGATGAAACAGCCAAAAAGGACAGCCCAGCCCCAGCCTCCATCAGGAGCTTTGACGCCAGACGGACCATCATCAACTACCACTGCTCCCATGATGCAGCTCAAGAGGGTTCCCTAAGAAATAAGAAAAAAATTAGTTGATATATATTGGGACAATTATCCCAAACAGGCAGATTGTGCACTACAGCTGAAGTTACAGACTATCTTAGAAAGAAACAACTAGTTTTTAAGCCTGGGATTTTTGTTACAAGACATTGGTAGAGGAAGCTCTTGGAGGATTCAGGACACCTGGATGCAAAATCCTGGTACGTGCATCACAAGTCCTGGCCCAAACAAACAGAAAAGCTTAGATGTATAAAATTAGATAATTTAAGTGCAATTGATTAGGATGTTCATTACTAAAGAACGCTTTGGGAACTGCAGGTCACCAGGAACAATGCCATTTCACAGCTTTATTTCAGGACCAGACTGTCCCAGCCTGGTTGGCACAGACTTCTTATCTAGAAAAGTGAGCACTGAATGTATGATTGTTAATAGGCTTACCCGACTCCAGGTGTCTGGCACTGCAGATGGCCGATGTGCTGACTGCCATAACGATATAAAGAGATGCCTATCTTTTTACTTTCTGCACCATCACAAGTTTGGGGCTGGTAAATCAAAGTCTGAAGCTGCACCTCTGACATAGGGACCCGTCCCCATTTTAGAATGGTTTGTTTTTCCTAATGACATCTGTATGATACAAGGCATAAAACGCTCTTGATAGATATTTATTTCTTTAAAGCAGTAAGAATACAGCAAGGAGAAGGTGTACAAAATGTCACAGCTTCCTGAGGCCAGCAGCTCTGTAAGCAATCAAGCAGCAGCACGCTTTGTGAATGGATGGCAGAGGTCAGCAGTGAACACAGCAACCTTCAGCCCCAGGAAGGAATGGCTCCTGCCATCCATTGCTCGTGTTCTGCAGGCCAACACAGGATGCAGGCAGTCCCCTTCACCGACTGAGTAACAGTGATGTGCTGCACCAAGGGCAGAGCGTGCCTGACCCATCTGGTGGCCTTCTGTGATGGGGTGGTGGCATTGGTGGACAAAGGATGGGCAAGTGCTGTTGTCTACCTGGACCTGCGCCTTTGACATCGTCCTGCACCGCATCCTTATCTATAACTGAAGGGATACGGATTTGATGGCTGGAGTGTTTGGTGATAAGGAATCAGTCGGATGGACGCAGCCGGAGGTTGGGGTCAGTGGCTCTATGGGTGGAGGGCAGTGATGAGCAGAGACCCCCAGGGGTCTGTCTTGGGATCAGACAGCTCGACATCTTTATATCATTGACGGTGGGATTGCTGACGGCACTGAGCTGAGCGGAAGGGATGACGGCATCCAGGGTGACCTGGCTCAAAAATTGGGCCCATGGGAGCCGAACGAGGTTTAACACAACACAGCACGAAGTGCTGCGCCTGGGTTGGGGCAATCCCAGATACAACACGGACCGAAAGAACGGACTGAGAGCAGCGCTGTGACGGGGGAGGGGTTCTGATGGGTGAGTCGCAGGATGTGAGGCAGCGGCGCTGCGGGCTCAGAGGCCAGCGGTCCTTGGGCCGCACCAGCAGAGGGGCGGCGGGGCACGAAGGGGAGCGCCGCGTTTTACTCAGCGCCGTGCGGCCGCGGCACCGCGCAGAGCCGTGCCGTCCATCCCTGGAGGTGCCCGAGGCGCCCACGGCACCGAGCGGAGCTCGATGATTTCTAAGGTCTCCTTCGACCGTTCTGTGATTCCGCACTCGCTAAAAGGGGGAGGCACAGCCCGTTACGTCGGGCGGCCCCGCGTGACCGCATCGCGCTGACGTGCGGCGCTGCCAGTCAGCCCGGCAGGACGCGAGCCGGCGGCCGCCGCACTGAGACGTGAGGGACGTGACCGGGCGGCGCGGGGCGGGGCGGGGCGGGGCGGGGCTGACGGGGCTCGGCGGAGCGCCGCTCTCTGGGCGGGTCGGCGATGCCCGCCGCGTTCCGCCCGCCCTGCGCTCCAACGCCCCGCGCCCCAGACGGCACCTCACACATCGCTCGTCGGTTTTAAGTCACGCCCGATTAACCCTCGCGAAACGAACGGCCCCGTTGCAAACGCGGCTGAAATTCGCCTCGTTTATCTCCCGGCACAGCGCAGCGGGTCTGAGAGCTGCGTGCAGCGCTGCGCGGCAGCGATGGGTTCTGTTCCGGATTCCTCCATCACAAATGGGCCCTTCCGTTGTAACGGACGTGTTTACACGGCAGCGAATGGAGTTAAATCCGCGTGTTTTCGTGCTGCTGGTATTATCCTCCTGTTGCCATGGAAACCGATACGGGCTCAGTTAGGAGGAATCGCAGGATGGTTGGAGCTGGAAGGGACCCTAAAGGCCGTCTGGTGCCACCCCAGCACTGAGCAGGGACACCCACAGCTCCATCAGTGCTCACAGCCCATCCCTGACCTCGGCTGTCTGCAGGGATGGGGCACCACCGCCTCCATGGGCAACCTGTGCCACTGCCTCACTGCCCACAGCGTTAAAACTTCCCTACATTCAATCTAAACCTCCACTCCTTCAGTTTGAAACCATTTCGCCCTGTCCCATCCGAAAAGAGCCTGCTAAAGAGTCTGTCCCCATCTTACAGCCCTTTTAGGGACCGGAGTACTGGAGGTAGTGCTGCTGTTGGGATGTTTGGTGCCGTGGTTTGGGGTACACAGAAGGACAGCATCTGTATTATAAATAACTGAAGGTGGAAACGGGAAGAACCTCGTAGTGCTGCTCAGCCACTGCCTTACTGCCACACAGCAGTACTGCAGGGGCAGCGGTGTGGATGGGAGAGATGTGGGAGTATGAGGGCTGACCTACATCCTCGAGAATGCTTTTAACAGAGGGACACCCAGATATGTGCATGACCCCGAGCCTTCAGCCAGAGATAAATAACAGATAAATAAATAAGAGAAAGCAAGAAGCTCCACACTGAGATTCCACATCAGACTGGGAATAGGCGGAATCCCACAGCTAAAAGGCAGACAGCCGAGCTGACACTGATCCGTGCCACAAAGACAAGAACGATCCTCAATTTAGAGGGGCATGGATACACGAAAAAGCACAGAGTGCTCCATACTGTGCACCAATAGGGGTCACAAACCGCTGCCTTTGCCTGCGGGCATTAAAACCAAAAGAGGAACAGCAGCACTGACAGCAGTGGTGGTGGGAGCCGGGCTGAGTGCTGCATGCAGAGGGGCTGCTGTGCAGAAAGGGAAAGGCTTTCTCCTTCACCTTATTCTGAGGGTGGAGGAATGAAAAAGCAGCCAAATGGGAGACAGGTAGTGACAGAGCTCCTCAGCAAGGTAACACTGTGACAGCCAGCAGCTTTAAGGGCTTTTTGTTGAGTAAAGAGTGCGGTTCAGGCTGCCACAAAGGGGTTCAGGTTGCTACAAAGGGGTTCAGGTTGCTACAAAGGGGTTCAGGCTGCCACGAAGGGGTTCAGGCTGCCACAAAGGGGTTCAGGCTGCCACAGAGGGAAGCGAGTGCCTCATTTTGCAATATTTACCCCCGAGGGAGCGGTGCTTTGTTAAATCACAAAGCTCGGCAGTTCCCAAACGTAAAGCAGAAGCACCTGCAGCAGGAAGGGGGGGGGATGTAACTGGAGGGGGGTGACAGACACAGAACTACGTGGGTTTCTGAGCACCATGTGTGGTTCCACACGCTGTGCGAAGCCATTCCAGCCACACCTGCCAACCTGAGGCACCGCACAGGAATGCAACAGCTTGGCACAGCGGAGCAGTGCCGTTGTGTGGCACAGCAACACCACGCAGACACCTCAGCACTGGTTTGCTTTGACACGAAACGAAATAAGGAAACAATTGGCACGACGCCTTTGTGAAAGCAGCACCGTGGGCACAGGGCTGAAATGAATGGCCGTGACTCGCAGGGAACGCAGGGGTTCCACTTTGGTCCAACGCTGTAACTTCTATTTTTGAAAGCGCACTGAAAGCAGTGGGATAACTCACATAGAACTGGAGTCACGCTCAGCACTGCTGCTCGGAAAGGGCACCCGGGGGGATGCTGACAGCTACACGTCTGCACTTACAGCAATAGGTGTGGTGCAAGGAAAAAAACAACCACGGCTTTCACAGGAGCACTGTTCACTTCTCAGAAAGAGCACCGATTGCTGGTAGGGTGGAGGGTGAGAGCAGAGGTCTGCCCCTGTGCTAACGGGGAAAACCGGGCTGCCGCTGATTGTGTTTGTAATTAAAGAAAGCGTTCACTTCGAGATTATAAGAGCTGCTTCCTTCTCGGTAGGAGAGAGCCGCACGAACAGCTCATCGTCCAGCCCGAGGGCGTTGCTTTCGCACCAGCCAAGCTCAGGGCGCTCGCTGGTGATGTGCGGCTCATCGAGGAGAAATAAAGGCACCAAAGCATCACCTGACTATCGCAGATAATTTGAAGAGCCCGGTTCTTACGCGCTAATTGTAAAAGCAAACAGCTTCCCCCGCAGAGCAGCTGGAGCGGGGAACGCAAGGGACGCGATGCTATGGATAAACCCACAGCGGGAACGGACTGTGTCATCCCGGGCTGTGAGTAACAGCGTGCGTTACTGCGGCCGTGGGAACACCGAGCGGGGATGGAGTGATCAACCCTCAGTGCAGCGATGGATGGAACGGCTGGATATGGGGAGACGGAGAGCGGGAGATGGAACGGCCCGAAGGACGGGCACGCGGCAGCAAACTGTTGGACAGAACAAAGAGAGAATGGAAAGCCCTGTGGGGCCCAGCGGGGAGGAGGGGTCGGGGAACGGGGGAGTAAACACGGCGATGCTTTTGTGGGGAACGGGAATCTGCAGCAGCCTTTGGGAACGGGTTTTCCATTAACATGGCCGGCACATAAGCGGACGAGGCGCGAGAAACGCGCGCCTGTGGCAGCGCCCGACCGGCAGCCCGCAGCATCGCAGCCCGCGGGCATCCCTCGCAGCGCGGCCGGGGCGCTCGGAGCCCCGCGCCTGGAGGAGCCGGGACGGACCGCGCCGCTCCCACCGCCCCGCGGCCCCGACCCGACGGATGCGGCCGGACGGAGCTCCGCTCGCGCCCCCCGCCCGCCCCGCTCGGACCCACCGCGCTCCCCCGGCATCGCGCGGGTCGCTCCGCCTCGTTACGGTACCTGAGTCACGGCCCGCGCTTCGGCTCGGAGATCCCCGCCGCCCGCTCTCCCCTCCGGCTCCCCGGTTCGACCCGGCGCTGCCCGTCTGCCGAGTGCCTCGGCGCGGCGGGTCGCGTCCGCTCGCCCCTCCCTCCCCCGTCCCCGCGGTGCCGCCCGGGTCCTAGCGCCGCCACGTGGTCCTTCCCGCCGCCGCGGCTTCGCCCGCCCAGGGGCACGCGGTCGCGTTCGGTGCCGTCCCACCGGAACGCCGAGGACCGTCCGCAAACGGCACTGCCCGCAGCCACCGAGCGGGTTGGGAGCTCCGCTGGGAATGACGGCGTGCGGCCACGCTGCGGAGTGCTGCCCTACGGCAGGTGGAAACCCGGTCTGCAGAGGAGAGCCACGCAATTTGTGCCCATTGCCCCCTGTTCTGTCGCTGCACACCCCCAGAAAGAGTTTGCCCCCATCGGGTTGACTCCCGTGTTTTAGATATTTATATAGTGCGATCTGATCTCTCTCAGCCTCCTCCTCCTCGAGAGAACAGCCCCATGGACCTCAGCCTTTCTTATGGGAGATGCTGCAGGCCCTGTCTCTTCAATGTGTTTGTGAACATCCCTTTCCTTATCTAGCTGCTTCTCTCATGTGAGTGCCTGTAAGAGCTACTGGTGGTTTAGAAGCAATCCAAAATGTAGGTGTACCCATAGGATAAAGGTGACATATTGGCAGCTATTTCCCAGCTTCCCTTTTCTCACTTCCCAGCTCTCCATTCCTAGGCATCTCTGTCCACCCTACGTACTTACACAGCACAGATCTCAAAGGTTTCAATTAAAAGATCTGCTCGTGGGCCGTGCATTTCTATCACGCAGTAACTCAAGTAAGGGGGAATAACAAAACATTTTTGAAGGATGGAACTGTCCCTCCTCCTTAAGCAACGACGCTCAGAGGCTGTGGCAATGTTTGATTAGTCAAGAACTGTAACTGCTTTCCGGTCCTTTGGGGCAGTAGAGATCACACATCCTTATCGCAGACTCCATCACCTCTGCTGAGCTCCGGGCACTGCACTGCCTGCTCCAGGAGCCCCACAGCACTCAGTGGGTTTTGTTCCCTGCAGTTACCTTCAGCTGCCCCAACAGCCTGTGTTCAGGTGATGGTTGGCAGATAACAACTGGTCTGACATAGCTTTAAGATTAGCAGTGCGTGCCTTGCTGGCTGCATCCAGAGATCTGCTCAGCTCTACCTGCCCTTGTCCCTAAGTGGGTAAAAATGGATGCTGAAAGTGAATCAGGAGTCAAGGTAAATGTAATATACAGGAGGAAGAAAAACCTCTGTGGAATCTGAAGTTTCACATCTTTGGCGCCTGTCCTCTTCCATATCTTTATTGATGACCTGGATGAGGCACTGAGTGCACCCTCAGTACGTTTGCGGATGACACCAAGTTGGCTGGAAGTGTGGATCTGCCTGGGGGTAGCGAGGCCCTACAGAGGGATCTGGACAGGCTGGAGAGCTGGGCTGAAGCCAATGGGATGAGTTTCAACAAGGCCAAATGTTGGGTCCTGCACTTCGGCCACAACAACCCCAGGCAACGCTACAGGCTTGGGGCGGAGTGGCTGGAAGACTGTATAGAGGAAATGGAGCTGGTGGTGTTGGTTGGTGCTGGGCTCAACGTGAGCCAGCAGTGTGCCCGGGTGGCCAAGGAGGCCAATGGCATCTTGGCTTGCATCAGAAATCAGCAGGAATAGGGCAGTGATTGTCCCCCTGTACTCAGCTCTGGTGAGGCCGCACCTCCAGTACTGTGTCCAGTTTTGGGCCCCTCGCTGCAAGGAAGACACCGAGGCCCTGCAGCGGGTTCAAAGAAGGGCGACAAAGCTGGTGAGGGGTCTGGAGCACAGGCCTGATGAGGAACGGCTGAAGGAGCTGGGATTGTTTAGTGCGGAGAAGAGGAGGCTCAGGGGCGACCTTACTGCTCTCTATAACGACTGAAGGGAGGTTGTAGGGAGCTGGGGGTCGGCCCCTTCTCTTGTGTAACAGGGATAGAACTAGAGGGAATGGCTTCAAGCTGCACCAGGGGAGATTTAGGCTGGATGTTAGGAAATGCTGCTTCTGTGAAAGGGTGGTCAGGCACTGAATGGGCTGCACAGGGAGGTGTGGAGTCACTGACCCTGGAGGTGTTCAAGGAACGTTTGGATGTTGTGATGAGGGACAGGGTTTGGTGAGAGCTGTTGGTGACAGGTGGGTGGTTGGACTGGGTGATCTTGGAGGTCTTCTCCAACCTTGGTGTTTCTGTGACTCTGTGATCTTCACTCCGTATTGTCCATTTCATCAAGCAGTTCCTCAGCCAGCGGAAGGTACCAATTTGTGCAACACTGCAACCACATCCCCTCCCCTACAAGTCACAGCCCAACATCTGTATGTGCACAGCGCTGATAGGAGTGCTCCAAACATAAACCAAGTCGTGTGCTGTAAGTGCACTGAGACCCGGAGCACCTACTGCTATGCGGGGACAGTCTGTAGCATTTGGGATGGGACATGGGGAAATGGTTTCAAACTAAAAGAGGGCAGATTTAGATTGAATATAAGGAAGAAATTTTTACACTGCAAGCAGTGAGGCAGTGGCACAGGTTGCCCATAGAGGCGGTGGTGCCCCATCCCTGCAGACAGCCGAGGTCAGGGATGGGCTGTGAGCACTGATGGAGCTGTGGGTGTCCCTGCTCAGTGCTGGGGTGGCACCATACGGCCTTTAGGGTCCCTTCCAACTCCAACCATCCCGTGATTCTATTTTTCAGCAGCACACATCCTTAGCCATAGACCAGCTGCTGAGGAAACTGCATCCAGTGCTCTGTGGTGTCACTTTTGGAGCTGATTCCTCCCATTGTTTTTGAAGAAAGCGATGCGCTCATCGGGGACGGCGTGCCAGGATAAGTGACAGCCCTCAACATGGACACCCAGATCACTGCATTTAATTTCGTGCTCAACAAGGCTCCAGTGTGAGAGAGCAGAGCTCAGGGCTGCTGTGCCTGCAGCATCCTGCACACAGTCCAGATAACCCCTGAAATATTTGAAACTGAGCTGAAGGCACCGAACCCGTATCTGCTAAGTGGGGTTAAATGGCATCTGTTTAAGCAATAAATGTGTTATACTGTGAGTAAAGGGAATATTAATGCACAGCAAAGAGAACTCAAACAGAGCCACTTAAAGCATCGATCACTGAACACAGCTTTTGGAAAAAAATCTTCTTTATGGTTGCAATTAAAAAAGGACCCACAATTTTCTGCACCTTGCTGTTGTTTATCTCTCAGTATGCACCTTACAGGTATTCTCAAACTGTCATTAACACAACCTCATGAGGAGTCACTGACTAGGAAATGTATCTATCCACAATATGCTGTGACACTCAATTAGCTTCTCACTGATGAAGATTCTTAATAGGAGAGAATATCATTTGGGCGCACAGACGGAGCTCAGATCGCACCAAACCTCCACTAAAATGCCCTTCACTCCATAATTCCTTACAGGTTTCCAAATGAACGCAGATCCTGCTGTGTTCCTTACTTCCATATTCCATTGTTGCTATGGCAGTAGTGATAAGAATATACCCGGGTTGCTCCGAAAGTAATGCCTCATATTTCATGCCATGAAATGACAGCAGATACAGCAACTGCAATAACACTCTGTGATAGAGCTACAAAGGAATATTGTTCAGCATGGTCACCCATTCCAAATTCCAACTTCACTCTTAGCTGTTCCTGCTACTTGTAGGCGAGTCCCAAGTATTACCTTGACAGTATCTGCATATGTTAGTTCCCTTTAAACTTTCGTAGATATTTGACTTTCGAGGCATTTTCCTTATTTACACTTGAATTAAGCACAGGATATGAATTATAGATTTATACTGCAACGTTTTTAAGAGTTTGAACCGTAACACTGGACATTTCAAATGGTTTCAGGAGCAGCCAGCACACCCGTTTGCTTCAAAAGGAGCACATGGCAGAGCGTGTTGCACAAAGAGCCCTTGTAGGATGGCTATTGAAGGAACGTTCAGCGTTGAGGTTTCAACAATTTGTAGTTTGTTCCTAAAGCAAGGCTGAAAATAAAGGCCTTCTGTGTGGTTCTTAGGGTGCACTCGAGGAACTTGAAGAGTACCTACTTCACATCACCATGCTTTCATTTGGCTACATGAAGTCTGTCTATATTTCACATCAGAACGCTGCCATTACTGAAGGGATTTAGTTCATCTGTTTGTATAAATCACCTCTGGTTCAAAGCACACCATGAGGTTTGGCCTTAAATGACTTTCAAAACCTTCTGGGCACTCCAAAATCACACTGTAAGACCCAGCAGAATGTACGTTTTCCACTTTCAAAGCATGGTGATACACAGGAACAGGTTGCCCAAGGAGGCTGTGGATGCCCCATCCCTGCAGGCATCCGAGGCCAGGCTGGATGTGGCTCTGGGCAGCCTGGGCTGCTGGTTGGTGACCTGCACACAGCAGGGGGTTGGAACCAGATGGGCACTGTGGTCCTTTCCAACCCAGGCCATTCTATGATTCTATGATTCTATGATTCTCTTCCTTGACACAGCAGTTTGTACAATTCAGGACGTGACAGCGTTATAGGAAGTCTGCCTCGTGGTTTCCAGACATGCGAGTCATCAGCAGTGACTCAAGGAAAATCACACTGTGCTTCGGGCACTGCAACTTCCTCTGCGTCACGTAGCTGATGTGATGCACTCTGCTCTGAAGGGCGGATTTGTGTCCTGGGAGAAAAACTTCATCTATTATTTATTGCTTTTCCAGCTTGGATGGGGCCCTGAGCAACCCTATCAAAAAGTTGGAATTATAGATGGTGTTTAAGGTCCCCTGCATCTGAGGCGGTCCGTGATGCTGGGATCTGTGCCCCGGATGATGGGGAGGGCAGAGAGGGGCTGTTTTTTTCTCGCCGGCTGTGCTCGTGGAGAAGGAGACGTGGGTTTAACGAGGGGAACGCGCTTGCACAGCCCGGAAGAAGGACTGCTGGATGTCAACAGAGGGGATGAGCTGGGGAAAACGCGAGCAAGAAATGACGGTAGCAGCTGAGCGAGCGCGACAGCCGTGAGAGAAACCGAGAAACGCCGCCGTGTGGAGAAGGAAGGGGGAGGGCGGGGGGAGCGGGACGGCGGGAAGCGGGGCGGGGAGGGCGGGCAGCGCGCTGATTGGCTGCCGGCGGGGCTCGCCAGAGGCCGGCCCGGGGCTGGAGGTGGGCGGGGCGTCAGCGCTGCGGTTGCCATGGCGACGAACCCGCCTCGGCCAGGCGTCGCCCGCAGCGGTCGCCATGGAGACGCGGCCCGCAGCTGCGGGCGGGACGACGTGAAGGTTGGCGGGAACGGGGAACGGGTATGGCACCCATGTATCTCGCTCCCTGCTTTCTCCCCGCTGTCTTCATGCACTCCTGCAGCCGCTCAGTGCCTCCCTCTGCCCTGTCCCGACCCGCACTGCTCCTGCCAGCTGCTCTCCTGCCTCCCGGCCCCCTGTCACCCTCCATCCCACGGGCTGATCCCCACCTCCTCCCCGCTTTGTCTCCTTCCCGCTTTTATTCCCCATTCCCCCTCTGCACTGAACCCCATCCCCCCTTCGCTCCACCCCTGCTGTGGAACAGCGGTGATGTGCCTCATGGAGACTCATTTTGTGCGTTGCTGCTGTGTGGAGGAAACCAGCCGTGCAGGGGAGACGTTAAGGATCCCTTCCAACCCCAACAAACGTATGATTCTGGGTGGTGGTTTCTTTCTCACCCTCTTTTTTGGTGGTTTTGTAAGGAACGCAGGCGATGCTGCACCGGCTGTGCTGGGATGTTACAGCCACGTTACTCCTGCAGCACTGAAAGGACAAACCTTTAGCCTGCATTCCTCCTGCTTCCAGCACAGCAATAAGCACTGGGGACAGGTGGGGGTTTTGTGGAGTTCTGAAGCTTCTCACCATTCACTCTGAATTGTTCTCCAGCATCACCGTGCTCTCCTTGGGTTGGGAAGTGAGTTGCTGAGACATGGAATCCAGTGCTGTGCTGCCAGAGTGACACCTGATGAGTAACAGCTGTGACTGATTTACCATCAAGCCACCATTTTCCTTTGCTAAAAGAGGCTGATAGAAATCTCACCGTGCTGAGATAAGGGCTGACAGTGGTACCCATCAGCCTGTTCTTCCTGGATGTGCTCTGAATTATTACATGTTAATGGTTATTTTTGCTATTTGTGTTGCATGGCTAAGCTGTGCTTGCTGTAAGATGTTGTCTCACATCTGGGCTGTTTCCTTGGCCATCTTTTAATGGCATCAGATAGATTTTTACTGTTCTTCTTTTGCCTGTCCTGCATCCAGGCAACTGATGCAATTTATACTTAAAATTGCACTGTGAGCTCTATTATGGTCATTACCAAAACTAGTTGGCAGTTAGAAACACTGCTGCTTTTAATGGCAAAATGCTCTTTCCTCTCCTCCTAAAACACATTTCCGAGAAATACAGGGCTCTGCAGTGGAAAGCAATATTCTGAAATTACAGAACTGTATCCTGCCTGTTTATGAGGCAGTCAGTGGAGATGGGCATAGATCCTGTGGCACATCTTGCAATAAAAACGTATTTTCACCTTCACTCTTTTGTATTTTGCTATGAAACAACTATTTCTTGTGTTCAGTGTGACACACACACACACCTCAGGGTACCTCTGTCCATTCAGAAGCACCATCAGTTCCATGCATGGCAGTGAGGGGAGGTTATTTTTATAGGAAAGCTATTTTTGTAGGAAACCACTGTCATTCATGTTTTATTGCCATGTTTCAGATGACACCGTGTATTGCCTTTTAATCTGGGGGCAGTCGTAGCAATTTTTTGTAAAATAAGCATTGTGAGGCACTGGAACAGGTTGCCCAAGGAGGCTGTGGATGCCCCATCCCTGCAGGCATCCAAGGCCAGGCTGGATGTGGCTCTGGGCAGCCTGGGCTGCTGGTTGGTGACCTGCACACAGCAGGGGGTTGGAACTGGATGAGCATTGTGCTCCTTTTCAACTCAGGCCATTTTATGATTGTCTTCTCAACCCCCTCTTTCCAAAATATCATCTGACTTCAATTTTATCATCTCGATGAATTAATAGACCGGAGTTGTAGTCTTATTTTTTATTCCTGATGCACAGACATCTTACAGCGTGTGGCTAAGGTTAGCTAACAAAGCATGCATTGCTTTTAAAGACCTTTACAAAAGTGTTGTGCTATCTCATCAGCTATAGACTGAGCGCAGTTTCTTTCAGTGCCTTCAGAGTCCAGAAGGCATCTTGTTGGTGTATTTCATCTTTAATGTACTGATGGTCAGGGATGGAGAAGAAAAAAGATGGAGCTAATGTTTTTAATTGTGGCAGACATCAGATGCATTTGGAGCAATGGGAGCTGAGAGGAAGATATAAAAAGAACAGATTTTTGTGTAGCACTGCATGTTAGAGGCAAAGAGGCCTCAGAGCATTGCTCGTGAGTATCCACTTCTGTGTCTTTTACAACCCACATCTATTTCTGCTGACAAACAGGAAAAGCTACCACTTGTACTATGCTGTAGGCTGTGGCACAGCTTGAAGATTGCTAACAAAAAGGAGAAAATACAATTTCCTTTTAATTACCTTAAGGATAAACATAAATTCTAGGCCAGCAGAATTAGAAGACCATCAGATTACCTTGTCACTGTTGGGTTTTATTTGTGAGGAAAAAATGATATTCAGATTGCAGTGTGCTTTAGTGTCGCTTTTGCTGATCTGGAAATCTCTTTCTTTTAAGGAGATTAAAGAGGCACCATTTGAAAGGCCTGCTTGTCTGATCTGTTGTTCCCTGCAGCCCTGCTTATCCATCCGAGATTATCTGGAGCCACTGACACAGAGCGGTGCAGCACAGGGAGAGAAGCTGTAATGACCCCGCAGGGTTGGGGTAATCTCTGGAGAGATCTGAGCAGATATTACTTCATTATTGTTATTGTTATTATTACTGAAATCAGCCGTGATATAGGTGGTACCTCTTGGAGTGGATGGTTTCTCTTCTGCTGAGTTTGTGTATAAGGCAAATATGGAGAACAAACAATAGGAAGAGATAGAAGTGAAGCAGATAAAGGGTCACACCAGATGGGAATAGGGGCACAGGAAGGATATCGAGATAACGGTAGGAAGAGAAGACAGATGCAACACTGCAGTTATATTGCTGATAGATGGAAAGGTCCAATAGTGCATTACATGAGAAGGCTGGTGTGGTTTGATTTGACCTGTCAGAAGTGTCTTTTTTCTTAAAGACACTTTGCAGCTCTTCTTCTGCTCTTCTACTGCTCTTCAATGCTCGATTAAAAGTGCAGTGTTCCTTTGAGCCACTGAATCTTTTTGTGCCTCTATGCTCCATCTGTACAAAGGGAAAAGAAATATTTTCCTGCATCAAAACATAACCGTGTGTGGTAATTAGATTGTGAAATATTATCCCTTCTCAACTCAGTGATAGAAATAAAAGCAAACTCTGTGTCTGAAAGTGACCAACACCAGTTGGTGCAGGGAAGTTTACAGGTTAGATTTAAAATTCAATTATAATTATTGTTTATGTAGTAGATTGAAGTGATTAGACAGCTGATTTTTCTTAGTTATCAGTCTTAATTGTTTTCTATCATTTTCTGCTTCAGATTTATTCCAGTGTTACAAATGGAGAAAGAATGGAAAGAGTTCCTCCAGTGGAAAGAGAAAGAAAGGAAAGAACGACATAACTGGCAGTTCCCTGCTCAAAAGGAGATGCTAGACGTTGTAAAGCAACTGCATGATATGCATGAAAGTTATAACAAACTAAAAGAAGATTTTGTCTATAACCTCAGAATTTTGGAAGAAAGAGATAAAGAATTGGAATCCTATGATGTCACATTCAGTCTTCTGAAAACGTCTGAAAACGCTAAGCAGGCAGAGATTAGCAACCTTAAAATACAGCTGGATAAACTGGAGCAACTTCTTGTCAAGGAAAGAAGAAAAAGAGCTGAACTTCATTATCACTATCAACAAAACCTTGTAGAACATAAGTTAGAGCTGGAACAGTTTTGCAGGTGAGATGCAGATCACTGTAAGTGCCATCACATGGAGTGTACAGGACAACCATGTGAGCAGACCCCGTCAGTTAGCACGGGTTTATGAAAGGCACCTCCTGCTTGACTAACCCAGTTTCCTTCTAGGATAAGATGACTGGCTTAGTGGACAAGAGAGAGGCTGTGAGTGTTTGCTTGGACTTTAGCAAAGCATTTGTTACTGTTCCCCACAGCATTCTCCTGGAGAAACTGACTGCTCATGGGCTGAACAGATGTACTATCCACTGGATAAAAACTGGATGGATGGCTGCAAGGGGTCATTGTGAATAGAGTTAAATTTGGTTGGTGTCTGCTCACAAGGGGTGTTTCCCAGGGTTCAGCCTCGCAGCAGTTTTGTTTATCATTTTTATCAGTGATCATGATGAGGGGATTAAATGCAGTTTCAGATTTCAGAGACACCAAGTTGACAGAATGGTTTATCTGCTTGAGGGTAGGAAGGCTCTGCAGAGGGATATGGATGGGCAAGATTTATGTGCCAAGTCCAATTGCGTGACATTCACATGATATTGCCTGGAGAAGAGAAGGCTCTGGGGAGAGCTGAGAGTGGCCTTTCAGTATCTAGAGGGGGTATATAAGAAATAAGGGAACAGACTCTTCAGCAGGGTCTGTTGGGATAAGACAAAGGGAAATGGTTTCTAGCTAAAAGAAGGCAGATTTAGCTTGTATATAAGGAATTTTTTTACACAGTGGCATTGGTTGCCCATAGAGGCGGTGGTGCCCCATCCCTGCAGACAGCCGAGGTCAGGGGATGGGCTGTGAGCACTGATGGAGCTGTGGGTGTCCCTGCTCAGTGCTGGGGTGGCACCAGATGACTTTCAGGGTCCATTCCAACCAACTCCAACCATTTTGTCATTCTGTGATTCTATGACATTCAGCAAGGCTAAGTACCAGGCCCTGCACTTGGGCCATAACAATTCTATGCAGCAGTATATGCCTGGGGAGGGGTGGCTGAACATCTGCCAGTCAGAAAAGTACCTGGTTGAACATGAGCCAGCAGTGTGCCCTGGTGGCCAAGAAGGCCAATTACATCCTGGCTTGTATCGAAGTAGTATGGCCGGTAGGACTGGAGAAGTGATTGCTCGTCCACAGTCAGTACTGATGAAAGCACACCTCAAGCACTATATTCAGGTTTGTGCCCTCCTCTACCAGAAGGACACTGAGCTGTTGGAATGAGTTCAGAGAAGAGCAATAAAGCTGGGGGAAACAAGGCTTAAAATAAGTGGCTGAGGGAACTGCAGTTGTTACTGTGAGGGAAGATGTCATTACTTTCTACGAGAACCTGAAAGGAGGTTGCAGCAAGGAAAATGTCAGCCTCTTATCTCAGGTGACAAGTGAGCAAATTACAGGAGGTAAGGAAATGTCCTCTAATTACACCAGAGGATGCTTAGATTGGAAATCAAGAAGAATTCCTTCGCAAGAAGGATGGTTAGGCATTGAAACAGGCTGATGTGTCTGATGGGATCTCTTGAAGTATCACCAAGGGAAGAGCAGTGGGACTGAAGACAAACTGGTGTCATTTGAATTTACATGGCAACATCTACTGGTCCAAAAACTGCAAAGAAAGGGAGCAGAGGAACACAGGAGAGTAGGGGGTAACAAATCATGGAAAAATGATCTGCTTGAATTATCCTCAGGGAGCTTCACCAGTGAATATTCTCTATGAAGGGCTCAAAGGGGGGATATCTGGCAGTGTATGAAAAGAGGACATCTGATTTTTAAAGAGTGCTGTTCAAATCCTCATGCCGTTTGGTAGCTGAGAGCTGCTGAAACGATTCTGATATTTCACAGGAGGAAAACAAACGCTGAACTTAGCAAACCATACAATATACTCTGCATTGTGTGACCTTTTCAAATCGAAACTGGATATCTGGGAAGAACTTGTATCACACTTTAAAAAGGAGATCAAACAGTATGCCCGCTGTGTATCGTGTTACTTTAAAAGGTTCATTCACTTCTCATGTGCAAGATGGTTTTTAAAAAGTGACTGCTAATTATGAGCAGTGGGAGGGAGGTAAAAAAGTCAGTGGTGAGGGTTCCTTTAGGAATTTATTGCCTCTTGTATTTCCAGCTGTGTTATTGTTCAAAAGGCACTTTCCATGTGTGCGCCACATGAGTTCAGCAGAGATGCTCTTTAATATGAGTTTATTTTATTTTTATTTATAGGTCAAAGAGCGGTTACACAAATCATCAACATGAGGAGTGTGTGAGCCTGAGACATCACATGGAGAGAAAACTCCAAGAACTGCAAGGAGAGCTCGTTTGTCAGAAACAGGTATAATACAGAGAAATAATGTCGTATTGCTGCAACGACACCCAGCAGTCATTTGTTTATTATGTTCTGATGGAACACTGCTGTATTTTTGTAAGGTTGTTGTTGTTTTTGCCTTCTTTATGTTGCCGCTGTTAAATTGGTGAGATGCATAATGACAGATTAGAAAAGTATGTACTACTTGTTTAGTAGCTGTGGCCTTACTTGTCTGGCAGCTGCCCCTTGTGAGGAACTGCTGGGAATGTGTTTAGTAATCTGAGAGTGTGTAAGATTGCTTGATGTAGGCTGCACACTGCTAAATTTGTTAACCTTGAAACTGCAGAAAAGGTCAGCCTCTGGAAAGCAAGAAGAAGCTTTAGGCAGGATGGGTAATGTATGCTGCTTATCATACTCTTGATTATGAGACTTTCCCCCCATTCTACCTCTTTTATTGCTATCGTTTCATCATAAAATAATTATCTCGCTAACTGACAATGGAATTTGACCTTCAACTGTGATACTGCAGGGATGGGGTGCAATTTTTCTCACCTCTGTATATTTAAAAAACTTAAAACGATACCTTCCTTATTTTTGTATTAAAATGATATTACAGGGATGTCAAAAGAGGTCAAATTTTAGCCTGTCATCCAAACCAGTATATTATATAAATGAGAGTGGTAAAAGGGATTGTTAGGCAATTACAGCTTGAGTACCCTCCCATTCTATTCTCCTTGCCTTCAATATGATATATCTGCTAAAATAACCTATCTGAGGGTGGTGAGGCTCTGGAATAGGCAGCCCAGAAGCACTGTGGATGCCCCATTCTGGAGGTGTTCATAGTCAGGTTGGATGGGCAACCTGAGCTGGTGGGGGGCAGCCCTGCCCACAGTAGGAGAGGGTGGAACTGGATGATCTTTAAGGTCCCTTCCAACCCAAGCCATTCTGTTGTTGTTTGCATGAAACCAAGAAGACACTGAATAACATCTAATGTGAAAGGAACTTTAGATAGAGATAGAAAAGGAGAGATGCAGGGCTAGTGTTGGTGTGGGTAATAGGTGAAGGAATCACAGAACTGGAAGGGACCTCTGGAGATCCCCAAGTCCAAACCCCTGCCAGCACAGGATTCCCAGAGTGGGTTGCACAGAAAAGCATCCAGCTGAGCTTTGAATATGTCCAGAGAAAGAGACCCCACAGCCTCTCTCACAGTGCTCTGTCACCATTTGGATACATTTTTCTTAGTGGGCAATATTGGTGATAGGTGGATGGTTGGACTAGATGATCTTAAAGGTCTTTTCCAACCTTAATGATTCTGATTCTTCACTGTAAGGTTTATCCTTGCATTCATATGGAACTCCTTCTGTCCCAGTTTGTGTCCATTGCCCCTCATCCTGTCACTGGTCCCCTCTGCTTGGCCCCTGCTTTTTAGGTATTAAGCATTGATAATATCCCCTCTCAGCCTTCTCTTCTCCATGCTGAACAGCCCCAGAGCTCTCTGCCTTTCCTAATACAGGAGATGCTCCACGCCTGTAATCATCTTTGCAGCTCTCTGCGGGCCTCCTTCTAGGAGATCCCTGTCTTTCTTGAACTGGGGAGCCCAGTTCTGTGGGCTCAGTGCTGTGCCCTCCCCAGGGCAGAGCAGAGGGAGCACCTCCCTGCCCTGTTGCCTGCATTCAGTGCAATGCACGCTGGAGAACCATTGGCCTTCTTGGCCACAGGGCACACTGCTGGCTCATGGCTGACCTGTTGGCCACAGAATGTGTGGGTGCTGTTCCACAGAGCTCCTTTCCAGCAGCTCAGCCCCCAGCCTGTACTGGTGCATGAGGTTATTCCTCCCCAAGTGTACCTTGTTAACAAAAAGCCACTTCCTATACTATTCTGTTTGTTTCCATAGCTGATGCTAAAACTTCAGCTGTGTAAGGGTTCTGGAACTCTAAAAACTAATTTAAATAGTGATTTAATTAGAGTTCTTAAGCTTATTGTCTTTCCATCTTAGGTGAAACTGCTGACCAGAGAACTGGAGGCCCTCAGAATGACTGGAATGAAAGCATCAGAATCAGCACAAGCAGCAGAATTGGTTAAGCTGCAACTGGAGAAAGAGGACAAGTACAAGAATTGGGAATTAAATGATTCTGTAGCTGTGAGAAATGCCTGGTATTGTGCAATCTTGATCACGATCAGAGTAAACTGGTTTGCAACTTACTCTTCACATATATATATATAAAATATATATATATATTTGCAGCAGCTTCAGATGTTGTGCATGGACTAATTGATCTAGTAATAGATGTGATTATAAGAGGAAGAGTTAGCCCTTTGTGTGAAATATCTGCTATTCAGCCTGTATTTCAGGTTAATCCTGTTGTGTTCCCTCTGAATGTAACCTGTCTCACTTTAAAAATAATATTTAACTTTGAAGTTCTAATGGCTCAGTGGTATCTTCTGCCTTTACATGAAAAAAGAGTGCTTCCACCAAGCAGAGGATATAATGGAAAAACTTAGTTCTTCCCACTTCTAGACTGTAGTTTGTCTTAGCATCCAGTGTTCTTCTCACTTGAGCTCAATCTATTGAGTTCAGTTGTGTTCAGCCATAGCTTTATTCTTTTGCTAAGGAGCTGGATAGACTGCAAGTACTGTGACAGAAAGCAACTTATTCAAATCAGAAATTATTGCTGCTTTTATTTTAATTTTTTTTTTATTCATCAAATCACTCTGAGGAAGCAGCTTGTTCTTTGTGCTAATCACAAACTTAACGTCCTGTGGTAAATTGGAGTTAAGCTCTCTTCTGTTTCTGCTACTTCTGACAATGATTTTTGGAATTCATTCAAACAAAATTGATAAAGTAAATCAACAGTGCAAAAACGAATGTTCCTTGTGTTACATGAAACCTCACTTTATCTCTTTGCACGTTCCAGGGAGAAAGAGCCATCTCATGTTGATAAGAAAAAGGATGCCTTGTCAGCTTCATTGGAAGAAGCTCCAATCAAACAGTTTAAAAAGCTGAAGAAACAGATTAGAGGACTACAGATAAGACAGAAAAGTCTGGAGGCAAAGCTGCGCAGGAAAGAAGGGAATCACAGTGCTTGTGTAAGAGGGGAAGATGCCCTTATTAAAAAGTGAGTCACATGATTTTTCTTGTTTCATAAGTTGTGAAGAAAGAAATTCAGAACATCATATTTAGCAGATTTGGGCCCAAATTGTTTAAAGGAAAAGGTCATGGTAATATATGGTACCATATGTAAATGCAAAAAGCCATTTACAAAAGAGGGAAATGCTACTGAAATTGTTAGATAGGAGCTTGAAAATGATGTGGTTGGAAAGGATTAGGGTCCTGCATGACTGAAAACAATGACTGGGAATCTCTGGTGGAGAAAGTGAAACAGCGTTACAGGTAGGGACACTAACCAGGAGTATTTTTGTGGTCAAAAAGGAGCAGTGGCAGATTGAAGGGGAATAAAACATTTCAGTTCCTTGAAATAATTAAGTTGTTTCAAGTAATATGCCCTGGAAGCATTCAGACCTGGCTCTGGGCAGCCTGGTCTGGTGACCCTGCACATAGCAGGGGGAGTGAAACAAGCTGATCTTTGAGCTCCTTTTCCACCCAGGCCATGCTATGATTCTATCATTCTATGATTAATATGATGCCTTTGTGCTGTTTTGTCATGATAACAGGACTACTCTCGTGTATGAATGGAAATGTGACCATAATTCCTTGATTGTAAGCTCTCAAAATGTAAATTCTTTCTTCTGCCAAGCTGTCTGCTTGCGTTTTGTTGCAATTTGGTCACACCAAAACGTATTGTTTATTGCCTTAGTAATTCATTCCTAACACACATCCTCCTCACTGCACAGCAGGCTCAAGATAATGGCATTCTGTGTTGTATTGACCTGTCACTTAAGAAAGATACAGGCTATCTAAGATCGTGGGATGGAATGCTTCTAGCATGAGAGCATGCTAGAAGCACAGTGCACGTTTTCAAGTTTGCAGGCATCAGCCCCATGCAGCTTCCCAGCTGATTTTCTGGCTCAGCTCAAGGAAAGGCAACAGGTATCTGGTACAAAGAAATGTGTAGGGTATGCATATAACAAAATATATATGTTGAAAAATGGGACAAGGAGAAAAGAAGGCAGAAAGGAAGGCCAAGGCTTTAAAAACAAACCAACACAACACCGGGGGGGAAAAAAAAATTAAATACTTTCATTTTCTGAAGTCAGCAGATTTTGCTCTGTGTATCACAGGTATAAACAAGAAATGTCAATGGAAGCTGAGCAAGAACAGCTTCTGGAACAGAGTAAAACCCACGCAGAACTGGACTGGCAGCTCTGTGGGAATGCTGAAAATCACCAGGATCAGAAATCAGAGGATCTAACTCCAAGTGTGTCTTTAGCACGAGAGCAGGTGAGAAGTTCCCATTAACTATTTAGGAACTGTTTGTTGCACAGAGATCTATGGAATATGTTGCATTGTAGTATTCCTTGGGTGAAGCATTACCAGAATAGCTGCCATGGATGATTTCTGACAGCTGCTGTTGTACCTTGTAATGTAGTCAGGGCAGACTGGGAGATGGGAATGCTTTTCTTTTGGCTTTAAAGCAGAAAGAAGTCTTCTCAGAGCAGCGCCAGGCCAAAAAGAGCTTCATAGATCACAGTACAGCTTCACTTCTGCCAAGGGAACAATGTTGGACCTGAAAAACTCAGAGGTTTTTGTATGGGGGCGGAAAAAAAACCCATCTGTATTTTGTGAAGTGTACAAGCTGCTGCTTCTGAAAAACGAAATACAGTATTAGTATGTTTATTGCCTGGGGAGAGTTACACAGTGTGCTGACAGTAATTCTCAATGGCCAGCTGCCAAATAAATCCATGGGTACAGAGAAAGCAGTTGTTTCTGAACTTTGGAACACAGACATTTACTCTGGTGTTTTATTTTACCATTTTCCCACAAATTATTAGTAAGCATTTCTTCTTACTAGGGGGACTGGACTTGATGATCTCTGGAGGTCCCTTCCAAATCCTCCAATTCTGTGAGTCTGTATGATTCTGTATTAACAGGCGTAGCATAGGAATACATCTGAGACCTGGAAAATCCTTGTCCATCTCACATTAAGATGTTGTGATAATGAAACCAAATTATTTTGCCATGTAGGCAGTTTTTGATGGAGGAAAAGGAATGTGAGTTGAGTCCCAATCTTTGTCCATATATTCCTTTTCTCTTTATTTAATATCTACTCCTTTTGTACTTGAGACACTCATCTACTTTGTTGTCTTCTTCTTCCCTTCCCTCCTAGGCTGAAGTGGATCTACAGAAGACTGACTACAGTTTGCATGAAGTGGAGTCTGTTCCTTCTGCTTTCCCTGTTAAGAAACAACAATTAATACAGTCACCATTGTCAAATTGTGACATTCTTCCTGAAGGAGAGAAGCAGGTTAGACAACACTCACATCTATCTTGGATCAGTTCATCTTGAAATGACAGCTTTGTGGGGCTTGTTTCCATTGGACTTCTTGTAAAGAATTCTCCTGAGGCACCTGTTTAATTCAAGATGTAGGCATATGTAGGCTGGAATGCACAGAGGTTAGATGTCACAGGTTTTGTTATGGCTGGAGCCCATACCCACTAGGAAAAGCAGCAAGCTGTATGCAGAAAGCCAGTCCAAAACAAGACAATGTGCTGTAATTGTGACACATCAGAATGGGAAAAGCTATTTTCTGGAATGTTCCTGAGACACTTTGTTGCAATTCAGGCTAGATTTTGAAGTTGGGAAGTTAGAATTTTAAGATAGATCTTCAAAATATCAGTTTTCTAACCAGTTAAAGTAACATATTTTGTTTTAGTATTGCAAGCAAGTTTTCCTTTCATTCCTACCTACTAAAATACACAGGTTAAAAAAGAAATACTATTCAAAATTGCAAACATAGTGCTGGTTTGCAGGTGTGCTGAAGGGTTGTGCACTATTATGAGTAGAAAACTGTCTTTTGTGATAGAATGAATGTAATGAGTGTGCTGCAGTGCATCCTACTAGGCAGTCACGGATGCTCAGCAGTAAACCAACAGGAGTTTGTCATCAGACCACAGTGAGAAAACAAAGCAGTGTAAACACACCTCATGTCTTCTGAATCCAGAAAGCGGTGTATTGAGGAAGATAGTTCATGAAAACAGTTTCTATAATAAAATACACGCAGGTAGGTGAAGAGCACAAACTTCTTTCAGAGCACGTTTTCCATCTGACCCTGGACTGATCTGCAAACTAATAATTCAGGTACAGAAAGAATCAAGGTTCAGGTGAGAGACCTTCTTTCACTGTTCATTTGTACTGTTCTGTCCCACTGCAGTCTCTTGTGCTGCTACAAAACTTTGTTTTACAGTTACATTTTTTTGTTTTACATTTTTGGCCTGTAGGACAAACCATACACATCTCAGCAAACCCAATTTTATCTCTGATTTATATGAAGGATTAATGCTTCAAAACCAAATGAAGAATAGCAAATATTCAGTGTTCTGAACAAGAACAACTTCTCTCTCTTTTTTTTTTTTTCTGTACAAAGTGACTTGTAAGCAATAGGACAAAAATGATTAGATTTGAATCAATGATCCTTTCTAAAGAAGCAATAGTGTGTTGGCTAGCATCTTGTTCAGACTACTAAAGCAAGGAACATTAATATACAAATCCTATATAATACCATATGGTTAACATATATGTCCTTTCTTCTGTGGTCTGAGACTCCATGAAGGCATGAGAAATCTTGTGCTAATCGTTCTTGGACTCTAATTTAGCACCAGAAATGTGAAACACCAGACAAAAATGGAAATTTTAGCTTATAATTAATTTTGAATATGACATGGATCGTGTGTGCCTAACAGGAGCATGCTGATGCCATGCAATGGCACACATAAGGGAAGATTTCTTACACAGAGTGTTGCTCAGGAATGAAGGTTTTTACCATGCTTCACTTTTATTTCACAGACATTTCAATCTGATGATAAAAGTTATCTCAGGAAAGATATTCCTGGCTCGGAGATACAAAAGCTACAGCAGCAAAATGCCAACCTTCGGGCCGTTATTGCACAGATGAGGAAAGAAATGGAGAGCCTCGATGAGCAAACACCATCCTCAGTGCCTCAGAGAGAGCAAAGTGCCCCTGGCCACACTGCAGGCATCCCACCACTCACTGCTGCTGTCCTGATGGGAAGGGCTGAAGGTGCTGTCACACAGCTGGCTGTGTAACTGTCTTTTTTCTTAGGTAACAGCAAGAGTTTAAAACATCTCAGTGTTAAAAAATGCATAACGCTTTGAGCTGAATCACATTCTACCACACCTTGTCACAAAGTGCCAGGTGACCAATAGGTTTTGTTGGCTTTTCTTGGAAGCATTTATTATATTACTAACTACAAACCTCCATCTTTTTTTTTTTTTCTTGTTTTCCCTATGGGAAAGTCAAGGCTGATAGCACAAAGAAAGGAACTACAGAAGGTACATCCACATCCAGATATATCTGATGAACATTTGTGAAGTTTGGTTTTGTTTAGCACCAGCACGGGTGGGAAAATGGCTTTTTTGATATAAACATTCTTGTGGCTTTTGGAACTATGGAGAAAATAGGGACAGAATCAACTCCAACTTGAGGACGGAATATTCAGCACTGGTTTCATTTCATCTGAAAAATAAATAGGCGAGGTGTCACTTCCTCAAGGACTCATGTGGAAGAGGTAGCCCTGTTCTATAGGACCTTCTACCAATTGTGTAAAGGCAGGTGAATATTGTGGGATCTGTCTGTGCCCCATTTATGTAAGCATTGAACCTCTGATTGATTAAAGCTATTCCAGAGCCACTATGAATTGTTTTCTGTATTTCAGAAAACTCCAAGGGGTTTGTTGAAAGCTGTCCTGTTGTACCAAATATTGTGCCCTTATTAGCCTTCTCTCTTTTAATGTAATTAATTTATCCTTCTCTCATTTATCCTTACCATTTGCAGAATTCATTTTAAACAGACTTTATTGTGTCATTAACACAAAAATGGGACATAATGAACAAATGGATTGTGTGGGCATTCTTAATGAATATATGCATATTCTGCTTAATAGCTTAGCTAAAAAGGAGACTTAAGAAATAATTAAAGCAAAAACTCTTTTGATTTTAAATTAAAAAGAAAAATACACAGGAGTAGTTCTGTCATACAGAACTTAGTGAAAGTTGATCCTCTGTTTTGGAAGATAGAGTCCGAAACAGAGAAGATTGATGGCTGCTGCAGTTCAACAGTCTCCAAGATAACCAGTAATTTTTGTCAGCTGGTTAATATGAGTTTTCAGAAATTAATTACTAATTTATTTTTTCTACTGCTGAAATTCTTTATTCGACTAAAATAATACTACTTCTATCCCTTTGAAAATATGTGGAGATTTTATTCAATCTCTAAGAGGGATTATGATGTTAAATCCACATTGTTTAAGATGAGAGAGTATCCCGGAGGGGTACTTCTGGTTTGGAGAAATCCTTTCTTTTCCCTGCTTTGTCCACATTAATCAAAATGTTCAGACTGCCATTTGTACTGGAAGTAAAGGAAGCATTTTTTAGGATTAATTTCAATTTATTGGTGATTTGCTCCCACTGTAGCAGAAAGAAACTGCTGCATCTTGGCTATTCTTGTTATACTGATATTGCCAGTTGCTCAACAATTAAGCAGTTCACTGCTGGAAGAAGAAAAAACTTCTGTCTGTGTACTCCTTGCCCACAAACTGAGTTTTCTAATATCTCATCTACAGATACATACATGTTGTGTAGCTGACTGATGTTTGCACACCATGAGATTGCACAGCTTCTTATATTTCCTCAGCTCTGTTTACAGTGCAACTACTGAAGTGGCATAGATGTGTAATAGTAAGAAAAGGTTATGAAAAACTAAACAGAAATGTGTGTATTCACACTGTACTCCTCTCTATTTATTTAGGTTCATTCTGCACAGACCAAGTTTCAGGGAGAACCATGTCGAGTGATATGAATGTCAGCTCAGCTAGCTTGGGTTGTGTATTAAACCCAGGCACAGACAAGGTAAGAAGAGGTTTCAATCAGCTTAAATAGGGCTGTGTGTAATTAAGTAAATGGCATGTTAATTTTGCCTGAACAAATATTAAAAATGCAACTTACATGCTGTCATGTAGTCAGAAATGAGCCAACATTCTTTCGAGGGAATAAATTTTGACTGGCCAGTCCTGATACTCAAGCTTTTTTTGATATATGTATATATAATACCTAAAATCTTTCAATGTGCTTGTAATGAGGTGGCAGGAGATGATGCTGTACATATAATCCTGGCAACCCTCACTGTTGGCACAAGCTGAGGGATGTAGGGATGGAGCGTGGCCCTGCTGAAAGGGACTGGGGGTACTGGTGGTGCCAGCACTGTGCACCCTCAGCACAAAAGGCAATGGGATCCTGAATTGCAATGAAAGCAGTGTGACCAGCAGATCTGCTCCTCTGCTCTGTGCTCTGAGACCTCAGTGGAAGCGCTGTGTGTGGATGTGGAGCCCTCAGTGCAGGAGAGACACAGACCTGTTGGGGCACAGCCAAAAGTGCTCCCAGGGGTGGAACAGCCCTATGAGGACAGGCTGAGGGCTGTGCAGCCTGGAGAAGGGAAGGCTCTGGGGAGAGCTGAGAGCAGCCTTCAGTCCCTAAAGGGGCTGTAAGATGGGGACAGACTCTTTAGCGGGGTCTGTGAGGATGGGATTGGGGGAAATGGATCAAACTAAAAGAGGGGAGGTTTAGATTGGATATAAGGAAGAAGTTTTTACACTACAAGCAGTGAGGCAGTGGCACAGGTTGCCCATAGAGGCAGTGGTGCCCCGTCCCTGCAGACAGCCGAGGTCAGGGATGGGCTGTGAGCACTGATGGAGCTGTGGGTGTCCCTGCTCAGTGCTGGGGTGGCACCGGATGGCCTTCAGGGTCCATTCCAACTCCAACCATCCCGTGATTCCATCCCGGTTCTTGCTCGTCACAGCGCTGCGTTCCCCCAGATGTCCGCTAGGGGGCAGCGCGGCACTGGAGCACAGGGCAGCGGGACAGCAGGGAGGAACGCGTGGTGCGGAGCAACGAGCGGGTCAGTGAGTTCTCTGCTACCTGTGTCGTGGGGATTTCATAGAATCACGGGATGGTTGAAACTGGAAGGGACCCTAAAGGCCATCTGGTGCCACCCCAGCACTGAGCAGGGACACCCACAGCTCCATCAGTGCTCACAGCCCATCCCCTGACCTCGGCTGTCTGCAGGGATGGGGCACCGCCGCCTCCATGGGCAACCTGTGCTGGTGATTTCTTCCGTGGTTTAATGTGCCCCACATTGCTGACAAAATCTTGAATATGGGCTCAAAAAGAGACTGTAGGCTTCAGCTCCTTTCTAAGGCATGTTTGTACCGAATTCTTAAACATGCAGGCAACGTGTTTTTTCAAAATATTTTTATGAGTCTCATCTGTTTTCTCAGGGGTCGAATAACAGAGCTATGGACAAAGAGGTGATAGATTTTGGCTCTGTCTCAGATAACTGTTGTCCTCATGGTGGTCAGCATGGTGTCAGCTGCACGCTGCAAGGAACACCAAATAAACTGAAGGAAGCAGTGAGAACAATGTCAGTTCTGAGCCAAGAGAAGCAGCAGCTGATTGAAATGGGAAACAGACTCAGGACAGATCTTGGAATGATATTAAAGGAAGGTAATAAATGTATTCTAATGGTAGCTTACACATGAAAAATAAAACCCATCAATCTGTTCATTCTCTGAGCTGGAGAGAAGTAGATTTTAATACACACAAAAAAAGATGCTGCATATGGCTGATCCTTGAGCTGCATAGCTTGGGTGAGACTGCAGTGCTGACTGTTGCTGCCAGCATAACCTGTGCCAGGGGCTGCTATCACAGAGTAATGGCAGGCTTTGGTGTAGGGCTACTTGGTGCTCAGATGTCAGTGTGGGAAATGGAAGCTGAACTGCTGCTTTGAAGCAATGGTTTATCTCTTGTGCTGAACACGAATTATTTATGACAGTGGAAAGGAAATAAAGCAAGCAGAATCAAGAGTAAGTAAGGAGTGTTGTAAGTATGTAAGAGTAAGTGAGAAAATGTTACTGTGGGCATTTAAATTCTATGCAATCATTACTCTGTCAGTAAAGCAGAGGAAAAAGGAAAACAATGCTAGGCCATTTTCACATGGTATTGAATCTCCAGTGAGAAGACAACCCTTGCTGAAAATGTCATATTGATAACAGCAGAGAATGCATTCCTCCATTTTTTTTTCTCTTTTATAGGACTTGGGCATCCTATTAGCCCAAAGCTCTGCACAGTTTGTGTAGGCTCTGGTGGCCTTTCTCCAAGAGAACTTGTCAAAAGAACACAGTGTCAGCTTTCAGCTTTAAGACATCTGCAACACAAGCTCATAACACAGGTAATCACACACCCTCGGGAATGTGGTGATCATGAAGAGTTAAGCCAATTGATACCATTTTCCTTTAAAATTCTACACCAAAATGCCTTTCACTGACTTAAGCTCAAGTCCTTTTTTGGCACCTGGGAGGATTTGTAGTTGTGGGGTTCTATTTGGAACTTCACTGTTTTAAATCACTGTTTTCATCTCAGGGAACTTGAGAAACACTTGTGTTAATGCAGTATAACTACAGCACTGAACTACAAGCGTGAGTTTCATAAAGCTTGGTGTTAAATGAGTAAAATAAGGTCAGTTGAAGGATTTGCAGCATTTTCTAAGATAGACTTGAAAATGATTGATCAGTGAACATACTGCCAAGTATTCAAGCTCCCTTGTCCAAATTATTGCACCAACACGTTTCCCATTTATGAAGGCAGAATGTGTAATAAACATGTCTGTAGTCTTTTGTACCTAGAATATAACTTTTAATAGTTAAATAGTTGCTTTCCTGAGAGAGACGAGTGGATCAAACCTGGCTCTCCCAGTAGTTAGTGGCAAACTTCCCAATGACTTCACCAGAGTCAGGATTTCATTGTGTACTTTACTCAATTGATCAGCAGATTTGTTCCTGAGGATTGTGTCAGTGCAGCTGATTGTCGGCGTGGTTTTGAGGGCAGCAAACAATGTTCTGTCAGAAAGGGTGAGGTTGTTGCTCTGAGGCATGGAACTCCAGTAGAATTATTAACCAAGTTCAGCTGGGGAAATACTTCCTCTGGGAACCTCTCTGGGTTACTTGTTTCAGCCATCACTGAGTAAAGAAGAGTGGGATTTAGTAGTGATTTTGTTGTTGTTTTGGTTTGGTTTTCTCTTGTGGTCAAGTGGAGTGTCCTGTGTTTCATTTTCTACTTACTTCCTTTCGTTTTTCTACTACATACTGCTCAGAAGGGTATGGTTCAGTTGTCTTCACCTCCTCCCACCTTCTTCACCAGATATTTAGGCACGTTTGTAAGATCTCTCCTGACATATCTCTTCTGGAAACTAAACAAGGCAAGATTCCCCAGCTTCTTGTGTGCACAGCAGATGCTTCAATCAATCCATCATCTTTTTGGCTGTTTGCTGCACTTGCTTCAGTATGGCTGCATTCCTTCTGCTACAATTTCGACTTTTCTGATCTCTCATGTCTCCCATATTCTTTTAAAAGTCATACAATTTTATCTTTCTGTTATAAAAACAAATACCTTTTGAAAATCCATGGTTTGTGAGGGTTAGTGTTTGTGTGCAGCCAGTTGGTGTGCTGAGCTCCAGAAGCAGTCCTACCTTTCCCGCTGTAGGATTGCTTTGAGGTCGTGGTTGAAGTGGTATCACTGAGTCTATTCCAGCTCTGGAGATGTTTGGGGTAATGTCTGTGACAGATGTGCTGGATTTTGTCCAAACTAGAATCAAGGATCTCCCTTCTTACATTGAAGCTGTTCATCTTCAGTATTCCCATTCCAGGCTGTTTTTAACCCAAAATATATCCACTGAGAATCCAACCCCTCAGCTGAGGTTGATCTCCAGGCTGAGCTTCCAAGCACTGCTGTTGTCATGTTTCGTTCATTTGTCCTTTTTCCTCTAGGTGATCACTCTTACTAGCCATAATACCTCCATTCCTGTGTTCAGTATCATCATCCTTACCAAAAACAGAGACAATTTCTTACTATCAGCTATGGACATCACACCTACAGGAATTTTGTTCTCGGTTATTTTATATGATGGGCATGTGTTTCTTTAGTCTTAAATATATACCAAAAGATCATGTTAAAGTCAGTGTTTCATTTCATTTCCTATCCCAAGGTTGGGGCAGTTGACTTTTCATCAGATCTCACTTTAATTGCTACAGATTGAAAGTTAATGGGATTGTGGCATAATTACTTTAGTTTTGTTTTAACTTACTGAGAAAGCACCTTTCTATGGCTGTTCATTTTCATTTTTTCTCTTTTCCCACCATACTTTGGTAGTTTTTTCTTCTATAATTTAATCATGGACAGACAAAAGTGAAGGATGACCCAACAACATAAAATTGATTAACAAGCAGGATGATAATAACAGCAATAATAAGAAATTAAGATCATGAACAAAAATTAATAAGGAGTTTATTTGGAGGATAGTTTGGCCCTGTTGATCTGAAGGGGATATATTTTTATTTAGTATTATTTATACCTGATTATTTTAAATATGGCAGCATAACAGCGTAGTGAGCTATAAATGTGTTATTTCTAGAGGTTGTGAGTGATTTGTGTTAATGGAATATTTTGTGTTAGGAGCTGCAATATGCAAAGCAACAGCATCTCTCCAGGATCTCTTCTTTAATTGCCTGGCCCATCTTAAAGGGAGAAAAAGCTCCAAGCAGCTGTGGAGAAGAAACAGAACTGCTGTCTGCTGAGGTACATTGCAATTTTATCATCAGTCTGATTTGCCTTCAGTTGGATTTTCCAACTGGAGTCCCTCAGCTATGGTTTGCTGAGAGACGTATACATTTAATAAGGGATGCTTTGTTCCTATACAAAATAGTGTTTGTAAGAGAGCTTTGTTCTAACACTTAATAAACCAGGCTATCTCAGTCACTTCTATGATGTTCGTCTTCTTGTACAACATCTCCAAATCTAAACCAATAATTTTCATTTTCTGATCTTGCCTCTGTGCTGAAATACTTCTATCTTTCTAAGACCACGAGTGTTAAACTGTTTTCAGATGTCTTTAGAGTGAAAAATGTATATCTTTATAAGATGGTATTTGAACTTGCACAGGTTCAGCTCAATTCCTCAGCTGGAAATTATGGGCCAAAGCAACAAAAGGCGGCTGCTGCACCCTCAAAGATTCAAAGTCAGCCACCCAAGGAGAGCCCTGATCAAGCCCAGCAGGTCTGGATTTCTTCATCTGGAGCACACAGTCCGTGCCAAGGTATTTGGCAAACTTTAGAAATCAAACTCTTCTTCTCTCAGTCCTCAAAACAATGCTAAACAATGTGTGCATGCTTTGCAAATAATCACAGTACTTAATTGTTCCAGAAGCAACCAAGTGCAGTTGTGAATTCTGCCCCTTTCCACTGACTTTTTTACATTAGCACTCCTGGTGTTACAGTCCTGTGGTCTGAATCTAATGATCTAATCAGTTACTTTAAGGCACTTTTACTCTTGCTTCAGAGTTATCCAACCATTTAGAGGGTACAGCTCTCTGCCATTGTTACAAATACTTTTTTTTATTTCTAATCTTCTTAAAAACACCTGTGGAAAATGCAGATACCCTTCTGCACTGACATAATCTGAACTTTATTTGCGGCACATATGAAAGTATCTATCTGAAAGCTGCAAAGTTCATGTGTTGCCAAGGGACTGTTAGATCAAATTGTAAAGCTATAAATCCTCACTTAGTGATTATTTTTATGGCAGTGTAATGGCCATAATACTACTTAATGCACTGAGACCGGAAGCCTAGAAGTGAGATTATGAGTGTAGCACAGTATGTGATGCAGGCACACTGAACTAAGGCTTGTTATTTATCAGTATTTTGTAGCCCAGTGCAACAAGTTGTTCAGCCTGGAGAAGAGAAGGCACCAGGGATACCTAATAACAGCATTTCAGTATCTAAAGGGGAGCTGTAGGAAAGAAGGGGACAGATTCTTTAGCAGGGTCTGCTGGGATAGAACATGGGGAAATGGTTTCAAACTAAAAGAGGGCAGATTTAGATTGAATATAGGAAAGTTTTTTACACTGTGGGCAGTGAGGCAGTGGCACAGGTTGCCCAGAAAGCCTGTGGTGCCCCATCCCTGCAGACAGCCAAGGTCAGGGGTTGGGCTGTGAGCACTGATGGAGCTGTGGGTGTCCCTGCATTGTATTGCAGATGAATGTTACGTGTCTCTCAAACTATTGGGCTGTTCATGAAGTAATCTTTAACTGGAAAACCACAGAAAAATGTTTTAACTTTTGCCAGGGATGGAAGAAAACATAATGGCTTTAAATTATAACACTAGAGAAACCTTAAGGGTGGCTAATAATGGAGTATGTTGCCCTGGAGAGATAGACTCTTCTTTATTGAAGGTCTTTGTAAGTTGAGACAGATGTTTTTTCAGAATGTTTCAAGTCAATATGATTTTTATTTCTTAATATGGAGCATAGACATCACAAATTGTTTCTTAGAAGGCTTGGGGGCTTGTGTGGATTGTTTAAAGTCAGTTTTGTTGTTATCATTGTCATTATTATTACTGAGATTTAGTGGCAGCTGTAGAGTGATGTGGCAGCCATGTAGCCTTTATATGAATAGTGGTCTGTAACCATGATATAGATACCTGTGTGTGGTTGTAACCTGTGTTATATACCTGTGTTTGGACTCTTTGATCTAGAAGGGATTGATCAAATGGACTTGAGCTCAACAGAGAGACTCTAAGATGGCTAGGGCACTGGAGCACGTGTACACTAAAATGGATTGAAAGAGCTGGGTTGTTCTGTCTGGAAAAGAGTCAATGGAAAGTCTGAGAGCTGCTTTTACATAAAAATATGTAATACCTAATGGGGCTTATGGACTATAAGAGCAGTTGTTAACAACAGCAGTACACCATGGTGCCAAACTCATGTGCATTGATACAACTGTAGGACTAGAATGATGTAATGCTGAGAGTCACTGTTCATGTGCTGTTCTTGTGGGGCTGGGACTGAAAGAGGAAGAGTATTTCAGGTCAGGCCTCTATTGACAGGATAAGCAAAAGGATGTCTTTGAAACATTGATAGTGCCATGCAGTTTCATGCTGCTTTGAGTGTGATGCAACACAACTGGCAGCCTTACAAGGACATCAGTTTCTTAATGTCTAGAAATTTCCAGCCACCATTGCAAAACTTACTGTAGATTTTTGAGGATCCAGAGAACAGTGAGAGGGAAAGATGATACTGCCAAAGCAAACCAAGTGTAACATCAGTAAGGGGTAACACTTTCTGGAGAACAACCTTAATTTGATCTCTGCATCCAGATTTACTCCAAGCAGAGCTTATTCACTGCATGCAGGCCCTGAAACACTACATTGCAAGAATAGAACTTCAATAAAATACAAATAAAAAAATATATATTCTGCTTAGCTTTCTCCACTGGGAAATTATCAAAATGGTATCCTTAGTTCAACCTGTTGGAATTCTACATTTTAGAAAACAAACAAACAAACAAAAAAAACCAAACTGGGCTGAGTTTTCTTGTTTCAGGCCATTCACTTTATTATATCCATCAAACACGTGGTCACAGTGAATAGAACCATTACAGAAATGGAGCTCCTGGTAGGTGTGCTTCAGATATAAGCGATGCACACACACCCTTGCAAGCTGAGTAACAGAAGATGGTTTGGAACAAAGGCAAGTGTGTCTGCTTGCTTATCAAACATCTGTTTTACAAGTCCAGTGCTATACAGATCTGTCAAAGCAGTAACTATGTTTTATGGGCATTCCTTGTGAAACAGCAAAAGATGTAGTGTGATAATTATTTTCTGATCCTTCTACATTTTTTCATGTACATGCCAGCAGGTTGGCATATCAAATAAGCCCCACAGTTTGCTATACTTGCAGCATGTGACACAATTCAGTGACTCTATATTTTGGGGTGCTGGTGGCACACATGTTAATGCTGAGTGGACTGTTATGTACTTTGATCATTTCACCATCAAATTCCGAGCTTATGGAAACTTTCAAGGAAGTCACAGACTAAAAAATATGCTCAATTTCTCTCTCCTTACTCTACCTGCTAATTTTTAGTTTATACTCTGGGAATGAGATGGTTTAAATATTTGTTTTGTGTGTTAATTCTGAAGATAAGTACAAATAAGGGGGTTAGAAGGAGCACAGGCTCCTATGATTCTGTGATTCAGGTTTTTTCTTGATTCTACGTTATTGAAAGGATCTTGCAAGAGAAATTGATGGATACAATTCACAGTGGTATCAAAAGCATCACTGTTGTATACAGACTGTACCAGTAAGACTGTACTTAACTATTTCTTTCCCTTTTGTATGTTCCTGAGAGCACCTGGGAGACTTTGGTAGGTCGTCTGTAACAAATGAGTTTTGAAGGTTGATGGCAGTCCACAGAATCATAGAATTGCATGGGCTGGAAGGGACCTTAAAGATATGCAGTTCCAACCCACTGCTGTGAGCAGGGCTGTCTCCCCCCCTAGATTGGGCTGCCCAGGGCTTGGGCTTGAACGGCTCCAGGGACAGAGCATTCAAAGCTTCCCTGGGCAGCTTGTGCCAGAGCCTCACCACCCTCTGAGTAAGAAATTTGCTCTTAATATCATCTAATCTACATCTCCTCTCTTTTAGTTTAAAACTGTTCCCCCTTGTCCTACCACTATCTGCCCACGTATATACAGCTTGTTCCCCTCCTGCTTATAAGCTCCCTTTAAGTATTGGAAAGCCATAATGAGGTCTCCTTGGAGCCTTCTCTTCTCTAGACTGAACAAGCCCAGCTGCTTCAGCCTTTCTTCATAGGAGAGATATTCCAGCCCTTTGATCATCTTTATGGTTTTCCTGTGGATCCAATCCAACAACTCCGCATCTTTCTTGTACGGGAGGCCCCTCAGGATGCAGTACTCCAGATGGGACCTCAAAAGGGCAGAGTAACCCAGGACAATCCCCTCCCTCTCCCTGCTGCCACCCCTCCTTTGATGCAGCCCAGGATATCGTTGGTCTTACAGGCTGAAAGCACACACTGCTGGCTCATGTCCCACTTTTCTTCCACCAGGACCCCCACATCCTTCCACACAGGGCTGCTCTCAAGTTCTTCTCCCAGTCCATACACGTGGTTGGAATTGCCTCGACTCAAGTGCAGTATTTTTTCTTTTTGAATCTCCTTACATTCACGTGGGCCCATTTTCCAAGCTCTCCATGTTTCTCTGATGGTGTTCCTTCTTCTGCAGCACTCAGCATGGTGTCATCTGCAAACTTACTGACGGTGCACTCAATCCCACTGTCTGTGTCACTGATAAAGATGTTGAAGAGCACTGGACCCAAGGCAGACCCCTGGGGAACACCCCTCCTGACTGGCCCCAGCTGGACATGAAGCCATTGACCACAAGCCTCTGGCTGCAACCATCCAACCACGTCTTTATCCACTAATATATTTCCGATTTAGAATTAAGAATATGCTGTGGGACCATATCAAAGGCCAGAAATTAAGGTAGATAACATCAGTTGCTCTTCTTGTGTCTACTGATGCCATCACTCCCTCACAGAAGGCCATCACATTGATGAGGCATGTTCTGGCCTTGGTGAAGCTGTGCTGGCTATCTTGCATCACCTCACTGTCACACATAACACTCAGAAGGGCCTGTTCCATGGTCTTCCCAGGCACAGATAAGATGCTCACTGGCCTGTAGTTTCCTGGATCTTCCCAACAGCCATCCTCTAAAGAAAGTTACTTGTCAAAAAAGCTGTATGCTTGCCTCTCAAAATCATGGCACACGTATACAATAGTGTGATTAGCTTCTGTACAAGCTGCAAGTTTTACAAAGACAAGAGTCACCTAGTAGAGTTTGACCATGAGACCACGGATTATAGCCAGTAGCATGAGAGGTGCTTTGTGTTACCATGTGAATTGCTCCTGATCAGCTGTCTCCTTGGGTTGGCAGACAGAGGTCATCAGTGCAAAGGGAACATAAGGCAATGTGTCTGCACTTAGAATGTCCCCATTTGCTTTATACACTTTTGGAGTAGGTGAAACTTGGCATTTTCCATGCCAAAGTAGGACTCCAATTTTAGTGGATAGTCCATCTGTACTTTTGAGAACTCTCACCTCCACAGCCATTCCCAGCAGAGGTCTGGGATAATTAGTTGTGTTTACATTGTAGCCTAACAAAGAAAGAGAAGAAGATGTTTTAAAGCAAAGTCACTTTTCTGGTTTATCACTTGAACTTGAAGTTTCTTTCAACCACTGTTCTCATTGTTGCTGTTACTTGCAAAGCTCTGTGCTCTGAAATTCTACACTTTATGGATCAAAAGTTATCTTAAGTGTTTCCACACTAGACAGAATTTCAACAGCTTTGACATCACTGACAGTTCTAAGAGCAATCCATGTGGGTAAAAAGCTGGCCAGAGAAACAGTCTAGTAAAATATTAACAAACAGAATGAGTGCTCTGGTTCTGGCTCTTACTTCGTTCTAACTCTAAGAAGAGCTAAAGAAAGGCTCCCGATTTCTCCTCTGTTGCATAAAACTTTTCATCTTTGAAGTGCTTCACAAATATTAACTAATCCCCTGGTTACGTTTTCTTTGCTTCAACATTCTTCTGCTCAATAGGAACTTGTTTGAGTTGGTGTTCTTTCCGAAGCATGGTCAGCCATGAGCAAATAGCTAGGGACTCCTTTTTTAAATAACATTTTCCATCTGGGGAAATGCCTGCCTCTTTCTAGATCTGAACAATAACAACATAAATAAAAATTAGGGAATATTGATCTCTGACTGTAAGCACAAATCAAGTAGAAGTTCAGCATTTCAACAACACATTTTTAGGTCTGCTTTCAAAAGCAGCTTGGGCTCCTCACTGTGCTCTCAGTAGCTCTTGTTAGTGAGGTCACTTGTGAAAGTGATTTATAGGCTTGAAGTTAGGCGTGCCTTTTCCTTATCTGATTGTTTGCTTGCGGAAATCAAGATACTGCATTTCAATTTCTTGCCACTGTGCATATCCCTGCTGATTTTATTGGAGGCCCTTTGGACATGTGAGCAATACCAAGCAGAACCAGAACCAGATGAAGGTCTTTATTCAGAGTTTGCTTGGAACATTTCAATTCAAATAGCATTTCTAATTCTGGGGCACTGGTTCTTTGTCTTTTTCTGCTTTGTAGAACTTGCCAGTTGCAGTTTAAATTGTTTAGATTTCTGTATTAACACAGATTTTTGTCTGCCCAGAACTTTTCAATAGCCACATGAAATGCTTTTGTTCCATGCTGTTGTTCTAAATACCTAAGCAGTCTTTAATAGTTACAGCTGTAACATCTTTAGTGCCAAGAGACAAGCACAGAGAAGACCTCAGAGGAAGGGATGCATGCGGTGCATTGATGTTTGGTTGCTTTGCCTTTGGATCTATAGGAGTAGGGCCTCCCACAAGATGCCTGAGAACCATGCCCTGGTTTGGATTCAAAAGGTCCTTCAAAACTGAGAGAACCTTTCAAAACCAGACCACTGGTAAGCAGTGCTGGCAGGGTGATGCTGATGGAGATACCTGCTGCTGTTTCTTCAGACCACAAATGATATTCTCATTCTGCTCTGGCTCCTGTTCAAGAAAAATAATCTCTGAAGCTGTATCCATTACTTTCCAAACAGTGCCTCCTGCTTTGTTCCAAAGCAATGATGTTTTTGTGAAATTCTGCTTTATTATCTGATAGACAATTCAAGTCCTTTTGCCAGGCAGGGCAATGCATCCAAAACTTTTCCAAGTGCTCAAGCATCAGTTCTCTTCAATGCCTCCTGCTCTGTGGGTTGCCACGAGGTGGCAAGCTGAACGTTTCATAACGATGGCACAAGAGCCCACTGCGCTTTTGCCACCTGTAATAACAAATGGCAGCAGGCCTACACAGCACAGATGTTGCACACCCATAAGTGAACAACTGCTTCAGTCTGAACACAAGAATGATTTCAGCGTGCCGTGTTTTGACACTGGTCACAGCATCATATTTTGCACAGAGCTATAAACCCCCAATAGATTAATTCATTCCAAACATCAAAGAATATGTTTTCTTTTTGTCCACATCCAATTCTGTTTGGACTTTCTATCCTGTTCTGATGACTATGAGAATTTACCTTCTGCTAATAATCTCTGTGTGATGAATTTCATACCTTTCTCGTGCTGTACCTGGGCCTGGAAGACATCAATCTTAAACATCTCCAACTTGTACAGAGTGCTGCAGCGTGTATTATTCTGCCAGCTGCTGTCTGCTTTGGTTCTCTGTAAATCTAAAGTTAAAATCTCAGTGCACTGAAAAATAAGGATTAAGTAGTTGGAGCCAAGCACCTGTAAAAATTACTTACAGTTTACAGTGAATGCTGTGATTGACCAATTCCACTTATCTTACGTAGTAAAAGCTGTGATAAGGCTGAAGTTCATTTCATTGAAGGTAGATAGTGGTTTTCAGGGAATTATGTGAGAGACCACAGGATGGGCTCCCATCAGTGCTAAGATCACTGCTTCCCAACCAAAGGGACTACATTTTTAGTCCCCTCTAGCACACAGAAAATAAAGGTTTCCACTGCAAATGCCTTCCTGTGCAAAAGAAAAGGAAAACAAACAAAACCCACATGATAATAGCAGTAAGGCGGCTTTGCCAAGCCCACAGAGCTGCCTTTGAGCCCTTTGGATCATGCTTCTCCTAACACATTTTACTACAGCTCTCATGGCTCCTGGTGGTTTCTTGAAAGAGATCAAATGATTGCAGCCAACTCCTTCATCACCATTTCACAATATGGGAGTAGGCAGGGCTAACTTCGCCCGGCGTTATTCAATGTGGAGGTATTGTGTCTTCTCTCACAGGGGAGAGAAAACATGTAAAGCTTGATGTTTAAAAACAGCTGAACAGGTAGGTGGTGCTTGAGTTGCGCCTTATGATTAAACGCAAGCACTAGCACAGAGTGCTTTTATCAATTTGTTTGTTTGTTCATATATTTGAGCAGTGGAATTTGAAATCATGCATTCAACCGAGCGAGCTGGAAAACGTCAGGAACACAGCAATGCCACGAGTCAGCCTGAAATGCCCACAGCACGTCTGGCAGTCAGAGGTACCAAGCTGGAGGTTCAGCAGAAGATAAAATCCAGGAATTCACCTTGTACATACCCCATAAAACGAAAAATCTCTCCTACGGTGGCAAAAATCCGCAACTACAATATTAAGGACTGATTTCTTTGTTGGCTGCAAGTCCTGTGTCTGCTATTCGGTTGCATTAAAATATGTAAATGTGATCTAAACATCGCTTTGATGTTCATTTCTGTATGTCAGGTTGGGGTGTTTGAGGTCAGAAGAGAAAACAAGTACTCTGTCCCATGCTGTCAGCCAACATAAAGGGTTAATCTGCATATATGGTGAGATTATAGTCCTCACTGTTAATACAGGTTTATTTTAATTATATACGTTCAATATTGCTTGCATCATGGATTTGGAAATGCCCACTTAATACATATGTAAATCGTTGTGCCTTTAGGCAGGGCTTCCAGGTCTTTAGGAAATATTTGTTGAGAAATCATAGATGCGATTTAAGCTCAGAAGTGGGATGCACCAACCTACTTGTTTTCTTACAATTAGCGATGCAACCGTTAATCCCGTGCAGCTATCTTAGCACTTAAAGAATGGGGGTTGAACAGATCACACCTTCCCCTGAATTCTTTCTCATCTTCTGCCATCCTTTCCACTTGTTCAGAGAGCACGAGAGAGCGTAAAATGGAACTGCTGTCCTCACACCAGAAATAATATTTTTGTGAAGCAAGAGATTTCATGAAGTTGAGAGCAGTGAAAAACGTTCCTCAGCAACTCTTAGAATCTTGCAGAAGTGTTGTGAGAAATAAGTCTTACAACAGATGAAACCGAAAGAAACTCGAGTGGGTTGTGATGTAATGGGGGATATCTGTGCGGTTAGGAACATTTCAGGATGTTTAAAATGTAATCAGTGTATTCTTCTCACATTCTCAGCAATGCTGAACTCCCTTGGGGTATTCCTGTGTTGAACTGTGAGTAAAGGAAATAGATATTGGAAGATGGGAAGGGGGAGGGGGAGGGGAAGGGGAAGGGGAAGGGGAAAGGGAGGGGAGGGGAAGAGGAGGGGAGGGGAAGGGGAGGGCAAGGGGAAGGGGAAGGGGTACGGGAAGGAGAAAGGGAGGGGAGGGGAGGGTGAGGGGTGGGGAAGGGGAAGGGGAAGGGAGGGGAAGGGGAGGGGAACGGGAAGGAGAAAGGGAGGGGAGGGTGAGGGGTGGGAAGGGGAAGAGAGGGGTGGGGAAGGGGAAGGGAGGGGAGGCGAAGGGGAGGGGAGGCGAAGGGGAGGGGAGGGGAGGGAAGGAGAAGGGAAGGGAGGGGACGGGAGGGGAGAGGGAGGGGAAGGGGAAGGGAAGGGAAAGGGGAAGGGGAAAGGGAAAGGGAAGGGGAGAAAAAACCTTTTGAATGGATAAGTACTGCAGCAGATTGGCCTGAGAAGTTACAGAATGTCTCTCCATGGAGATATCTGAAATCCAACTTTCCATAGCACTGGGCAATGCACTGCAGGCAGCTGCACCGGGAGGGGCTGTGAGGAGTGGTCTCAGTGTCACTTAAATGAATCTTGTGTAGCTTCTCAGTTACAGCTAGAGATGTAAAATCTGAACCGGATTAACAAAGGAAGAGCGTTTGTTTGTTTCTTTTCCTTATAGCACCTCTTTCCCTGTACTGTTTGCAAACAGCCGTGCCCTCTCACACCTGCAGCACGGCAGGAACCGACCTGAGAACAACCTGAACATTATTTATTATTTTACTTCCTGCTGAAAACACTTTGCTTTCATACCCAAGTGCTACAAACATCACAATCATAACCCTAAACCTGCAGTTAACATCACCGAGGTGTTACTGAGGTACTGTGAGAGCTGAGGAACCTCATGAGCTTTTTCCTAAATCACTGAATTGCTTGAAAACCCCATCAGTGCACTCAAGATTTGACATTGTTCACAAGCTGGAACAACACGATGCATTCCCCTGAACCAGGCCCTGAATGAGCTCTTTCTGTAGCTCAAAGCAGAGTGGTTTCTAACAAGGACAAGAATTTTGGCCCAGATCACACCACAGTTTCAGCTCTCACTGGTTATTCCTAAAGCACCGGGTGTAAATTCCAAAGGTTTTAACAGTTGCAGGTTACACTTCCTTTATTTTTTTCCCCCAATGTCACATTTTTTGTGCATGGAGCTGCATAGTGCAATGAATGCTGTGCATTTGCAGCTGGCACTGAAAGCAACGTGCTGTTAGAGAAGGAGCAGTTTGTTCCACAACCTTTGCAGCAGAGCATCTGAGACTGGAAATCACAACTTTCATTCCCTCCATGGCAGAGATAAGCTCATGCACTGCGTGCTTCAGAAATGCTGTTGTCATTTTCCTTGTGGGATTTCTTTGTTAGTTTGTTTGGGGATGCTCTGTTTTGTTTTTTCGTCCCATGTGTCACCTGGCATGCCTGGTCCTGCAGAGCTCTTCTCAGGAAAGCAAATTTAATCTATTTGGTTCCCTGAGAAACAGGTTTCCTTGAGGCAACTGTTGATACCTCGATTGAAACAATCTAATTTCTTAGGGAAAAGAGAGTTCAGTTGTTGTACTTTTGTTTTAGGGTAAGTGTAAGAACATAATATACAAGTGCAGGCCACAAAAATGCTCCCAGGGATGGAACAGCCCTATGAAGACAGGCTGAGGGCTTTGCAGCCTGGAGAAGGCAGGGCTCTGGGGAGAGCTGAGAGCAGCCTTCAGTCCCTAAAGGGGCTGTAAGATGGGGACAGACTCTTTAGCTGGGATGGGGCGAAATGGTTTCAAACTAAAAGAGGAGAGGTTTAGATTGGCTATAAGGAAGAAGTTTTTACACTACAAGCAGTGAGGCAGTGGCACAGGTTGCCCAGAGAGGCGGTGGTGCCCCATCCCTGCAGACAGCCGAGGTCAGGGATGGGCTGTGAGCACTGATGGAGCTGTGGGTGTCCCTGCTCAGTGCTGGGGTGGCACCAGATGGTCTTAAAGGCCCCTTCAGCTCCAACCATCCCGTGATTCTAAGTGCGCTTAACATTAACAACAAGCATAGTAACAATAAATAAGATGACGGTAACACTTGGATCCTGTGGGGAGGTTGAGCTGTGCGCTACATAGAGGGGGCAAATTCTCATAGCTTCCTATTACAAACAGGTCACCGATTTAAAAAAAAAACAGACGGGAAAGAAGCGTGGAGAGGTGGCACCTCGGCTGCGACCGACTCGTGCAAAGAAAGGAGAGCCTAGAAAAAACGATTCCAGCTGATCACAGAGAAAGGCAGAACCGGCCGGGACCCTCCCAGCCCACCCCGCAGCGTCGCCCTGCCGGCAGGTTGGCGCCTCCCGCATCCCGCGGCTCCGCACCGCTTCTGCCGGCCGAAAGGCAGAGAGATCCGAGCCGCGGCCTCTCCCCAGCGCGGTGTCAGCACGGAGCGGGGCGGCGGGCCCGGGGCAACACGGGGCAGCGCATCCCCGGCCGGCGTGCCCGTTGACCTGCGGTAACCTCGGCGCCGCGCTCCGCCGGGGTGAACGACCGCCGGAAAGCGGCCCAGCGCCGCTCGCTCCGCCGCCGGCGGCCTCGGCCGTCCCCTCCGCAGTCACCACATCGCCTTATCGCCTAGCAACACCCCCACGGGCTCCACCATTGGCAAGGCCGCGCCCCTGCCCACTCTTCCCCGCCCCCGCGTTGGGTGCCGGCCCGGCACTGCGCGTCCCTTCCCTTTGTGCGCCTCCCCCCGCCCCCCTCGGTGCGAGGATCGGGGCGGCGGAGCGCTCGGGAACGGCGGAACGCGGCCGGGGGGCGGGGCGGGGCTCGGCTCGGCGCCTTCCTGGGTCCGCCCCGGTGCGCTCGGACCCCCTCCTCCTTTTCCTCCTTTTTCTCCTTTTCTTCCCCTCCCTCCCCCCTCCCTCGGAACGGCTCCGGCGGGCAGGGGTTGGCATCACCCCGGGGCCGGCTCAGGGCGGCACTGCCCCGGCTCTCATTGGACTGCGGCGAGGAGTAAACCGTCAGCCCATGTGGCGTGGCCGCCGGAGGTGGTGGCTGCTTAAATAGCGGTGGGAGCTAGAGGGAGACAGTGAGGAGAGCGCGGAGCATCGGCCGTGCGCAGCCCGGCACCGGCGGCCGCCGCAGCGCCCGAATCCCCGCGGAGAGCCGCCCCGCCCCGCCCGGATCCTCCCGGCACGAACCTCCGCGCTACGCAGGTACCGGCGGCCGGGATCGCCGCGGCATCCGCTCCTTTCTCGGCGCCCCGCGGCCGGGCTGCCTGCGTGCGGTTCCCTCCCCCCCGGATAACGAGAAGGTTCCGCGCGGCCGCCTCGCGTCCCCCGGTTCCTTTCGTTCCCTTCGTTCCTTTTCTCCCGCGGCACAACGCGGCGGCGCCGAAGCCGCTCCCCGCCGGCTGGGCGGTGCGGTCGCGGGCCGAGCCGTGCATTGTGCTGCCGGCGCACGGCCATCTTGGCGGCGGGCGGAGAACCTCGGCGGGCCGCGGGCGGTGAGGGCCGCTCGCCTTTCTGCCGAGCGCCGGCGATGCGGAGCGGCGGGCGGCGCTGAGCGGACGCGGAGCGGTGCGACTTCAGGTCACGGGAGTTGCGTGGGGAGCGATGTGTGCGGCTGATAGGTGCAGCATCCCCGCACACGCACCTTTTTTTTTTTTTTGGTGTTTTTTTTTTTTTTCTTTTTTCAATTATTAATATTTATAACCCATTGATTGTACCCCTGCTCTGCTTTGGATGCTGTGGTTCCATCCGGGTCGTGATTGCTGCCTTCTCCCTTCTGTCCTATCTCGGATTTCATTTTCCTCCCCTGGCATAGGGGGAGCAACCCACTGTACTCCTCCAGCTACAGTGCACGGGTTTTACCTGGCTCAGAGCTTTACTATTATAAGGAGCTGCCTTGCACCCATTTATATTAATAATTCGGAGGCTTTAAAAAGGAAAGGGAAACAAAAAAAATCTCAATCCACTGGAACAAAAGGTGAACATCCTGAGCTCTGCACATCTTGAAGCAAACTGGAAGTCATGGCAGGCATTGAAAGGCCGCGTTTAGTGAGCGAGTTTGGAGGACAAAGGCTCTACAGGGAGAGCGGTTAGAAGAGGTGTTTCCAAAAAAATGATGGCATAGTGGTGCTGGGGACTTCAGTTGGTATAACTCAGGGCTGATCGCTGGGAAATCAACAGGGCTGCATCCTGAGCATAACCTCACCTGCCTTTCTTGCATAGCAGTCCTGAACCCGGCTGTGTTTCCAGACAAGTGCTGTTTTGAATACTAAAATGCACCGCTGCTTTTCCATTTGTCTCGTGGCCGATGGTACGGCTCCTGCCTGCAAGCAGGAAGGGACAGTGAAAAGGTCTTTGTGAAGTTGAAGCTGTGATGCACAGATTGACATCAGCCCAATGAAATGAAAAGCATTCCCTGTTTGCTTCTGTTCTGTGGAGTTTTATTTTTGGAGACGGGCCTTGCAGCTCCCTGCAAGAGATGCTCCTGTGAAATGCTAGTTTTAATCGCACCGTTTATGAATGATAACTGGAGACTAGGAAAGCTGGGCTAGGATGCAGTCAGGTTTGTGAGCTAAGGAAGCAAACCTTTGATTGCAGTCTGTGCTGAAGAAGCAGTTGGGAGATCCCAGCAGGTCGGAGGTGGTGGCACAGAGGTGGTGCAGAGGATTCTGTTCCACCATAGTGACAGCAAAACAGGATTTGGGAGCTCTTCCTTTGTTGTCCCTGTGCTTTCTTCCTCCCTTCCAACAACCCTCACTTAACCTCAGGTGGATGTAGGTAGAGCAGAATAAGAAAACTGTTCTCTTTGGAGATTGGTGAGTTGGGTATAAGTGGGAAATTGAACTGTCCTCTCCCATAATCTCAGCTGTGGAGCCGCTAGAAATAGTGGAACAAAATGATTAACACTTTTCTTCTTGGTTTAGAGTACTGGAACAAGCCCACCTTGTCAGGCAGCCAGTGTGGGAGGCAGATAACCAGAGCACGAGTGTAAAATGATGAAAGCTGTTACTAGTCAATAACACCAGAAGGGATGGTTAGTTATTACTAGTCTCAAATGGAATGAGTCAGCAACGCAATATCATTGCAAGAAAAGATATTGTGTAAATCCAGTGAGGTGATAGTTTATGCCTAAACGAGGTTACTGCTGGTACATTCAAGGCTTCAGTGTTTTATCTGTGAAAACCACAGGGAAAAGAGGAGAAAATAGGTGCTGGATGTCTGGTTGGATCCAACAAAACACAGCCTTAAGAAACTGGAGAATCCCATTTATCACTCCATCTTTCTTGGTCTCCCTCCCTGACCCATTGCTGTTTGCCTTGCTTCTCAAATGTAATGAGAATGATGCCCTATGTATATTTCCTGATATCAAATCACCTCTAAAACAGCTGTAGAAAGAATTTTCTTTCCTGGCACTGTCAGTGGTTTCAAATACTGTGTCATCTAAAAGGGATCTACAGAGAGGAGTGAGCGTTGGGTATATGGAAGCACTGGAATGTACCATTGGGGGCAATGTCAGACATTAACATTGCACACCTGTTCAGGAAAGAAGTCCGAGGACATCATGGGTAGCTGTAACATCTGCTTGAATCACTGTTTAATCAAGGATTGCTTCATTCATGATTCCTTCTCTTCCCACTGGTTTTCTGCAGTAAACCACCTCAACTGCGTGCCACCAGCTCCATAACCGGGCATCTGGAGCTCTTCGTCCAGTTCTCTGTGTACATAAATCCCTACGTTGTGGCTCTTATTGCCCACTTACCCAGCTAAAATTAACTTCTTGGCCTTTATTCTGCATTTTTGATTACCGCAGCATCTTATTTCTTGCTGCCTTTGACACAGTTTTGCTCAACTGTGCTGATACCACGCTGGCAAAAAGGGCCTTGATGATCGGTTCCACTTCTTCGCTGCGTCAGAGCAGTGCTGTGTCGGGTTGGCCATACCTGGATGGAGCTCTTCTGATGCTCTGGGGGAAGGGGCAACCTCAGATGTGAGGTTTCAGTCTTCTGAAACGCGGCATTTCTTCCCTTAGAGATCATCACGTAGGAAGGTGAGGCATAGAACCGAGCTGTTATCACTGTGCAGCTCTCGTATCACAACTGGCCTGTAAGCTCCAGATCCATCATTTCTCTGCAGAACTGCTGTGTGTGTAGCAGAGCTGTGGGCTTCTGTTGAGCCTTCCAAGCACGGTGGTGACCCCAGCAGTAGCACTGACCCAATAGAGCTTTGTGAGGGGAGAGCAGAGCAGGCTGGGCCTGGTACCACTGGCTTTGCTTTTGGGGTGTATTTTTCCCATTAAGGCCGTAAAGCATTTGGCCCTTAATGTTTCCCTTCTTAAGTGAATGCTCAGTGTAGAATGGAAATTGTGTTGTCTGCAGTATTTAACGCAAGGCTGAGAAATCCCAGATGTCCTTTGGAAAGCACTTTGGGTTTTGCTCCCAGGAGGAGTGGGCTGGGTGAGGTAACAGCTCTTCTGCCTCAGAGCGTTGCATAATTCCACAGTTACTCCACAGATCTGAATGGAGATAAGGAAAGAGGAGTACGAGGGATCCAGCAGAGGATGGTGTGTGTGCTGTACTGCCATAAAAGCTGGGTGAAGCAGAGGGCTGTGGTGTCACCAGGCAGGTGTGATGCTGCGAGCCACGCGAGGCCTATTTCGTGCTCAGAAAACCCAGCAGTTTCTGAAAGAGGCTGTGAAAACATTCCCAAATGAAACTTCTTGGGTTGGAAAAACAGCTATCCACCCCAGCACTTATCTCAGAGCACCCAGTGATGCTGTCCTACAGGGGAGGAGATCGAGCCCCAGCAGTGCTTTGGGAAGAGCCGACATGGCCTTATGCAGCATGATCTGTACCAGAAATCCAGTGTCAGGTCTTCCATCTCAAAGCATTTCCTTCAAAACTATTATAGTGGACTTACAGCACCCGGTTCTCATTGTGATTTTTATTTATTTAATTTTTTTAAATTTCTTAAGAATCCCACATGTCAACTCTGGAGGATATTTTCCTCTACTTAGCAGAAGGATTTAAGGAAGTATTGTGAATGCTTACTATGTCTTTTGTTCATGCAACCACGTGTGTGCATAGAGGAGAAAAACAGATATGCATCTCACTTGTCTACGTAGGGTCTACTAAGTCTAATGTGAGCTTAACTGGAACATCAGGTTAACTCACCTCCTTTATGCTTAGTTAATGCATTTTTAATGTAATGCAGAATAAGTTGTGTACGTTGGCTGTGCTATGAGCTCTCAGTTGGTGCTGTGAGCTGGATGGGGCTCTGAGCACTGATGGGGCTGGGTGTATCCCTGCTCACTGCAGGGAGGTTGGACCAGTTGGCCTTTTGGGGTCCCTTCCAACTCAAACCATTCCATAGATGGCTGGTTGTGCTGTGTGGCATGGAGCTCTCCTGTACTGTAAAGGATGGGCTTTCAGAATGCACGTTCCTTGGGACTATCACTAAGGTATTCCCCAATACAGAATCTGGGTCCTTTCTGCTAGCACTTGTTTTAAATCTGCCCTCTCTGTCCCAGGCACCTGGTTCCTCCTTCCCAGTCTCCTAAGTACAGCAGCAAAGAGATCAGTGCTCTATGAAATGTTTTGCATATAAAACTTCTCATGTCAGATATTTAAAACAGCACTAAGCTGCATTGGAATCTTTGTGTGTTTTTCCATGTGATTTTTGCTGTTTCCTCCACCAGGCTTTTTGATTATTGATTCTTAAGTTAGTATTTCACTTTGGAATGATCGTAGAACTTGTTTTGCTGCTTGCAAGGTTTGCCTTGTAATTATGTATTTTACTATATGTATTTCATAATTTCCCCACCCACCTCTGCTCCAGCATGTTAATCTTTCTTCTCTGCTGACTTTACCAAAGGCAGAGCTGCTCCTTTAGAGGTAGACCTGTTCCTGTAGGAGCTGCTGGTTCTCAGGGCCCAGCACTCCTTCAATTCTCTCATCCCCACAGTCTCCACAAATCCTACAGTCCGTTTAATTATTTGGGATATCTTTTTGTTCCGGAGGCTCCACGGGCTATTTCTGTGTGGGTGTTTCCTCCCACCAATCCACTTGTTTGTCACAACATGTTAGGAAGGCAGGAAAGCTATTCTTCTGTGTGAAGTCCTACAAGTCTTACTGCTTTCTTGGATCTCAGTAACAGGGAGAAGTTGAGAGATGGAAGACGTGGTGATTGCAGGCATAGCAGGAAAGCTGCCGGAATCTGAGAACTTGCAAGAGTTTTGGGAGAACCTGCTGAATGGCGTTGATATGGTCACAGAGGATGATCGGAGGTGGAAACCAGGTGAGCACTTACTGTCTTTCCTTTTGGAGCTCAGAGCTTTTCAGAGGAATTATCCCATGGAAGGAAAAGATTAATCAGATGAAACCCTGCCGGAGCGTTTTAATTCATTTCAGATATGTGACCAAAGAATCCAGGAACAAAATGCTTCTACGGAAGTTTTAAGTAATGCATTTTATAGTCATATCCCACAGTCATGGCTAGTAAATAATATATAGTTTGCTTTCAGGGAAAAGCATGCTTCTGGCAGAGCAGCTGTGCAGTGTGAGTCCTGGACCTGCTACTGGTAGCTGTGGCAATAAGACTTCTCTGCTCTTTTTCTGGGCTCAGAAGTAGCTGGGGGACTCCATGTCTTGTGGCTTTTTAGAATGTTCTTTTCTGTCTGATTATCCTTCTGAAATCAAGCTAGTGATATGCAGAAGTGAAAAGTGGCTTTTGTTTTTATTCTGACTGGAGCCACCGAGTCAGTCTGTGTGCTTGGCACATCTTATCAAGTTCAAATGCTTAGTAACAGACAGATACCTTTTGCTGCCATATCCAGAACAGTCTTTAAAAATCACAGTTGTTTTTGTTAATGCAGCATTTTAATTTCCACTCATCTCTCTTAATCTCATCTGGATAGGTTTTGTGCAGCACTCCAAGTGCTGCAGTTGGAAAGCAGTGTTTCATGTGTAATTGAGAATTAGCTGTGGTCGTCCCATGCTCTGTCTCAGCTGGTAGCTGCCTCTAAACTGATGCAGTCTGTGATATGGTGTCAAATTTTTCTTCTCAGGAATTTATGGACTGCCCAAAAGAAATGGAAAGCTCAAGGACATAAAAAAATTTGATGCCTCCTTCTTTGGAGTCCACCCCAAACAAGCTCATACTATGGATCCCCAGCTTCGCTTGTTGTTGGAAGTTTCTTATGAAGCTATTTTGGATGGAGGTAAGCTATGGGTGGATGACTGGAGAGGGAAAAGTCTGCTGTATTGCTTCTGGGTGGCAGACGTGCGCCTGTGTGATGAGATGACTAATGAGAGAGAGCCCTCACAATAGAGAGGAGACCAAAGAACTGGTACAAGGCTTAGAACAAAAGCCATTTTCTCCAGAGCTTGAACCAGGAAATCTGCACTGACTGCCAGAAAATCTCCACTGGTCTCATGCAGTGGAACCATTACTGCAGAATCATTTAAACAGTCAACAGCATGAGAGCTTTTTGTAGTTGATATCCCTACACTCTGGCTCTACTGTAATATTCTGTAACAGATCCCTTTGTTAAAGGCTCAGGAATAACTGTAGAGCAGAGGAAAGATGACTCCGTGAGAATTCTTATCCATGGTCTGCAGAAGATGTGGTGGGGACTGTGCTTCCAGAAGCAGGAACCTCCTTTCTCTCACTTAAAGCCTTAAGCTTTTCAGTTACGTGCCCACACAGCCAAGAAGTTAATTCTTTGTGTTAATTAGCTTCATGTCTGAACATAAGAAGACATGGAAAAAGTTGTAACTGGCTCACCATTAACAACAAATTAACACTTCCTGCTCTACTGCTGAGCCTCAGTCCCAAGGCTTGAATAATCTGCTTGTCTCCAGAACTCCTGCAGCATAAGGAAGAAACAGCAGAGATCAGTGCAAGTTGAGTTTTCCATGCAGTTTTTTAGAGCATAGTTATTTCTTGTTCCAACTTGTTGGCTTTTGTGCCCAAGAATTTTTCTTTTCTTTCTTATACTCCGCATCTGGGCTTTACTTGTGTACAGAGATAGGTATTGTATGCTCAAGGCATTCCATGTGCTTCAGCTTTCTGACTTTGTCTACTTTTCTTCACGCTAGAAGTTTGATTTTTATTTTTTTTTAGCTATCTGATCAGCACTTACTCATAGTTGTGCACTTCTACATAAGACTCTAGCAGTCCCATCTAAGTTGGAAAGCTGTCTATCTCTTATATGTACATACGTGTGTGTGTATACATATAGGGCACAGTATGTTTTGGTCAATAGCAAACTTCTGGTGGACTGTTGTAATAAACAGCTTGAACAAGCAGGAGCTGTGCAGAAGGTCTGTTACTGAAGTAGCTAGAAAGGTACCTATGAGCAAGAGAACAATGCTGCAGGCCTGTCTGAAAGGGGCTGTATAAAGCTGTGTTTCTTTACTTGGTGTCACCTGTACCTGATACCTCTCTAGTTTTCCCCTCATGATGAGTTTGTCACCTTTAATCTACTTTCCAATATCCCTGCAGGCATTAATCCAACCACCCTCCGTGGCACAGACACGGGTGTATGGATTGGTGCAAGTGGCTCAGAAGCTGCTGAAGCCCTTAGCCAAGATCCAGAAGAGCTTTTGGGATACAGTATGACTGGCTGCCAGCGTGCTATGCTTGCCAACAGGATTTCATACTTTTATGATTTTACAGGTAAGCACCCCCAGACCTGTCAATACTTGCTGATCAGCAAGTGCAATTTCAGTATGGTTGTACAACTGTTTCTCTGGGGGAGTGGCAGGGACGTGGTGAGAGATTTCTTTAGGATGAAAAGCCAGCCTGCAACTGCTGTAAAGTGGCATGTGAGTAGTGATGTAACTGTATGTTGAGAATCATTATAAGGCTTTGTACTTCAGCTGTTGAAGATGGCTATAGCTGAGATCCATCTGAAAGATGTCAGGAGATCTTTTATCTGCCTTAAGGCTGCTATTTAGTATTGAACTGTAGAAGTCAGCAAGCCCAGAGGCAAACTGGCTGGAACAGGTGATTCTTTTTGAATAAAGTGAATGAAATGGGGGAGGCACCAGCCTGAAATTGACTAAAGGTATAGATGTGGCTTGAATTGTGTGTGGATTTGAAGACAGAGGGATGGGAATCACTCTGGAGAGCAGAGATCATGGCAAGAATAGCATAAGGAAGCAGGAGTGATTTATTTATTTTCACTGCTGTGAATAGGGGAGGGGTGTTATTTGCCTGCATGATGCTGTCATGTCTTTTTATGTGATGGAGATGGAGAAGAAAATTTGAAAGGTACCCCTAAAGCCTAACTGTGTGGGTTTGTTTGTTTTTTTTTTTCTCAATCCCATACAAATCTCTTAGTAACTGGCAAGCAGGAGAAGTGGTAAATCTTGTCCCCTGGTGTATAAAGATTACCTGTAATCTTCTGATTACTTAATATTTTTTTTAATGTATTTGTCCTGCAATCCTATTCTGTAGTCTTTGGAGATTAGTTCTAGAGAACTTAACGGTATAAAAACAAACATCTTTTTCCTCCCTCTTTATTTCCTAAGGACCAAGCTTAACTATTGACACAGCCTGCTCCTCCAGTCTCATGGCTCTAGAAAATGCTTATAAAGCAATTCGTCACGGACAGTGCAGTGCAGCCCTGGTAGGAGGGGTCAACATTCTGCTGAAGCCCAACACTTCTGTGCAGTTCATGAAGCTGGGCATGCTTAGTCCTGATGGTGCCTGCAAGGCTTTTGATGTTTCAGGTAAGGCATTACCATGAAGAAGTACCTTGCAGTATGAGATGAACTTATTGCTGAGTCTGTGATGTAATACTGTAGTAACAGTGCAGGTAACTCGTCCAGTTGTTGTTCTTAGGTGCTCTGCTTGGGACGTGAATGGACTTCATCTGTGTTGCATGCTCCCCTAAGCCTAGAAAATTACCTGTGGGAAAGGAATTGTATGGTTTATTTCTGTGCTGGGAGGAGAGAGTTTCCATCCAGAGATGGAGACTTTTTTTTCATCACTTGTGATGAGAGGCAGACATTAATCTTTTAATCATAATTTTTTAAGCAAACATATCTACTGTATTCAAAAGCAATGTACTTGAAGCAGTAGGTCAGAAGTGAATTGACCTCAGTATGTGGTGGTTTTAATGCTGAACAGACTTGTGACATGTTCTGTCTCTGTTCTCAGGAAATGGATATTGTCGCTCTGAAGCTGTTGTTGTTGTGCTCTTGACCAAGAAATCCATGGCTAAACGCATCTATGCCACCATAGTGAATGCTGGGAGTAACACTGATGGCTTTAAGGAGCAAGGTAAGTCTTCGTCTCTGAAAAGTGAGGTACCTACAGAACTGATGAGTCTGCAGTCTTTGTCATCAAAGAAAGGATACTGTGGGTTTTCTGCTCATTAGATGTGTGTGTTTTTAATTTGTTTGGATTTTTTGTTTGTTTGTTTTCAACTTTGATAATACAAAGTTCAGGACCCTATTTGGTAAAGGAATGAAAGTGGTGAGTAACAGGAGAATCCTGTTGCTAGCATAGTCTTCCTCAGGGTATATCTGACCAGATAGTAGAAATATAAATACTGTGACTGAAAGGCTTTTTTTTTCTGCTACTGTCCTGTTTCTCTCACTCTTGGAGATGCCAAGTCTCACATGTTTTGCTCACCATAAACATTGCATATTCTGTTATCTTCCTGTGGTACTCTAAGTCATTGGTTTAGTTCAATTTCTGGTTCTTTAGCTCTTATTCCTAAGAGTCCAAGAGGCTAACTGTGTTTGTTGCAAAGCCTTGGAAAAATGTCTCTTTCTTCTGGACGTGTAGCCCCAACCTATTGAATGGTGCTAAATCAGAACGGGAAGCTTCTGGTGGGGGAGAGGAATTGATGACTATTTTGGTCCTAGGTGTGACATTCCCATCTGGAGAGATGCAGCAGCAGCTGGTTGGTTCTCTGTACAGAGAATGTGGTATCAAGCCTGGAGATGTGGAGTATGTTGAAGCTCATGGGACAGGCACCAAGGTCAGCATGGGCTTTTTTGGTTTTGGGGTCTTTCTTGCCACACTTTCCCATGAGATTATTCTTTGTTCTTTCAAAGTGAAGATGAAGGAACTGCATTTCTTTCTTTTACTTCTGGACTGTACACAGACTTCTTAGATTCTTCTTTTCTGGTGTGTTCTGAAAGTATTAATCGTTCTGATTGTTTTCTTGCTAGGTTGGAGATCCGCAGGAAGTAAATGGCATTGTAAATGTCTTCTGCCAGTGTGAGAGAGAGCCTCTGTTAATTGGATCAACCAAGTCAAACATGGGTCATCCAGAGCCTGCCTCTGGGCTTGCTGCATTAGCCAAGGTAACAACTCATGCCTTGTGAGAGAAAGCATGGAGGGCTAAGGGATTTAGGTGGGAGGTTGCCATAAGCAAAGATAAAAGTTTGGGGTTTTCAGTGCCAGAAGAGTAGTTAATCCTTTGGGCTGTCTGTCTTCTCCGTCTCTTGTGTTGGTGAGGAGCCAAGTGGGATGAGGCTATCAGCCTGAATAACTGATTGCCAGCAACCAACCTACTAACTGCTGCTGAAAGCAGATAGTCATCTCTGAGCCATGGCTACCAAATTGCACAGAGCTAGCTGCTGTCCCTGCTTGTTTGATAGCTTTTTATTGACAGCAGTGTTATCTGAAAGAGGAAAAAGAAGATAAGATATTTTTAGCAGCCAGGCAAGACTTTAAAGCAAGACTGCATAGCTTTCCAGTTAGGATCTGGAAGCTAAGCTTAAAACCACTTAATCACTGACTCTCTGCATGGCCTTAAAACTTGCCTAGGTGAAATAGATACTACCACTATGACTTTGGTGTTGGTCTGTGAAGGGTCTCTGTACAAACTTAAGTGGAGATGCTTTGTTGTATGCTACACAGTCATTTATAGAAGAATACTAACAGCAAAAGAACACTTGTTGCAAGAAAATGTGGAGCACAGAGTGTTCTGCTCTGTCTTTCAGGTCATTCTTTCTCTGGAACATGGGCTGTGGGCTCCAAATCTTCATTTCAATGATCCGAATCCAGATATTCCTGCTTTACACGATGGCTCCTTGAAGGTGGTTTGCAAACCAACACCGGTGAAAGGTGGCCTTGTCAGCATCAATTCTTTTGGCTTTGGAGGTTCTAATGCTCATGTTATTCTGAGGCCAAATGAGAAGAAATGCCAGCCTCAAGAGACTTGTAACTTGCCAAGACTGGTTCAAGTTTGTGGCAGAACACAGGAAGCTGTGGAAATACTAATTGAAGAAAGCAGGAAACACGGAGGATGCAGTTCATTTTTAAGCCTGCTCAGTGATATCTCTGCAATTCCTGTATCTTCCATGCCCTACAGGGGCTACACACTAGTTGGCACTGAGAGTGACATAACAGAGATTCAGCAAGTTCAAGCATCTGGTAGACCTCTCTGGTACATCTGCTCAGGTGGGACCACAGTTTCTGCATTCTTCTGTAGTAACGAAGCTTGTGCAGTTGGGTCTTGTGCACTAATCTTGTTTTCTGCTCTTCAGCATAAGGAACTGTCACAGTCTCGTGATATGCATAGGAGAATTGTGTTTCCTGTGTTTTAGCTAATGCTTCCAATTTGTCTGTCTTCTGATGACAGTAAAGTCCAGGAGAATGGAAAAGCATTGCCTAACTCAGAGGGTTTTAGAAATGTGCAATATGTTATTCCTAGGATTCTTTCACTGCCAAAGCAAGTGTGTGAGGTCCGCCCCATCTTGTGGAGTGTTCCCAAAGCACACTTTCTTCATGCTTTATCCTTCAGGTATGGGAACACAGTGGAAAGGTATGGGCTTGAGCCTGATGAAATTGGATCTGTTTCGCCAGTCTATATTGCGCTCAGATGAGGCTTTGAAGAGCACGGGACTGAAAGTCTCAGACCTGCTTCTGCGTGCAGATGAGAACACTTTTGATGACACTGTCCATGCATTTGTTGGACTAGCTGCTATACAGGTAAACTGAAATGAGTGGTGGAAGGAGGGGGTCGTGGGCACAGGAGCAAGTTCTGCTAGCATGTCTGATTGGTGATGCTTTGTACCACTTAATGGAAGCTTGTGTTGTGCACTCAGCAAATGGTAGATGCTTGTTGGAGATCTTGAGGAGAATGAGTTGCACCCTTGACAATTTTGGGAGCTGCTGCTTCCAAGATGCTTTCAGGAATGTTGATGTAAACAGATCTGTGTCTGTGATGCAGGGTAGTTTCTCTAGGAGACTGAAGAATGTCTGAATTTCTGTGTAAATGTCTTCCAAGGAGAAGGTTCTATAGAATGCTTTCTAAAATTTGCTCTAAAAACAAGCTAAATGATGTTCAGTGAAGTCTCTTTAATTCTGGATGAGTGTCAAAGTGGGATTCATTGTCTCGTAGTAAACCAGGGGCAGAGCTTTTAAAGTGAACTGAAAAGCTGGGCTTGGCTCTTGCTTTGCATGAACATGCTCTTGGCAGCCTCCTGTTGTTTGAAATAGCTTCCTAGTGGAAAGGCCCAAACAATGAATCTCGAGATGCTTTGAAATTGAGGCAGGAGCTGCTGCTGGGGGGAGGGGAAGCAATGAGGCCAGGAAGAAAGTCTGTCCAAATTCTGTATCCTTACACCTGCTTGGAATCACTGATTCTCCTTTTCCCTGCAGATTGCCCAAATCGATGTGCTAAGGGCTGCAGGTCTGCAACCTGATGGGATTTTGGGTCACTCAGTGGGCGAACTGGCTTGTGGCTATGCAGATAATTCCTTAAGTCATGAAGAAGCTGTTCTTGCTGCTTATTGGCGGGGCCGATGTGTGAAAGAGGCCAAGTTGCCCCCAGGAGGGATGGCTGCTGTTGGTAGGTATACCCTTAGCACGTGCTTCTGCCTCCTGATGCTTAGGAAGAAGCTTTCTCCTGGTCAAGCTGTACTCAGTGTTTCTGTAAATCTTACTGTTTGTTCCACTACTCAGGGATGTTCTGAGCTTTGATCCCATCAGTTTGTCCTCTGTGGCTTCATGGTGACCTAAATGTTTAAAAATAAGATGGCTATTGGTATCATAAAAATAGAGAACAGAAGTGCTGCAGTAGTCAATTAAAAGCAGTAAAGCACTTCAGATGAAAGCTGTTGCAGGTCTAATGCAGTGAATTTGTCTGTTACTTGTTGGAATCCTTGGTTTCTTATTTTAATTGATGCTATAAAGGACTGTGTATGTAACTCAGCTTTATTTTGCTCAGTATTAAGTACATTTATATCACAGATTTTAGAGTGCTGCATGCACACGATCTTTTTCATAAGACTTTGAATTCAAGCTCCTGCTGTGACTTGTTCTTATGTAACATATGGCCAGATCCTGCATATGTTAAGCTAACTTAAGCCAGTTTAGAGCTGTTTGGCCATCACTGCTGCCAACTAATTGAGTTGCATCCCATCAGGGCCTGTGCATTTGTAAGTGAGTTTGCCTAGGTAATCTCCAGCTAGATTCATCTCAACCAAAGGATGGCCCAAAGATTCTCCTTCTCTTCTTGTGCTCAATATCCCACTGATAAAAAGAGTGTTAAAGCCATGAGACTAACATCCTTTGTTTTTGCAGAGTCACTTTTGGGTAGAAGGAGGATGTATGAGTTAAAAGATTGCCTCCTCATGAGGCTCACTGCTTGAAATCCCTGTTTTGACCCAAACTCTTCTTCTGTAGGTCTGACATGGGAGGAATGTAAACAGCGCTGTCCTCCAAACGTGGTACCAGCATGTCACAACTCTGAGGATACTGTCACTGTTTCAGGGCCTCTGGTAAGCAAGGAACTGATCCAGTGCATACCACATCTATGAGTGGAACCTTGGAAATTCTAGTTTGGAGAAAATATGAAACGGAGTTAAGGTTCAGCTGCCTGGAAAGAGAAGCAGAGTTAAAGTGGTGGGAGGGGATGTGGTGCTTAAACACTCCAAGTTTCTCTGAAGGGAAGTGATGTTACTGCTTCAGTAAGCTAGTAATTACAGATTGCTGAATATTCATATAGCCATGGGCATAGTGAGTGATGAATGCTGAGAAGGACAATAACCTCATTACAGATACAACTGCCCTTAAGTGGCAAGTATTAAAGTGCACATAGGGAGTACAGCGACTCAAACACATATCAAAAATGTTGTGAGCTGTTGTTTTTAGTTATCTTATGTTCTTCTTAGGACTCTGTGACTGAGTTTGTAACGAAACTGAAGAAAGATGGGGTGTTTGCAAAGGAGGTGCGCAGCGCTGGAGTTGCATTTCATTCCTATTACATGGCATCCATTGCACCAGCACTGCTCAGTGCTCTCAAAAAGGTAATATTGCTGAATCACAGTGTGCTTATGCTGGGGTACCTGCATTTCAGCGTTGGTTGTATTGAGTTAAGTGGGTTCCTTTCCTCAAGAGGGGAAGGAACGTTCTCAAAGAGCATCTGTGAGACCTCAGATTTCAAGTCTTATCACCTTAAGCTGAAGGATGGCCTCAACAATCAAGATTAGAAAAATGTCCCACAAGAAGGGAGTGAAAGCTGCTCAATCTTGCCTATCTTATTCTTGACCTGTGACCTGTAACTCTTCCTCCTGTCTCTCTTCTTGTCTGTCTGCAGGTCATTCCACACCCTAAACCTCGTTCAGCACGGTGGATCAGTACATCTATCCCTGAATCTCAGTGGCAGAGTGATCTTGCCAAGAATTCCTCTGCAGAGTATCACGTGAACAACCTAGTGAATCCTGTGCTGTTCCATGAAGGCCTGAAGCATATTCCAGAGAATGCTGTTGTAGTGGAGATTGCTCCACATGCCCTTTTACAGGTACTGTATTTGATTATGTCAGTGTAGTACCGTGTCAATATTGCTGCAAGGAAGGAGATGGGAGGTATAAAAATTAAGGAATACTGGTTTGGTTTTGTGGTTGGTTGTTTTTCCAGTTCTGAGAATATTCTTCCTCCAGTACTTGAAGTCTTCCCCAGTTTTAGAGGTTTTTTGTTTAATGATAAATAAATGGATCCCAACACACTCTCACTTTCCCATCCACGCACTCACTTTGTGCTCATCTTTCATGGTCATGTGTTTCAGATGGCTGATAGTTAGCCTCCAAACTGTGCAGTAAGGAAAATGCATAATTGGATCAAATTAAGTGAATGCATGTGTAAAGCAGGGCAGAGGGGAAAAATTCAAGACTAACAGGCCCTCTGTGTGGAATCTAAGTGGCAATTTGTTTGGGAAAGAGAGATTGTGTATAATATTCATGACGTTCTGCTAAATTACTTCCTTGCAAGACATGCAGTTTCTCGGGTGGCTGGAAGGGTGTTGTGCTGTGCTGGTTCTTCCCTGTTCAAATGTGCATATTCTAGCACCTGTCTCAGAACTCTTAATGCAGAAGTAGTGTGAGAAAAGCAGTGTTTCTTTAGTGGAGGAGGGGGGAAATCAGAAACAAAGTAGTAATGCCTTCTGATGGTGACTGCCGAACTTTTGACCAGGCTATCTTGAGGAGAACTTTGAAGCCAACTTGCACTATTCTACCTTTGATGAAGAAGGACCACAAAAATAACTTGGAATTCTTCCTAACACAGACTGGAAAGATTCATTTAACTGGGTAAGGAGACTGAGGGAACAGGGGTGAGTAGGGTATCAGAATTCAAGCCTACTATTTGGCATATGTGTCCTCACAAGTATTGAAATGCTGCTTCAACAAACTTGGAGAAGAAACAGCTTTTACACCTATGCTGTATTTATTTTATATGCTCACTTAAGAAACATTGCCCTGAGTCAGAGACTGTTTGGGCTGGGTGGGTACCTTTCAAAGAGAAGTTCCATTCCAGAGACCTGGAAACCTGAAACTGGCTCTTAGGAATAAACTTTGCATCTCATAAACGGTTAGAATTACAAATCTGGCTGCAGTAAATGTTTGTGGAGCTCCTGGAGATGTCTCAGATGAGGAGCCCAAGAATGAGTGCTGTCTGACCTTTAAGTAACACGATCAAACTTTAAATTCTTTTTTTTTTTTTTCCCTTCCAATTGTCTTAATCCTTTTTGTCTTTGTAGAATAAATGTTCTTGGAAATAACTTGTTCCCACCTGCGGAATACCCTGTCCCTGTGGGAACACCCCTTATTTCTCCATATATCAAATGGGACCACAGCCAAGACTGGGATGTTCCAAAAGCTGAAGACTTTCCCTCAGGTTCCAAAGGCTCTGCGTCTGCTTCAGTCTACAACATCGGTGTGTTTGTCTGTAGCTGTAGTTCTTGTTTTTTCCTGCTTTAATTCTGATAAGAAAAAGGATGGTGGCCTCAAGTTGCACCAGAAGAGCTTCAGGATTGAGTATTAGGAAAAAATTACTGTCAGAAAGAGAGGTAATATATTGGAGCAGGCTGCCCAGAGAGGAGGTGTTGGAGTCACAGTCTCTGGGGGTGTTCAGAAAATGTGGAAATGTGGCACTTACAGACCTCAGTTAGTGGTCGTGGCAGTGGGTTAACAGTTTGATTTTTGAGGCTTTTTCCAACCTAAATGGTTCAATGATTTTATAAAACTAGGGGAAGGATACTTCAAGGGTACTTAGCATCCTTGAAGCCATATTCTGAAGCATGATGTATCTTTATTTATATAATTTCAAAAAGACTGGATCTACTTCTAAAATGGGATAAATGAATATGAACAGAGAAGGAAACTGTCCTGTTTTGGACTGACAGCAGTTTTAAGAGCTTAATGTTTTCAAGCAGGATTGTTTGGGGAAACGAACAGTTTCTTACAGAGGTTGAGGGTGAATGATCTCCTTGTTTGCAAGATTTTTTTTCTATTTTTACACTGATGTTTTTTCTTTCTCAGATGTGAGTCCTGACTCTCCTGACCATTACTTGGTTGGTCATTGCATTGATGGCAGAGTCCTGTACCCAGCAACTGGGTACTTAGTGCTGGCTTGGCGAACTCTGGCAAGATCTCTTGGCATGGTCATGGAGCAAACAGCTGTTATGTTTGAAGAAGTTACAATCCATCAGGCAACTATCCTTCCCAAAAAGGGTAAGTGAGGGATGCTGATACAACTGTAAAACTGTAATGAAAGGAATGGAAAGAAGGAAGTGCAAAAATGCAAAGAGAAAGTGAAGAGGAACACGGGGGAAGGAATAAAAGGAAGAGTGCAACACGACTGTATGAATTCACTTCTTTGTTTTGTCAAATAGCACATCTTATGGCCATCTCTGTTCCTTGTTGTCTGGAATGAGTCTGGAAATGGTGCTGGAGGATGGAGGAAATGAATGACCTCACAGTACTATCTTCCTCAATGTTTCTTGCAGGATCAACACAGCTGGAAGTACGAATCATGCCTGCTTCTCACAGCTTTGAAGTGTCAGGGAACGGGAATTTGGCTGTGAGTGGTAAGTGAAAGAAGTGTGTGTTCATGCTCTGGACTGCTCAAATTCATTATGTATGGACACTGATTCTTATTCTTGCCACTGTGCCCATCAGGGAAGATCTCCCTCCTAGAAAACGATGCTCTGAAGAACTTTCACAACCAGCTGGCTGACTTCCAGAGTCAAGTAAATGTGACTGAGAAGTCTGGCCTCTTGATGGAAGATGTTTACCAAGAGCTGCATCTTCGTGGATATAACTATGGACCAACCTTTCAGGGTGTTCTGGAATGCAACAGTGAAGGTGAAATCACTTTCTGTAGAAAAAAGATTGAACAGGATTACTGTGTAGTGAGGAATATTTGGTCTTTTTTGATTCAGTTTGTATTAATCATCCACCTAACTATGCTTCATGGGGTAATTATATTTTTAGTGTGATAATGGAGAACAGTTAAATGTTTGACAGGGCATTAGGAAAGCTGTTATTTCCAATGTAGAACTGATTTTTGGAGTTTACAGAGGAAGCTGGGTGCATGCAGCAGACTGTAGTTAAGCACTAGCTTCCCGCATCTATTGAATGATGAAATCACAGGCTTCCCCTTCTTCTACTGCAGGAAGCGCAGGGAAAATTCTGTGGAATGGAAACTGGGTAACCTTCCTTGACACCCTGCTACACTTGATAGTCTTAGCAGAGACTGGGCGCAGTCTGCGCTTGCCCACCAGGATTCGCTCGGTGTACATTGACCCTGTGCTTCATCAGGAGCAGGTGTTCCAGTACCAGGACAACATAGAAGGTAATGTCTTCCATGCTTGGGCTTTTACCCATTGCTTCAAGTGGTGTGTGTGAATGTATGACTTCCTAATAACTGGGATGGACTGTAGGTGCCCCTCTTCTTCTCCAGCCTTTTCTACCGATCCCTCTGTAACTGGTATAGCACCTGCTGTTTATATGATCACCTAGAATAAAGTCCTTAGAATGTTTGATGCAAACTTATGTTTATTTCCTGTCTTTCAGCTTTTGATGTTGTTGTTGACCGCTGTCTTGATAGCCTCAAAGCAGGAGGTGTTCAGATCAATGGGCTTCATGCCTCTGTGGCACCACGGCGACAACAGGAGCGGATCTCTCCCACTCTGGAAAAATTCTCCTTTGTTCCCTATATTGAGAGTGACTGTCTGTCTTCCAGTACCCAGCTTCATGCCTACCTGGAGCACTGCAAAGGTAGGGTGGGGTTAGTTTGTTTTCGCACTAAGAATCTTCCAGTCTGCCAGATTTGAGAGAATCTGTCCATACCACTTCAATACTTAGAACATTTAAGAAATAGTGTTGGTTTCTGTACAAGACTTCATGAAGAGTCCTATGTCTGCATGCTTGCTAGAAACTTAAGAGCTGCTTCTGCCTCAGGTAGCTCTAGAATGTGAGTAGGAGTAAAGCTGATGCACATGAGCATCCACCCTTCTGTATCAGTCAGTGTGTCAGATGGCAGAACCCTCCCTATAAACAGAGAGGCAGAAATCAGCTCCTTTATGGAGAAATCCAGTCTTACTTCATGTGCTGTGAAGAAAGGCTATTTCCTCAAGTTTTTGGCTTTCTTTTGTGTTTTTGTTTTTCCTACTAATTGCACAGATGGGTCAGCTGACATGTCTCTTTCCATTTAGTTGTAAGCACAAGAGTATATCCAAGGAGGAAAAGTGTTTTGGTGAGACATGCTAATCTGTTGTGAAACCAGTAGCATAGAACAGTGCTCTTTGGATGGGGAAACAGCTGCTGTTCCCTGCTCATCACCTTCTGAAGTGTATCTTTGTCAAAGTATCTTTGTTGCTGATCTCATTCAAGATGAGCTGTTTTTTGTCTGTTTATAAAGCAAGAAGTTATCTTCTGACTTCAGCATCTGTGGAAAGTCAGCATTTTCCTCCACAACTGCCTAAAGCTCTCACCTATCAGAGACTTTCTGTTAGATGCTTTCTTTTAGTTGGAGCCTTTCCTTGAGTAGTTTTGGTAGTTTAGATTGCCTTGGCATTAGCCTGTTTGTCTGGGGGCTGCAGCTGCTGTGTGATCTGTGATTATGAGAAGGTGCAGAAGCATGCACTGTGTCTTTGTGACTAGGCTGGTGATACAAGGTGCTGTGCCTTGTGCTGCTTATCAGCTGAGCAAAAGCAGGGGGAGACAACTCTCCTTGGGAAGAGGAAAATAATTATCTGAAAATGTGACTCCTCCTTTATTATTTTCTTCTACTCTGCAGGCCTGATCCAGAAATTACAAGCTAAGATGGCTCTGCACGGTGTCAAACTAGTTATCCATGGCCTAGAGACCAAAGGGGCTGCTGCAGGGTCCCCATCCACACAGAAGGGCCTTCAGCATATCCTTACTGAAATCTGCCGTCTGGAACTGAATGGAAACCTACATTCTGAGCTGGAACAGATTGTGACTCAGGAGAAGATGCACCTCCAGGATGATCCCCTTCTCAATGGCTTGCTGGATTCTTCAGAGTTGAAGACTTGCCTAGATGTGGCAAAGGAGAACACAACCAGTCACAGGATGAAGATAGTGGAGGTTAGCTGAGAGCCTGGGATGGGAACACAGCTGAAGTTTTCAGGCCTCCCAGTAACCTAATATTACTTCTGTTGTTCCAATTATAATTCTGAATACTGTTCATTTTTAATCTTGATTTCCTCTCTCCCTATCCTTTGTCTTCTCATAGGCTCTGGCAGGAAGTGGACGTCTGTTCTCTCGTGTCCAAAGTATTCTGAATACTCAGCCCCTGTTGCAGCTGGACTACATTGCCACTGACTGCAGCCCTGAAGCTCTTTCAGCTAATGAAGCAGAGCTACATGATGCTGGAATCTCCTTTAGCCAGTGGGATCCCTCTAGCCTTCCCTCTGGAAATCTGACCAATGCTGACCTGGCAGTGTGCAACTGTTCAACAAATGTTCTAGGGAACACAACTGAAATTATCTCTAACTTAGCAGCTGCAGTGAAAGAAGGAGGCTTTGTTTTGCTGCACACCCTTCTTAAAGAGGAAACTCTTGGAGAAATTGTCAGCTTTCTTACAAGTCCAGACCTACAGCAGAAGCACAGCTTCCTATCTCAGGTAAGTGACCTGGAAGCTCAAATACTTTCTCAGTGGTTAGTCTGGAGTCTATTGCTTGCATGCTTTATTGTGATAAATGTTAAGGTGTTGCTTTACTTTGAGGCTCTCTGTAGGAATACATAAAGGGAATACGTTCAAATCCTTTGTGGGGTTTGACAGAATGGTTACTATTCTGTTTTTTTGAATATCTGCTTGTTTGTAAGACTAGTATCCTAACCAGGGCTTTGGGGTGCTAGTACTACTGCATTCTGAGGATATTTCAGGAAGGAAGGAATACTTTAGACACAAGATAAAATAGTCTAATGCAAATCAAATACATATTTGTGCTGAGACAGAACAAAACTGATGCCAGGATGTCAGCAAATGGAAGGCAGTGTTGGATGGCCTGCTATTTATGGTGAAGTAGTTCTTGGGGAGATTGGAGCATGGAGTACAGGTGGTGGCTTGTAGTTTTAATTGATTTTGTTTTTTATTTTTCTGTTAATTCTGGTTGTACTTGATCTGACAGGCACAGTGGGAGGAGTTATTCAGCAAGGCCTCATTGAATCTGGTTGCAATGAAGAGATCTTTCTTTGGCTCAGTTATTTTCCTGTGTCGCCGGCAATCCCCTGCCAAAACACCCATTTTTCTGCCAGTAGATGACACTCATTATAAGTGGGTTGACTCCTTAAAGGTGAGAATTCCTGTATTTGGGATATTTGGCTTTCCAAACCTTTACACTTTCTTAATGAGATTTAATTTAGCAGTGTCACAAGGGGAGAGAAGGAGGTGGTGGGAGGGAAGGAGGAAAAAGTTTGTGTCTGTTCAGTTGTTTTGCTTGAAATACAACTTATTCATCTCTGTCTTGAGAATACAAGGGATGTTTCCTTTTGTGGTTCCATGTAAAACAATCTGGAATTTGTCCTGTAGGAGATCTTGGCCGACTCATCAGAGCAGCCTGTGTGGTTGACTGCCACCAATTGTGGGAACTCTGGAATTTTGGGTATGGTGAACTGCCTCCGCCTGGAAGCAGAAGGCCACAGAATCAGGTATGAAATTATGCCCACGAGTCACACTTGGAGACAAGATGTTTTTGTTAGGTTCTTTTCAGGCTTGCAACAAAACAAACCAAAATGTCAACTCTTGGCCTCTAGGTGTGTGTTTGTTTCCAACTTGAGCCCTTCATCAGCTGTCCCATCCACTAGTCTTTCTTCCTTGGAGATGCAGAAGATGATTCAGAGAGATCTGGTGATGAATGTGTATCGTGATGGAAAGTGGGGTTCCTTCAGGCATCTCCCATTGCCACAAGGTACCTTCTTTGAGGATCACTTGCAGGGCCTAGAGGAACAGACTTCAGATATGAGTAGCTATTGTTTCACGTTTTTAAACTATTAATAATAAAAGGATAACTTGAAATTCTTCTGTTCCAACTCAGACTGAACAATAACATGCTCTGGTACCAGGAGGAGGGAAAAAGTACTTAGGATATGGGTAGAATTGCAGGGTAAGAGTGGGATTTGTGGAGAGCAAATAGAGGAGAGGGTAGCAATTACAGAAGGAGTTAGTTAATTCTGGAAAGGGTATGCCTGTGTCAATATATATAAAGTTCCTCTGTTCTTCCTGCTGCAGCTCAGCCTCAGGAGCTGACAGAATATGCTTATATAAACGTGTTGACTCGTGGAGATCTCTCTTCCCTCCGTTGGATTGTTTCCCCCCTCCGACATTTCCAAACAACAAATCCAAATGTTCAGCTCTGCAAAGTCTACTATGCATCTCTCAATTTCCGGGACATTATGCTGGCAACAGGAAAGCTTTCTCCAGATGCTATCCCTGGTGGGTTAAAATTACACTGAAAGAATTCATTCATGTAACTTCAGTAATTCTGATTATGCACTGGCTAAAGTAGATATCAGGTTTCTTTAGCAAGAAAGTACACTTTAGGAGAGGAAGTATATAACCTTCATTTCAGAACCATACACTAGGACTTGCAAGTGCTACTTCAGTTATGGCCCCACTTCTCACATGGCAAAGTCATTGAACATTTGCTGGGAGGAAACATTATTAACCCCATTGCACAGATACCAAGTGTGAGGTGAAACATCTTGATGGAAATTGTGGTGATGGGCAAGAAACGTGCTAAGCTGAAGCTGAGGAAGTTGGCAGCTGCAGGACATACTTTGCTTTTAGGGAAAGGAAGTGCAAGGTGTAAGATCTCCTATCGACAGACTGGAGACTGATCTTGTGAGGATTTGTGTAATGTCTGTAAAATGGTTCTAAGGCTCTACTTAAACAAACAAAAAAAGTAGAACTTATATGAGTTATTTGATTAAGACTGGATTTCCCTTCATGACTGAGATCAGGCTGTACTTAAAACAGGTGTTCACAGAAACAAAGGTTTTGCCATAAAGCTATTTTCTGTGTTTGTCCTTTTTAGTTAAAGGACAAGTTTGTCCTTTTTAGTGCTTATTTATTTATTTCCAAAGAGCAACAAAAATGCTGGAGCAGGGTATTTCGATTAGATTTCTCAGATGAAAGCTGGAAACTAAAGCAGTATTGTCAAGGGTAGAGAGTAAGAGATTTAGTCCTTTTTTGCTGTTGTCTTTAATGAGAAGTTAACTGTGGTAACTAACGATCTTTGTACATAATAGATAAATCCTAGCTCTTTCTGTCTTAGGGTTCTAGATCTCAAGGGCTGTTATTTTAGGAAATTCTCAACCAAAGGATTTTAGAAGTTTTCCATTATAAAAGACCTTTACCTTCTTGTAGGTAACTGGACGTTGCAGCAGTGCATGCTGGGCATGGAGTTCTCAGGACGGGACCTGGCTGGAAGGAGAGTGATGGGATTGCTGCCAGCAAAAGGGCTGGCTACAGTGGTGGACTGTGACAAGAGGTTTCTATGGGAAGTGCCTGAAAACTGGTAGGTTAGCTTCAATTTTCTGTTTTATGTATGTGGATAAGCTTTGCCTTGCTGCTTGAGGCTGATGACAACCCTGGTCTGACACGAAGACTGCACAATGGGTAGATCTCACTCTGGGAAATTATGTGAGTCTCATGAGCAGCTGTGAGATTTGGCTCAATCAGCTGATTGACTGCACACTGGTTTTTTGTGTTGTTTTGTGCAATGATTTGCACTGTTTCTTCCGTCTATTTATTGTGCTTTTGGCTATTCTGTATAAGCAAAGGTTTTTGCTGTTGGATATGTTACTGATGAGTTAGTAAAATATTCCTGCAGAAGAAAAAGCTCTTAGCACTGTGTGGCCACTGTGGCAGTCAGCTCTATGACTGAGATCCATTTGTACTTTTTGGTCCATCTTGGCAGGTTAAACCTTCATATTTCTGAAAAGCAAACTTCATCAAGGGAATCTGTTAGGTTTTCCAAGGCTGAAGATGTCTTCTCCCCTTTGCTTTGTTTCTTAGGACTCTGGAAGAAGCAGCTTCGGTGCCTGTGGTTTATGCCACTGCTTATTATGCTTTGGTGGTTCGAGGTGGTATGAAAAAGGGGGAGAGTGTCCTCATTCACTCTGGCTCAGGAGGTGTGGGCCAAGCAGCCATTGCCATTGCCCTGAGCATGGGCTGCCGTGTTTTTGCTACTGTAGGTGAGTACTGAGGATCTAGTCTACAGTTGTGAGTGTTAATCTATTCCTCTATCCTGTACGCGTGCACTTTTGTCCTAAGGTTTGACACCTTGAGAGCTTGAAACCTTTGAAGCAAGTGGTTGCTCAGACTGCACATCTTTCCCTGTTGTTTTATCACTGAAGAATTAACATGAGAGTACTGCCATTGTTCACTTGTCATCTTATGTCTTCCTCTTCCAGGCTCTGCTGAGAAACGGGAGTATCTCCAAGCAAGGTTCCCACAGCTGGATGCTAATAGCTTTGCCAGCTCCAGAAATACTACCTTTGAGCAACATATACTGCGAGTTACCAATGGGAAAGGTTAGTTTGAGGAATATTTTGCCTTCTTACTCAGCTACATCATGTTATGCAGTTGCAATGCCTGACGACAAAATGGGTTGATAGAAAATGGGTAGGCTCTCAAAAGAGTGAGGTTCTTAAATAGTTTCTTCTCCTTTCACTACAGGTGTCAACCTTGTGTTAAATTCCTTGGCAGAAGAGAAGCTCCAAGCCAGTTTGCGTTGTCTTGCTCAACATGGGCGCTTCTTGGAAATAGGCAAATTTGATCTATCAAACAACAGTCAGCTTGGTAAGATGGGGCTTCAGGAAATAGGTCTGCTTATGTTTAAGCAAGCAGGAAAGCACGACCTATCATAATACAGACTTATCTTCAAATTGAGAAAAACTTAGAGCTGGAACATTTGTTTTGTAAAAGCTTTGTGTTAAATGCATCACTGCAAAAATTTGTTTCACTTTTATCACTGACAATTTGTGGAATGATTGTATGTACCAAATGTTGACAGTCTCCCTTTTTATTGTAACTAAATTTAAAAAAAAAAAAAAAAAAAAAAAAAAAAGTCTAGCATCAGTAAAAGTTTCCTGTGAAGAAGAGTTTGTGTAGAGGGACAGGATGTACGTGGGATTCTGGCTCCTCTGTCACCTCTGACTCAGCTGTCACTGTATTACAAAACATCCTTTTTAATATTAAAATGACCATGTCATAGGCTTGTCCTGTTGACAAAATTCTTGTAGGTGGAGTTTCTGTTAAATTAGTCTACTAGTAAGAGAACAGCCTAACTAATACAGCCTTTAGAGAGTATATGCAAGAATGAGTTTTCTAGAAGGAATAACTGCTTTGCTCCTCAGTTTTATACTGTTGACTTGCACAAAAAATGTTTCTAAAAAAGATGGATTCTGTCTTGAGATGGCAGCAGCACCAGGTGGTAATGATGTTGTTTTTTTTTTTTCAGGAATGGCTCTTTTCCTCAAGAATGTGGCATTTCATGGAATCCTGCTGGATTCAATCTTTGAGGAAGGAAACCAAGAGTGGGAGGTGGTATCAGAGTTGTTGACAAAAGGCATAAAAGATGGTGTGGTAAAGCCCCTGAGAACCACAGTCTTTGGTAAAGAAGAGGTAGAAGCTGCCTTCAGGTTCATGGCGCAAGGAAAACATATTGGCAAAGTTATGATCAAGGTAACAAGATAAGGGTGTTGATTCCCTGATGCCTGTCATCCTCTGTATTGGCTATTTTGATCCAGTTAAACTTGAAGTTGTGTAACAGCATGGGGTTACAGCTTTTGCTGCTGACACTGTGGCATGTATAGCGTTGTCAGGTCTGTCACTCTGAATCCATAAGTTTGATCCCCTATTGACTGGAGGGCAATAGACAGAGAATGTGTTTGTGCATCCAATTTTAATGTGCTTTTTGGTGTTGTTTTTTGTTTCTTTGCTTTCTTCTGGAAGATCCAAGAAGAGGAGAAGCAATATCCTTTAAGGTCTGAGCCAGTAAAGCTTTCTGCCATCTCCCGAACTTCCTGCCCACCTACCAAGTCTTACATCATCACAGGGGGCCTAGGAGGATTTGGGCTTGAGTTGGCACAGTGGCTAATTGAGAGAGGAGCACAGAAGCTTGTACTAACATCTCGTTCTGGCATACGAACTGGTAAGCAAAAATCTCAATTGACCTCAATTTGTTTCTCTCAATTTTTAAGTGTCTTATCAGTGTCTTCATAATTCTTTTCCCTCCCTCACGTGTATGTTCACTCACTTCAAACAAGTTGTGATTCATTTTATTCTAAGGGATGGAGTATCTTTGAAGTCTGCTTCTTTTTTCCAGCTACTTCTTCCTTCTTTTTTTTTTTTAATGCGACCTAAGTCTATCAAACCATGTTTGCCTTTTTCTCCCTTGCCTAGGATATTTTTCTGCAGTCTTAATTTTTAGTTTTATTCCCTCTGTGAAGTCTGTATCCAGCTACATCACTGCTGTGTTCAGTGGCAGTGACTTGCTAAAGATGCTCTTTCCCTTAAATTGAGTGTGGTGCTCACTTTTTACATGAGGTATCTGAAGGAGCAAAAGCTATACCCTGCTATCTAATAACACCAGAAACTTTTTCACTCAGTTTTGAGTACTGCAATCTCAGCACTGAGATTTCTTATCAATAGTAGTCTTCAGTGCTCCCTCAGTGAAATTCAGCCATAACAGAACTTCTGTCTTTACAAATTTCTTTGTTCTTTTTAGCAAGTTCACAATTTCACAACTCTGCAAACATAATTCAAATCCTTTTATATCTCTCAGGTTCTGGTTGTCCTACTGTTGCCTGCTGTCTTGCTCTAATCTTGCCGCTTTTTCCTGTCTTGGTATATAAATTCTTAAGTTCACTTGTGCTCTCCCATCCTGTTCTCCTGAATCTCTTGTCCTCTTTGTGATCTGTTTAGGATACTCTGAGACTTGAGTGGTTTCTGTTACCATTCAGATTTTGTCCAGTGTTCCTCTTGTAACTGAATGGGGATTGTTTAGCCATTCAGACCCTGTCTGGTCTTTCTGACTCCTGTAGGAAGCAGATCAATAAAAGCCAGATGGTTTGAATGCTTCATCCTACGTGTTTGTTTGTTCAGGCTACCAGGCTAAATGTGTCAGAGAATGGAAGGCTCTGGGAATCCAAGTGTTGGTTTCTACCAGTGATGTTGGAACTCTAGAAGGAACACAGCTTTTGATAGAAGAAGCTTTGAAGCTTGGACCAGTTGGGGGCATCTTTAATTTGGCTGTGGTAAGTGCCAATAAGGCTTACAAACTTGCAAGAGTCAGCAGACATTAAAGTGGCTTTTACCACTTTTGTACAGTTTTAGGTTCTGTCTCTGTTTCAAAGGGTGTTTTGCCTTTGGTTCTGGCCCCTTAACCTGGGAAGCAAGGTTATGTGACCAGCCAGCTCAGTTTTGGGTTAAAGTGAATGTTACCCATTACCTCTGGGGACAAGAGGAATCCTATATAAATTTTACCAGTTGAAGACTGCAGTGTCAGCACTGAAAAGAGCAGATTTACCAGTAGATATGTTGGCCTTCTTATATTTCATGACATCCAGGATACATCTGTGCTGTAAAACTAGAAAAAGGCATTGTGTAGTGATATCCTCTTGTATCTGTGATAAATTTAAACAGAAACTGAGATGCTGATACCATGTCTTTGTTTTAAACCCATCTAATAGGTCCTTAAAGATGCCATGATTGAAAATCAGACCCCAGAATTATTCTGGGAGGTCAACAAGCCCAAGTATTCGGGCACCCTTCATTTGGACTGGTAGGTATCTGTAGAAGGGACAAATATGAGCTGTGTTTATGGTCACTGAGTTGACCAGATTTGGGTATTTTAGTATTATTGGCTTTCCACAGCAACATGTGGTTCCCAGTTTTTCTAATGGGCTTCTCTGTCACTTCTTCTATTCCAAGGGTGACTCGTAAGAAGTGCCCAGACCTGGACTATTTTGTTGTATTCTCCTCTGTAAGCTGTGGAAGAGGAAATGCTGGGCAAAGTAATTATGGCTTTGCTAATTCTGCCATGGAGCGTATCTGCGAGCAGCGGCATCACGATGGACTCCCAGGTAAGATGACTTCATTCCCTGCACAGGAAAATCTTATCCTACCAGACATTCAGAGGAGAACCAGCTCACCAGGAATCTGTGTCTCGAGTGATGAAAACTGTTTCCTGTTGCAGCTGTTAACCTGAATCATTCAGATGTGAAGGAAAACTGATTATTTAAGTAGTATAAGAGGAATGTAGGCTTTTGCTTAGCTGTTTTTAGCTCCCTTTTGTTGCTGCTGTGTGCTTAAATTAGTTGCTTAGTGTGTTCTTCCTTGTGATTTCTCCTCCAGGCCTGGCAGTCCAGTGGGGAGCCATTGGTGATGTGGGCATCCTGAAGGCAATGGGAAACAGAGAGGTTGTGATTGGGGGAACTATTCTCCAGCAAATCAGCTCATGCCTGGAGGTGCTTGATATGTTCCTGAATCAACCTCATCCTGTCATGTCCAGTTTTGTCCTAGCAGAGAAGGTCTCTGTGAAAAGTGAAGGAGGAAGTCAACGGGATCTTGTAGAAGCTGTTGCTCATATCCTTGGTAAATGCAAAGTCTAGCAATTGCATTGTTGGTGCTCATTTTTAGAAGGGGTCTTGCTTGTTTCTGGAAGCATCCTTTGCCTTAGCAGTCATGGAGATACTGCTGGTAGGATTATTTCCGTAGCAGTTTGCATGAGAACCTGAGAACTGTGTGGTAGGGTGTGACTGGAGGTTTGTCTGTTCCAGTATTTTGTGTCCAGTAGTGACCAAAAGTTTGTCTCCCTCATTATGCCGTGCTGCCAGGTAGAAGAGGACTGGGCAGCAGCCAGTGACATTTTGTCCTCTCTGATGGCTAGCTTGGGAAGAGGTCTGGGAAGGGAACCTGCTTCAGCCTACAAGGGTAAACCTTGTTAGGTCTATGGCTGTGCCTTCAGTTACGGCCTCTTTAGATGAAACTGCTCTAGTTGGATGTTCTGAACTTCTAGATCTGAAGTGCCAGCGTTCACAGCTACATAGCTGTGACTTATATTGCTATCATAAAGCTGTGCACACTTAACATACAGCCCAAATACTAAATCAGATATGGATTGTAGAAGAGGTGATTTTTGAAAGCATTAGATGATCTTGAATAGCAAATTCTGCTCTGTAGCTGTGCTTTATTCGTGTTTAAGGAAAAAGTGAAAAGCTGAGAAGATTGCTATAGAGAAATCTAGAGCTGAAAAGTCTTGTGTGCTGTTTTTTCCTCAGGTGTTCGTGATGTGAGCAGTCTGAATGCTGAGAGCTCCCTAGCAGACTTGGGCCTGGATTCCTTGATGGGTGTGGAGGTGCGCCAGACGCTGGAGAGAGACTATGACATTGTTATGACCATGAGAGAAATCCGACTGCTTACAATCAACAAACTGCGTGAACTGTCCTCCAAGTCTGGGACAGCAGAAGGTACAGTGTCTGGATTAGAGTTGCTACCAGTCAGCTGAGTCCAAACAACTGAGTTCTGAACCCATTGCTTTCATCCCTGGTGACATAAGCCTTGATCAAATCGTGAAATAATATCTGATTATAGCTGAAAGGCTTCTTTGTATGACAAACATTCTGCTAAAATATGGTGACATTAAGTTAGTCAGTTCCATCAGTTTCAGGGAAGGAATATAAGAAAGGCTTTGAAAGCTGTTGTGCTGCCTGGATAGCATCTGCCTGCATGAGTATTCTTACATAGATATGTGCAGGGTGTGATTGAAAACCTTCTACTTGTCTGTAGAGTAATGGCCATAATGTCATGTTTACTGCAAGCCAAAAGCATGGACAGTTGCCACAGAGCAACTGACAGTGCCTTGATTTATTGAGCCAGTGGGCTAATAGAGAGCAGTCCTTAGCACCTCTTTTAGGGCTATGGCAACATGACCAAGTCTCTGATCCTGTGTGACTAACTGTGTCTGCTGTGCTTTTCTTCAAAGAGCTGAAGCCATCCCAAGTGTTGAAGATGGGCCCAGGTGAGCCTCCAAAACTGGATTTGAACAACTTGCTGGTGAATCCAGAAGGGCCAACGATTACCCGTCTCAATGAAGTTCAGAGCACAGAACGTCCTCTTTTCCTTGTTCACCCCATTGAGGGATCCATTGCAGTCTTCTACACTCTTGCCTCCAAACTTCATATGCCCTGCTATGGACTCCAGTGCACAAAAGGTATCTCAGTTCTCCAGCATCTTGAATTTGTATATCTAACAGTCTGAACTTCAGTTCCTTTATAGAGGGCGTTCTGTTTCTAGACCCTTAAATACAGAGGACCAAGCATCAGTACTTACAATCCATACAGTGTTGTGGCAAACAACCCCAAGTAATGAGAGGTGTTAGGTTAGACTGAAGAACTTATGTATGGGGAAAATGGAACAATTAGATTCAGTAACTTGAGCAGGTAAGCATTTGGGAGAGAAACATTGCACGGCCTTCCTCCTTTCTTTGAAAACTAGAAGCAGAGCAGTTACTTGTCTAAAATAAAAGTTGTTCATAATAACTTAGAAGCTTACTTCTAAAATAATGTGGATGTTTCTGATAAAGTTGTTCTGAGCTCTTGAGAATGCAGTTGTTGCTGCTGGTGTCTGTTTCATCTGACTAATTTGCTTTCATTCTAGCTGCTCCCTTGGACAGCATACAGAGCCTGGCATCCTATTATATTGACTGTATGAAGCAGATACAGCCTGAAGGACCTTATCGCATTGCTGGATACTCTTTTGGTGCCTGCGTAGCCTTTGAAATGTGTTCCCAGCTGCAAGCACAACAAAATGCTTCCCATGCACTCAACAGTTTATTCCTCTTTGATGGGTCTCATTCCTTTGTGGCAGCATACACTCAGGTAAAAAATACAACCTTCCATCTGGAGACCATTCTGTGTCATCAGGGAGGATGGGATGCTTACTGTGAGCTTACTGTTCTGGATACAAACCATCTAAAAAGCTGAGACTTTTCTTGCCAGGGAGATGGGACAGAGCTGTAGATAGTGGGCACTTAAGGATCGCTTGAGGGTTGGAAGCATGTTGGGGGTGTTATTTGTTAACTGCCTAGGGCTGGCCCACACATTCTGCTCTTGCAATTGTAAATAATATTAATGTCTTCTGGAAGACCTTTTGAGCCTGCAAGACAAGATCCTAAAGTCATGTGCTGGAAAACCCTCCTTAGGTGTTTCCTTTCCATTTTCATTATGCTTCCCAGGGGATTCTGGGCTTTGGGCAGTTGCTACCTGTTAGATGTGCTTTCTAATCTGTCCTCAAGGTGTCTTATCCAAGGTTTAGTTTCTACTTTTATTTATTTTCTTCCCCCCCCCACTTTCCCCTCTTCCTTTCCGGTTCAAAGTCCTTTATTCTGGAACTGGTTTTTATCTAACACTCAAGCTCAGGTGTATCCCTCTCACGGTAGTGTTTTACTTCTTTCTTTTTCAGAGCTACAGAGCAAAGCTGACCCAAGGAAATGAGGCTGCGTTGGAGACAGAAGCACTGTGTGCCTTTGTTCAGCAGTTTACAGGCATTGAATACAATAAGGTAATGTTTCTTTCTTATATTGCACAGGAAGGGTGTGGTTGTGGGTCGCTGTTTTTATGTGTTTAATGTAGATTAATGCCCAGATATTGAGACTAACGGGGAATTTTTTTTCAATATTTCCAGTTGTTGGAGATCCTTCTACCCTTGGAAGATCTGGAGGCTCGTGTCAATGCTGCTGCAGACCTTATAACTCAGATTCATAAAAACATCAATCGTGAAGCACTCAGCTTTGCTGCTGCTTCCTTCTACCACAAGCTGAAGGCTGCTGACAAGTATATACCAGAGTCCAAGTATCATGGGAACGTGACACTGATGAGGGCAAAGACTCACAATGAGTATGAAGAAGGTCTGGGTGGCGACTACAGACTCTCAGAGGTCAGTGTGAGATCTGCTGGTGACTGATGAGGGTTCCCTGATAGGTGAGGGAATAAAAGAAAAGCATGGGAACCACTCTTAGGGAAAGAAGGAGAATGAAACTGAAGTTAAAGAAGTAAGTGTTCTGCAGCTCTGACACACTGATAAGAATTAAGTTTCCAGAAACTATTAAGCTGATGGTTTCCATGCATTTTCTTTCTGAGCAGGGAGGGCCAAGGGAAGCTCTAGCCTCTATATTGGATAATCTGTTTTCTATAGCTAATTCTTGTGTCTCCCTGATTAGGTTTTGGATAATAAAGATGTTAAGAGTGTAACTTGACAAAAGTAACTGAGTCTCTGGTATTTGAGTGTAGACCCCAAAAGTTTGTTCACTGCATGAGTGCAGACTTGGAAGAATGAGTACCAGCCCTCTGACAGCAGAGGCAGCTTTACTTAGTTATATTTTGTGGACCACGTAAAAGTTAGTCTGTAGGGCCTGGGGGGGAGGGAGGGAAAAAAAAATAGGTTATTATATCCTGCCTTATCTGTAACCAGATAAGGTCACTGTTCTATGGCTCCTGTTTAGATAAAAGGGGGAAGTGTCTCACACTCCTTTTTCCTGCTGTCTGCAGTAAGGAATTCTCTAAATTACCTTTGTTGTGTTGGCACCTCCCACCCCTTCTGACTTATGACTTGCATTTACTCTTGCTTCCAAGCTAGCCTGAATGTGATAAAAGTTCCATAATGCCCCTAGAGGAAGAGTTATGGTGGTGGGAGGAAGATAGATGGAGGGTTATTTGGTTGTCTTAGGGGCACATAGGTATCTACTTCTATCATTCATAGATAAAGTAGGTAAATTATTCTGGTAGTATCTTGTTGGTGTTGTTTTCCTGCCCAACTTATGTTTGAGTGGATCATCTATCAAACAACAGTGCTTATATGGGTGTCCAACCTTCTGGCTTGCCTGAGCTGCACTGAGTGAAGAGGAATTGTCTTGGGCTGTATATAGAATGTATATAATACAGTTAATGTATAGAAGTAACAAAACTTTTTTTAATTAAAACATTAAAATAAAGAGGACAACAAAAACATAAAACTCATGGGTTGGACACAAATACTGTAAAACATCTCATTGAAATCTACCTGGTTATGTTTTTCAAAAACATTTGTTAAAGATGATGTAAAATATGAATAACTCAGACTGACAGACCCAAAACACAGCTAGCTGGCTTTAAATTGTGAATGTATTTGTTCTGTGTCTGTGCAGGTATGCGATGGAAAAGTGTCGGTCCATGTCATTGAAGGAGATCACCGCACCTTATTGGAGGGAGATGGTGTTGAATCAATTATTGGGATCATCCATGGCTCACTGGCAGAACCACGTGTCAGTGTCAGGGAAGGTTAACATCTGCTCACTTACTGTCAATGGTGAAGAAAATGCCAACAACATTCCTAGTTATGACAGACCCCAAGGAACTCTTCCTGTTGAACAACATCTCATCTGCTCTGCTGCCAGAGCTGGGAAGTCCAGCTGAACTTGATAGTTCTCTGTTTCCTCTCTCTCAGTCATCTTTCCTAACTTTCATGTGTTCTCTCCTCTTTCCCTTTCTATGCTTTGTTTTTTTTTTTCCCCAGTATCCCTGTCAGTGTTACTGCAGTGCTGTGACTCTGTCACTCCGCACTGCTGTGAGGGTTCCCCAGCAATGGTTGCTTCCTACAGCTTTGGCAGTATGAAAAACAAATTTAGGAGTAGACTTCTTGTGCTCTATATTGTTTTGTCTTAACAGTATTCCAAAGGGTAAGTGATAGCACTTGTTGACCAAGCCCAGTGAGCAGAGAGGGGAGCTGCAGCTGATTTTGGAGATACTTGTTGTCTGTGAAGAATCTGTCTGTAGTTAGGTCAGAAAGAGAATTCCATTGAGGCTTTTGTAACTATATTTTTTTAATTTGATATATTCTAAGTATTTATTGTGTCAAATCAGAGACTTCTTGCTTGGTTTTAATTTATCGTGGGTATCAGAAAAGGAAACATCCATTTTGGAGAGAGAGAGGTTTATTCTACAAGGGGAGGTTGCCCATTTGTTAAACCAAAGTGCATCTGTGGAACAGCCCATTTCTTTTTCTTCTTTTTTTTTTTTTTAGTTTATTTTTGTTTGTGTTTTGCTTTTTCGTTGTGGTGTTTTTTTATTTTGACTAGTGATTTTTGTATGTGTTTTTCTTTCACTCCCCACCCTGCCTTGTTCAGAAGGGTGGAAGTGGGGGGGTTCTTGCCATCACCCACTCTTGTGAGGAGAGAGGTGTGGAGGGCAGGATGGGGTGGTTCAACAGATGCCACTGTATTGAACAGCCTTAACTTGGGCTGATACAAGCAGGCAGAGCTGTCCCTAGGTATGTACTTAGTTTATATCTGTGCAAGGTTCTGTGCTTTGCATTCCCAGAAACAGTAAAGCATTACAGCTATTGCTTCACCTTTGTTCCTTCCCACCTCCAGTTGCTCCATCCAACCAGACATCTGGAATGTCAGGGGAATAGAGTTCTCCATTGGTAACGGTACAAATCCTCCTGTCCTTGCTCTCCCATAACCAAAGTTCATGCAAACATAGAAGCATCCACCCAGTGCCCCAGTGTATTTTATTTAACACAGGGCTTGCTTAAGCCTTGAGTATGCATTTTCCTCTGGCAGTGAGACTGGAGATCCCACATAAGTTAGCTAAGTAAACAGTTTGGCATGATTTTAAGATACAGTACCTTTTTAAAGGAAACTTGCATAAAATTCAATTTAAAAATGACTGACTTTTGCTATGCTGGATCTGTCTTTTCCAAAATCAGTAAATCCTTGCTACACCTATGATACAGAGGAGACCTGAATAGCAATGAAGTACCAACCAGGAGGCATTCCACTGCCTCTCAGAACTTTGTAAACCCCAGTTCTTTCTGTATTCATCCCCTGGTGAAGCATCCTGTTAGTTCAGGAGCATTCCAGTGAGAGGAACAACTGGTTCCTCGTGCAGGTTCTGACCTAGCGTCTCTTGCTTATACAACCCTCTGTGGATAGTGGCTGGATTAACTGGTTTTAGTTTTATAAAGTATTTCTTTTGTGAAATCTGAAATACAAACAACATAATGTCAGCTTAAAGCATTTCTAGAATAAGTTTTGTTTTGTTTTTTTTTTACTTTTTTTTTTTAATCTGAAGAGTGTCTTCTCCTCTTTGGCTTTCCTAGAATTAAACAGAATTGATCACTGGTTGGCTTTTTGTCTCATTCTCTACTACAATCTTTTTAATCCTCAAGTTTCATTTGGAATCTCTCATTTCTTGATATAAAGCCAAGACTGCTGCTAAGATACCAGATTGGAGTCTGTAGAAATAACATTAAGAAAGAAGAACTGAGATAATCCTGGAGCGTGGCTTCTCGTCGCCGTGCTTTTTGGTACCTTAGATGCAACCAAATCACATACATACCCAAAAGATTGAAGCGAAAACTCTTAAAATTCTGATTCTGGCTCCATTGTTGTGGTTTTGTTCAAGTGGTTCGTGTTACCGCCTCAGTTTCCCCATCTGTAAAATGGGACTAATAGCATCTACCTCAGGGTCGTTGAGAGTGCTAAGTAGGCAATGGGAATACATGCTGTTAACCTGTGAGGGACGGTGGTCAGGTGTTAAGTGGCAGTGCAAGGAGGCAGGCAGTGAGTGCAGGGAGGTGCCTTACAGCTGCAAAGAATGTGACGCTGAAAAGTAGCTATAGGGACTGGGCATACATGCATAACAGGGGACTTCATTACATCCACTGTGCACATCCTAGCATATGACACCACATTTAAAGAAAACAACCAGGGACCAGTATCTTTTTCTTTTTTCTTTTTTTTCTTTCATTTTTTGTTTTGTTTACCTTCTTGTTTTACTACTGGCAGCTGTAGTGAGCCCGAAAAAGAGGGAAAGAATCCTATCTGCCTTGGTTGTACTGAACAGCCAGAAGGAAAAAGAGTGCTTAAAACTTCTAACAAAATAGGTACAATAGTCCTGCACTAAAATGAAGTGTTAACGATTCTGACCCAGCATCTCAGCTCTGAAGGAAGGCAGTGCAGTTCTGAATGGGCTGTGTGGAGGGATCAAGGACTGATGCTGTTGCAGCTGTCCACTCAAGAGTTGTACAAGTTCTCTGTATAAACATAAATGTGCATGGTCTCTTCTAGGCAAAGCTTGAAGATACTGGTTTAGTAATAGAAATTCCTCAAGAATTACTTATAGCCTCTATGCTCTCAATGTTCTTGTGGTTGTTATTTGAAAGGCAGGAGGTTGTTGTTTTGTTTTGTTTTCCCCCTAATTGTCTAATAATGAGCTGCTGCCCTGTAACCCATTATGTAACTGGCTGCTGAATACAGTGTGCCAAAAATAAAAACCTTATTAGCGCTGGTACTGCTCGTTATTTCTCAATGGGTAGAAAGATAGCAGCATCATGCAAAATCAAAAAGAGTCACTTGTGCTGAGCGGTCAAAGGTAGAAGTTCTTCACATTTACCCTTTATTGTGGAAACTGAAGTGGGAGTCTTCTGTCAACTGCTACTCAGGTTCCATCCTCCTCTTCATCTCTGCACCGTGCTGCTCTGCCTTGAGGCTGTGCCCCTTCACTGCTCTGCAGCCTGACTTAGGCTCAGAAAAAAACACGTTGCTGTTATGAAATGGTGGGCAGTAAACCTGAAACCTGCAACGTAGCCTAACACCATGCAAAAAGAAGAACATATGGTGCTTATGGTCATCAGTACCAGAGCTGTTACTTTGCCTTTGTGCTTCCTGAGAGGAAAGGAGTAGTCCTCTTTTGCCAGAGAAAGCAACTTTAAAAAATGAAAATGGTTTCTCCTACAGTTGTTTAGTAACATCAGACAACCAGCATGACTTCCCTGAGAGCAGATCCTGCCTGACCAACCCCATGGCTTTCCATTATACTGTAACTGTGTCAGGGACAAGGGAAGAGCCACTGGAGCTGGACTACAGTAAGGCCTTTGGCATAGCCCACAATGTTCCTCTCTCCAAGCTGGGAAGATAGGGATTTGATGGGTGGACTGCTTGTTGGGTGAGGAACTGGTTGTGAAATCGTACACAGTCTGTGGCTTGATGTCCAGATGGAGTTTGGTGAGCAGTGCTGTCCCTCAGGGGCCAGTAACAGGACAAGCATTCTTTAATGCCCTCAGTGATGTTGACAGTGGCATCGAGTGCACCCTCAGCATTTTTTGGATGACACCCGACTGTGTGGTGTGGTCAACATGCCCCAGGGATGGGATGCCATTTGGAGGGACCTGGACAGGCTCAACAATGGGTCCAGGGAAACCTCGCGAGGTAAGACAAAGCCAAGTGCAGGGCAGCCCCTGCTGCCAGCACAAGCTGGGGCTGTAAGGACAGAGCACAGCCCTGCCCCTCTGCTCTGCACTATGAGACCTCACTGGGAGCACTGTGTGTGGATGTGGAGTCCTCGGTATCCAAGAGACACAGACCTGTTGGGGCACAGCCAGAGGGCCCCAAAAATGCTCCCAGGGGTGGAACAGCCCTATGAAGACATGCTGAGGGCTGGGGCTGTGCAGCCTGGAGAAGGCAGGGCTCTGGGGAGAGCTGAGAGCAGCCTTCAGTCCCTAAAGGGGCTGTAAGATGGGGACAGACTCTTTAGCACGGTGTGTGGGGATGGGAATGGGGGAAATGGATCAAACTAAAAGAGGGGAGGTTTAGACTGGATATAAAGAAGTTTTTACACTACAGGCAGAGAGGCAGTGGCACAGGTTGCCCATAGAGGCAGTGGTGCCCCATCCCTGCAGATGGCTGAGGTCAGGGGATGGGCTGTGAGCACTGATGGAGCTGTGGGTGTCCCTGCTCAGTGCTGGGGTGGCACCAGACAGACTTTAGGGTCACTTCCAGCTCCAACCATCCCATGATTCTAAGAAATGGAAGGGAAAAGGGAGGGTTAGAGAGGCTGCGTAGGTCAGCAGAGCTGATTGATTGCTTCGGCCCCTGACAGCAATAGAAGATGGCAGGAGCAGAGAGGTGATTGTTCCCCTGTACTCAGCACTGGTGAGGCCGCACATCCAGTACTGTGTCCAGTTTTGGGCCCCTCACTGCAAGAAAGTCATTGAGGCCCTGGAATGTATTCAGAGGAGGGCAACAAAGCTGGTGAGAGGTCTGGAACACAGGCCTGACAAGGAAAGGCTGAAGGAGCTGGGAATGTTCAGCCTGGAGAAGAGGAGGCTCAGGGGAGACCTCATGGCTCTCTATAACTACTGAAGGGAGGTTGTAGTGAGCTGGGGGTCGGCCTCTTCTCTCGTGTCATTGGTGACAGGACCAGAGGGAATGGTTTCAAGCTACGGCAGGGGAGATTCAAGCTGGACATTAGGAAGTATTACTTTTCAGAAAGGGTGGTCAGGCACTGAATGGACTGCCCAGGGAGGTGGTGGAGTCACCAACCCTGGGGGTGTTCAAGGAAAGACTGGATGTTGTGTTGAGGGACATGGTTTAGTGGGAGCTAATGGTAATAGGTGAACGGTTGGACTGGATGATCTTTTAGGTCTTTACCCAACCTTGGTGATTCTATGATCCTATGATTCTAAGATGGTGGAAAAGAAAGGGAAGTGCTTCAGGCCGCGCAGGATCCAGCCCAACCATGAGCTGGGGTGGGGACAAGACAGTAGGTGGAAGAGGCCCTCGCAGGCTCCTCCGAGGGACGCGTGCCGAAGGGCTGAGGGGCTCCGTGCAGCCGCAGGACGGCGCTCCCCGCTCTGCCCCCGGCCCCGTCCGCGCGCGGTCCCCGTCAGCGGCGCTGCGGTTTCCGGACGGGACGGCGCGCGGCGGCACCGCGGGAGCGGCCGGAGGGAGATGGCGGTTGCACCGTCCGGCCGCCGCGCTGCCCTGCCCGGGCCGAGCCTGCGGGCTTCAGGCGGCGGCTGCGGGCCCCGCGGCGGGGTGCGGCGGGAGGGAGATGCCGAAGCTGCGCGGAGAGGCGTTCTGGAGGGAGACGCTGCGCGGCGCCCACTACGTGGTGGCTCCTATGGTGGACCAGAGCGAGCTGGCCTGGAGGCTGCTGAGCCGCCGGCACGGCGCCCAGCTCTGCTACACGCCGATGCTGCACGCCCAGGTCTTCCTGAGGGACGCCAACTACCGCCGCGAGAACCTGTACGGCGAGGCCTGTCCCGAGGACCGCCCGCTCATCGTGCAGGTGGGGAGCGAGCGTTCGTAGGGACTGACAGCGGGACGGCCGCGGGAACGGCTTCAGACGGAGGGAGGGGACGTGCGGGTGAGATGTGAGGGGAGATTCTTCGCTCGGAGGGCGGTGAGGCTCTGCGTGGCTCTGCGTGGAGCTGCGGTGCTCCAGCCCTGGTGGTGCCCGAGGCCGTGGATGGGCCCTGGGCAGCCCGAGCTGTGGGCGTGCAGGTGCAGCTCGATGACCTTTGAGGTCCCCTCCGACCTGAGTCGTTCTGTGATCCCGTGGCTGCTGGTGGCATTCAGGCCCCTCGCCCTGCAGCCCTGGCTTCTGCCCCGCCCTGTTCCGTGGGGAGGAGTGCTGGGTTCTTACTGAAACCGGGAGCTCAGGGCTTGGCTATAGTAAAAAGGACAGAAAAGCAAACGCAAAGAAGAGAGCTTCAAAGAGGCTTCAAAGCTTTGTGTTTCGTAGAATCGCAGAATCATAGAATGGCTTGGGTTGACAGGGGCCTCAAGGATCATCAAGCTCCAACCTCCTGCCACAGACAGAGCTGCCAACCTCCACCAGGCTGCCCAGGGCCCCATCCAACCTGGCCTTGAACACCTCCAGGGATGGACGGGGCATCCACAGCCTCTCTGGGCAGCTGTTCCAGCACCTCACCACTCTCATAGTAAAGAACTTCCCCCTGACATCTAACCTCAATCTTCCCTCCTTCAACTTAAAACCATTTCCCCTTGTCCTGCTGTTATCTACCCTTCCGAAGAGTTGACTCCCCTCCTGTTTGTAGGCTCCCTTTAGGTACTGAAAGGCTGTGAAGTGACCCTGTGAGTCACCCTGCAGCCTTCTTTTCTCCAGGCTGAACAAACCCAGCTCCCTCAGCCTGTCTTTGTAGAGGAGGTGCTCTAGCCTCCTGATCATCTTTTTAGCTCTCCTCAGAACCCACTCCAACATTTCCCTGTCTTTCTTGTACTGGGGGCCCCAGACCTGGACACAGTACTTCAGATGGGGCCTTAGTTCTGCTTCTTGAGTACTACACTACATTCAGGTCCCAAAGAGAGAGAGGCCTGTGGGGCTGCAGCACAGCACAGGGAAGGATGGGCAGCTCAAGCCGGGCAGTTCTCACGTACAAAGCAGCAAAATGGATGAGGAGGACTCTTTGCTGCAGAAAGGTATCTCCTCTCTTGACTGTGAGAAGGCTGTAAAAGTCTGACTGATGTTGGCACTGAGCTGTGCTGGGTAGGAGTGAGGGAAGGGCTGTGCCCAAGGAGGCATGGAGCAGCTCCCAGGGCAGCAGGCACAGCCCCCAGTGCCACAGCTCTGCCATGAAACAGCTTCAGGTTAACCTAATTCATAGAATCACAGAATGGCCTGGGTTGAAAAGGATTTCAACCCCCCTCCTATGTGCAGGGTCGCCAACCACCAGACCAGGCTGCCCAGAGCCACATCCAGCCTGTTCTGAATAAATTGATGTGTAGCATCAATAAAGCTGGAATTTTCTCAGCACTGCCTGGATGTCCTCCTATGATAACACTGCTTGCTCCACGCGGATCTGAGGGGCTGTCCCCTTTTACCATATGTGAAAAACTCCACAAATATTCCTTTCCCTCTTCAGTGCTCACCTTTTTTCATTTTTTTGTTAGGAGGTTGAGGGTCTTTAGCTGATCAGTGTCACAGATCTGTTCATTGTGAATCATTTTAGTTGAGAAATGGCCCTGGTTGTTTGAAACTGTGCCCATTTTCTGTAGCAGTGGGTTGCTTTGACAGCATGTCGTGATCTGTTGACAGTACGTGGAAATAAAAGCTACTGCCTGCTTATTCTGCTTGTCTGATTCTGCTTGTCTTTGTCTCCTTCCCAGTTCTGTGCCAATGATCCTGAGGTATTTGTCCAAGCAGCGTTGTTGGCTCAGGATTATTGTGATGCCATAGACCTGAATTTGGGTTGCCCCCAGATGATTGCAAAGAGAGGTATGTGCAAATTTGAACTCTGGATAAACGAAGATGTGGCGTGTATTGAATATGTGCTTTGGCAGTGAGGCATTAAGATGACAGAATTAAGACTTGGGGGTGACATCAGTAGTGTTGAAATCAGACTTAATTACACCCACTGTAACAGATACAGCTTTGTGGTACCTCAAGCAAAATTAGGGATACTAATAATTCCTATTTTTCTCGAGCGATAGCTCTTATGTCTAGAATGTCTTTCAAAAAAGTCTTTTTTTGCAAGAGCTTGACTGATTTATTTATCTTTCCCAATTTCAGTTGATCAGAGAGCTTTCATTCACAAAACTACACTTAAAAGTACCAATGTGCAGGCACTCAGCATGCCCTGTTTCCTTAATGCTTGCATAGAATGAATTCACAGTGGCATATAGAGGATAAAACCTGCTGAACCCTTAATGGTGTTGCAAACGTAGCTGTGTTTCAAACACCAGAACCTGTGTTTGAAAAGTTGAGATGCTGAGGGTAGATTTGTTCTGGTTCTGTCAGTGAGTGTCTGGATCTTTGTATGTGAATGTATTTGTATGTCAGAACCTTACTGTTCTGCACAGTCAATCTGATGCTGTTTTGTTATAGGTCACTATGGAGCATTTCTACAAGAGGAATGGGATCTTCTTCAGAGAATGAGTAAGTTTTTAGAGGGGCTTACTTTGAGAGGGAATAGGTTGAACTCAGCAGTAAGAGGAGGCATAGGGAGGAAGGGGTGCAGTGTATCTGTCTGGGGAGGGCTGTGAGGTTTGGTGCTTTTGTTACTGTCCCTTTATTCCAGCTGCACTTCGTGGTACTTTGTGATACCCCTCTCACAGCTTATCCTACATCTGCTGAAGGATCTCACAAGCCTTTCACCTGAAGCGAGCCACTGAAGTCCCAGTCTGGTGATCCAGCACGTTACAAGGGAGAGCATTTCTGTCTGGAGCCTCTATTGCCCTTTTCTTTGTGAATCTTCTCTTTCTGCCTACTCTTTGCCAAGTTATGCCTCTCTTCTCCAAATTTGTGTAATATGCCCTCAGGGGTATTGGTAGCAGTTGTGATCAGTATTATATATATTTGTTTCTTTTAGGGAACACATTGGGAACTATGTTCTTGTTAAGGAAGGTTTTGTTCCTTGTGTAGAGCCAAGAATGTTTCTTCTCCTTGTTTCAAAGCCAGTGCCTGAACTGCAGAGTTATAGAATGCTACTTCTGTGGTGTTCTTTGTGGTGCAGGGAATCTTGAATTGTGTTCAGCAAAAGACACTACAGAGTACTTAGACAGGCAGTGCTTCTACCCAGCATGTCATGTGGTCACTGGGGCTCTTCTCTTAGGAGTGGGAGCTGTAAGTCAGCAGAGCCTTGAGGTGAGAACAGCGCACAGCTCATTTGGTTTGGAAGAGAGTTGCCTAGTGAAGCTATTTTATACAAGATGGGCAAAGCTTCTGCCTCTTCTTCTTTCTCCACACAGTGCTGTTTTCTGCTTGGACCTCTATACCCTCACTTGCTTCTTTATTAGAACTTCTAGGACATGGATTAAAAGAAAACAGGTGCCTTTCTGCATCAAACCTCTGGAATAGAACAGGATTCCAGGCGTGTCTTAGCACTGGGCATCGTTGGAAGGGCCCAACTCTGTCTTCATTTCATCCTCCTCCCTTCATGTGTTTAGGGATTGATGAGATCCCGTTGAGCCTTCCCTTACCCAGGCTGCACAGCCACAGGGCTCAGCTTCTCCTCACAGAAGAAGCACTGCAATCCCTGTTTGCACTTAGTGGCCCTATGCTGCACTCCTTCCAGTATGTCTGTATCTGTTATCCTGGGGGGGCAGAACTGAGCACAGTGCTTCAGGTTGGCCTCACCAACGCTGTGCAGAGCAGCATAACCTCCCTGGGCATGCTGGCAATGCTTTGCCTAATGCAACCAAGAATAAATACTGTTAGCCTTCAGAGCAGCAAGAGCATGTGGAGCCCACCAGGATTCGTGGGTCCTTTCCTGCAGAGCTGCTGTGCAGCCACGTGGCCCCAGTGTCTGGTCACTAAGGCTCTGCTTGCTGTGAGCAACGCTCTACTTGTCATGATTGTTTGGGTAATAATTTGGAAACAAAGCAGAGGAAATGTGAATAAGTACTATTGTTAGCAGAGCAGCAGGAATGCAGTATGCTGTGACAGTAAACGTGTGCCAGTGGTTAAGATGTGATGGGACAAGTCCTTGAAAGTGAACGTTAAATGTGGTGGGAGATGGAGCTGTTACATTACGAGCACTCTGTGCCTCCTTATTAACACACACATTTTGTGTATTTTCTACTACCTGTTGTTGGTGAACCTCTGTGGTAAGGACTGCAAAGGACATTGCTGATGGGTTCATCTGTGAGAACTGCGTGATGTGATTTTTTGGGGGGGGCTTTTTCCATGTCACACACAGTGTCTGATCTTCCCACAGCGTTGTGCAGCCCACTTACTGCCTTTTCCATCTCTCCTAGTTCTGCTGGCTAACGAGAAGCTCTCTGTTCCCATCACCTGCAAAATCCGTGTTTTCCCAGAGATTGACAAGACAGTGAAATATGCACAGATGCTGGAGAAGGCCGGCTGCCAGGTGAGGAGGCTGCTGCTCCCTGCCCCTGGGCACTGGGCACGTCTTTGTGTGCAGCATCTTATGATCTTGGTGTGCTGTGGAGATGGATAGGCTGTGTTGTTTTACAGACAGGAAAAATTTGCAGGTGGCATACTGGGTTGCTACTATGATAGGAAACGTGATTTCAGAGTCTCTCTTGGAATCACTACACAATGTGGCATCTTTCCTTGTGGGTGAGCATCTCCATCTGACACAGAGCTGCAGGAGGCAGTGTGAATGCATGAGATCCACAGGGCTACCAAAAATCAAACAAAATACAGTATGGCCATCACCAATTAAAAAGTAGGCTGACTGCCCAGAATCCAAGTTAAATTAGAGGAGACAGTCTGTGGTTAGAGCCAGTACTCCCAGTACTTGGGCCTTCTGCTGAGGGGCAAGCCAGATCAATCTATTATCGATAAGAGCCAATGCAATTGGCTTTAGGTTTTCCCTAGATCTGCTCTGTGGCATGACAAGATAATGAAGTCAAACAACACCCAGGACTGTGTCAGAGCAGGTGAACCAGTGATACCTTTCTGTTATACCAGCATCCTTGCACTTTTTAAAAAGCCCTGGGAACTCAGTAGTGTCTGTGAAGTGTGTTGGATTCAGGACAGTCTTTTATCAGTGGATTTGTTCCAGTGGTTCATACACTTAAGAAGTAAATAGGACTTTGTGTTCCAGCTGTTGACAGTCCATGGCCGTACGAAAGAGCAGAAGGGACCCCTTGCTGGCGTGGCATCCTGGGAGCACATTCAAGCTGTCAGGTTAGTGAGCAGTACCCATCTTAGCAGCAGGTAAATTATAATCTCTGCACGCAGTGGCACTGAAGCGTCTGTGTGACAGGAGTAGAAGTTCTGGATTAACTTCAGTCTTTCCTAATTCTCAATGTTATACATCTGGTTTATTCACTGATGCAGAAAAGCTGTGAGCATTCCTGTGTTTGCAAATGGAAACATCCAGTGTCTCAGTGATGTGGAAGAATGTATCCGTAAGACAGGAGTGCACGGTGTCATGAGTGCAGGTAAAGAGCTTTTAGTGTTAACAGATGAAGCCACAAACTGTTTCTTACTTTCCATATACATTTATATAAACATTACATATTACATTGGGCTGATGCGTGCTGAACAACTTTGATGGGAAGCTGTGTGGCCTTTCTCTCCCCATTGGGCTTTTTCTCCCCAGGATCAGGAATCAATTCACAGTAAGAATTGTTCTGTTGAACTTGCAGTACCATTCAGTGGATGGCTCACATCTAATTACATGGCAAAAACTCTCCTGTGACCCTGGAATATTCTCGTGGCATCTATTAATTAGTGAAACAGTTTCTGAATGGGTCTTGGTGCAGTAATGTCCCCACTGATGACATGTTCCTGCAGATGATTCACGTTGAGTTGGACAAGAAAGAATTGGCTGTACTGGCTACAAGAGTCAGGACAGACATCAGAAAAAGCTTCCAGCACTCACACATCTAAAGCAGTGGAATATATTGTAGGGACGTTGCAGAATCTTATTTTTAAGAAAGCACTGGTTAACAAAGGTTTGTCACACTAGTTGAGCATGGCTTAGTAAGAAGCTGTATCTGCATAGTTAAGCCAAATGAGAAGACTGTAAACTTAACATAAGACACTCATTGGCTAAATATTTAACCACTGGCATTGATTTCTTTTCTTTTTTTTTTTTTTTTACTGTTTGTGTGAAGATTTTAATTAGGTATGAGCTATTGAACTCAATTAAGAATTATGTATAAAGTATTGTGAGGTCAGGCTCATTTATGGGGCCTCCATTCTTCTTTGTGAATGTCTGTGACTGGCTGGTACAAGCTGGTCAGACTGCAGAGCCTAGATTTTGTTGAATGTTTCAATCCTGAAATGAAAGTGTGTTTCTTTTCATTTCCTAGAAGGTAATCTTCATAACCCAGCTTTATTTGAGGGGCGAAACCCATTGGTGTGGGAGATGGCTGAGGAGTATCTGGAGATAGTGCAGAAGTACCCCTGTCCGTTGTCTTATGTCAGGGCTCATCTCTTCAAGCTCTGGCATCACACGTGAGTATCTCCAGGACACTCTTGATGTTTTCTGGGCTCATTCTGCTTAGCAAGTGTCTGACTTTTCTATACAAGAATTTGTTTGACTGGAGTTGTCTTCCTAAGGTTTTCTTTCCTGAACCTTCCTGGAAAGAATGTGGGCTGAAGCCTTCAGCCTTCACTGCAGGAAAACAGGGTTTGGGGAACAAACTAGGAGATGTATCAGGGTGTGAGATCAGAGCACACTGGCTGGGATGTGGCAGTGGTATCTATGCATTCATGCACTTCATGGCAAACATGAGCTGCCTCCTCGTTCACTTTGCAGCAAGCTGTCTTGCATTTATCATGGAGTAAGAGCACATTCATGAGCAGTTCCTGAGGAGTACCTGATTGTGGCACTCATGTTCACTTATCTCAGAATACCGTGTTTACATGTCCAAACTCACAAATATTTACCTGAAAAAGGAACAGATGCCTAGAGTTAAAAGAAAGAAGATGAACTCCTACCACAGGCAAGCACAGTGAGAAAACACCAGAGAAGGCTTTTATAAAGATATTTTTAGATGATCTCCTTATAATGAATAATGAATAGACATGACTTGGTCTTTGGGTTTTGCCTCAGGCTTCAAGTTTACCAGCAGCTGCGTGAAGAATTAGCAAAAGTGAAGACTCTGGAGGGAATCGTGGATGTCAACAGGGAACTGAAACTGCGCTGCCAGGTACCACAGTGGGCCCTGCTCCCCAAACAGCTCTATCTGCACACGGTGGGGATGCACCACATGTGTCAATGTGGTTCATATCTGTTAGGCACCTCCCTGGAACTTTGTAGCTTACCACTGTGAGAAGCCCAAACAGCTTCGCATCACTAAAAGCTGATTTAGGAGTTAGAAATTGCTTCATTTCTGTATTCTTAGAGGTGTTCTGTTGTTTGATTTTTGTTTTGTTTTACTGTATTTAATTGTCCATTAGTTCAAATCACACTCAGTGGTTTCCTGGAGCTTTAAGTAAGTATTTAGAATATATCCTGAGAACTGCAGGAAAGCTGACTGTAACCCTGTGCTGCAGGAAGAAATAGCGAATCAGAAGGAAGGAGAGAAGCCAAAAGAGGGGTTGCCTTTTTTCCACTGGATCTGCCAGCCATACATCAGGCCAGGGTGAGTTACCTACATTAATGCAGCCAGGTATGCAGATGCTTTTCCTACCCTTACTGTCACTGTAGAATAACTCAGTCCTGTTTTTGGAGCTTACGTGCATTTGAAAAAAAATGAAAACTCCAGGTTATTTTTCTTGTGTCTTTTTTTTCTGTTTTCCTGGTTATTGTTCTGTTCATGGGGACGTTGCTTATTTTAAGTATCGTCTCCTTCAGATTCTCCCTTCAGAAAGCAAAAAACAAGAATTCCACTTTCTGAACCTGGTGTACTTCACATCTAAAAGCAGTATCATCTCCATGTAATTTAGCTATGATAGAAATCTTTGCAGTTTTCTATAGGCTTACTGTGTTCAGGGAGCACCTATTTCTTCCCTTCAGCCAACTTAGGCTGATATTCACCATTTCAGGCCAAAAGAGAGATGCAAGGAGAATGGAACCACGGGAACTGAAAAAGGTGTGCGGGGGAAACGTTCTCTGGAAGAGGAAGAAGATGGAAATTCTGAGCTTCTGTCAAAGAATAAGCAAAAAAAGAAGTTAAGAAATCCAAATAAAAGCTTTGACCCATCTTTAAAACGTAAGTTCCATCTGTTGGCATTGCTACTGCATAAGCTGCCACTTCTTTCTTGGACGTGTTTATGTAGATGTAGAAATTTCTTTAAAATGGGGTGGATTGTTGGGCACTTTGGTAGTAGGCAGCACGATTCAATTTGTGTTCATTCGGAAAGAAACCTCATTACCAGAGAAGGTCAGTAGTCCATAATAAGCAATTATTTAAAGCTCAAAATGCTTTACAAGCAAAACAGTATCAATTACTGGTATTTGAAATTGAAATTTCATATGTGTTTCAAGCAGTTTTCCACCTCTTTTGCACTGGAATTGAAAATATTTTTTTTATATTTGTATCTAATTTAAACATGCTGAAAAACTCAACTCAATGTATCTTTACCTGCTCTGCACTGTTCATTGTGGCACTGTATTTTAATTTTGAAAAGAGCCCCCCCCCCCCTCAACTAAAACAGCACCGTGCTTTGTTGGGCACTGAATTTTTAAATGTACTCTTTCCATATGAAACACCATTGCTGAAGTCAGTTCTCTGTCTTTTCCAGCTAAATATGCAAAGTGTGATCAATGTGGAAACCCCAAGGTAAGTCAGTGTCAGTGTCCAGTAAAGCATTTTCCTAATACCAGGGCCATGTCAGCATCCAGCAATACGTGCATGCTAAGCTCTGGGGGTGGTGATAGGGGACATTGCTCTGTTCTGGAGCACTGTTGTTATGAACAGCATTCAGCTGGGACTCAGTTCTGAGCTGCTGCAGCAGAAAGATTTCTTGCTGTGTTCATTAATGGGAAAACATTCAGCTTTTGGCTGGTCTGGTTCTGAAGCCACCGTTTCACGGCTGGACCAGTTAACAGCATGGGCCTTCAAGCAGGATTGTTCAAAATGGGACTGTTCTCATGTTTGTGTTGAATTTGCATCATTGTAACGTTGCAGGCGGCTCTTGAAGTGTTTAGAATGGGCCTATGGTTTTTTTTCTAGATTCTGTGTTCCAAAGCTGTGTTGTATAGGGGCTGGCAAGGAGCAGGAAGAACAGAGTAAAGCAAAACCCAGACATGAAGGTGTTTGTTTTTCATCAGGGGGGAAATCACTGAAAGCTCATGGAGGTGTGAGCATCAGAGCCACCCAGCCATGCTGTAGAACAGGCAGATTGAACTGCTGCTCTCTGCTGGAGAAGGGTCTGGCTTTATATTAAAATGGATACTTAGGTATATTTTAAGCTGCAAAAAGGGAAGAAATGGATGTAGTCAGACTAATTATTTTAGGCATTGTTACAAGACAAATACAAGCATCTGCCAAGCACCTTGGTTTCATATGGTACTTCCATAGGGAAATAACAGCAAGCTTAGCTGTAACAAACATCATAACTCGTGTTCCAAAGTGCTCACAGCATTTTCTGTGTGTGGTGTGTGACCCAGGCTGCCCATTGACCGCTGCTGGTGCCGAATTGGACTGAAATTGTGGGTTAGTTGTGGGTTTGTGGGTTTTTTCCCATTTTGATTCTCTGTGCACAGTTGATGGCTGTCCTCCCCGCTCTCCATCACATCAGCTTTGTCACTTTCATTAGAGTGAGGCTTTTTCCAAAGGTCTGAATGTGCAGAGCTGGATTGTTGCTGCTAATTATACTCATATGTGAAAAAAAAATAAATACATGTGTGTATGTTTGTTTTTGTTAATGATATAAGCTTCTTTACACCCCCACCCAGGGCAATAAATGTGTGTTTAACATGTGCCGAGGTTGCTGCAAGAAAAGAGCATTCAAAGAGACAGCAGACTGTCCAGGTAAGCAGAGCTGTTTGTGTTCTTTGCTTAGAGGTCATTGAGCAAATGCCTTATCTCACTCAGTGGGTTGCATCTGTTAAAATCTGCACCTAGTGCACATTCAGGAGTATTTCTTTTTATTCCAAGGCTTTGGGATGGGTTCTTTCCACACCCATTTGTTCTAGCTAAAGGGCATGATCTGCTCCATTGTTCAGGGTCTTCCCCCCCTTTCAGTTTCTTTTTCTTTGCTTTTAATTCTTTTCCCCCCTGTCATTCTTGCTTCTTTAGGTCATGGATTACTTTTTAAGACCAAATATGAAAAATCCCTTCTGTGGCAGAGCAGTCAAAGAGCAAGCCCAGAGCTCAGTCAGAAAGGAGATGTGGATGGGGAGGAGACTGCTGTACTGAAGGAGGCCGATGACAGTGCAGCGTGAAGTTTGGAAATGAATCAAGAGCTTCTGCCAGGCCTTTGCTTCCCTGGGCCAAAGAACCTGCCATCTCCAGAGCAGCATTGGCTGTGGGAACCTGTTCCACAGGTTGATTTTAAGTCCTGGCCAAGTGTTATTTAAGTAAAAAAACTGCTTACTCAGGGAATTCTCCTGCATTTGAAATAAAAAGAATGCAACTGATTTTCTCATGCTGTGTTTCAAAGACTGAAAATATGCTGCATTGAGGTGAGTGGGTCAGGCAGCTTCTGTCTGCTGCCATCCCAGTTGGCATCATTTTGTTTATTAATCCTTTGGGTCCTGTTTTTAATACTGGGGAGTAAATTTCATATAGTAGGATGGCCTTTTGGAGCATTAAAAACAGCAATATTAATAACTGCTTCACTAATAGAAAATGTCACATATTTCAGTTTCAGGAGGCCACGTTTTCAATGCTGCTTCCAAAAATGTGACAAGGAGGTCATAAGCAGCTGCTGTAACAGGGTAGAGTAACAAATAGTGGTTGCATATGATATGGTAAAAGCTAAACAGCTGATTAAAACAGGTCATGCAACATCAACCATGGATATGGCACTGCTGTTTTGAACACGGCAAAGGAGGCCAGGAAGGAGACACTCTTTCCTTGACACCCCATTAGGCTGACATTTGTTTTAGAATCCTAATTATGGAGATTCTTCCCCTGTCTGTCAGAATGTTAGATATTCCCTTTAGTGAGGGTGAGGCTACAGGAAAATGAACAGGAAACTCAGCACACAAGATTCAGAGGCTACAAACCACTACACGTCTGGTAATAGGGAAGACCCAATTTCACCTTCCAACCCTGAAGAGGTGCTGAAGATTTCTTTCTTTTATTACAGAAACAAACCACCTTTAGGAACTGACTGCATGCCCTGGGGACTTAGAACCCATTCTTAACTTTAAAAGCCAAACAAAAACTGTTCAAGTACAGCTGTGTCCGTGCACACTGCATAACCACCCCCCCCCCACCCCTTACCTTATGTTCTGGCAAGACAGAACTCATCATCAGTTCGTATTTCCTAACACCCATTGCAAATTTACAGTCACAGTTATGAGCTCATATATGGACTTGAACAATAAACTGAAAGAAAACCAGAACCCTGGCTGGCTGTTGCTATTAGCCAGGAACTGTACACCTATTTCTCAAGGCTGTAATTCAAAGAAAGCTTACCAGCTTTCCTATTTGGTGTTCAGATTTTCCACACCAGTTCTTTGGGCATCTTCCATTATGTGTAGCTTTGTTTCTGAACATCTGTCTGCTGTGACAGTCTTCTGCTGAGCTGCTGCCATTCATTCTCACTGTTAGGCCTTTAGAGGGATCACAGGGGTAAGAATCTTGTATTAAATGCTGCCTCACAGCTGTGGCATTCCACACATGTGGATAATAAAATAGCTCAAACTCTCCTTATGGTTCTTCCCATTTCATTAGGTCATTGTTGGGAAAGAAATGAATATGTTCCAAGATGTTCTGGGAATAGCATCTTCCAAACTGAATCAGCTTTCCTAATTTCTGACCCCTCATATTCAAGTTCAGACACTAACCTGGGAGCTGTTCTTCTCCCTCACCTCGTGAGCAGGAACTGCCACAGAAACTTGGGACAGGGAGGGAGCAGCATTTACAAACAGTCCAGCAATTCAAGCATGAGAATCGAGTTCACAAATACCTCTGTGCCTTATTGGATGGGAACTGAAAACCACATCCCTGCCTCCCATGGAAATATTCCACTCCTTCCCTTGCACAGACATAACATTTTATAACATTGAACAGTTAAGAAAACTCCTTCTACAGTGAAGAGCTGAATGTTCATAACTACAGCCCTTCCAGCTGCTCACTTTCTCCCTCTTCTGCTGTACACAAATAACAGAGCTCCACCACTCTCTGCACACTGTGTTGGAGAACGTTTACTAACTCAGGAAAGGTTTTTGCACGAGAAACTTTCACCATTGTAAGGCAGGAGTGAACTGGGGCTCACATGAGCAATTGGGATCCCATTCCTAACCTGACAGTCGGGTTTTAGGTCACATCTTATGAGCACACAAACTCATCACCAGGGTGAGGAAAAGACTGAGCTGCCTCTGAGCTCCCAGTTCAAAAAGCACCTTATAGCTCCGAGTCTGAAATGAACACATCCGTACTGAATCAGTATTTAAGCTGTATTTGTCCTTATCCCCTCTTGCAAAGCCTTTCTTAATATGCAATGCACACACACTTACCTTCTTGGCTCCCATCCCAGTGCACATCAGAGGACCACAGTGCTCCTGATGCAGGGCTGCAACACACAGCTCCCTGTGTGCACCCAATGGTGACAAAAGATACAACCTGAATTTTCAACATTACAGACATTACTGATGATTATAATTGCATTCTATTTATTACAGAGGTAAAGATGACTGGAGCATCAATTTCTTAACAAGCAGCACTTGTGAATCAGGAGGCACTATTACAACATGAGCAAAGTAGGGCCATTTGCCACTGGTGCTGAGCACACCTGCACCTGCATGGTTGTTAGGGATTGCTTTCAGGCTAGGCAATACACTAATTACTCCATTTATCTCTAATCAAAAAACACTGTAGCCAGCAAACTCAGCAAGGTTATGTCCTATTTTGTTTCTGTTTCAAAAACCTTCAAAAAGAAATGAACTATTCCATTTTTGTGGGAGTAGGGGGAGGCAGTGCCCTGCAATGCAGAATGATGGAGAGAAAATGACCCTCAATCTCTGGGCTTGCAGGAGACTGCATCCCTGTGTTTAAGGGTGTCTTCAGAGGCACTCAAGAAAGAGCAGCAGCAGCTTACCTCACAAAAAGAAACCCAAGTGCCTTCATTTGGCAGCCAGCTCATGAGATAGCAAAAAAAATTAGAGTAATAAAAACCACCTGAATCTCAGCATGTATTTATAGGGCACAAACTTTATGGACACAAAGAATTCAATTGCACAACCCACAGGTCGATGGAGCATGCTGCTCAAAGCTGTGCATGCAGCAATAGAAAATCTCTATGGGATGAAGGGCAACCAGATTGCCAAACCTGACCTACCAAGGCAGGTTTTCAGGTCTTGCCACTTGAATTCTTGTTTGAGTCAGGCCATCTCTTGCTAATGAAGCTGCCTTTGAGTTTGTGGCTTTTAACATCTACTGAGATTCCAAGCCTGAACTATTTGATGCTGTCAAGAAACTGCCTTGCATTACGAATGTACCACATTTCTAAATCTCTCTCTTTGAGGCTGATATAACAAATTAGCCCATTTCTGTTCCCTATATAATTCATTTAGGCCAATCAAGTTATCCTACAAAACAATCCACACCAGTCCCCAAACAGGTAACAGGAATACAGAAGTCAAACAAGGATCAGCTGAAGCACAAATCCCACTCGTAACACAGAGAGTACTTTGTCTCTACTTTTTATATAGTCACAAACAGCCCAGTATTTTTTTTTTTTTACCCTCCTACACACTCAATTAACAGCTAATGAAAAAATACTTACTTGTATTACCCACAGCTCTCACAAGGGGGAACCAAAACATTTCAGAGCACTGCTCCCCTATTGCCATCCACTTCAGTCAGTGAGAGATGGCCTAAGGACCTCCAGCTGCCAAATTAAGCTGGCTGAGACTTTCTAGTCTTTTACATGAATAAATAAATGCCTACAAAAGCACTTCCTACGTTTTTTTGTGACAAGTCTTTATCAGAGGTGTTGTCGCTGTTATTAAAGTTTATTTTGAAGTTTATCCTATGTGCTTTTCTCTCTCATCCACTCAAGACTCTCGGATGACAGCAGCTCACAGCTGAGGATGCTACACTCAGCCACGCTGAGTGACACAGCCCTGACTCACCTACAAGGCCCCAGAGCTTCTTTCACAGGCTGAAGAACTGCAAGCCAACAATTCCACACCAAAGCATACACCGAGCTTGAGCAGTGCCAGTGAGTTAAGCAATCACAGCTAAATGCTCTGTCTGTCCAAAAGAGGCTGTAAGGGCTTTTGTCTGGAGAGAAGAAACCCATCATCTCTGCCCTGGCTATGAACTGCTTTGGGCCACAGCAAGTCAGAAACTGTTGCTGCCACCTTGTGGGCTCAGTGCTGCTGGCAAAGGGATGCTCACCCTCAAGACGGCGTAGTGAGGAGGCAGAAGGTTTCTATTTATAATGGAGGATTCCTCCAGGAGGAGGTCTATAGGATGAAGCAGCAGTAGCCTATCGTAATGCATTTGACTGAATTGCAAACTCATCTCTTCCAAGAGCAGGGCATAAGATCTTTTCCTCAGAAATGATATCACTGGCCCACTTCAGGGAGAAAGTACCTGAAACAGTAACATTTAGGCAGGGTGACAGCACTGAACGGCTTTCCTTTTTGCACCAGAATTCCTGCAGATGCACAGCACTTTACCTCAGAAGTCAATTAACCAAAGACATCACATGAACCACTGTTTTCACTTTCAGTATCTGAGTCATAAAAAGAGCAGTCACAATTTTACAGCTGCACATATGCAGACCAGGATTTCTGTTGTTAGAATGTTCCCTCAAACAGCACTTCCTTCATAGTTCATCCAAGCTACGTCTCCAACCAGACCAGAAGGCAACGTACAGCAGCCTATAAAACACCTCCAAGCTGAGCAGAAATTTGGTAGCTTGAGATCAGGACACCTAGAAATTAAGTTTTAACACAAAATTCCAAACACTCCAAAAATAAACTTTTCAACCCTGCTGTTTAATGCACTAGGAATAATAATATTTATTATTATTATTAAAAAGATGAACAATAACATCTGTAGTCAGTTGCCAAACCAGTCAGGGCTGGACCCAAATTCTCAGCTTACCTTATGGATAAAATGAATGCAAAGCTGCAATGACTTCAGAAAATTCAGTGCATGTCTCCTTTCATTAACATAAAGCACACACACACACACTTGGGCTGCCAACTTTAATCCCTTTATAAAAGGAAAATGGGAATAAATGCACTTGCAGAGCAGCACCTGGATTGACTGTTTGAAGCTCTGCTCCAGGACTTGCACGATATTCTATGGCATTTATCTATGCTGCCAGAAGTGGCTGCTGCACGTGTTGGGAAACCATCACACACTATGGCAGAATGAGCAGAGCAGCAGCAGCATTTACATAAGGAAGAGATTTACTGTTATGATAAGGTTGGATCCCAAAGCCAGGTCATGCACAAGTGGAAACAGTCTTTGAAAACAGACCAAAGAGAAAAAAAAAACAGATCTACGTACATTAACACCCTAAAATAAAGGCCTGAGACTGAATGCATGGAAACAGTGCCACATGTTTAGGTGTAGGTCAAAAAAAATCACTAAGTTTCTCAAAAGAATCGCATCTCCAACCAGAACTCCAGTTCCATAATTGAGAGCAACGCACTTCAAAGAGTTTATTTGAAATAAAGAGAAAGCACAGCATTGCTCAGAAACAAGGCAATACTTTCCTACCAGTGAAATTCATCTCAGATCACTCCTGCCCGTTCAGCTTAATACTACCTGTTTTTTGCAGCTCAGAAACAAGAAAACTAACAGCAGCTGAACCAACCTCAAATCAGCATCTGTATAAATAATCTGCCAACACTCTATGGAGTGACTGATAAAGGAGAAGGGAGAATTCTAGTAAACCTGAAATGATGACCCGTTGCAGGGATGCCGTTTTGAGAAAGAATTTCTTTTCAAGGAGAACTGAAGTTATTGGAATATTCATATTATTCATCATCAGCCATGACCCTCTCAATCCAAGCACAAAGTGAGGGAGGCAGGAACAGTTTGTGAAGCTCAGCAGTTTGTGGGTGTGACACTGGACAAAGTCCCAGAGGGACCATTTCTTTTGGTAATGCATGAAGTTTATCACATGTTGGTGCTCATTCTGGACTGGCTGTTAGCTGGAGTAAGTTCCCCTTGGCTACCTTCTCTTGGAGGAGACTGCAACAAAAAGACCAAAACACATCCTAGTTAGTGATATCCCTCAGGATCCTTCCAAACAGACCAAAGGAAACACACACAGGTGGCAAAAAGCAGGATAACAGCAGAAGAAGAGTACACTCCCAAATACACAGTGACAAAATTGCAAAAGCTTTGTGTTTACAATTTCTACAGTTCAAGTTCACAGTTCCTATACAAGTGGAACCAGAAGCTTTAAACCACTCTTTGTTTCCTACATACAAGGTGCTGCTGGCTGCTGAAGTTGAATCTTATCTGGCACTTGGTTATCACAGAGATGAATGTACTACAGAATTTAATACATTTTGTGTCCTATCCTCCCTATTGGCATTCTTTGCATCCTGGAAGGAATACTGTAAACAATTAATGCATTATTTTATTTCCTCTACTAAAAACGTTGATTCAAGTTTCTTTGGTTTTGGTAAGATAAAAGGTATGTGTATCACAAATTGGGCAGAATGAATTGGAATCAACTCAAGCACAATAACTTCAAAGGACATCCTGAATTGTACAAGTAGTTTGGTGTACTGGCTAGAAATTCTTGTTTCCTCTTCCCATTTCACATTTGACATCATCACCATTTCTCCACCTGTGACAACAGTTCATCCATTCCCCTGCTGAATCTTCAATGTACCAATCCCAACAGTTTCTGGGGAAAATAATAATACTAACTGTATCACTGAATCCTATGTGCCACGGCCATACCTTGACATGTATCTGGTTGCGCAGCACTGCAGCTCGCAGGATCATGGCTTTGGCACGTCGCTGGAACTCTTTGCCCATGAGTAAAGACTTCTCAAAAGTTGTGCTGCGCTGGTCTACATCTCGAGCATAAAGAATCTGCAACCAATACAGAAATTGTATGCAGGAGCTACGACAGGGCTCCATAGCAGAAAGCACTTTCTGCACCATGGAACAAAGCTGGTGTATCATGGAGACTGGAGATCAGCCCTACTAAAAACACCATTCACAGTGGATGAATGCAATCTCAAAGTATCCTAGGAACAGAGAATTTTTCAATCTTAGGACAGCTGTTCAATCCACAATCAGATGCACTCACCTTACTGTGTGAGTCTATTCGGGCATTGATCAGTCCCTCCAAAATCAGCTGAGTAAGTTCATCTTCCAGAGCAGCCACTGTGGTATTAAAAGCAGTCGCCATCTTGTGCATATCTGCTGACACATAGGGGCTGAAGTACTAGGAACAAGAAAATATTCAGTTACCAAGGGGACTCCTCATCCTCTGAAGCACTATGGAAAAACAGTGACACAGAGATGGCTATCTCACTGCTTATCCACCTCTTAGGATTACAGCAACAATTACCTGAATTAGGGCACGATTTCGAATTTGAGTATAAAGTGTCCTGACATGAGGTGCAAGGTACATATCCAGCAGCAGGTTGTCCTGTGCAAAAATACACATCAGAAGCTCAGGCACAGTGTAGAAAAAATATATTATTCCTATGTTCTTTTTAAGAACATAGCAGAGTTAAGTATATATACATATATAAATATACTTAACTCTAAAGGATATTAATATTCACTACAGCAAGGCAAAAAAAAAAAACAAAACAAAACAAGAATGAACGAGAGAATTTGCAATCTATTAAAGAACTTAATACATGTTTAAAAAATTGGCATAATTTCTCCTCACCATCTGCACCTAAACTATTCTCTGGTTCCATCTACCACGTCAGGAGGTAGAAGACACCACAGAAAAGATGAACAGGAAACACTTAGTTACTGTTTCTCACAAAAGACATGGGGAAGGAAACTGTCGGAGTCTGTTCTTGCACCTCTCCCCTGCAACTCACCTTCATCTCATCCAGCATCTTCAGGCACGAAGCATATTTAGATTCATAAAACTTGAAGATGATGTCACGAACCTGTGGCTCCAGCTCCAAAAACAATTTGAAGGAACTACAGATAAACATGGCAGTGATCAGAGCTTGAATCCCACCACTTCACACCCCACAACCTCATCACTCCAAAGTGCAAGATCACAAATTCCAACTATCATTTGCACATTCCAAGAACTGACTCCCTAACAGACCAGAGAGCCCCTGTGCAGGAGGGCTGGGAGCCTGGAAGACAGAGATGTAACATCAGAGCTGTTGTAAAAGAAACCAGAAGAATTTTATCAAGCCAAGTAGCAGAAATTGAGAACTCACAATCAAGCTACACAACCAGAAAACAGAGGCCTCATCTGTGAGTGCACAGCACTGTGTCCTAGCCAGCTTTGTGATCCCCCACAAAGCACAGCCTTACACTGAACACAGCACACACAGTGCAAACTCAATATACAACAGCCTTGGGAACACAATCTATCTTAAGTGTGAGAGACCTTCAGAATGCACACTGCTTCTCAGTGCTCTCCCAGTTCTCCATCTCATCCCTGGGACCTCGTCCTACGACTCAGTCAATAAAAAAGGGTAACAACCCTTTTTCCACATCACCTTAAAATTATTGCTTCCATACCATTAGTTGTAATGAATTCAGCAGCACAGTCATTCAATCTATGACACACAAATATCTATTTTTCCAAAGCCTGTAATTCTATTAACCTCACATCTGTCATAGTTAGAATATATTTTCAGTTGTATTAACCATTAAGCTCTATTAATATGATTAGCATAGAAGTCATATCAAGGTGAATGGTCCAACAGCTGCCTCTTACAGGAATCCATCACTCCAAGTACCTGATCTGGGCCACTAATAGTGACAGAAGGCAGGGCTGTGCAGATGTTGGATTTGACACAGGTTGGAAATTTCTGTTAGAGTACCAGCTATGATTAACCACTGTGTTTTGACAGGGAAACTTCACCTAACACTAAAGCCAAATCACAGTTCAGTTATTGTCTCTCCAGCACGAGAGCTACTAGTCTTTCCAGAATCCACACTCAAATAAAGTGCCATACCTACAAAGGATGTCCCATGGCTCCTGACAAACATCACCTACCTGCTGGAGATAACATTCCGCTGCAGTTCCTGACGATCAAAGGTAGCGAGGGCACAGAGACCACCATACACAGCTACATTGCTGGGAGATAACAGCTAGAGAGAGAGATTGAGAGAGCACGCTCTGAATGGCAACACTGTGACTGACTAATGAAATGGCAGAAGGTTGAAATTAAGTATTCTACTCTAGGCCTTTTCTTTATCCAATAATGATATCAGTTTTCATCAAATGCAGTGGAACCACAGCATGCTCTCAGGTACTCACCAGAAGCTGAGCTGTGACTGTCCACTGCTAAGAGCAGAAGTTAATTCCAGCAGCCAGTCTTTTGACCAGGTATGACAGGTACACAAATTTCACAGACAATACCTACATGCCCTAAAGCAGACCACTCACAGCACTTAGGGCCAGAGTTATTTGTTCAGTTGTGGTTTTTTGAGGCTTTTTTTTTTTTTTTTGTAAGAGATGGTTCACAGTACCACCAAACCATACAGGAGTGCTGTGAGGATAACTACAGTACCTGAATTCTACAAACTACTATTTAGAAGAATTACATTCCCTCCAAGCCCATGCAGCTTCCTCATGGTCCTCACCTCAGGGAAATCACAGTGATCAAATGATGCCAACAAGAAGCACTTTGCTGCCTGTTTGTATTTCCGTGCAGCTAGTTCAGCCAAGCCTGGAAATCAAGAAAAGGTAATTCTTTGTTTATGATGGAATGCAAGTTAGGAAAAAAAAGTGTGAAATCTCTCATTGTAAAAACTGTAAAAGGGAGCAGAACACGCCCCCCTAGAGTTGCTAATGCCTTCTCTATTGAAGTGAAGCATGATTCTCAGAAAGCAACCAGCATTCTTTAAAATACATAAATGAGAGTTCCATCTCATTAAGTTTTATTAAATTTTGCATTTCTGGTGAGAAAATAAAGTTTATCAGATATGAGAGAATAAAATAATCAAGCATATTCTGTTGTTTATTGTTGTTTGATTCCTATGGACAAAAAAGAAGAAAACCAGGCATTAAAAAAAATAGAAGAAGCTGAAGGACTCGCTCACCTGCTGCACATTTCAGCTTAGTGAGAATTGCTTGTGTCTGGCTGTCTCTTTCTCCTCTTTGCTACAGGATGAGAAAAAGCAGTAGTGAACAAGCAGCTTGAAAACCATTTTGATTATATCCTTGAGATATTTCATCCTAGTAACTGACTTGCAGATCTCAACTGCAAGATAACTTCACCTATCAATCTCAGGAAACATGGAACAAACTGAGGACAAGAAGTCTCTCTGCTTTTGCCACGAGCAAGATTTCCTTCGTGAATATCATGGGAGATAATTAACAACGAATCTCAAAAGGAATAGTATAGGAGACAGGGAGTGACTGGATTAGAGGAAGAAGAGACTGTAAGATGAAGGAAGTCTTAGAGGGAACAATTGGTAAAAGGGGAAATTGAATAAACTATTTTACAAACTTTGGAGACAGAAAACAAAGGGAAAATTCATGCAAATTAAGAAGCAGGACCTTACTTCTGCAATTTCTGGTGTAGACTCAGCCTTGCTTACATAGCTCAGAACATGAGACCAGTTTTGGAGGTAGACACTGACCTGCAGAGAGCCAGGAACAGCATAGAATAGGCATGAATAAATGGTGTTTATCAACAAGTAATATAATTGTGGACACGAAAGGTGCAGGGGGGCTCCATAGCAGATATCAAGACTCCACATACCACTCTCTGCAGGCCTTCCTACCTTGATGACATTGAGACACATGTTGATCACATGCTTAGCACTGGTGCAGTAATCCCGGGCTCGTGAGTAACACTTGAGAGCGTTGCTGAGGTCCCCACAGTCAAGGTAATGATCACCTAAGTCATCGTGGCCTCTCCTGGAGCACAGGAATTAAAATAGTAATGAACTGCGTGCTTAGAAAGAGCAGGGGAAAAAGGGATACTGAGTTTGTTCTGAACAAGTAACTCAGCACACTGACCTAAGGCACTGAATGCAGCTGACATTCCGTGTTAGGTGCCTGGAGGAGCAAAATGCTCTTCCTTGCTCCAGCAGAGCCTTCTGCATCTCACCTGATACTCTCTTTGATGGAGTTCCCTTTGTAATTTTTCAGATCTGTGTCAAGTTTCTCCAGTTTAAGAAGAGCTTTTTTGCGTGTAGCTTCAACCCAAGCTGTGTCAAGAGGGGGAGGTTCAATTCCACTATCAGGGACAGCATCAGGTGTATTCTGCAGCTCTCTGAAAGAGTTTGATCTGATTAATGCCCTGCAAACTTTTCTGAACAAATATCTGAAAAGTACCTGCCACTGTTTCCCTAAGAACAGTACCACCACATGCACCAAACAGAGCAAAGAGAAAACAAAGGCAGTAGGGAACAAAAGAAAGAAACAGAAAGAAAGAAAGAGAGAGGCAAATATTTAGATGAGGTTTTAATTCATTAATACAAGAGCATCTGTGGTTTTAAACTGAGACAGGGGAGGTTTAGGTTGGATATTAGGAGAAAGTTTTTCCACACAGAGGGTGGTGATGCACTGGAACAGGTTGCCCAAGGAGGTTGTGGATGCCCCATCCCCAAAGGCATTCAAGGCCAGGCTGGATGTGGCTCTGGGCAGCCTGGGCTGCTGGTTGGTGACCCTGCACATAGCAGGGGGTTGGAACTGGCTGATCATTGTGGTCCTTTTCAACCCAGGCCATTCAGTGATTCTATGATCTAGAATAACCTTCAATTCCATAATTTGCCTAGGGAGTGCTCATTAATACCTGAAGCAGTTGCAACGATTAAACTTTTCTCCATATCTACCTGTAGCCCTTTAAAACACTACGACTTCAGAATGAGATAAGATGTCTAAGGAACGTTTTGGCATTACACACGTGAAGTTCTCCACAATTAAACACCTGTCTCCAGTGAAAAAGCTCCACAGGTCTGTCGTGCTCTCAGTACCTGGTGGCCTCAGACAGCTTCCTGTGGATTTCTTCATACACATCAACATTGAAAGTTCTCTGGACAAATGACAGAGCCATCTTGAGAGCTTCCACCCGCAGCTGTGGGCAGTGGTCAGCAATAAACTGCAGCCGCTCAATCCGCATCAGACCGCTGTAACTGGATGCATATTGCTCCAAGTCCTGCAGACAGAGCTCAGGCTTAGAAGGTAAAGATGGCAACACTGAATTAAGACACTACAACATGACCCACACAGGATTTCCTGCATTCTTGGCTCCTACATGGAGACCAACATGACTCAGAGAGAGAAGAAGTCAGGTAACTTTATTCCGTTTCTCCTTTCTTCAAGTGTAAGTCAATTGTAATGTACTGCAAATTCAGAGGAAATTCATATTTTTGTTTTCTGTAGTGCTACTGCTAATCAAAGCTGCTCGGTTAATAATCTAACCTGTTAATAATTTTGTCAATGTCATCATTTGAACTGAATTTCCCTAAATCAGACACAGTTCTTCCTTTAAAAAAATCACTTCCAAATGACAATTTGCATTCTTTTGCTCTTAAAATATCTCCTTTGAGAACTATAAGGACCTCTTACTCCTGAGGAAGGATCTGAGGTTTAAATCCTGAACATGTAACAATTCTTAAGCCCAGCCCAGAGCTCAGGTTGCCTGTCCACACTTAATTTACATTCCATATCATGTCCATTTAGGCATCCCCATGTGCCTGATGTGCTATTGATGTTAGGGTACCATTTTCTAACATGATTCTTGCTTGATTCAGTGCCAAGAACTATCTTGCTCTGAGACTGAAACAGGACTGCACACACAGCAAATCTGGCTTTAGAATTCCTGCTTTATCAGATGAAGAATCCAAAAATACAAAGGCAGGAACATTCTTTCTTCCACACATTCATGTGTGAGGCTGCAAAGCATTGCTGTGACCATGCAGTAATTTCACTTCACTACTCAGTTATTTGAGCATCAGAAGGGAATTATGGTTTTTCACATCACACAGTTATGGTGAAAATAAAACCATTAAATTTTGTGGAACGCTTAGATGTTGCAGCAGTAAGAAAGGCAAGAAGGTTGCAACACAAACACTCCATCTCTTTAGCTTCAGAACTGAACTGAAAGGCCAGAAATCAAACAAGGTGCCAGGCCACACAATGACCAAAAAAATAGAAGAAAGAAAGAGATGTCTGTGCAGCAAAGAGTGAATGATCACATGAAGGAAATCACAGAAGGGCTCATCACTATTCTTACCATGCATAAAGAAAATGCATTCATCTCTGAATAACAATTTGATAAGAGGAGAAATGAAGTTTCTCAGAAAACTGAAAGGAAGAAGCTACATCAGAAATGCAGTCCTTCAACCCACAACCAGTACATACCAGAGTGGGGTTTTCCACCACATAGTTGATATCAGGCGCATTTTGTTGGTCTTCTTGAGGATCCACATCGATCTGCATGGGCTCCACTGCACCCTGGAACAGCAAAACGTGGTCAGACCTGGTTGTTTGCTGCTCAAATGTAATAAGCTGTGACTGGGTGTATTAAAGACTCGGTGAAAACCAAATTTTAGTCATGGAAAGAAGGAAAAAAACAACAAACTCCACAACCTCAGCTCTTAGAAAGGTTTAGGATTTTTCTCTGCCGACTCTATTGCTCAGAATGAAGCTTTTCCTAAATAAGCCACACTAATGCTCACCACTGACACAGAGCATTTGACTCGGTTCGGTAGATCACCAAACAACAAGCTGAAGCAATCAATAAATCCGATTCTACAAAGCACCTCATGGATGCATGCTAAATTCCACATTACACTGCATTTCTCTGCCTCGTGCAAGAGCAGGCATTAACACTCAGCTCATGAAGCTCCAAAACAGTAAAGAAGAGTACCCACAAAAACTCACCAGACCCCCTGAAAGCTGCTTTAATGCTTAGAAGTAAAGCTTCTAAGGAAGTTTTACTTCTAAGGTCTTCTAGAGGAAGAGAAGACAACTGTTACACATTATAAAGTCTAAGGAAACATGAAGAACAGAGTGGAGACACTGGAAAAATAAATCTGCACTGTGAAAATCTGCCATCTCTTGAACTATCCTGCTGCTGTTGTCAGAGTGCAGAAAAGCAGCACAGCTCAGAGGCTGGTAAGTAGCAAACATGCACATATCTCAGCACTGATGAAAAACCTCCCAAACCCTGACACAAAAATAAATGAAGTTTAAACGAGTTTGTTTCCTAGTTTGCTATTTTCTCCTTGAAAGAAAGAGGAGGGGAACCCAAAGGAAAGTCTGATTGTTCAGATCAGCAACTCAGAAAAAAGTGGTGCATAAAGCCAGTTAAGTCACTGTGCTGAGACCACTATTTTTTTTCCATTTGCATCCATCTTTTTTTCTTATAACAGTCAGGTTGCTTTTTTCACACTGCATTTGCTTGGCATAGCAAAAATCTGACCCTGACACCTTAGGGATCACTATTATGGAAACTACCAATAACTGCAGCTGGAGAAACCCAAAGATTTATACAGAATCACAGAATGGTTTGGGTTGGAAGGGACCTCAAGGATGATGAAGCTCCACCCCCACCACATGCAGGGCCACCAACCTCCACATTTCACAGCAGCCCAGGCTGCCCAGGGCCCCATCCAACCTGGCCTTGAACACCTCCAGGGATGGACGGGGCATCCACAGCCTCTCTGGGCAGCTGTTCCAGCACCTCACCACTCTCATAGCAAAGAGCTTAACCTCACTAAGCTGGCAGGTCAGCACTCTGCCTTCCTCCCTAAACTCCCAGGCACAGAAAAACACAAATGGGCCGCAAGTCCCACTCAGACACACAAACTCAGACGTTTTCAAGCTAATCCCTCATTCTGAAAGGAAGAGAGGAGGCTTATTTAAGAAATCCGCACAATTTAAATAAAAAAAAGGTGCTCTCTCGCCACAATTCTGAGCCCACGGGAGCGCCGTGGTTACAGCAGGAACCTCGGAACGGGCGCAGCCTCCCGCAGCACCTGGAGGAAGGCACTAGCGAAGGTACCGAAGGCACTAGCGAAGGTACCGGAGCCGCCCCGACCTCTCCGTGCCCGTGAAGGGATGGAAGCCGGGCGACTCGCGGTGCGGCCACAGAAGGGCGCCGAGTCCCGTCGGGTTCACCCGCGTCCCGCAGCGCCCTCCGCTCCTCTCCGCCCGCCGTTCTACGGCACCTTCTGCCCGCCCGGCCCCGGCTACAACGCCACAAACCGCCGACGGCCGCTCGGTTGGAGCCGCTCCACGCGACGCGGGCGGATCTCAGCGAAACGACGGGCGACAGCAGCGCCCCGACCGCGAGAGCGGAGCCGCCCGGGAGCGCGACGGAACCGCGGCGCTGGGCCGACGGGAAAGGCCGCGGCGCGCCGCACGGAGGCCGCGGAGAGAGACGGGACCGGAACCGGCCGTCGAACGCCGCGCAGAAACGACACCAAACGCGGCCGCGACGGAACGGCGACACCGGGAGCGGCGGGAAAGGGCCGCCTCGCACCTGCAGGTTAAAGACCTGGACGGGCAGCGGCATCCTTCCCTCGCGACCGCCACTTCCGGCCGAGCGCCCCGCCCCCACGGCCAGCGCGGCTTTCACTTCCGGGTCGCGCGGCGCGGCCAGACCGCATCCGACAGGTGAAGCCCTTAAAGGGGCCGCGGCCCGCCGCTCCTCCCCGCTGGCACCGGGCGGCGGCGCGGACGGGCCGGGGCCTCGCGGGGCTCCCGCTGCCCGCGGGGACCGGCGGCGTTCGCCAGACCCCTCCGTCCGGTCCGGCCCGGCGCCGGGGCGGTTTCTCGCGCTAGCGGCTCGGCCCGGAGCGCCCGGGCGCTGCCCTCCGTGGGCTCCGCCTCGTCCCGGAGCCGTCCGGTGGAGGCCGCGGGGGAAACCGGCCGCGGGACTCCCGGTGGCCATGAGGCGGGCGGGCGGCGGCGGGGCCGCAACATGAGCGGCTCCTGCCTGGGGCTCCGCAGAGCCTGCTTCCTGCTGTCCGTCACCGCCGCCGCCGTCCTCCTCCTGCTGCTGCCCCGCGGGCAGCCCCCCGCCGCGCCCCGCCGCCGCCCGCCGCCCGTCGGGCCCAGCAGAGCCGTCCCGAAGCGGGAGGCGCGGCCCGCGGGGAGCGGCGCGCCCGGGGAGCGAGGCGGCGGCTCGGGGGCCGCCGGGGGCGGCCGGGGCGTCGGCGGCAGCCCGTGGCCTGCGAGGAGGGTCCGCCTGGGGCCGCCCGGCGGCTCGGGCAGGGAGAGCCTGGAGCTGAAGGACATCTTTATTGCGGTGAAAACGACGAGGAAGTATCACAAGACCCGGCTGGAGCTGCTGTTCCAAACCTGGATCTCCCGAGCGAGAGGACAGGTGAGTGCCGGGCCGAGATTCACGGCGGCTGATCCACGCTGAGCCTGGATACAGCTCAGTGAAGCTTTGAAAAACAGGCCTGAGGGCTTCATCAGAACGTATCGCTGAGTTCGTTCTCAGCGAGGCTGCTTTCTCACTACCTGAGTCCACGCAGAAGCCGTGTTTTGAGGACTGGGAAAAGTGCTACGTGGTAGCGTGAGATCTTTGGTGCTGATGTTGGTTTAGATGCCAATGTTTTGGGTGAAGTCGTTCAGTAATTGAGGGTTTTATAGAAGCTGACACAAAACCTGTTCCCTTGCTGAAGGATTTTGTTACATTCTAGCATCTTAATGCAGTTTTGCCCAGCAGTTGGTCTGGGGCAGGGTTATTGTGCAAGAGTTTCCATTCTGACTTTCATTCTTTTCCTTTTAGCTTGCTTAAGAGTTGTGGATGGCTCCCAGCCACACAGAGGAGGTGAAGTTGTGGAGGAAAATATTCTCAAATAAGATGGTCATTCATTTTGGAAACACTTTATCTGTACCCTGGGATAAGGAGACCAGTGTTTCAGGTGTTTTTCAGAAAGTTTCTTCTAGTTTGCAGTTTAGGAACTTCTCCAGTAAGAAAAGAGCTGAAGGTGCTGGGGCTTCCCCTACAATAGCAAACATGAAATAAATCCATAAGACAAAATAGTGTTCTGACAGGGAATTGAGCAAAGAAGATGCTGGTTTTGGAAGTCCTTAATTATGGACACATCTTTCTCCTAACCCATTTTTGCCTTCTGCAGACGTTCATATTCACAGACTGGGAGGATCGAGAGCTGCGCCTGAAAGCAGGTGAGCTGTGTGGCAAAGAAGGGTGCTGTCTTATAACTGAGTTTTGTATTGGTCATGCTTTTCCTAGAAGACCTTATTTTCATGCTGTACAAGTAATTAGGGAAGTTAAGATAGCAAAAAATGCTGTGCCTGCTTACCACCTGGACAAAAGGCTTGGAGATTCCTGAATACTTTGTTCACCTTTGCATGTGCTTCCTTCCTGTTAGTAAGCTTCAGTCTCTCTGGTCCAAAGCTATATTAGGTGCTTCCTTTGCATACAGTCTCATAGCCATGTTTATATACCCTGCCATCTAACCGCATATCTGAAGATATTCAGAACTCACCTAGATGTTTTCCTCTGCAGCCTATTTTAGAGAACCTGCTGGTTCTAGATGATCTCCCTTCCACCCCCTCAATTCTGTGATTTTTTTATATACTTGACAACTTTATTCCATATGCACAGCCTGTGAGCTCTGCTTTCCTATCATTTACTCTCCATGCGTACACAGTATGCAGTTTCAGTATACTGTAATAGTGCCAAATGTATACTTAGTCTTTTTTGGACCATTCATTCTTCCCAAACTTGATGGGGCTGATTTTTTTTTTATTTCTTTTCCCTCCCCATAGGGGATCATATGATCAACACCAACTGTTCTGCTGTCCACACCCGGCAAGCTCTGTGCTGCAAGATGTCTGTGGAATATGATAAATTCCTAGAATCTGGACAAAAGTAGGTGTTGTGGTTGACTTTGTTTCTTTCAGCTGCATTAGCTAAAACAGAGTGATGAGCATAAGGAAGAAAGTACAGCAGGAAGCAGTGCTTATAAACAAGGATCATCTGAAACCTAGCAAGGCTTCAGCATCTCTGCAGATTTAGGATCTATAGGTGGTTTCAGCTTTCAAGTTGTGTTCTTCAGGATAATAGGATATGCTATTTCTTCTAAGCTTGAAAGCCCACAACTCGGCTGTAAAACTGTAACTCATTTCTTTGTCACAGCTCTGCAGTAACGTTGTTGTTGTTTTTGTTTATTTGAAGGTGGTTTTGCCATGTGGATGATGACAACTATGTGAATCCACGGACTCTCTTGCGTCTCTTATCTGCCTTCTCACCTAGCCAGGATGTCTATGTGGGGCGACCAAGTCTGGACCATCCCATTGAAGCAGCTGACCACGTCCAAAGCGATGGATCAGTAAGCAGCTTTACAGTTAGGATGGGAATCATCCTGAGCCTTTTAGATTTTTAAAACCGTGAGAGTTGATAGGTCCACCATAAAAACAAATGACTTAATGTGCAAGTAATGGCCATTGTCAGAGACAGAGTGCCAGGTTAAATGTACCTTTGATCTGACCTCACGTGCTTATGTACAATAGAGTTGTCTCCTGGGTGGATGTCTACTTCTCTTCCTTTGCTCACTTATGTTGGTGATCTCCCTCACACTGAGGTGAGTAGGGCCTCCTCTCCACCTTGGCTCTTCCTTTTAATTGTTTTTGGGGGCTGATACTTGTTGCTTTGTGGTGGTGTTGTGGTTCTGTTTTATTTTTGAAGGGTGGGGCTGTTGAGAGCAGTATCCCACTGTTAACAGCTTGAGCCAACCTCAGATGGGTGATAGATTCTCTGGGTATTGAAGGCCTAGCACTTCCAGTACTGCTTGGTTACTATGTTTCCAGGATGTAGAAGCAAAGGTGTCTCAGTTACAAGGTTCATGAGCTGAAATACAAGTTTTCAGAGGTCCTCTCTGCTAACAGGCCTGAAAATAAATCAATTCACTAGCCAGAAAGTCAGTTATAAAGCACCTTGTTAGGAAAAACTGCCTAACATAGCAGTCTCCCTGGAGCCAAGCATCCAGCAGAACAGCTGTGATTTCCTCAGGAAGATTGAACTGACTGTGGCCTTTGGCTAGAATCATCAGGGGACATCTGGAATTTGTTAGAAGTGGCACTGTAGTTTCCCACTTCACATGTGCTCTCTCAGTTGTGTAAACCTGATGGTATGCCTGCTGTCATTTTCAAGGTGGAATTTAATTAGAGAGAACAGCTAATCAGGCTTTCAGCAGCCTGCAGAAGCAGAATTAGTCTTGTTCTGACTCGAGTGCAGTCTGATATCCAGTGGAGCCTCAAGTTCTCCTCCTTGCCCAGCCAAACAGAGCAAAGCTGATTATCAGTAACTAGTGTGTGTTTTTTTGTGTTTTTTCCTTGTTGCTTCTTCAGAAGACAAGCGTGAAATTCTGGTTTGCCACAGGTGGAGCAGGATTCTGTATCAGCAGAGGTCTTGCTCTGAAGATGAGTCCCTGGGCCAGGTAAACACTCCTCCTAGCTGAGCTCCATTAATATGTGTTTGGTAAACTTTAAAGTGTGTTTGATCTTGTCTCCTGTGCTCTCACAGCCTGGGTAACTTCATCAGTACTGCAGAAAGAGTGCGTCTTCCTGATGACTGCACGATTGGCTACATCATTGAAGGGCTGCTTGAAGTAAAGCTGCTGCACAGCCCATTGTTCCATTCCCACCTGGAAAATCTGCAGAGACTACAAGGCGAGTCTGTGCTGCAACAGGTAGGACTAAGCCTCGTGTCCTGTTTCTGTAATCACACCTCAGACTGATCAGAAAGCAGCCTGTGAATCAACTTAGTACGTGTTGGGAGAGAATGATGTCTACAGAGCAGACAGCCATATTCTGTCAAATTCCTTCATTTAGATACAAAGCATACTTCCTCCCTAGACAGTTTGGTCATATAGATGTCCTCTCTTTCAGGGATATGTTTTATTACACTACTACATCTAAATATTGTGTTCTCCTTGTTGTCCATTTTGAGTTTCCAATAGACACAGTAGCAGCAGTTGCAGAAGAAGGCAACATTTAGTGTACCTGCTGTATGAGAAAGTATTGCTAACAAATTCTGTCTTCATGCTGCTGAACAATACTAGAATCAGAGCTATAGCAAGTATTTCTTCAGTAACTAAGACATAACTAAATGTCTGATATTTTTAAGACTGACTTGCCTGAATCTCAAGAAATTAATCGGGATAAATCAGACCCAGGTTTGTTTGTTTCATTTCTTAAATTACTGGGATAGCAGCAGTAGATGGAGCTATGAGGCTGTCCTGGTGCTTTGTGTCCCTCTTACCAATTGACAGCTATGAACAAACAAAAGTGTAGTTTTGCCTCTATAAAATGCTTGCTTGTGTTTTCTTGGCAATATTATTAGGCAGTGCAGATGTACATTTGGGACATGGTGTAATCTCCTTCATATGAAGGACCTTACGTGTGGGCTGAATCTGACCTCTTTTTGGTCATTGTGGTTTCCCTGAGGCTGATAGCTTGTCCAAAATGGAGGTCTGCAGTTTGACAAAAGATAACTTTCTTGTACCTGCAGATTTCTAAATACAGTGCTTGTATGCAGGAGTAGCAATGAACTGAAATTCCAGGGATCAAAACTTTGTTGCCAAGTTTGGCTGACAGCAGTCCTATGCATGCCATTTAACATCTGAATGCTTCTCTTTCCCCTTTTTGCTAAGACACTGCTACTGCAAACTTCAGATTGTGCCTGAGAAAGAACAGATGTTATTTAGTAAAGGTAGAGACATTAGCAGGATTGGTGCCCTTACAGAACTGGGTTGTAACTCACCTGGTCTATGAAGGCAATGAAACGTTAGCTCCTTCGTTTATTTTCCCTGCTTGCCTTTTGATGAGCAGTGATCCACTTGATAGTTACCATCCAGTGCCAATATTGCTAGTGTCAAAGCTGACCATCGTTTCTCAGATGTAAGTAACCCACCACTCAAATCAGGACCTTCGGAGTGTCTCTTTGTACCTCATTAATAATCATGCTATCTCTATTCTGTTTTTCTGTAGTAGTGTCAGTTTCTGAGTTTTTATTTGCTTTTCCAGGTAACTCTAAGTTATGGGGACCCCGAGAACAAACACAATGTTGTGAGTGTGGGAGGAGTGTTTGGACTTCAGCAAGACCCAACCAGGTAAGTGTCCACTTTCAAGACAAGATCTCCTTGTCTTGTTTATGTTTTTCAACTGCAAGATGATCAAACTCACTTATGGGATTATTTTTCTCCTGCCAGATCTTATCACAGTTATAGGTGGTAGAGCCACCTTCTCTGCTGTATGAGGCTGCTGCACATTCAATACTAGCATGTTCCTGGTCTGGAGAATTTCAGTCTCACTTTTATTTATTTTTTCCCTTCACAGATTTAAATCTGTCCACTGTCTTCTCTATCCTGACACTATTTGGTGCCCCAATAAGAAGATGTCATAACTTTTGACCAGTCGTTGACACCTTTATCTTACCTGCTTTGCATAAAGCAAGAGTTGTGATGAGCTTTTTTTCTTCTGGGACACAAACAGACATATCTATGAAGGAGGTAGACTTTGTACAGAAGCAAGACTGACTGGGTAATTATGGCAAGAAGGCATTTATTCAGCTGCAGCTTGGGACATTCCAAAGAAGATCTTCTATTTTTTGTTCTTTGGTCCAGTGGCTCTTCATATGATGGCTCCAGTCATAGCTGTACAAGTCACTTTATGCTTTCATCTGATGTCACATGAGCCCTGTCCATCATGTCAGTCTGTGCTCGGATACGTCCTAGGCAAATGCAGTAGTTAGAATGATAGCATTCTTACTACAGTTAGCAGCTTTCAGAGGCCGTTGTCTTGAAGCTGGAATATTTAAGCAGACTGCAGTCCCCATGGTGATGGAGGGGGAATGAAGTTTTTGCTTGTCTTTTTTGTGAACAGGACTTAAGAACTTCTGCAGCCTGCCATATTATACCTCCTCCTCCTGTGAGCTGAAACTCTGTCTGTTTGTAAACACCAGAAGTCCAGGAATTCTAGGATGGACAAGGGTGAAAGCCTTTGTCATGGGAAAAACCCTGTGTAAGGGTAAACTGACTCAGGACTGCATAAGAGTTGCTTACAGTGCACGTTCTTCCCAGCAGTCTTAATGTACCTCCCATGGAGGTGATTGTCAGACTTGGCACTCTTACCACTGAATGGCAGTGGCTGTTGAATATGATGGTGGTCTGCTAGGTCCAAGACTATTCCCTTGGTATTTGATACTGAAGAAGTATTTGCCAGACTAGTTGGTAACTGTTTCTCCTCCTTTGCCCTCAGCAGGTTAGATGAGCTAGAGCACGACACCCATAGGGTGTTTCATCAGCCAGTTTTTGAAGTTGTGCTGTATTCTTTACTGCCTGTGAGGGAGGAGGATGCTAGATAGCTGTAGCGCCGAGAAAGTTTTTGATGATATCATTTTGAGGTCTTTTAATGGTGTGTTTGTGGTTACCCCACTTCAGCTTCTTGAGGTAGCCTTTTAAGACAAGTGTTTATTTTTACTCTACATCTTAATGTTTCAGTAAGTAATTCTGGCACTTGGTAAAAGGAAACTGTATGCTGATAGAAAAGCAAGAGTCCAATGCTGTAGCAATATCACCTGCTGCTGCATTATAAATTAAATAAGCTTAGTTTTGGAAGTGGAAGAATTGAAACTCCATACGTTTAGTTTTGTTACTCCCAATTTTGCCTTTATGCAGTCTATACCTGATGTGAAGAACAGCATAAAAATGATTTTGTAAAACCACTGATTACTTTCAAACACTTCAGAAAATACTTGCAGGCTTAGTGCTAGAGGCTGAATTAAGTGGAGAATAATAGCATGATGTTGTATAACCTGAAACTATGACTAATGGCTAGAATTCGGACCTAGCAAGTTTCAGATTTCTATCAGCTGTGCTGAGCTGTGTACTTCAGCTAGTTGCTTAACTTCTTCCCATTTGAAAAGTGGCATCATGTAGGCAAACACCTGCAGCGTATTCAAGTATGAAATGTAGTGTAGGTGTCAGCCTCCTGTAATATAATATTCTATGCTTTCTGTTTTTAAAGCCAACCTTTCAACAACTGGATACATTGTCCTCTTTGCATGGTTTTATTTAATTTTACAGAGGAGCAAACGAGCTGACTACTTGCTACAGTCCAGCAGCTTGTTCTTAAATTTCTTTCCCTTTATCTGCTAAGGCAGTGCTTTGACCATGAGGCACAGGAATAAGAGAGCTGCAGGCAATCAGATTGAAGTCCAGCTAGCACAGTGGCTGTTTCAAAACAGAAATGTCTGTAATACTGACAGCCTGTTACAGAGCATGGAGGACTTGTGGCAGGTAGGTTGTGGGATGTTCTACCTCTCCATTAGGTGTTCTGCTCACTAGAACTGAGATGTCCTGTGGTTCAGTGATATGTCACTAATAGCTCTGGAGATTACTGGTATCTATATAAACACTTTTTTAAAAAACATTTGATGGGTTCTTGTTTTCAACCTCCTCGTAGCAAAAAGTAGTGAAGCTGCATAAGCACTTAGTGAGATTTCATCCTCAGTTATCTCTGAATTCTGCTGGAGCTTTTCTTCCTCTCCTACTAAGAGCAGCCTCCTGTCAGATACTACAGACAGCACAAGCTGGGTAGTGATTATGTGGCAAACTGCAGTTCAAATATGACAACACTTCATACTGATGGCAGCAAAACTGAGTAGAAGTCCCATACTGCAGTCACTTCCCACCCTAAGTGGAGTTTGCTGCCTCTTTGTCATGCCTAATGCTGGTAGGGTGCTTATGGAGCTGAAAAAGGACTGCATTCTTCTGTATGACAATGCAGGATTGTTTGTGTACAAGCTTCTTGTAAGGTTTCTCTTGTTCACAATACAGTAGGCTCTGTAGATATACTGGGATGCAGCTTCTTAAACTACTGTCTCATACGTAAAATGATTCTATGAAGTAAATATTTAAGAATGTCAAAAGGTGTGTTTTGTCTTGTCTTCTAATGCATTCTCTTCACCAAAAATGAACCACTACACCCTGTAGTCCAGAAAACTAGTCTCCTGTCAGCTTTGTGCTGCCATAGGGACGAAAAGCATATGGGAATTAGATGACTTGAATGTGCAGAGGCAGAAATATGGGTGAGAAGAATCCTTGCAGCTAATTATTTAAGTATTGTAACCAGCTCTATGTCAGAACTTTTCCATTCTGTTTCTGCCACAGCAGCTCTTAAGCATCCTCGGGAAGCAATGGATCAAAGGGGTATTACGAGCAGAGCTCTGTTTCTATCACTAGAGCATGTTAATTGGATGTATAATTGCCTTGCTGCTCTGTTATACGATGTCAGCTCTGCAAAGCAGGAGGCTGCTGGAGCTGCCATGTTCACTACCACTGGAAGTAAGCTGTGGTGTGGGAGCTTAACTCCTTAACGAGTTCTGGACCACTTTTCTGTTGTACCTTGCAGGATGTGGAGCTGGTGGAGGGGTCCAGAGGAAGGCTACTAAGATAAGGGGGCTGGAAAACCTCTCCTGTGAGTAAAGGTTGGGGGAACTGGGCTTGTTTAGCTTGGAGAAGAGAAGGCTGGGGGGAAATCTTATTGTGATCTTCCAGTATGTAAAGGGAGCTTAGAAGCAGGAGAAAGATGGACTTTTTACATGGTCTGATAGCAATATGACAAGTGGGAATAGCCTTAAAGTAAAAGAGAGGAGATTTAGGTCAGATGTTAACACTGGTGAGGCACTGGCACAGGCTGCCCAGAGCAGTTGTGGATGCCCCATCCCTGGAGGCATTTGAGGGCAGGTCAGACACGGCCCTTGGCAGAGGACTGGAACTATATGCCCTATGCTGGCCTCAGGCAAGAGGATTCTGTGTAGTTACAAATGGTTTTGTAACTGACTGTTAGACAAGGGCAGCCCCCAGCTTTTATCAGCACTTCTGAGCGACTGGGCACAGCTCTTCCCAAGCTTTATTCCAAGCTCTCTTGCTGTAGTGCTTCACAGAATCACAGAAAAACCAAGGTTGGAAAGGACCTCCAAGATCACCCAGTCCAACCACCCACCTGTCACCAATAGCTCTCACCAAGCCCTGTCCCTCAACACAACATCCAAACGTTCCTTGAACACCTCCAGGGTCGGTGACTCCACCACCTCCCTGTGCAGCCCATTCAGTGCCTGACCACCCTTTCACAGAAGCAGCATTTCCTAACATCCAGCCTAAATCTCCCCTGGTGCAGCTTGAAGCCATTCCCTCTAGTTCTGTCCCTGTTACACAAGAGAAGGGGCCGACCCCCAGCTCGCTACAACCTCCCTTCAGTAGTTATAGAGAGCAGTAAGGTCTCCCCTGAGCCTCCTCTTCTCCACCCTGAACAATCCCAGCTTCTTCAGCCTCTCCTCATCAGGCCTGTGCTCCAGACCCCTCACAGCTTTGTTGCCCTTCTTTGAACCCGCTGCAGGGCCTCAATGTCTTCCTTGCAGCGAGGGGCCCAAAACTGGACACAGTACTGGAGGTGCGGCCTCACCAGAGCTGAGTACAGGGGGACAATCACTGCCCTGTTCCTGCTGGCAACACCGTTCCTGATTCAAGCCAGGATACCATTGGCCTCCTTGGCCACCCGGGCACGCTGCTGGCTCACGTTCAGCCGAGAAGAAGAATTCTTTAGGGAGAATCAGAGCCGAGGAAGCACAGCTCTGCGCGCCCGATGCTCCGAGCCGTGCCCTCTCCAGGCAGGCAGCGGCTGTCGCACCGTCGGTTCCCCGAGGACGGCGCGGTCCCCGCACAGCCGGCCCGGCTCCGCCTCCCGGCCCCGACACCGCCCACGTCCCGGCGCCGCGCTTCCGCCCACGGCCGCAATCCGCCCGCGGCATGGAGCCGGACTCGAGCTTCCGAGGCCGCCGCGCCCTGGTCACCGGGGCCGGCAAAGGTGGGCGGGGGTCGGCAGAGCGGGCGGGGGCGAGAGCGGGGCCGGGGCTGACGGCGTCTCCCCGCAGGGATCGGACGCGCCGTGGCCGTAGCGCTGTGCAAAGCAGGAGCGCGAGTAACCGCGCTGAGCCGCACCGCGGCGGACCTGGAGAGCCTCGCACGAGAGGTAGGGACGGCGCCGAGAATCCCCCCGCGTCCCCAAACCGCTGAGCCGGGCGCCGCTGAGCCGGGCTTCCACCGCAGTGCCCCGGGATCGAACCGCTGTGCCTGGATTTGGCCGACTGGGACGCCACGGAGGCGGCGGTGGGCGCGGCGGGGCCCTTCGAGCTGCTGGTAAACAACGCGGCCGTGGCGATGCTGCAGCCCTTCCTGCAGGTGACACGGGAGGCCGTGGAGCGGTGAGCGCCTCCTCGTCTTTCACGCTCTTTGTAAACGTCGAGAGGAGACTGAAGCAAAGCGCTGAGGCGCAGAGAGAACTTGTAACATCACCTCCCTGCAGCCCCAGAGCTTCCAGTCCGGTCCCACTGCTAAAGTGAGACAGCTGCTGCTAAGGCAGTTTAGGAAGAGAAGACAAAGCCAGCTATGGGATTGTGAAATGGTCACGGTGAAAAACTACATTTGTCTGCTTCAATTATATATTTCCTAATGTGCCACAGTTTAGGATCCAGGTTCTGGTGGGTCTGATTCCTTCTAAGATGGGTCACAATTTGTCCCTGTGTTAGAAACCAAATACGTGAGGCTATGATAAAGGATTTGTTTGAAGCAGACAGGATCTTCTTAGATCATTCTGCAGTGCTAGCTGGTGAAAAGCTCACCAAGGAAGAACTATGTTTCAAAGAAGGGCTGCTTCTACCTTCCTTACACAAATTTACTGTTTCAAAGCCTCACGAAGGCTGGATTGCATAAGAGGAGCCACGGGCTGTGGCCCAGGGATCAGTGTTTAAACTTTAATAGAAGTACTGTGTGAGTCTGCCAAAGAACAGAGTCCTGCTAGAAATGGGAAGATGCATGATTGCACCTTCCCCTCTGCACAGCAGAGGCCACCACCCAGTTTGCTTCTGCTGAACGAACACATGGTTAACCATTGCTGCGATAGCTCATCAACCTGGCATTTATATCTGTGGTTAAGTATCACCCAAAGCACCAGCAGCGTTCGTCCTCTGCTGCCTCTCAGAACAATTCCTCTCTGGCCTGGCCTGCAAACGCTGTGTAACTTTTAAATCTGATTTATTTGTAGGTCTTTTGATGTCAATTTCCGGGCCGTGCTTCACGTTTCTCAGGTGAGGATGAATTGTCACTGCAGTTGTCTCCACGAGCAGCAACAATTAAGTTGTTCTACACAGCAGAGACATGTTCTGGCAGGGGGACAGCTATGGGGACCATAGTCCAAAATCAATTCAACATTTTGTGTGTACAGGGTCAGAGAAGAGAGTGAAGATCCTGTCTCTTCCAATGGAGAGGCACTGAGGACATCCTGTGGCTGTTTTTGCTCTTCTGCCTACCACAAGAAGATTCCTACCAAATGGAATCATGCTCTTTCCTGTCCAGATTCTGACATCCTGTTATTTTTTTTCCCCTCCTCAGATCGTTGCTCGGCAGATGATTGCACAGGGGCTACCAGGTGCAATTGTGAATGTCTCTAGCCAGGCATCTCAGCGTGCCCTGAGGGATCATGCTGTTTACTGTAAGTGCCCCTTTCATTTTTGACTAGCTGGAGACCCACAGCCACAAAGGTTCCAGCTGCCAGTTCTGGCCAGAGTAAAGAACCTCTCTGTGATCCAGACCGAGTGCTGTGCACTTAAATGCTTCCCATTCTTCCTTCCTCTTTTAAGGTTCTACCAAAAGTGCTTTGGATATGCTGAGTAAGGTAATGGCAATGGAACTGGGACCCCACAAGGTAAGATTCCTTCTGAAAGAGAAGTGTGAAAGGCATTTCATCTCAGAGCAGTTTGGTACATGATGTGTTGCTCTTGGTCTCAGATAAGGGTGAACACTGTGAATCCCACAGTAGTTATGACCGACATGGGGAGAATTAACTGGAGTGATCCTCAGAAATCTGCTGCCATGATTAACCGGATTCCACTAGGAAAGTTTGCAGGTCAGTCTAAACCTGTTGCCAGGCTGAGCTCCTTCTAATATCCAAGCTTTCCTCCTAACTGACATTGCAGCCACAGCTACTTTGCCTTTTTTTGTGAGCAAAGTCATAACCCTGCTGAGTGGCTGTGGCTGAATTCCCAAAGCATCTGATGACAGGACACACTTCCCTCCCCTGTTCTAGAGCCGTCATCTCTGGCTAAGCAGAATGAACTTCCTCTATTATTCATGAATATGACTTGCAGGGAGCACTGGTTGTTGCTGTGAATTAAGTATCTATCATTTGGTCACAGTGATGATTTTTGGATGTCCTGCTCTCAGCCACACTGTCCTGTATATCACACCAAGCACAGCCCGGGGGGGCAGAGAGATTCCCCTGCTCCAATTACATGTAGAGGCCAAAGACACACTGTTTGGGATCCTTGTTTTTCTGGTACAGACTGAGGGTGCATTGGATGTCCTCTGTGTTTGATTCCAGAGGTGGATGATGTGGTGAACAGCATTCTTTTCCTGCTCAGTGACAAGAGTGCTATGACAACTGGCAGCTCACTGATGGTTGATGGGGGATTTCTCGTCTCCTAAGATGACACCTGCATTTCATACCTAGTCTAATTTTCATACTAGTATTGCATAGATCTAAAAGGAATAGTAAACAGTGACAAAGACCCAGTGTTGCTGGATAAGAGGGGCAGCAGAGCTAGAACCTGTTTGAGAATTGAGGCAGAAAGTTACCTTTAGAAGGCTGCTATGTAATAAAGATCACATATGCTGTCATGGAGAATGTTTATTGCACCAAATAAGGTTTTATCTTATCACTCTACATGATGATTAGAAATTGGATCTGTCTTTCTTCCAACCCTATTCCCCCCTACAAACACAACCCTTCAGAAGCTTTCCCTGTTCCATCCAAACCCATAAAGCCCGCCTGCATTTTCCTTGGGAAGGGAAAGAAGAAGTTAGCAGACACCTCATTGCTTCCTTTGCTCTCTTTAGTAGAAAAAAACAAAACAGAGGCAACAACCTCAGCCCTGCTCTGCAGAGACTGGATTGTGGGGGGAGGCCCTGCTAAAGACTGATGGGGGGGAGCAGCACCATGCTGTCCTAGGGTGTGCACACAAAAAGGCAAATACATTGATTGCACAAGGCTGTTTCACTCACTGAGTTTGGCTAGTATCCAATTAAGCACCTAATGATTAGTTCTTCAGCTTCACATTTCGTTTACTTTGACCCCTTCTGGGGCTGGTTATGATTCCTTCAACAGTCTCAGGCACGTATCTGATAGAGCACCAATTTGTTAACTGTTAGCCACAGTAGGCTGGGCAAGGAGACCCTTCTACTCTTCCAGCTGCTCTTGTCATTCACCACCACTTATATCAGCTTCCTTCCCACTCCCACAAGGATCTTCAGCACGTGTTACACCTGCAGATGAAACACAGGTGTTTCCAGCACAGGATGGATGTCTCAGCCCTTTCAGCTTGGAGTTCAGGAGAGCCAAAACAGCCTGTTGCCCCAAGGAGCTATCTTGCCTTCCCCATTGTACTTTCCTGAGGGCTGTACAGCCCCCAGCTAGTCTCCTGCCCCCACTGCCCCTTCACATCAACACTGACGTTAAATCAAAGAGACATTTAAAAAACACTGACTTCGTACATGATGAAGGGCCCTACACATCCCAGCCCCCTCCAGAAACACCCAGCTAATATGCAATCTGTCGGAGGACAACAACATGCTGAGCCAGCACCTAGGCCACAGCCCTCAGAACATGGTGCACTTTTTGCCAGGCTTCTTCACGGGCGGCGGGCAGAGCACAGCCCGGATGGCTTCATCAAACACCGTCTTCAAGCCCCGCTGTGTGAGGGCAGAGCACTCAAGGTACTTTACCGAGCCTAGGGGAAAGAGAGCTTCAGCTCAAGCACTCCAGTCCTACCAGGAGGCAGCGTCCCTCACCCACTCCAAAACAAAAAGCTCAGTGCCACGAAGACTTCCCAGCACATCACTCACCAATCTCCCGAGCCATGGCCAAACCTTGGGGGTAGGTGATGGGAGCCAGTTTCTTATCACGTAACCTTTCAATGGTGTCCTTATCATCCCTTAAGTCCAGCTTGGTGCCCACCAAGATGATAGGTGTATTTGGGCAGTGGTGTCGGACCTCAGGGTACCACTGAAACAGAGAAGCATGATGAGAAAAGTAGCCATGGCTAGTAGGCACTGCCATGAGGCTGCATTTACTACTAAGAACAAGGTTTTTACTAATATCTGACACAGTGTAAATACCTGAACAGGATTCTTCTACCTAGAATTCTGGATATGCTCTGCAGAAAGAGACTGGTGCAGATGTAACAAGTCAGTGAAACATGGAATTGTGACAGATGACACCAGCCAGCTCTGCACATAGTACTTCAACTCCATTTTAGTTTCTAAGACATCCCTCATCTTCTTTAACACAGATTTGAAGAGGCAAAAACTTAGCCAAAGAAGTCACGAATAAAGAGTAGGTCCCTCTTAAAACCAAGCAAATATTACTTTTGTTTCTCAAAACACAACTGCTAGAAATGTGGGGCTTGTAGGTGCTACAGGGTTGGCTCAGGCAGTGAACTGCACTGGTTCCTCCCTTCCACCAAGAAGGAGAACACAATACCTTGGCTCTGACATTCTCAAAGGAGGCTGGACTCACGAGGGAGAAGCAGATCAAGAAAACATCCTGTGGGGGAAACAAGAGGATCAATTGTGTAGAAAGGAACAGCTAGAGATAATGGAGGGAAGGTGAAAAATGGAGCCTCACCAAAAAAAAAAACCACCCTCAACAGCAAGGACTGTTGGCTGTACGAAGCCCTTCCCCATGAAGGTTGCTAAACTAATTCAGAGAGAGAAGGAATGGACTTTGAGTGTGTGACCTCATTTTAATTTACAATACTAGACTCAACCTGTTAAGTACCTGTGACCATAAATATCTTAACAGTGCTACAGTCTTCATCCCTGGTGGCGGGGGCCATGTAGCAATACTACAGCCAGGAAAGCAACACTAGCAAAGCCCAGTAGTGAGCTATGCCATCAAAAGAGAGTGGGAATATGAAACACAGCTCAGCTTTACAGCAGCTCCACACCATTCCATGCACCCGAGCTTACCTACAACATGCATAATTGTTCAAACACCACTGCAAAGTAGGAACTAGAATGTGACAATCTCTCAGTAGAGCAGTCATAAGCCAGTCCAAGCCCAGTACTCACCGTCTGTGGATAGGAAAGAGGCCGCAGTCGGTCATAATCCTCTTGTCCTGCTGTATCCCAGAGGCCTAGATTCACTGGCTTTCCATCTACCATGACATTGGCAGAATAGTTATCAAACCTGCCAAAAAAGAATCCCCATCAGTGTCAGTCTTGTTCTGACCTACATGTGACATTATATGAGATCCAAGGGGCAGCAAGTCAGGAGGGGTCACAGTGCAATGCAGTTCCCATGGGGGTACTCTCCTCTTCTCCCATACACAGCCATGCTCCACATACAGACTTCACAGCCTCCTCACCCTCAAAATCAACTTTCACACACACACACACACACACACACACACACAGAGGGAAGAGCAGCTGATACACACACACAGAGGGAAGAGCAGCTGATGCACATTACTCACACAGTGGGGATGTATTCTCCAGGAAAGGCATTCGTGGTGTAACTGATCAGCAAGCAGGTCTTCCCTACAGCTCTGCAGAGGGTGAGAGTGACAAGCGTGAAGGAGGGTAGAGCAGAAAGCACTGGGGCAGGGAAATTTACCCTTTCCCACCCAAAAAAATGAGGTTAGGTGAAAAACTAACATGAGGAAACAGATTTGCAGCAGGCTAAAATTTTCTGCCAGGGACCAGGCCTGAACTCACCCCACCTCAGCATGCATCTGATACTGCTCTCTTCTACTCCTTTTCTCCACTCCTTTGGCCTCAGCAGAACACCAGGCAAAATGTATTTGTTCCAAAACCAAGAGGGGAAATAAATTAGGGTTATGTGCTGGGTGTGCTCTCTCTCAACATATCCATAATAATCTAGCAAAATGGGCAAACAGCGGGTGAGAAAACGTTGAACAGCACACAACTAGTTATTCAGGCTCTTCAGACATAGGAATTGAATGTCAATATATACAAAGGATGAAAAAATAAGTATCCATAAACAAAAGCAAACTTCCAAGTGACTACTGACAGTTTGGAAAGAGATTCTGGCACCAAGGTAGATCACTAATACATCAGCTCAGAGCTCTGGCAAAGGCAGGTGAGATTGGCCAACTCAGGGGCAGCAGCTGGCTGACAAATGTGTTAGGATAGGAAGGGCAGTTGGCCCTGCAGGGGAAGGGAGAAGCTTAGTTCTAAGAACACAGAAGCAACAGGAGCAAAAATGACTTATTTATTACTGTAAAAGTTGTGAGCTGTAGAAAACCTTCAAGGGAAACCAATATTGAGTGCCAGTAACAGTTGTTACAGCTTGAGTAAGCCTGAACAGATGCAGTCATGCCCTACCTGATTCTCAGAAAAGTGATATAACAGACTTCAGGGATGAGAGACCACAGTGCTGCACAGGGACTACACAGCCAGAACCACTGCACCAACCCACGCTGCTTCTCCCCTGCACTACATCCCCTGCCCAGACCAGGGAGGTTGCATCAGGAGCTGCTATGCTCCACTACACTCTCATGTCCAACTTAAATCCCAATCCAGCTCCTTGGGGAAACCATGCAATTCATAACATATGCACGTATCTGTGACTTAAGTGTTTGGGTACCCAGGTTCATTCAACCAAGTTCATTCAAAGCTCACCACCGACCTGCAGACCTGGAGCCCACTTCCAGCACACCCCACTCACAGCTGTTGCTGTCTTCTTTATAACAAGGCTGTGCTGTACTGGACAAGTCTCCTACTGGCCTCTTTAGGCCCTCCAGCTAGAAACTGGAAGACCTGACTCCAAACACAGACTTGTGGGTGCTGTATGCACAGGAAGGTGGAAGGACCAGCTGCTCCCTAAGACCATTCACAATGACTTCTCTGCATCTTTGCTCCATGCTTGCTGTGGCAATAGGAAATGCACACAGAGCATTGGGAATAACGAGGAGAAATACATCAGACAAGCAAGGAAAAGTTAGGAAGCACCAGGAGTCCACAGAACGCCCGTATTTTGAATACAGCCGCGTTCTCAGCCAAAGGCATCAGAAGGAGCCCAGAGAACAGAGCGGGAAGGACGACAGGCCGTGCGGTGAAGCCAGAAGAGGCGACGTGTTTCACTTCGGAACGCAAACAACAAAAGGAGACGTGAGAAAAACCTGCGAGCATCGAGACGGGGCGGGGGAGAGGCTGCGCGGTCACCGCAGCGACGGGACCGAACAGCGAGACGGGCTTTAAACCCAGGGGAGCGCCCGGCCGGCTCGGCTGCGCGCCGACGGACGCGAACGAAGCCCCGAGCTGACGGGCCGCAGGGCAGGCCGCGGGCGCAGCTCCGTGAACGGCCCCGCGCCTCCCTCCCGGCGGCCCCGCGGGATGGCGGCCCGGCCGCGCGGCTCCACCCGCCTCGGCTTCGCGGCGCCTCCCGCTCGCCGAGCCGGCTCGCCTGGGCCGCGGGGCGGGGCCGCGCCGGGCCGGCCCTCCCTCCCGTCGGCTCCGCCGGGTTCCGGCCCGCTTTGTGCGGAGCCGCGAGGTCCGAGGCGCGGGCGGGCAGACGCCGCTTCCGTCCCGCGGCCGCCGCGCACTCACCCGTCGCCCACCACCACACACTTGATCGCCTGCATCTGCCCGCGATGGCGGCGCCGCCGCGACTCCGCCGCAGTGACAGCCCGCGCGGGCGGGGCGGGGCGAGCCGAGCGCCGCCGAGCGGAGACGAGCCGAACGGAGCCGAGTAGAGACGAGCCGAGAAGAGCCGAACAGAGCAGAGCTGAGCCGAGCAGAGATGAGCCGAGCGCCGCCGAGCGGAGACGAGCCGAGAAGAGCCGAGCGCTGCCGAGCAGAGCCGAGCCGAACAGAGACTAGCAGAGCCAAGCAGAGACGAACAGAGATGAGCCGAGCAGAGCAAAACCGAGCGCCGCCGAGCGGAGGCGAGCCGAGAAGAGCCGAACAGAGCCGAACGCCGCAGAGCAGAGCAAAACCGAGCGCCGCCGAGCGGAGACGAGCCGAACAGAGCCGAGCGCCGCCGAGTAGAGCCGAGCGCTGCGGCGGTGGCGGGGCGGAGGGAGGTCCCCGCGGGAGATGCCGGGGCTGAGCGCCCGCCGCCGCCTCGTGCCGTGAAAGCGGAAGGCGGAGCGCGGTTGTACGGCCCGCACCGCCCGTTGTGCAGCCGCAGCGCTGAGGAACAAATGCCGAGCCGCCGGAGACACGGAGCGGCCCCAGGGGGCGGGGACCTTAAAGTTCCAACCCCAGCGCTGGGGGATGTTTGCTCGGGACACGTCCAGCCTGGCACAGAAAGCCTCCGTAGGAACCCCTCAGGGATGGGGCACCCCCAGCTCCGTTCAGTCCCGCAGCTGAACGCCCTGCGGCCCCTTCCAGCCCTCCACGTAGCCCGGCAGGATCGGACAGAGCAGTCTCTGCAGCCGCAGTGCATTCGCTCCCAGCACAGCCCCCCTCCTGGCACCCAAAGCACATTCCCAGCTCACACCCGGCTTCAGCTCCTCTGCCCCAGATGCTGCCATGCATTGCAGAGCTTTCAGCTCCAGGACAAACTGACGGGACGTCCCTGAGAGCAGCACAGCAGCAATGCCCTCCACTCCAGCCATCAGCTAGCCGGTCAATGCCCCGTGTTATGGAAAATGTAAAAGCTCTTTATTAAAACAGCACAGCAAAACGATTTAAAAATAAAAACATAAAAGTCAAGAACGCAAACCAACCAGTCCATGCAAAGTTCTGTTGTCCAGCTGGCTCTTGAAACATTCATTTTTCCCACACAGACTCACTGGAAAAAGCAGCAGGAAGATCTCATCCTGGAGTCCTGCTCCTCTCTCTGTGCCGCCCGATGGACCTTTGCTGCCAAGGAAAGGAAACTCCTCCCCAGCCAGTCAGAACCACAGCTCACCTCCAAGGTAAGGCCCCAAAAACAGATTGGTTCCAGGATCCTCAGAAGCTAGGAGGACATTTTTGCCAAAAGTCATAATGGAATTAAATCTTCTTGCATTTTTGCCACAAGAAGTCTAACAAAGGGCTGAATTCCACAATAAGGAGGAAAACAGACTCCTCTCTCAGTTGGTGTTGTAGAGGTGTGAACCATGGCCCAATCCCAGCTGTCCAAGGAGGATATGGATGACACTGCACAGCAGTCCCTCTCCACACAGCTGTTCCTGTTGTGCCCATCACTACAGCCAGGGTCACAGAGGGACAAGGCAAAAAGCCAAAGTGAGCTGTCAGCCACTGCTTGCATCCATAACCACTGGGCACACAAAGATTCATCTTTCCAGCAGCTCCTGGACCCCGTGGCTCAGGGTAAAGTAAATGGCTCCCACATCCAGGGACCTGTAAACACTGCTACCCATCATTTACAAGACTGCACTGTGATCAGTCCTGGTATTCAAACTAGTGCTTTAGAACAAGTGCTTTTCAGGGAACATAAAATCCCACTGGTATTAACAAAGCATGCTGGCAGAATGGCACTGTAAAGAGCACAGAAACAGCTTCAAATGCTGTATCAGTGCAGATTAAGGACTCTACATCACAAATTCAGACCCACAAGCCTCTATCTGAGCTGAGTATGGCTCCTTCCTCCTCTCCTTTATGCTGCTGGGAACAAGATTTCTGAAGAACAAGAGGGGTTTTCTCCTTGCAAGCCTTCAGGCCACCCCACTCTGACAAAAGTGTCTCACTTACAAAAAAAGAGGCTGTACCTGAGTAGTTTATCCTCTTCCTGGAACCTGGGTTCTTTAAGACACACTCTCATTTCCTCAAACTGTGGGTTCCCAAGGAGGATCCCTGCACATATGCCATGATGGCATTCTGCAATATACTTGCTCGCTGGGCTTCTTCTTCTCTCATCCTGGAGATGTCAGCCTCTTTCATTCTCAGCTTCTCCATCAACATAGAGATTTCACCTTCTTTGTCCAGCAGTGCCTCTCGGTGATTACTTGACAGGACTGTGAAAGAAAAGCAGCATTGGTACAGAAAATTTGGGTGCTCCTAGAACAAACAGAAACAAGTTGCTGTAGGCACAGGGTGTAGCTACAGCACCTGCTGTAGCACAAACAGGGTGAGCAACAAGCACGAGATAAGCTGCAAGAAATCTTCAGCTGCACAAGACAGTGGGAAAGGTTTTGCAAAGACATGACATGATGTTACACATCAGGAAATTCCAACATTTTGCTTGCTCTGCAGCTTTGGACAGTATATTACTACGTCATGGTCTCAATAAAATGAGAAGAATCCCTGCAAAAACAGCAGATTGGAGGGTAGATTTGTATTCAAAGGTAGGAAGCACCTCTGTCACCTGTAAGCACAGCTCAGTTTAAGGCCCAGTGTAGGCTACTGCATATTACAATATGAAAAGCATGGAAGGATCCACCACCTTTCAGCTGTCTCTCCAGGGCTGAAATCTTCTCTCTCAGCCCTTCCTGTGCTGTACGTTCAGCCTGTAGGTGTCCAATCTGCTCCTGTAATTCCACTTTCACTTTATTTACTTCTGTCACTTTTTCCTGTTCCTTACTGTTCAGATCCTGACACGCAAAGACAAATCCACAATTAACCAAACAACTTTTGTAATTTGTTCTGCCCCCACAGTGACTCTCTCTGCTCCAGATGAAATTACCTGCTGAAGTTCCTCTATTCTCCTTCTGAGTCCATCAGCATGCAGGCTCAATTGATTGGCCTTGACTTGGGCCTCACCAACCATTTGTTTTTGTTTGAGGCAGCAGTTCTGAGCTTCATCACGTGCTTCAGTCATCAGCCGCAGCTTCTCTTCAAGGTGTTCCAGTCGTTGCTGCTGTAAGATACAAAGAAAAAAAACCAACCACATCAGTTCTATTCTGTTCCTGTGAAGGGATATTCCCATTTTTGTTCCCAACACCATGAAGCCGTGGTTCAGCCCGCTGATACTGAAGAAGAAGCAAGCACAGGATGTACCTATAATAGATAAAGCACAAATCCTTTGCATTCAGGAGACAATCTAAGCTGCTTTCTGCTACCAGTGCCACCCCTGGTGTTCACATCTAATGATACTTCACCTCCTCTTTATCCTGAACAGCTCTGAACTACAGCTGTATGTGGTTAACCTACTGCTGTTCTAACACAAACAACAGCTTTTCTATGTTTTAACTCTGTAAAGCATTTTCTCCTGTGTTGTTGTGTATAAGCAAAAATTTTAACTGTTTTTGCTGTATTTTTATTTTCCTCATTCTCTTTTACATGGTGTTGACTTCATTGCTATTTTACAAAATTCAACTCTGCAATGTCTTTTCATCCAGCAGCAGCAGCTGCCATTTGGGAAAATGCTTCTGAGTCCAGAGATACAGAACAGCACAGGAAAGTTGCTGGTAAACTGCATCTACACCTGGCTGCTAGCTCCACAACTTGGTAATTTAGATACCTAAGTTCTGCTTTGACAATATCCACATCAGTTCTGATACTACTGGAAAGCACAGAACAGATCAGGACACTCTAGAGACAATTCAGACTTCTCCAAACTCCTTCCTTAGAAATCAAACTATTCATTGGACAATGAAACCCAGAGAAGGGAATTATTCATCATCTCCTAAAGCAAAAACAAGCCAGGCAGCGAAATTCACCTTCCCAGAGATCAGAACCCATAGCCAGTCCTTACCTCATCCAACCGTGCCTGATTCCGAACCTTTATTAACTCTTCTTCTGCATGGCCTCGCTCAGTGAGTGCAGCTGCTTTGACTTGGCTCAGCTCCTGCCACAGAAACAGGAATGATCTTTCCAGATAGAGAAGCTCCATCATTGAAGCACCAACCAGAAGACGTAAGCAGCTTCCTAGTCACAGACTACAAAGTGACACAACTGCCCTGTGACTCAGGGACAGGGTGAACAAGACCAAATTACACACCTTTCCTCACCCTGAGATTGCCACATAAATTCAGTGAAAATGTCAGTTATAAAGGGGCAAGTAACATGTGAAGCTTTCCAAAGGCAAGGGAATAGGAGAGGGCAGCAGTGGATCTAGCTGGGGAACAAATCAGGAGAAACATGCTACTTGGCCTGGAACTCCCTACAGGAAATCTGTAGAGTCAAATCCTGGTAAGAATCTAACCGTGTTCAGAGGTAACTATTTTTGTTCAAACACAATCTACAAGTTTCTCCATGGAAGCTTCTCATTCTTTAGTCATAAGCAGTTAAAATAATTTTAGTTGGTAAACTGAATGCCCCAGCTGCTCTCTTTTGTTCCTTCCCATCACACATGACAGTCTTTACATAGGTCAGCACTAGAAGATTTCACAGAGCAGCTGTGGCATGCTCCTCCTTTCCCACCTGAATGCACCTAGAGCCCACTCTCACCTCTTCCAGGGCTATCCTGATGGCCTCCAGCCTCTGCACTCTGTCTTCCAGAGAACGTTCACTGGCCTCCATGTGCTGTGTCAAGCGATCCACCTGCACAGCAGCAGAAAACATTTAAACAAGTGCCAGAAAACCACTCATATCTCCAAGCATAACAGCATGGCCACTGAGCATGAAAAAGAGCATCCCTTCCAGGCAAAGTTTAATGAGCTCTTATCTTCAAGTGGTACAAAAGACCAGAGAATCATTTTCTAGTTTGAATGTGACTAACATCCTCTTGTCCTGTGTCTTTTCTCACAAGATCTCCAAATCTATGGAGATATTTTTTATTTTTAAGGGATCTGACACCTCCATAAACATTCCAAACAGAGCCGATCACAGCCTCTTGTTCTCTCCATCCCTCTGAAACATAATAGAGAAGATAGAAGCAGGCTGAGTCGCCTTAGAGGATTGTTTGCACAGAGCACGTATATCTTAATTCATTCTAATAATGTATCTTGATTTCACTGAGCAGGACAAGATTACTTATTCATAATTAACATTATGCCTAACAAGACTGACACAAGGACCAGCCTCCATGCCTCTCTGGCAGTCACATACCACTCTGGCTTATATCCTTACAAGTTACAAAACTTGCTAACAGATAGAATGCCCTGTGATCTCTTCAGTTAAGCTCTTCTTGTAGAAAAAGTCTATTACACAGTAAGTCTCAATCCACTATTTTTAAAATTGAAGTGCAAATAATGGCCTCCAATGGCCAGGATCAAAGAGAGATGAACCTCAGGAAGCTAGAGATATCCTACAGAAATGCCTTTCTTACCTCTTTTAAGCGAAGTGATTCCATGTCTTCAAGACTTTGTTTAAATCTTCTTTTTTCCATTTCCAGGCGCTCTGCAGATGAAAAGCAGGCACATCAGAACTAAGGCACTCCTGCCACATAGGCTGTATTTACACCACACCATAAGCTTTCTCTTTCCCTGTCCTGCATCACTGACTCACTGATGGTAACGATACTCTAAGGGTGCCCATAAGCTGCTTTTAATCTTCCACTTACCCTCAGCCTGCACAGCCCGCAGCTTCAGCTCTGCTGTTGTGTTGGTCAAGTCTTGTTTTAGCTGGAATAACTGATCCTGCTGCACTTTGCACTTCTTCTCCAACTCATCCACCTAACAGGAAATCACTGTCACGAAGGAGTTTCTTCTCCTATTAGCAGAGCAAGTTAGCTGTACAGAACAATCAGCAGAGACAAACAGGAGCCAAAGCAGAGGACATACGTGGAGCAGAGGCAAATACCACCCAGGTCCCACCTCCCAGTGCTGAACCTCCTTTCCTACCTGGTTTCTCAGAAACAAGTTCTTCTCATTGCTGGCAGATAAGTCACGGAAAAGCTTGCCTTCCCGATCAGCACCTTCCTGCAAACAGCAGCAGAATTAAAAAGAACTCACATACTCACCTTAGTTCTCTGCACCACCAAGTTAGCACAACCAACACTGCACCCAACAAAATCCAAGCCACCCACAAATGCCCCAGCTCCTCTCCACCCTCACATTCACCTGTCTCATTTCCACAGGAACGTTTGTCACAGCAGCTGTGGAAAACCCACTCATGGCAGGAGTCATGCTTGCCTAACCCAACCAACATCCCCCAAACCCACACAAAGCAGGTATGACCCAGAGCCCAGTTCTCAAACCTATTTAGGATTGACCCAGCCCACCTGCTTTTGCTGCTGGAGCTCTGCAAAGTGGCGCTCAGCCATGTTGGCCTGTTCCTGTTTGGTGGCACTCAGCAGCTCTCCCAGGTTGTGCACCTTTTGCTCAGACAGAGCCAGGGCAGCTTCAGTCATCTGCAGCCTGCATAAAGAAACACTTTCCAGAGCCCTTTCTAAGGGAGACACTCCCAAGAGAGCATCATACACTACATGGTACAAGATGCTAACATATGTGAGCCTATTTTCAATGAAGTGATTTCCATACCTGGACCCCTCCAGGATTTGCCCACTCTCAAGGGAGAATAAGGCTGGCTCTTTTACACCACTGCAAGATTCTTTAAAATTAGGAATAGAATTTGAACACGGGCAGTGAAAGTGATCTGCTTACTCTGTATACGAGGACACGTCCACCCTGAGGCACCATGGAATGAAACCACTTTTAGCTGAACTAGCCAGTGTCATTAGTGTTTGAAGTCCAACCACTCTCACACGCATACAGCTCTACACAGTCTAACAGCACTGTTAGGCAGTTCCAGCTCACTGCTCCTGAACACAAAACCTGGCTGGTCATGTTCCCCCATGTCTACAGTGGCTCTCAGAGAATACTGTCAACTGCCAGGGAAAGCAGGTACAGACTCTCACCAGGCTGCAAACTGTGGAAGAAAAATATCCCCACAGTTCTTTTTCTTTTTGTTCACTCTCTGTATTTCACCTGCTCTTACAGCTGTGCACTGTGTTTTTAATCAAAGCCTGATCTGGTCATAATTAGTTATCTAAAAATCTGATCTGGCCATCATTTCTGGGTATTAATGCAGATATGATTATGTGAAATACTAAGCCAGCCACTTTAGTTCAGCCCCTTAAAAAGCTCTGCTCAGCACCGCCTATACAGCACAGAAGATTGGGAAGGTTAAGGCTTTCCTCCTCCATACTTGGCTTTCAGTGAATTCATAATAGAGTGCTGCTCATTCAATGCTTCCTGCAGCTGGCTGACACGTCCTGCAGATATCCTGAATTTGGGGAAGAAAGAAAAAAAAAAAGGGGTGGCTAATTTCTACCAGGAAATGTGAAGGGTCCAATGCTGCTGTCCAACAGCAGAAAGCACTCAAATCCAACTCACCTGCCACTCCTGGCTATTTCTTCTCTCTGTTTGTCTATTGTGTCCATCAAATCCAAGAACTGTGAACAAGGCACACGCACATTAAAAAATGAACACCATCAGCTTGGAGCATTTATATATGTCAGCCTTCTCTTCCTACTGACAGCAGGAGAGAGCTCACGCCACTCTCTTAGAAGAAACCAAACTGCAGGTTTGAAGGGGTTCATCAACATGTCCTACTGAGCTCATTAACTGCAGGGCTCTGCACCACTCAGGGTCAGAAGGAAAACTGAGTGATATTTCTAAGTTTTCAGTGCTCAGAAAACATCAAATCAGTTACTAAAGAAGAAAACAAAAGTATGCATATGGGCAAAGAAAATCACCAGAACTCCTCAAGAACCCAGAGTGAATATGTTCAGCAGGAGATGTGTGAATACCTGTACTGTCATAGATTTGATTCCTGGACAAACTAGCTCAGAGGAAGGAGCCTATTTACTGAACAGTGCTGTGTACTGCTCATAAACATATCCAGGCATCTTTGGGTGCACAATGGGACACTGAGGGAAGGCACTGGATTCCAGTGACCAGTTTGAAGTGCTGACGTAGGATGGCTGACCTGCTTGGTCTTCTCATCCTTCAGATTCAGTATCTCCTTGCTGAGCACACAAGTTCGGTGTTGTGTCTCACTGAGGATAGTTTGACGGTCCTGGTTGTGATCCATGGCTTGTTCTGATGCAGAGAGAATAGGAGAGCAAAGAAATAACATTGAGCACTGTGTACAGGCTGTTGAGAAATGCAGGGGAGGAGGGACAGCTCTCTTCTGGAGCAGCAAGTACCCTATATCCCCCAAGTGCTGAGAGTGGAAAAGAGTTACTGATTCTCTCCCATGCACTGAGGGACATGGTTTACTGGTACACTCAGTAGAGTTAGGTTGATAAGGACCTGATGATCTGAAGGGTCTTTTCCTACCTATATAATTCTATAATTCTAAGTCCTACTTACCCACAGCTTTTAAGATGTCACTGGGAACATTGTTCCCAGCCAGTTCCAGCTTCTTCAGGGTCTTGTTGCTCTGCAGGCAGTTCAGCAAAGCTCGGCCTCCCAGAAGTCCAATGTTATTCCAACGTAAATCTATACAGAAAGCAATCTTTCACCCCAATAGCCACATATCTGCTGAAACACACAAGGCTCAAGAGAAGCCATGCTCTTTATAACTCTACATGCATGGCTAACTAATCCCATAAGGTTTCAGCACAAACACAGTAGTGACTACTACCTCCCTTTTCAAGATGAATGAGAGGGAAGGAAAACAACTGGCAAAGCAGGAAGGCAAAAATGAATCTGAAGTGCAGAGAGCCACACAAAAGGTACACAATTCCTCTCGTATTTTCATCTCATGGGCTTTCCTTCCACAACCACAACTCGTGGCTGAGAAAGAATCAGAACCAGGAGACACATTTTCTGAAATTAAATTCTAGCAAAATTCCTTAGTAAGAGCAAAGTGTAAAGTAAGTCCCATAGTTGGGCACGAGGTCTGTTAATGGAACCACAAATAGGTACAAACACATTCTCTTCTCCCCTTGCTCCTCTCCAAGCACAGAATCTTCATCTGCAGGATGGGTTCCAGAGATCCCAGTGACAGTTCCCACCATACAAAGTGATTCAGGCTAATAAGAACTGGGAATGATGCTCACTGGTTGGCAGAGATCAGCATTGGCTACAATGAATTCATGTGCATATGAACATGTGTAGGTGGACAAGTACCCACTCTTACCCAACTCCTGAAGGCTGGCGTTTCGTTTCAGTGCCATGGCCAGCTCTCCTGCCCCGTGATGGTTGATCTGGTTGTTGCGCAGATCTAACCGCTGGAGAAAGTTGTTTGCTCCCAGTCCCTGGCAGAAAAAGGAGAAGCCTTCCTCCCATACACCCAGGCTGTTCCATTCCAGGATTAGGCTAAGGAAAAAGTCAGACAGGATTGGAGTTTATAAAGAGAAAGCTGCAAGAGCCCGAATGATGCCTGGATCACAGCACCCAGCCACCCTAACACAGCCTCAGGGAGCAGAGTGCTCTGCATCCCCAGAAGAGGCACCTCCAGTTCTCACTCCTTCACCTAAGGCATAGGCACTGCTTGACATTCCTCCTAGCCCAAGAAATTCACCCTCATCCCTCATTCTTTTCCAACTTGAGGTTCCACTCGGTAGAAATAACAGAAAGAAAGAGATACAATTTCTTACCTCCTGATAGATTTGTTCTGCCTAAGAAGTTTTCCCAGCGCCTCAGCTCCTGTGGTTCGCAGGTTATTGCCCTGAAACGAAAGTGCTGTGTGATCAGTGAAACACTTTGCTCCAATGCAGCCATCCCATCTAACAGCACCAGGTGCACTCTGGCTGTAATGCTGATTTCAGTCTGTTAAAGCAGACGTACACCAGCCAGTGGGATGCTCGAGTCAAGCTGCTACAAACGCACTAATTAACAGAGAAAACTAATGGAAAGCCTCCAAATGACCATGCAGCAACAGACCAATGATCCACAGCAACGACTTCCTATCAAAACCAAAGGATGAGCTGCAAGATAGTTATAGGGAGCTGTGGCAGCAATGGAGGCACAGGAGAACAAGACATGCACAGAACTGCACCGCTGTGCTGTGGAGCTGTTTCTAACTCTGGCTGAGCTCGTGTTCCTATTTCTTTCCCCACCCCTCTGTCTTTGTTTTACTCTTATCATAGAATCATAGAATGGCTTGGGTTGGCAGGGACCTCAATGATCACAGATCTCCAACCCCCTGCCACAAGCAGGACCACCAACCTCCCCTTTAATACTAGACCAGGCTGCCCAGGGCCCCATCCAACCTGGCCTTGAACACCTCCAGGGATGGACGGGGCATCTACAGACTCTGGGCAGCTGTTCCAGCTCCTCACCACTCTCATAGTAAAGAACTTCCCCCTGACATCCAACCTAAATCTTCCCTCTTTCTACTTAAAACCATTTCCCCTTGTCCTGCAGTTATCTACCCTTTCAAAGAGCTGACTCCCCTCCTGTTTGTAGGCTCCCTTTAGGTACTGAAGGCTGCACTGAGGTCACCCCGCAGCCTTCTTTTCTCCATGCTGAACAAGCCCAGCTCCCTCAGCCCGTCGTTGTAGTGGAGGTGCTCCAGCCCCCTGATATCTTTGTGGCCTTCCTCTGGACCCTCTCCAACAGCTCTCGTTCCAATCCCTTCCCAGTATCTCTACCACATCCTAAGGACAATCGGTGGCAGCCTGAGATCACCCCAGCCCTCGGGGCCTCACAGGGGCTACGATTTGAGGGGGCTGCCCTGAGAGAGGCGCAAGCAGGGCCGCAGACTCTTAACAACCTCACCTTCAAATCCAAAGATTTGACGGTGGTATTGGAACACAGACCGTGCAGCAGGAGTTTCACACCTGGGTACGAAAAGACACGAAGCCGTTTTACTTCACACTCCGCCCGGGCCGGACGCAACAACGCCGTCCCTCAGCAACGGGATCGGCTCCATTGGAGCAGCGCAGCTCCCCGCCCGTTTCCCCCCCGCGCCCACCGTCCTCGCTCAGGCCGCAATCTCCGAGCGCCACCTCAGCGAGGTGCGCGGCCCCGGGCAGCAGGCGGCCCAGCGCCCCGCACGTCTCCAACGAGAGGCTCTGCTCCGTCAGGTCCAGGCGGGCCCGACCCGGCGCCTCCCCGCGCTCCCTCAGCCTCCGCAGCACGGCATCCTGCGGCGCCGCGCACAGCCGCTCGTAGGCCCGCCGGAACTCCTCCATGGCCGCGGGGCCGTACCGACCGCCGCCGAGCGCGGCGCTGCCGCCGAGCAGCAGCCGAGATCCGCTCCGCTCCGCTCCGCCCCGCGCGCGTCAGGGAGGTGGGGCGGGCGGCGCCATGGAGGAGCGGGAAGGCGGCTTCAGGAAGGTGCGGAGCGGAGCTGAGCGGAGCGGCCCCGGTCCGACCGGCCCCGCCCCGCTTCACCGCTTCTCTCTCCGCGCAGGAGACGGTGGAGCGGCTGCTGCGGCTGCATTTCCGAGACGGGAGGACGCGAGGTACGGGGCGGCGGGGCCGCGCTGGGGGGCCTCACCCGCGTTCTCCCCCCAGCCCCCTTAGCGCTCTGTCCTCGCAGTTAACGGCGACGCGCTGCTGCTGATGGCGGAGCTGCTGAAGGTCTTCGTGCGAGGTGAGCGCCCCGCAACCCCCGCCCCACCGGCCCGCCCTCACCTCACCTCACCCCGCCCTGCCCCCCTCCCGGCCCGGGGTGATGTGTTCCCCCCCCCCGCCCCGAGCACCGCCGTCGCAGCGCTCTCTCCCCGGCTGCACCGCAGAAGCGGCGGCGCGAGCAGCGCGACAGGCACAGGCGGAGGACCTGGAGAAGGTGGACATCGAGCACGTGGAGAAGGTGCTGCCCCAGCTGGTGAGTGAGGCTGCTTCCTTACCTTCATCTGCGCCCCAGGGGTTTGCTGCCTTTAGCGCCTGCTCTTCTCTTTCCTTACAGCTTCTAGATTTCTAGAGACGTGAAGCAGAAGCGACGTGTCAGCCGCTGGCAGATGATCCCGACCTGATGCTCAGTCCAGCTCTAGGAAGAACAGTGCCACCTCCTTCCTCTGCCCTACTGCTTCTGCTTCCCAGCTCCTGTCCCAAGGCTCTGAAGGCAGATGCTGTTTTTGAACGGAGGCCTCCACTCACTGGCTTTGGTGGGCCACAACCGGTTTCCCTCCCGCTGCCTTCCTTCTCTAACGGTGTGCCTATCAGCACGGTAAAGCTGCTGTTGCTTTCTCAGCTAATGTGAGAAACAGGTGCTGCTTCGCACGATGAGAGGCATGGAAAGACTTAATGGCTCGAAATGTCATCCAAACATCAGGCTCTCCTCATCTCAGCGGGCGGCAGTGGCAGAAACTTCAGGTCCGGCTCCAAGCCTGGCTAATGAATAGGTTGTTAGCAGGAGCTCCGTTACAGGCTCTTGCCAAAAGCAGGTATCTGATCTTTATTTTATAAATAAACAGTGTCTGTCCTTCACTACCTTCCAGTATTTCTCCAGGGCTGTGACATCAAAGAGCGCTCAGAACCTTTTAACCATTTGATATTCTCCTCAGAAGCTGCTTCCCCTCTGCTATAAATTTGTTCTCACAAAGAAACATCAATAAATCAAAAACGAGGCTCCCTCCCTCGTGCAGGCTCATTGCTGCAATTAATCATCAAAAGTCAAGTTGCTTCAAAGACTTGCACGGTTTTCCCCTCACCCACCCTCTTTCTTTAAATCTTTGTAGAACGAAAGGAAAAAGGACAGAATAACAAACAGCATGTGTGAGAATCCCACATCATGGGACAGCTCGGCCCCTGGGCCGGCAGGGGGGCAGAATGGGGGAGCTGTGAAATAGGAAACCTCGCACATGGAGGAAAGGACCCACACAACTGAACCGGCTTTGTTGGGAAGCGCAGAGCTGGCTGCATGGAAAGCAGCTGACAGCCGTGTGTCCAAAGGGCTGTGCAGTGCTGCTGGCTGGTTGCAGCCTTTGATTAGTAATAGGGAGCAGTTTTTTGTTGTTTTTTTTTTTTTTTTTTCCAACTGACAGCTGTAGCAGGCACAGCTCAATAGGTCGCTGTAGTGCCTCAGCTGAGAACCATCAAGGTCATCCCTCTGGATGGGAGCCACGTGGAAATTTGGACCAAAACCACAATTTAATACACATTCTTTTTGGTGATGGTACCAGGCGAGGCAGTGCCCCAACCCTCTGAACTGCAGCCTCTCTGCCAAGAGAACTGTTTGTGCAGCTGTACAATGAAACCAGTGAAATAATTGACCTAGTTCAGCTTTCAGCCCCACGACCATACGGTAAAAAGGGCAACAGCAAAAAATGCAGATAATACTACCTCTGAATGCCCAACACCCCTAGGGATGAGTTAGATACTGCAGCAGAAGAGAGCAAAACAAAGCCAGAATCTGCACGCATTGTTCTGCAGCACAGTAGGAATCTCTGTAACAAGTACCTTAGTGAAGAGCCTGCACACACCACAGTCTCTGGCCCCTTTAAAAGAACCCACCCCTACTTATTTTTATTTTTTTTAAACCTTATCTGGATTCCAAATCATCTCCCCCCCATTCTGACTCTTGGTGACACACAAAGGGATCTAAAAATGCTCAACTTCACTTCTTTGGCCCATACCACCAGCATTCCTGACTGAAGAGGACTGCAGATTTGGATGTTAGTGGTAAAGTGGTATTTTAATAGCAGTAGCTTTTTTTTCTTTTTTCTTTTTTGCATAGGGGAGTAAGACCTGATCTAGTTGTTGGAGATATCCATTTTTCATCCTATTAAAACAGCAGTAGATGAAACTGATGCACGGTGTTATACAAGGGGCATGCACAAACAATTGAATCAGTGCACACAGCTGCAAGGGCTCAGCTGCAGGAGTCCAATCCTCAGCAGAAACCTCTTCTGACTGGCACGGCCACTATTAGGGTATGTCTGAGTAAACCAGTAGTATCTTGATTTTTAAAATGATTAGAAAGTTAACTCTGGGGATCTGGTTAAACCCAGTATTGGTTCTGCAGCTGTTGCTCATCCCAGCTACAGAGAAGAAACTGGGCCAGGATTTATTAGTGCCTGTGTCAGATTAAGTCATGCCTAACTTTCTGTGAGCAGCGGTTGGGTCAAGACAGACCAGATATTAACCTCCTGATCCTCACTCCTGTACTTAACCCAATAAACTGCCCCAGTAGTACTGATAGTGCTGTTCATGTCCCCGGACATTTCCTTCTCTTTGCTCATCTACTCACAAGTGACAAAACTGATACAATCAAAACAACTAAGGCACTTGATGTTGCCTGTGCTCTTCAAAAACAAAGAGTAGCACCCCTGAAGCCCAGTACAGCTTCCTGATATCCAAAACACTCCTATTTACTCTTAATCCAGTGATTCAAACACCAGCACGAGTACATCACTGCCTATGCTGGGAGCCAACCTATGGCTCTTCTGGGCCTCCAATACATCCTGCACAAACTCAGCACAGCAGCTCTAGCTGTAGCATACTTCTAACTTCTGTGAAAGCAATGAGAATGAGAGTACTTGAACAGACAGCAAGCTCAGCCCACACAATCCTCTGAAGTAGTAAGCTTTAAACATTATTTTAATTTTGTTTTGTTGTAATACACCTTTTATAGACATCAAGCACCAGAAAAGCTTGCCTTTCAAAGAAAGAACTTAGAGCAGCATGTCTGCACACAGTGCTCTTGCATCCTCCACTGCCGGTGGCCGCACACATCCCCTGTTTATGTTTGGGTGTCATATAAGGAATCAATCAACATTTTTGCTCAAGCATTCTGCTCCCTCCACTTTAAGTCTCCTTTTTCCTCTTCCACCTTTCATGCTTCTCCCTCCCTTCAAGTTTCTTCAAAGCATCTAAGAGCATTTGGAAGTAATTAGACCTGAAGGGAAATGTTGGCCAGGCTGGGAGACAATGACAAGTGCCAGGAACCCTGGGTGCCCTTTCTAGCTACTTTGAAGTTCATTCAGATGGTACAAAGCTCTGTTTTGCTTTGTTGGAAAAAAGAAAAAAAAATGGGAGGAAGGGAATGAGGCATGACAGGCCCATTGAAAAGAGAGCAGGTTCCTGTGAACTGACAGAGAAACAGAGCACTGGGGGAAGGAACACATTATCAAAGAGACCGACAAAAAGGCCTCCTCTGGCCACTGTGCTTTATTACATCTCAAAATTGTGCAGATGCACACATAGTTTAGAGAACAATTGTCTGTACAGGGAAAATGGAAAATGTGCTATTACCATAACATGGAACCCAGCTTGCCCAGTATGAATCACTGATCCATGGAGAAGACTTAAAAAATAAAAATAAAGCACCATGGCTACTGTGGCACTGTAATCTCCAGTGTAAGCACAGTTCTAAACAGTGACTCTCATCCCACTGCAGCATCTGCAGGAGGCAAATTCAGGACTAGCACTTCCCTCTGCACATCAACTGCATGCAGAGAACAGCTTACTCTGCTGTGGGAACTCTCAGACCACAGAAGACATCTGTAGATTGATGTTCACATGAAGAGATTCTTATGGGAATTTTTTTTCCCTGCATTATACCCATAGTTACTGACGTAAATTATGTGCAGAGAAAATTCAATTAACAGATACCTGTGTTCTGGGGCAAATGAAAACAGTGTAAGTGCAGTAGACCAAGAGTTTCATAGGAAAAGGCAATTTGAACTGTTGTAAGTGATGTGCTTCCCTTAAACCCACTTTCTAGCCATCTACGCCCAGAATTACCAGCAAAAAGCAGAGAGGTCTTCTTCTAGTCAGCACTAAACTATAGGTAAAATTGAATTGTACCTTGCTGCTAGAGTTCAAGCAGCCAGATTCAAGTTAGCTTTGAAGATAGAAAGGCAAAAGGTAGGAGGATTTGAATTTAAAAATATGGATGAAATCACAGTCCTTCACAGACATTATCTAGGAATTATTTTCCCTTCCATTCTCCATTCATATAATTTGCATGCAGGAAATGTTAAATCTTGCTTCTGTAGTCACAAAGCCCATAAACAGGCCTTGCACACCTCCAAAAGGTGAAGCTGGCAGCTGAAAGTAATAGCAATTTTCTGTATATAATTAATGTTCATACGTATTAGATCTCTCCAGGGCCACCAACATTTTCTTACAAATTCTGAAGTAGTTCATCAGGAAAGAGGCACAACTGAATGCTCACTGCAGCTCAGGATGCTTCATCTCTTCCCACCTACAACACAAAAAGAAGGCCATTAAAACACTTAACCACACAGCTCACACTGCATTGTTTCTCAGTATCACGATCTTGTCCTATGTGCTGCTGTGTTCAGACAATGGTTGGGTTGCATGGAAGAATAGTTCTTCAGCAGATGGAATGGTGAATACAACATAACCCCATCCTACACATTATTGACATGTATGTTCAAGCATGATATTAACTTTTCATACCAGCTGCTAGTGGATAACATACAGATGTAGGCAAAATGTTATTTTATGCTTTATCCAGACAACCTTTACTTGAGAAAGTTCTACTCTTAAGAGGAATGGCTCAAGAGTCCTAGAAACAGGAAATGGTAAAGATATTGCTTCCCACATACTGTGCATCACTATCCCAGTATGAGTGGTAGAATCTTAAGAGTGGAAGGGACTTTAAAGCTCTCTCAGTTCCAAGCCCCTCCACGGGCTGGTTGCCCCCCACCAGCTCAGGCTGCCCAGGGCCCAATCTAGCATGACCCTGAGCACCTCCAGGGATGGAACACCCACAGCTCTCTGGGCAGTAGTGCCAGGGCCTCACCACCCTCACGGTGGAGAATTTCTTCCTGTATCTACTGTAAATCTACTCTCATTTAGTTTTAAATCCTTACCCCTTATCCTATCAAGGACAGATCTGCCACAACAGGGAAACTCACCCCAACTGACCGTTTGCAGCCTTTCAGTAACGATTTCACACCCTTTCCTATGCTGCTGGAGCTGATGGCCCCACAGAATCAAATAATAATGTCCTGCCAGGAAACTAACATTTGGCATTATTATCCAGGGAATTCCAGATAACGTTTCATGGTTTTACTTCCTTACAGAATCAGTATTCAGCACCTCTCCAGTGAAAGCTGAGGTTTAAGGCAGGAAATGACTTGTGACTGACAAGCACTGATATGCATGTCCTGCCAGCCTCTGCTGACATTTTCAAGAGCAGTGTCAATATTGAAAGTGTTTCAGTAGGAGAACTCTCCCCTGACTTTGTGATACCTGGTAGCTTCAGCCACTTGGGTATTTTCCCAGGGGCCCTTCTCAGCACCTGTGGAGCTTCATGCACTCTTGCTGGTTCTGATCGTTCAGTCTTTTTGTCACTGCTCACTTCTGGTTCAGGTAGGGATGGAACTATTGATTCTGAGGATGATGAGGCAGAAGGAGCTAATGGTTTGGACAAACATCTATGGAAGAAAATAAGCAAGTAGAATTACAACTTCCTTTTTTCATACTAGCCCCATGTATCACCACATTTAAGCTTTCTAAGTCAGACTGACAAGGCTCTTCTTCTCCATGATAAAGACCTTAAGATTTACTTGATTTAGTCACTGAAATCCTGCTTTACAAAGGACTGATCAAGCTACAAATTCAGATATGACTGTATGAAGGAGAAACTGAAGTCCTAGCATTTTCAGATTATATTTCTTTTTAGAAGGGCACTTCATGCCCCCACCCCCCTCCCTGAAATACTCAACTGCAACTCTACTCAGTTCCAACATACCTGGCCATTAATAAATCAGCTGCAGAAGGGGAAACTGCAGAGCTCAGCAGGTCCGATTTCAGGTAGCAATCTGTTTAAAATGAAACTTGATGAAATCCAAACACTTGTTTGGTAACATAAAGACATCAATCACAGAATCACGTAGCTCAGTGCTCAACAAGTACCTGCTATACACTACAGCAAGTTTTCCACCAGCTGTCAAACAGGACATTTTCAAACTATGACTGCTTCTTACACAACTCAAGGCATCTTATTTTGTCATTAATTCAAAATCTTGAGATTTTGACATTTTCTTTCAGTGCTCACTCTATCTGAGGAGCTATTATGCAAAACAAGAGCATTATTCAATCTCTGGGACAAAGAGAAATTCTAAGTATAAACCAGAGATATCAGGGAACTGAGGACTCCAATCTGTTCTCCCACCTCCAGCCAGTCCACTCAGCAGGAGGTATGTATGAACATTTCACAGTTGTCTAACTAACATTTTCTACAGTGAAATTTCCTTCTATAGAATCATTCTTCTTTCATTTTTGTCCTCATAGTAGATAATGCCTGCTCAACAGCCTAACAAATCTCACAATAAATGTACTATATTTATATTTGTGCTTAAGCTAACTGCAGTCAAATCCACTTTCAACGAGACCAACCCAGCTCTAATGAGCTTTAGCCATTCTGAAGGGGAACAGTTACCAGCATTGGCAAGGACTGCATTATCTTTTGTTGGAAGAAATCCTAACATACTGATACAATTCTTTTCTGTCTTTTACAGGTGCTATACAATCAGGTGAAGAAGAGAGGAAGCTCACTCACCCCTGCGCTCCTCAGATCCAAAATGAATGACAGCAGCTGGAAAGAGTTTAGCCTGCAGCAAAGGGGAAAAAGAAGAGGTTACTGATTGTAGATGCTTCCACAGTCTACTGTGAACATTAGAGACAGACAGCTACGGACAAATTCAGAGAGTTTAAGATCAGGTCATCGAAGCATCGATAACTCAGAAAAGTCTCAACCTGCATATAGCACAGGGCACTCACAGTAAATATAAAGCAAAACTCACAAGCTGTTCTCCTACACGCAGAAGTTCAGCAACACACTCATTGTGCCAACAACCTATTTGTTTTCAATCCAGTTTGAACTGCTAGTTCCTACTTGTTTGGATAAATGCTGTATTCAAACTGCTTTTTCATTCATTAAGCTCATTATAGTAACTATAGGACTGCCTTCTTCACATCTGCATTTATCATTCTGATGAATTTTATTTTATCTGCAAATATTATTGTTTTGTATTTATATATTTGCCTCTAAAAGAGATGATAAGGAGCAGAGCATGCCCAGAACTGAACCCAGAACACCACTGCAATCCCTGCTTTTCAACAATTCCTCAGTGAGTGTTATTTGAGATGTTCATCAGCCAAAGCATAATTAACTTAATATGCATTTTAATTACACTGTGTCACATCTTTAAAGAATACATGTGCATATAGTTCATGAAGGAATGAATGAAATGAAAGCATGTTACAGTATGTAAACTCATGGAGTCTGACCCCATAAGTATCACCTCCATATAAAAATGATACAGTATGTCAACAGCTGACTACATCAGAGGAAACACTGCCTGTCCCACCCATGATGGCCCCAGAAAAGTGTGCACCTCATCACCTTGAATCTCTCTGCCTACCTCTTCACGTACACAAAGAACACACATTAAAGATATGATCAGTAAGCACTCATCTGTTGCCAGCACACAAGTGCAATAAAACCAGACTCAGACTTTCCCCTTCTGTCAGGGAGACAGAAAATGTTGACTAATGGTCTACATTTACTCTGGCAAAATAACACCACTCAATTGCTCTTATTGAACAAAACAAACCAGTTGGTTCCGTCAGCACCAACTGCCCCTCTTTCTACTACCAAGGCACATCCAGGAACTGCACAGGCAGGCTGCCTGCTCTTGAGTTTTCTTGAGCCTCTGTTGCCACCATCAGGATACTGGAACTGATGCTTCATCCAGCAAAGCAACTATAATATCTCAAAAAAACAAAACAAACAAAAAAAGCCAACAGATCTGAAAAGGGGAGCCTCTGGATTCCCACCTAGTACAGATGTAGATTAATCAAGATGGATGAACTGGGGTTGAGATGAATCAGCTTCAACTATCTTCCTGGTACAAATCCCAACAGGTACGTGGCATTGCAAGTTTTTGGACATTAATCCAAAAGGTTCTGTAGACTTTCCTAAGTAGCATGGCCTGAACATTAGAGTAAAGCAGAAGAGACATCCGTTTGTCTACTCCCAGCCTCAGCTCCTGCCTAGCGGCCAGGGATCTTCACATCCTCCAAGTGTCATTTTAGCAGAAATCATTATTTACTAGGTCTTTTTAACATGTTAGTCCTCAATCAACAGCAGCTAAGATTGCCTGCTCCAGTCACAAAGACAGCTCTCCATAAACTTTTTAATTAAAAAGTACCAGCCACAGTTTAGAAACCTCAGAGAAAATTCTTCCAAGAGCTTTGATGTTTCCGCTGCATTCGTCTGAAGGGATCCCTCTATTTAGGAAATGGGTGGCTTAAAAGGGAGCCCCCCCCCAGCACCCCCTCCTCAAACACACATACACTCAAGCCCTTTTGCACACAACATCCTTTTCATGCCAGCTGCAAGTTGGAAAATGAGGTTTTTGTAGCGTGTTAGTGTTGGAATTTTTTAATAACCTCCCCTCTCTGTTTTTCCCCTCCTGCCCAATTATCTTGGTAAATAATTAACATTCTGAAGGAGATAAGTAAGCACAACATCTCAAAACTCAAAGCCTTTTAGTTCAAAGCCCTGCCCTCCTCTCTCCCCACTGCCACCACCAAAACTTGCTTGTCAATCAAACTCTGGGCACACACATCAAAGCTCCATGCAGGAATGGCCCCAAGGGGTCAGAGAAAATTCATGGCAGGGCCAAAGTGAGGCACAAAGAGAGAGAGAGAGAGAGAGAGAGAGAGAGAGAGAGAAGCACAGACTGAGAGCTAGACAGACATACCGAGCCACAGGAACACACAAACAAACAGAATGTGCCCCAATATAAACCTCTACCCTATTTACTCACAAGTTGACAAATAATCTTAGTTCTGAATTTCAGGCTCTACCATCACAACCATTTCCTACTGCTGGCAAAACATCAATACAAAATCTTTTAACTGAAAGGCACTGGACAGCAGTTCACAGGCACACATAACACAACCTTCCCTCCATCACTGCCCCTTCCCAGTGCTCAGCCAACAGGGATCTGTTACCAAATTTATGTCCAATAAGTTTTTGCATTCAAATCTTTCTCCAGAATAACAGTTCACTCACACCATCCCTTATCCAGTTTTCTCATTTCAGAATTCTCAGGTGTCACCCCCTATTTCAGGGCTCACTTTGGGTGCAGAACAGGAAACAGCCAGCTGCATCTCACTGCTACCTCACCAGTTCTCCAGCCAGTCACCCACCAGCAGGACACACTGCCTGAGAGCTTTCTGCAACACTAAATATAAAGATATAAGTAGAAATATGCACACAGAGTGGAATAACCTCACCCATCAAGGAGTGCCTTGGCATAAAGGTGAGAAGGTGTTAGTATCCTCAGGACAGGAAAATATACAACCAGAAAGCTGGAGCCTTTCGTATTCCCCAACATTGCTTTGAAAGCAGAAGTCACATGTTGGGCAGAGTGTTATTCAAAATGCATACTCTTAGATCAGTAATTTTTTCACTTACATGCATCTGTGGCCCTAGAAGATGAGTCTTGCAGTCTTAAATTCATTGCACACGATTCTTTTAAGAATATCATTGAGCCAAGAGAGATTTAGAAACCTCTTACAGTTACACTGGGTGCAGCAGACCAACCAAACAAATCACAGCTTGCTTAAAACAAACATTCAAAAAACTCCACTCAGTTATACGTGAAGAATTACTACAATATAAGCCAACAGCTAGTTACCACACTGCAATATCCAGCATTTCTCTTCCTTGCTTGCTTCCTTGCCTTCTTTTCCAGTCAAAGGTACAATGCTACTCTTCCAATGAAAATTAAAGCTATTAAACTATGGAATTAACGTTCAAATCACACTGTACAAGGTTTATTTGCAAGATGTAGTTAGATTATATTTACTGCAAGAGTAGCCAGAAATCTGATTGGAAATGATGTTCTAATGTGCAGTATATATATGTATGTGTGCATAATTAAAAGCAACACACAGTGTAAATTAAAACTTTAAGAAACTACAATTTTTTGTACCAATGAAAACCTGAGATCTAATGAGAATAAGTAACTTATTCAAGGCCACACAAAATGGCAGTGGCAAGAACGACAACTAAATATATATTTCCAGAATACCAACCAGGGTCACAGTCAGTCACCAATGAGGCAAGAAGCAGAAGAACCACTGTCCCGCTTATCACCTTCTGTATTTAAGGAGGGTCATTCCTAACAAACAATTCCTTAGGTTTCAAACACTTCTCAGTAACACAGCTTCATCACTTTGCTTTGGTACAAGATGAGATTCACGCTTTCTGTTGCTGCTGTCTGAAGACCAGCCTGTTGCTCACACAGCCACATTCAAACTCTGTAGCTACAGTAACCCAAAATTCTATTTCAGACAACCCAAGTGAAGTTACTCAGATACCACAGTGGTGAGCATGGTTTATGACAGCAGGGCATCCTGGCTGTAGAGTGGTATATTGGGTCATGATAAAAATATCTATCCTAGAACAAAATTCCACTGTGAATCCAAGTGTGACGCACAGGAGAAATATTTCTGATTTTTTTTTTTATTGCATGTTTTAGTCATTTGTTCTCTAGAGCACAAAAACGATTTCAGACGGTCCCCTCCCTCAATACCATCTCAACACTTCTTCCTTCAGTGGGCACTTCTAGAGGCACACATTCCAAAAATCCCACAACTGAGTACCGCAAATTATGTCCATTATTACCGTGCAGTTATTCTGCTCACAGAAAGAATGATGCTTTCAAATCAGGCAGGGACTGTTGTCTAAGGGGAGCTCGCAGCTGCCAGAATGAGAAGCATTCTTTCCGTTACATGATCTGAAAAGATTAGAGTGCCACAGGTCTGCTGTTAGTTTGATGTTAAAAGATGAATAAGAAAATAAGCACTTCAAAGGAACACGCGCATGGAAGGAGAAACCCAAGCTACCAACATGAAATACTGCATAGTACACACACCCCAAACACATAAACTTGCCCTTGGAAAATTCAACCGGAAAGCCGGTGGATCAAAAGCTTCCTCAAGCAAGACTGCAAAGCATTGCTGAAACAGAAATAAACACCACAGCCATGGTGAAAGGGGCAAAGTGACTAAGTGGTTCTTGTTTATAACCTGAGAACAAAGCTTCTCAATGTGGACTGCAACTGCAAAAGAAGATGGATATTCTGCAGCCAATACGGGGGAAATCTGATCCAGCTTGAACAGGGGCCCTTTAAAATTCATAAGGCAAAGATAAGACTTGAAAGCACTATTTTGAGAAGGTTACTTAAGAAGGAATCCAGGTATAGAGTATTCATTGAGCCCTTGAGCTGAGATCAGAAAGATTTGGCCTCCGAAATTAATAGTAGAAGAGGGAATATTTTTGGCAGAATTTCCACTCTGAACTAAGCCGTGCAAGAAAGGCCTCATCCTTACTGCACTGCCTTGCCCTAATCCAAACCAGCACAAGAAGTATGTACAGCCGTGATGAGTTACCAGGACTAGCATGACAAATAGGAAGTAAGATTCCTACCAAAACCTACTTAGATGAGAAAATCCTGATGGGTAATAAAGGGCTGAGGCTTCACGCAGGAAGGTGAATGTCATCCTCTGTGCGAATTTCACTATTAATTCTGATTTTCCTTATTAGTGAGCGGAGTAACACCAAGACCAGCCACTGGAAGTACCTCTGGTAGAAAGACTGTCATGAAGAAGTTTCTTCTGAAATTGCATTCAGACTCTTGCCAAAAGCCAGAAGGCCTCACACTGCCCAAGCCAGTCAGCTTCAGCGAACAGAATGCCCGAAATGGCATTAATGAATGGGATATGGAAACAGAACCGAAGGCAAAGAAAGGAACAAACAGCTCCTCTGCACTCCTGCCCCACAGTACGTGCCAGAGGAAACACTTGGTGCACTCTAAGATCTGATTAAAAAAACTAAATATTTACATGGAAGAGTGTGGATTCCTTCAGCTCCTCTGAAGAGGGAATATGGCCTCCTGCCCTCTTTGCTGCCTTGACCTTCCCAGTGGCTGCTATTCTTACCTTCTGCTAACTCTTTCCTAGTATTAACTCAGCTCTTAATGACTTTTTCTACTAATGCCCTCCAGGTACATGCTACTCAAGTGCCTGGTTCTGGGAGGAGCAAGAAGGGGAAGAGCAACTCTGAGAAGTTTGGCTAGGCTAGGGAAGCACAAACAGGCAACAGTGCTGTAAGAAACCCAAGGCCAAGTGCTACAACAGGGAAGCCTGCGGTTGTTCAGTTCTGGAGAGCAGAACATTATAAAACACTTCAAGGGACGTGAGGATAAGGCAGCCAGCAAAAACAACAATAACAAAAATAAAATAGAAAAATCAAAGCAATGTCTTGAAGTCTTCATGGGTTCCAGAATACCTTGTTACCAAATCTGCATTCTCACTATAGTGTAAGGACACAAATTTCAGGAGAATTCACTTCAGACTTTTCTTTCAGCCCAAATATCTTAGCAAACAAGCTGACAATATTTGTCATTTTCCCTGCTTTTGCTTATATCATAAATGTTCTCCCTTCATTGTAAGCTATCGGATTTAATAAATGTGGTTCCAATCTTATCAGCTTGAATGCACTGAGAGAGTGTAGAGAAGAAAAATATTGCTAATAGCATACTACACCATCTGCAGAGACTCCTGTGACTGGCTTCAACACAAATTACACTCACATCATTGTCTGAACACTCGGATGTGCCCCCATTACTACCTCAGACACCATCTACCTTTTCTTACAGGCAGCAGCCTGAAAACTGGAAGATAACCCACTGCTAGCATAAATCCTGGGAAACCTAGGTGCAGCTCCGTGATCCATACCTGACACTGGACAAGCATTCCCAACCAACCAATTCCTAGCCATATCACACAGAAAGGAACTCCACCCACTACAGTACATTCCTAAAACATCCAGGCTGGCAGCAGTTGATGTCCAGAATGTTTTGTGTTGAGGCTCAAACAGCCTCTGCCTCTGTCTCAGCGATAACCACAGGTATCCAGAAAATCCTTGAAAGGCAATTTCAAGGTGATAAGGACAGGTACACAAGCAGACAGGGTGCTTTCCAACACTGAGACAAAACAGAAAGCAGTATCAGAAACTGAAGTACCTAGAACGTCAGGAACAGCAAAATATCCGAGAGATAAGAGGCAAGAAGAGGGAAAAGGTTAACTACCTTTTAAGGCAGATTTTGAACCTTTAATGTCTTGGAGATACTTAAAAAAAAATGATCTTAAAGAAAAAATAAATAGTGTCAAAACTCAAAGCCCATTGGATTCTAGAGGAAAATGTGGCATATGGAAAAGAAATCACTGCAGAGACACTGAAAAGAAGCAGTATATTTTGTAGGAACAGAAGAGAAGCTGGAGGCTGAGACGGGAAAGCTTGGAAGGCATCCCAGCCAAATCTCAGAAAAAGACGAGCGCTCATTTTTTGTAGGAGACATCTGCTGTCGAGAGCTGCAGAGAGACTTTGGAATTATGGAAAAAAAAAAAAAGCTTTCCAATAAGCATGTTAGAAAACATGTGTAAAGGAACTCTAGGTGAGGGATGTGTTCAGACATGACAGCTTAAGACAAAGACAGGTGGGGGTGCAGAGAGCAGTGTGCATGTGCCATTTCAAACAGCCTGCACAAGCCACATTTCCAAGGCTGCTTCCCTTGCCTCAGAACAGCTAACAAGTGGATAACATTTTTTATTATCTGCTGCTCCTCCGAATGTTTTCCAAATGTATTATTAGCAATGCAACTATAACTGGTTTCCTTTTCCTGGAGTTTCTCAGAAATCTGAAGACAAAATTTGTCTTTTGCATTTCCCATCATGGTTACCATGTGGGACTTGAGACAATGTTTTGAATGGCAGATGTGGATGAGATGGCACAAGTCAGAGGAAGCTGGGAGAAACTGCCTTCATGCCTGAGTTGGAAAGTCTCCTGTTTCAAAGAAACAAAGTGTTTTCCACTGGTATTTTTGTTACTGATTAAATCATACAAAAATGGCTTTGAAAAGAAAATCATTTGTCACCCCACTCACCATGGTATTACTTCTTACCAAGACACACGTGTTCACATTCCTGCCTGGTAGGAGAAGCATAGTCTTCTGCACAACACGTTCAAAGAGATGACATGCTTAAGTAGAGTGTAGGAAGTCTGATGGAAGCAGAGTAGTCCTCAGGCTGCGCAGCTGGGCAGAGGCCAAGAGCTACTGCACAGCACTTCTTGAACCATGGAACCAAATGGGGCTGTGATCCCCCAGAACCTCAGAACTCTCTAGCAATCTATACCTGTCATAAGTACTGTGACAATACAAAGAATGCTGACACTCCCCAAACCACAAATTTCAGCAATGAATCTTTATCAGCTTACAGGAAGAAGAGATTACTCCCTGTGAGGACAGGGATACACACTTTTGTCTCTCTGAATGTTCAATAGCCTACGAGCAGCTGCACTTGTATCGTATCCACATGGCCTGGTCATGAGGTTGTGGAATTTGGAAAGCTCCATCACAAACAACTTCAGAGACATGCTAATGCCTACCTAACTTGCCACACTGCCTGAAAGGTCCCTTTTTCTCTCCTGTCATTGCACCGTTCTGCTCTCTCTGAGGCATCAGGCTAAAACCTTCACTGCAGTCTGCTTGATTTTTTTCTCTGCAAGTGATCTTCAGTCCACCAGTGCAAAAGGCCATGAAGCTCTGAATGACACCACATTTTAAACATTGTGAATGTGGGTAAAATGGCTGGTAAAATCTCTGTATCAGACTTTTCTTTGCACATGTGATTTAAGTAGCCATGTGTCTGGCCAGAAATTTCAAGATCCCTTGATCTGACATTTGTGAAAAAAGTCCACGAACCTGGATTTGAAAAATTAAACACTCATACAGTAGCTTCAAAATGGTCAGATTTGTGACTAACATAGCCTCTACTTCTTGCTGTAAAAATTGAAAACAGACACCTATCCAAATCCAGTGTCACATCTACTATATTAGGCCAGCTACAAATACAACTAACCGCTCTTGCCTTCTTTTAAGGTTAAATACAGTTTTAAATGTTTTAAGGTTAAATACAGTATAGACTTCACAAGGCACTAATTGTATGTATACAACAATACAAAGCCCCTACCCCTGCCACAAAAAAGTACATATTGCTGCACAAGGTGGACCTCTTCTGGTGAGGAGCTTGTGCTCTGAAGCACCTGGTCCCATTAGTTGTGGCTGAGAGGTCTACAGGGATCACAGCAGCACACAGCTTCTTTTGAAAGTAACTAAAGCATATGGTGGCAAGGGGGAGCAGCAAGTCAGAGAGAGCACAGAGTGTGTCCTTACCTCAGACAGCGTCAAACTTTCATCGTTCAAGATGACTCTGGGAGGTGCAATAACTGAAGTTAAAAAACAAGTTACAAAACAGGGCCACCCAGTAACCAAAACAATAAATACAGAAGGTATGGGAGGGATTAATGCTTTTTCTTTTAAAACAAAACAAAACAAAAAACTGACACTTCCACACAGCCTCCTTGTTAGATAGAATCATAACATGGCTAAGAGCTGATAACAACTCCCTTTGCATTCTGCTGCCGTATTTAGGGGAAATATATACATATATATATATATATATATACATCCCTCCCCAGATTGTGTGTCATGGCATCACAAGATCTCATATGCATCATGATTAGGAACAGGCTTTATGAAGTAAGGTCGAATATTAGCAACAGCACACTCACACAAGTAAAATGGTAAATCTGGATCTGCAAGGTGGCTTCTTACAAAATTTTTCACAATTCCAACTGTGAAAAAAGGAAGAGAGAGAAGTTTGCTGCATTACATTTGTTTCCTCAGATACCAGGCAGAAGGGCTAACAGGTAGCTCCAGAACTATCCTCTGTAACACCTGCAGACTGCCTTTTGCCCAAAGTAACCCTACTACACTTGTTACCATAGCAAACATCTTGGAGAAAATACTTAGACCTGATGGTTCCCTGGCAAAAATCAAAGAATGCTGTGAAGTTCTTCCATGGAAATCCAATAGCAGCTCCAAGATTTGCAGACAGCAGCTAGATGAGATGCTAGTAACTAATTATTAGTTTTCCCTACCATATAGAAGTATCAAAAAAAGCATTGCTGCCTGCTCAAAATAAGATCTAAATTAATAATAGCAAGGGTTGCTCTGCACGCAGTCCGACTTCTTATCTTTTGTGAACTGACAGAGGCAGAAAAGTCCAGCTCCTGTTATCCTTACAATAGTAGGTAAAGCTTGTTCCTTTCCCCCCTCCCACCTGTATTACTCCCCCTGGACAGCAGAAAGATCATCCTAGAGCCACCCCTCTTTTGGCATGCAGCTAAGCAGTGCCGAGAGAGGTGAGCTGCAGGCACACCTGAAGCAGAGGCTGCTCTTACCAGTTTCAGTAGGTCGGAAGAACCCCTGCAGGATATGGCGGTCAGGGAAATGGACTCTCAACACCACCTAGTCAGAGGCAAAGCACATCAGGTCATTTGTGCACGGCCATTTGGAAAGGCCTGTCCTTGGCCTCAGATCTGTATGTTTCTTTTTAGATAGGGAGATTTGAATCTTTTACTCTCCAGGAACAGAAAAACATACAGGTTGGTAATTACTGTGCAGCTCCTGAGAGGACACACACAGGCTGCCTGGCTTCCCAAGGCCTTAAGAGAACTCTGGATCTTTACATACACTATCTCTTACAGTGCAGTAGCATTGTCAGTTAGCTTCCTGTGCTAAGTGATGCTCAAAAGACATTGCTATCTCCTAAATAAGGACAGGTACAGACAGTGAATCAGTACCTTGAAGCACCTATGGTAGCAGGAATCTGCCAGTCACACAGCTCCTGGGCAGCATAACTAAAATAACTTGTACCATTCTATTTCCAGCGTTGGTCAGACAGCATCTAACATGAGAATGCAATCTCTTATTTCTTTGCAACAAATCAAGGACAAAAGCTGCAAAGTGAGGTATCTCTAGTCCCTAACATTGCATTTAACCCATAATGAGATACTATTGAAACTTAAGAGTTTACAGAAGAGAAGTGGATAGAAAAGTTCAGTCAGGTAGAATGATGTGTGCATGTAAGGAGGGGGTTTTGAAGCATCATCTGGAACAAAGCAAAAGGAGTTATATTGCATGGCATTCAACCATGTCATTCCATGAGAGATGATTTTAATTGGTACAGCTATTATGCAAGTCCCACAAACAATTAACAAGGAAAGAATTTACAACATCCTCCTGTAAGTAGCTGAAGATCTTGTTCTCATCTGGTTCACAAAGCTACTAACCCCCACCTTTGGACTAGCCAGAAGGACGAGGAAAAGAACAAAGGCTACCTTTGGGTAACGTTCTAGCTTTTCTTTCAGCTGAGCCTCCCTTAAAGATTTGGTCAGCAGTGGAGCTTCTTCCAGGCGTTTCCTAGATACACGGGAAGACAGCAGACTGTCGGTTCTGTACATTTAAGATACATTTCGATTTTATTAAGAAAGTATAAGGTCCAAGAAAAACTGATGAGAATGGCTCAATTGTTCCATGTTTCTCTCACAACAGTATTTGAGATGAAACAGTGCATTCACAAATACATACACTTTTTTTTTCTGTAAGTAAAGAAAGAAGCTTAGATCTAACAGATCCTTTCAATCCCATGTTCAGCTTCAGACCTCTTCTTTGTTTCTGGATATCCTATTTACCAGAATACATTTTGATGAAACATTTGATCATATAATTACAATAACGCACAACTATTTGTAAGATATCTCCTATGCCTATCTAGTCTGAAGGAGTCTTCATTTTTGAGAATCACCAGGGTACCTCAGGAACAACAGCTGCTAAACAAAACCACTACAGGCTTACTTCACCTACTGTACTCAGAACTGTCTGCTGGTACTCCACATTCTAAAATGCTCTGAAAATATTACTCACGGTTTGAAAAGCAATCATGAAATTAATCTGCACCGTTTCTTCTTTGTGTACCAATTTCTGATATCAATTCTTGTCTCTTCATGAAATCAGAATTAAGTTCTAATTGCATATAAAATACTTCTCTGCATGCATCTAGTCCTTAGTAAGATTCAGCAGCTCAGATCAGAAGCCAACTGATATCACTTTCATGTGGAACTTGTCTTTATATTTATCCCTGGCTGTGAGGAAGGAAAAGGATTACAAGCATCAGCAAATTTGGAAATGAGGAAATTTTTGAGGGGGCTGAATTCCAGTAACCCCCAACCAAATGACCCTACATTTGTACCACTAACTGCTCCAGACCCACAAGTGGCAGAGCAATTTTCAAGCCCATCTGTGTACTCATGTGGATTTCAGAGGTCTATGGGGAGAAAAACCAGCTCCAACTCATCTTGGCTATAGCACAGTTTCACGGATTGCTTGCAGAGTTTAAAGGAATGTTGTGATGCTCTTAAAAATAAAGACACTGATGAAATTAGCCTAGTTGAGAACATATAGACAGCCGAATGCTGTTGTGATAGGGAGGCTACCTTACCTTAAGATGAGTTTTTAGTTCAGTACTGCTTCATAGAACATAAGGTTTTTCTTTCTAGCTGAAAAAGCTAGTAATTGTAATGAAGTCACAGAACCATTTAGTTTAGAAAGGACCTTAAAGATCATTTAGTTCCAACCTCCCTGCCATGGGCTCAAAGCCCCATCCAACCCAGCCTTAACAGTTCCAGGGATAGAGCATCCACAATTTCTCTGGGCAACCTGTTCCAGTGCCTCACCACAGTCAAAGTGGAGAACTTCTTCCCAAAGCCTAATCTAAACCTACTGTTTAAAGCCACTGCCTCGTCCTATCACTACACTCCCAACAGAATCCCTTCCCAGCTTTCCTGTAGGTTCTCTTTAGGTACTGAAAGGCTGCTATAAGGTCTCCCCAGAGCCTTTTCTAAACAACCCCATCTCTCTTAGCCTTTGTTCATAGGAAAAGTGCTCCAGCCCTCTGATCATCCTCAAGATCCTCCTCTGGACCTTCTCCACCAGAAATACGTCTCTCTTAGACTGAGGGCCCCAAAGCTTAACGTTGTACTCCAATGTAGGGCCTCACTAATGCAGAGCTGAGAGAGAATCCCCTCTCTTGACATGCTTGTCACGCTGCTTTTGATGCTTTCTTAGTGGGAGTTACTCCTAAGAAGCTGTAGCATTGCGCTCATATGTTTGTCCATTACAAGTTACTAATTCCAGCCATTTAATTCCTGGTAGTTAATATGAAGTCAAATCAAAACAGAAAGCAGGAGTTCACCACCGTTTTGAGCCTCCAGCGAATAATAGCACATCTAAAAGACAGTGGCTTATCTTTCAGAAGAAAGGAGAAGAAAAGGAAAAAAAAAAAAAAAAAAGAGATGGGGTGTTAAGTAGCTTTGATTAACTCTTTGAAGTGTAGAAGACAGGAAGGAACCTTTCTTTCACTCCTTTTTTTGGTGAGGGACTGGTCCTGACTAGCTCAAGGTTCTCAGATAAACTTATCACCACCCAGGCATCACAGACTTCATGATGAAAATTTCAAGTGAAGCTTTCAAGTGAGACAATTAACCCAAACACAAACAGTTAACTAGTTCACACACAAAGGTTCTTTAAACAGAAATATGGCATAGCCTTTGAAATCAAACTGCACGAAGGGTGGAGATTTCCAGTGCTTACCATTAATTCCATACCCAGTAACTTACCTACAACCCTTACCCCAGAAACCATAGCCAGCAACAGGGGCACAGTGTGACTGCGCTCAGCAAAAGGATATGAAGCAAACACAGTCACCAGTAGAAAGGGAACTTGCCTCTCACTCTGCAGTTGTGCCAAACGTTTCCGTACATCGTCCACCGTGACTTCAAAAAATTCATCAGGAAGGTCTTCCAGGTCAGCAGGAAGTGGATCTAGCAGGTCTGGATGACACAGAAGTGGCTCTCGTTCTACAAGCTACAGAATAAAAACAGCTGTGGATTAGTTTTAAACGCACTGCTTTGCTAACACTGTAAGGTTCCTGAATAAAATGAGTGTTTGCAAACTGAACTACAACCACTAGTTGAGAATTCATGACACTCCACTCTCTCACCACCCCACAGGCATCACACAATGAGTACAGGTGCTATTCTAAGTACCAGAGCTTACAAACTGCCCTTTTAAGCTGTTTATATGCCATGTACTCCTGCCTGTCATCATACCTTCCATTCTCTTTGCTTTGCATTCTCTTGCCATAGAGCCAAGAGCAACAGTTCTCAGTCAGGTTTCAACCCGTTTTTTCTTACTCTAAACAGCCATCCTTTTACCTGTTGAGTTCTCTCAACTCAGTCATTGTGGGGTTTTATCATGTTTCAACTTTTTGACCCAGTTTCTGGTACGTAACCCTTCTCATCCCACACACAGAACACCCTTAGATAACTAAACTCTTTTGCTTTGCACTTTAAAAAGTACTTGGCACTGACTGTGAACATAACCACTATAAGGGTGACATACACATAAGGCTGTTATACGTCTACTTACTCTTGAACAATTCAGACTTTTTAAGCCATAGACATCTTTAAATGCCCAAAGCCTTGAAGCAGTGCACTATACTCCAGGCAGCAGGATTTGCAGGGGGAAGCAGTCCATGACTGAGGAGCCCCACGAGAACAAAAGTTTTGATAGTTAATACAGCATTTCTTTACAGTTGGCCTAACACAGCCCTAAGCTCTACGAACAAATCTGTTTCCCATTTCTCCCCCCTATATTCCCTTATATATTCTTTCCAATCCAAATGAATGCCTGAACGCCTGCCCTCCATCTCCCTTCCCCCAGGCACGGGCCCCTTGGGAACAGAAGGAGTCTCCTTCAATTGTCAAAAGAGACAACAAATTACAAGGCAACATCCACTCTATTTGCGGGCACTAAAGGGTAATTTGAGAAATTAGAAGAGCGAGGTTGTATGGGTGGGACCCTTGGCTACATTTAGAAAGCTGAGCAGAGCCCGCTGTAACTAGAGGGTGAAAGACCCTGATTGCAGCTTTCTTTCCCTGGGCGCAGGGAGGAACGCGGGGCTGCTGCAGGGAGCGATGCTGAGCAGCACAGTAGGGCTCAGTGCTGCAAGCAGGGGCTGGGAAGGCCAGGCTGGCATCAGGGTTAGCCCAGCCTCCCCACCCATCAGGCACGTCTCATTTCACTCTGAACACATGCATATAGAGAAAAGACTTGTGGAACGTCCCCCCCACAGCCATTCTCCAGCCTACTGGAACTACACACGTGCTGACACAAAACATACTACTTCCCACAGATAAATGCCCCATTCAAGATGTCTCCATTTAACTCTGCAGCATATCTGCATCAGCCCAGCACAGACACAGATGGGAGCTGAAACACGGCCGTGTCATTTTCTCCTGTTTCCTAGCCTGAATACTGCTGACATCGACTTCCAAACTGACACAGCACTCAGCTGCAACTTAACATGAAGAAACAGAAAATTTTCTGTACGGAGGAGCAGATATGTGAACTTCTAGCAAGACTGCAAGCACACATCACTACAGTAAGAATCTCCTAGCATGACAATTTCAGCTCAGTCCCAACAACAGCGAGAGTTATGGAGTGAGCTGTAATGAGTGAAAAATGATCCAAGCATTTTGAGCTTGTTTTTCAAAGCTTCTGCAGTTTGATTTCAGAATTGCGTGGCACTGTGATTCCGATCAAAGAGCTGCATGAGGTATCTATAAGGCACTGCTCAGCAGCCAGAAGACATGACTGTTCTGCCCCTGAGGATGCAAAAGCTGCCACATCATCACATCTCTTCTGCTACACATTTCACACCCACTGGAATCATCCAGACATGCTGCTTCCTTACAGGCATGAGAAACACTCTTCAGAGAGAAAGGGTTCTGTTGTTGCTCCACCAATTCTCTCCTTGTCCAAAGCCCAGTAACCAACCACCCCATCCCCATTTCCTTATCCATTACCATGTACTCACTTAGCTATTCCCATCAGGCACCTCACAATCTGAGTACTTTCAATACAGTTTTATTGCAACGCATCACCCACCAGCCAAAGGTACAGGCAGAATACAAGGGTGATTTTGCAAACAGAACACACCAGGCCAACCAAATTACTTTCCAGCCCAGGTGTGGTACTCTCTGCACGACAGAAGGCAGTGAAAGGTGACTGTAAGGCAGTTTCTACCTTCCATTATCTAACTCAGAAGAATTACACACATCTTTCTGCAGCGATACCTGCGTTCTGGTTTGTCACCTTCCCAAAATAGCAATTCTTCAAAGTCTCTGCTTCTACAACCAAAGCCATAACATCACACGTTTCCCAACAGTGGGCTGAACTCATCTATTCACAGCAGTGTCTGCTACACAACCTATGTAACTGCAGTCTATGCCATACCATCAACTGCAAAGAAAGCAATTCACTCCAAGGTCGCTGCTCTGGCCCTAAGAAGGCGAGCTGAGGAAAACCTTTATCCAACTTTAAGGATAGTGGAGGCTGTTGTGCTTTCCAGAGCCGTAAGATCTCCTTGGAGACCCACCTCCTCCCCACCACCTCAGGGAGCTCTAATCTCCAGGGGAATCTGGTGTAATGTTACCTTCTAATAATTAATGTTCTGACATCAAAGTCAGCACGCAGCTGTCTGTAAACCATCTTTAGCCTAAGAAACGAAGGGACGCCAGCACAGATTTTATCCAGCCTCTCTTCGGCTCCAAAAACCACACACAGGCAAAGCATTAATGGGAAGATTCTTTTACAAAAATGGACCTTTGATGTTTAAAAATAATTTGTTTTGTTTTGTTTTGTTTTTCCCCCCTCAGGACTGAAAAGGGACAAAAAGCAGATGCCATGTGGCTAGCTCCGCTCTGCTGTTGCTGCTGAGAGCAGAGGATGGCAGGAATGGAGGAGGAACAAAATGTAATCAATCAGCTGCAAAAGCACCAGAGATCAAAGAGCTTGAAAACAGCAGTCAAAAATCACATGCTGTTTAACACAAGGGCAGAGCCCCCCCCAACAGAATCTGCAGCTGCTCCCAGGGCTGCTCTCAAACTGGAGGGGAAGGCAGTTCCCAAAGTGCCTCCGAGTGGATTGAACTGGACTGCACTTCTGAACAAGATTCTGGATTGCACACAAGAGTCCCCAGGCCACTGCAGCACAGCTCTGTGCCCATCAGCACAGCTTCCCATTAAGCTGTAGCCAGTACAATTGTAAAATTACCTCTGTCTCTCCAGTCAGCGTGCGGAGAAGCGCAGGCTGCAGATGGAGGAGAATAGCAGCAAACCCTCGTGCTTTTCCTTCCTTTTCAGATACAACTGAAACTCCTCCTTTCTAAATCCCTCATAGGTGAGAGTGTCACTGAAGCAAGCAATGCATTACACTGGACAAATTGCACAGCCTACTGTTTAGCCCTCCATGCTCAGAGCCTGTTCCAAAAGGTTAAATAACACTGATTAAAAGGACCCAAACATGTTTCTAATATACTAAAACATTCACCACTGGGTTGGCAAGGCTTCTTCCTGCTACATTTGTAACTGCTCCAGAGTCCTTCCAGGGTCTGGCTTCTCCTAAACAACTCTGAAACTCATCAAGAACGGACTGCAACCACAAAGAAGTCAACCAAGGTAGAATCTCTACATCAGTGTGAGGGCATACGCATAGCCTTGTTAAATTCTTCCTGGATTGAGCTCCCTTGGAACTGCATCAGGCATCTTTTTCTTCCTCCATATGGCTTTCCTTTGTTTAATCCCTCGGCTGGTTCAGAACTAAAGATAAACACCAAACTCCAACTCTAAGAGGTACTAAAAACTGGGAAACAACAAAGGAGACCTCTGAAGATTAAATCCAGCCATCCTGATGACGTGTGGAGTGAAGGGACAAAGGAAGGAGCCGGTCACAGAGAACCAGGGACATGAAGCTCCCAACACACAACTTCATAACTTAACATGGAAATATTGCTAATACCTCTCATACAATGCTACTTATCAGACATACCCAACCTTTCCGAAGGCACCCAAGTCTGTATTGCTGCCCTACAGAAAGTATACTTGACATTATTCAGGGACCATCCTATAATGATGGCGTAGCATTCTTGAATCATCAGTTTTGGTATCGCTATCTGGGTCACAGCACTCCTATTTTTAACCCATATATTTTTAATTCAGAGACAGCAACAACACAGATAGATGCACAGTTTGTATTCATGGAAAAAGAGTTAAAGAAAGGTAGGCTTTATTGAAGAAACAGGATATTTTAAAGCAAGACAGAATACACCTGTATATGAAAGACTGAATGGAAGAGGTCCAGACTTCATTTTTCTGATATTTAGAGTTAGGCAAGACTGATGCAACTGTAACTGAAAACTTCCTTTCCTGTATCTGTAGCCCTTACAATTTACCACGTCATCAGCAGAAACTGCAAGCCAGAGTGACTACAAACAGAAGACCTGAGGAAGCAGATATTAACAACCACCAGCATGGGATACTGCTTTTACAATCACATTACTACGGAGTTCAGTGTTTCATGCCTTACAGCTTAAGAGTTAGGAACACAGTCTTCTCAGACCTTAGAAGCATATGATAGGCATGAAATCAAGTTGTAACGTACTTTTAAGACTACTTCCACTCCTAGGACATGAACATATAATGAGTAGAAAGGGAAAATGTACCAGGCATATATCTGGCCGATCACACAGAAGGTAAGTCAGCCACATGTAGCAATAAGCATCTCCAGAGAATTACAAAAAAAAAGCCTGGCCAAATTCTGCTCATCTGTAGTAGAACTACACAGAGGAGAGCAGACAAACAGGGCTCAGGGGACAGCAGGCATTTGTTAAAGAAATTTAGCTTTTTATGAAATTTAAGGCAGAAATAAAAGTGCTTCTGGACTACGTTTCTAATGCACTTGCCTTGCCTCCATTACAACCAATCATTTTAAAAATATCTCAACGTTCAAAGCTTCTCTTACTTCTGTACAGCACGCAAATTCATAAACATCCAGCCTTCCTAAGTTCTATAGTAAAAATGCAGCACTTTCTTGGCAGAACTCTATGTATGACATCATGGCATCTAACAGAAATATTAAAACATCTTTCCCCTCTCAGGAGCTCAGCTAAGAGGAAGGGAAAATACAAAGACTGACTGCAAACAAATTATTTTACCTGCTCTTGTTCCTTCTGCAATTCTTGGCTGTTCTTAGACTTCTTTGGCTTAGAAGGGCCTCCAGGGCTAGAGAAAGTTGTTGGCAGCTCTGAAGATGGCATATCTAACTCGAGAGGTGGTGCAGACACAGAAGAGTCCCCCAGACGTTGTCCACCTCCAAAAAAAGGGACAAATGGGGTAGACTTGGGCTCTGAGGGAGGACACGGCTCCTCCAAGCTGGCATTTGATTCTCTAATTGAGTCTTGTTCGTCCGTGCAGTTGTTTAAAGACAAGGCCTCATCCCTGTGATCCAAGACTGGCGGGATTGTCTGTGTCTGAGGTAGGGGCACATCCACTGCTCCATCAGTAGAGCTTGGCCTTACTACTGGCTCATCACACTGTGCTGTGGTATCCACTGCTTCCTCCTGACCAGACAAACTGCATTTCTTCATGACAACCCTTCAAAGATGATACACACACAAAAAAATAAATCATTTTTAGTAACAGTACTGTCCTTCCCATTCTCAACACGACCAAGATGCAATAGAGTTGGCTAGACTATATTTTAATAATCTGCTTATTCTGACTGCTCTGAAATTAGGAAGTGGGTAAAAACAGAACAGGAACTACTCTCTCCACAGGAAGAGAATAAAACTAGCTTTAAGGAAAAAAAAAAACAATAGTCAGATGTAAAGGACTGTTTTTAATCATTTTTGCCTTCCATCCACATTGTAAGGAATGGAAGGAACTAGCTTGATGATTGCACAATCACCGACTCCCACCTTATCATACAGGAAGTCAGCAGGAGGCACTGCAGAGTTTGAGAGCTTAAAATAATAAATAAATAAATAAAGGCAGAAAATTAGAGGGGGGGAGGAAGATAGAAAAGAAAAAGAACACAACAAAAAGACAAAAAGAAAAAAACAAGCAGCAAACAAGCCCCTTTAATCCGTACAACTGGTCGGTGCCAGCATCTGCAGCTGTGGGAAGCACATCTGGGCAGCAGTTTCAGATAAACAGGCAAATACAGTAATTACTGAGACAGTGATGTTTGTCTTTTTTAACATTTTTTCGTGCTTTTTTCCCTGATACTTGAACAAAACAAATTCACTGGAGTGAAAATACAAAACAAAGAGCTCAAACTTGCTCCTCCCAACCTGACAATAGCACTGCCTCCTGTCAGGCCAAGTGACTTCAGCGTTGTCTTCTCTAGTGCATCTTTTCCTGAGATCTGTAACAAACAGAGGAGAAATTACAGCAACTGCCTACCTGAGACTATGTAAAGAGGTTGCTGTAGAAAGAAGTCTGCATTAAAACAACCACCACATAGCACCAGAAACAGCTCAAAACACTCTGCAGTTAGAAATGAAACCTGAATCCATCTGTGTTCACCTGTATTGCTTTAACAAATTCACTATTAAATTATCTTCATAGAAAATAAGATATATGTTTCTGTCCCATACGTACAATCAAACCTGATCCAGCCATAGCAAAGCAAGATTTTTGTGTCAGTAGATCAACCAGGCAACATCTCTGAGCTAAGAGATGGCTGATTTCATTACACACACCTCCCATCTGCTTGTAATGACCTGTTCTAGAATAAAGACAATATGTCCACAGAGGTCAGTGGGAAGTAAAGGGGACTGCTAGGGAGAGCAAATTCCATAATACACACATACAAAATTTTAAACAAAACATTAATAGCAAAAGATCAAAAACAGGGAGAAAAGCAAATATTTATTAAAATGAAACCACTGTTTTGACTCGAGCTTTAAAAGATGTTGGAAAGAAAAACACAAACAGGTCACTGAGCTCATTTTATGGGCTCAGAGGTCTAACCGGCCCAGGGTTATGTTCCAAGAGAACTTTTTTCCATACAGACTTGTCAGGCTTTGAAAAGATCAACATTTTTCTACTTCCCCTCTCAAGAAAGTTCAAAAGAAACACTTTCCAGGTTGGAAAGCAGGGCTAAGTTTTCCTATATTTTAGAGGCAGAAGAAAAGACAGTTAAGAAGGCTTTGCTGCCTTACCTCATCTCGCATGTAAATACAGACCGGGCAGAATTCACCATGTTGTTCCAGAAACTCCCTGCAATAAAGAACAAAATACTGCAGCATCTGTAGAGCAGTCTATTCCTTCCAAAACTAATGTAGAGAAACGGTGAAGTGAAATTAGCTAGAAACACTCTCTTCTCCCTGTTAGTCCACAATCAGCTGTTACACAGCTCACAGAATCAGTATTAGACATTAAGAGTGCATTCCAACACACTCACTGCTCCTTAAACACAGCCCTCAACGAAGTTCAAAAACAAAGAAATAATTCCAGCTAATTTTGAAGCAAGTCCATTCTACTTGACAAATTCAACATCATTCTTGGTGTGCTTCACTCACCAATCCATAACATCACACAGAAGAGTTTAAAAAGCCCCAGTACTGTTTTAAGCTCAATAGTTGGTGATGGCATACACTGTTTTCCTTAAGGAATGGGCAGTTTCTTTCCATGTATGCGTAGCAACAAACAAATGAACAGAATCATAGAACTGCTCAGGTTGGAAATGACCTTCAAGACCATCAAGTCCAACCACAACCTAACCTAATGAGGTGAGGACAAAGAGTTAGTCTGTCCTAGTGTCAGAGAGATTTAAAAACAGCAGAGGCTTTTACATTATGGAGACTGGGGACAAAACAAAGCCAAAGGAAAGACTGCTGTAGTAGGGAAAAAAAATCAAGATAAGCCCACAGGCAAGCAAGGCAATGGTGCAAGGCAATGACAGGCCATCTGCCAGAAGACCTCAGTGAATGATTCATAGCATACAGGAGAAGAAAAAATAGCTCAAGGCTGAGATGACAGCCCCAACACGCTACTCTTAAAAAGATGCTTCTTTTCCCATTTTTCTGATGATAAGCAATTCTGAGAAAACCAAGTAGAACCTTTATTACATATTCATTTGATCAAATGTAGAAGATGGAAAAGAAAATCATTGTCCATCACAAAGTCTCAGCTCTCACTCATCCAAGATTATTCATGCACTCAGCAGTGCCCACAGCATTCAGAACCATGTGTGCTCCTGCACTGCCAAAATGTGAAGGTATATATTCAGGATATTACTCAGAATCCTATCAGAAATCAGTTATTCTGTATCAATGTAAAGGTAATTAATGGAAAAAGAAAAAAAAAAGCCTCTTTAAATTCTAGTGAGATAACTGTCACATGTTTTCTGCACCTTTCATTTCTGGAGAAGCTTCCATTGTAAACATGAATAAGTCACTGACCAGAATTTTGAACAGACAGCTAGTAAGAGTCTTAGTGCTTAACTGTGGGAACCAAGTTTGGCTCCAATACTCTCAGCATTCAAGCTAAGAAAGAATCATTGCAGATGCTAACCTCTAGCACCGGAGCTGCTTTGGCCCAGCATACAGTTAGGAGGGTGCAGTCTGCCACTTTGATGTACACTGTGTGGTCACTTTGGCTGAGTGACTGGTTAGACTCCTCCCTTGCACTGTAGAGAAGAATCATTTCACACCATTACTTCTTGACTTTATGTTCCCACATGTCCTACTTAGAGACATCTCTCAGCTTCACTGAGGAGCATCTTATCTGTGCACAGTAGGAGATGAGTCTGTGTACCCAAATGCAACATACTGCTTGCAGTGCAGTGATTCCAATAACCTGAAGTGTCATCACAGTGCTCAACTGGAGTAACATAACACCAATAACTTTATCAATGTCTTACATAGTGTCTCTGTTGTGTCCAAAAACACATCACAGTTCAGCAGTTCAGAAGAATACATATGTAATCAATGTTTTGCCAAATATGAATTTATTTACTCCGGTACAAAGTGACAAAACAAATGGAACAGGGGAGGAGTCAGCCAGTCTACAGAGCAGAAAAAAATAGGCATTAAACTGTGGGAAAATTCACCAAGGACACTCACATTTAGGATTCAAAACACAGCTTCAGAGAAATGCAAGCAGAGCTGCAATGAGGAGTCACTCAGAATTGGGAGTGCCATTTGAGAACCTACAGTACTCAATGCTTGTGTAATCCTCAAGAGTAAGAGCACATCAAAGAGTTCCAGATGCAGGATGTGGGGGAGCAAACCAGTTAAGCACCGACCAGAATTCAGATTTCTGTTTGCTTTAATTGTAGCTGCCTATCTCCAGCCTTGATCTAAAGGTTTGAACCTTTCTAAATAAAGCATGCAGCAGCATGGTGATACAGGATAAGGCGAGTCGCAACCAAGCTGATGAGCCCCACTTGTTAGACTCAACAAATCCATAGACAGCAACACGTAAAACCATCCCTGAGATACGAGTTCTGTTCAGGGAAATGAGGGGCTGAGAACTGCTATCAGATCCACTGCAACAGATCTGAATGGGTTGATAGAACCGAGGTACCTCTTCTTTTTTTAGGGGGGAGGGAAGGGAAAACACACTTCTTCCAGGCAATGTATCAAATGCCATCATGCAGGAAGTAGGTAACAGACATGCCCACAGCATCCTAACTACAGCCAAGCTTCAGCTTATGAAAAACAATTAAGTTTCTAGTTCAAAGGAAAAAAAAAAAAGAAACAACACCAAAACAACCTAAAATAGGTTGCAACCACATGCAGTTCTGCAATCACTTATACTCAGCCAAAGACAAAAAGCCATACATGATGCTCTGCAGGAAACAATCTGTAGCAGACGAACAGCTTTCTGCTCCAGTATGACTATTCCTATGTGACCCTTTTTCTGCTGTTACTCAGACACTGGAGTCACTGCAATTACCACCAGTGTTGGAAGGAAAGCTGCTTCCATTATGCAGGCATTCTCCCATATACCAGGAAGACCCCATTTGCAGTTGTGTTTATAAATACTGCAGCTGCTGGAGTATTTGAAGCAATGGCAGCAAAGCATCAGCATCCAGGACATGCTCAAGCTGTCAGAAACCTCAGAGTTAGGCTGGTCTCAAGAGGCATTCTGCAGCTGTCACTTTGCCTCTTCCCAATCCCATGGTGGGGGGGAAGCAAGTCTGCAATAAGGGGTGGGTTCTGCTTACACTTTGGTATGGAACGCAAACCTTGATGATTTAAGGCAAAAAACAAAGCAACCAACCCCACAATTTGTCTCCTGACTAGAAGTTTGGAACAAAATAGCACATAAGAGACTGTCTTTAGCACAACCTCACAAGCTGTGCATGCTCAGACTTTTCCAGGCAACCCAGAACAGTGATCTTTACTTCGCTTTTAACATTTTTGCTTCCAACCAGAATCACCTGTATCCCTACAGAAAGCACTCATCAAAATGCATAAAAATAAAGGGCTGCTGAGATATGGAGGAAACAGTGCAGACTTTATAGGCTGCAGTTTCTCTCTGGAACCACAGAAAATGGCAGATATAAAACAGCTCAGGGGAATAAAAACGTAACCATCAGGTCATCTATCAGAAAATGCTGATGATCACCATTAAGGAGGAGAGAAGCTAGGATGCAATAGAACACACATCTTCACCAAACAGTTCAAGAAGAGAGGAAACTAATTCGACTTACACAACCTAGCTCCATTCACCTAGCCAAAAATCTCTTTCTACTTCAATCCAAGGAATCCTTTGATTGAACAGCCTTCTAAAAATGTGTGAAAAAATATCTGAACTGAATGAATGAATACCCTACCACAAAGACAGCAAAGAGTCACAGTCACTGTCAGAATGGCCTTCAAGCATCCAGTCTGCAATCACTTCCATGTAAAACAACCTACAGAGCTACTGAAGCTGTCACAGGGGCAAGAGTGGGAGACCGCAAAGCAACAGCTCTTCCAGGCCTGATGCTAAAAGGGCATCCAGCACTTGTGCCTTCAAACGGTCTCTGAAGAACAGACTCCAAGCAAAGATCCCAGGGAGACTTATTTTCGTATAACTCTGGTAAGCCAGCAGGCTCCTCCTCCAGCTGCTGTTAATCCATTACATTCATTCACTGAGGCAAGCACATACATCAAACACATTGTCATTTCTTTGATGTGCTGCTCTTTAGAAGGGGAACGGCAAGCAGATTAGATTCCTCCATGTAGTGATCTGACAGGGCCTGTAAACATCTTGTGCAAGGACTGCCGCATGCTGAGAGGAGGAGCAGCCTGACAATAGCTTCCAGACCTTCTTCAGAGCCAATTAGCCAAGATGGACGCTGAAGACCTGGGGGAAATTCCAGTGGATTTAGAATACTTCCCCTCACGCACTTACAGCAGCTGAGCATTCCAGGAAAACGTCTCCACTTGGAAACTGGAAAGGGAAGATTCAGCAGAAGTCACCAATTAGTTGACTGGTTACTAACCAGTCAACTGCGTCAGCGCACACTGGAAAACAGCACAGCCCACAAAATCTGAATGTATGGCTATAGATCCAGCTTGTCATCACACACACCATCTTCGCTGCTTTTTGAGTTCAAACAGAAGTCTACAAAGTCCACCCAAGCATCTGAGCTCAGCTTCCAGAGGGCAGAAGGGAACAGCTGTGCCTCATGAACAGAAGTTAATAACACTCAGAATAGAGTGGCAGCTATAACCTTAAAAAGAGCACTATGCATATTAACTATTAGTGTTACAACAACCTCTAACAAATAAAAGCTCCACCAATCTGGCAGCTCCTGAGCTGCAATGGGCACTCCTCTCCTCCCAGAGGATGTGGTAAGCTTCAAGAGAGGCCTTAAAATACCCAGAACACCTGGCCTTTGCTTCTCCATTCCTCTCTTGCCCATCTCTTTCCTCTACCAGAAAATAAAAATGATTATTTTCTGTCTAGCATTCACATGCAGACTGTCCCTTTTGACTTAAAAGTAAATGCCAGACAGCAGACCTCACCGTTAGTGAGAAGAATGAGTAAGACTCACTTGTACCACTTTAGGCTACCTCAAGCATTTCCTCAAACTATTGTTTGGTGATACAAAATGCTGAGTAGAAAAACTGACATAAACCATTCCTACCCATCTGTTTCCCCCTTTGGATCTTTATTTCTGACACGTTACACTTCTTGTCACAACTGTCTGTGAGACAGCTCTTAATTGGATTAGGAAACTGTCCTAAGGAAAATACTGTTTTTCAGCTGAATCAACCACATAAGTCAATTCCCCACAAAGCTGCACAAATACTATGAGGAGAGTTAGATGGGAGTGCAGGAAATAAGCAGTAACTACTATGCTGATGTTTCTGACGGAGCCCATGATCCCACCTCCCTCCCTCAGGCCAACACTAGTCCTTGTTTGATCTTCCTGTGGGGCAGTGGAGGAGATAAGCTGACAGAAAACCAACATCACATCCCTGGGAGGTCCAAAGAATTAGTTCTTTTACTCTGGCAACAGCTCCAGAGCAACTCAAGTCACACAATCCAATTGTACTACCTGACATACTGAGGTAACATTGGCCAATTCAACTCCAGAACTCTAATTCTTCAGTTATTTCAAGAGCAGTTCAGAATAAGCAACTTTAAACTTCAGCTAAAGTTGTTCCTGCAGGCTAATGCTAACACGTGCCGACCACTGGACAATTGCTACAACTCTGTGTGCATGCCAATCCATCACTTTGCATCCTCTAAGCCTATGCTGAAAGGTTGAGCTTCACTGAAAGCAACTTCATCATCCCCCCTCCTTTCCCAGTGACCTCTCACTGTGCAGCTTTTCGAGCACCACAGCCTCAGAGACATAAGAACATTCCAGATAGAAGGCCACCACCTCCTTAGATTGATCAATGTTTGAGCGTTCTGAAAATTAACAAAAAATACTTCCTGCTTGCACAATACTGTAATACAGCATCTGTTCAGAGGAGCAAGAAATTAATAGGCAACAGAAGCAAGAAGTTCTCCAGTTACATCAGAAAAAGCCAAGAGCAACTGGCAGAAGGCAAGGAATGCAAGAGGAAGAACAAGATAGAAATACAGGTTCTGAAGTGACACATTATCAAGAGAAAGGTGAATCCAACTACAATAGAAAAAAAAAAACCTAGATTTGGAAATTCTATTTGGAATAGAATTGCTTCCACATCTTCCAAGCCACAAAAAAAGAACTCTCTATAGAGAAAAGCTTATTAGCTTGACATCTTGAAACAATACAGCATCTTTAAGTCAAAACTAAAGACAAAAGAAAGCACTCAATTAAAAACTGGATTTCTAACCCATGTATACATTTCATAAATGTAAGACCAGATTTTCTTCCATTTAGATAGGATTTAATCAGTCTTCCGAAGGTTCCACATTGCTTGCTGAGAGCTTCAGATTTCCTTGAAGATCTGCATGACAGCAAGTCCCAAAAGTAACAGCAACCTGCTTAAGAACCTCTTCTATCAGGTGAAGCAAGTATGGTTTTTTGTTTTTGTTTTTGTTTTTTTAACTTATTAAACTGCATTTATCTCAAATTACAAACTTTCTAACCTCCTCCCTTCCAATTCTGTTCCTCCATCCCACTGGGGACCAAAGGGAAGAGAGCCAGCAGCTGCCTACTTGGCGTTAAAGCAGAAAGCTCTGTAACTGCAACTACAGATTGTTACACAGAGATCTATTCAAACACATATTTTTTTCACTGCATTGCTCACCTGGTCTTTGCAAAATGGTTCAGAAGTTCCCACAAAGTCTGTTGACAGTGAAAGGTATCTTGCAAACGGGAGCCATCATCTAACTGCAGTGCAATCCGAACCTACAGGAAAAACATGCTGAATTATAAATACTGAATGAAAACCCTTTTCTTTGCAACTTTCTTCACCATTTCAATGATCTCTAGAATCATTGCTAGCTAGCTATCCAAAAAAATGCAACTTCCTTCTAAGCACTTGCTGCAAACGATTACATTAGATACAAACGTTGATTAACATATCTTCGAAGTTAATATCTGTAACAAATTATTCTGCTACAAATATTATAGTTTTAATTCTCCAGCAAATAGATTCTTCTGGGTGACTCATTAGCACTGCAGTATCTTCTCACATCACTGAAAGTTTAACATGACCATATGACTTCGGTTTCGAAAGATTTGCTGAATGCAATTAACAGCTTTGCTTTCAGAGTCCAAGCTCACAGTGCTGCTAGTAAATTACCATTTAAATAATCTGACATGAATCTCTCAGCTGCACAACCTGTAGTGTATTCTCACGCAGTAAGAATGCACAGCATGATACCAGCTATTGTTACTACTCTGTCTACAGAAACAGCAGGACAACAGATCTGATTCTGTCATCCAGACATCCACCAGCCTGACCAGTATCATTCTCCAAGGACTTCTCTGGACTCCAGACTTTGCTTCTCCATTAAATATTGTTAGAATTAAAGAATTCTAGAGGACATTTATTTGTTCTTACACAATGAATATTCCTGACTTTCCAATAATCCTACAGTAACAGTAAAAATTAGAAAGAAAAAAAAAAAAGAGCCCTTTAAAAAAATAAAATCTCCTCTTGAAACAGAGGATGGAAAAAGGAGAAGTCACACTGTTTTCCAAATATTGCAATGTTTGCACAGCTATGAGTTCACTGCAGTTGATCCTCACTACCACGTCTGCATATCTACTCAGAGTCAAAAAGAAAGGACTTCGAAGGAAGCGTCTGTGCCAGCTAGAGCCAGAAGATGCAGGCAGAGGGGAGAGAGAAGGAGCTCTGGCCAAAGCCTAAAGAAAGTGAAATGGAATACGGAGGACCTTTTGAACAAGCAATTGGGGGGAGCTGAACAGGAAAAAGGGAGAAGAGAAGCCAAAAGAGGAGACTTTGACAGAAGTGTCCAAGAGCACTGAAAGCAGCTGATGGGGTCACGGTTACAAGGGAGCTCTGCAGAGAACGCTTTCAGTGCAAGTGGCAAACTCAGCCTTAGTCTCCATACCACAGCCCAAGATCTGCTCCTCCGAACGCTCACTTTCTCAGCACTGCTCAGCTCATACACTGTTCTAACAGTGCAGTGAAAGGCAGTGGAAAAATATCAACTCTCAGATAGCTGATCCTGCTTGTTAAGGGGTCCTGATTGGAACGCTGTATCACCATGAGCTGAAACACTGTCAGAGAAAAGATGCAAAGTCCCAAATGACAGGCCAGCACAAGCAGCTGAAATGCTCTGTTTCACACTAGCTGAAACTGTACAGCGAGAAGCTCCATACTCTGTTAAATGAATTCCAATGGCTCAGACAGAACTGATGCAGCTGCACAAGTTGTGATACCCACACAACACAAAGCTCTGCTGACTTAAGCACCAGCCAGCAAAAAGCCTTCCCAAAGCCTAACAAATAACATAACTTGCACATTTACACATAGGAACAACAAGCATGGTTCAAAATTGTCTTTCTTAAGTCACTGGAGACCAAACCAACTATTGCCAAGTCCAAAAAGACAGTCCATGCAACTTGCAATTCACGAAGGCTTCCTAACCACCACATTTTAATGCTCAATTTCAAGTTCTTAAATACTTGCACGTGGCATTAGAAGAAAAAAAGGAACAGGTGTTTTCCAACCTGGAATGTGAACATCTACACTTATTAGCTCATGAAGCATCCTTTATAATCTATAGAAAACTTCTACTGGAAAAATCAATAAATAAAGGGCACTTCCAAAAAGCTGAATAAACTAAGGAACAGTCCCAAAGAAAAGTCTTAGCAGCCAAACAATTACACCATATACTGCAATTTCTTTGGAAGAGTGTGTTTACCACCTGCTGCAGCTCCCACCAGCCCTTGCAGGACTGCTGATTTTGATCTGCTGAAGATGGGAATCACGGTGGCATCACCAGCAACCAGCTAACAGAAGGCAATAGTTTCAGCCCACCATTAACACGACCTCCTGGTTTCTTCCATGCTGAAGACAAACCTGAGATTACCCCCAGCTACAGCAGAGTGATGACAGCTGACATCACCATTCTACCAGAATCCGGCCCTGAAATTCAGACTGCCAGTTGCATCAGTCTCTTGGGCAACAGTTCAAAGCTAAGTATGTCCAGAAAGTCACAGTCAGTCAATTGGAAAAGTCTTTTAAAAAATCCCAGTTTCCATGTAAAATAATTGAAGACTATTATACCAGGCACTGGTATCTCTAAGTTCACAAATAGATAAGTAAAAGAACAATAACTTTATCACCAGAACTGTGCTGATTGTGCCCCTACATCACCTGCCATCACAGGGAGAATCTGCTCAATAACAAATGGCACAGAACCAAGTTCACCCCAACATTACCTTAACCAAGCTGCGTGATCGAGTTCACATCTCCACAGCCACCACATAAGGCCACAGTACAGCACCAGTTCAATCCCCAGAACTATCCAGTTGTTTTAAACATCCTACAGAACACAACACTCTTTCTCAGCAACAAGGAATTCTTTCGGACAACTGTATTTATTTTTACAGAGTTTTTTTTATATTGTTCATAGAACTATTTCTAGTGAAGTGCCTGCTCTTAGTTTATGGGACAGCAACTCTGTTCAGACTGCACCATTTGCAAGCATGTTTGCTCTGCCTTCTCAACTCCTTCACACACCAACAAGCACTCTAAGGGAACTCTTAATCCTGTGGATCACTTTGTTGAAATACAACTAAATAACAATTCCAATTAGCTTTAACAAGGACCAAAGTCTGCGACCCCACCTTATAACCCTTCTCCTACAATACACAGTTCTCAACCTTTCTGGTAGGCTCCATCCATCTTCTTTAAATAAAACCATTTTTCTCCTCAATACAGTGTCTCTCAAACTAGATTCAAAGCTCAGGCAGTCATCACTGTACCATTCTGATAGAACCACTTTCATTTGGAAGAATTACTTCATGCCATCACAACTTTATTTTAACTGAAAATCGCAGCGTATGCTCCCAGATTGCATTTTGGTTTTGCTCTGCCTTTTAAATGATGTCATTTTGAGCAGACACGTCATTCTATCACAGAGTCAGAAAGGAAACGTTCGCACCAGAACAAAGCATATGGAAGTTTTAAAGGTAAATGTGAGCATTACTGATATCCAAAGCTATAAAACACACCCACGGCAAACCAGAGAAGAGACCCCAAACCTTCTAACAAAACATTGTTCAAATTTCAATGTATGTATGAGTTTATTGCTGTGGCAGCCAAAGTAACTACCTACAACAAAATACCACTATCACAATTTGGCAGGTAGACATTAAGAGATCAACAGACCTGAAGACAAAATCTGAGAAGCTCCTTATTAAGCACATCAGAAAAAAAAAAAGATTACTTTAATCAATAGACCAATTTTCATTTCCAGACTGCTTAAATAAGATTTTACCACATAAAATGTTTATGCTCAGTAACACATATGCATCAAGTTGTGCCTCCAGCCGTTAGAATGACAAGCATAAAAAGATTTAAGTCTCCTGAAGATGACAATAACTCCTACAGAACAAAGCACCCATAAGCCCTTTGCCAGTAATAATAGATAGGGCCACTGCTAGACACAGCATGTCAGAGAAAGTGATAAAGCTGTGTGAATGCACTGTGAATTCTGTAAAAAACTGAGATTTTAGTTGAAACTCAGAGGCAAACTACAGTAACTGAAATAGAAACTGGGAAAGAAAACTAACCCAGCTTTTGAGCAAAGTCATCAGCAATCTTTAAGGTCACACACATTTAAGACTGCTAACTTCTTCAGCTCTTTAAAAAACCCTCTTACCCTCCATGACCGTATGGACTGTGAGCGAAGACTTCCAACTACCAAACTACTTTCCATCACACCTCCACTATTCTTTGGGTGGTCCTTCACTCGTGCACTGGCCAAGCCTAAAACATGCCCCTGCTCATTAGATCTGACAGGATGACATCCAGCAGGACTGAAAATTAAACAAATCAGGTCACCATCTGTAACGAACATACCGCGTTTCCAATTCCCGCTCTATTACAAGAGACTGGCACCATCTCCAGCTTGGCATTGTTGGGCAGTCTGGCAAATCTCCACTGCAAAGTGAGATCCAACACACTTCTCTGAAACCTAAAGAAAAATACAGCAGGTGAAGACACCAGGAACCATCACAGACCGGTGTCACGTCACTTTAGGCATCTAACATCCAGGTCTGGAGCAAGAGAACTCCCCACGGGCAGGCTGTAAGCCATGCACTGTGATGACGCAGCACACCAAAAGCTACAGTTTGTAGAAGTCACAGATAAAACGCTCTGACGAGAGACATGTCAGAGAAACGTCTGAATCACACACCGGCATCCGATGATAGATAACAAGGCATGCTGCTGCCAGGCGGATGGGCAAACTGCTGGCTTTCTCACTGTAAAGGCAGGCAGTCGGAACAGCAGGCAACAGAGGGTCCTGCAGTGAACCACAGAAAGGGCACGGGGGGGGGAGAAGCAGGGGCACGTTTTTATGGAAGGATTTCAGATCTGCCTGAGAAGTGAATGGACTCGGACACCGGAAAACCCACTGAGGTTAATCTGAAGAAAACAACTTTCTGGAGGACGGTCAGAACCGTGCCGTACGCTGCGCTCTCTCCCCAGCGCTAACTACCGGCTGTTTCCTCACGTATCACCACACAACGCCTCGCATTGGCAACGCGTAAAAGCAGCTCGCGGTTCATCGAGCAGCTCCGGGTCGCGGCCTGCTCCACGCGGCCGAGCGGGGCGGGCGGCGGGCGGCGGGCAGCCCTCGGGCCGCGCGTAGGACGGCGCGGAGCCCGGAGCCGTGCGCGGGCCTCGGCTCGGCTGGGAGCCGAAGCGGCGCCGCCGACCCGGCGCAGGGACTCACTTCAGGCCGTACTCGGCGGGACTGCCGCCCTGCTTCCTGCACACCTCCTCGAGGATCTGCGGAGAGAACGGACGCGTCAGGACGCGGCTCCGAGCGCGGCCCGCCGCCGCCGCCCCCGACCCGGACCCACCTGGAGCAGCACCGTGCCGGGCCCCACCCGCACCGTGACCCGCCGCCCGCTGGGGGCCAACACCGACACCGCCGCGCCCCCCCCGCCCGCCGCCGCCATCTTCCCTCCCGGGGAGGAGCCGCGCTGCGCCCGCCCCGCTCCGCCCCCCGGTACGAGCGGGGACTGCGGCGGGCGGACGGCGCTCCGTCAGCCGAGAGGACGGGCTCGAACGGAGCTCGGCGGCAGCACAGCGCTCCGGGCTCGGCCCCTCCCGTGCCCGGCGGTACGGCCGTCCCCGCGGTCTGCGGCTCCCGGCGTGAAAAGCCGACGCTCCGCCCGAACCTCCGCTCCGCCAGCAGCGCTGCGAGCTCGGCCGTTCGGATGTGACGGGAGGAGCGGAGCGAGCCGGCGTCCGTCGCATCGCGTGTCTCGGAGCTTCCCGGCGCTCCCAGCACCGCCTGCCGTGTGAATGCGTTCCCGAAGCCGGCTCCGGACGGTGCTTCGGTTGCTCCCGCCGCGGCCCGGGTTAACCGCCGGAATTGCTTTAGCTGAAGCTTTTTCCCGCTGTCTCCATCCAGCTCTGTTCTGCCTGGCTTATAAAAGAAAAAGGCCCTGTTAAGGAAAGGCTGCCGTTAAAGATAACGCTCCGTCCTCTGAAGCGCAGCAAAGGAGAAACGAGGCAGCGGGAAGTGAATGACGCACTGCTGAGCACAGCTCCCCAAACCCAGCAGCAGGACTGCTCCAGAGATGGGACAGCACTAAAGGATGTTGCAGTGTGCAACGCGTTGTTTAAACTAATACTCAAAAATGGCTTTCATTCATCATTTTTGTTCTTTCCGTTCTGTTGGGAAGGGCCATTGTCGCACCACGCCTGCAAACGGGGCAACAAATACCACAGCGTGCCTCTGTGATAAGGGGGCAACCCAAGTATCCAACACAGATCAGGGCACCCCGCCCTCCCATTGGTGAATACCTTCACAGAAGGTATGAAGAAACAATTAAAATGGCTGTGTTAATGACAGCTGCTGAGATAGAGCAACCATTAAGTTTTGAAAGATTCATTTCGGTTTTCAGAGAGCCTGAAAATAGTTTCTGAATGGGGGGTGGCTCTTATTTGATGTCTGAAAAAGGCAGCTGTTTCCTATTTCACAGCTGAAAGTGACACAACCCGTACAGAAAAGTTGCTCCTGTTAAAAAAGAAAAAAAAACCATGGATGTAATTTCAGCTGAAAATCTTCACGTTGCAGGAATAGAGATGGATGGAGCTTTTAATGGCAAGTCAGAGTCAGAAAGTTGCACAGAGGTTAAGGGTCATGTTACGTATCCAGAGCCGCTTCTAATCTTAAATATTTATCTGAAATTAGAAGCACCAGGAGAGAAAGGAGGGGGAGGAAAATAAACCTGGAGCTCATTAAAGTGCAAGAAAGAAAGAGGGACTCATTAGGGAATGGCTGAAAATATCTTTAACAATTCAGACTTCTGCCACTGTCAGGGTGAAGAAGATGCCTGCAATGCTACCAGGGAGCACAGCAAAAACTGCTTTTCAGGAGTGGTTACAGTGAAGAAAGCGTAGAAGAATCATAGAACAACTTGGGTTCAAGGATTATCCAGCTCCAACCCTCTGTCGCAATCCTTCCCCAAAGTCACCTTTCAGGCAGCCAGCAGTGCTTGGCATTAAATACATATTCCTGAAGCTGTGTACGTTTGCATTCAGTCTCACACACCCACGTGGAATAATGCATAATTTTTATTCCTTGAAAACACACATGCACCAAAAAAAAATACCCAACCACCTTTTTATTTTCTTTCAAATGGGCAAGAAATTAACTGTGAACATCTAGAAATACCTTGTAACCAAAATATCGCGCAGAACAACAGGCACTTATCCCTGTAAGGAGGATTTCTGTACAGCATTTCCTCCTGCTGAGTCCTGGGGCTCCCAGCACAGCATCACACAGAGCTCTGCACTGTGGGTACGGCCAGGATACACCGTCCCACCAAAGCTCCTTTATCCTCCCCACCGCCAATGGTAGAAGAGATGGTGGTGAAGCAGTGGGACCATGAGAAGTGGGATTTTAGCTGATGGTGAGTGCATTGTATCTCCCCCACCATCACAGCTTTCTGTGAATTCAAGACTTAGGAAATGAGCTGGGGAACTTGAGCACAGCTGTCTCATTTCTGTCTCATTTCCTATAGCAAGGTCCAATGAACTCCAATGTACTGAACTGTACTAGGACATGCTGGAATGTATTACGTATGCTATTTCATTTGGAGGGGGACTAAATCAAAAAGCATCTCCCTTTATGTTACTCCCAATGGTTAAAAATCTCCTGGTGGCCTCCTACATGCCTTCCTCCTACCAATAACAAATCCAAACCTTCAGCTTGTGGTGCAGGTGTTTCACAGCTCTCCCTGAGCCTCCTGCCATGCCAGACACAATCTGCTCAGCACAGGGTGGCTCGTACTGAAGGTGAAGCTCTCACAGTGACAAACAGTATTCAGTAACTGAAATGTGTGTGCTTGGATGTTCCCCCAAACTCAGTGTGTCACTGTTCCAAAGGTAAACATCCACAATGAAGCTCTTCCCATACCCTCAGAGCTCCACGCTCTCCAGCAGCCCCTGCCCCTTGCCATATGGGTGATGGAAGGATGAGTAAAAGTGCTATGAGAAAAGCTCTGAGCTACCTGAGCAAACAGCACAGCAGGGGGGAGCAGGACAGGCATTTGAACCTCTTTGCTTCACCACTTTGGACAAAAGCCCAGAGATCTGCAACATTAACATTAACACACTCCCCTTTTTGCCATAAGGCTCCCCAAAGTCTCCAGTTGAGCACAGCAGCTGGTGCAGAGCCCAACTCCAGAGCTCCCCAAAGAGACAGAACACAGAAACAGAACACGAGCCAGAGTGATGGCATGCATCCTCTTCTCTAAGGAAGTAGGATGAGGCTCAGTGATATTACCTGCCCTTACTGAGATATGAGCTCCTGGAGCTGCTTGTGCCAACCACGCCGGCGATCCTGGAGCACGGAGGCCTCACAGAGCGATGTGTTCCAGCAGCTCCCGGCTGCTCCCCAGCCCTGCAGCCCCACAAACCCGCACAGGGATGGGAACGGCGCTGCAGTAGGATGCAATTTGGGGCCCAAAAATGTATCAGGGTGTTGAGTGCAGGGCTACGTTCAGCTCAGCTGCTTTCCTGGCTTGAAGTGCCATTGGTACCATCGGTATTTGACTAAAAGAAAACATTTACAAAGAAAAATTAGAGTGGGAACAGAGCAAAGGCTGAGATTATATAAGAGTAACCAAAGAGTGATGATCAGGTTGTGAAGGCACCTGCTTTGTGTGTAGGATGCTCAGTGCTGAGGATACACTTTAAAAGTCCGAACAAACTGAGGAAAAAATGCAGCTGCAGCAGATGAACAGCCTTACTTTGTGCCCAGCAAAAAACCTCTCTGCTTACTACTTCTGGATTCCACTATTTTCACTTTTTTGATCCCAGATAGATTTCTTGATGAGGACAGCCTGCAGCCCTGCTCCTCCTGGGGCTGCTGAAGCACAGGAGCTGCCCTTTCTGCTCTCTTAACAGAGGCAGACGTGCGCTAAGCGCAGCAGTTTCTCTGCATGTCCGTGGTCTGTAATGCTGAATTTTGAGATAATTACATTTTTGGGACATGCCTTGCTCTTATGGTTGACAGGCAGCCCACTAACAGATACTTAACATTGCCTTCTGACCAGATTTTTTTTTTAAATGTCACAACACTACCAGAACAACCAGGGAGAGCAGCCGGCAGATCCCCCGCCCCATCCAGGTAACTGCGGGGAGCGGCAGGAGTCCCTCGGAGTCCCGAAGCGGGAGGAGCGATCCCCGCACCCTGCGGGCAGCCCCCCCAACATCCCCTCCAAGCAGATCCGGGCCCCTCCGCTCCCCTTTGTTCCCCGGCTTGCAGCCGCCCGCTCCGGCCGCCCACACGGAGCCGAGAGCCGCTCTCTCGGGAGAAACGACCGCCTCCCGCTCTTCCAACGCTCCGCAGGTCGGGACCGGGCTCCGCTCGGTCGGCACCGGGAGCGGCCGCGGCGGATGCGGGAACGCGGGCGGCTCGGGGACGGCTCCTCCCGCGGGCGGGGGGCGGGAAGAACCACATCGCGGGGCCGGGGCGGAGCCGCCGCCGGGTTACGGGGGGCCGGGGGGCGCGGGCCGGGGGCGCCGCGGCCGGGGCCGACACGTGCGGGGCCTCGCGGCGCCGTCGGGGCCTCCGAGCGGCCCGGCCCCCGCGCCCGGCCCTGCCCGAAGGGCCGCCCCGCGGGCGAGGAGGTCCGGAGGCGCCGCCGTCCGCGGTCCCGGCGCCGGCCCGAGGGGCGGCGATGGCGGCGCGGCGCGGGGGACGGCCCTGCGGAGCGGCGGCGGCTCGCCGTGCCGGTGCGGCGGGCGCGGCGCAGACCCCCCGCTCCCTCCGCCTCGCTCCGAGGGGGCGGAGGGCAGGGCAGGGCGGGGGCTGGCCGGCTGCTGCCCCACGCGGCGCCCGGGCTGGCGGCGCCCCCGGCGCGCTCCCCGCGCACTCCGTGCCCCTCTGTCATGCTCGCCGCCTGGGAGCGGGCGGCGGGCTCCTGCGCCGGCAGCCGCCCCGCCGAGCCCGCGCCGTCGGCGCTGCCCTCGCCGCCCGCCGCCGACCCCCGGCCCCGCGGACGGCTCGGCGGGGCGCGGCGGAGCGCGGGCGGCGTCGCCCGGCACCGGGGGCTGGCGGCCGCCGCGGCGCGGGGCGGGTGGCGGCGGGCGGCGATGGGCACGGCGGCCGTGCACCTCCTGCTGCTGCTGGGGTTGCTGCACGCCGGACCCGGCGGCGAGGGCAGGAAGGGCTGGCGGCGGCGGGGCCCGGCGGCCCGCGAGCGCGGCGAGGCGGCGGCCGCGGCGGCGGCGCCGGCCGAGAGCTTCCCGCTGGACTTCACCGCCGTGGAGGGCAACATGGACAGCTTCATGGCGCAGGTCAAGAGCCTGGCGCAGTCGCTGTACCCCTGCTCGGCTCAGGCGCTGCCGCACGACCTGCGCCTGCACCTCCTGCACAACGCCTCGGTCACCTGCAACGACGGCAGCCCGGCCGGGTGAGTCCCCGCGCCGCGCCGCCCCCGCCGCCGTCCCGCGGCGCCCCGCAGCCCCCGGCCCGGAGAGCGCTCCCCGCCGCCCGGCCCCGGCGCGGCCCCGAGGGCTGTGGCGCCACCTCGCGGCCGCGCTCGGCCCGGCAGCGACAGGTGCAGCGCCTCCCGGGCGGCCGCGCCCGCAGCGCCTTGGCGCGCCCCGCGCCGCGGCTCCGCTCCCGCCGCCTCTCCGAGGCGCTGAGCAAATATTTTGCGTAGCGCCGACGCTCCGGCGGGGCGGGCATCAAAGCGCTGCGGTCGGGCGCAGCTCCCGCTAAGGCCGCGCCGCCTCCTGTTTGTTTGTCCGCAGCTACTACCTCAAAGAGTCGAAGGGCAGTCGGCGGTGGCTGCTGTTCCTGGAAGGTGAGCCTCCGGCGCCGCCTCGCCCGGGCGCGGCTCGGGGCGGCCCCGCGCTGGCCGCCTGCCCTCGGCTCCGGGCAGCCCGCGCCTGCGCGCGGGGGCGGCGCGGCGTGACCCGCGGTGCCCCGCAGGGGGCTGGTACTGCTTCAACAGGGAGAACTGCGACACGCGCTACGACACCATGCGGAGGCTGATGAGCTCCAAGGAATGGCCCGCGACCAGAGTGGGTGAGCGTCGCCCGGCGCCGGGGCTGCTCCTGCCCGCGGGAGGCACCGCACGGAGGCGCGGGCGGGCACGTGGGGGAGCGGCGTTACGGCTGTGAGCAGTGCTGCTCACGCAACTCCGGCCCGTGTCCCCCTCTTTATTGTAAACGCATCCCAGAGCCGACGGGATCTTCTAAAGCTTGGTTTGGTCATTTGTTTTGAAGCGCGTCCGTGCTTCTCTCAATACACCCCTTCCCCGCTCGCTCGCAGCGCCCACCGCAGTGCTGTGTGCATCGGTGCACATAAAAGCACCTTTGGCTTTTTTAATGTCACACATAAGCTGAATTGATACCCGGAGCTGCGGGGCTTCGGGGTTGGCAGAGCACTGCCAGCTTCCCTTCGTTCTTGCTGCACTCATCGCATCCCTCGACTGCTCCCGTTTGCAGGTGCCTGTGCTGTCGCTCACCTGAGGGCATTGGGTGTCTGGGGAAGTGCTTATCTCTGTGCCACGGGGCCTTTCTGTGCTGCAGGAGCTGTACGGATGGAGCTCTGTAGGCAGGCTAACACAAACCACGTCCTATAGCTCACAGTGTCACTGAATGTTCCCTCTTTGTGTTCATCTGCAGGAACGGGGATCCTGTCGTCACAGCCGGAGGAAAACCCCCACTGGTGGAACGCCAACATGGTGTAAGGAGAGAGCGCTGGGGGAGATGGGTTCTGCTGTCACAGCACCTCCTGCTTTGGGGAAGCAGGAATGCTGCAGGGCCAGGTTAAGGCTAACAGCCACATGAGGAAATTGCCCATTTCCTCATTAGGTGCCATACGCATCTAACTGCAGTTGTGTCGGCCTGGACTGGAGAACTCCAAGTCTGCTCTGCAAGGAGCTGTGGGATGATGGAGAAGGACTTGGGGTAGTTGAGAGCCTTCTCAAATAGATGAAGTGGCAAATCCCATGGCTGGCTGATGGCGTGTTGTATGTCTGCCAGCTCGAGGGGAACATGGATTCACTTCTTTAGTTCAAAGAGGAGAAATGAGAAAGATCCGTTTATACATGTCTGCGTAGGAGGGAAAAGCAGAGGGATGTGAACGTGCATCCTGCAAGCTGTAGACAAATTGGGAAGGTGAAATCATTCCTGTGTGGCCCCTCAGTGGCTGCGCTCAGCGTTACGTGGCTGAGTGTCTTCTCAATGTAGGTGTGACAGAACGGAAGCAGGGTTTCACTGTGCAGACACCACTGTGTCAGTGGGAGCTGAGGGCAACATCACAGCCCTCTGCCCTGCCCACCTGGCATAGCACTCCAGTTAGATCAACAGAAGACACGTTCTTTGTTGATTTATCTCAGTAAAGCCAGCAGTGTTAGGAGGAAATGGGTCTAAGTGTCCCTGGGTGTGCAGGAAGGTGTGGCGGGGGCTGCGTGGATGAGAAGCCGTTCCCTTCTCCCCTCCCCGGGGTTTAATTTTCTTCAGTCGTGTGACCCCATCCTCACCCCGCAGGAACGCAGCACTCACACAACTCTTTTTCAGATTCATCCCTTATTGCTCAAGTGATGTTTGGAGCGGCGCCTCTTCCAAGTCTGAGAAAAGTGAGTGTTGCTGACAGGCTGTTGCTGCCGCAGACGTTGCACTTTGAAGGCTATGGCCAGATTTCTGTGAAATGCACGAATGGGGAACAGGCTTTTCTCACTGAAGGGCAGGAAAGAATATCGAGCTACTTCCAGATAAAACATCCTGATCTCTTTAGCGCAGTCTGTTTTGACATAGTTCAGAGCCACTGCTTGCGGAGATGTTACTGATGCAGTAGGCAAGGATTAGAGGAACTGAATTCCTTTTGGATGACTCCCCGGCTTCCAGCACACAGCAAATTAAACGGTGCAGCTGAGGAACCATGGTTTGTTGCATGTGACTTTGGCTATGCTGATGTGAGAGGCAAGTGAACTTAACTTCAAACTTGTCTCAGGGAGATATCTGTCCTTGGAAAGGAGCTGCTGTGTGTCACACTAAAGCTATCTGCAGAATTCTTTGCAAAAAGAATCATTGCTTTGCATACGTGCCCGCTTCGCTGTCCTTTTGATAATGCCAGAACTCAGCATCTGCCTGGAGGAGTCCTCTCCAGATTGAACTCAATTTCACACAAGTGATCTGTTTCACCTTGTGTGGCCCTCAGTGCTCACTGAGTTAAGATATTACAAGAAGTAATACCTACAGAAGCAGTCTGCTATGCTCTTGTTTTCCTTCTCTTAGCTCACCAATTCCTGGGCGCCGTGTAGGAAGGCCTGCTGGTGTTCCCTTGTGTTCTGTTCACTGCTTATTCACTTCTTTCAGAGAAGTTTAACACTGGGGGAACATGCAGGTGGAGGGAACAGGCCAGTGTTTACATCTGTGATCCTTATGTAATGTTCTTTTGCGTTCGTGGAGAAGAAGTGAAAGTCTTACCCTGGGCAGGAAACAGCTCTGTTGACACTGAGGTCTCTGTTTCAGATGAATATGCCTTCATGGGAGCGCTGATCATCCAGGAGGTCATCAAGGAGCTCGTGGGAAAAGGTCTTAGCACTGCCAAAGTGCTGCTGCTGGCAGGGAGCAGGTACGTGTCTGCAGGGCTTCCACTTCAGAAGGCTCTTTGGGAAGAGGTCTCGGCAGCAAACCCTACACCTGTTCTCCACGGGGTTGTCCCGTGGATAAATGAAGTTGTTTAGAGTGTGGCTGCTGTGAGAGGAGCTGTGCCTGCATCGTCACTGCAGCACTAAAATTGCTGTTGCAGTGCTGGAGGAACAGGAGTGCTGCTGAACGTGGATCGTGTGGCAGAGCAGCTGGAGGAGATGGGGTACCAAGGGATCCAGGTGCGCGGCTTAGCAGACTCTGGGTGGTTCCTGGATAACAAGCAGTACCGCAGAACTGACTGTATCGATACCATCACGTGTGCTCCAACAGAAGCCATCAGAAGAGGAATAAGGTACAGTCACGTGCTCTGAAGTGTGCTTTTGTAAAGGTCAGTGCGGGAGGATGTTCTACCTCTCCATCTTCCTGCATTTCGACACCTGAAGAGTATTTCTTATATAACATCAGTGGTCCCTTCAGGGATTTTATATTTAAAATGCAGACATGTGAAAGAAAGTGTGCAGTTAGCTGCTCTAAAATGCATTGACTGGACAGTGTAGCCAACAAAGAGCTTTGCTTCTATGAGTTGGCACTTTAACCAGAACAGAAATACACCAGCATATGGAAAGATCACAGTTAAGATGTTATTATGACATTCATTCTGTTATTGCTTTGTCTTCCAGGTATTGGAATGGTATTGTGCCTGAACGCTGTAAGCTGCAGTTTAAAGAGGGAGAAGAATGGAATTGTTTTTTTGGGTATAAGATTTACCCCACTCTTCGATGTAAGTATTGGAGGAGAAAGAGAAAATGGATTCTGGGTTTCTCTCTGCAGATAACTTACAGCAATCTTTGCCTTTTTTTTTCTTCTTCTTTTTGTCTTCCCAGGTCCGGTCTTTGTTGTCCAGTGGCTGTTTGATGAGGCCCAGCTTACTGTAGACAATGTACACCTCACTGGCCAGCCTGTTCAGGAGGGGCAGTGGCTCTACATCCAGAACCTGGGTAGGGAGCTGAGAAACACCTTGAAGGACGTGACGTAAGTCTTTGAGTGAGAAAAAGTGATGTGTGTACTTCTGAGAAAAGCCCTTTATCCAGTATTCTGGTAGCATTTATCTGATCTCTGCAGAAACTGGTGTCATACATTGATAACTATACTTGTCTGTGCCAAGAATCTTTTTCATTTCTGAATAAGCACACAGTAATTTCCAGGCTCACAGTTACCAGTTGTCCTTTGTTATCGATAAGAACATGTTGGTGCTGGTTGGTTTTGTTTTTTACCAACCTCCACAGTGAGGTCTGAGACCCCTTGCCATTGCACAGCCATCCACCCATGGGGTTGTTTTGGAAAGTATTGATCATAAAGCACTGAGGTGGTTCTTCCTCCATTGTCTCATCAACTATTAATGTACTTTAGTTGCTCTGTGCAACAGGAGTCTCTTGTAGTAGATGCAGGATGGAACCCCTTTTCTCCTGGGTACTTTAGAGTCCAGCCAGGTTTTATATCATGATAGTCACTGCTGTTTCAGAAACCTTTGTCAGGGCAGCAAAAATTCCAGCCTCTGCCTCGTTGAGAAGATTCTATTCAACAGGAGTTAATTTGTCCTCCCAAGACCTAACCTGTGTTTCTGTTTTCTCCTTTAGTGCTAGCTTTGCTCCTGCCTGTTTGTCTCATGAGATCATTACACGCAAGTGAGTGATTTTACAGCTTCTGTAAAAGGTCAACATGAGAACAGTAGGGGAAATAACCGGTTCTGATAGCCTGACCTCCCTGACACGATCTGTATGGTTTGTCCTTTCAGCCATTGGACGGACATCCAGGTGAAGGGGACATCATTACCCCGCGCCCTGCACTGTTGGGATCGGAGCCTACATGAGAGCAACAAAAATGGGAAGGCCCCTCTGAAAGGTTGCCCAATTCATCTGATTGACAGCTGTCCATGGCCCCACTGCAACCCCTCATGCCCCACTATCAGGGACCAGTTCACAGGGCAGGAGATGAACGTGATCCAGTTCCTCATGCACATGGGTTTTGATGTGCAGAAGATGGCACAGCAACAGGGCCTGGAGCCCAGTAAACTCCTGGGGATGCTCAGCAGTGGTAACTAGGAGGGGATCTTCCCAGGGGCAGAGAGATTAGATCAGGAGGAGACTCGGAGCCCTTCTCCCACACTCTCTAATCTTCCTTACGCTCATGCAGGCTGGTGCACGCTCACCCCCATGCAGGCTGAAACCTGCACACCCCCATATGCTCCCACACTCTTGCACACTTTGGATGTGTTAAAAAAAAAAAAGCAATTTCTTGCTTACACTGTTTGACTGGAACGTGTTACCTCCAAACTCCAGGGCTCGGTCTTGGCCATTCACATCCTCTTCTGTGTTACACAAGGCAATCTGACACAGCGAGTAGAGAAGCCATAAATATAGCACGATGAGAACCCTCCCCAGATCTAGGACTTTCTCCCTTGCCATGAATTTGACATCATAGACTCGTACAAGTGGTGAAAAAAGCAAGCACTGGATTTCTTTTGTCCAACTAGAAGTGAAGAAATGATTACATGACTTCCTGGAGGCCAGCATCTCATCATGTATTGCAGTGCACAAACCAAGGACACGTGCTAGGGATGGACACTCTTGTAATCAACTTACTTTTGTCTTATTTTATAAAATGACTTTTTTATTACTTTTTTTAAACTAAGCAAGAAATATAAATGATATTGTTTTGTAACATATTTTTTTTAAATAACGAAGAAACCTCTTGCTACTTTGGCAATGTGGACATATTTATTTTAATATGTAAAATGCTATTTATAAGAGCTGACCAGAGAACCATTCATATGTCTTTGTAAAGTTGTATATGCTGCTCATTTGGATGGGATTTCCTTACGATCACTGTGCCTGGCGGAGGGCTGAGAGTGGTGGTGTCATTTTATAATAATGAGACTCTGGTGTTCCCCTCGCAGTATGCTTTGTCATTCTCTCTAAAGAAGAGATTGTAGTGTATGAAGATGGAGATTTTCACCCAGCAGCTGCTGTTCGCATCCTTACACGGCATTTTCAGCTTGAGGATTGTGATATGTCAGGTATTCCAGGGCATTGCATTTTAAGATATGTTTTTATAGCAGTTAAGAAATGTTTGATTCAAGCAGGCCTGTCTCAAAAGGCAAAGCGTTTCCAACATAAAAGCACAAGACAAGAAACAACATATTTCCATTTCTCTCATTTGTGAACACACCCTCTTTGAAATGGGATGAGAGCAGGGGAGGGATCAGAAGCGTGGCTGGAGCTGGAGGCAGCACGAGGCCATTCCTTAGAGCAGAAAGCTTGTGCAAAAGCTTCACTACAGTGTGCTGTGTCAGTGCAGACAAACCTGTGCACAGAGCACAACTGCCATCCTTCTGCAGAGGTTCTTAACGCGTCCTTTGCTTTCACTTGCTGTAATGGTTACACGATGCATAAGCAACAGAACTTTAGGGCCTAACGTTAGAAAAATTCCATGCGCTTTCAAGAGCGAGCTTACCAGCTTAAAGGCAGTGCTGTCTGTAGGGTCCCAACCGTTCCCTTACTCTTTATGGACTGCAGCAAACACTCAGGCTCACCGTGCTGGGGAGCAGTCCTGCAAGATGGGGATTAATACACAGCTCAGATGAAGTGCTAAGGAGAAAATGAATGGTGCTCCCAGCAGAACTGAAATGCAAGAAAGCTATCAGTGGAGTTTCCATATTACTTGTGTAGGAATTACTAATATTTTGTATGCTTTGATAACTGATATAACGTTGTTCTGACTATACTTTTCGTGGCACTAAACTGAGAGGCTTCTTCAGTACAGGGAATATTTGAAAGCGTGCAGGAAGTGGGAATCCTTTGAGGACCGGAGTTGCTTAGGGTCGATCAGTGCAGAGCTCTGGTACCTGAGTAGCAGCCAGAAGTGCTCCATGCACTTGTTCTTCTCTTGGGAGCATCGAGGGAAGCTGCTGCATCTGTCAGTTGTTCTCCGAGTGGTTGTGCACAGGGTGATGCATTTTGATGGCGAGTGCCCTGCTCTGTGTCCAGCAATGTTTCTGCCAGGAAATGTATAAATGCCACTGTTCAAGTTTGCAATATTTTCCACAGAGCTGGTTGCCTGTATTTCTAAAACATGAATCCAAAGGCTAATTTCTAAAAGGCAAGGAATGTTCAGAGGGGTTATATGACATCTATTTTTTTTTTTTTCTTGCAAACAGGAAAAAATTCCCTAGAAGTCAGCAATCTCTAGTTTAGTGTGGCTCTGCAACAGTCTTTTGAAAGATAAAAAAGAGCAGAAGCCCTCAGAAATATTGTTAAGGGGGGAATTTGGCTAATTTATTAGAAAAATTATATGATGTGGTTGCCAGCAGTATCTGGTAACCAGAATCTGTAACCCAGAGGGTGATTTCCAGCTCTATATTTCTTCTTGTACTTGTGCAATAAATATAATTTTCCCAAGCCTTTGTGAAGCTGACACTTCTAAGTTCATCACCAGTGATATTTGCTACATGGAAGCCAACAGCAAGAGGGGTGAGACTGGAAGAATTCCGTACCATGTGTTTGTACACTCAGATCTCATGACTAGATGAGATGCTTTCTATTAGAAACTCATCACTGAAAAATTGTCCCCAATAGGATCATGTGATTAAGCTAAAATTAAAATGCAATTAAGAAATCAAAAGCTGACAGTGGATGTAAGTATGTGCACTGCATGGCTGTAGTTCCAGACTCAGCGTAGCCAGCACGGTACAGCTGCAGCCAAATGCTTTGATGGAAAGGCGTGGGGAGAAAGGGCCTGGAGGAGCTCTGGTTGTGACTTAAGAAGAAAAATGATGAGTGTGAATTCAGCTGTGTTTGCGTGCAACAGAATGTTACTTATGGAGTGATGCTATGATAGCTGTACTTTGAAACACAGCCCCCAACTTACAAGACGTGCCACAGTATGGAGCAGCACTCAGCTATGAACCATGGAATCACAGGATGGTTGGAGCTGGAAGGGACCCTAAAGGCCGTCTGGTGCCACCCCACAGCTCCATCAGTGCTCACAGCCCATCCCCTGACCTCGGCTGTCTGCAGGGATGGGGCACCACCGCCTCTATGGGCAACCTGTGCCACTGCCTCACTGCTTGTAGTGTAAAAATTTCTTCATAATATCCAGTCTAAATCTTTTAGCCTGAAACCATTTTCCCTTTCCTATCCCAACAGACCCTGATAAAGAGTCTGTCCCCATCTTACAGCCCCTTTAGACTCCCATACCGCCTGGAAAAGGCCCTGTTGGAGGAGAAGGATTAACATCACAGAGTTAGGAGGGGCAGGGCTCAGTGACAGCGAATCCCCCCTGCAGCCCCTCAGCCCCTTCGCTGCATTTCCTGGTTGTTATGATGTTAATTGTGTCAATTCCACCCCCAGGTCACAGCAGCAGTGTGTGGGTGCAAGCAGGGTGCCGCCAGCCTCACACACACAGCATGGCAGGACCAGGGGCAGCCCCACCTGCACAAAGCCAGACCCCCTCCCAACAGCACACCAAGATCACAAACGGTTCGAAGCAGCAATTCTCTGTTGCCACCTCTGCCCATTGTGTGATCTGAGGTTGGGGATGACCCCGGGTGTGGGAGCCTGGCGGTGGCCTGGTGCCAGGCTGAGGCCCGGTGCCACACGTGGGCTGCATGAGGAATCCCTTCTGTGGCGTTTTTTGCATTCCGAAGCCGCGGCAATCGTCTTATTTAACTTTTATAGTTGAAATGAAGAGACTTCTCAGCTGTGAAGAAGCCTGGGGAAATGTACACCGTAAACGGCGATGGGGAAAGCTGTGATCCAATCATGGGGTTTGACCATTTCTATAGGAATCTGTGTTCCAAAGCAGAGCAAAGGGCATCAAAGCCATCTTTTGTCAACAATTGCATTTGGGTTTGGCGCTCAGAAGGATAAGAATAAGAGGTTCCTACATTAGTAAAACAGGGAAGAGCTTAAGGAGACGGCGAGGATTGGTGTCCAAGCCCTCTCAGCACAGCGGGGCCTTTCACAGCATGCAAATATATCGCTGCTCCAGATCAAAAGGAGCGAAGTGAGTCAGCTTCTATCGCAGGCTCTGGGCTTTCGCAGTGCCCATGCTGCATCCAGGCCTGTCCCCCCCCCAGGGCTGTGCCTGGGGCTCTTGAGCTGCGGGGAGAGCAGCACTGACCGACACACGTCCAGAGGAGCAGAAGGGCAACCCAGAGCCACGACGGAGCTCATGGTGTCAGTGTTAAATAACACCGCTCAGTTGAGGGGGGCAGGACTCGTTCCAGCACTATTAATACAGCCCCTATTTATACGCCTGGGTTCCTGCAAGCGCCACAGCAGAGCTACAGCTGCAGAGCTAAAATGGAATAAATGTCAGCCCCTGGGGAGAACGTGATCCTTTCAGCCATCGTGAGGGAAAGCAGGCAGCGAAAGGACAGAATAAGGGACAGTATTCAGAGCCGGGAACTGATCGCAGCACCCTGAGAGCGCAGCCGGTGGGCAGAGCCAGCAGCAACCTCCCTGCAGCAGCATTCCGTGCCAGAGACGCACGCTCAGCGTCAGCACAGCACCTACGGATACCGGCAGAGGGAGGCAGGAATTGGAGCTGCTGTCCGCTGATCCGGTGCCAGGTGTGACTCAGGACAAAGGGCAAAAGCCTGAAAGGAAGTTTGGGGTTTTTTTTTTTAAGTGCATCGTCTGCTGGACTGGAAAGATGATGGAGAGCACAGGAGGGCCGTATCTGAACACCGCGGCTGTGACATCTCCAGTGGGAATAGTTCGTTTGCTGCAGATGATGTTTGGATGCACCACGTTCAGCCTGGTGGCCCACCAGGGGGGATTCAGCGCAGCATACGGCACTTTCTGCATGTTTGTCTGGACCTTCTGCTTTGCCGTCACCGTCTTTATCATCACCTGCGAGTTCACGCACCTGCACAGCTGTCTGAGCATCTCCTGGGGAAACTTCACAGCTGCGTTCGCCATGCTCGCCACCCTCATGTCGGTCACAGCGGCGGTGATTTACCCGCTCTACTTCGTGCAGCTCAGCTGCTACCCCATCACCTGCGAGGTGAGAGACTTCCGCATAGCGGCCAGCGTCTTCGCCGGCCTCGTGTTCGTTGTGTACGGCGCGGAGGTGTTCTTGACCAGGGCCAAACCAGGACAGGTCACCAGCTACATGGCCACCGTCTCTGGGCTCCTGAAGATCGTACAGGCCTTTGTGGCCTGCATCATCTTTGGGGCGCTGGTGAACGACAGCCAGTATAGCAAATACGTGGCCACGCAGTGGTGCGTGGCCGTTTACAGCTTCTGCTTTATGGTCACGGTGGTGGTGGTCGCCTTCAGCGTCACAGGTAAGACCGCCCAGCTGTGCTTCCCCTTCGAGCGCTCTGTGGTTGTCTACACTTTTGGGGCCGTCCTGCTGTACGTGAGCGCGGCCGTCATCTGGCCGGTGTTCTGCTTTGACAGCAAGTACGGCTCCCCGCAGCGCCCCAGCGCCTGCGCTAAGGGCAGGTGCCCCTGGGACAGCCAGCTGGTGGTGGCCATCTTCACCTACGTCAACCTGCTGCTCTACGTGGTAGACCTGGCGTACTCCCAGCGCATCCGCTTCGTATCCCACATCTGAGGCCCAGCTCTGCCCCGGCTCCGGCAGCAGCAGCGGGAGATGGGATGCAGTGAGGATGGGCACCGACTGGGCCAGGAACCAGAACTCATCGCCAAGGGCCCACAGTCACAGCCCGCAGTGGGTCAGCTGCCCACCCCCATCAGTCGGCATTTGCTTCGGCCACCTGGTGCCAGAGTGAAGAAATTCTGCAGTCTGAAGTATGCAAAATGGCCTCTCATCTCCAGAAGGCAAAAAATGCTTGCTGCAATAGTGGGTCTGTAAGCTGCTGGAATGCTGAGCCAAATATTAGGAAAGACACCAAAGATTTTGAAACTGTTACCAACACTTAACTATAATCAAGTGACTACCCAGGAAGTGGGAAAGTTAAAAGCTGCATCAAGGAACAGCAGTTCCAGAGACGAAAAACAATGCTGGAGTTTGGGTTAGTCTGGGCTGTGTGGTGAGACATGAAATACTTGCAAATGTGGGAAATTCCAGTCAGGATGTTTCTGAGAAGAACATCATAGCTGTGATATTATTTTGATGATTTCCTTTCCCTCTGCTCCCCTGTTTAGCACAGAAAAAGAATATCCCAAGCACGCACCTCGAGGGGGAGCACAGGGTATTCTGTTTAGCAAACACCAAGTCTGTACAGGAATGAACACTTGTGAAACTGGAGTTCTATTGCCAAGAAATGGTGCAGAATAGACCCAAATTGCAAAGCAACCGCAACCAGACGTTCTTGCTTGGACAGGACCAGAGGGAACCTCAGCACCTGCGCTGCTCATGTGTCATTGCTTCTTTATACTGATATCAGGATGATTTTCCTGGAAGTTTAAAGCTAAGTTTTGGGGGTGGAGGTGGGGATGAAGGGTATGCAAAGATGAATCAATGTCACAGCCCTGCATAACGACTGAACTTGTAGGGAAAATCCTTGCATGTAATGCTAACAAACGGGGGGTGCTGGCTCAGAGCAGATCGGGTTCTGGGATTCCTGAGCTCTCTGTGTCACACACCAGCTGTGCTCCTCCGACCCATCCCTGACAAAACACCCAAAAAAGTCCCACATAGCATGGCTCAGGTTTCCGGCTTAGCTGAACAACTCCTCACTCGCCATCAGGCAGACACTAAAGCAGCCCGAGTTCTCATGCAGAGCAGATAGATTGGATTCAAATCCAGAAGCAGCTGATGGACAGAAGCGAGATTTATTTTTTAAGCAAATTAAAATAAAGCTGAATGGCAGCCTTGCAGACTACACCTACAGAGGTTTGTGTCCTTTCCCTTTGTGCAGCTTTCATGTCAGCAGCCAGAGCCCTTCTGCTTTCCAGCGCAAAGCACGGCTCAGTTCGTGTTGATGCACAAAGCCTGCATGGCACAGGCCGCCAGCACTTCTGGATGACATTCTTTGTAGCAGACTCACTCAGGAAAAAGGAAGGAAATATATTTTTCATTATTGCCTTGTGTGGGGTTTGAAGAGCAAAGAAAAAAATGTCCATTGGGAGAGGTTGCGTTGCACAATACTACTACTCTAAGGACCTTCAGCTGGAACCATTAGCCCATGAAACAAGCGTTTGTATCTATTGGAAAGGGAACGTGCCATGCAGCCTTCCAAGGGCTCTTTTCTCTTCCACAAGTTCCCATTAAGGCAGGAAATTTGGAAGATGATGGCTGAGCAAGAGGCTGGCCGGCTTATCCAAGGGCAGAGCTTTGTGCTATCCAGTATAGGTATAAAAAGGGACACGAGGGAGCTTTATTTCATGCAAGTCAAGCAAAATCAAGTGTTGTACCAGTAAGAAATGCTGTTTGGATGAGAAATCCGTTTGTATTAGAGCAGGCAGTGTTACCAACAGAGCCACTGCATGCCAAAGGATCCCCGAGCCTTTAAGATGCATTCTTTTCAACCCGGTTAACCTGGACAAATTAAGCCGTGTAACACTTGGAAATGTATTTTGTTGTTGATGTGATGGAGTGCAAAAAATCAAACAGGTGACTTGAATAGGTGATGACCTGGGGGGCTGCTGGTGCCCAGCAGATGCCGCCAAATCCCACATGAAATCTGCTGGAAGTTCCTCTGCTCCATAGCACCTTTTTTGTTGTTTTTCCCCTTTTTTCCCCTTTTTTTTTTGCTTGCTTCTCTTGCTGTGCAGGTTTCGCACTGAGCAGTGAGCAGAAACGTGGTATAAATCTGAATGGCACCAAGTGGCACCACTGGGGGGTGGGGGGGGGCATAACGTGAGGCCGAAGGGAAACCATTGGGGCAACGTTTGGTGCCTCAACGATGACGAGGAAATGGGACGTAAGGTGGAAATGATGATAGCACGGAGTGGAGGAGTGGAAAGGGAAGCATTGCCAAGAACAGCCTGTTCAGATTCAGCCCTCTCATCTGTCAGCCAAGGGCTGAGCAAAAATGTTCGCATGGTCAAAATGGCAAAAAAAAATGAAGATTGTGTGGACAACAATTCGCTCTTTTAGGGGGAAAAAAAAAAAAAAAGCAATCCTCGTGCTTCGGTGGTTAAAAACCCTCAAACCATTGGAAAGAATGAGATTGCCCAATCCTGGACACAGAACACCCCGTATCTGCTTAATGTGATTTTAACAACCGGCCCTGTCGTGATCCAGTTAATTAAAAAGCCCTTTATTTCCAGAGCTCGTCCTCCTTAATTAGCAAATGATGACGGAGGAACTCAGCACGGAGGCGTCCCGAGATGGCGCTGTGCTGCACCGACACGTACGTGCGTGCATTTAAGGCCCGGCTCTGTGCTCGCGCCCCGGTCCCACAATTACACATCAAAAAACGAGACACGGAACGCAAACAAGAACAAAATCCCCCAGGACGGGGAGCGCCGCCCCTCCTCGCCCCGCGCCCACCGCCGCCCCAGCGCAGGGCGGGACCCGAAGCTTCCAGAAGGGACCGCGCTCCGCGCGCGGCTGCGGCGGGACGAGAGCGCCCCCTGGCGGCTCGGAGCTGAGAGACAGCGGTCGGCCCCGGGCGGTCCGCGTAGGCGGTGAATGATGCAACACCCGAAGCGAGTTGCACCAATCGCTGGCGAGAGCTCAGCCGGAGGCTCCGCCCCTCGCCCTTGAGAGGCGGAGAGCCGGCGTGGCTCCGCCCCTCAGTTCGTCGATTGGCTGCGCGCCTCCGCACCGCCCCAATGCGCCGCGTCACCGCCTCTCTGAGCGGAGCGCGGCCACGTGGACGGCGGCGCGGTTGCAGGTGGGCTTTGGTCGCTCCGCACCGCACCGCATCATGAGCGTGGGATTCATCGGGGCCGGGCAGCTCGCCTTCGCCCTGGCCCGGGGCTTCACGGCGGCAGGTGGGTGCGGGGCCGGGGGGCGTGGCAAGGTGTCCTGCGAGGTGCCCGGGCTGAGTATTGCTTTGTCCGCAGGGATCCTGGCAGCGCACAAGATCACGGCGAGCTCTCCGGACACCGAGCTGCCCACCGTCAGCGGGCTGCGGGTGAGTGCGGGCGGCTGGGCGCTGCTCTCGATCGGCAGCCCTGAGCCACAGCCGTCGCTTCTCTCTCCCGCTGCAGAAAATGGGCGTGAACTTCACTGTGAGCAACAAGGACACGGTGAAGAGCAGCGACGTTCTCTTTCTGGCCGTGAAGCCCCCCATCATCCCCTTCATCCTGGACGAGGTGGGGCCCGACATCGAAGAGCGTCACATCGTGGTCTCCTGCGCTGCCGGCGTCACCATCAGCTCCATCGAGAAGGTGAGGGCCGGGCGGTGCTGAGCTGTGCAGGGCCATCAGGACAGCAGAGCGCTGGAAGTGGACTCAAACCTGACCCCAGCACTGCCTGCGGTCCCCAGCACAGCACTGTGCTGTGCCCAGCTGGCTGCTTTGGGCCGCCTTTGCCCCATCAGAATAAGCTGCAGTGCTCCTCATGGAGGCTTTTTTATTACATGAAATGCTATCAGATCGCTTTTTCTCTCCGCGTGAGAAGAGGTGGGTCTTCTCCTGTGAATTTCTGCAGACTCTGTGCTCAGTATCTGCAGGAGCTGTTTTGGTGCCGATGGGGCAGCTGTGGAGGATATTGTTCCCCACGGCGGCTCTGCTCAGTGTTCTGTTTGGTGCTGTGACTAAAGATTTCACATTTAAGTTTTGCCCACTTTGACTTAAAGCGGGGAATTTGGTAGACAGGAATCTCTCTGTTCCTCTGCTTGCGCTGCTCCTGTCCCTTGGGAGCCCCTTCCTGTTTGAAATGCCAAAAATGCACTAAAGCTCTCTTTTTTTTTCCTTCTTTCTCTCTATCTTCAATAATTTTCTGCCCTAAGAAACTCTCTGCCTTCTGCCCTGCACCAAAAGTGATCAGGTGCATGACCAACACCCCTGTGATTGTCCGAGAAGGTGCCACAGTCTATGCTACTGGGACTCATGCAGATGTGGAGGATGGGAAGCTGTTGGAACAACTTATGGCCAGCGTAGGCTTCTGCACCGAGGTTGAAGAGGACCTGATAGATGCTGTAACAGGGCTCAGTGGCAGTGGCCCTGCGTATGTATGTGCTGCTTTCTCAGTTCATGAAAATGCTGGGAACACTGGTGGGCTTTGCATGCACTGAAAGTCTGTGCACATTCAGTGTGTGTTCTCTTGTTTTTCTCATCACTGACATTCGTGATGGGACATGTAATCCAGGTATCCAGTTTATAACCAGTGTGGGTCAACAACAAAAGTCTATTACCAGTTGGATGAGTCTGAAGTCCATAGCCAGTGTGCAGTATCCACGTCTGTGTTGCAAAATCTGGGCCTGTTGTTAGGATGACCTAGAAGCTGAATTTCTTCCATTCTCCCTACAACTCAGCTGGAGCTGGTGGGAGAGAAGCGTGGCATGGCATCAATGCAGTAAAGGGGCTGACTTTTGTCAAGTCTTTGTAAGTGATAGGAGTCACAATGTGATCCTAGAGCTGTGGATTTTGCCTTCTGTAAGAACACTGGTCTCAGAATAGAGACTTTCAGTCACTTTTTTTCCTCTGTCTGATCTCAGGCATTCACTGCCCTGGATGCTCTGGCGGATGGAGGTGTGAAAATGGGGCTTCCCCGTAGGCTGGCTGTTCGGCTCGGAGCCCAGGCTTTGCTGGTCAGTATTGCTTCCTCCAAAATGCTCTTGAGACTCTGCCTGCTCTGTGCAGAACGTTCTGCACATCATAGTTTTAAATGATTTCAGTCCATTTACTGAATGTATTTAAATATACATTTGGTTTGAATGCACACAGGTTCCTGGTGAGGAGACGTAGGAAGTGCCTGCAACAATCTGCTGGTGCTGGTGGTGTGATGGGGGTTGGGCCTGGGGAGCCATGTCTCCTGTACAGGCTTTTCCAGCTCTGAAAAGTGTTTTGGCAGCCTGCTAATGGCCATTGGGCAGGAGACCAGTTTTGCCCTTTGTGACCCTTTAGGTGCTGCTCTAAGCAATGAAGAACAGGAGTATCTGGCAGAGGGTTTCCTCAGTCAGAGTTTTGATTGTTGTTTTCTATTCTTCACCACAGGGCGCTGCAAAAATGCTGTTGGAATCAGAGCAGCACCCAGGTCAGCTGAAGGACAACGTCTGCTCCCCTGGGGGAGCCACCATTCATGCCCTGCACTTCCTGGAGAGCGGAGGCTTTCGCTCACTGCTCATCAATGCTGTGGAGGCTTCTTGTATCCGGACAAGGTGGGCACTGAGAAATCCTTAAGAGCCACCAACACTTGTCTCTTCTTCTATTTCTTACCATCTCTCTCTTCTACCACCCTATGGCAGGCAGCTGCAGCATTTGGCAGACAAGGAGAAGATCTCCCCAGCAGCCATAAAGAAGACTTTGTTGGATAAGGTGAAGCTGGAGTCTCCTTCTCTGTCTGTGGCATCTGCCAGCAAAGTCAGTCTGTTCAACAGTAAGAACCCCAGCAGCAAGAAGGACTGAGCAGGCTGCTGTACTGCTGTTCTCTGGCTGTGCTGACCATCAGTTTCCTCCATTCCCTTTTTTTTTTTTGACCAAGGAAAACGTCCACACTGAATGTTGATGTTCTCCATACCTGACTCTTTGCTTGCAGCAGCTGTGGGGCAGCACAGAGCTGCTCACTGTGGGCATGGGTAACACAATACTCAGCTTTGTCATGGGCACCATTTGCCGGAAGCCTTGGATGCTTCCAGAAGTAAGGTAGCATTTATTGTGTCCCGTGTAGAAACGGTTTATGGCAGGGTTTTTGAAAACTTTCCAAATGCTTTTTAGTCTCAAAGGTTTGGGTCAGGTCTGGATCCCTCTTTCCCCATCTTGCATCTGCTTTCAGAGCTCATCTCTTGTTGTTTTTCTTAGCTAGAGCAGGTGCTATCACACAAATGCAGTGCTGTGCACTGAGGCTGGGTTCTAATACGCTTCTCACCAGGGACCAAAGTGCCTCTGCCTCATTTCCCATCCACTTTGACTTTAAAAGAGGGTTAATGTGAACCCCTCAGCCACGCTCCTTTTCATTCAGGTGCAGCCTTGGCAATCATCCCCAGAACAGCAGCTTTCTGTGGCTTCTTTACAGAGTTCCATCTTCTTCCAGAGTCCTGTCCCAAACCAAGAAGCAGCACCCAGTGTTCACACTGCCCCAGTAACTGCTACTGGGCTGCAGCGGGAGCTATGGGGGATGGAAGGGATTTGGGTGGATCTCTGTGTCCCCCTGTTCTGCCTTGAGGTACGCTGTGGGAGCACTGGTAGAAAGAAGGCACTTAAGAGGAGCTCACTGCATCCTTAGGAACCCGGGGCATCTGTGTGTGTGGTGCAAGAAAAGCGTCTGGAATTCAACGCAGAGGCTGCCAAAGGTGCTAGCACTGCCTGCGCGGTTTTATGTTAGGCAATAGCAGGGCAAGGCCCTGTAGGTGTGACATGGCTGCTGCTCTTCCTGGTCCTTGAATAAACCGTTCCTCTGACGGACTCGTGTGGCTGTATTTTGGTGGGTGCGGCTCCGTGCCGCTGCGTCCCCGCAGTCCGGCACCGAGCTCCCACCCGGCTCAGCTCCGCCGTCCCCTCGGTCTTGAGGCGGTCGGGGGCCGCACCGCGGAGCCGCGCCGGGCATCGGCCGATGAAAGAGAAGCGCCGGGGGCGAAGCGGTGCGAGGCGGAACAAAGGCCGAAAGCAGCGGAGCGCCCAGCGCTGCCCGCCGGCTGTGCGGCGGGTGTCCAGACCTCGCGGTGCTCCGGCCGCTGCCCAGCGCTCCTCCTTCGGACCGCGCTTTCTCCGCGACGCAGCCCGGCCTCCTCGCCATTCGGCTACGGCGCTCCCTCCCGGCCCGGCCCGGCCCGGCCCCGCTCCGCTCCATCCCCGGCCCCGCCGCCCCTTTAAGTCGCCGCCCCGCCCTCCTCGCCCCGCCGCCTCCGACAGAAGCGCGCGTCCCCCTTAAGGCGCGGGGCGGTTGCGCCGGGCGCTTCATGAATGGAGCCACGTGACCCAAACATCACGTGACGCGTCCGTGAGCGGCGGCGGCTCGCGGCGTCCCGGTCCCTGCAGCGCGGCCTCTCCGCCCCGCCCGGCTCCGGCCCCGCCGGCTCCGTCAGGAGGTGACCGCAGCGAGCGCGGGCGGTGAGGGGCGCGCGGCGGCGGCGGCGGCGCCGGAGGGAGGAGGCGCGGCGCGGGCGGCGGGCGCGGCCCTGGCACCGGGCGGGGCGGGGCGGCGGGCGCGGCGGGCCGGTCCCCGGGGGCGGGGCGGGGCGGCCGCCGCTGACTCACGGCGGGGGCTCCGGGGCCGCGGCTTCCGCTCGTTTCGCGGCGCTCCCGGCCCGGTCCCCGCGCCGCGGCCGAGCAACAGGTGCGCGGGGCCCCGCCGCTCCGCCCGCCCTGCGCTCCCCCCGGTGTCCCGGCGGGCGTTGGGGCCGCGAAGGCCGAGGCCTCGGCGCGGCGCTTCCCGAGGGTTCCCCGCCGCGGGGCTCGGGCCGCTCCGCTCCTCCCGCGCTGAGCCCTCCCGTCACCGCGGCGGTGGCGGCTGCGGGGTCACCGGGGGTCTCGCGGGAGGGGCGGCGGTGTCGCTCTGACGCCGGGCAACGGGGGAAAGTCCGGGCCGTTTGAGTTCCGGGAGGGCTGCGTGAGGCCGTTTGTGCGCGCGTAGAAAAAAACAACCGCGGATAAACGGAACGGGGATCCCGCACCGGTGGGGGGAGGAGAGCTCCGCGCCCGCCCTGCCCCGCACCCCGGCGACGTCACCGTGTTTACAGTGCGCGCGTGGCGCGGCGCCGCGCTGGGGATCGGGGAGCGAACGGGGAACCGGGAAAGGGCCCCGCGCGGTGCGCTCCGTGTTGGGGGGGAATTGGCTGCGGCCGTGCTGAGCTCAGTGCTTTTGAGCGCCGAGGAAATGTGTTGAGGCGGCATTTTCTTCGCTGCAGTCATCGCGTTTGGCACTTTTCAGTGCGATCTTTCTTCGGGAACCTCTCAAAAGCAGAGAAATCAGCGGTCTGCAGAGCCGGGCTGTGTCTGGTTTCAGTGTCCTTCGGGTCAGCTGCCTTCTACACCCCCCACATCACACACACTCACACACACACACCCACCCACCCACTCCACCCCCGTGCTGCCAGTGCCGTGCTGTGTCTCTGGAAGGGGATGGGGGGGTCCAAACTGGTGCTGCTTTCAGGCACAGCCCCGTCCCAGAGCCACTCCCAGAACACTGCACACACTGCCCGGTTCCTCGGGTACAGACACTGCAGCCCTCGTGTCCGACAGAAGTGATGTTGTGATTCAGGATTGGGGAGCACTCTTCTGACCCCATCGCAGCTCCCTGGGTCCCTGCACTCATTCCAGCCATGTCTGTCCACCAGCTCCCTCACATTTCTGCGCTTGCTCTGCACAGCAGCTCTTGTTGGCCCGTCCTTTTGTGTCTGTATCTGTGGGTTTATGTATTTTTCTTAGCAGAAATGACAGTGTGAGGTGCAGAGTGAGCATGGATTCTGAGGTCAGGGCTGTGTGATCTCCCTGCCCTGCTCTGCACCCCGAGGAGCTCTACCCTCCTGCCCAGCCTGATGCAGTGTTTATTTCTTCAGCTCTGCTGTCATGAAGGAAGTTTGAGTATTTCTCAGCAGCAGGGAATCATCCAGCCCTGTGGGACACACATTTCTGCAGCCATACCGACCCCAGTGTGCAGTCAGAGGGTTCTGCAGGGCCGGTGTTATGCCTCTCCCCAGATATTCTCTTCCTTCTGCCCCTTTTTCCAGCGGCCATTTTGTTTGCTGGGGTGTGGGGGGGGAGGAAACAGAGGAAAGAAAGAGAAATAATGGCATGAGAAAGTGCAGAACTGATTTCAGGAGGCAGCAGTCTGCGTGTGCTCCCCCCACTGCAGCCACCTCCCTTGGTGGCAAAGTGACCCTTATGGCCGCGCTGTCAGGTTGTCACAGACATCGTGCTGCAAGGAACATTGTCCTCTGGGTATAAATAGCCACCTCCTGGCAGGCTCTGGCCTTGGGAACATCTGAATTGTGCTCCTCTGCTCCGTGTCCTGCAGAACGCTGATCCCGCTCACCTCTAGCAGTCAGAGCCGGGCGCATTGCGGGAGCCTGAGCTGCAGCTGCTGGAGGAGCAAAAATCCGTATTTGCTGACTGTACAGCTGGGTCTTGGCTGCAACTCTGCCTCTTACGTCTAGCAAACAAAAGAGCAGTGAACAGAATTGCCGTTGGCTGGCACGGAAGGTACAAAGGTGCTCACAGACTGCACCTGCACGGAGCAGAGCCTTGCTGCAGCAGGCAGCGCCTGGCTGTGTGGGACAGACGTGGCTGCTGAGGATTCAGTTTGTTGGGGTGCAGTGACATTCTGACCTGAGGTGTGAGGGGAGGAGGTGCATAGGGACAGGAGCCCAGGTATGCCTCTGTATGAAGACAGCCCCAGGAGCTGCTGTTATCGATCTGGCATGCTGTCCTCCCTGGCAGTGAAGGAGTCTGCTCCCCTCCGGTTTCAGCCTCCCTTGGTCTTTGTTTTCTTATCTCTCAGCTCTGAAGATAAGGAAGGGGGAAGGTGGTGCTGTCCTGGCTTTGCTGGGGCTGATAGGGACTGCCTCAATGGGAAATGTGTGTGGCTGCAGGTCAGCTTTGGGTGGCAGGAGCAGGGAGGGCTGTTGAGTTGTTCTCAGATCGGCAAAGGGATTCCTGTGAGGCCTGGCACCGAGCCATGGGTTTGGGCTGCTTGTCCTCCCCACAGGAAGAGTTGGATGCAGAACTCAGACTGTAACCCAGCTGTGCTGGCTTTGCTGGGTTAACACCCACAGTTTGGAGAAGAATGAGTGTGGCGGCGGTGTTCAGCACCTAGCAGGTGCACCGTGCAGGTGAAGCTGTTCCCTTCCACTCACTTCCAGTGATGTGCTCCTGGACCGTGCCAGGCTGTGTCCTTGGGAGCATCATGGGTCTGGCAGGACTCGCGCTGGGCAGCTCTGGCTGTGCTGGGCAGCAGGTGTGTGGGGCTGTGCTGTGCTCAGGGGCTGTGAGGATGCAGCTGGGAGCAGAGGCGCGGGCTGCTGGCATGCTGAGTCAGCGTGACTGGCCCTGAGCAGGCGTGCTCCGGACCTGGCTGCTGCTGCCAGGCTATTTTTAAAAATGTGGCTTCCGTGTATTCTGGCTCCTCCTAGTTTTTTAATTTCCCCCCCCTACACCCCAAACAAAAAACAGCATTGCTACAAGTCTCCGTGGTCGGAGGGCTGTGGAAAGGCAGCAGTTTCTGCTCAGGGACAGAATCTGTTGCTGTGCTGTGAGTCCGATGCAGTCGGGCTGAGCGCTGCCTGGGGAGGGCAGTGGGAGTGCCCCAGCACGGGGTGTTGCTGCGGGGCTCCACGCAGCGCCTCTGGCACTGCTGAGAACTAACCCAGGAACTAACCTGACCTCCTTCCCTTCCAGAGCCTGACTGACGTGGCTGCCGTGTTATGACGACCCCCAACAAAGGAAACAAGGCCTTGAAGGTAAAGCAGCAGGTGGAGGACGGGGGGTGCGGGCGGCTGCTCGAGGCTTCAGACTGCACACCGCCTTCTCTTCTCACAGGTGAAGCGGGAGCCAGGCGAGAATGGGACCAGCCTGACAGATGAGGAGCTGGTGACCATGTCTGTGCGGGAGCTGAACCAGCATCTGCGGGGCCTGTCCAAGGAGGAGATCATCCAGCTGAAGCAGCGTCGGCGCACGCTGAAGAACCGAGGCTACGCGGCCAGCTGCAGGGTCAAGCGCGTTACCCAGAAGGAGGAACTGGAGAAGCAGAAGGCAGAGCTGCAGCAGGAGGTGGAGAAGCTGGCCTCTGAGAACGCCAGCATGAAAATGGAACTCGATGCTCTCCGCTCCAAATATGAGGCACTCCAGAACTTCGCCAGAACCGTGGCCCGGAGCCCTGTCACCCCCGTGCGGGGCCCTCTCACCTCCAGCATGGGGCCCCTCGTCCCTGGCAAGGTCGCTACCACTAGTGTCATCACAATAGTGAAATCCAAAACGGACGCCCGGTCTTAGTGAAGCGAGTGTTGCCTGAGCTTGTCTGTGCAGGGCAATTAGGCACAAAACCAGCCTGGAATCCCCAAAGCACAAACCCTCCCTACACGGGTCAGGGTTCCTTCTACTTGGCCCAGGACTGGCCTGCTGATCGCTCTGGTTTTGTTTTGTTGTGTTCAGATTGGTATGAGCAGTGGTGATGCATCCCTTGTCCTGTGCAGACAGCACCTCCCACCCAGCGGTCTGTAGCCCTCAGCTGCCCTTGGGACAGGCTGTAAGATCTCGGTGTTCTAGCCAAAGGAAGTCTGTGCTGCGCAGCGAGAGGCCCGGAGGGAGGCTTTCTTCCTGGAACCCCAGTTTTCAGTCACTTCCAAAGGCTTTATTTCATTACTCTTCCAGGTGGTGTATCCAGGTGCCTGACTGCCCGGCATCTGAGCCTGCTGCTTTTGTCTCATCTGGTACCTGTAGTTGCAGCTGGGGTGTTCTGTGTAATAGATGTGGTATTCATTTCTAGGTGCGCCTCTGTGCCCAAGCAGTGAGTTTCCTTCAGGCTTCCATTGCAGTAGAGTGCGGATAGCGGCGGTGGATGGGAAGATGCTGGTGTGTCCCACTGCCTCTGCCCCAGCTGAGGGGAGGGGGATGGGATGGGGTCTGCGTGGGGGGCCCAGCATCTGGGGGTGGGGGGGAGGGAGGTACCTTGCTGACTGCAGGCCGGTTTTGTGCCTAATGTGTTGCACTGAACAAGACCAAAATCACTAGTTGTTCCCGTGTTTTGAGGGTATCAAGTGTCTCTAGTGTGATGGTTTACACGACCAGTTTATGTGGTTAAATAGCCCTTTTATTTAAAGAGAAACATCGTTTTAAGAGTTATTAAATTATCTAAGTTTAAAATGAAAATCAGACAGAAGAGAGAGCGTATTTATAGTCAGCTTTTTTTATCCGAGAGGGCGAGAATATTTGGCCATAGAAATGGGGAAATATTCTCGGAGACTTTGCTAGTTAGAAGTTAATAAATAAATAATTTTAAAGTTTCTCATGAACCTCCCGCAAACTGTTTGTGGCTCCGAGGTTAGTTTTTATAAAGAGTTATCAGACTTTATTTATAAAACTTAGAAAAAGAAAAAAAAAGACAAAAAAAGAGGCAAGTCCTGTTTGATATCTTTTTGCAATTGTACCAAAAGTGACTTATTCTCGATCTTGCTGGCTCCGTTGTGTCCCCTCGTGTTGCGCTCTCTGTGCTCTCCGAGCTCCGCGTGGCGCTGTGCTGTGGTGCTGTCAGTGGCTGCCTTTGCCATGTGCTGTCGTTCTCATGCTTCTGTTGTTTTCCCTGAGCTCGAGCGAGAGGTTCGCTTGGAATCTCCCCGAATTCTCCAGGAGGATTCTGGCACACGGGCAAAGTTGCTGTTTTTCTTTAGAGGTGAAAATGAATGGCTGATGCCGCTGAGGAGTGATGCCTGCCCTGAAACGCTGCTCTGCAGAGGGGCTTTGCGGGACGTCTGCTTCTCTCTGGGTGTTGCAACTGTTGCTTCTGCACAAGCAGCTCAGGCCTCTCACTGCCCAGCCAGTGCTGACCTCGGAGTTACCTGCATGGGGGATGCGTTCCCATTGGAACTGCTCTCCTCTGGCTGAGAAGTAACACAAGGGAGAGCTATATAAGTTCAGAAGGAGACTGAGGGGATTGAAGATGGAGCTGGATGCGGATCCTGTGGTCAGAGCTCGCGCTGTGCTCATGGCTCCTCTGATGAGAGGCAGGGCTGACAGCGTTTTGGGCGGTGCAGGACCTGCACTTGTCCTGAAGCTGCAGCCTCTTGTGCTGAGCATCAGCATACTAAAGTGAGCGGTGTCTTGGTTACTTTTTTTTCCTGGTGCAGCTTCTGGCTATAGGTATTGGTAAAGGTACTTAAACTTACAGCTGTGTGACACAGCTGAAAAGCAATTTGTGGTCAGGCTCCATGTTCACATTAGGACAGACCTCCCTGCCCTCACCTCCTGAAGGACTCGATTTGATTACTGAGTTGTTCTGGAGAAGCAGGGCATGGGGATGAAGTCCATTTGATCTTTTGGGTGTCGAAAATCACCTGAGCACAGGAGACAGATAAGGATGGCACAAGTGAAGTGTGGTTTGCTATACTAGGTGTGTTTTGGTAATGAATTTCTTATGTAGCTGAACTGATGCTGTTCTTCTCTGGGCTGAAAAGCAGGTACACCTAATGAAAGCTGTAGTACAGCAGGAGAGGAGCTGATGGGATTTCTTGTTGAAAGAGGAGATCAGCTTTGCACTGACTATTTGCAGACTAAGGGAGAAGCTGTTTGGAATGCTTTTCCCTGTGAGCTTTGTGGATAAGGAGTAGGTTAGAACATCACCTCCTGGCTTCCTCCATCCAGCTCATGGGTTTTCTCCTCTCTGAACTGAGGTGTTTGTTGTTCTGCTTCCTTGCCATGCACCGGATGGGCTACTTGCTGTGCAACACTTCACACAGACTTCTAGGCTCGAGCCTTTGTCTTCCAGCTGCTGGGTGGTGTGAGGAGGAGATGAGACATGACACAGAGTCCTCTGGCTGGCTCAGGCTGTAAAACCCAACCCTGTTTCTCCTGGAACCCTGAGATCTAACCTGGCAGGAGGGCCTCCAGCTGGAGGCCTGACCTCTGCAGATCAAGCAGACAAGGTTTTGTGTGCAAAACTGTCTCCATTTGCTGGAGATTGTTGTGAGGAGGGCTCCATCAACAGAGCAGGCAATGACAGGCAGTCCCACAGCCCTGGCAATCTCGTTTCCATTGTATTCTGCACCTGATCCTTCTCTGCCTGCTGGACGGCAATTGCTGCTGCCAGTAAGAGTCTGTGCTTCCCTGGAGCAAGTGAGGAGGACAGAACAGGCATCAGCGCTGACTCCAGCAGCCATGAATGCTGTCATTTCTCCTCCTCTGCGCTGTGCTTGCTAGCTCGTGGTCCCAGCTTGCTTTGAGTGGCTGAACGCATTCGGTGAGGACGCATCTCTTTAGGGACGTGTGGGCACAAAGCTGCTGCCGTAGGGCGCCCGTGTGGTGAACCAGCTCTGCAGCTGAGATGGTTCCCCGCTCACAAAGCGCTCTGTCTGGCTCCATCCTAGAGCTGCTGGAGGGGATGTGCTCCTCTTGCGGGTGCTGCTTCCCCGTACTGGCGTGGTGTTTTTGGTTTTGTTCTCAGTGAAGTATTGGAATCCGAGTAATGTATTTCTGCGGTGTCTGAAGAATCTCCCGTCACGTTCAGGGCACGCAGTCCTCACCACCCGGCACCCGATGCCTGCGTGAGGCGGCCCTGCCCCGAGCCCATCGCTCTGCTCTCTCTCTCTCTCGTATATAGCGTTCTGGAGTGTGGCAGTTCTTGTTCCTGAGGTGCTCGTCCGTTCGGTTTCCTGCTGTGAAGGGTGTTGTGTTTTCTTTCTCCTTTCCCGGTACATTTTTGATGCAGTGGTTGGGAGGCGGGGCCCGGCCCCAGCCGCCCTCAAAGGAACCATGAAGTGTGTCCCCTGCAGCGGCCCGGCCGGGCGGGGCTTTGTGTATCGTGTGGTGAATCGTGTCGAGTGACTCCCGCGTCGTGCGGCGCCGGCGGGCAGCGCTGTCCCGGGGGAGCGGGGCGGGGAGGGCCCGAGGTCGGAGCCACCGCGCCGCCCTTCCCGGCCCGGCGGGGCGCCGCCCTCAGACGAGCACCGCCCGAGGGGCCGCGGGGCTCCGGCGGGATCCGCCGCGCTGCGGGCCGGGGCGCTGCCGGGCCCGTCCGCCGTCGTGGGGAGGGGGTGCAGCGAGGCCGCGGCTGGCGGGCGGGAGGCGGTATTTATTGCTAAGTTATTGCCCCGCGCGGCGACGGCGGGCGTTATTTATTGCTGTACATAGTGTTCGTCTGCCGGCGCGGCCGCCGTTGTTTTGTACATGACAATAAACAGCTTTCAAACACCACGGCCTGGCGCTTCCTTTGCGGCGCGGTCCGCCGCCGCTCGAGGGGGCGCTGCTCCGCACCGCGGGGCGGGAGGGGCCGGAAGCGGCGCTCGGCCGCGCTCTCCGAGCGGAAGCGGCTTCGCGCGTCCGGCGTCCGATAGCGGAAGCGGGGCGCTTCCGGGGCGATGGCGGCCGGCGGCAGCCTCAGCCGCTCGGAGCGGAAGGCGGCGGCGCGCGCCGAGATCCTTCAGCAGGAGGAGCAGCGGGACCGGCGGAGACAGGTACGGCGCGGCGCCCCTCAGCCCGCCCGCGCGGCCGGGCCGCCGTGACGCGCTGCGTGTGCCGCGCAGGTTTCCCGCATCTGGAGGAAGCCGCCGGCGGAGCGGAGCCCCGAGGAGTGTCAGGTGCTGAGCGAGAGCGAGGACATCGTCCGGGAGCTGGAGAGGCGCCGCAAGAGGCGCGAGCGGCTGCGTCGGCGGCAGGAGGAGGTGGGCGCCGGGCGGGGGCGGGCCGGGCCCGATGGGTGCGGCTCCAGGGCCGCGTCGGAGGCGCCGCGCGCCGGCGGTGCGGGGGCCGCGGCCGTAGGGAGGGGCTTTGCGCTCCGCGGTGCTGCGGGCGCTGAGCTCCCGCTGCGGGGGCAGTTGTGCGGCTGTGATGGCAGAACTGACGGTACCGCCTTCCCAGGACTGCCCCCGTCCCTCGGGGCCGCGCCCTGCTGCGCCGGTCCTCGGCCGATCTCCCTGCACCGACCTTGCTTCTTGCAGTTGCCAACCGCTTCCGAGATGCGTTTGGTTTTCTGAGTGGGCGTGCCCCCTGGAAGGGCTTATCTGCGTGTGCTGCTATCCAGAAACCTTCCCTTGGTCATAGATAATACAGATGGCAAACGCCCACATTTTCCTAGTTAGGAGACCTGATAATATTCCTTCTGATAATATTCGTCTGATGGGTCCCTGCCTAGGATGGACCCGTATCAAAATGTCCAAGGAGCTCTCTGTTCCTTCAGGCTCAGTGACATGCTGAAACTGCCCATTTGCATTTCCTAGGTATGTGATGAGCCAGAGGAGCTAAAGAGAAAGGTTGTTGAGCTGGCTGCTGCTATCCGGAACGCCAAGCACCTTGTCATCTACACAGGAGCAGGGATCAGTACGGTAGGATTCTTTGGGGGTGAGTGGCTGGAGCTTTGGGAGCTCCTTCAGGAGTGTTGCAATGTTTGAATTCTGTTTTTTGTGGATTCCAAGTGACCATGGGATATCACAGAATCATAGAATGGCCTGGGTTGAAAAGGACCACGATGATCATCTAGTTTCAACCCTCCTGCTACGTGCAGGGTCGCCAACCACCAGACCAGGCTGCCCAGAGGATATCTGGGATTCTATATTAACACTGTTGAACTACAAACCATGACCAAGATGTTAACTAATTTGCATCTTGGGATATTCCTGCTGGTCAAGAAATTCTGAGGTTGCATTACCTCTATGCAAAGAATGAGCTTCTAAAATAAGATCAGTAGTCTGTCTTCACCTGAGTCTCTTCAGCTACTTTTGCTGCAAAACCTAAAAGAAGTTATAGCTGCTTAATGAAGTCTGCATTAATAAATGATTTAGAAATAACAAGTGCTTACTGGAAGTTAAAAATGATGGTTTAAAATGATTTCTGTGGCCTCTTATGAGAATGGAAATCTGGAGCTGCCTCTTCACATTAGTCACTTTTGTCTGAACTCTGAGATGGGAACCTTATTGTTCTTCCCCTTTTCTGCAGTCTCAGCTGCTAGGGAGCATGGAGCTGGGCAGAGTGTACGAAAAAGTGTTAATGTCTTACACACTTTTTTTAAAGAACACTGAGTACAACTACCAGAAATCAGTAGAGTGTAAATAATTAAAGGTTCAAGAACTGGGTTCAGTCTGGGGAAACGGGAAGTTCCTAGGGGAGAAGAGTGTTCTGGAGGGATTTAATAGTGGTATAATTGGAGAAAATAAATACTGGAGGTGAAAATGAGAACGGCAAGGTAGGAAAAGAGCTCTCTGTAATTAGGAAAACACTAGAAAACTTTGAGTGAATGAAAAAGCAGCAGTGAATACAGTATCTCGCTGTCCTGGGTGAGGCCAGGTTGATGTGTTGGTGGACAAGAGGTAGGAACTTTCCCGTCAGGCCATGCTTTGTCTCTCTCCATAACACAGGCAGCTTCGATCCCAGACTACCGAGGCCCCAATGGCATTTGGACATTGCTGCAGAAGGGCAGGACCATCAGGTAAGGTGACTGTAGTGAACTTTTCCTTTCTCTTTCCTGGAAGGACAGTTCTGCAGCTACTCAGGAGATGAATTCTGAGCTGCCCAGCAGACAGCTGATACTGAAAAAGAGTGTTAATGGTAATTTCTTACTTCTTAAAAATTTTTTTTTGTCTCTTGTCAGTGCTACAGATCTGAGTGAGGCAGAGCCCACGCTCACCCATATGAGCATTGCTTGCCTACACAAGCATAACCTGGTAAGGTTTCTTTTTCTGTATACGGCTTGTGCTCCACTGTCACAATATAAGAAATCAGGAAAAAAGATATTTTTCACAGTACTGCATAACCATTGTTCTTAGTGAGGTGGCTACATCTGTGTAGGAACAACTGTCTGTATTTCAGTATAGCTGAGCCTTCATCAGGCCATGTCCAGACTGTGGCTCCAGCAGTTTTCTTCCCTTGTGCCTTTTTTTAATAGCTTATGTTTGCCTCCTGGTGAGGCTTTGATCTGGGGACATGGCCACAAAGTCTGCCAGGCCTAACAGAGCTGTATTTAACAGGAATCTCTCTGTTTAGTTTTCATAGAGTTCTACTCTCTCTGCTTTTCTTCTGTTAGCTCAGTATATTGAAGCAGAACTTTTTATTGCACATTGAGACGTACATGTACCTGCACTGGAATCATGCTTTCAGAGTCTTCTCTGTGTGTGTTATTTCAATGTTTTGTTCTCTTCCAGGTGCAGCATGTGGTATCTCAAAACTGTGATGGGCTGCACCTGCGAAGTGGGTTACCTCGATCAGCAATATCTGAGCTTCATGGAAACATGTACATAGAGGTGAGCAGCTAGAAGAGGACAAAGGTACTGTCAGTACTGGCCTCGCAAAAAAGATAATGTTAACTGTTTCTCCCTCCCTGACTCAAGAATTAGTACAAGGGCTTCTCTCAGCTTAGTTCACATCTTTAGTTTGCCAGTTTTTTGGTGAACTAGTTGGCAAACCCCACAATTAAGTTTTCTGTACAACCTGGCAGTTTTCTCTCTATATTTGCTAGAGCCTTCTGCTTCTAAATGTTATTCTTCAGGCGTTGCCTGAAAACCCCTCCTATTGCCCAGCCAGCCTGCCCCCTGTAATGCCACTCACTTGTTGAGTGTTTCTGAATGCTTCCAAGTTAGCACCTAAACACAGATGATTCCTTCTACTGCTTCCAGGTTTGTTGTCCCCAAAAGGTGCTTTTCTCTGAGGTGTGGCTGCATCCCTGGGCTCAAATGGACCAGATGCTGACAATACAACATTTTTTCTTCCTGTGCTATAGGTCTGCACTTCATGTACACCCAACAGAGAGTATGTGCGAGTGTTTGATGTGACAGAACGCACGGCCCTGCACAAGCATCACACTGGCAGGATGTGCCACAAGTGCGGGGCACAGTTGAGAGATACAATCGTCCACTTTGGGGAGAAGGGGACACTGACACAGCCCCTGAACTGGGAAGCAGCAACAGAAGCTGCAAGCAAAGCAGATGTGATTCTTTGTCTGGGTTCCAGCTTAAAGGTAACTTTAGAGACTCGGTGAAGATTGTTAGCAGCATTCCCTCTTGGTGATACACCTTGGTGCTGAGCAGTCTCCTCCCAAACAGACAACTGTAAACTCTGGTGTCAGGATTCGCCCACCATCTGTGTGATAGTCTCTCTTCCTCCCTCTTTCCCTTCCTGGTAATACATTCCTTTTCCTCTCGCTGATATGGTTCACGGTTACGCGTGCCTTTGGCTGTGCTGATCATTTCTGTTTTGTGGCAGGTTTTGAAGAAATACCCCCGGCTTTGGTGCATGAGCAAACCTCCACCTCGTCGTCCGAAGCTGTACATCGTGAACCTCCAGGTGAGCGCCTTCCCGGTGCCGGGCTGGGAGGTGGGGTGAAGCCCCTCGCAGCGAGTGCTGCAGCACGTGTCCCCGCTGTCGCCTCGCAGTGGACGCCCAAGGACGACCTGGCTGCCCTAAAGCTGCACGGCCGCTGCGACGACGTCATGCGGCTGCTGATGGAGGAGCTGGGCCTGCAGATCCCCGGCTACGACCGGTGAGCGGGCGGGGACCGCTGCGGGGCGGGGCGGAACGGCCGCCGCGAGCCCCCCGCCCTCACCTCCTCCTCTCCGCAGGGCGCGGGACCCCATCTTCGCGCTGGCCGAGCCGCTGCGCCCCGACGAGGAGGGCACGCACTCCCGGAAGCCGGTGGCCCCGCCGCAGGGCGCCGAGCCGGCCGCGGCACCGCGGGACGAACGCCCGGCCCGGCCCGGCGGCTGGTTGGGCCGCGGCTGCGCCAAGGGCACCCGGCGCAGGAAGAGCAACTGACGGCGGGGGCGGGGCGGGGCGGAACGGAGCGCGGGGCGTCGGCTCGCCCCGACCGCCGGTGTGACGCGCCCCAAGATGGCGGCGGGGGCGGGCGCGGGGCGGGGCGGGCGGGAGGTCCCGCTCGGCGGCGGCGCCGCCGGTGACAGCGCGGCCATGCTGCGCAACGGGGCGGCGGGGGGCGGCGCGGCGGCACAGCGGCCCGTGCGCGTCTGGTGCGACGGCTGGTGAGTGCGGGCGGGAATAAAGCGAGTCGGCTGCGCCGCGCCTCCGCTCCTCTGTCACCGCCGCCGGGGGGGGGGGGGCGAGCGGGAGGGGCTGCGCGTCGGGGGCCGCGGGCGCGTTGCCGGCCGTCCCCGTGACAGCCACGGCCCGGAGCGCCGTGCGGGCGGTGGGTGTCGTGCGGGCGGTGGGCGCCGTGCGGGCGGGTGGCGGCGGGGCGCCGCACCGGGAACCGACGGCGATGGCGTTAATCACGGCGCCGCGATGGGCGGCAGGGAGACTTCGAACCCCGAGCGCCGCCGGAGGACGGTCGCCGTGCGCAGCCCCTGAGCCCGGCGCTGAGAGCCTTTGTCTTTGCAGCTATGACATGGTGCACTACGGCCACTCCAACCAGCTGCGCCAGGCGCGGGCCATGGGCGATTATCTGATCGTGGGAGTGCACACGGACGGTAAGACGGCGCTCGGCTTTGCGCCTCTCGGTGTCACCGGACGGCCGTTACACCCGTTACGCCGGCGGCGCTCGTCCCGCGGCTCCCCGGGAGCGGCAGTGCCGGCAGCCGTCGGGCGGTGCCGTTCTGCGCTTTGCTGAGCTGCGCTCGCCGCTCTTGGAGCTGCGATCCGTTCTGCCCGGTGCTGCGTGCGCACGGACCGAGAAACTCGAGCCTAGATGAGAGTGAAGCGCTCGGAATTAATTCCTGCTTCTGAGAGCGGATCTGCAGTCGGTTTATGGATGCGGCTCGCAGTGCAGAGCGAAGCCGTTGTTCAGACATCCTGCTGGGGGCTGCAGGGCCGGCAGTGCCCTTGGGAAGCAGTTTTTGGGTGTGAGGAGTCACCAACACGCTGTGCCTATAGAGGGAACCCCAACGCCTTTACCACACATTTACCACGCTTACAAATGTGATGGAATAAAAATTCCTGAACTCACTGGGCCTTCCTTGCATGTCATAAACGCCCCTCAAGCTCTCTTGCCGCAGACCGTACTTCTAACTGGGTTTTCTCTCTCTCTCTCACCCAGAGGAGATTGCCAAACATAAGGGCCCCCCCGTCTTCACGCAGGAGGAGAGGTACAAGATGGTGCAAGCCATCAAGTGGGTGGATGAGATTGCGCCTGGGGCTCCTTATGTCACCACACTGGAAACCTTGGACAAATATAACTGCGATTTCTGTGTGCACGGTGGTGAGTGATGCTCTGAGGTGGATTGGTACGAAGAAGGGCCCCGTAGGGCTCGCGTGCTCTTGGTTTTCTGGCTGCAAAGCAAGGAGCTGCCTGACTCGTGAAAGTTAACTCGTGTACAGACTGTGACAGTGCCTGTGCTGGTCTGTGCAGGTGCTCCATTCAGGGATTCTGGAGAAATGGGTTCATGGGTGTTGGGACAGCAGTGTGATTCCTTGGCTTTAAGCACCCGTTTCACTTTCAAAGATGAAACGCACTGACAGTTGTCCTGAGATTACCCTTAAAACAAGCAAGAGCTGTGCATGAAAGGAATACATTTGCACCATCTAAATGTGAAAAACGCTGTTATAAGGTTAGGTGTGCAAAACCAGAGTCATTTATGTCTGCTTATCCTGAGATGAGATCAGATCTGAAAAGCTTCGGTCTCTTGATCTAGCTGATAAGCTCCTAAAGCTCTTAGCTGACCGTGGTCAGACCTCGTTCTGCTTAGGAACATTTCTCAGCATACAGTCACTGAAGAGAGGCAGTGTTCTGGGGAAACATTCCTGCTTTTGTACTCTGTCCCTTCCTTGGACTATTCATGCTTGTTCAGTATCGGCCCCTCCTCCCTACCCTTCCAAAGGTATTTTGTTAATTTAATCGGGCACAATCTTTGCACTCTTTCTCTTATCCTTCCTCATTTGATCCCAGCAACCTCCTATTGATAAGGCAAGCATTTCATTAAACGCAAATAAATTGTTAATCTTCGATAAGATAGATACGTTTTTTTTTTTCCACGTGGACAAGATGCATTCCTTGTTAACTTAATTGCCTGTCCTGAAAGTGCGTTTGGTGTTCGTGACCCTTTGCCAGGCCTGGTGAGGGATTAGCAGAACAGAGGAGTGCCGGTGGCCTTTGCTCCAGATTCACTGCTTTGATCCCTTCTGCCAATCCTTCTGTCCTTCCAGCTGGATAGCATTCATGGATGCTGCGTTCTGGCCGGGCTGTGGTTCTGCAGAAGATAAGTTTTGAAATAGCTGGGCTTAGCATGGGAAAGTGGCAGACAGCAAACCTGCTGCTTGTTCCTCTCTCCTGGCACAGTGCTCAGTTCTGTCCCTGTGCCCCAAGGGGAGGGAGAGGGGTTTTAGGAGAGCTTTCTTGAGTGTGCCACTGCAGTTGTGTAAGGAAGACAGGAGTTACCTGTGCTGTAAACAAGGGATTAGGCTGAATGAAGCCAGCGTAGGTTTTCACTTGTTAAGTCTTTAAACTGTCATTAAAAGGAGGAGAGAAGTGGTTTCTGTAGAATGAATTGGGACCCATGCCAAAGCTGAACCAGAGTTGATTCTGGAGGAGTTGAAGGGATGTATTAATATCTTTGTAGAAGTGCCATCAGTGAGGGACCGAGCAGTGATGCGCTGTTTAACTGACTGGGGAAGAACTGTAATGTGAACTAACAGTTCAACACAGTGCTGGGGAAGTTCGTTCAGGTGCTTTTAGCACAGACGGATGGTGGCTGTTTGTTGTTACTCACAGAACAATTCAGTCATGCCTGTGGTTGGATTTGCTCGCAGGGCAATGAGCTCTTGTTTCCTGGAGTATCTAATGAACAACAGGTCAGACTGCTAGGAGGCTTTAGCACTGGGAGCATGCTTGTCCCTACAGACAGATTTATCTTTCAAGACCATTACATTTCTGTGGAGGTGTGGGACATACCCCATGTGCTGTGATGCACAATTCTAATGTAGCTGCTGTGCAGGGAGGTTTGGGGCACAGCTCTGAGGCTTTCCTCTTTCTGCAGATGACATCACCTTAACGATAGATGGCAAGGACACCTACGAGGAAGTGAAGACAGCCGGGCGATACAGGTACTGCTGTGCAGCCTCTTACCCTGAGCTGGGCAGAGTTTCTGGGAGTTCCCATCCTGGAGGGAGCTCAGATGAAGACAGCTGTGTTCAGGTCGCGCTTCAGCTTTGCTGTGAGGCGTGTCAGAGCTTTGGCTGCTTCAGCCATTTTGGCTTCCAGAAGGTGATGCAGTCCAGCAGCTGTTCGTGGTCAGCTCTGGGGGTTAGCTCTGCTGGGAAGTCTGTGCCAGGTAGGTTTTCCTCATGTCACCGACTGCTGCGGAGGCCCAGCAGACGAGTGGTGTACCTTATATCAGTAGGAAGATGTCCCTCAGGACGATTGCTGGTTTGGATAGATCAGATCTCACAGGTGTAACAGTGGTGAGAGGAAGAGGCACGTGCTTCTGTGGCATCTGCTTTATCCTTTGCTTATCTCCCTGCAGGGAATGCAAACGCACTCAAGGTGTGTCCACTACCGACCTCGTTGGCCGCATGCTGCTCATGACTAAGGCTCACCACAGCAACATAGTGAGTCACAGGGCTTTGGGTGGGAGTTTGGAGTCCAGGGCATATGTCGACTCTTGCCTTCCGCTGCTCCAAAATGGCAGTGGAGCTCCTGGGCCTGGCTCCCATATCCATGGAGAACCGGCAAGCTGGCTGTGGGCAAAACTCTCTTTGTATTTACTTAAGCCTGCCTGAAATCACAGCGTACAGCCCGTGGTGCTTTGGAAACGTGTATGGAAATAAAACTTTGATTCTCCCTTGATTGGCGTGAGCTTCAGGAATGAAAATGCTGGCTAGCCTATGGCTTCTGTGATTGTGGAGTTACAGAGTGCAGCCACATTGATCTAACAGCTCAGTGCTGCCAGAATTGGAAGTTCTTCCTTCTCACTGAGCTGCACGCTTCTGCCTTTTGCTGTCTCTGAATCTTATCAGACCTTTCTTGAGTCTCCTCAGCTCACTACCTGGTAGATGGCAAATGTAACCAAAGCAAAAACAAGGAAGCAGTGTTCTGTAGGTTGACGAATAGACTCAGTAAATGAGCAAGGCACTGAATGGATTCACTGAGAAACAGAAGGGAGGAGACAACATGGAAACGAGAATTTATAGGTAGAGGGAGGTCTTTCTTTTAGTGTGCTGAGCTGTTAGATTGGCTTAGCTGTAATAATGCAACTTCACAGCACGATGTGACACAACATCACTATCTGCAGACATCTGAGCCCATCCCTGGTGGAGAGGCTTTGGAAAAGAAGGGACACAGTCCTGCTAGGGCCTTGCATAGCCAAGAGAAGACACAGGTGTGCAATGTTATCCAGCTGTGCAGGTTGAGCAAGAACTGCTGTCGCTGTGTGATGCCAGGCTGAGGTCAGATAAGGAAGTTTCATCTGACTCATGCTGGGACACGACCCTGGTTTAGATATTAACTCCTTTGTTAGTATTTAGTGGCAGAGATCAACGATACACAGTCTGAGTGTGGACTTCCCAGCACTTCTGCCACACACAAGCGTATTTTTGATTGGATGAGCTGTGTGAGTGCTTCAACATTTTGATTCTTTATCTCCCTTCAGGATGAGGACCTAGACTATCGGAAGCACACTGACAACTTTGGGAAGGTAATGTGAGTTCTGGTCTGAGACATCTGGTTGTTGGCCTGTCTGAGAAGGATTCCAAATGTGCTTTTGGGCCTGTATTGCAGGCTTGGTTTTTCCTCTACATTTATAAGTAACCTCAGTAAATCTCTGCCACCCCCATAAAGTAGCTGCTGTAGCCAGTGAGATAGGCAGGTGTGGCTGCACAAGCTCTGCAATACTGCTGTTGTGAATGAATGATGTTTAGTGGCACCACAGAGCTCCACCTGTTGAGGCTTTGCTGTTTGGCTGGCTTGCTTGTAAAGTCTTTATTGCCACTTCCTTTGTGATGCAGGTGCCCAGAGTTCCAGCAGATGGACAGGTTCTGTGGATTCTGCTTTTAGTACTTACGCTTTTACAGGTGTTGCCTTAGGTCTAGGAAGGATTTATGTAGCAGCACATAGTTAGCATTCCATGCAGCCTGGTCTGAAGTAGCAGAGTGTTCCTGCTGGGGCTCTCTGCTGTCATGTTCAGCTCATACCCTGGGCTACTTCTAAAGAGCTGTCTGTCTTTTTTTGCCCTTTTTTTTTTTTTCCTTCTTGACTGTTATGTTGTTCCTCATTAACAACCACATGTGCCTAAAGCCTGAGCAGGTTTTCTGCTTGTTGGGGTTTTGCTGACCATGCTGAATTGTTCTCCATCATGTTACCTGTTTTAAGCAGGCTTTTGGGGGCCTGTTGCTGTACGTTAGCTGCTTCCTGGTTCTTGGATTTAGAGAAACATGTCTGGACTCTAAGCACTCTGCATGACCCCTGCCAGAAGTATACCACCTTCTGCATACTGTTGTTTATGTGGCTTGCCCTGGTTTTGGCTGAACTGTGTTTGTCAAGGCTTTTAGAGCTGTTCACATTAGGGGAGCAAAGCAAAAGCAAAGCAAAGCAGAGGCCAGGGCCAGCGACCAGAAGTGCTTCATGGTGGGGCTCAGCCTCCACCTTTTGGTTTCACTGTGTCTGGGCTCTGGCTGCTGGAGCAGAGGTGGTTCCCCTCCTACTTAGCATACTGCCCTGCCAGGTAAATGGGTAGGCTGCCCTACAGCTTGAAAAGAGCTTTTGCATAAAAGGGTTTTGGTAGTTTGTGTGTTGTGCACCTGTTCTGTCAGTAACCCTGCCTCTCCTGAAGTCCTGGTCTGCCCTGTTGCCTTCCTCCTTCCTAAGCTTTCCTCTCAGCATCTCCTTAGCTGGCTGTTGAGGGGATGATTTATGCTGTGTTTGACAGAGAGAAAGGGGCTTTGGTGAGATCACACAAACATCTGGTGCTGGGAACGCGGACAGCGCAAGCTAAGAGCTGTGATGTTTGCTTGCGAATTAAGACATAATCATGCCTGCTGCTGTATTCTGGTGCTGTGTTGTTTTGTTTTTTTTCCCAAATCCCCTCCTGGAGCCTGAAAAGGAAGCGTGTATGATGTGTGTTTTCCTAGGGACCAAAAGGTCACAGTCCTTGGACCGGTGTCTCGCAGTTCCTGCAGACATCTCAGAAGATCATCCAGTTTGCATCAGGGAAGGAACCACAGCCAGGAGACACTATCATCTACGTGGCTGGAGCCTTTGACCTGTTCCGTATCCTTGACTCTGTTTTGTCAGGAAAATGGTGTTGATCTGTTTGATGTTCTTGTATTTAAGGCACCAGAACAGGATATCTTGAGGTCTGGCTGTCTTAGACCAAATGACAGCTGTTAGAAAGCACAAGGCGTGTAGAGCAGACATTTCAGCCTTGGGACAGCATTGGAGGCATTTTGCTGGAATGCCCCAAATGGGTAGAAATTCCAGATGGAGGCAAAGTTGTGTCCATGTAAGGTAGAGCTGGAAAGATGGCTGGCTTCTGCCCAGAACCTGGGAGCCAAGGGGGAAGCAGGCAAATGTTAGTAGTTCAAAAGCAAAAAGCAATGGGGAAATAAACCCCGTGGGATTAATATGTTCTGCTGTGGTTTCCTAATGCACCTGTTTCTGGTTTCTTTTCCCCATTTTCTATGTGAGCTTCAATTCCTTAAATAGTTCTCCAGATATTGGGCATGTAGATTTCCTGGAGAAGGTTCACCAGCTGGCAGAGAGACCCTACATCATTGCTGGGCTGCACTTTGACCAGGTTTGTAATGTTCAAAGGCAGAACAGCTTGGCTGCTGTTCCTTCTGAAACAAGCAGGCTGTGCTCCAGGAGACAGGAAAGGGTTGTATTGGCTGGTACAGAATGTTTGTATTAGGAGAGAGTGAAAAGGAAGAAGTTCACGTTGTGTTGCTTCTAATTTTGACTGGTGTTTTGCCTTAGGAAGTAAATCGTTACAAAGGGAAGAACTATCCCATCATGAACATCCACGAGAGAACACTCAGTGTCTTGGCCTGTAGGGTAAGTGCTACAGCTCGGTCCCTCTGTGCTGTTCCAGAAGTTGCTGAGATGACATTCTTCGGCTAACAGTCCTGCATGAATTCTTTAGAATGTGCTGAGAAAGCAAAGACAGGAACTGATTGCTTCCGGCTACCAGAGCTGTGCTCCCAAGGGGAGTCACTTGGCTTAGCTGTCATCCCAACTAACCTGAGTCACTGAATCCATCCACATCTTCCACCAGCAGTGAAAAGGCAGAGTGCTGCTCTGCTCTATGCAGAGACATCTACATTATTGCAGAAAACCATCTCCTTTCTGCAGCAAGGAAGAAACTTCCTTGGAAAGAAACATAGGAGGAGCCAGAAATGTGTGCTGTGAGCAGTTAATATGGGGATTTGCTGTATAAAGCCTGCCAGAAAGAATCGTCCTTAGTGGAACAAAAAGATGCTGTGTGACAAGTAGTGGCTGCTGAACTCACCTTCTTCTTGGGCTCATAACTCTATAACCAGATAACCTGCTCAAGTGCTTTCTTTTGTTTAAAAACAAACAAACAAACAACCCTAATAATAATCCAAACTCTTGATCTGTTTTGTAGTATGTTTCAGAAGTGGTGATTGGAGCCCCCTATGCTGTCACTGCTGATCTGCTGGATCACTTCAAGGTGAGTCGTTGTGTATGGACGTACACAGAGATGTTGGGTTTCGATGTGCATAGAGAGCTAAAATGGCACTGGAGAGCAGCAGAGCAGTGTGTTTAGGGGAGCTCTGGCTGGAGGCTGAGCCTCCAGGTTCTGGGTGTTGATATTCCTCATGTCCCACCTCTGCTTAGTGAGTGCAGTGGCAGAGTTACTGTCACTTTCTGGAGGGATGTGATGGTGTCAGTGACTCTGTACCTCTCTTTAGGTAACTCTTGTGTGTCATGGGATGACTGAGGTGGTTCCAGACAAGGATGGTTCTGATCCATATGAGGTAAGGTGCCAACTACCACAGCCCGTGCTTCTTTGTCATGATCTGTGACAGGTATGGTTTTGTTCATGCTCCTGGGCTGAGATGTGAATGGCAGTGGTTGCTACCAGCACATCCTGGGCAGCTGCCTCTGTTTTTACCCACCCTTCAGGGATCATCCCCCTGTATCATCCACAACAGCCCCATTCTTTTAGTCACTGTTTTGCCTGTTTTCAATACCTTCTTGGCAGAATGAGAAACCTGGTGATCTTTGCTCTACGCCAATCCCTCGCTCAGCCCCTGAGTGCATTATGTTTTGCTTCCGGCAATAATTCAGTCTGTATCCAAGGAGATCAGGAGATCATCTTGTGCTGTGCCTGGCAGAGCACCCACAAGGTCTTCTAGACCCTCTGCTCAGCTGTCATTTATGGAGCTGTAAATTGGAGGTCCTGCGTGTTCCTTGCAAGACAAATCTGCTGTGTTTGTTCACAGGAACCGAAGAGACGTGGCATTTTCCAGCTCGTGGACAGTGGCAGCAATCTCACCACAGATTTAATTGTGCAAAGAATCATCAAGAACAGGTTGGCTTTCTTCAGCTCTTAGTTCTGTTTAGTCCTGCTTGTCTGAGGACTGATTGATGGGACTGAGCAGGAAGAAAGGAGTACTTAAGGCACAGAGAGGGAATCAGTGACTGTGATCCTTCCTCTTCCATAGCTTTGTTTTGGAATTTTTGGCAGGCTGCTTCAGTGTGAATTTACCAGATCATACAGGAAAAGAAATAGCTGAACTGTTCTGCATAAGAATGTGCTTCACAGCATGTTTTATTGCTTTTCCTCTTCTATCAGTAAAGATATTTCCATGCTGTCTTGTGGATTCAGCATACCGCTTCTTTGCAAGCTTTGCTCTTTTAAGCTTGAGCCCTTCACCTCCAGTGACCCCAGTTCAGATCAGTTGTCAGTTTGAATTTGGTGTTGCAGCATTAAATGGTCTGCTCAGGACAGACCAAGTGTGGAATAGCAGCGTCTTCTGCAGAGAGTGAACTGAGTGTGGTGTGAGCAGTGTGGGAGCCTAGGATTTGAGTAATGGTGGCACCCCTGGGAATCTCTCAGAGCTGGCTCTCAAATTGGAGCGTGGTGGGTCGTGCTGGGGCTTCTGAAATACTCACAGAACAAAACTGCAGAGGAGAGGGCAATACTCTCCTGTTCCAGGTGGTTTTAGTCTCCTAAAGATAAAGTCTGGATAAGACTGATGGTATTTTTTGATTGATGCAGGCTGGAGTTTGAAGCCAGGAACCAGAAGAAGGAAGCCAAAGAGCTGGCAGTATTGGAGGCCATGAAGAGACTGGAGGAGGAGAAGCATTAGACCAGCAGAGAGCTGATGCGTTGCTCACAGAACGCCGCAGCGTCACCTTCTGGAGGAGCAGGGAGCTCTTCTAGGAAGGTCTGAGCAAGGACAGTGCTGCCGGTGTGCTCAGGATGTGCTGCCCTACCCTCTCCTGCACTAATTATGCAGACGTAATGAGTTGGGATCTTGTTGCCTAGTTCTTCCTCTGTTAATCAGCCACTGTTCCCTTTCCCAGGAGAAGATTTGACAAAAGGAAAAAAAAAATAATGTTTTTAATTATAACTAACGTTTTAACATGTTGATGTGCTTTTACTTTCTGCCATTTCTGGCTTTTAGAAGATTGGAAATGGAGCAGCTGCTCAGGCCTCTCCTGCCCCCATCCACGTTCTGCTGTCCTGATCAGAGTCTGCATTTCAGAGCAGCCCTTCAGGCAGTGGTGCAGACTGGAGGGGTTCCAGGGGAATGAACACAGCCCAGCAGTTCTGTGAGCTTTGAGCTGGGGATGCCAGGCCCGTCGCTGTGTCTCCTGCTGGTGGTGCTTCTTGGCTGCTGTCTCTGCACAAACTCCAGACCCAAACTGCTGCTGGTTTAACTGGATAAAGCCTTTCTTCAGCTGTGCCCGGTGCCAGTGAATCATTTACTTCACCAGTGACAGGCAGCAGCTTGGCACCTGCTGGGGGGGCGAGGCACAGAGCCCCTCAGGCCTGATGTTCTCCCTGGTGAGTTGAGGAATTTCTCTTGCACAAGGCTGGAGCATACAGGGGGCTCTTACCAACAGCCTTTCCTGCCATGAGACGAGCAGGACTCAGTGCTGCCCATGGGCCGTGCCTGGGGCTGTGCTTGCTGCTGCTGCCGGAGTGCACCTTGTGCCTGACAGATGTTACTGGGAGGAGTGACCCTGTGGGCTGGAATTTCACTGCTATTTTATGAGGGTTGAAGTGCAGCATGTTTACCTCCTGCGGGGCTCTGCAGGGCCTGAGGAGGTCTGGGAAGAGCCGGGCGCTGGGCTGAGCCCTTCTCTGCCTTGTACATTCCAGGGTGCTGTGCTCGGCCTCTCCCTGCACTGTGCTGTACAATCCCTCCATGCCCATTCTTTTGTCCTCTGTTGTAAACTTCTGTTGCTGATCATTAATAAAACGTTGAAGAGTTGTCTGTTGGTCTCTTTGGTCCTCGAGTCTGGGTGCCAGGCGTTGGCAGTTGCATAAGCCATAACAGACGTATAGTTGAGATTCTCCCGGTGCCTCGGTGCACTGTGGTGTGCAGGCAGCCCTGCAGGGTCCGTCCTGCCCGCAGTTTGTGCAGATGGGCTGCAGAGCCTCAAGGCCTCGCATCAGTGCCATCTGCATAATGAATGCGTCATCTGTCACAAGGTGCTGCCAAGATCAAACCATCCACCTGTGTGGGAGCACTCAGCCTCCCCATGGGGTGGGAATGGGAGAACTGTGGGGCTCCTGTCTTCTCCCGGAGCTCCTTGGGTACATCTGATGGGAGCAGTGGGTTTACCCTCGTACCCAGTGTTGGGTCTGACCCACTTCTCTGCTGCTCTGCTGTCTCATGCTGCTCTCAGGGTTGAGGCTTCTGCCTTGCTGACCCCCAGCTCCCCACAGCCAAGCAGCACTATGCAGCCATCATGACAACCACCTCCGCCTCAGTGACAAACTGACCCCAGGCTGAGAGCATCTGCGCGCATTGAGCCGCCCCCAGCACCAACACAGGTACTGCTGTTATTAAAAAATGACAAAACCATTTCATTTCTGATCCTGGTGCTCGGATGCGTGCCTGCCGATGTCACTTAACTGCCAGAGAAGCTTCAGCTTCGCTTGCTCAAATGGGTGTGTGGTGGAGTGGCGTTCTGTGCAACTGCTCACTGCTATTTCTAAGCAGAAAACTTTTGCACATGACATCTCCTACCTCAGGTGCCTGCGGGCCCTTTTAATTCTCCTTCCAAGGCTGCATTCGCTCACATCCTGAGAGCCCCAGAGGGCAAAAATGAGTGTGGAGTCAAAATGAGGAAATAATTAAATGAATTTAAAGTCTGTGACTGACTGAATATTTTTGTGGGGTTTTTTTGTTTGTTGTTTTATTTGTTCTTTTTTCTCCCTTTCCCAAGCACAGCTCAGGGCTTTGGCTCCAGCACCAACCCCAAGGCAGCTGCCCCTGTGAAGCGCAATGCTGTGAGCGGTGACAGCAATGCTGGGTATGTGGGGCTGTGCTGGGTGCTGGGCTGTGGGTGGGGGCATGGTGGGGTGGGGGCACCTTCACAGCATAGGGCTGGATCAGTCTGCACACAATTCAGCCCCATCTCTTGCTCAAAGGCTCCAGAGCCTGGGTCTGCATGCTTGGGTGCTGGGTGTTGCCCTGGCTGGGGGTGGTGACCACTGGGGTATTGCTGCACCCAGGTCCTGCTGCCAGAGCCCAACCTGAGCACCCTGGGGCAGGGCCTTGCCTGCTGCAGGCAAAGATGGGGGCAGCAGGTCCCCTCCTGGAGCAGTAATTTGCTGGTTGCAATCACGGAGTTATTTTTCTGTTGGGGATGGGAACAGCCATGGGCACCCAAAAGCACCATCCCTGCCCCTGTAGGACAGTCAGACTGCAGGGTTGAGGCTGTGCCAGTGCTGTCAGGAGTTCCTGCAGATGTGTGAACTTAGAGGCCGAGCCTCAGCAGTGGCAGTGCTAGATTTGCTTGGAGTCAGTGTGTGGCTCTCCTGACCTCAAGTCGATGGCATCCCCCACCCCAGGGTAAAGTCCTTCCTCAGTTTGGCTTGGCTGGGTACAACCCCCCCAGCTTCAGATACATCTCCTGTATTGCTCAGAGAACCGCAGACATGGCAGGGAGGGGTAGGGGCTTATCAGCCATGTGAAAGAGACTTTCCCTCTGCAGCAGCTCTGCTCACAGGCACTGTGCTCAGAGCTGGGTTGCTCCAAGCACTGGCAGATCCCCACTTCGGATCCTTGTGCCCCTCTGTCCAACCAAGGTGGGCACTGTTCCAGTTCTGACACTCGATTTCAAAGGGTTCCCTCTCCCTGCACTGTTTTTTTTGCCTTGAGCTCAGCAATGGGGCTTCAGCCTGTGCTCTGTCCCACAGTACCTGTGACACTACCGAAGCCCTTACCCACACAGCCCTGGGTGGGCACTGCTTCTCAGGGCATGCATCTGGCATGGCCCCCCCATGTGCCCCAGATCCTGGTGGGCTCCCCCCAACCCTGAGGGCTTCCAAAAGCACCTCTGTTCCCTCAAGGACAAACAAGATCTCTCCATTCCATGTGCATTTATTGTTACTGTAGAGCCATGGTGCTGCCTCAGGCACCTGCACACTCCGTGGAGACCAAGGACACAGTCACAGCCGCTCTGCACTGGAGAGCACCGGGGACCCCCAGCAGCAGCCGGCAGCTCCGTAGCTCGGGGTCCACACCTGTCACACACGGCACCTGCGGGGAGAGCATCACAGAGACCCGTGTTCCCGGGTGGGAACGTTGGAGTGGGGCTGCCCACGGAGCCCCACAGGTGGGCTGTCCCGGTCCCAGCACGTTCCATGACCTCCATCCCGGTACTCACCGCGGCGCGGAGCGGAGCAGCGAGTCTGGGATGAAGCGCTGCGGGGCGGTGCTGGGCGGCACCTTCGCTGTCGGAGCGGCGGCTGTAGGGCAAGCGGCGGAGGCCGGAAAGCAGTCCCGAGGCTCTGCCCACCGGGTAGGAGAGGGGCGCGGCCGCCTGCCGGTACCAGGGCGCGGCGGGGCGGCAGAGCAGCGCCACGGCTACGGCCAGAGCCAGGCAGCGGGCGGCGCGCATCGTGCCAGACGGAGCGCAGCGCTCCGGAACGCCGCCGCCGCCGCGTCTTTATGGCCGCGCCCGCCCCCGCCGCACAGCCCGAGGGAAACCGCCGCTCCCCGCCCACGGAGCCGGGAGAGGAGCGGCGGACGGGGGCGGAGGGGTTCACTCCTTGAACTTCCACTCCTGGCGGCACATGGGGCAGTGCTGCTGCACCTGCTGCGAGTGCAGCCACTTCAGGATGCAGTGCATGTGGAAGCAGTGCGAGCACTGTCCCCACACCAGCGGGCAGTCGTCCCCGGGCACTTTGCCTGCGGCGCGGACACAGCGTCAGGGCCCCGCCGCACCGTGCCGCGCACCGTGCCGAGCCCCGCGGCCGCGCCGCACTCACAGTCGGGGCAGCAGCCGTTGAAGGCCATGCGGCAGATACCGCAGTTTTCGTCGTTCGCCACCCACAGCCACGAGGCGACGCCGCTCCAGCTCCGCACCTTCACCCGCATCGCCGCCGGAAGTGCCGCCCGCCGGCCCGCGCCGCGCCGCCGGAAGTGCCGCCCGACGCCCCACAAGGCCCCGCGAATCTGAACGCGCGCGAGCACCGCGCCTCCGCCGCCGGCCCCGCCTCTTCCGCTTCCGGCGTCGGCGCAGCGCGGCCGGAAGCGCAGGCCCCGGAGCGGAGCCGCCATCATGGCCGACAAGATGGACATGTCCCTGGACGATATCATTAAGCTCAACCGAAGCCAGCGCGGCGGCGGCCGGGGCGGCGGCCGGGGCGGCCGGGGCCGAGGCGGCGTCACCCGCGGGGGCGGGCCCGGTCGGGGCGGCGTGGGAGCCGGGCGAGCGGGCGGCGGCCCCGTGCGGAACAGGCCGGTGATGGCCCGGGGCGGCGGCAGGAATCGGCCCGCGCCGTACAGCCGGGTACGGGCCGGGAGCGGGGGCGGCGTATCGTGGGCGGGGCCCGGAGGGAGCGGGTCCGGTCCGCGGGGCGGGAGGCGGCGGCGGCGGTTCCTGGACGGGGCGGGGGCGGTGGGGCGGGCGGCCCTTTGTCCGTTGCCGGCAGCCGGGCCGTGCCGGCGGGCCCCGGCGCCGCTCAGCGAGGCGTCCCTCTTATTGCAGCCGAAACAGCTCCCCGAGAAGTGGCAGCACGACCTCTTCGACAGCGGTTTTGGGGCGGGCGCTGGCGTGGAGACCGGCGGGAAGCTGCTCGTCTCCAACTTGGACTTCGGCGTCTCAGATGCGGATATCCAGGTACGGGCTCGGGGTTGTTCCCGGGGGGTTTCATTCATAACATTGGTGCTGGATGCTGGGGGTGGCTGCAGGAGCACTGCTGGCCCTGCTTCCATTGGAAGGGCTCTCCATACAGTGCTTAGCCCTGTGCTGCAGGCACTGCTGGGGCCCTGTTCTAAGGAGTTGGAGTGGCTGTATTCGGGAAAGCCACGGTCTTTATGGAGCTGTAGGTAATCGCATATTAAATGGCTCTGCCTTGATGTTGTGTGGGGGATGCTGCCTTAGCTCAGTCTTGCTATGACTGCAGAGCTTGGCGCAGGCTGTGTGAGCTTTTAAGGTTTGTGTAATTCCAGAGGTTCAGTAACTGTATGTGTACATCTGTTGGTTCTGTTTTCATAGTACTTGTTTATGTACTTTCTTTGTTAAAGCTGTGTTTTGTTCAGTGGCAAGATGTTCTTATAGATGCATCAGTGACATTGAGAAGTCTGATTTATGAGGGAGTACCTGCTCACTCATGCTGTCATTTCCACAATTACCACATGTATCTTACAACAGCTGAATGTTCTAGCTGTGCTAAATCCCTTGTTCCAGCTGTGCCCTGGGTGCAGGCTGTCTGCAGTAGAGCTGAGCCAGGCAGGGCTCAGTGTGCCTGCACAGCTGTGGGGCTGCTCTCACCTGTGGGCAGCAAGGTGTGCAGAAACATCTGCAAATCCAAGGAGCATCCTCTCTGGAGGGTTTTGCTGGTTTAGTCATGTTGCAAAGAGCTTTGGATGGTTTCTGGTCCTTGTTCCCCACCAGGAAAAAAAAAATAATAATAATTAAAAATCACTTTTATATTTTCTTCATCTGTTAATTCATTCCTGTTCACCTGTATGCCGATCTGTATGCATCAGGAGATTTGGAAGTGAACTTTTTTATGCCACTAGTTATTGAGTGATGCACTTAAAACCACTGTTTTTTCCTCAAGTAAGTTTAGGTTCAGTTGAAATAAATTTCCTGTTTGCTGTAATCAGGCCCAACATGTAAAATGTGAATCTGTACAGTTATCTCAATGTAAGGAATTCATGTGTTTTGTGCGGCAGTTGAGTTTCCTTTCCACAGTTGGCTTGGACTGCAAGAGCAGACAAACTTGTGCATATGTTATATGTAGCAGCAAAGCAGACTTAATGGGCTTGTGCCTCTTTGTCACTGCCCATCCCATAATTTCCCACTAAGTTGCACTGATTGTTTTCTTTGTTTCTGTGCTGATCGTGTCATTAATATGGCACTGCTCAGCTCAGTGCTGTGCTGCAGGAATGAGGGGCTGGAGGGAGCCTTGCACATTTTGCTCTTGGAGGAGGCTGTGTGATGCTGTGGCTCCAGCTTCTCTGCAGGACAGGGATGTGATGGAGCACCTCTCCTCCCATTTGGTGCTGTCTTCCAGAAAGCTTGTTGAGTGCTGTGCTAATGTTCATGTCCAGTAAATGGACACAATGGAGAAACTTACTGACAAGCTTGCCTGAAGTGCAGCTGGCTTAAGAAGTGAAAATATTTATAGTGCTCTTTTCAAAAGGAATTTGTAGAGGTGGCTGGAATAGTGTTCAGGCTCTGCTGCAGGTGATGTGAAAGGCAGCCTGTGGTGTCCACTTTGGACACCTGACAATTCTGTGCATTTGGAGCTTTTGAAGCATGGGGTGTAGGTAAAAACTTGCAGAGTAGTGAGATGTCCCTAGATGGTATGCTAGGTGTAGCATCTGAAACAAAATGGATGGCTCCACTGGTGCAGTCTTCCAACACTTGTGAAGGTGAATGATGTACTTCAGTAGAAGACTTCCTGGTTTCAGTTGATTCAGAAATATCCCTAAACTCTGGAAGGGACTGTGCTTTAAATTGCACCTGGTCTAGCAAAGCTTTTAAGAACAAAGAAGTCTTATAGAAATTGTGATTATTTTATGAATTTCTGTATTTGTACGGATGATCTTTCCTTGGGAAATTGATTAGGGTCTGGATTATTTTAAAACAGTGTCTCTATTGATTCAACTTTGAAAAAAGACCGGCAGTGTCCCTGGGAAAAGGAGCAGGTCAGCATACCTTGAAGCTGCTTTGTATACAAGCACCCTTCAAGTGGCAGATATGAAGTCCTGTTTGTTTCTGCCACCTGTGGCTGCTTTTTGGAATTCTTTAATGGCTTGCGTTCCTTCTTTCATTGGTGCTTTTTGTGAGATGTCAGGGAATGTACACGTGATTGCTGAAAGCAGGAGCTGCCTGCACCTTGTCTGGGCTGCTTGGTGTTTGCGGCGCTGACTGAAGCATCCTCGCTTCTCCCTCTGTTTCTCAGGAACTCTTTGCAGAATTTGGGACCTTGAAGAAGGCGGCAGTGCACTACGACAGATCTGGACGCAGTCTAGGGACAGCAGATGTGCATTTTGAAAGGAAAGCAGATGCTCTGAAAGCTATGAAGCAGTACAATGGAGTCCCCTTGGATGGTGAGTCTCCGTGGCTGTTGCGTGCTTCTCTGCACAGCTGGTGGCATTTGTGTGCCTGCCACACTCACAGGGTAACTGGCTGCTTTTCCTGCAGGGCGCCCCATGAACATTCAGCTGGTTACATCACAGATAGACACACAGAGGAGACCAGCACAGAGGTGAGAAGCCGTACTGCCGCGGGAGTCGCTGTGCCAGTCAGCACGAGGAGTGAACTGGCCTGTTTAGGAAGCATGGATCCTCCTCGTGTCCTGCAAACTTCTGAGTGCCTGTTGGGGTTAACCAGAATGCACTATAACAGTTGCTTTTTAAAAATCACAGTGTAAACAGAGGTGGCATGACCAGAAACCGTGGTGGTACAGGAGGATTTGGTGGTGGAGGTACCAGGCGAGGTAGTCGTGGCGGGAGCAGAGGGAGAGGCAGAGGGGCTGGAAGAACTTCCAAACAGCAGCTCTCTGCAGAAGAACTAGATGCACAGCTGGATGCTTACAATGCCAGGGTAAGTGCTGCTCACATAAAGTTCACAGGTACCCTGCGGTGTATTTTTGACAAACTTTGGCAGCTGGCTGGAAAGAGAAATTGTTTTTCAGGTCATTGGACTTAAGTAGCCTCCCTCTAAAGCTGAGCATTGCCCTGTTCCTGTAGCTGCCTTAGCTCTCCAGAACTACTGTTGCCCCTTTTCCAACTTTCCTGGCTTGTTGCAGCCTGTGTCAGCCAGAATTGGCAGTAGCCAAGATGTGTGATGAACAAAAGCTATGGACCAAAGCCCAGAGAGATAACAGGCTGGAAAAATGAAAAACAAAACAAAAAAAAAACCACATGAAATAACTGCCTTGGTGCTAAGAAGTGGAAAAAAGTCAGTGATGCTGATCACAGCCTGCAAGACCCTAATGCAGAGCTGGATGAGTAGAGCAATGCATGTGGTTTCTTTCATTCAGAATGAGCTCAGATGTTGTGTCACAGCAAGACTGAAGTCTTAACTGAGAATCAAAGTTAAATTCGTGCATGATGTAGTCTGAATCTTGTTGGTCTATGTTGTAGAAATGGGATGAAATCCATGATAGCATGGATAAAGTGAGATGAATTCTAGAAACATGGCTGTGAAAACTTGGTTTAGAGCAGTGCTCTCTGAAACTAGAGATGCTTAAATGATGATAGTTAGAAAAACTTTAGGTTGAGGAGTGAGAAGTGTGACGTAGGGAGTTTGCCCAAATACTGAGGTGCAGGTCAGGTCGGTCAGTAGGCACCGTGGGGCCAGGGTTGGGGCTGCATCTCTGCTATTGAAACAGCAGCATCCTGGGCTTGGCAGCCAGGGCTGGGAGGTCGGGGCTGGGGCTGGAGCTGGGGGGAGGAGGGGATGGTTGTGGTGGGCTGCTGACGCTCCTCTCTGCTCTCTTCTAGATGGACACCAGCTAAAGTGGCGAGCAGTGCATGGAAGGACTCCAGACATCTCATTCCATGCTCTGTGGCGGGAGGGGTGTGCGACTGTGGCTACTAATATCAAGGATGGAATTTGTTTTACTTTTATGTTTTGGAATAGGTTTTAAACTCATGTAAAGGTTTTTTTTAATTCTGAAGCAGACCCGTTTTGTACCGAGTTATTTTTGGGATAAATTTTACTGGTTGCCTGTTGGGCCGAGGTGGCTTTTTCACCTTTGCCGTAATAAAATAGAACCGTGTCTAGAGCTCTGCCTGCTCCCTGGCGGCCGCTGCCGCCCCGTCGGCCCGCGCGCTCGTTTCCCGCGCCCGCGCCCGCCCTGCCCACCGGCCCCGGCTCTGCGGTCCGAGCCGCGATCGCGCGCGTACGCCCTGAGCCAATCAGAGCGCCGCGTAGCGACCGGAAGTGAGGAGCGGGACACGCCCTCGCATAACGGGAAGTGACGGGCGTGTCCCGGAAGTGCGGGGGTGCGCGGGCGGCTGGGCGGATCCCGGCGGCGTTGTCACCGCAGCGCGGAGGGTGAGCGCGACCGGTACGGCGGGGCCGGGCGGGCGGGGCGGAGCGGAGCGGCGGGCACTGGGCGGAGGGCGCCGAGCTCCTCCCTTTTCGCTGCGGCCGGGCCGGGTCCCGTGGGCTCAGCGCCATGCGAGTGGCCGGGGCGCGGCCGAGGCGCGGAGCGGGGGCAGCGGGCAGCGGGCGCCCTCCCTGCGGCGGGTGGGCGGCGGGGAGCGCTCGGGCGCGGATCCGCGGTCGGAGCGAAGCGCGGCGCCTTCGGTCCTCGATGCCGCCCTTCCCGCTGCTGTCGTACCGGGGCCGTGCGGGGACGGCAGCGCGGCGCCGGGCTCCTGCTGGCTGCTCGGGTCGGCCGGCTTCAAATTGATTCTCCATAAATGGTTTTCAGTTATGAAAGGAGGAACTTGAAGGCAACTTCCCCAGGGTTGGTTTCTTTTTTGCATTAGAGCCGAGAGTTCGGTTCAGCCCCCGGTGCTGCGGGCGGGGTGAGGGTTGGAGCAGCAGGACGAGGTGTCCGAGCTGCGGTGCCCTCATGGCCCTGGCGGAAGGACGATGCGTTTTCCCTGCCTCAGCGCGTGCTTTGCGGCAGGCCTGGGAGCTGTGACTTCCTTTTCTTCAGAGAAGAGCTCTAGGTTGTGCCAAGCAGCTGAACTGTTGCTGTGAGGGTTTCGGGTCCAGCCCAGAATGCTCTGTGGTCTCAGTTCTCCAGGAGTGGTCCCAGTGCAGGTATTCTTGTCCCAGAAATGCTGAGTGAGACCGCTTCCACGTGGTGCCGAGGAGACGTGTGGCAGTTCCTGCAGTGTGGTCGTGTTGTGGCTCTGCAGTCGTTGTACTTACCGGTAGCAGTCGGGCTGCAGAGCACTCACCATGCAGCTTGTTTGTCCTGAGTGTGAGGCTGCAAGAGCTTCTTAAACCCAATAAGCTGTGAGAGCTGTCTGCTCATTTTTCTGGTGATGCTCCTGGCAGATGATTCCTGCAGGTGGACTGCAGTCCAGGGCAGTGTCAGGAGCAGCATGCACAACTGCAGATCTGGCTGCAGAGCACCTGGCAGCAGCAGCTGTGCGGCCCCACAGCTCCTCCTTCCCAAGCCTGGAGCTCTGGCAGGGATCTGCCCTCAGGCAAGGCGGGAGTTCTCCACATGCTCACAAAGCTGCTCAGCAGCGCTGCCGGAGCTCCCAGCCCCGTGTTCCTGAGGCTAGACCTGCCTGCAGGCAGTACTGGGGGGGTCACTGCCCTGCTGCTGCCATGGTATTAGACCTGGCTCTGGGCAAACTCAGGTCTGGCCCCTCGAGCTGCCATCACGCGGGGCGGCTGTGCTGCTTGAACTGGTTTAAGCAGCTCTTGCTTCCTGTTTCAGCAGCATGTGCAGCCCTGAGATGAACCGGAGTGGGTGAACCGACCTGTGTGGAAAGTAATCTTGCAGAAGGCCGCATTGGATTCCAAGTGGCTTTGCTGTGCAGCTCCACGGGCTTTCCCTTGTGCTGCAGGGAAAAAAGGAAGGGTGGGGACTGCTTGAATTGGCGCTGTGGCTGTCGGTGGCTGAGCTGAGGGCTAACGGATGTCCGAAGCCAATTAGCTCATCTGAGGAGACTCTGACCTCTCTTATGTCACTGCACAAGTACCTTGGGATCTCGGCCCTGGTGTGTCAAGAAATCACTGCTCATCCCTGCCTGATAACGGTGTTCCTTTCCTAGCATTTTTTCTATCTGGCAGAAGGTGGGGCTCTTGTGTTTGCTGCTGCTAGCTCCTTGGTATTGCACTAAAAATACTGAGAGAATCCAGGAGAAACTGCTGACTTCAGGAAGCAGCGCGGGCAGCTGAGTGCAGATTTGCAGATGGGAAGTGATTCAGTTTCTGCTGCCTTTTGCAGGCCCCAGTGACCAGCAAGGATCTGAGAGGTGACAGTTGCAATTTCCAGACATTCTGGGACATCCCTGAGGCCACAGTGCTCTCCTGTGACCCACCCTGGGCTGAGTGCAGGGTAGCACAGAGGCAGGAGCTGCACTGTTCTGTGAGCCAGGTGTGTCTCTGGAGTCAGAGAGCCATCGGCACGGGCGGTGCCGCACAGGGAGCGCAGGTGCCTTCCGGGTTTCAAAGTTGCTGAGGGGGAATTCCTTGCAGAGGCCTTGGGGTGGTGCCATGGTATGAGGCTCGGGGCTGAAGGTGCACATTGCCTGCTGGAGGTTGGTGTTGCGGGAGGTTTCAGTCACAAGGGCTGAGCCCTCTGAAGGGGCTGTGGCCTCAGGTCCCCGTTCCTCTGCCCCCACCTCTGCAGCAGCAGGCTCTGTGTGCTGGAGCCATGATCCTGCAGGACATTGGTCACACACAGCATGAGATGGATGCCTGACTCAGTGTTCTGATGCATTGAGTCCCTCAGTTTGGTGTTACCTGGCAGTGCGACAGCTGCTTCTGCATGCACCTGCATGGCTGTGTTCTACTAATTCTGGGCTGTAATAATTGTGTTGTAGAAGCCTAGAGCAGCCTGGTGATGCTGCTGGAAGCCTCCTTTCTCTCTGGCAGAACACTCAGGGCAGCAGCTGAGGCATCGTGATGTGAGGCTACATAATGCTGTGTGCTGGGAGCAGGGTCAGCCAGGCTCAGTGGAAGCACGGTGCCATCAGAACGCTGCAGCAGAGGGGCTGTGGTGCAGCCAGCTCGATGGGGAGGCTTCTCCAGGCCTTCTGCAGGGAGCCTGCAGGAGGCACAGCGGCATTTTTCCTGTGCTTCCTAGCAGAGCTGAAACCCGGCCTGACTTGAGTTGCTGTTTGGAACATCTCTTGCTGTTTCTGGTGACTTTGGGTCAGTTTGAAAAGCCACTTTCCACCCATGGTGGACTTCCATGGGGTGACAACCTGTGGTGCTTGAAGGGTTGGGTGGGGGGTGAAGTCTGGCTTGGAGCCGAAGCAGAGGATAAAATGAGATTAAGCACTGGAACAAATGTTTGAGTAAGTGTTTGTTGAACACTTTTGGGAGCCTTCAAGCCTGGAAGCTTTTTTGGATGGGAGCCTAAAGGAAATGACTGGTTTTGATATGCATTTACTAGGGAGAGAGCTGGTCAGTTGCTCATGTATGGCATAAGATTTGAATGTAAATTTCCATGGCAGTCAGTGCCAGGGGCCTGGAAAATCCCATGCAAAAGGGCTGTGAAGTGAGTGGCCAGCACAGGTGGTTGTTGGAGCTGTGTGTAAGAAGGTGTGGTGGGAAGAGCTCCTGTACAGACCCAAAGCCTCTGTAGAAATCTCAGATGTGTTGCATCTCTCCCTACCCCCTGTCTGGTGGTAGAGCTCAGTCAGGTTTTGATGCCCACTGCAAGTTCCCTACACTTTGTGTACCCATGTTGGCATCCCAGCCTCCCTGGGAGATGCTGCCAGCCCAGGACAGCTCAGGAGATTTGCTCTTGGGTTTGGCTGGGGGTGCACTCACATGGGTTGTGACAGCACCTCATCTCAGTGCAGCATTGAGCTGCAGCCCTGGTGCTGCACTGGCAGCCGTTTTCCTGCCCTGGATCAGCCGTAGTCGTCAGGCAGAGATGTACAACATTTCACTCTAATTTGTCTCCTTGGCAGAACATTCATAATATTTATGGCTAAAAACACCATATACTCATACCTCTCCTGTTGTGCTGTTGCAGCTGTCGCCAGGCTCAAGATGGAGGCAGACGGGCTGCGGCATCTGCACAACTTGTCTTGTGTCACTGCAAAATGTGCTCTGTGAGCTTTGTGTGCTCAGTGCCAGCACTCAGGTTTTTCTCTCCCTGTCTGGGTGACACACTGGGTAGGAATGGAGTAGTTGAGTTATGGGCTATTATGTCAGCTAGTTCGAAGATGAGAAGAGCAAATAGCAGTTGGCTTATGTAGCGTAGCCTGTGTGGCAGACTTTGGGTTTTCCTTAACAAGTCAGCATTTCTGGCTGTATTCTGGTCTTCTGTGGAAGCGCGTGGAAATCATAATTAAGATCGTAGCGTTGATTTATTTGGAAACCAGATGCCAGAGCAAAGAATGCAGTTTTCCAGTCTGAGTCATGTGTGCTGATGCACGACTCCAGACAGGAATGCAAAACTGGATGTGGAAATGCCAGGTAATAACAGAAATACCTGCATCCATCAGCGTGTCACTTGTGAAAGATTTTGCTTGTCTGAGAAGCCTTTCAAAAGCTGCCAGCTGAGGTTTTTTTAAGCCTTCAGAGCAGTCCGTGTTGATGTTTGCCATAGGATCACCCTTAGGACAGCACGCCCAGTGGTGCATCAAGAATTACTGAGGATATTATTGGCTTTTTCCAGGTGTTTTGATGGGTGTTGGCACCAGCTCTCCCCAGCCCTCAGCTGGGTGTTTCCTGGTTAGAAGTGTGTTCTGGGGCTTGCAAAGCAGTGCCAAGCTGCACACCAGTCTTCAATCCGTGGCCTGTGTTTGCCCAGCTCTGTGACACTTATCTTTGGAAAGGATCAGGATGAGGTCAGCTGAGCCAGGTGTCTCCTTCCATTGTAGATTCTGATTGAATTACAAACTGTGAACTCCAGATTGCAGCTGAGGCTTCTGGCATTTGAGCCAGTGGTGGGACTGGGCCCATTCTTCGCCTCATAAGGTTGTTCTGTGGAGAAGCAGAACTGAACTGGGTTTATTCTGGGCTCAAGTTTATTGCAAGTGAAAGCATCACTGAGCTGTTCATGTGGAGGAGTTGTTTTTTTCTATGGCGTGGGCTGTTTATCTGTTCCAGCTGCTGAACAAAGCACAGAGGCTGATTTTTTTCCTATCCTCTTGCACAGGCTGAAAATCAGACCTGGGCTGCTGAGGAGTCTGGGCAGGCTGGGGAGCACAGGTCCTTGGCAGCAATGTGCTCCTGGATGTTCCTCCAAGGACAGCCATTGGGGGACCTGGTGCGAAGGAACTTGTGGAGTCAGGGCTGTTCTGGGAGGGCTGGTTTGTACCAATATGCTGCAGATAGCTACAGTTACACCTCTCCTCCCCGCTTCAGTGTAACTCACGTGTGTGAGGATGGCAGAACAGGAGCCAACGGCAGAGCAGCTGGCCCAAATCGCAGCTGAGAATGAGGAGGATGAACACTCCGTCAACTATAAGCCACCTGCTCAGAAGAGCATCCAGGAGATCCAGGAGCTGGACAAGGATGATGAGAGTCTGCGCAAGTACAAGGAGGCACTGCTTGGTGCTGTCACCGTGACTGCAGGTGAGCCATAGGATGTAGCAGTGCCAGAACGCTACCTGTGACTCCCCTGCCTCAGCTCTGCTGAGCTCCGTCTGGGGGCTGTTCTCTCCCCAGACTTGGTGTGAGTGTAGCCAGGAGCATAAGGGCCAGTGTCTGCGCTGCCCCAGTGCTGATCAGTGGCCCCTGGAATAGAGCAGTGGGACTGAGGGGTTGTTTTCTGACCTTCTGGGAGAGAAGGGGGGCTGGGTGTAAATAACACAGAGAGGAGCCCTCACTGGTTTTCTTACTCTTTTAGGAAGTTCCTTGGAAGGAGAAATGAGTTGCTTGGTAAAAGGGCTAGTTGTTTAACAGCCTTTTTCTTTGTCTTCTAGATCCCAATGCTCCAAATGTGGTGGTGACCAAACTGACGTTGGTCTGTACTACTGCTCCTGGCCCTCTGGAGCTGGACCTGACAGGTAAGCTGGGAAACAAAAGCAGCTCTTTTCTGAGTGAAAGCTGGTTGATGTGGGGTCTTCAGGGAGGTCCCGCCAAGGCACTGATGCTGTGGTGGGCAGCCCACTTGCGTGTCCAGAATGTCCCTTTGCTGGATGCAGAGCCATTTGCCCCAGTCAAGAGTATTTCCCACCTCAGCTTGTATCTCAGCAACCCTATCTCAGCAAAGGCCTTTCTGCTTTCTCTATATTGTCTGCCTTAGTTTTATAAATGTATGAGCTGCCAGCTGGGGGAGCCAGCTGTCTTCCAGCCTGCACAGCGACACCAGTGGCACCTTCAAGATGGTGACAGTTTTGGAGCAGACATTTACAAAGGAATATCCTTGAGTTAAGTGCATTGTTAAGTGCATTGTTATGCTGCAGTTCCCTTTCCCAGGGCAGCACTCAAGTAGCACAGGCAGTGCATATCAAGGAGAGTCCTGAATTGTAAAAATAACAGGATAAAATGCATGCTGTACAAGCAGTAAAGGTCCAGTCCCCTGTTGCTGCAGATACTGTCCATTTCACCTCTTGTAGCTGAAATCCATTCCAGAGCATGATGCAAACAGACTCAGAGCAATCATTTACTTTCTTTGTAGGTGACCTGGAGAGTTATAAGAAGCAAGCGTTTGTGCTGAAGGAAGGTGTGGAATACCGGATAAAAATCTCCTTTAGGGTAAGAATTCAGATCTGCAGACTGAACAACTGGTGAAATTTGGAGCACCTGATTACTGCAACTCCATCATAGGGCCCCCAAATGGGTGTGATGGAGGAAATATTTCCCTGCAGTGGGTGGGGTGGGCAGCGTGTGGAGATCTGTCTTTGACAGTCTTTGCTTGTCTCTGCAGGTTAACAGGGAGATTGTGTCAGGGTTGAAGTATATTCAGCACACATTCCGGAAAGGAGTGAAAAGTAAGTGCTTCTCTGTAGATCAGGTACTGCTTTTTGTGAGGCTTCCTGCTCTTTCTGCTGCTGTGATGGAGGCTTGTGTGTGGGTACCCCAGCAACTCACAGTGGGAAGAGACAGTCTTTAGTGGAGCACGGCTGTGTCTGTGCCACTCCAGATGTGGAGGTTTCTGGCTGTGCTGCAGGGAGCCACCTGTTGTGCTGGCTGTGCCTGAGCTTGGTGTGCAGTCACTGCTGGAGACTGGAGTTGAACAGATTGCTGCTGTGTGGACAGAGGTACGAGTGCTGGGTTTTGGTGGAAGGAGCTGTTTCTGGAGCAAATGGAGCTGTTAATGTGGGTGATGTTCTTACAGCTGCTTTTACTGTTTGTGAATTGTAACAGTAACAACCCTTTCATTTGCTTTAGCCTTGCCCCAAATATACCGGAAGCTCTTAAATAGCTTCCCTCTTCCTCTTTTTCTCCTAGTTGACAAGACTGAATACATGGTTGGGAGCTATGGCCCCCGAGCAGAGGAATACGAGTTTCTGACCCCCATGGAAGAAGCTCCTAAGGGCATGCTGGCTCGGGGCAGCTACAACATCAAATCCAAATTCACAGATGATGATAAGACTGACCACCTGTCCTGGGAGTGGAACCTGACCATCAAAAAGGAATGGAAGGACTAGCCCTTCCCAAAGCTAATCCCCAGAGAGCGTGAATCAGACAGTGGCTACCGTAGAAATCCCTCCCTGTACCAAAGTGCTGACATTGGAACCCCCTTACCTTTCACCCCCTGTTAAAATTTGATCAGAGTTTTGTAACGTGCCCCCTCCCCAGAGAATCACTGAATCCAGTTAACCAAACCATGCTGTCTGCATCTGATCTCCAGCTGCCCGTCCCGGGGCCATTCTGTCCCAGCACAGAGGTGGGAGCACTTGCTCCTTTGCCAGGCCCTTTGCTGCTTCTCACCTTCCTTTATTCTGGTTGGTGCTGAAGAGGAGATTCCTATATTCTGTGTAGGATTCTGTGCTTAGCTTTCCTGTGCATAGCTCAGGGTAGCTACTGCCTCCAAGTAGCTGAAGAACTTTGATGCCAGGCAGCTATTTGAATCAGTTTGTTGGCTAAAATCATGTTCAGCCTGCCCCTTCCATCCAGTTGGTGTCCTGAGAATGCTGGCACCTTCATTTGTGGATGTTCCCCGTAACCATGATGCCTTAATGTGTAACATGTATCCTCTAGGGAGGGGGCCCTGCCCCTGTTACACTTTTTAAATGCCACCGACCCTCCCCCTGTCTGTTGACATGGCACTCATTTTGGTCACGCCCCTCATGGAATATTAGGAAAGATTCACAACTTCCCGCTTTGCTGCTGGTCCATTCTTCACTCAAGACTGGACATCCCCGGAAGGGAGGGCAGTGTGACATCCCAGGTGACATCTAGCCCCTTCCCCAGGCCATCACTCCCAGTGTCCAGAGAGCTGGCCTGGCAGAACCCTGGCCCAGTATGCAGAGCTCTGGACTCTCTGGGCAGCCCCAATGCCTCCAAGGCACAGAGGGGGTTGCGAGGCAGGTAGGTGCGAGAGTCACCAGTATTGCCATCACCTCAGACTTCTCATTGCAGCCAAAGTAGCTGCAAAGCACTGAAATACCAGGATAGCACCTGCCCTCCCAGCTGTTTTGGGCTGAGGATGGACTAGTCTGTTTCTGCAGCTGCTCTCCTGACGCGATCAACAAAGAGCTTGCAATGGTCAAGTATTCAGAAGCGGTTAATGCCTTATGTATCTGTTCTGCCTTTAAAATCTGTGCCTGGCGTGTCAGTATTTATTGCCTTGACACTCTACTCCCTCCTTCCCTGTGCCCATAGCAGACCCTGCAGCAGTGCAGCCTGCTGCCCGCGGCTGTGCTGGTGGGCACTTGGGGGTGACGGGAGCTTCTGGGGCCTGCGACCCCCCGACCACTGGGCAGGCATGTTCCAGCTCCGCAGCCCTCTTTATTTCGATCCTCCCACATTGAGGTTGTATTAGAACTGGGACCAAGTACATGTGGCTTTCTCGTAGCTACGTCTTTGCCTCTAACTCTCCTCTGCCCTGCCCCTAGAGAGATTTTTGTTAATTTGATTTGGTGCATATTGTCTGTAAATCCTAGACCCAGGTTAACAGGTTTGGAATCATCGTCTGCTTCTCCTTTTATGACAGTTAAATAAAATCTTTGAACTGACTGTCTATTCTGGATCTGTTCTGGGTCTTTGACAGGAAGTGGCAGAACTTCTATTCCAGAGGTGATTTCCACAAACGTCAGAGGTGGGAAGGAGAGCAGAATTCCTGGGTTCTTTCTGTCATATATCAGGGTCTGGGGAAGTCCTTGCCAGAGCAGAAAAGGCAAGAGACCCCCCACTGATGTTTCTCCTTTGCTGTTCTCAAAAGCTTCAGTTTGAGATCAATCTTTTGCTGCTCAGCAGTTCTGTGTGGCCTGCAGCGTGAAGGGTGAGAAGGAGGGACATGAACGTGGTGGATCTCAGAGTCTGTGAGGTCAGGGGCATTTCCTGCCAGAAGGGAGCAGGTGGGTTCTGAGCCCTGACCTGCGCCAGCATGCAAGCGTGAAGTGAAATTCCTGTGCAGTCAGGAGAACAGAGGAAGCATTTGGAGGGACAACAGAACCTAGGAGAGGTGATGTGTGATAAGAGCCTGCGGATGTTTACAGAGCTGGTTTGTGATAAGGATAAGAAACTTCACAGCGTAGCTGCGAAACACTGAAGAATGCAGGATTTTTAGAAATGGCTCAACCCTGCTCCTGCTCTCATAAGCTTGTAATGGGAACTAAGAACTGAGTACAAGAGGGAACCTGCTGTGCTGACAGCAAAGGCCTCCTTTGTTCTCAGTCCCTTGAAAGCTGCCATGTTTGTCAGAGGCTGGAGCCGAACAAAATGGTGCGACTCAGAACCTGTGAGTGAAAGGGCTCCTGTAAAGTATGCTCAGCAGGGCAGGAGCTGTCTGCACAGTTGAAAAAAATGCTGTCAGCACCTGTGAGAGCCTGCACTCACAAGTCATGCTTTGCTGGTGCTGCTCCCTCCATCAGCTGTGCCCAGCTGCGTGTTCCTGCATTCCTCTCTGCTGTGGTGCAGGGATGCAAGAGGCAGCAGAGGAGCAGGACCTCGAGCAGACGTCACCCGAGTGTCAGTTAGAGCCCAGATGTGCTGATACAAAGGCTCTCCTTGTGCTGGCCCCTAACAGCCACTCTGCGGGCAGTTAGTGTCAGAGTTAGATCCTGTCTGATGCAATCTTCAACTCCCTGGCAAGTCTTTCCAAACTCTGGACGTTAGTATTTCTGACAGATCGGTCTGTGGGGTGTGGTGAGGTATGATGTCAGGGGGATGGGGGTGGGGGAAGGGATGGATACACAGGAGGGCTGCAGCTCAGAGGTGGTACTGCCTGTGTATCCACCAGAGTGTGGGACCAGCTGCAGGATAGCAGGCCGGGCACTGCCTCCAGGCAGCAGAGCCTGCAGCCACACAGAGGCATAGGCAGCCCAGGGCTTTGCTCATGGACTGAGCAGCACATGCTGGTTGGGAGGACCAGGGGATTGTCAGTGCTTGTGGTTTCCAAGCAGAAGCTTCAGCTCTTTCTGGGTGATGCGTATCATAAATTTTTGCACAACAGTGGCCTGGGCTGCTTTTCTAGTTTGGTGGCTGTGTGTGTTGCGGCAGCTTTGTCTTTGACAGTTGCCACTGCAAAGCAGCAGGGCTGCAGCGCTTCAGGCGTGGCAGGGTTCACATGCATCTGCTCCAAAGGCAGTCTAGGAGACCTGAAGGAAATGGGTTAATGTCTCAGCAGCGCTTGAGAGCTGTGGTTATGGGTCTAAACCTCGTGTGCTGCTGCCTGGTCAAGTATGGGAGTGAGGGAGGATTCCAGTCCAGGTTACAGTCCCAGCAGTTATAAGACATCAGAGGAAATGTGCTGCACGTGTGCAAACAGTGTGCAACTTTATTCTTTGTAGGCATTGTTTAATTTAAATGAATTTTTAAAAGTGAGAGAAATAGACTTTGTAGAATGCCAGAAGGCAGGCATAAGGACAGGATGCTGCATTCCATGAGGAAAGATCCCCACTGAGAACAAGAGGGCTGCAGCACCTTCAAGATGTCAGCGGGCTTGCTTTGCCTCGTCAGCACAGCCGAGCAAACACAGGCTCTGCAGATGGGCCCCACTGGCACAGCTGATGTGTGGCAACACAGAGGCTCAGTGCCTCGTGCCCGGAGACTACTGACAGCAGAATTGCTGCTTCTCCTTGGCTGCTGCAAAACTTGCCCCTGCCAGCATCAGGTGATGGTTTTCTGGCAAGAGCTGTCTCAGTTCACAGCCTGGCCCCTACAGCAAGAAGCATCCCCATAGAGCCCCGCTTGTAGATAATGAGCTGTTTGCTCAGAGTAGTGGCTGCCAAACACTCTCTTGCCCATGGAACTAGCCAGGCTGTGAGGCAGCCAAGTGTGAGCGAGTGTGGGATCACTTTCTCCAGCAGCCGATTCCCCACCCTGGGTGCTTGGCATGCCTGTGCCTGCAGCCCTGTGCAGCTGCTGTCAGGTGACAACAGAATTGTAGGTTGGAATGGATGTCTGCAGGTCCAACCCCCTGCTAAATCAGGTTCTCTAGAGCAGGTTGCACAGGAAAGCATCCAGGTGGGTTTTGAATATCTCCAAAGAGACTCTACAACCTCCCTGGGCTGCCTGCTACACTCAAATAAGTTTTTTTCTCACGTTAATATGGAACTTCCTGGGTTCCAGCTTATGCCCATTGCTCCTTGTCCTATTGCACGATACAACTGAAAACAGCATGGCCATGCCTGCTCGACTCCTGCCCTTTAGATATAGATAAGTATTGCTCAGCTCCCCCTTAGCCTTCTCTTCTCCAGGCTGAAGAGGCCCAGGGCTCTCAGCCCATCCCCATCAGGAGATGTCCCAGGCCTCCATCATCTCTGTAGCCCTCTACTGGGGTCTCTCCAGCAGTTCCCTGTCTGCCTGGAACTGGGGAGCCCAGCACTGAGCACAGTGCTCCAGATGTAGCTTCCCCAGGGCAGAACAAAGGGGGAGGAACCTCCCTCACCACTACGCTCTTTGTAACTGATGAGAGCTGCTGCGTGCAGGCTGCCTTGCTCAGAGAAGCTTCATCATCTAAAACTTGGCTGGATTCTTTCTGTGCCAGAGAAGAGCCCAGCTCCATGCCCAGCCAAAGCTCCAGGAAAGGACCTCTGCTCCCAGTGCTGAGAGAAAGATGAAGGTGCCCATGGAGAACAGGGAAGCTCCTTGCTTCCAGCACTGCTGCCCTTGGGCACGCGTGGCTCAGTCCCAGCACAGGGAAGCAGGAGGAGAGCAAAGAGCAGAAGGTCTGTTTTGCAAGAGGTTTCCTGTGCTGGTGGGGCGCGGCCCGGCCCTTATCAATGGGCAGCCCCTGCGTGCCAACGCTGCAGCCAAAGGCCACGCACATTCTCCACGGGGCACTGGCTGTGGGCAGGGCCTGGCAGCCGAGCTTCGCGCCGAGCCGTGGAGGGGCTCCTGCCTAGCAGGACAGCCGCTCGCTGCAGGCCCTGTGGTTTGCAGGAAGGAGGGGGAGGCCGCAGGGAAACCGAGCAGCCCCTCGTGCTACCGGTCCGGGCCTCGCTCGTGGAACGCGGCCGGTGCCCATCGCTACGGCCCAGCAAGGCCAGACCCCGCTGCCATAACAACGCGCCGCACTGCGTCACGTGCCCGTACACTCCCCTAGGCAAGAGAAGCGCGCACAGGAAGAGGCGTTTCTACTTCCGGTTCAGGTCAGAGGGCGGCGGACACGGCCCAGTCAGAATCCACCACGCGCGTCTCCTGGCGCGCAGGCGCAGTGCCCCCCGCCGGGACCGCCCAACTGCCACGTTCGACGGCAAACGGCCGCGCGAGACAGAGACGCCGGCCAATGGCGGCCGACGCAGCGGGGAAGAAGACCAATGGCGACCCGCGGGAAGAGAGCGAGGTCGACGGCCAATCGGCGGCGGCGGGCGGGGGGCGCGCCCAACGCGTCGACCAATGGGAACCGCGCGGCCGCTCGGGCGCCGCACCAAGCCAATGAGAGGCGGCGGAGGCGCCAGCGCGGCGCGACCAATGGGGCGCGGCGGCGGCGGGAGGCGGGTTTATAAGGGAGGAGGCGCCGGCAGCCGCACGCCCGGCCCGTCCCGTCTCTGAGCCGCCATGGCCGCGGTGCGGCTGCGCGCGATCGTAGCGCTGCTCTGCCTCGTGCCGCCGCTCGGCCTCGCGGAGCCCTTGGAGGAGGAGGACGGAGTGCTGGTGCTGCGCGCCGCCAACTTCGAGCAGGCCTTAGCGGCGCACCGCCACCTGCTCGTGGAGTTCTGTGAGTGCGGCCGGGGCGGGCGGGGCCGGGCCGGAGGAGCGGCGGAGCGGGGCTGCGGGCGGCGGCGGCGGCGGGGCGGGTGGGGCGGCGAGCCGCGTCCGCAGCCCCGCTGACTGCCGCCCCGCAGACGCGCCGTGGTGCGGGCACTGCAAGGCGTTGGCTCCGGAGTACGCGAAGGCGGCGGCGCAGCTGAAGGCGGAAGGCTCGGAGATCCGCCTGGCCAAGGTGGACGCCACGGAGGAGGCGGAGCTGGCGCAGCAGTTCGGCGTGCGCGGTTATCCCACCATCAAGTTCTTCCGCAACGGGGACAAGGCCGCGCCCCGCGAGTACACAGGTGAGCGGCGCGGGCGGCGACGTGGCAGCGGCCCTTGCTCCGTTCACGCGCACGTGGCGCCGCGGCACCGCGCCGGGGGCGGACAAAGGTCTGCGGGGCGAAGCGGCGCGGGGGGATCGGCGCTGTGCGACTTCGTGACACGGACTCGAAAAATGGGGGAGCTGGGCGGGAGAGGCTGAACGGAGCTGAGGGTGAAGGGATGGGGGTTACGGCGTTGCTGAGCCGTAGCGTTCTGGGCTCTGAGGGTGAGCAGCAGCGTGGGGAGCTCAGAGAAAGGTGTGTGTCGTGGTGAAGTGGCTCTGACTACATGGAAAAGTGCTGAGCTGCTGCTGCTCGGAGTTTAAAACGTGCTCGGACTGGAGCAGCTGTGGGAAGAATAGGCTGAGAGCCCTCGCGCCTTGACTTAACAGTAATGGGGGGACTTAATTACGCTGGAGAGAAAGGAGCAGTGGTGTAAGTGGTATCTCAGCTCTTTGCAAGCTGTCAGCATGCTGCTGGGAACTTAAGGGGTTGTGTGCTCGTGATCTGAGGTAAAAGCGAGTTGGTGTTCTTATCTTTGTGGTGTAGCTGGCAGAGAAGCAGATGATATTGTCAGCTGGCTGAAGAAGCGCACAGGCCCGGCTGCCACTACCCTGACAGATGCTGCTGCAGCAGAGACGTTGGTGGATTCCAGTGAAGTGGTTGTGATTGGTTTCTTTAAGGTAGAGTTTGTTTCCATTCAAGAGGCTCTCATACATACTTGGGATCTTCCCTACTTTCCGCCCCTTGACAGCTGGGGAAGGCTCATGAGTTGTGAAACATTTGCTGTCCTGCTTTACTTGATCTTCAAGTTCTCTGGCTGGTGAGCCCTGGAATGTTTACGCTGTAATTCAACGTGTTCTGTATGAAACACCTTCCTTTATTCTCCAGGATGTGACGTCAGATGCTGCGAAGGAGTTTTTGTTGGCAGCAGAATCCGTGGATGACATTCCCTTCGGGATTTCTTCCAGTGCTGACGTTTTCTCCAAGTACCAGCTTAGCCAAGATGGAGTGGTCCTCTTCAAGAAGGTACCCAATAGCTCAAACACCACACCTGAGCCATCTTTTATCATCCAAATCAGGATGCTCTGGAATGAAACTGAAAGACTTTCTATTATCTGTCTAGGAGGTTCCAATTCTTAGAGCCTGTGGGGAGGATGGGAGGCAGAACCTGCAGCCATGTTATGGGGCAGCAGAGCACTGAGTCCCTTGGCAGGGTACAGTGGTCAGGGTGAGGACCTCGCTCAGTAGAGGGCAGTCTTGTCGGTCTCCTGGCCATGTGTTACCTTCAGGAGGCTGTTGGACTTTGTATCCAAAAGATTTCTTCACTCTCACTTTTGTTTTTCGAGTATCTGGCTGCGGTGCAGGAATGGGCAGCATGATCTCTAAAATGTTTATGGCTATAGCTGTTATGGTGCCCTGTGTCCCACAGCCCTCATTGAACTTTGAAGGCCTTTAAACAGGGTGACAGCCAAGGTCTGGTGACTTGCCATGGTATCTTGTTTGATTATGGCTTAGCAGAGTTGCTTTAAACACACCTGTTATTGATCCCTCCTGCTTTCAAGACTCATTCTGCCTTTTGTTGCTGCAGTTTTTACTGCATGGTGATTATGTTGAAGTTCCTAAGAGGATTTACAGTTCCAGCTGATGAGGCTGGAGCAATTGGATTATTTGCAAGGGGATACTGGTGGTCTGTGGGATGAGAAATACATTTATTGACATCTTTCACCTATTAAAATCCAAATCATGGGAATAAAAGGATTCTAGGTGTGAGCAGACAAGTAAAGGTTCCTTAGATGTGGCAGCAAGGTAGAACAGAATGCTGCTTTGGGTTCAGACTGATTAAATCTGTAACCTTATCATAGTTGTCACTCTGACCAGTCTGACTGAAGCCAGGCTGAAGGATTTAATGACTTCAGTCTTTCTTCCTTCAGCTAGAATAGCATGTTTCGTTTCACTGTACATCTGAAATTGTAGTTATTACCTTTATGGCTTTAGAGGCCTGTACTCTGTAAGCCAGAGGTTCCTCAGATTGGTGTGGCTGGGGGTGCAAGTGCAATAAGTTCAAAGTGTTAGTTTCTTACAACAGGGAAAGCTGGGATTGTGAGAGAAGAACAGTATTTTGGTTTTGGCTGACTTACTGCTGGGATTCTCAGGTAGTGGCACCAGCTTACTAGTAAAGAAATTCTCAAGCTGTATTACACATCAGTGTAGTTGAATTGGGTATGTGTGAAACTCTGCTCGTGGTGGCTTTTATGTTGTGTGTTGGAGGGAGAGAAACCTTGGTCTGAAAGGCAGCTCCTGAGGCAGCGTAAGCCCCAGGTGCTGCAAAATCCAGACTTGAAAAGACCCTCAAACAGCCATTCTGAAGGTGTTGAGGCATGCAATGCTCTGGGAAGTAACTTCACACTAATTAGAGGTTTTGAGTTTTGCTCAGCTTTTCAGCTGTGGCTTTACTTCCTCAAGCAGAAGTTTATCTCAGTCCACTGTCTTGTTTCTGCCAGTAACTTGAGAGCTGCTTTGTGCTGTCCTGCACATCCTTTTTAACCTTGATGCTCTTCTAAAGCTGTTCCCTTTCCAGGCTGCCAGAGCAAGTTCTGAGAATCCTGGTCAGGCATGCAGGTGTTATCCTAATATAAAAAAGAATTTGGCACCTGTAGTGCACTGCATGTATTAAACATGTGGTGTTGTCTCTAACAATAGAGACTGAACCACCCTTGCAGAGCTGAGTAAACTGCTATTTAATTCCACAGCAAGTGGGTTTTGCTGTCAGACTTCTCATAGCACTGTCTGTTAATTGGTTAATGTATACTCTGCTAACTCCTAAGCAGAATGCTGTCCCAGCTCTGGTAGCTCCTCACTGGTCTGCCTGGTGCCTTCAGCAACGCTGTAAGGCAGCTATTAAAAGTTCTCAGTGACCTATTTCACAAATTGTTTCATGGCTGTGTAGAACAGTGTGAAGATAAAGGTTGAATGTCTTGTTGCTGCTCACTTGGGGGTGATTCTGGGACTTTGTGTGCTGGGAGGAAGAGTATGCTGATCCAGACACTGAAAGCGTGGTGACATTGAGAGACAGAAATGTGCTCAGTGCAGCTGAGATCACTGAGGTAGCAATTCTGATGTGTGTTCGTTTCTTGAAAGAGGATGCACAGAATATAGAAGTGTTCTAATGTAAGAATATCTGTGTTTCAGTTTGATGAAGGACGTAACAACTTTGAAGGGGATCTTACGAAAGATAACTTGCTGAACTTCATCAAGTCTAATCAGTTGCCTCTTGTCATAGAGTTTACTGAGCAGGTGGGTGTTTTGGATGTGAAAACTTTCCATAACCACTAAACACATCGTGACATTAAAAATATGGACTCTGTTCTGTTTTATCCTGGAGCTGATGCTAGTTTAAGGAGTGATGTAACTGCTTATGCTAGAGCTGAGTTGAGTGATGGAAGAATGCAGGAAAAGGAGGTGTAAGCTTGCTGTTCAAAGCTGTCCTGTAGTACTTGACTTGTGACCTAGTGAGAATGGTAGGGCCAAGCTTTGTTTTCAGTTTAGTGTTTTATTCCCCAGACTGCTCCTAAAATCTTTGGAGGAGAGATCAAGACTCACATTCTGCTGTTCTTACCAAAAAGTGTGTCTGACTATGAAGGGAAATTGGACAACTTCAAGACTGCAGCTGGAAACTTCAAAGGGAAGGTAAGATGGATTTCTTGGACTATGAACTGACTGCCTCCTGCACAACTGTTTGCCTGTATCCACTTAAATGTGGAAGGTGACTTGAGGCACCACTTGCCAATAACAAATAATGATGCCAAGTCTGCATGCAAGTTGCTTGAAGCGTTGAAGCTCTAGCTTCAGTGAAGCTCATGCATTCTGTCATGGGAAGCCCTGTCACAGGCTTTGAGAAGAAAGAGGCAACTTAGCTACTGTGTGTGTGAGTGTATTGATAACTGTGTGCATGAGTGATGAACTTACGTGAGTGAGAAGCATAATTATCAAAAGGTCTTTACCACTTTGCCTCTTTTTTTTCCCCTCCAAAGATCCTGTTCATCTTCATAGACAGTGACCACAGTGATAATCAAAGGATTCTGGAGTTCTTTGGCCTAAAGAAAGAAGAATGTCCAGCTGTACGCTTGATAACACTAGAAGAAGAAATGACCAAATACAAACCTGAATCAGATGACCTCACAGCTGACAAGATCAAGGAATTCTGTAACAAGTTCCTGGAGGGCAAGATCAAGGTAACAAAGATGAATACTACTGGTGCTAAACCTACTGGCCAAGCAGGCACTAAAAAATGCTATCTGTGAAGAGCTGTATAGAGAAAATCTTTCCAACTAACATATAGACTATCTAGCAGGCTTTATACCAGGAAACAAAAGGTAGAACAACTGGACCATGGGGACTGTAGTAAAGCTGTTACATATGGTACCTAGTACAACTGGCGTCTGCTCTTCCTGCTTCTTAGGGGAGTTGGGCTTTTTATCTGGCTGTTCCTTCTGCCAACAGACCTCAGTCCTGTGAGAATAACACTAGTAACAGTATTCTTCTGTCAGAGCTAATCTGCAGTTCTTCCCATGCACAAGCACCTGTTTCCCCACTTATTAAGGGTGGGGAGTGAAATAACCAGAAGAGAAAGATTCATCTGATTTTAATTAGTCTGAGGCACTTTGGGATTCTCAGGTTTTCCTGTCTGTGATATATATGTATTCCAATAGCTGTACAGCAGACTGAATCTCCAAATTCTATTTCTCACTCCAGCCTCACCTGATGAGTCAGGATCTCCCTGAAGACTGGGACAAGCAGCCTGTCAAAGTTCTTGTTGGGAAGAATTTTGAGGAAGTTGCTTTTGATGAGAATAAGAATGTCTTTGTGGAGTTCTGTAAGTAGTTTTCAATATCTGTTTTCAAGTAAATGGTATGAAAGGAGTTGTAAAATCCTCCGTGACTGGGTTGAGGAGAAAGCATCATATAGAATCCAAACCACAGAGGCATCAGTTGAAAATACATGTGTGAACTTGGATGTCTGGCATGGGGTTTAAGTGATGTTAACTCATTAGACTGTTGGTGCTAGCAGTATCTTTGTTAATTAACAGATGCCCCCTGGTGTGGTCACTGTAAGCAGCTGGCTCCTATCTGGGACAAGCTGGGAGAGACCTACAGGGACCATGAGAACATTGTCATTGCCAAGATGGATTCAACAGCCAATGAAGTAGAGGCAGTGAAAATTCACAGCTTCCCCACGCTCAAGTTCTTCCCTGCAGGCTCTGGCAGAAACGTAAGAAGGCAGCTGACCTCTCTACTGATGGAATAACGAGGGAGCACTGGAAATGCTTAGTTGTCTGAGTTCATTTCTGGGCAAAAGCTTGTGGGAGGGCTTTCCCTTCTGTAGAGATGGAATACATCAAGTCTACAGAACATGCGAGACTCTCTGTGGGAGGGTGGGTTACAGGAAACGGTGGGGATGGGAAGTGGGAACTGGGAAAAAGAGGAAGTATAGCAGAGGACAGTGTGCTCATCTGCAGGCTATTCTCTCCTCGCAGTGATCTCTGAAGTCTAGTGGCTGAGCTGTTTTCCTTCGTCTCATTTGGGTGAAGGTGAATTTTTAAATTCCCTTTTGCTTGGCATGTTAACTGTTGCTCAGAAAGAGAATTCTCCTCTCCAGGGATGTGGTTCTGTGGGTGCCCGTAACAATTATTTTGATGTGTTTTCCTGTGTAGGTAATTGACTATAATGGAGAGAGGACGCTAGAAGGCTTCAAAAAATTCTTGGAGAGTGGAGGCCAGGATGGAGCAGCAGCTGATGATGTGAGTAATAAAAATTAATACATTATTCTCAAAGTACAGTTCTCTAGAACAGCATGGATTATGTGCAGGAAAGCATTGCTGGTGAGCCAAAGTGTCTCACAAAATGACTAGTCTGTTCACTTGAAGCCTGGCTAGCTGCTGTCCTGTAATGAAGTGCTTTTATTGAAAATGCTGGAGTTGGGTGTTTAAAACAAAGAAACCTTTCTGGGATGCTTAAGTACAAATGCATGTAAACTGATACTAAAAGCTTCAAACTTGAAAAAGCAGTCTGTATAACTGGTGTGCAGACTGGTGGAGTACTTGGGTCTTCTTGAAGAAGCTTGCTGAGTGGCTGGGTCCTGAGTGCTGCAGTGAACATCATGCATGCTGTATATTTGGTTAGCAGCTCCTCAGCTGTCTGGGCAGAGGGTATTACAAATGCAATAACCAGCTTTCAGAGGTATCTAAGCTGTGATCTCTGTAAAAAGGTTCAAATTTGGGAAGTTTGAGGATACCTTGTTGAGATGGCAGCAACAGAACAGGTTCTCTAATTTCACTGTATTTGGTTTTGAATGTGCCTCGATAGGCCAGAAACAAAGTTATCTTTTGTATGCTGTACAGGATCTGGAAGATCTGGAGACAGATGAAGAAACAGACCTTGAGGAAGGTGATGATGATGAGCAAAAAATCCAAAAGGATGAATTGTAAAGAGATGACTGATCTACATCACCCAAAAATCAGACACTAAATTGGTTGCTGTTACGCAGCCCAATGAGTCAGAAACCCATTAAGATTTAAAGCAGAAGGTGAATGACTGGAAATCCAGGGATTGGCTCTTAAAATAACGCTTCACCCTCACTTGTCTTTACGCTTCACTATCTTTTTCTTTCTTTTCACTTTTGAGAAGGGATCTATCACTAGGGTAGCCAGCCCAGCCAGCTGGGTTCGTTATTTTTTTATTGTGATGTACTTTTTTGTACACAGTTTTGTTTCAAGTATTCTGTTCTCTTGGGTAGAAGAAAGTTGTGAAGTGGTAGCATGAAATTAATTGCCCAACATTCTGGAGCATTGCCACTAATACCTTCCAAGAATGTTTTTTTCTTTTTTTCCTTTGAAAAGCCTGTAGATTTCTCCACCTGTCACGGTTCTTATTTGTCTCAGCTGTTCTTCCCTGGAATCAAAGTATGTAGGGGAAGAGGCAATAGGCTGACTGCATCAGTCCTGGTGAAAGGTGGATGTGAAGGTGCTTCTCTTCATGCTCGCTAGACATTTCATTTCCTTTCCCTTCTGCTTTAAGACACTTAAAGATGACTTCAAAATGTGGAAGGGTGGAATACTGTGCACTGGCTGTGGCAGGCTCTGAGGATGGAAGTGATTGCTGGCTCATCAGCTTAGATGTGCTGCCATCCTTTTGATCAAATGCAAGACCATTTTGCAGTCACTTTCCATGCATTATTTTGAATGGGTTGACCAGAAAGGTGGGTGGTATGGGAGGGCCTGATAAAAATACACGAAACATGAAATTTGCAATTACTGGGTTTGGGGGAGGAACTTGAACAAGGGAGTGCCTCAAAGGCCTGACCTGCATCAGGCCTAGTTCTTAGCATTCCGCTTATAATAACATTGGAACTGAATTTGTCGGCCAAATAAAGTTGAGATTTTAATACTATTATGTCTCTAAATATTTTCTGGAACCCATAATGAATATTTGGACTTGATCTGACAGGATTAAACTTTCAGAGTGGTTCTTGAGTGATTCTACCTAAATGGTATTGAAAGAACCATAAACTTTTTTTGGAAGGTTACACTTCCTGGCTACGTCCAATTCTGCAGGTGGCACTAGATGCCTTGAACAGCCTGAAGCAATTCCATTATACTTGCAAACAGAGATACACATATTGTGCTCAGTAAATGAGTTTATGCAGGCAGACGACTAGCTGCTCTATTAGCAGTCAGCATGCATTGGCTGGAGCTCTGAGAGTAAGCTGCTCTGGCTGCCAGCTGGCTTGAGATGATGGGACCTCTTTGCTCTTGAGCAGTTAACCAAGGAATTTGCCTACAGGGAAACCTGGGGCTGCCTGAAGCTCTGCTAGTCAGGCTCACATGATCTAGTGAGCCACATTGCTATTTCCACACCAGTCACTTACTGCTGAAAATATTTTTGTGGGGAAATTTGCTAAAAATGTCACAGCAAACCTAGAGGGCACCTCAGGAGGTTGCTGGAGCCAGTTGCTTAACTTAACTTTGGTACATGGCAGTGGGACAGTGCTGGGCTCCAACCACTGCTTGGTGCTGGTTGTTATGCACCAACCTACAGAGCAGCAGTGCTGGGCCTGCTGATTAGCAATGCTACATGTTAATAGTGGCTCTGAATAAACAAGCTGTTTTACATTTGGAAGAGGGGCAAAAGAAGACCCTTGGAAGTTCTGTGGGAATGTTCCTGGCTAGGAATCAGCTCAGAAAGGTCAATTTTGGGGAGCCAGTAAAAGTGTAAACAAGGCTGAGCTCTGAAGTGGGGCTGGATTGCTTACAGATCTGCTCAGGGGAGGGGGGCTCTCTCATGCACTCAGGCTGCTCTTGGCAGAGCAGGACTCTGCTGGAGTCGTCTTGTGTATACAGCTCACTGCTGCAGGCTGAGAGCCTTCTGTCTCTGCAGCAGATGGCTGGGCCTCCTGTTGTGTGGTGCAAAGCACTGCTGAGCAGAGATCAGTGTCTTGGCCGGAAGATGACAGCTGCAGCAGGCACTTCCCAGGTGTGAGACGGGCTGACCTGGCAGGAGCTTGGTAGAAGGTTAAGCTGCAACAGTGCAGAACGAATGTTCTGCGACTCTTGAAGTGGGATAGGAATTCTTCCTGACGTGTTCCATGGCTGCATTGTCTGGGCAGGCCACATCAAAAGCAGCACAAAATGCTTGAAATCACCAAAGCGTGATGATAACAAGGATGGAGGAGCAGTTGTTGGAGCCCTTGGCTGATCTGAAAGATTTATCTCATAGTCAATGACCTGTTTCAGGCCTTTAATGGCCATAGCAGCTGTGTGGCAGTGGTACTGTTGTTCTGAAGCTGTTCACTAGAAGCCCGCTGTCACATAACAGCCGGTTCCAGGTTTGAAGCAGGACCACAGTCGCCATGCAGCTTGTTTGCATCACCAGGAACACCAGCAGCACTTCAGTCCTCGGAAGGTCACTCGTGGCACCCGTGTGCCGCTGGTGTTCTCCTGGCCTGGCTGTGCTCCACGCTGCGATCGTGCTGGGAAGCACAGCTCATACTGCTCCCTTGCAGGTCAGCTGATGCAACTACAGGAAAGTGACTTAGTTCTGAGTGTACTTGGCACCGTCGTACGCAAGCAGCTGGCTCCCCTCGCCCGGTGATTGCATTTGTGTCCTATCCCTGGCATGCTGGTGTGTATGTGAGGACTTGCTGCTGGAAGTTCTGAGCTCCTCTGGAGGGCCGTCCATGCTGAGCAGCAGGTTTGACCCCTTGGATGGGCACATCAACAGGTGGGCGGTAAGACGAGACATCAACCTCTGCCCAAAAGTGGGAGGCTCCGGCCTGGGCAGCTCGATTACCAAGTATCAGAGTAAGCAGCATGAGCTCCACGTCCCCAAAATAGCCCCCAGAGCCTATATAACACCATGCCCCCAGAAAACCGTCAGACCTGGGTCCAGACTGGCCGTTGCCACCTCCTGCAGGCTCAGCAGGCTGCTGACAGCAGGCCCAGCGGGGCCGGGCTCCATCACACCTCCCAGCAGAGAAGGGCCTGAGAAGGAGAGGAGAAAGCGGTGCTCTGAGGGCAGCACGGGCTGAGCGCTGCCCACACGGCTGTCGTGCAGCCTCCACATTCCTGCACAGCATCCCGGGGCTGCGGGCAGCATGAAGGACTATTTCCCAGTCTCAATGCACCGGTACAGTCGGTATCGCCAGAGACTGAGAGCTTCACGTACGGTGCACTTCCCCAACGACGTCGTCTTTCAGGACCACATCAGGCAGGGGGACCTGGAGCAGGTGGGCAGGTTCATACGTGCCAGGAAAGTGACTCTGGACACCATCTACCCCTCCGGTGAGTGCTGCGAGCTGCGCAGTGTCACGGCTCGTTGGGACACAGCTCGGCTCCGGGCTGCCCATGGCAGTGTGGTGGTTGAAATCAAATTGTTTTCTTTCCCTCGTGAGGAGTTCTGTCCCCAACCATTGCCAGTAGGGCCCGAGAGAGCCCTGCATCACTGCCCCAGCACCTCCCCTCAGCAGCACAGTCACCATGTGCTGTAGGAAGGGAGAAACAAGCCAGGGGGGGGTGACCCAGAGAAGGAGCAGGAATGCAGATAGCGACAAAGCGTGTGTGGGAATGTGGAGCTCAGGGCCGGGCAGTGGGACCCTCGCCTCTTCTGTCTTGGTTCTGGGGAAGGAGAGAGGAGAAGCAAGGTTCTGTTTCGTTCCTGGCTCCAGCCGTGGCTCACAAACACTGCTCTCTCTCACACGCATGGATCTGTGGCCTAGCGGAATTAATGTTTATGGAGAAGGCATTGTGTTATGTTTGTGCCCAGCCTCGCTGAAAACTGTTTATGGAACGCCTTGAACCAATACAGGCTGGTGCAGAGCCCAGAATTTGTCTCTTTCGTGTGCTTGGCTTCAGCATCTGCTGTCACATGGCCACAGAGGCACGGTCTCAAATGACCCACGCTTCCCCCCACGTATGCTGATTGCCTCATGCCTCACTCTGGAAGGAACTTCTGAACGTTGGGCAGCGCAGGACTGGTGCCTGCGGGTGTCCTGGAGGAGACGGGGGCCAGGCTGTGGGCAGGGGCACAATAGAGCCTCAGATACAGGGGAGAACCGTGGAAACAGAAACACGTGCTGCACCTCCCCAATAGGGTAACATATGCCGTAAAAACGGAAACCTGCGGCAGCCACTCTCAGTTCCTCAGGCTTTGCGTCCTTTCCCAAACCCATCTCCCCAGCACTGAGGGTTTATGGCTCCTTCCCGGGCCGTGCCAACCCGTCCCTTCCTCGCAGGCATGGCCGCCCTGCACCAAGCGGTGCTCACGGGGAACCTGGACTGCGTCAAGCTGCTGGTGAAGTACGGCGCCGACATCCACCAGAGGGACGAGAACGGCTGGACGCCCCTGCACATGGCCTGCAGCGACGGCCACGCCGACATCGCCAGGTGGGGCAGCCGCGGGGGCCGGGCTGGGCTCGGAGCGCCGCCCGGCTCGGGGCTCACGCTGTCGCCGCCTGTCGCAGGTACCTCCTGTCGCTGGGGGCCAGCCTGGAGGCGACCACGGACGACGGGGAGAAGCCGTCGGACCTCATCGACCCCGAATACAAGGACCTGGTGGAGCTTTTCCAGGCCGCCACGATGGACTGAGGGGGACGGGCGTCACGGCCGGGCAGCGGGGCTGCGCGGGGCTCGGGCTGGGTCCGGGCGGGGCGGCGGGGCGCCCCGGGGCGCGCTTTGTACTTTTCCAATAAAGCTTTCGGACACGGCGCGCGCAGCCGCTGCGGAGGGGTGGGGCGCGGGACCACGTGACGTAGGGGCGGGACCACGCGGCGCGGGGGGGCGGGGCCGCGCATGCGCGCCGCGGCGCTTCCGTGGCGGCCCGAGGGCGAGCGGAGGCGGGAGTCGGGCCCAGGTGAGGGGCGCGCGTTGCCATGGCGACGGGCTCAGGGCGGCCCGCGGCCTAGCCCCGGCCTGGCCGCCCTCTCCTTTCTCCCCGCAGCCGCGCCGAGCCGAGCCGCGCCGCCGCACGCACCGCGCCATGGCCAGGTGAGCCCCGCCCCGGCCCCGGGCCCAGCCGCGGCCCCGGGCCCCGCTCAGCCCCGCGCTTCGCTTTCAGCTCCCCCGTGTCTCGCGTCGTTTACAACGGCAAGCGGAGCGGCGGCCCGCGTTCCCCCGGCGCCGGCAGCGAGATCTTCACGCCGGCCCACGAGGAGAACGTGCGCTTCATCTACGAGGGTGAGCGGCGGGGTCGGGGGCGGGGTTTGGGGCCGCGGCCTCCGCCGAGCCCCGCGCGAGCCGCCCGGCCGTGTTCCCGCAGCCTGGCAGTGCGTGGAGCGAGACCTGCGCAGCCAGATGGGCTCCGAGCGCGGCCTGGTCGAGGAGTACGTGGAGAAGATGCCGAACCCCAGCCTGAAAGGTGAGCGGCCGCGCCCTCCCCACGCCGCGGCCGGAGGCGCCGGGTCGGCCCCGGGGCGGGGAGCTGCGGTGCGGCCTCTGCCGCCAAAGGCTGTGCTCTGTTCTCCGCAGCGTTTAAACCCGTCGATCTGAGCGACCTGAAGCGGAGGAACACACAAGATGCAAAGAAGTCGTAAGGCAGGTCCTCCGCTCGTCGGCCGGTCTTTAAAGTCCTCAAGCAGATTTAAGTTGAAATTTTGTGTTATTTCCTCCTCTGGTTACTGTACTCCGCCCGTGGGAGAGCCAGTCAGCTCTGGGGCTGGCTTTGGAGCTACCTGAATTCCACGATGCTTAGGGGCTCCCTGAAGCTAGACGGAGCCCTCTGTAAAAGATTGCAGCCCCTGACCCACAGCTTCCTCAGGCCTCCGTGCTGCACCACCAGTCACTTGTTCTTCTTCCATCTCTGTCCCTGGTGTGCTGAGCTTCAGGCTTCCTGGATTCTGGTGCACGGTAGGGCAGAACACCCGTGCTGTCAGTAGAGGCAGTGCCAGCTCTCTGCTCCCTTCTGTGCACCGAGAGCTCATGGGTGCTGGAGTGGACCAAGGGGAGAAGGAAGGAAACCTGGTGCTGGCCTGGTGCTGAGGGACACACTGGCAGCCCCAGTCCAGCACCGGGCAGTTCAGCACCATCAGGCAGCTGACTGCTGCCACTTTGGCACTCTTTGCCTATTCTTTGCTCCCTGGTTGTATCTAGTCTGCTAATGCCCAGAACTCGTCAGTGTTGCCAAAGCTCTTGGGTTTACATCCGATGCCAGATTTTCCTTGTGCTTAGATTGGGCCATATCCTTGTAGTGCTGGTAGTGGAGCTGCTCCTCTTTCCCTGTGAGGGGGAGGGAGAGAGAGGCCGCAGCCCCAAACATTTTGGAGATGCTCTGAGCACGAGCGCTGAGTTGTGCTGAGCCACTTCCCACCCCCAGCCAAGAAGGTGGCGGTGAGGGAGTGGCTAGCACTGACTTAGGATAAAAAAGATCATTTGCATTCTTGCCTGAGCAACTCCTTGCTGTTTGAGCACTGACACCACTTCCCAAACATTCTCCCTTTGAAGAGACCTGGTGCCCACAGCTTGCAGTAGCATTGTGTGCAGGCTGTGGTGGTCCGGTCTGACACCCTGGAGCCTGGCTTTCTCAGGACCTTTGCTCCTGTCTAATCATTTCTGTGCAGGGAGAGTGACTGTGCCCTCATGCCCATGTGGGCAGAGCAGCTGTGGGCTTCTCAGTGCCTCTGGGGGCGTGGGGAGCTGTGGGAGCAGCCCCCTGCCTGTGCTCAGAGCTGGCAGGGAGGGAGCTGTAGAGGTTCTGCCCAGCACGTGGTGGATTCAGAGTGCAGGGGAGTTGTGGTTGCTGTTAACTTTCCTTCGTTGTGTCATTGAGCTATACTGTCCTTTTTTTTTTTTCTTTTTTTTTTTTTTTCTGTTGTCTGTCACTTGAGGAGTGTTGTAAATAAAAGCTGGTGTTCTTTTGAGTCTGCCTCTGTGTGGCTCTGCCTGCTCCTCCGTTGCACGTCACAAGCATCAGCTCCGGGGCCACCTCTGCCTGATGTCGCTGTGTGCTGCTCACCACAGGGCTGTGCTGGCAGTGGAGCAGTGCCACGGCGCTGCCTGGTGCCTGCCTGGCTGTGTGGGTGCCCAGTGCCCACGAGAGGTCTCGGCCACACCGTGGGCATTGGTCCCAGCTGACAGGGCCACGCTCTGCTGTGCCCTCATCCGCCCCCTCTGCCTTCAAGCTGTGTGTGCGCGTTGCTCTGCTCTGTATCTGTCTGCAGCCTTTCTGGAGTAGTGCCCTTACTCTTCTCTTTTTTTAGGTTTCCAAACTTGTCCTGTTTTGTTGCTTAAATGCTGTGTTTCTTATTTTAGACTTCAGTGCTGACAATAACCATCAGAGTTTTCTGTACCTCTTCAGGCCTGGCCAAGCCCTAAGGACAAGGATCGCAAGGAGCAGAAGCCACCTCGGTTATTGATTTATTCATTTTCCAGAAGGGATCTTGCCCTTGCACTTGCTCTGGGCTCTTAATTTCACTGCAGGCATGTACAGCCTGGCACCGTGTGCTGGTAGCACAATGCCCTTGGGCTCTGGCAGCCCTCCTGCGAGCCAGCATCCTGGGAGCTGTTGCTGGACCAAAGATTGAAATGTTCAGACTATTAATACACTCGTATCCTTTTCCCTCTCCTGCATTTATGGCATTTAAACTATACTTAGCATTGCTAGAATTTCTCCTCAAGTGCACCTCTGTGCTGCGCCGTGACCCTGTTTGCCTCCCATCTCCAAAACACTGCTGTGGAGCACAGGGGTGCTCCACCACAGGATGGTGCCTGGGCAGTGCTGCGCTGCAGGAGGTGCCCTCTGTCGGGAGCAGCAGTGAATGAAATGACTGCTGCTGCCACTGCAGCTCGTCTCTGCTGGCCTTTCCCTCCAGGTGGTCCATTCCCTGCAGCTTCTCATGGCTGCTTGCCAGCAGCAGCATGTCCAACATTTCCCAGGGGAAATGCATGATGCACACAAGGCTGCATCCATATCCTGTAGCATGGCAGCTGAGCAGCCAGGTCCCGGCAGGGAGCAGGGCTTTGGGGTCTGAGGATGGGGCAGGAGGCTGTAGGGACCCCGATCAGCTGCGTCCCACCACCATGCTGCTGTGGCAGAGCTCTGTTTGGGGCCCAGCAGCCTGGCCCTGATGGCCTCTTGCCTTGTTTTTCTCTTGGCTCAGGTGCTGTGGTGCTGGAGGCAAACCGCTCACTCAGGCTCTAATGAAATGTCATATGAAAATGATTTTCTAAACGGGCAATTTTTATAAAGGCTAATAACAAACCACAGGGTGACCGTGGTGAAGCAGCAGAAGGGAGGTGTGAGGTTCAGGTGGCGGGGGGGTGCCCTGTGCGGGGCTGAGGCTGGAGGCCAGGGAAATCAGGCTGTTTACCTATCAAAGTCAGAGCTGGCCATGGCTTATTTTCACCGTGACTCGGCTATGGCTGTTATCATTAGATTAAGTGGTGGGAGGAGGAGAGGTATGTGTTGTATCATTGAATTAAGTAGTGGGAAGAGAGAATGGTAACGGGCAGAATCTACTTAGCAGACCAATTTGCAGTCTCCAATTACCTTGATGAAGCAGCAGTATCACTGCGGGGCGAGCGAGGCCTCGTGGGCGCCGGGGGGGTGCCTGCCACGACCTGTCAGGTACCATTCCCAGTGCGTCCCCTTTGCACGGCTCTGCTCCTCGTTCCTGCTGTGTGGCACAGGGCTCTCCTCCCTTCTCAATGTCAGGGAAATGGGGATGGGTGTGGGGACATCACTGTGAGAGGGGGTGGCCGCAGGTGGGCGAGCAGCACATGGTGGGCGCTGGGCACTGAATGTCCCCATCCAGCTGCTGCCATGGGAACCTGAAATAGCTGCGCTGCTCTGCCCGCAAATGTCAGCCCTGTGCGTGGGTGTGAGCGTGTGTGTGTATATGCAGATGTGGTTGTGTATGGGACACAAGTGTGTCTTCAAGAGTGGGGGGGTGCACAGTGCTGGTGTTGCTGGGGTGCTGTGCTGCCAGACCCCAGGGCTGCTGACTGACCCCGTGCCCCCACCTTGGCCCCGGTGGGGTGTCATGGCTCTGCAGGGGGTAGGCGGCGGAGGGGGGGACTGGGATGGACAGTGGTGTGTTGCCATGGATACGCTGGAGCAACAGGCATTGGGGCCGGCGCCGTGCATTGACCATATTTACCTTCCCAGAAACCGCCTCGTGCTTCAGCAATTTGCTCCAATTAGGCTCGTTACCGCATCAGGAGGCCGCGGTGACGGCAGTGCCGTGGGGACAAGTGGCGGCTGGCGCTGCAGCCCTAGATCTGTCCCCATCCACATCCCCGTCCGTGTCCCTATCTCCAGCCCTGTTCCTGCCTTCCCCTCTCTCAGCTCACCCTGTGCCGTGGCACTGCTGTCTCAGTGCCGTGGTTCCGTGGGCTGAGTCGCCCTCACCATCGCAGCCCTGGCCCTCGGCCCCATGGTCCCGGCTGCTGGCGCAGGGCTGGCCCCATGGTGGGTGAGCAGAGCAGAGCTCGGCTGGGCAGCCAGCAAGTTGTCACGTAAACAGAGGAAAATTACTGTGTGCTCGGCCAACACCATGCAGCTGGGATCAGTGCAGAGTGCCCTCCCCACGACTCGCTGGCTCCACTGATGCTGCTGCCCTCGCTGCAGCCCCTCAGCCTGGTGGGTGTAGGCAGGCTGGGGCCGGTGCTGGGGCAGTGGGGGATGTGGCAGTGGGGCACTGCCAGGGCACAGTGCTGCTCTCATGTCATGTAGCACAGCTCGTGCCTGGAAAGCAGGTGGGCATGGTGTGTGCTGGGCTGTGTGTGGGTCCTGACAGTGTGCCCGGGGCCTGTGGGGGCATGGGGCTGTCTCGAGCTGTCTGTCCATCTGGGTGCACCCTGGGCACAGGGCAGTGTGCTAATCCCCACACAAAGCCATTGTGGTTCCTAAAGCCGTGGCTTCCGGGCTTAGCACTCATGTGCACTGCACAAGCCTCTTAGGGTGCCAGCTCACCCCACCTCCCCCCCAGCCTGACCCGTGGGACCTTGGGACAGCCCACCCAACCTGAGGGTGACAGGGACCCCGTGGTGCTCAGCACCAGCAGCAGCCACTGCCCGTCCTCAGGAGAGCACGGCTGAAGGGGCAGCTCCAAATGATTTAATTAAGGATTCCTGGCAATGCTGATAGAGCTCATTAGTGGCTGGAGGAGAGCTGCAGCCCCCTCCCCCCTCGCCTCTGCCCTGCTCACCTGTGCAAGGCCATAAGGGCAGCAGTGCAGTGCAGGGGCTCCCTGCTATGTGGCCCCATCGCCAGCTTGGGGTCATGTGCCCATCACCCACAGACAACTGGAGACCCTGTGGGGTGGTAGTGTCACCGCTCCCCCTCCCCAAGGACGGCCATTCCCCACAGACAGGCACACAGAGCTGGCCCTGCAGCCCAGCACGGGCCCACACCTATTTACACAGTTACGACATAAATTACACCACTGTGCAGAGGGTCTCGCGGGCGCACAAGGGCAGCACCACAGGATGAACCCCACCCCCCAAAATTCCCAGCCCCCACAGACCCCAGCCCCTGTTCCCCTCCCCACCTTCTCCAGCCCTGTCCGTGGGCCATTTTGCACCACAGTGCCCAGGGTGAGGGCAGCGGCCGCCCCACGGCTCAGTCCGCCGCAGCCCTTCAGGTGCAGCCATGGGCTCAGAAGTGGCTCTCGGCTGTGGTCTCAGGGAACTCGTAGCAGTGGTGCCGCTCCCCCATGGCGAGCTGCTCGGCAGCACCGCTGCTCTCGAGGTAGTGGGAGCCGGAGCGCACGGCCGTGCCGCGGCCCGTCCCGTTGGCACAGCCACCCACCAGCTGGTGCTTCTCGCAGCCTCCAGCACCGTTGCGGGCACCAGGTGCGTGGCTGTAGGTGTGCTTGTACTCCTCCGCCAGGTCCTTCCCCAGCTTCCAGCGCTGCCACCGCTTCAGCAGCTCCGCCTGCACCTGCGGATGGCCGCCATCAGCACAGCCCCTCGATCCCGCGCCCGCTCCCAGCCCTCCCAGCCCAGCCGCTCACCTCCTTGTTGACGAAGCAGTAGAGAATGGCCACCAGCATCCCCTGGGTAGAGACAGGAGAGGCATGAGAGGCAGCGGCTAGACTCGGCCCCAGGCCATCCCTCCCAGCACAATGTCCCTGTGGCCATCCCGGCCCTGCTGCACTCACCTGGAAGGAGCTGAGGAAGAGGTCGAAGAAGAGCTTGACATAGCGCAGCGTGCCCTGGGCATGCTCATCCGTGATGAAAGCGAAGACGACCTCGTGGATGCCCAGCAACGGGATCAGCGTCAGCGTGGACTTGGCCAGCCTGCACGGAGCGGGCAGCCATAGCGCAGGGCCGTGGCCATGGGCACTACACCACCTGCATGTGGGCACGCAGGGTTGGGGCTGCACCCACTGCCCACCTGAATTTGTAGTCGGTGTAGCGCATCTGGTGTGCGCGGAGCTTGGAGACGAGGATCTGGATGATGCGGATGAAGATGAAGAAGTTGATCTGCAGTGGGCAGAGAGTCCGTGAGGGGCATGTAAGCATGAAGTGGCCATGGCCCCAGCCATGACAGAGTCAGGGGAGGTGGTGGGCAAAGCAGTGGGCTGAGGGCTCACCAGGATGGCCAGGAACACAGGAAAGCGGAGGATCCACCAGAAACCCATGTTGTGGTTGGTGCTCCAGCACCTGCAGAGGAGAGGGATGGGGACCACAGGGCAGCCCTGTGTCAGGGTGGCTGCTGGGGCTTGGCACAGCACCTGGCACTGCGCTCCTCACATGCGGGCAGCAGAGCGGGGCCTCTGCAGGGCTGTCCTATGGGTTTCTCTACAATATATCCCACACGTACCCCCCGTGCCCCATACACCCTGTGGCACAGGCTGATACTCACTGGATGTTTTCATAGAGAAACTTCACAACGACCCATGGGATGAGAAATAGCACAGGTGCCCCTGGAGTGAAGGCACAGGGTGGGACAAGTGAGGCATGGTGTGGGCTCAGGGATGGGGATGGGACGGGGATGAGATGCAGGCTGTGCTCACCCCAGCCGATGCACAGGTAGAGGGTGAAGTAGCTCCTCTCGGAGAAAACAGCCACCACCAGCAGGTTGTGCAGGTAGATGCCCTCCACCAGCAGCCAGCAGTAGTTGGCCATGATGCCATACTGCATGAAGACCGTAGCCGCCCGGCAGCCAGCGGCAGCCTGCGGGTGGGGGTCAGGGCCTGCTGTGGTCCATCCCCTCCCCAACCCCCTGCCCCCCACTCACCTCATCACTCAGCCAGATGCGCACATTGTAGTCATCGATCTTGTCGCTGTAGTGAGTCTTCAGCAGGGCATCGATGACCAGCACGGAGACGCCCTTCACGATGAAGGAGGCGAAGAGGTTCATGTGGATGTAGTTCCTCATGCAGTGCAGCTTGCTGGGGAGGCAGGGGGCTGCTGTCAGTGCATGTTCCCCCAAACCCCCCTGGTGCAGCCTTTGTCTGTGCCCACCTGAAGCCCAGCAGCACAGCCAGGGCAAGCAGCAGCGTGCACAGGGACACTGAGTAGCCCACAGTGTACATCACTTTGAAGCTGCCGTAGGTCTTGGCAATTTTTTCCTGGAGAGTGAGGGAGATAGTGAAGGTGAGGAATGAGGCAGAACAGCACGGGGCAGGGGCTGCACTATGCCTGCCAGGAAATCTGCTGCCCGCTGCCCACCTGTGCCTCCAGGTCCTCGGTGTCGATCTGGCACTGTGTGGCATTCCGCAGGGACTGCCCCTTGGGGCCTGTCACCCACTCCCCGTCCGGCCCGCATGTCTTGAAGACGTATCTGTGCTTCACTGCATGGGGAGGAGGGAAATGGGGCAGCTGCAGGTACACAGTTGGGCTCTGCACGCCAGCCCAGGGGACACGGAGCAGCAGCCGCAGCAGCGTGCAGCCGCACAGAGGTGTGCATGTACACACAGCCCTGCCATGCCCAGCCATCCCACCGCGTGCCCTGCCGTTACCTTTCTGGTACCAGGGCAGGAACCAGGGGCAGGAGACGTTGACGGTGGTGTTGGGCAGTGCGTCGGGCCAGCAGGAGAACTTGTCAAAGGTTCGGTTACAAACCAGCTCTGTGGGGCGGCAGAATGGCGATGCGCTCTGACTCAGCCCATGGGGAGTGTCAGCTCTGGAGACCACGCGGTCACCTTCCCCACAGCACCCCATGCCCACCCTCAGGAGGTCCGTGTCCTGCCAGGACACCAGGGGTGTGTGTGAGGTGCCCACTCTCACCTGTAGGTGCGGGCATTCGGCTCATGTTGCGGTGGCACTCCTCGCTGTAAGCCTTCCAGCTTTCGAAGAGGAAATTCGTGATCTGGGCAGAGGAGCCCTGAAGGCACCAGAGACATCACCAGGGTCAGGCAGGGGTAGGCATTCCATGGCCCTGAGGCTCAAGGATGGCCGTGGGCAGGCACAGATGGATGTGCCACGCTGTGCCGTGTGGACAGCAGGATTGGACAGAGTCTTCTGTACAGCGTGGCATAGCCATAGGCTGCCGTGGGCAGTGTCTCTGGGAGCCCATCCTTACCTGGCAGCAGAGCAGCAGCAGCAGAAGGGCGAGGAGATGTGGCTGGGACATGCCTCCACCAGGCCACAAGCTGCATGGGGAGTGGGTGCTGGTTTCCTACCGGCCCTCGGCAGCTCCTCTGCCCTGGCGGTGAGGGCCCTGGCACATGGGCGACCCTGCATGAGAGGATGAGTCACAGGGGTGTGCAGTGGGACCCATCCTGGGGCACAGCTGGGGATGTGCTGTGAGGTGAGCAGAGCTGCCACTGCCACGCTCACATCCCCGTTCTCCACCTGCCTTTAACTTTCAACTGTTTCTTTGTGTTCTTTCTCATTAGCCTGCAGCTCTTGAGTATCTGCCATTTCCTCCCCAGGACAGCATTGTCACAGCCCCCAGTCATCTTTCTGCCTTCTCAGAGCAAACCAAGCCACCCCTGCTTCTTTCATCAGCCTTGAGCAGTTGGAGCACAGCCACACTCGGACGTGACTCGCTTGCATGGGGTGGACCCTCACACTGGGAGAGCTCTCAGGCTCCTAGGACTCCCTGACCCACCCTCTGCTCACAGACCTGAGCTAAGCCCCCCCCTCCCAATCAGTGCTGGTGCCTGATGTGCATCAGTGCTGATCTCTGACAGCCCAGAACCCTGTGAGGCAGTCAGGACATCCATGGTGCCGGCACATCAGTGCTCCACATCCCTCGCCCCATGGGTCTCCCAGCCCTGGCACGCAGTGGGAATGGAGGTGGCTGTGGGGATAACCACAGGGATCCCCGGCTCATGGGGCTGCGTGGCCCCATGTTGGCTCTGCTGCCGGCTCCATTGCTCCCAGCAATGGGGAGCCTCATCCGACACGGCATCCAGGAGCTCATGCACAAAGCCTGGCTCACGAGGAGCCATAACTCCCTCCATCCCCTTAAGCCGGTTATGGGGCTCCTGAACGGGATTTCAGCTCTTCTGACAAGGGGGCAGTGTGGGAGCTGATGCTGCAGCGCTGCTGAGCCCCGGCCTCTCCATGGCTCCCCTCCAGCCATCGCTCCCAGGGCTCGCCGCTCTGCTCTGCCTATTTTTATCCCTGGGAAAGTCGTGTTTCCTCCATGCAGACCCACTCGCCATGTTGCAAGCGGCTGCCTGAGAAGCTCATTAATCAGCCCGTGGCGCTGCAGATGTGGCTCAGGGAGCGAGACCTGACAGCATGCGCCTTATTTAGGCAGTCCCAGAACAGGACATGGCCCTGAGGACAGACAGAACTCACTGGGTGGGCTCTGGGACTTCACTGATGGGCACCGTCCAGTCACCTGCCCACAGCAGCATCCCCATCCTCCCACCTCACCAGCCCCCTCCTGCTGTCAGCCATGCTCCACAGGAACCTCCATCCCCAGCCCTGCCCTGAGCATCCCTGCATTGGGGGAAGCGCTTCTCCGGCGCATGGCAGTGGATGTGCTGGCAGCCCCTCTCGAGCCAGGCAGGCAGCTCTGGGGCAGAGGCAGCACTATTTTTAGCTGCTGCAGTGGGATTTAGCATGGGGAGCCCTCTGCCCTAGACTCCCCTCCCGGCTGGCAGTGCTCCCCACGCCCCAGGGCCATGCTGTGGCCAAACTGGGCAGACTGCACTGGGTGAGGGGTCCTGGCGCGTGGGGCAGTCACGCTCCTCATCTCCTGCACATCAATCTCCTGCACATCAATGCACCCTGGCCCTGCAGCAGAGCCCTGCCCAGCCCTTTGCCCCAGCTGCCCGTGGAGCTTTGTGGCCCCCCTCCCAGCAACTCTGGGAGATGCAGCTGTTCCTGGTAAGTGAGGGTGTAGAGGAGCCAAGTGCTGCTCGGTCCGGCTCTTTGGGGCTGGCATGGTGGGTCTCAGGCTGTCAGCAGCACTGAGAACATCCCAGGAGCTGGGAGTGCCAGCACCAGTACTTGTGGTGCTCCTGCTGGGTATGCTGTGGCCACCAGGACCAAAATGCCCCTGTCCCCATCCATTGTCAGTGGAGGTGACACTGTAGGATGGACCCAGACTGTCACAGTCTCCATTTTGCTGGGTGGCTCCAGGCACTACATTCCCCCTCGCTCCGAGCCACGGGCACCAAACCCCCACCATATGGGTGGGTGCATCTGTTGGGACTTCAGGGAGCACAGGGGACTTTTGCCCCATGCTGGTGTTGGGTAATGCACCATGTCCCTGTGTCATGTCTCTGAGGCTGCTGACCCTGGGGGAGGACGGGCTGCAAACACCACACTGCCCGCAGCAGCAAAGCAGAGACCTTGTGCCCACAGGCAGGAGAGGAGGAAAAGGAAACACAGCGCTGGGAAAGGGGACAGAACCCAGCTAGGGACTGGGTGTGACCAGCCCCTGGGAGGCCACAGTGTGCCCTGCCCAGCCCTGCCTCATCCCTGCCCCGCAGCCCCAGCACGCGGCATTGCAGCAAGGCACTGGGGATGGATGAGCACACGTTTATCCCCACACACGTGGCGGGATGTTGTCCCTGTGGGCGCACAGCCCCTGCCTCGGCCTGGCACCGTCCCGTCCACCCCCCAACTGGGGCTGCCTTCACATGGGAAGGGAATGAGCTCCACATCTGGGATTGCTGCAGCTCATTGCTACATGGATCAGTGGCTTGGGGAAGCCTCCATGGGGACACCCATGGGCATCTGCAACGTGACCCGTGAGCAGCCTGGTACAGCACAACCCTGTACAGAGCCTGGTGCTGCCTGCAGAGCCCGGTCCCTCTGTGCAGTTCTCATCCCCCTGATCCCCGGGGCTGGACTGGGAACACACAGCTGAGAGCTCCGGAGGTGGTGGTGGGGACTGCCATCCTTCTGACCCCGGGATTAGACCCTGGTGCACTAATGCAGCACTTTCCACGGCTGGCTTGGCTCTGTGCTTTGAGCTACAAGGCAGCACAGCGGGGGCTTTGGCACTTGGCAGGGGAGGGGACGGTGGAGGGCCAGGGCTGATGCAATGCCAGCACTAACCGGGCCCAGCAGACACTGTTCCTCTCTCCTTCCAGCATGGCAGTGAATGGGACAAGCAATGCCCAGAGATGCCTGCGCTGGAGAGGTCACCTGCACCCCATGCTGCCTCCGTTTGCACTGTCCCTGAGCTCCAGGACGCCTCCTGTTCCCCACTTGCAACTCCTATGGCTCCAACCCCCATCTGCCCTCTGCAAAGCGAGCGTGAGGAACTTGGGCTGCAGAGGAACAGCTGAGCTGCCTGGGGCACCCCTCACTGAACGACCACAGCTCATTTGCACAGAGCTGCATGATGGCGGAAACATCGAGCAGCGGCACACGGAAAGCCAACGTCACGCAGCACCAACAGAACTGAGTTCTGTGTCACTTTGGACCAAGAAAACCCAAACCAGCCCTGACAGCATTTTCGTCAACAGCAACAAAGGATGTAAACAAGCAGCAATCAGCCATCGGGACAAGGCTGTTTGCATCACCTCCAGGACTGCCGAAGGGGAAGGGGATAGCATCTCCTGCAGCTGCCCCGTGTGAAGGGGGGAGTGCAGCAGTCAGACAGAGGCGCTGTGGGGCACAGAGGGGTGCTGCACCCACAGCAGTGTGGCTCTGTCTGGGGAGATGGGTTTGTCTAGTTCATCACACTGCATGAACTGGGACGTGAAACAGGAGGACAGCACAAGAGGCACAGCGGGTGACACGTGTGGGCAGCATGTCACAGGGGAAGCAGAGGAGTGGGAAAAGCTCAGGAAAAGGTCAGTGCAGACAGGCGTGTGTGCACGTGCACCCGCTCTGGGGGCTCAGCACACTCCTATCTGGCCTGACTCACACCACTGATGAGCACTGGGGACAGCTTCAGGGTACATCAGAGAGGAGCGAGCTGCAGCAGGGCTGCAAACACGCAGTGACCCTGCACACAGCTGCCCCATCCCGGGAGGGTGTCCTCATCTCAAAGTGGTTCTGTGGGGCTGTGGGCAGTGCTCCCATGCAGCTGCTGGGCAGAGCCCAACACAGCCCTGTAGGGCATGGGGGCTTTGCATGCAGACGGGTGGGCAGAATGCAAAGGAAGAACACAGGGGCTCCGTGCCTCCCCTGTTTCTGCCCCCCCAGTCCCTGCCACTGCCTGGCACAGTGAGGTGCACGGGTGCTGAGCTGTGTGGAGCTGAGCTGTGCTCCACAGCTGGTCTCAACACTGCGCTGCTGCTCAGAGCTTGCGGTCACATTTTTTCATTAACTATTTTTAATCCATATTTTGCCTCTTCTCCGCTCAGTCTTTTTCTCTTTCCCTCTCCAGGCAACAGAACATGAGAAAAAAAAAATCTGCATCACAGTGCATGGAAAGGAGCGGGGATTGGTGGGAAGGATGGGAGCTCGCAGCTGGGGCGGCACTAACGTGGTGAGGAGGGGGACTGTGGGCTCAGAATTTTCCTGTGGATGCACAGATAAAGCTGAGAATATCACGGGGGTAAAGGCTGAACTTGGCACGGGTCAGGACACCCACAGTGCGCATGGTGGGCACGGCACAGGGCACAGCGAGGTGTGGGGAGGACACGGGGTGGGCAGCAGTCACTGCTTGTCTTCTGCTCTCTGCATGCAAAGCTGGCTTGGCAGTGGCGTGCCCTGCTCTCCCCGCGCCACCTCGAGGGAGCAGCCGGGCTGGGAAGCGCTGTGCCGGGCAGAGGTGAGCTCTGCTGTTGCTTTGGGGATGCGCATGCAGCCGCCAGGCCGGCAAGGTCACATACCCAACATGTCCTCGTTAAACAAAGCCATTTACCAACACCGTGTTGACACAGCAGAGCTCGGGACAGAGTCACAAAGGGCACTCGCCGTGGGCCTTTGCGGCACCAGGGAGCCTGGGGAGCAGCACGGAGGGTGGAAAAGTATCCCCTGCTTCTGCCCAGCACGAAACCACCGCTGTGCCCGCAGTCAGAGCCCGGTGGGCACCACCCAGGCAGGGGCACCTAAGGGAGATTAGGGAGATGCTCCCGGGGAGCCCGAACCCGATCGGTGCCAATCACCCGGTGTGGTTGCACAGCAGCCACGCCAGCAGCAAGCACCGAGATACCCGACGGCAGAACCCTTCCCGGGGGCACCGAGCCGGACGGAGAGCGAGACCGGAGCCGGGACCAGGACCCTCCGCCTCGGGCTCAGCCCCGTCGGGGCTCGGGCTGTTCCCCGGAGTCGCACTGCCGCTCCCCGAGCTCACGGTGCGGTGTCCGCCGGTGCTGTGCGGGCGCTCTCCTCTCTCCCTCCCTCCCTCCCCGCTCTCCGTACCTGTCGGGGTTGGACTGGCGGCGGCTCCCGGGCGCATCTCGGTGCTGGCGGAGACCGGGACCGAGACCGGCGCGCTCGGCCGCTCCGGCGAAAACTTTTGCCGGAGCCGCGGCGGCGGCGGCGGTGGCGACTCGGGGGGGAGGGACCGTCGCGGGGGGAGGGATCGTGGGAGAGAAGCCTCTTCTCGCCGCCCCGCTCCTCCCGCTGGCACGGGGGGGCGGAGAGGGCGCGTCCCGATGCCCTCTCCCGGTGTTTCGACCGGCACAGGCGAAAACTCCCGGGAGCTGCGAGCGACCGCGCGTGTCACCGCCTGCGGTCCCGGTGCTGCCTCCTCCGCTCCGTTCCGTCCCGGTGCTGAGCACCCCGGTGCCGCCCGGCGCAGCGGCGAGGACAGCCGGGAGAGAACCGGCCCCGTGCGGGAGGGATGCGGAAGGATGCGACCGAGCGCGTCTTTGTCGGGTCAGCCCCAACGCCGGGGCTGCTCTCCGCTCCCGGCGCTGCGGATCCTCTCGCCCCCCTCACTGCGCCCCGGCTCCGTCTGCGCGGTGATCCCGTCCCAGTCCCGGCGACGGGAGGTGAGAGGTCCCTGCCGGTGCCCGGAGCTGGTGGCTCCTGACCCTGGTAACGGGGCTGACCCCGCGCCCGGACGGATCCCCGCGGGGAAGCCGGGAGCTGCGCGGACCCTCTCGTTCCGGCCTCCGCTGGCGGTGTCGGGTCTGTGTTTGCCATACGCTGTCCTGGCGGAGCGCGGCCAGGTAAACACGGCCCGGAGCGGCCGCGGCATCCCCCGAGCCCGGGTCGGGCCGAGCCCCCGGAGCGGAGCACAGTGCGTTCACCTGGGGCCGCCCGGGGGGCTGCGGGAAACGGGGGCGGGGGAGTCGGGCTGAGGGGAACGCAACCCCCGCTGGCAGAGGGCTGCCGCGCTCCGAGGGACGCGGTCGGGGCACGGAAACGCGGGGCCGGTGGAAGGGTGCGCTGCTCCGATCCTCGGGGCGGTGGATCCCCACTGCCGCTCGGCGCCGGCCCCGAGGAGAAGTACAGCATCGCCCCGCACCTGCCCCGCGGCTCCCGCACGGCGCCGGGCACCGGAACAAAGCGGCGATGCCAGCCGGCATCATTAGGCTTCGTTACGGTGACGAGCTTTCACTTCTCTGCTGTCCCAGGCTGGCTCCGTTCCGCCCGCCGCGGCCCAATTAGCGTAACGTCCAGGACGGAGCTGCAGCCAGCAGACACGGACCCTTGGCACGGCTCTGCCCGGAACCCCGCGCTGCCCCGAGCACGGCCCGGCCGCGGCTCCCCCGCCCGGCGCTGGGAGGTGCCCTCGGGGCAGGGACGGCCCCGTTCCGTGCGGTGCCGAGGGGGTGAGCCCGGAACCCCCCATCACCTCCGCTCCTACGGGAGTACAGCTCTGGGGGGGAGGGAGCACCGCACCCCCCGCTCTCCCCTCCCCACGCGATCAGGACGCCGCGGTTGTTCCGCTGTTTATTTATTATACATTACGGTCACAGCTATTCCAGTTCTTTGATCCCTCGGGGCCACTCTGCACAGCGCTGCGCGTGCAGAGGGCGATGCCCGCAGCCCCCGTGCAGGCAGAGTAGGGCGGGGGGGGCTGCAAGGCGGGGGGGGGTGTTGGGCACCTCAGTGCGTGGAGCAGCAGGGCAGGACGGACACTGCAGGGCTCGGGGACGGTGATGTAGGCAGCGGCAGGAGCACAGCAAGGCAGCGCGGCCGCCCCACGCTCCCCCCCCCCCAGGTCCTTTCTTTATCATTGGTATAAGGCACAATCCCTGAAGAGCCCAGCGGCCGGCGGGCGCTGGGGAGTTTTGGCTGAGCGGGAAACGGGGGGGGGGACGGACGGACCCGTTTTGGCTGCACGGGGACAGCGGAGGAGTAGAGGAGGACAGAAGCACTCAGCGGGGAATGCTTACGTGCGCAGAGCCCACCTCCACCCTTCCTCCACGTCCACCTTTGCTGCCGCAGGAGAGGTGGGAGCTGGGAGCCCCCCGCACGCAGTGCTGCTCTGCACAGGTCCCGGCTGCAGCCTGGGCACAGCAAAACAGCCCCCGCCAGCCCCTCCCGCTGCGAGCTGAGCCCAGGTAGAGGCACGACGCTGTGCACCGGGACCGGGCTGAGGCCACCCCGGCGGGGGAGGGCAGAGCCACGGTAGGGGAAGGTGCAGTGCAGAAGGGACGAGGCCCAGGGACGTCCCAGAGGTAACAGAGGTGCTGAGAATGGAGGAAAGTGTGGGATGGGGGCTGGGACCGGCCGGCCCCGGGTGCAGGGATGTGGGGAGGGGACAGCCCCGGCCCAGAGCGGTGGGGGTTCTGCGGTCCCAGGGAGCAGGGTCCGGCCCTCCTGCTCAGGTGACCACTTTGATCCCAAAGTATTTTCGCAGCTGTTCCAGGAAGACAAAGGTAAGGACGGTGTGAGGAATGAGGCGAATGGCAGCGGGAACGAAGCCCTGCAATGGGACAGTGAGAAGGGAGTCAGTGCGTGCTTCTACTTGGACCAAGAGTGCCTGCAGCTCGACCAGGGGGAGCAGCGTGCTGGAAGGTGGGGATGGCCGTGCAGAACAGCTGTGATGGGGAAACACCAGACTGGCTGCATCTGGAAGGAATCTCATGCTCCAGCGCCTGGCACAGGACCACGGCTGCACAGCCCTGAGAGCTCCATCCCAACACTGCTATGGACACTGACCTCCATTCCTGCCCGACCTCCCCTTGCACTCACACACCTTGTAGAAGGCGAGCGGGCCGAGCTTGGCAGTCTCCATGGCACAGTGCACGACACCCTGGGGCAAGAGAGGGAGAGCTGATGAGGCAATGCAGGAAGGGGCTGGGAGCTGCAGGGGGGGTCACTCACCCGATACTCGCCCTGGGAGTTCATGAGGCGCGTCTTCAGCACATCCAGGGGCTGGCACAGGAATGTGGCACATCCACCCTGCAGGAGGCACCGGGATCATGGCTCTGCCATGCAGGATGATGGCTCTGGGGTATGACCCAGTGCAGGGAGAGGCACAGGGGCCTTTGTGCTCCATGTGAGCCCTGGAACACCACCCTGAGCCCTGAGCCCAGCTGCAGACAGCCCCATCCCCAGCGCTGCCCCCCGCCCTGCTCACAGCGATGAAACTGGCCAGGAAGTGCGTGAAGATGTTGTCCGACAGCAGCCCGGTGGTGAGGACAAGCTGCTTGGCTTGGTCATAACAGGAAAGCTGCAGGGATAAGCTGTTAGTGCACATCCCTCCCTGTTGTGCCATGCACTGCCCCAGCCCCTGGCTCCACCACCCTACCTGCCCCACGGTGACCAGGGCCCCTCGGCTGGATGCCATCGTTGCTCCCGAGAACAGCTTCTTCAAGCCCTCTGCAGACAGGGGACGAGCACAGTCCTGGGCACTGCTGGTACTCCTTCCCCCCCAGGAGCCTCCTTCCCCACCCCTCTCCAGCATTTCATGTCAAGCACTGTATGTCACAGCAGTGTATATGCCAGGCCCACAGGAATGGAGTCCCTTCAGGTCAGCTCCATCTCCCCTCCTGCTGCCGCTCATTCCCCCAGCCTGCTTCAGCTTGTTTTTCCCAGCAGCTCCCAGACAGTGCCTCTCACTGCAGTGTGGGTGTGCTGCCATGCCCTGTGCCAAAGCCAGGTGCTGCAATGATGCCCTCAGCCCTGCAGGCCCCATCCCCTCCCCTCTCCACCTGTTTCCCCCCGCTGCCAACACAGCCTCACCTTCCCGCAGGACGCGGTACATGCCATCCAGGGCATGGGAATAGCTGCAAGGAACAAGAGGGGGAGATGTCAGGGGCTGAGATTCCCCCATGTGCTGCCCCCCAGAGCACTGTCTTCCCCCAGCCCTGCAGCACCCACTCCCCACTCACTTGCGCCGCAGGTGGGCCGGCTGCTTGACATCGTTCTGCATCCTGCAAGGCAGAGCAGGGGGGCGTCACGTCCTTTATGGGTGGCTGTGGTGGGGGAAGACCCCTGCCCCTCTGCAGCTCTGAGCTGGGCTCTGCTCAGGGCTGCAGCTCCTTCCCAAAGGACAAGAACCAACCCTCCAGGGCCCCGCTTGGGGCCGTCCCACTGGAACAACTTTTGTCCTTCCAGACCTGGAGATCCCCACCAGGACCTGCTGTGATTGCAGGGGGGCAGGGCAGGAGAGGCATCAGGAAGAGGGAGAAGAGCACAGCAGCACAGGCAGAACTGACCTGACGTTCACCATGTCCGCTGGGGTCCCCACAAAGCCACCAGTGAAGCCTGCAGCCAAAGCACAGCTGTGCTCAGGGTTCCTCCAGCCTCAGGGAACCAGAGGGATCCCACCACCCTGCTCACCTCCCACCGCTCCCAGCAGCACTTTCTGATAGAAGGGGGGAGGCCCCTGGCTGCCACGGCCCAAGTGGTCTCTCGCAGTCTCATAGATGGCGAAGCGGGTCAGGGAGTACGTCATCTGGGGGAGAGGGAGGGCGTCCTGCTGGGCCCTGCTGCCCAGCCCTGCAGTGTGGGCACCAACCTGGCAGCACCCACCTGGCAGCACCCACCTGGCGGCACAGCGATGCGCTCAGCCCATTGTACAGCGCCAGGACGCCGTCGGTGTGGACCACGCGCAGCGCCATCCCCATCATCCGCATCTTCACCTCCTGCTGTGTCTGCAGGTGGACCTGGGGCAAAACCTGGAGGTGTCAGGGCACTGCCCCACAGCGGGCAGCTCCTGGAGCTCCTCAGCACACTGTGAGCTGCTGCAGCTCTGGGCTGCCCCCAGCCCGCATCTACGGAGTGCTTGGAACCTTTCCTGGCCCGGCCCAGGAGCACATGGGTGGAGGTGTAGGAGGTGGAGCGCTGAGCACTGCCCCTCCCATGTGGCTGCCAACTCGAGTGGCTGCAGGAGCACTGCACAGGGCAATGCCATGGTGTGCAATCGACCAAGGAAAACCCTGGAGTGCATCACCAGTGGGATGACCCAGAAACACGTGAGCAAGTGAGCAGCCAGCACAGCTCTGGTCGGAAGGAACCAGGCAGCACTGCTGCTTTCATGACCTTCTGCCACCCTGGGTGCACGTGGCACCGGGCCTCCAGGAACTGCAGGAGGAGCACAGGCAGAGAGCACTGCAGCACTGCTCTTGTGCACTGCAGCCCCACTGGAGCAACTCAGCAGTTCCAGCATCAGCACCAGGAGTGAGCAGGACTGCCCGGGGCTGCTGCAGAGGGGCCTTCATGTAGGAGCTGCGTCATCCTCTGCCGTTGTGCGCCCTGAGCACAGTGCAGCTCTGTGCCGCGGGTCAGAGCCCACGGGACATCGCAGCGTGGGACGCACAGCGGGATGGTGGGAGAGTACAATCCAGCTCCTGCTGTGCAGGAAGGGCTCGGCCTTGGGAGCCGGAGCTCACTGCGTGCCATAGCAGCCGGGGCCGTGCAGGGCAGGCGGGGGCCGTGCACCTGCGGCCGGGCCGGGTGGGCTCCCCCGGGGTCCAAAGTCCACGAGCACAGAGGAGCGCCCTTGGCCCCCTGCCCGGCTCGGGGCCTCTCCGCCGTAGCTGTGGTCCAAAGGCAAGCTCCGCGATCAGCCCAGCCCGCGCCGCTCGCGCCTCGCTCACACAACGCGGGGCAAAGGCCGACCCTCCCCCCAGCGCCGCCGGCTCGGCGGCGGCGAACGGAGGGCGCCCGGCCGGCTCCCGGGCCGCCGCCTTTCCCGGGAGCCCCGCGCGGACGGAGCCCCGAGTCCCACGCGGGTGCGCGGCGCCGGGCAGCCCCGCCGGGCTCGCCGCCACCTGGCCGCCGCCGCGGGCCGGGTCAGGGCTGGCAGCCGCCGCCGCGCGCGGCCCCTTTGAGCGGCGGCGGGGATGCCAGGCGCACAGCGCCCGGCTGACATCTTGGCCGGGGACGCGCAGCCCAGTGGGCCCGCGGCCAGCACCGAGGGCACCGCCGCCGCCACTCGGGCACGGCCCGACCGGGACGGCCCCTCGGCCCTCCCGCGGCCCCCGGATCGCGGCTCCTCGCGGCGGTCGCTCCCGTCCGCCGCGCCCCGAACCCCGCGGCCGCCCCCGGCCGCCGCTCCGCCTCTCCGGCTCCGCGCCCGCACCTTGAGCAGGTCGAGCGGGTGGGTGCAGCACGCGGCGCCGCACGACGCGATCCCGCCGAAGTACCACCGCGACACGCGCTGCTCCGCCATCGGCGCCGTTCTGCGCCGCCGACCCGCGCCGCCCCGCCCCGCGCTCCGCCCCGCGCCGATCCACCGGGGGCCGCCGCGCCGGGCTCCGAGCGGGGAGCTCCGCCCGGCCCCACGGCAATAAGTAACCACGGCCCGGCCGCGTCCCTCCAGCGGGGCGGGAAGGTGGAAGCCACCCACGCGCGGCGCTGGGATGGGAGGCGCGGGCAAAAGGGACGGGAGAGGAGGAAGGAGAGCGAGGAAGAGGAAGCAGCAGGGCCGGCTCCAGCGCCGCGCCGTCACCGTGCAGCAAAGCCGCAGCGCTGCGTGGTGCTGGTGATGGAGCAGCACCTCTGCCCCAGTGCCGTGACGTGTGAGCGTGTGCAGCGCCCGGGGGAAAGCGGACTGAGCTTTGACAGATGACGATTCTACAGAGCTTTTCCCACTTGGCTTTTATGAATGTAGAGTTCATTGTGATGCCGGAACTAAACAGCAGCCCCACCAAACCGCACACTGCTGCTGCACTGAACCATGTGGACAACGCATTCCCACCACGCGGCACCAGGGCATCTCACACCCGAGGTGCCCAGGGCCTGGCTCGGTCAGTGTGAGCACCACAGGCAGGTGCTGCTCCACGAGTCCCTCTGGGTGACACGGAGCTGCCTACTCCAGAACCACAGTCCCTCCTGCTGCCTCCAGCGCTGTTTTGATCTTCTCTGCTTCCTCCTTGGACACGTTAGCCTTGATCTCCTGTGGAAGGGACTCCACCAGCTTCTTTGCCTGTGGGAGGTATAAAGCATGAGATCTGTAAACCAGCTTTCACTAACCAGATTAACAGATTTAAAGCCATGAGCCCGACCTCTGCGTGAACAGATCAGAGAAACTCACCCAATGCTCTAAAACCTGAGGCTTCCACTTGGAGACACCTACTTGCTCCTCACCCTGATGGTACAGGGCAGCACATCCAGACCCCTCCCAATGGGCAGCAGCCCACAATTCCTGCATGGTGTGTATATCACGTGTGCTGTGTTCTCCAGTATTCAGTCCTGGAAGGTGCCCAGGACACACACAACCATCTGCTAACGCAGCCACTGACCCGGCCGGGCCATTTCTTCAGCATGAATGTTTTGGTTTACATATTTGTGCCAGCGGGTGGAGAGGCTGCCTGAGTTCTGTACACAGCTGTGCAAGTGAAGTCACAGAGTCTGATGTACTGGGACAAAAGCGTTCCAGCACAGACTCTGCCTGACAGCACAGTTTGGTATTTTATATACAAACCTCTAATGTTGTGGAATATAGCAATAATTAAGGCACTTGAAAAGTTTTGTAACTGGTTTAAGATTTCCTACAGTATCATGCCTTGTTTAACTGCAGTGAGCCCAGAGAAAGGGGTAGGAGGGAACAGGCTTGCTGCAGTCAGAGCGCTGCTGCTCCCAAACCACACAGCAACAACAAATCTGGGGGGTTCCAAAGTGAGGAGCTGCCACCAGCTCATGTGCTGTGCAGAACAAACAAAGTGGTTGTATCAGCTCAGTGCACGCCGGGCACAGTGATGACGTACCAGCAGTGGCAGAAGATGGAAGGGACACGGTGCTGCTGTGCAGATGAAGCTGTGCCTGCACTCACAAGAGCCCATGGCTGCGTCTGGAAGGGACAGCCTGCTCTGGTTTGCTGCAGTGAGGACACGCAGCACAATTGAGGTTTTTCATCCTTGCTCCCTAACACTGATCTTCTGTTCTAAAGCAGCCTCAGACCAGGGCAGCAGCTGTTCACATCTCCTGGATGGAAGAACAGCACAGCCCTGGCTGCACACACATCAACAGCCCCTGGGCAGGGTACTGCTTGTTTCCAGCAGTACTTTCTTCCAAGAAAATTTCATTTAAGGCCACCTTAAATTTTGTTTAAAAACACCTCATCCAAATGAGGCGTATAAGCAAGAGGAGATACGACTTTTAGAAGGGTGAACAGTGATAGGACAAGGAGAAATGGTTTTAAACTGAGACATGGGAGGTTTAGGTTAGATATTAGGAGGAAGTTTTTCACATAGAAGGTAGTGATGCACTGGAATAGGTTGCCCAAGAAAGTTGTGGATGCCCCACATCATCCAAGGCCAGGCTGGATGTGGCTCTGGGCAGCCTGGGCTGGTGGTTGGCGACCCTGCACATAGCAGGGGGTTGAAACTGGATGATCATTGAGGTCCTATTCAACCCAGGCCATTCTGTGATTCTATGACAACTCCTCACTTACAATAATGTTTTTTCAGCTACACATTAAACACAACCTTTACAAGCAAAACCAGCCTTCAGCTGTATTTTTTTTGTTAATCAAAGTAACTTGTGGCTGCATCACAAGTGTAACCAGCTTGTTCTACAGGTTCCACGTGCCATGCTGACTTAGCATTGGTTCTCCAGACTGTTTTTAGTTGTCCACTGATCATATCTGTTAGAGGGTTCTGGCATCTTATTCATTGCTGGGACATAACGTTCAGGCTGACCCAGCTGGCGGACAGTTATTTCCCAGTGGGCCAATGGAACTGACATCACTGAGAGCAGAACGTCTCTGTTATTATTTGTTTTATAATACGTCGTTACGAATGGTTTGGAGGAGACTCTGCAAATCCATCTCAGAATAACTGGGTGACATATTAAAGCAGATTTTACACTGCTTAGCATTGCTTCCTTGCAGTTAGGTAAATAGAAAGTGCTGTTATTATTATCCTCAAGACATGAAAGCATCACAGTACAGAATGGAAGTGCGTTGGATGACAAGCTGTGGTAACTTGACCGAACCCAGCTGCAGTGAGGAGTCCTGGCTGCCCCCAAGTTCTTCGGAAAGCCTCACAGCATCTCTTGCATTGGACACAGAGGGCTGTGAGCTCTTTGCTCTGAGCCTCCCCCCTCCCCCCTTTTGCTACGGACTCAGCACCAGAGATGAGAGGGACTGGGCTCCTCTGAGGGATGCCTATTAGGCACAGTGAGTCCTGTTCTGCATCCTGGTCTCATCTCTGCTCGGAGAGGCACACAGCCCTGGGCACACTGAGCCCCACAGTGGGGGAACCCGGGCGGCCCTCAGAGCAGAGACCGCCTTGGGCCGGGGCAGCCCCGTCCTCACCTGCACGAGGTTTATGCCGGGCACGAAGTTCTTCACCTCCTTGATGAGCTTCACCTTGTCGGTGGCCTTCAGCTCCGTCAGCCGCACGGAGAAGTGCGTCTTCTCCTTCTTCACGGGGACGGCCTCCTCCTCCTCCTGCAAACAGCCGCATTGAGGTGAAGGCGAAGCCGAGATGAGGGCTCCCAGCCCCCCCCATCCCCGCGCCGTACCTGCGGGGCCGCCTGTGCGGGCAGGTGGGCGGCGGCGCCCGCGGGCATCACCCCCACATCCGGGATCTTCAGCGTCTCCTGTGGGAAGAGCGGCGGCGTCAGCGGGGGCCGAGCGGAGCGGGACGGGGCCGGGCAGCCCGCGGACCCACCTTGAGGAGCGCGTTGAGGTCGGCGACCTCCAGCAGCGTCAGCCCCGCGATGTCCCGCACCAGCTGCCGCACCTTGGGCGAGTACTCCTTAGCGGCCGTGTCCAGCGGCGCCCCGGCCAGCGCCTCCCCGGCCAGCGCTTCCGAGCGCCTCCGAGCACGGCCCGTGCCCAGCGGCCGCGCCGCACCCCAGCGCCAGGAGAGCGGCGGGCGGCGGGCCAGGCGCGGCGGCAGCGCCAGGCGGGCGGCGGGCAGCATGGCGGCCGCAGAGGACACGGCGCCGCTCTGCCCCGCGCTCGACGATCCCGACGGCCCCCGCGGCGCGCGCCCGCCGCTCTAGGCCGCGGAGCCTCGCCTCGGTGGTGGAGCGAGGGAGGCGCTCTAGCCGTCGGGTCCGCCGGCACTCGCTGGTTCCGGTAGGTGTCGCACAGCACAGCACGCCGGCTCGTTCCGCACACTTTATTGACACCGTTGTGGCTCGGGCTCCTCCGGCGCGAACCGAGCGCGGGAAGCGGGGGGCAGGGAATGAAGGGTAAGGGGAGCAGACCGGGGCGGGCACGGACGTGCTCGTGGTTCCCTCCTGCCCCCGGCCGGGCCCTGCAGGCCGAGCTGCAGCGCGCAGGGGCGGGCAAAGAGGGGGCAGCGTGGAGGGGGGAGGAAGCAGGCACGGGGAGCCGAGGCGAAGGGCTGCGCTCCTGCGAGCGGGGATCCAGCACCAGTGCTGGAACCCGGTGGTCCCTTGGCCCCTCGGTCAGGGACGGACGCAGGGAGGAGCTGAGGGGCAGACAGGACAAGGTGAGGAACAGACGTGATTCTGGATGAAGAGTAGTGTTACATTGAATTCTCCGCACTCCCCTGCGCGGTGTTCAGTCAAACGAGATGAGCTGGGCCTCTCCGCTGCCCTGTGCCTGCTGCACGGGTGCTGGCGTAGGCTGGGGCGGCTGCTGCTGGGGGGGCCCTCCAGCCGGGGCCATCTGCAGAGAGGAGGCAGCGCCATTAGGCAGTGGCCGTGCCTAAGTCCCCCCCGCCCTGCAGGCGGCACTCACCTGCTGGTACAGGGGCTGCTGCCCAGGCAGGTAGGACTGCTGTGCGGGCAGGCTGCTCAGTGCCGCTTCTTGGCCCGGCAGCGCCGACATGAGGCTCTAGCAGAGCAAGGGTAAGGGGGTTAGATTACCTTCTAGACTCAACAGCACTCAGCGCTGTGGAGGAGAAAGCAAGCCCTATGCATGGGCAAGCCTGCTGCCTCCTCACCTCCTCTCCCTTCCTTGCCCCAGCAGTGTAGGCTCAGAAAAGCTCCAGTGGTTGGAGCCTCCCTCCCTCAGCACCCCAGGTGCTCACCTGCATGCCATAGGGCTGGTACCCCATGGAGACCGACTGGCTTCCCATGTAGCCCACAGCCCCTGACTGAGGAGCCTGTGAGATGGCAGGGATGCTCTGCGACTGTGATGCTGCATTCTGTGGAGGAGATGCAGCCAGTGAGAGGTGGTGCAAGCGGCTGGATCTCACATCAAATCTATATTACAAGAGCTCTAGGACCAGCAGGGTTCTTCTCTGGAAGCAGGTAGGGCATGACTTTCCTCTGCACAGTAGGGAGCCTAGGGCTGGGTCTAATCCCTGCCCACACCCACAAGGAAAGCTGCACAGCAGCTCTAGAGCTGAAACCAACCAGATCCTCCTCTCGCTGGTTAAAGGCTCAAGAACCATTGCTGGGGTTGGAGTACCGACACCAACTCCACAGAACACCCCAGCCGTGCCCCAGCTGGCCACCAGCTGCTCTGCAGCAGCCGCCTTCACTTGCCTGGTAGCCCTGTGTTGCAGCTGGCTGATAGGACGAGTATGCTGGGGTTGTAGTGGGCACTGCCTGCCCCTGCTGAGCCGCCTGCGCGCTGCCTGCCCCTGGCTGGTACATGTAGGCATTCACCACGTTGGGATCTGAAGCGAAGAGGGCAGAGATGGAAGCGACTGCCTTTTGTTCAGCCTCTGCCCGCACCAGATCAGCACGATAACATACCTGTCCCAGTGACAGGCATTGCTGTATACGGTCCTGTGCCCCCCTGTGCTGCCTGGTTCATGTATACACTATGCATGGGAGAGCCCTCCACAGAGCCAGCGGGGCTGAAGGTGCTGGGGAAGCTACTAGGCCCAGAGGGCTGGTAGATCACTCCACTGGCTGCTGGCATGGCCTGGAGCTATTGAAGGAAGAAAAGCAAGCTTTAGGCCATGGCCCCCAGGACCCAGCAAGAGGGTCTCTTGCCCAGGAGTCAGACCTGAGCATAAGGCAGTGAGAAAGCTGGCATCTGGGCTCTCATCTGGATGGTCTGCTTCTGCTGTTCCAGGCGCATCTGCCTCTCCTTTTCTTGCTCCTGCAGTCGCTGGATGGCCAACTGACGCTGCATCTCCAGGTACTCCTGTGGGAACAATGCCAGTGCTGTGATGGCTGGAAACTAGGACACAGCAGCACTCCCTCTTGTCAGGACAGCTGTCCTTGCCAACTCTGGCTGGCCCACAGTGCATACAGGTATGCAGGTAGACCCACACTGGAAATGCTTCTCCGCCTCACCTGCTTTTTCTGTCTCATTATCTCTAGCTTCTGGGCCAGCTGGATCTGGCGCTGGCGCTCTGCTTCCTCTGCTGCACGCCGCACCTTCTCTCGATGCTCCTCCCTCAGTGCATTCAGAGCCCCACGCGCATCCCGGATCTGGGCCAGTTTGTCCTGCAGGCTTTCATAGTACACTGGGGAAGGAAAGAGAGCCTCAGGGATCCTCTCAGTGCAGAACACTCAGACCATCCCTGTACACTGCTCTGGCTTCTCTCCAGACTGTGTCATGGGAATGCCAAACGCTGACTCTGGGGGATGCCCTGGCAGCCACCTGTTCCTCCCCAGGACACCCAGCCCAGGGTAGGACAGCTCCCACATACTTCTGCGTTCATCCAGCTGGTTGAGCAGCTCCAGCAGCTGGGGGTGCATGTTGTTAATGGACTGGAAGAGGGACAATACGGCAGAGTCGTTGGTGATGCTGCGGCCTCGCATATGGTTACTCTTCATGCGGTTGACAAACGTGGTGACCGCATTTTGCAGAGCCTTCAGAAACTGCTCATGGTTCTCCTCCGACTCACCATTCTGGTACTGCTGCTGGAAGGACAGGGCAACCAGTCAGCCTCAGCTCACCCATTCCAAGAGCCAGCAGCAACTCTGCGGAGCTGGGCTACATGGGCGAATCAGACACTTCTCATACTTCACGAGCTGCTGGACATAGGCTTAGGCCCCCTCTTACCTCAACAACACTGAGTGGGGCAGGGTGGGCTTCCCCAGGCTGAGCAACTGGCTCTGTGAGAGACAGAGGTGCTGATGGGGTAGGGCTCTTGCGAACTTCCTCTTGTTTCTTCTCCCAGTAGTTGCGGTTCAGGTACCGAGCCAGCTGCCAGGAAGAGAGGGAAGATGAGCATCACAGTCCTGCTGGGAGCAGCCCTGCACCATGGACTCGTCAGTCCTGCATCCTTACTTCAGGGTCAATGTCCTCAGCCAGGGGAGCAGAAGAATTCTGGAAAGAGGTGAACAAGAAATCCAGTTTAGAGAAACTAGAAAACTGCAGCTCGCACCAGTTGTCCTGCCCAGACCTGGCCATGCACAACTACCAGTGCTGAACACCAGAATGAGGGGGATTAAATCTGACCCAAGCAGGGCAGAGCTGGGCTGTGAAACTGACTTGTGCCCAGCTACTTCATGCTTAGAGGCTCCTGTGAACGTACCACAGGTGGAGAATAGAGCGTGCCCACCGGAGGAGCTGACGATGTGACGGGTGTGGGCTCAGCCTTCGGGTACATGGAGTAACTTGTCTTCTGCCTCTGCAAAAAGGATAGGGGAAAAAAGAAAAAAAGAAAGAAAATCAAATCAGAGACTATCCAGATTCGTCCTGGTCAGCCAGTCAGCAGCACACTGGGCGCAGTGGGGGGGTGAATCCCCTCATGGTGTCTAGGCACAGGCAGCAGACCCAGCGTCATGCTCTACAATTCTCGCAGCTTGGCAGGCCCCAGGGCTTGCATCTGGGGCCCAACTTGCTTTGATTTTTCAGTTGTGCAACACAACATATGCCTGGCTCTCTTTTCACCCTAATCTCATTCCACAAGCCTCCATACCTTTCTCATACCAGGACATGCCTAGGGATTTATTATTGCACAGCTAGGAGATACCCAGCACATCTGGGCTGCATGGTAAAATACACTCCCAAATGCCAAGCAGGGTACGAACCATCCTCTCCTTCTCCTCGGCCTCTGACTGAGACAAGGCAATGGCTAGCTGGAGCTCTTCTTCTTCTTGCAGAGCTGTCTCATCACGCTTTGGGGGCAGCTGCAAGTAGAAAGATGAGGAAGTGGCCACTAAGGGGATCAACAAGTAGGCCATGATCACTAGGTCACCTAGTGAGGTGAGCCACTCACCTGGGACTGCTGAGAGAGGGGGCTGGTCAGGTACTCAGGGGGCAGTTCAGAGGCAGCAGCAGCTTTACCCTCAGCTTTCCTGTAGCCAGAAAGAGGTGACAGTGCAGAATGAGTCCTTCCTCAGCACTGGAGCCCCAGTTCTGCACAACATTACAGCTGTAAAGCCCACTCTCAGAAAGGAACAAAACCCAGACAGCCTGCAAAGCTTGGAAAACCCTTTACACTGGTCTTTGGAGGGATGGTTCCATGCCAAGTTTCTCCCCTCACAGTACCAACTGTTGAAAGCAAAAAAAAAAAAACATGCCACAAAGGGTACTGACTTGTTGAGATGCTCGTAACAGGGCTCACACACTCTCACTTCCTTCTCAATCCCAAACTTGGGGATGGTGGAATACTTGGAAGAACATTTGCCACAGAAGATCTGCCCGCAGGCCCTGCAGTGATGCTGGAAAAGATGGGAGACCAGTGTAGTAGTGAGACACTTCTTCACCACTGGACAAGTTCACTCAGACAGGAGCATGTTCCCACCCAGATGCAATTCCACACAGGCTCAAGGAGTCTCGTACTTTCTGGAGGGGCTGCAAAAGGCCAGGGAACCCAGAAAGGCAGGAATAGCACCCACCTTCCGTGTCACCACACCAAACTGCACTCGACACCTGTGACACTCCTCAGCATCCACCCAGTCTGGAGCCTGTTGGGTTTGAAGAAACTTGTGTGAGGAAGGGAGCATGTCTCAAGATGATGGCTCCACAGAGCCTTCAGGATCTCCTCTGACTAACTAAAGCTATCATGAATGAGGCAGGAAAAAAGCATGTGCAGCTTTATAGGATATTGGTCCTTGCAAGCAGTCACCTCTTGTGTTACTAGACTGTGACACTTTCCCAGTCAGCAGGATTACAGCAATCACTTCAGCCGTGCCCTGCTACTATGTTCAGTCTGCCATGCTACTGGAGTAGGTCCTTTCTGTGGGGCACTGTATGATAACTTTTGAGTCCTGGCCTGAACTGCTGATTGAGCACCTGGGGAAAGGACCTGGTTAGCCCTGGGAGCACAGGTGAAGGCAATTCAGCTGTGTGACCAGAAGGGGTGGAGCCTGGCTGCACCTCTCTTACACCTCATTTAAGGGCTGACTGCCACTAGGGAAGGATCTCTTCCTGGAGATTCCTCCTTAGTGAAGCTTTTCCATGGGAACCTAGAATCTTCTGATACAGGTGAGCAATCTTCTTCCTTTGCTTTATAGCACTTCTCTATTATGCCAGTCCTTTTGTTGTCACACCTTTGTTGTAATGCCTTTCCCATTGTATTGATCTGTCTACAGGCACTTAGCAAGATGAGACTAATTGACCAGGACAGGGTCAACTGTCCCCTCCCTCTTAGCCATTTTAGGCCAAACTGCTGTATTTAGAATTACCCAAATGATAGCTGGGAGCAATGTGCACCCAGCAAGGTTTCTAATCTGAGTGAAATAGAAGAAAGCAAGAACTGAAGGTGTAGTATCTCTTGGGCTATGACAGCAGGGTCTGCCCTGCAATGCCAGCTCTCTCCCCAGTAGTGAAGCTTACCCTTTCTGCAGCAAACATAGCATCGCTTTCCTTGAACTCTGGAAACACATGACCTGTGGGAGAATAGACAACGTTTCATTGTGAAAGGCTTCTCCTGCATGTGGAATATCTTAAGTCCAGATTCCACCAATGCTTAGCTGAGACCTAAAGCCCACTCCTTCTGCAAAGCTCCTTCAAAGCAGATCTGCTTGACAACTGTCCACCCACCTTTGCCCCCAGCATCCTTACCTTCAACCTTCATTATCTGATAGGTGTCCTGCACCACTTTGTACTTGGGCTCATTGCGGAAGGCATGAGCCCAGGCCTGGATAAGATTCAGAATCTTACTGCGGACACTTGTTTCCACTTGTCTCTGTACAGAAAGGGAAAGAAAAAAAAAAGAAATCTGAGGAAAAAGTCTCTGAAACACAGAAGAGGGATCAAATACTATTCATAGAAAGAGGAACTTAGAGTACTTGTGCCAGCAAGCTGCAAGCAGAACAGCTTACAGTAAGGACTACATCTCCTCCAGCTTTCTCACTTCAGTGTAAATAGGAGGACACCCTTCAGAATGGCACAAATCAACTTGAGATGGGGTGTAGTGTCACAATGCTTCTGGAAAAACATCTACAGAGACTCATAGAGCTGTTCCCCAAGGGAAGTATAAGCACTGGCTGGCCAGCATTCTTGTTTACCTTCTCACAAGAGCTGATCATCCTGCACTCCAAAACCTGCAAGAGTGACAGCTATCCAGCTGGACAGGACAGCACAATCTGATTCACCCCAGTTCTGATAGGGCACCACAAACACAAAGCAGGAGGCTGTTTGTGCCAAGCTGTCAGCAGCTCCAGCTTAGAGACTCCTGCCCATTAGTACTCAAAGCTAGCTTGGATATGATGCAATAAGGACAGCTGGGAAGCCTGCCCTTTGGAGGCAGGAGCAGTTGTATCACAACTCGAGAGCAGAGGAAACTTGGCAAGCCCGTTCCTATCCCAGCCAGCCTGTAAGTGCACCCTGTCATCAGCTGACCGAGTCATGGCCTGCTCACATGACCAGTTTATCCAGAAGTCACCCAGGAAGCAGAGAGGCATTGTCAAGTTCCTATTTCAGCTGAGAAACTTTTTATCCAGTTCCTATTTTCAGCTGACATAGCGTGACTTAGTGATAGTTCCTGTTGCTCCAAACTTACAGAAGAATTGTCAAAATCCTGCTTTCCACAAATGGCACAGCCCTGAGCCTCATCAGAACAAAGGTAATTTTAAACAGCATTAGGTGTTCACAAGTAGCAACGTTCCCAGTGTAGGATGAAAATGGGTCTGCAAACTGCTGAGGCAGGTAAGGACTGGAGAGCTTCACAAAAATCTCTCAATCCAACCTGGTCTGATCTCTTCAGAGCCTGGAGTGGCTGCACTACTACACCTGGCCTTCACATTGTGGCAGCATTCCAAGTTCAACAGTAGATAACGTATGAAGGCTGAGTCAGCCCCCAACAGGAAAATGACAGAAGAGAGATGCTCTGCTACGTTGCATAAGATGACAGGACTAGTACAGCTCACTCCACAAATATCTGGGTCATCTGCTCATCTATTTCTGGCAGAAGGTAGGGACTATAAAGAAGTAACAGCATCACTCTAACAAGCTCTTGTCTGTGCACTGCTGTTCTTGGGGCTGGGAACTGAAGACACAGATTCTTATTTGCACCTCACTTTTGGAAGTCTCAAGTCCTGGGACATAAGGAACTCCTGCAGGCATCACGTTATCACACTGACAAGTGATACAGGTCTACATCCTGCAGAACTCCTTGGGCCAGTTCCACAGGCCAATGAAAAGGCCATAGTAAAGATGAAACTTCCGTCAGTTTTCACCACGCTGCTTACCTTCCTGCATGCCTTACCCTGGTCTATAGGAAGGGAATTCACAACAGCACCTGCTATGAAACAGTCTGTGACTTTACAGTATAATCCTACCCGTGGTATAACCAAACATTCTCTGATCTCATGATATCTTCTCTCGCCAGCAGGCACCAATCAGCTCTCTACACTCATCCCTTTGTACTAAACAGTACAGGTTGCTTTTATCTGAAAAAGATTTCCAGTTTCCCTTTTGTTCCTTACACACAGAGAATGAAACACAGAACATGCACATTTTTTCCTTTCGTTGCCTCTCTTGCAACTTCATTCAAAAACTGAAGTTTTGAACATTACCTTGAGTATTTCTTTCAGTTCCTCCATAGTTTGTTTGTTGGCTACCTCATCATGAACTGTTTGACCACAGTTTTTAACCACAGACTCCATAACCTGCAAGTGCAAAGGACAGCATTAGCCTGTCGCTTTCTTCCTACTCTGTGGTTTGCAGTGAAAGAACAAAAAAGCTGTGTTTCAGCACCAGTTACAGGTTCTTGCAGCAGGTGCACAAAGGGGGCACTACTTAAATAAATTCCCATTCAGGAAGCATCAATTTGGAGAAATCCACACCATGAGACTGGAGCATAAGCTATGCTTCAATTTCACAGTGTCATTTATACCACTACTATTTAATAACCCAGGGGCAAGCAGACAGATCCACAGAGATAGTCTCTTGAAGGCTCGCTCCAAGGCTGAATGAAAAACACAATCATTCTTGAAACCTCTATGCTAGAGCAGAAGGCAGGCTTGGAAGAGATGGGAAGTTCCCTGGCCTGTGAATTGGGCCCCTAAATCATGAGAGGTTTGGGCTGAAGTTACCTCCAGTGCGTAGAGTGCCACGTGGGGATTCTTGTCATTGACCTTCTTCTTGATAGCGTTGACTGCGTATTTTGCTCTGGAAAAGGAAAGAGAGCACATGTGCCCAGGTAAAGAGGAATCTATGAGGATAATCTATCACCCTCCCAGTAACATAAGAGTACAGTTAGCTCATGGTGCACCCAATTCCCCACAGGGATAAGTGGGAAGAGGAATGAGTGTATCCAAGCTTCAGCTTCTCTACTGATTTCAGGCCAGATATAACCTGCAGCTACTAAGATCAGGAAGGGTACTCCAGAACACTGAGGTGTGCTGCATTACTGCCTTTCTGAAATAGCACAGTGAGCAGCATCCTGCTGCAGGCTGACAGAAGTGAGACCTCCATGTTTCACTTTCCGCATGCAAGCAGATCCGTGCTCACAGCTTAAACCCAAACAAAAGGAGCGCTTACTGCGTGTCTCCCTGGCGGATCATGTCGCAGATCTGCAGGATGGATTCCCAGTCCGTCTCCAGCAGGAGCTGGCTCGTGGCTTTATCTGCAAAGAACCGCGACCCCTCTCAGGCTGCTGCAAGCGGCGGCCGCAGGGCCCGATTGAAGCCCCCGAGGTGCCGGCCGCGATGCCCCAGGGCAGCGCTCGGCTGCAGACAAAGCCCCGGTTTCCCCGTGGGGATCCGCAACCCCGGGCCCCGCCACACCCCCCCCCCACCGCCGTCGCCGCCGCAGATCGGCCCAGCCACAGCGCCTGGGCCCGGGCCGCCCCGCTATAGGAGGCTGAGCCGCGCGGGGTCGGCCCTGCCGGGAGGCGCGTCCCACGGGGAGACTCAGCCCCTACCCAGCAGCCGCTCGAAGGTGCCGCCGCCGCGCCCCATGGTGATCGCCGCCGGGCCGCCCCTCTCCCTGCCCGCGGTCACTTCCGGCTTCGGCGACTTCCGCCTTCCGGTGTGGGGGCGCGCGCTGCTTCCGGCGGGGCGGGGATGGCGGGCGCTGCGCGGCCCGGAGCCACGTGCCTGCTGCTGGGGGCGACGGGCGTCGGGAAGAGCCTGCTGGGGAAGCGGCTGCGCAATATCCGAGCGAGCTGGGGGTCGCGGGGCCGGGGTGGGGGTGTGCCGCACGCCGCTTCTGGCCCGTCCTTAACGCACCGGCACAGCTGTGCTCCCGGGACGGGGCCAAGGAGTTGGGCGAACCGCCGGCCACGCTGCCCACGGTGGGCACGAACCTGACGGACCTGACGCTGCACAAGAGGGTGACGCTGCGGGAGCTGGGCGGCTGCATGGGCCCCATCTGGCCCAGCTACTACGGGGAGTGCAGCGCCGTGCTGGTGAGCGCCCGCCCGGCCGCGCTGCGGGGTGGAACTGCTCCCCTCGGACCCCCCCAGCGCCTCTTCCGTCCCTCTCCGCAGTTCGTGATCGATGCCGCCAACCCGACCCAGGTCTCCTCGTCCTGCGTCCAGCTGCTGTCCCTCCTCTCCGCAGAGCAGCTCGCCGCCGTGCCCGTGCTGATCCTCTTCAACAAGATGTAAGGAGGGCATCGGGGCGCTGCGGTTCCTGTGTCGTTTCCAGCAGCCTGAGGGGCCGATGGGCCCTGATAGTGCGGTGCTGCTGTGGGTGGGAGGTTAATGCAGTGTGGTAAATGTGTGTCTCCTCGTCATAGCGACCTGCCCTGCTACATGTCACTGGTGGAGATGAAGTCGCTGTTCCGCATGCAGGACATTGTCTCCTGTGCCACGCAGCCCATCACCATTCTGGAAACCAGTGCACGCGATGGCACTGGCCTGGCTGATGTCCTGCAGTGGCTTCAGGCCACCCTCAGGGACCCTAGCTGACCTGGCCCCAGCACCTGTGCAGTGTGACAGGCTGATGGCAGGCAGCAGCTCCTCGGTACTCCATAGTAAAACTGAAACAGAAACCCAAGCTATCTTTGTCTGCGTCTGCAGCAGATCTTTGTCTCCAAGCAATCCTGCAGCACTTCTCAGGGTGCCTCGGAGCACGCTGCCCTTCCCCTACAGGCTGTGAGACCCCAGCAGAGGGAGTGCCACCTGCAGGAGAGCCCTGCTGGCTGCTTGCATCCAGAGCAAGATGGAGCTCTGAAATTGGATGGTCCCTGAAGGCGAGACTGTCGGCTCTGGAGCCACGCAAAGGTGAAAGGAGAGGGCTTCACAATGTACAGGCACTTCTGCAAATCATCAGGTACGTAACCAAAACTCAGACATATTTATTTACACAGGTGAAAAGCAGAGCTCTGTGTGCTGGAGTCAAAGGGGCAAATTATTGTGCTGCTGGCAGGACATGGAACCAGGCTGCATCCTCACCCCAGCTGAGCAGAACCTGCTGGCATGAGCATGTAGGTGGGTTTGGGGGCAGCATAAAGGTGGAGTGAGAGGGCCCTCTTCCCTCCCATGCTGGTACCTTCTGAGGCAGAAGTGGTTGCAGGTGCTTGGGGCTCCCAGCTGCTCTGACCTCACATGCCCTGCACCATTCATAGCTCAGTGGGGTGATCCATGGGAGTATGCAGGAAGACCAGGGCTTGGGGGTGTTGTGCTGATACGCAGCACTGCAGATGCCTCTCTGTCACTCACTATGGTTCAAAAAACTGCAGATGATGAGGAAGATTTTTGTGCTGAAGCAGCCTGATAAGCTGATCTCTAAGATTTGGTTTTATGTCATTTTCAAACTCTTCCTCAATGGCCTGGTAGGTGTTCTGTGGGGAATTGTTTATCATAGAAGCATCTGTTGAGACGACCCTCTCCTGCAGCCCCGGCACGCCTTGCAGCAGCTTGCTTAGGCTCTCATTCTCAGCGCAGTTTCCACGCAGCCATGGGACATTTTCCCTGGTGTCACCCTCATATGGCTAGAAGTCAACGTGGTACATCATCTTGCAGTTCACACAGGGTGGCTTTTCTATGAAGGCTCCATTACTATAGCAGAAGGCTCGGCACTGCACTCCATCAGGGAAGACAATGGCCAGATTATCCTGCCCATGGTACACTGCGAACGCCACCGCCTGGTGCCATATTTTTAGGCACAGGATGTTAATCATGATCTTCTTCTCCATCAGCCCTTTGCAGGAGAGAGATGCTCCATAAAAGAAAGGGAAGCCTGCTTCATTCTTAGGTTTTCTGGGTTCTCTGTAAAAGCTGTAAGCGACAACTGTGGCTCTGAAGATGAACTCGCTGGGCCTCAGGTTGGGTACTCGATGCTCTATTGTTGTTTGCACAGCGCTATTAAATTCATGCAAGAAAGACTCCATTTCCTCTTGGGTGCTGCAGCCTGCTACTTCATTGCCCTGGGAACATACACAGATCTCAGTACAGCCCCCTCCTTGCCTCTTTCACTCCCCAGGAGACGATATCTTGCAGGAAGAGGGGGTGAGTGTGGTCTTAAAAGATAAACTTAGAAATAGTTCTGTCTCCCCGAGTTTGTTAGCACCAGCTGGTGTGTACAGCTCATGGTGACTTGAAAAGTGGAAGATAGAAGTCCTGCTGCCTGTTTTGCTGCCCGCTAGGCTGCACTGCCAGGATGTGCCTGCAGTGTGCTGCATTTGTCACACACCTGTCCTACCCGAGCCCTGCTGTTGGCACCATGTAGGTGTGGAGTACTCACAAACTGCAGCAGAATGGAGTATGGTGTCAGGCTGGGCAGGTGGGTGTCGTACTCCTGGAATGACCGGGGGTACTTCTCCTGCAGTCTCTGGAAAGATTGGGAGTCTAGGAATTCGTTGGGTCTCATCTGCCTCTGATTCAGCCTTCCAAAGAAGAACACTGTGTGCAGCACCTGTTGGCAAGCAGACACCCAGTGCTGAGCTGTTCCTGGATGCACAGTAGAGCCTCTGCGCTGGCCTCTGCCACGGCTGCTCCCTCCCCCAGAGCTGCTCCCTATTGCCTTGCATGGCCCCTTTCTGCATCCTGTGCTCCGTGCAGTTTCTCCACACCACGCAGCAGCTCCGTGCACAAGCTGGGAGCAGTGGGAGCTCACAGACCTGGGCTCCCACTCCATTCCCTGCAGACCCTCACACCCACAGTGGAGCCACTGCTGTGGGGGCTATGCCACCAGAGTTCCCCCACCTCGGATGGGACGCACAGCAGTGCAGAGGCCACAGAAGGGCCATCAGGTTGGTTGTGAAGCACTGACCTTTTCCATGTATTGCTTTCTGATGTTTTCAGCTGGCTGCCACCTAGTCAGCAATTCCAAGAACTGCTTGATGAAGAGATTCCCACTTATCTGCAACTGGAATTTATCTTTCTCTTCTTTCCTTGCCAAAATCCTGTGGCAGCAAAAAGGAGCACGTGGTGGCTGTGATGGGGTTACCCCCAGCTGTGGGGCAAGCAGTCACCCCCCATACGGCCAGGGAAAGGGGCACAGGAGATGTGAGGCTCCATCTTACCTTGAACGGTCTTGACCAGCACCATGGCCAGGACCCTGTGGGCGGGAGAGGAAACTCAGTGGTGCAGTGCTGCACCGACCCCACAACCCCACTGCACACCTGATGGCACTGCATGGACTTGGGGTGTCCCTCAGCATCTCTAGATGGCACCACTGCTACCTGCTGGCCAAGATGCTACAGAGTGGCCAGCAGCAGTCCCCAAGTGAGAACATCTCTCCATGTCTCCCAGAGAGAAGGGACAGGCTTCACCCACCTGGTTTTGATTCATTGAGTATGCAGAACCCTGTACTGCAGTTCTTGGGTTCCAGTCTATGGAGCTGTAGGAAAGCAGTGAGGTCAGAGCAGCCAGCAGAGCAGCAAGGTAAGGATCACCAAAGCTGAGTGCCCTCCATGCCACATGCAGCTCACAGCAGCCAGCTTTGGGATGGGGCCACTTTGCTGTGCACATCTGTCATTCCCATGCCATCCCATTGCCCTTCTCCCAGCGAGCACAGACAAACCCCTTGACAGAGATACAGATACAAGCAGCAGCACTTACTTGGAAGAGGCAAAGGGCCCTTAGAGTCTGTGCTGCCTTCAACCTCTGGGAGACACGGTGTTGGCTTCAACCCGGTGCCTCTAGACCCGCTGCTGATATGGCAGCTCTGAGAATGCACTTCCCCAGTATTGTGCAAGGGGAGAGCCGCACAAGGGAGTGGCTGAGCTCTTTGCACTTTCGTTTCTCCATAAATGAAACTCAAATCTAAGAGACACATCATTGTCGGGACAAGCAGGGTGTGCCCTCTGCACTCTTCTGGTGTTGGTGGGCCAAGCCCTGGGTGCAGGTCTCCGTACAGCTGCTTGGAAGTGGGTGTTACAGCCAGGACAACTGACCCTTACTGACCAAGGGATATTCAATGTGGCACCATGCTGGAGTAAGGAAGGAGAAAGGTCAGCAGGGCAAGGAAGGTGCTCGTCCTCACTGCTCTGCCCTGACGAGGCCTCATCTGGAGCATGGGGAAATATCCAAACCCACCTAGATGCAGTCTGCTCTGGGAAACCTGTGTTAGGGTGATTTGACCTACAGAGGTCTGCTTTACCTGGTAACTTGGCTTTATGTCAACTCTATTTCTCATGCTTGTATCTTTCCAATTCTGCCCATTGCCCTATATGGGGAGAGTGAGCGAGTTGCTGTGCCCACCCAGCAAGCAGTTCTCAGGGGGTTTAAACAAGGGAGTGCTCACTGCTGGGAGCTGGAGCATACTGACCCTGGTATGGAGCCACAGCCCTGGCTCCCTGACTGTCACCTCTCCTGAGATGAGGACAGGATCAGCTTCACTGGACAGCCTGCATGAAGTAATTTTTGAAGCTCCTCTTGATTCTGTTGTCACTTAGCCAATGGGGAAGCTGGAAAAGCCCCTCCTGATAGGACTGAAAGCTGGCTGGCACCACAGCAGAACAAACCGTTTGTCACACTCTTAACATATTTAAAAAAGAATGAGTCAAAATCCTGTATATTTAAAATCTTTAATCTTTGATTAAAACAAGTTTGTGTTTGTGCAAGAAAAATCTCACTTCAGGACGCAGGCTTACACAATGGTTAACCTTTAAAAGTGCAATTTTAAGGGCAAATCCATTGAGATTTAATCTGGCGGAGGCTCAGGTGAGATTTTATCAGTCTCTTCAGCTCCGTGAAAGGAGTTTGTGGCGAGGTGGGAGTTGTTTTCTGCTTCCACACAAAAGCAATAGGATGAGAGGTGATGGCCTGAAGTGATTCCAGGCTGGATATGAGGAAGAATTTCTCAGAAATGACCTGTTGGCACAGGCTGCCCAGGGAGGGGCTGGAGTCACCGCCCCTGAAATTCTTTAAAGGTAAGGCAGATTAAATACTTGGGGACACAGCTCAGTTCCACCCCAGCCAATCCCTTGTCACACACACACAGATTCAACAAACAACAACGGGTTTGTTCTACAGCAAGTCCAGGAGAAGTTGGAAGTCCTCCTTCCCTCCCTCAATGAAGTGCTGAGCACTCTGCCTCAGCTGCTGGATTGTTGGGTCTTTGTCTCGCTCCGCCTCACCCTGTTAGGAGAGCAAGCCAGGAGAAGTTAGGAACTGATGTAGGTGGGATCAGTGCCATAGCTGACCCAGACACCCACCCCCCTCCGGCTGTATCTTTCCTTGGCTTTAACCCACACCCTCTAGCTCACCAGTGAGTCTACGTGCTCTCCGCAGTGGTAGACTTCTTTCCCCAGGTGCTGCAGCCCTATGTCCGTGAATTCTCGCATATTCTTGGCAACTTTGTGTAGCGTCTCCTCCTCGTAAGCATACACCTCCCCACTCTCAGCAACGAGGATGACAAGCTGCTGCCCCGTGGCTAGACAGGGCACATCATCCACCGTGCCCACCACCTCCATCTTGGTGGGCTGCGGCAGGTAGAGCACCTCACAGTACTCCTTCAGCTCCTCCTGCCCTTCGTAGAAGGAGCCCTCCAGGCCCCCGACCCGCAGGCGGAACTGGGGCTGCTTTTCAAAGTCCACCATTTTGCCACGGAGTTTCCTCACACACTCACGAATGTCGCTCAGGCTGAGAGCTTTATGAAAACAGGAAGCTGAGCGCAGTTGGCTGCTGTGATGCGTCACGGCCTGGCCTGGAGCCCCACGAGCCAGGAGCCTGGTGCCAGGGGGGGCCCGCCGGACCCCAGACTGAAGATTAGCCTTTGTGGTGCAGCAGAAAGTCCCTGTGCTGCCATGGGAAAAGCACACATGAGCAGGGCCACAATGGTTCAGGCGCCTCCCTGACCCGGCCACGTCTGATCCCGTCTCACAGCGCTTGGGCCGGTTCCGGGCCTTGTCACTGCCCCTCGGGTCCAGTCTGCTCACGGACCCCCAGCCCCAGCTGCCTGTCTTGTCTCACTTTCCCCCTTCCCCCAACCTGCCCCCCCCTCAGCCTCCCCCCCACCTCCGGTTGAGCGCTTCCAGCCCGTTCCCAGTCTTGTCCTACCCCACCGCCCTCAGCCCACTCTCAGACCCCCTGGTCCTGACCACCCCCATCCTCCCACCACCCATAACCCATTCCCCATCTCCCCCCAGTGCCTCCGGCCCCATTCTCCCACAACCCAGTACCTGGGTGACCTGATGAGACGTTGCGAATCCACAGACATGGCTCAGCCCCCCTGCCCACCCTCACCCCACCACCCCCCACTCCACGCAGTGCTGCAGCACCAAACGCCTTCGGTCAAGCCCTGCTGGCTGCCTGGGTTCCGGCTACACCCAGCACAAGCATATCTTGCTCCGCCCTCATTCCAGGGAGCTGTTTTTGTTCCCTTATCTCCACCGTGCAGGGGTGCTGGCACTGTGACAGCTCTTGCTGCGGCTCCAGATGTGGACATTTAATGGTTATTTCAGAGAGGTGACAGCCCCGAACAGAGCCTTTTTGTTCTCTGCCCACGCAGCACTGGGGAGTGCTGTTTTTTTTCTGAGCCCGTCCTGCTGCACGGCCCTGCTCACTGCACACACCATGCTGGTTTCCTTCACGAGGCAGAAAACTTCACCACCTCCGTTCCAACAGGCTGCGAGGTGCTGCTTTCTAGGCTGGCCAGGCAGTTTGCATGAAGGAGAGTTGTTTGTAAGCACAGCTGTGTGTGCAAGCCGGTCCCATGGAGCTGTGCTGGGACACAGCAGTGGGGCTGTGCTCCTGGCTCCGGGGGTGCAGCCTTATTTCTGTGCTGCAGCGCTGCCCAGCAGTCCTGGGCTGCTTCAAGAGAGCAATTCCAAGTGCAGTAGTTTTCTGCTCCCAGGGCAATGCCACACAGCTGCTGGGTCCAGTCCCTGTTGGTGAGCTGTCCTGTTCTGCCCTGCTCCTTCCTGGGTCTGTGACACTGAAAGCAGAAGGTCCCTGTGAGGCCCCAAGGGTCATTCACAGCGGGCAGAGCACTGCTGCATGCTGACAGCAGGGATGATGCTCTCCCTGTCCCCACACCCCCCAGCTCCCTGTTCCAGTCCCTCCCCACTTGGCACTCCCATCCCCCAGCTCCAGCACGGAGCAGGGGAGCACAGTGACTCTCCATCCCTGCTGACCCCCAGCACTCTCCCCTGGGTCTGGGCCTCACCTGGCATCAAGCACAGTGCACTTTGCGATCATAAATGGAGTGAATCTTCTGAATGAGGAATTTTTTATCCTCCCCCTCCTGTAACAGCATAGACACTGCAGTGAGCAGCCATGTGGGATGTGCTCTTCCCAGAGCCACTGGGGCTGGGAATTGCCCTGAGCTGCAGGGACAGGGGCTCAGAGCACACAGAGCTCACACACGTTGGCAATCTGCTCCTCCAGCAGGCAGATGATCCGGCGCTGCCCTCTCAACACCTGGATGTTGAAGTAGATGACAGCTCTGCAATGACAGGTGTGCAGGGATGGTGTCACTGGGGCTCAGGTCTTTGCCCAGGGCTTCTGAAGCAGCAGGGGGAACCCGAAAGGTGTGTGCAGGGTTCAGCCTCATACTCACAGCACTATCCCAGAGAGAAAGAACAGGAAGACAGTGTTCTCCACCAGGTACTGGGGGATCCAGCTGAACCAGGCGATGTTGGGGTTGGACTCCTCCAGCAGCTCCACCCAGACCTTCGGTGTTTGGTAGATGGTTTGAAGCCCCCGGAAGGGGCCACAGGTTTCTGATGGCTTCTCCCTGAGCAGGCAGAGCGAGTCAGTGGGAAGCTGCTTTGGGAGTGGATGGCTGGGCAACGCCCCTGACATAAAGCTCTGTCCTGGCTCCTATTTACAGGAATTGCAAGGGCTGGGCCCCATCAGCTGGGTTGGGGTCTCATCCCCAGCCATCCCTGCAGGTGCTGCCCCTGGCAGCAGGTGGCTCTGTGCCCATGAATACTCACCACCAGATTGTGTAAGAGACAAAGATGGCTGCCCCCAAGAAGGACGGGAAGAAGAGGAGTGTGATGAAGACAGTACTCATATGAGATGCTTGCCAGGGCTTGCTGGGGGACTGGCAGTTCTGCATCAGACTGGTCTGCAAGCAAGGAGCAGCATGCTGTCACCTCCCACAGTGTGACCCAGGAGTGAGTGCAGGCAGCTGCACCCCTCACGTCCCCATCCCATCCATCAGCCGGGAGCTGAAACCTGGGGGACCCCAGCAGCATCTCTGCCCCTCTGCAAGGAGGGCACTGCTCTCAGGCAGATGCAATCACACCTTTTTGATGTAGAAGAGCAGCAGCAGCTTCAGTACTTGCACTGCTGGCAGGAGTGGAGCGAAGAGGACGCCCAGCCTGGCGAGAGAGAGAGACAAGCTGAGCTGTCTAGGAGGGCAATTTGGGGCTCAGGAGCACCAGGATAGTGGTGCCAACTGCACTCAGAGTTTCGCAAAGCCAAGAGCAAGCACACAATGTCCTTTGCCAGGCCGGCTGCACAGGCTGTGCTCAGTGGCACATCCCACACATCAGCAGGTCAGACAGGAGAGGTTTCACTGACCCCTGGTGGATGTGTAGCCTCTGCAGCTGCCCACTCCAGGACCTGTTGGGTGGCACGAGGCAGGGCTCACAGCAATGAGCACCGCAAGCAATGGCTGGCAGGGGATGAGCCACATCGGGCTGGAGATGTCTCACCAGGTCAGGGTCTGTCCATAGATGAGCTCCAGCACATTTTGGGCAATGTCAAACTCAGGCCTCCGCTTACTCTTCAGCTTCTTCTCCAGGATCAGCCTGGGAAGTGAGAGGAGTTCTGCTGACAGCTGCTGTGCACCCAACTGTCACCCCTGGGCAGCTGCAGAGCCTCTGTGTGCTGAGGCAGCTGGAATGAGGAGCAAGGGGCCATGCTGGTGGGCTCTCCTGGGACACGTTACCTCCAGAGCAGCTCCCCAAAGCCAGTATCCAGCAGAGTGAATATGAAGTCCATCACCACAAAGCGATACAGGTCCTGCCCCACACACGTCTCCCAGCACTGGGGACAGAAGCATGGTAGTGCCAGGCAGACAATGCAGCTGCTCACCTCTATGGCTCTTAATGGGGAGTTCGAAGGGTGGGGGATTTCTTCCTTCTCTGTACCCCCAGCTACCTATATCCCTCTCCCCACCACAGGTGCCAACTGTGCTGTCCAGCACAGCCTCCACTGCTAGATCCCTGCCCACACTGCTGCCCCAGCTCTGCTCTGCACACCCTGGGCCAGGGGAAATGCAGGGCACACATCCCCATCCTGCCCTGCTCGACCCTGCATTATCAGCCAGCACCAACCTCCTTGGCAGAGCAGATCAGTCTGCGGCTTAGCCACTGGTAGCAGAGGAGGCCGAGGACCACTATCTTCAGCAGGAGGTTCCTGGGGAGCAGGAGCACGGATGGGGAGCCCCTGAGCCCCAGGCACAGCAGAGCTGAGCCCCGAGAAAGGGGGATGAAGCAAACCTGGGGTGCAGGAGGCTCCCCACCCTACCTGCAGATGGCCACGTAGACCTCTGCCGCTGGGGAATCCTGCTTCTCCCACGCTGCCAGCAGGTTGTAGAAGTGGGGCATCAGTGTGTTGAGGAGCGACACGATGAGCGGCAGGGCCAGCAGGACTCCCTCCTGCTGCCACGCACTGCCTGCTGCAGCTCCCTGTTCCTGCTGCACCTGGTGAGAGGTGCCTGGCTCAGCACGGCTGCATGGTTCCTGGTGCCAGCCATGGGCTCAACCCCACTGCTCCCAGCAGCAAACACAATGCTGACAGCAAGAGGGAGGTGCACTGGGACTGCCATCAGTGCTCTGCCTCACCCGGTGCTGTGCTTACCGTGTGCATGTGCTCTGAGGAGTAGTACACGGCCACCACGCAGCCCAGCACTGTGCCCAGTGCCAGGAGCCAGGCAAGCAGGAGCACAGTGATGTGTCGCAGCCTCTGGGGGAGGCTCAGGGGGCAGGAGCGCAATCGCTGCTCTGCCAGCAGCTCCTGGAAGACAGCAGAGCAGATGGGGTGGCTGAGAACATAAGCTGCATCTAAAGCAAGGATTTATCCTGCTTGCTCAGGTGGGACCTGGAGGGCTGCTGCACAAAGGTGCAGCACAGGGTTGGCATACATGTAGCACTGCAACCCCACTCCTCACCTTCAGCTGAGTGCAGATGTTCTCACTCTGTAGCTTCACTGAGTGCCTCTGCACCACCTTGAAGTCCCACGCAGAGAAGATTTTGATGGCCAGGACCCCTGTGGAGCTGCCCACGCGGTAGCTCTTCAGAAAGGAGTGGTACATGCTGCAGGAGGCAACAGGGCAGTCAGGGCAGCAGTGCTGGGCAGTCAGGCAGTGCTGGCAGTGCTGCTCACCTGTACATCAGCAGGATGCAGGTGGCAAAGAAGGAAGCCCCAATGGTGAACATGTAGGCCAGCGGCATGTTGTATGGGAGCTGGGTGGCTCTGGAGGGGCTCGTGCTGCCACTGGGGCTGGAGGCAGAGGGGTCGTTCAGGGTGGTGTTGCTGTAGTAGCCATAGTACAGCAGTGAGTGAGTGAAGGAGCCCTGTGGGGAAATGCACAACAGTACCTGTAGTGACCTCACCGGTGCCAGCAGCACTCTGCCCAGTCTGGTATGGGGTCAGCATCAGCCTGTATGGCACAGTGCTGTGGGCAGGGGCAGCACTGGTGACAAGGGCGCAGACCAGGGCATCCCCATGGCATAAGATGCAGGGACGCGGAGCAGGGATCAGTCTGGGGGCAGTTCCCAGGCAGCAGGGCACCAACACTGTGGCACTTACCACTCCGGTGAGGAGCTCGAGGCCAGTGAAGGGATGGGGGCTGGCCACAGCAGGGGGATAAGCAGCCTGCAGGGCCACCACAAAAACCAAAAGAAGGAGGAAGGAGATGATGTTGAACAGCAAGAGCGTCTTGAGAAAGAGGAAATAGGAGAGCACGCTGGAACCAAAGCGGCCACTGATCTGCTTCAAGGCGTAGTGCCAAGGCTGTGCGGCATGGACCAGTGCCAGGAACCTGTACCAGAGGGTTCGGCAGCCCTGGGGAGGGTGGGGACACAGTGAGGGCATCCTGCAGCTGTACAGCCTCCATCGCTACCAGCTCCAGCCACTGTGCTGCAGACTTACAAGCACGATGCAGTCCTGCCACCATGCACAGGCAAAGGTGGGCTCTGCAGAGTGGGCGCGTAGCCCCGGGGTGCTCCTCTTCTGGCTCAGCTGCCTCCTGCCCAGCACAGGAGGCATCAGGGGCAGCCCAGGCTGGGAGAAGCCCAGCCCAGACCACAGGCACCTACCGGAGGCTGCGTTTCTCCTCCAGGCTGAGAGGCACTTCCATCAGCACTTGGCTACGCTGTGCAGGTGGGAGGCTCAGCAGCTCCTTTGCCAGCAGGCTCTGCTTGTCTGAACGCACAGAGACTCAGAGGGACGCACCCAACAAGAGGCATCATGCCCATCCTGAGCCCCGCTCCAGGAAAATGCTCACCTGCCAGCGTGGCATGGGCCGGGTCGCTCTCCAGGTCGAACTGCCGCAGGCTGGGCCGTGCTGTGCGGTTGAGCTGCTGCAGGGATGGACGGCTGCTCCGACGCCGCAGCCGCGCCGTGCGGTTGTAGTACTGAGAGATAATGGCCCCACGGCTGCGCCCTGCGGCACGAACACGGCACTGGGATGGGCGGCCTTAGGGAGAACTCCTGGAAGGGCTCACAGCATGGCACAGCCCGGGCAGGAAAGGCACAGAGGTGGCACAGAGAGGGGGTGGCACTCACCAATGGTGCGGCTGGGCATGTTGGCCAGGATGCGAAGGGTGGTGGCGTAGCCAGGGTGCTGCTCACCCTGCTCTGGCTCCAGCCCAGTAGAGGCAATGGGGTCCAGGGAAGGCAGGAGAGCTGAGGGCTCTGGGGAGGAGAGAGAGGATGTGGGGTGAGATCCGAGGTGTACAGGACTGTCCCCCCCACCCCACACTGCTGCAGTTCCGTGTTGTACCTCTGTTCCTCTCCTGCAGCTCCATTTCTATCGCCCCTGCCACCAGGCTGCTCTGCTCCTCGATAAGCTGGCAGAAGGAGCTGTGCAGGGCTCCCTCATTGTCCGGGCTCGGCTCCTGGCTGCAAGGGCACAAAGCTGAAGCCCCCACTCGGCTATGGGGAACGTGAAGCTCCGGGACAGCTCTGGGCCGGGTGGTTCTGCCCGCGGCGCTTAGCCCGCACTCACCCATCGTTCTCAGCGTTCTCAGGGACTCGAAGAGTGAAGGCAGGCAGTTGGGACATCCCGGAGCCGCGCTGTCTCCCGTACGCTGCCTGCACAGCGAACACCGCCGTCAGCCCCGCGCCCCGCCCGTGGCACAGAGCCGGGGCTGAGGGTCCGCCGGGTCCCTGCCGGCCCAGGCAGCGCGCGGCCCGGCACAGAGCGAGCAGCGAGACAGGAAGGAAGGAAAGGAGGGAGGAGCGCGCACGGAAGGATGCGGGGCGAGCGCTCGTCGAGGCGCGGCTACCGGGGGCCGAGAGCCCGCAGCGCCCTGCTCGGATCGATTCAATGCGGCGGGACGGCCGCTCCCAGGTCCCGAGCACGCGAGGCCGGAGCACAGAGCTCGTTCCCCTCCTTGCGGATCCCGGCCGCCACCACTGACGGCCCTATGGAGTTGAGCGCCGTCCCCATCCTTGTCCCCGTCCCCTCCCCGCCCCGCGCACACAAAGGCTGCGGGCAGGAGGCGGCCCCGGGCCACGACCCGCCGCGCTCCCCCGGCACCCGCGGCAGCGCACCCGGTTCCAGCGGCCGCCGCAGACGCGTCCGGAGCTCCCCGCGGCGTCCCGGGGCGGCGGGCACGGCACAGCGGCGTCTCGCGTGCGCGCCTCCCGGTGCCAGGCACGGGGCGGCAACGAGCGGCGCGGAGCAGGGCGCGGGGCAGGGCCGCTCTGGCGTTCCGTACCGCCGGGACAGTGACACAAACCGCACCCGTAGGCGCGGGGCCGGATCTCGGCGCGGGGCAGGGCACGCCGGGAGGCGCGGGGCGGTCACGAGGAGCGGGGCCCGCGTGGTGCCCGCCGGACCCCGGGAGCCGCACCGCCCGCAGCCCGGGCCGCGGGGCAGATCAGAGCTACCGCGCGGAGCCGCTCCCGCCGCGCCGGCGCCGGTCCCCCCTCGGAACCCCTCCCAGCACCAGCCGGGGCGGGGCGGCCCCAGCAGGTGGCGGCGGCGGCGGCGCCCGGCCCTCCCGGGGCGGTGCCGCGCAGGGGCGGCCGTAGCGCGGCGGCGGCGGCGCGATGGAGGGCGGCGGTGCGTACGGGGCGGCCAAAGCCGGCGGTGCCTTCGACCCGGTGCGCTTCGTGCAGCAGCCGCAGGTCCTGGCGCGCATCGCCAGCGCGGTGAGTGCGGCCGGGGCGGCCCTACGCTGCTGCGTCGTGCGGCCGAACTCGGCCTTCCCTTCCCTTCTCTTTCTCTTTCCCTTTCCCCGCCGTCTCCGAGGCCCGGTCCGGCCCGGCGCGGCTGTGCTGTGCTGTGCTGTGCTTCCCTTCCTTCCCGCGGCCTTCTCCCCGTGCCCGGCCATAGTCACGGGGCACTCAGCTGAGCTCGGGGCGGTGCGGGGCGGTGCGGGGCTCGGGCAGCCCCCGACGGGGCCCCTCTGCTCCGGGGCCGCCCCCTGACGCCGCCGCTGCCGCCCCGCAGGTGTTCGCCCTGATCGTGTTCGCCTGCCTGGTCGGGGAGGGCTACACCAACTCGCCCCGCTCCTCGCAGCTCTACTGCGTCTTCAACCACAACGAGAATGCCTGCCGCTACGGCATCGGCATCGGCGTGCTCGCCTTCCTGGCCTGCATTTTCTTCTTCATGGTGGACGCCTACTTCCCGCAGATCAGCAACGCCACCGACCGCAAGTACCTGGTGCTGGCCGACCTCGGCTTCTCGGGTACGGCCTGGCCCGGGCTCCCGGCAATGGCAGTCCCATGACGTGGCTGCGCGGTGCCTGGCGCGAGGAGCTGCCGCTGGCACGGTGCCTGCAGGCCGTGTGCTGCCAGCCCCGGGGAGCGGCGGGGTTCCGGAAGCATCGGGGCTCTGGGAGCAGCAGGATGCAGCCCTCACACCCTCTTCCCCCCCGCAGGGCTCTGGACCTTCCTTTGGTTTGTCGGCTTCTGCTTCCTGACCAACCAATGGGCCTGGACACACGATGAGGACGTGCGCATCGTGGCCGACTCGGCGCGTGCTGCCATCACCTTCAGCTTCTTCTCCATCTTCTCATGGGTGAGTGCTGGGGGGGCTCCGCGGGGGTCTTCTGCTTAGCGCCGAGCTCTGACAGGTTCTGCCTTCTGCAGGGCCTCCTGATCACCTTCGCCTACAAGCGGTATAAGATGGGGGTGGATGACTTTGCGCACAGCTACGTCGACCCCTCGCCAGAGGTCTCCACGCCGTACTCCAGTTACCCCAACATCAGCCATGACAGTTACCAGCAGCCGCCCTTCACCCAGACCGCAGATGCCACCGAGGGCTACCAGCCACCACCGGTGTACTGAGCCCGACCCGCAGGGATGGCTGTACAAGTGCAATTTTCTCTTGTGGGGTGGGAAGGGAGGGACCTATAACTTGAACGGGGAAGGGGGCAGGAGAGTGATGGTTGCTTTGTGTGAAGACCACTGGGGTTGGGTGGGTGCTGGGGCAGAGGGTAGGGCCTGGTGCCTGTGGTGGGGCCATGTGCTCCTTGCTGTGAAGCAGTGATGGCTGACTAGAGCCTGCTGTGCACAGCCAGCTCCTCTAGGGGGAGAGGGGGGAGAGTTGGTGCTCTGAAACGGCTGAGCCTGAGCCCCACTGCTGTGTCTCTGGGGGAGTAACGGTGAGCACCTCTTGTTCCCTCCTGGTGCTGCTGCCTTGGCCAGCTCTGCTGACTGCAGCCCCCAGGTGCCACCTTTAACTGCTGTAGCATCTGTCCCAGCACAGCTGCATGGTGCGGTCCAGCTCCTGCCTGCCACTGGGTTTGTGTGCCTTCCTCCCCTCCTTCAGCTGCTGCTGGCTGAGCTTGATGCCAAAGCCTCATCTTCTGAATATGCACCCTTGTGCTGTGCCTTCCCCAGAGCCTGCACGGGAGCAGCTGGCACTCAGTGGTTTGGGATCCGTGGGAGTGGTGGGTGCTGAGCTCACAGCAGGGCAGCTCCCTTCCCCCCAGAGCATCTCCCTGCCAACTGCAGGCCCTGTGTCTGTCTCCCACTGAACCCTGTGGGGGTCTTCCCATGCCCTGCTCACTGCTGTCCGAGCCGTGCCCTGCTCAGCAGCCACTGTCCCCAGGCTGGGTGCTGTGCTGTGCCTCCACGTGGGCTGTGGCTTGTCTCAGGTTGTGTGCTGCTGTGCCCGTTGTGAAGCTGTTCCCAGCAGCAGTGTGAGGTATGTGAGCTGTAGCTGCTGGGGCTGATATTCAACTATGCCTTTATCACTGTAGAGATGGAATAAACTTTTTCACCTAGCCAACACCTGTGTTTCTTCTCTGAAGTACTGGGTTCTTCCCCTCTGCTATGTGCTGGGGAGGCTCCGGGGGGGAGCTGTGGTGCTGGTGCCTGTTGCGCTAATCAACAACAAGCTCACGCCAGCACCTATTTTTAGCAAGGCTTGCTGCTCCTCAGGACAGCCTGAGCAACATCAGTGCTGTGTGACCAGCAGCCAGCACACACTGCTGCTTTGTGAACAGGAAAGCCACACACCAGACTGCTCTGAAAACACAAGTAATTTTATTAAGTTATTTATTAATCTAGAATACAAGCGGTACTGCCTGTTCCTCATCCCTAAGAGGAAAGCCCAGGCCTGATAAGGGTTTGTGAACACCGTGATTGCTTTAGTTAACACCAAGGAAGTGAGGTTTCAGAGTCTTCTAACTACCTGGGCAGCTGCCTGCTCCTCAGTACAGTAGTAAACAAGTATTGTAGAGAGCACTGTATTTGAGAGGGGATTGACCAAAGCCCAACCAGAACCAAGAGCTACTGCTCAGAGCTCAAGGAATCTGATGAGAAAAAGCACTTTATATGAGTAGTAAAAATTCCTTCCAGAAGCTAAGTTAAGCAAAGGGAGAGGATTCTTCAGGTGTTACAGCAAGGAAAGCAGCAGGCTCAAGAATTCTTGAAAGGTTGAGAAGGAAGCAGAACACATGACTAGAACTGAGAACCATCCACTCAAAGAAAAGACCCTTTTCCAGGTAGCTGGATCTTCACAGGAACAGTAGTCCAACTCCCTACAGTTTAATTCCTGATCCCCCAAACCTTCCTCAGGTCACTTAAGCCTTATAAAGGCTTGGCTGCACCAAGCTCGAACTTGTGCAGAAAATCCTTTTTAATTTCAAAGGCTAGAATGAGCCTAGGAGTCAGGCTGACAAGACAAGCCTTCCTTCTCCCCTCCTCCATTTAAAAACAAAACAAAAACAAAAAACATGTATTTACAGCAAATTTAACAGCAAGCTAATTGGCTATATACAATTGTTTAGACTGCAGAGGGCCAGGCTGCTGCTCTGTGTCAGTTGAAGTTGTGCCACTGTTCTATAGAAAAGGAAGGGGCATCACCTCAGGCTATATTAAAAAGGACGTGGCTTTCAGAAGCCAAATTACTGTACAGTATCATAAGAAGCCCAGAATTTAGCAGCAGCACATGAGAGAAAAGGCTGTTTGCAGGTAGTGACCTGGCTACCAGTGGCGAGTCTGAACACGTGCCAGGAGCAGGAGAGCAGACCAGGCAAGTTGTCAGTGCCCCACAGCTTGGGTTGGTGTGGCAGCTTTCCAGCTTTTCCAGCACGTTTGTATGGCAGCGTCAGTAATTAAATCTCTTTTCCATGTTCTGGAAAAGGAACTCCCTTTTAGTCAGACTCTGTTTTCAGCTCCCCCTGGCATCAGGTCCAGCTGATTGCCCTCTTTCCTGGCACTTGGAGCAGGGGAAGAGCAGATTGGTTTGGCAGGTAGAGCTATGATATCTAACAGTTTTGATAGAGGGGTGGGAGGCCAGATCTGAAGTCCAGGAGCTGCCACATTTACCTTCTTTCCTTGTGTCCTTCCTTCCACACTGGAGCATAGCAATCAAGAAGCAAAGATCTTCCGTGAGGCTGGCATATCCAGCTGCTTCACCCCCATGGGCACATTCTCCTTATCTTCTGACCCAAGCTGTTGAGGCCTCTTCTGGAAGTAGCAAGCTCGGCAGACGGAGTGGTATTTGTCTGCTCCTCCAATCACTTCAACCTATCAAGGAAATCAGAAGAATGACTCTGCAGAGATCAGCTTACCTGAGAAGATCCTTTCTAGACTAGCAGAGCTGGCAAGGTGAAGCTGCTGAAAAGCTTTGTGTTTCAAGGGAACTCACCTCCCTCTCTGCTCCCAGCCTCTTTGTGTAGGAGGCCTCCCGGTAGCACTCCATGCACACGGCGTTCAGCTTCACCACGCTCTCAGCCAGTGGGACCAGGTTCAGGATGCTCCCAAAAGCCTGCACCGAGACAGAGGCTGTATTGTTGGCTGAGTCTGGTGAGATTCCCAGTGCAGCTGATGTACTAAAACTAAAGCATGTTACCTTTCTCTGGAAAGTCCCATCAAGAGCAGCAACAATGACGGTTTTCCCAGCGTTGGCCATCTTTTCACAGAACTCCACAATGTCTGGGAACTACAGGAGGTACAGAAACAGCAGCTTCAGGAGGAAGAAGGGGCAGTGCTCTGCTCCAGGTCTAGCAGTGCACACCCCGGGTCCTGCCCTGGCCACACACTTACAAACTGCCCTTCATCAATGCCAATGACCGCAGAGCCCAGCGCCTCCTGGTACACATCCTTAAGGGCACAGGCAGGGCGGGCCTCCATGGTGTTCCTGAGGGGGAAGAGAGGGAGAGGGTGAGCCAGGCAGCCTGGCCACAGGTCCAAGGGCGCAGATCCTCCTGCCCATAGCCCACCTGTCATGTGTGGAGACGCCGGTGGTGCAGTAGCGGGTGTCCTTGGCGTATTTCACCAGCAGACACCGGTACTGAGCGAGCTGGAAGCGCCGCACGCGCCGCATGAGCTCTGTGCTGAGAGAGCAGGAGTCAGCAGGCCCAGCCACAGCCGGCTCCAGCCCAGCCCAGCCCAGCCCATCCCGCCCCGCCTTACCTCTTCCCAGAGAACATGGGGCCGAAGATCACCTGGAGGCAGAGCCACACTGTCAGTGGTGAGGTGCCGGACCGCCGTCGCCCCGCTGCAGCACTTCAGCCCCCACCCGTCCCAGCACGGCCGCCCCGTCGCCCCGCACGGCCGCGGCACCGAACCATCCCCGGCCCGGCCCCGCATTACCGGTGCCACGCAGCCCCGGGGCTCGGCATCCCCTCACAGCCGACCCGGCCCCACCAATCCCAGCCCCGCCCGCACCCAGCGGCCCCGCCCCGGCCGGTACCTGGATCTGCCCACGCGGGCGGCTGGGTGAGCCGGGATGCACGCCGGGCACGGTCAGACAGTTCATGTTCGCGCCGCTCCTCACAGACAGACTGACCGACCGACCGACTCACAGCCCGCGCGCGCGCCGCCGAGCCGGCCAATCCGCGACAGCCTCGCGCCCACGGACCGCCGCCGCCGGCCAATCCGAGCAGAGTTACCCCGCAGCGCCGACCAATCCGAGCGCAGGCGGGAGATTTCTCATTTCTCTCCGCGCTCCCGCGGAGCGAGCCGCCTTCCCGGCGTGCCCCGCGCGGGGCTCTGACGTCATCGCCTCGACCGCGGGGTCAGAGGCCTCAGCTCCCGGCCCGGCCCGGCGTGTCCCGGCGGCCAATGGCTGCGGGCCGGCCCGACCCGACACCCGGAGGCCAATGGCCGAGGGGCGGCCCCGCCCAGTGCCCCGGCCTGGCCCGGCCGCCAGCGGCAGCGGGGCCGGGTGGTCGAAGAGGAGATGGGACGGTGGCAGGACATGGGTCTGGAGGTGCGGGGCCTGGCCGGGCCGAAGTCTCCGGCGCCCCGGGTCCGGCCGCCCTCCTCCTGCAGCACCGCGTCCGTGTGCCCGCAGGAGCTGGAGAAGCAGTACTCGCCCAGCCGCTGGTCCCGCCGTATGGACAGCGAGAGCGTCATCCAGGCACACATCGATGTGATGACCGCAGGTGGGAGTGAGCTCCAGATGGGCACGGCCCCAACCCGGGCCTGCAGAGCTCACCACGGAGCTGTGGTGCTGCATACGGGCTGATTCTCCCCCGGTCTTTCAGAGACACAGAAGGCCCAGGCTGCTGCACGGACCTCGCTGGACGTCCCCTATGGAGATGGGGATGGGGAGAAGCTTGACATTTATTTTCCCGGGGACTCTTCTGAAAGTAGGTGGTGGGCACTGTGAATGGGGGCCTGAGGTCATGTCTGCGTGCTTACCTGTGCTGTGCTGTGCAGCTTTCCCGGTCTTTGTCTACATCCATGGTGGATACTGGCAGTGCTTGAGGTAAGACAGACTTCTGATATGGGCTCCCTTGAGAAGGGAGCTGCCAGACCTCCTCTACATCTTCCTTCTCTAGAGAACAACACTCAACACAGACTTTGGTATCCTGGACCCAATGGCCATCCCCAGCCAGCCCCGTGAGGACATCTGTCTGTCCTCTGGAGCTCGGCAGCTTCTCTCTCCCCTCCCCAGTAAGGACGCGTCGGGTTTCGCAGCCCCTGCGCTGCTGTCCCAGGGCATTGCAGTGGTGGCCATGGGTTACGACATCGCTCCCAAAGGTAGGCAGGGCCCAACGGGGGCCATGACTTTCCCCGATGGTCTGATGCCCACCTGACTCTGCACTTTGCCCAGGCCACATGGATGCAATGGTGCTCCAGGTGCGGCGCAGCCTTGCCTTCCTGGTGAAGCAATACCACAGGATCAGGTGGGCAGCACATAGTGCCCGGTGTCCCTGTCCCCAGTGCCAGCAGCCTCTACTGCTTCTGTCTGGTCTTTCAGGCAGACTGTGCCCCTGTTGCTCCCTGGGTGGATTATTGCATTGGGATGGCTGTGACAGAAAGAGGATGGGGTGGGGAAAGCCCTGAGTTATGATAAAGACCTCAGTGCCTTGGTGCAGCACCACTGACTGCACTCCTTTGTCACTGTACAATGGCTCAGTTGGTGGACTGGGAAATATGGCCAGTCTGCAGCGTCTGGGGCACAGCATGTGATATGCTGTTTCTTCATGCATTTGCTTATGGCTCCTTCTCTCTAGGGGTATTTACTTGTGTGGGCACTCGGCAGGGGCTCACCTGGCAGCCATGGTCTTGTCCACAGACTGGACAGAATTTGGAGTGGTTCCAGATATCAGAGGTAGTGCCTTTAGAGACCCCTGTTCTGGAGGGCTGGTGTTCAGCACCAGGGGGCTGCACCTGGGCATCTCCCACTTTTCTGTTCTGCGATCTGTTAAGCTGATCACTTGCTTCAACTGGTTGCATCTTGCATGTACTAAGGGAAGAAGAATCTGAGCTCCTGGTGCAGCTCAGCAGCCTCCCTCTATCCCTCTAGAGCCATGGGGACTTGGGCATGAGGAAGCCTGAACTGCAGAGCCACTCACCCACCACATCTGTGTTTGCAGGAGCTGTTCTGGTGAGCGGTGTGTATGACCTGGAGCCCCTTCTGCACACCTACGTGAATGATGCACTGAACATGAGCCTGTGAGTCCGTCTGCTGTAGGGACAGCATATAGAAAAGGGCATGGGCAGCTTGTGAGCACGTGTGGCTTAGGTCAGCGCAGCCTGTGGGCAAACACCAGCAGCTTTGCACCCTGCTCTGCCCATGCATTCAGGCCCTGCACACTCTGCCTTGCTGGTGCATGCCACTGAGGGTGTGGGGGTGCACACAGGCACACACTGGCTGTCACTGCAGTGTCTCCTCCCCAGGGAAGTGGCCCAGAGGAACAGCCCCATCCTGCGTGTCACACAAGCAGTGCCTGTGGCTGCATCCTGTGAGGTGCTTGTGGCTGTGGCCCAGCATGACTCCCCGGAGTTCCGCAGGCAGTCACAGGAGTACAGCCAGGTGAGCTATGCAGGGATGCTGTGTGGGCTGCCCTACTTAGACCTGCTCCATTCCCTCTGCAAACCCTAAAGTGAAGGAGGCTCTGGCTTGGAGATTTCTGGGCTGGTAATGCAGAGCTGCAAAGAAGAGAGCTGCACTGCTGAATCAGGAGTGCCTCCTGCTTTGGGAAGGTGCCTCTTCTTGCCATTGGACCCAGCTTTTTCTTCCAGTCAGCTCTGGTGATGAAGAGCTCACGTACTGTATCAATTAGTATTTCTGCTGCTGGTGTGATGACCACCCTCATCAAGGGAGAATGCTGGTCCTTGCTGAGCCATTGCTCATTCTGTGCTGTGGGGCCCAGCTGGGGTTCCCCCTGCCAGCACTGATCTCTCCACAGGCTCTGCGCTTAGCTGGTTGGTCTGTCTCTCTGTTGGATCTTGCCAGCGTGGATCACTTTGACATCATTGAGAAGCTGTCAGAGGAAACTTATGTCCTCACTCAGGTAAGGGGGAGAGGCTCTTTCCTGCAGCCTCTCCATTTTTTGCTGTCCTGAGTACAGCTCAGATCTGCCAGGCTGGGAGGGAGGGCAGTTGTAATGGGTGTTTTCCCCCAGCGTGAGGCGCTGTGGGGCCAGGCACCATTCACAGCATTTGGTTCCTCATCCCAGGTGATCCTGAACATGATTGCGAGAGCTTGATGACAGGTTGGAACAAACTGGAGATGCAAACCACAGACCTGTGCAGTGACAGGCAGTCTTCGTGCACTCTGCCCTGTGCTTATCCTTGTTTCCTCCTTCCAGCCCATTGGGTCCCCTGTGGCACAGGGCATTTGCTGCCCCAAGATACCATTCGTGGTTCTACAAGGGGCAGATGAGCCTCCACTGCTCCTCCCAGCCTGCCAGCAGCAGGTCCTCACAGCAGGAGAGCTCCAGCTAGCACAGGAGAGTGATGAATGTTCCTTCACTGAGGTGTTCCTATGCTTTGTGGATGTTCTTAGAGCTGGACCATCTGTGGTGTGCAGGGTTGACTGCCTGCTGTGGGTCTGTCTGCTGACTGGATGTTGAAGTTTGTTCCTTGAAGCTGCTAATTGCCAATACAAAATAAAATAGGAATAAGTGCTGCCTGGCTGGAAATCTTGGGAACATGTAACTGTGCTCAGCTATTGAGCATACTTAGCCGATGCATGGAGAAGCTGCTCTGTGGCAGAGCTTGGGTCGTGAGGAGGGCAGTTCTGTGCCAGGCAGTAGGGAGAGCACTGCTGTGAGAAGGGCTCAGCTCTTTGTGCACACAGGGCAGAGGGGCCCTGCAGCGACACAGCCACTGTCACAGGGTGCAATAGCAGCATTTACAGGAGCTGCCTGCAGGCAGGCAGAGCTGTGCCTGGGACAGCCCTGGTCAGAACAGGAACTCTGCTGCTGGGAAGCAGCCCTGTTTCTGTGACTGTGAGGCACCTGCACGTTCTCAGGAGCACTTCTTCCATGGAGACCTCCAGGCCCTGCTGCAGAGTAAGAAGAGGAGCACCTTTGGGGGGAAAAAAACATTCTGCATTGCCAAAAAGTGTTTATTTAGACCCTAATTGCCTCACTAGACCAGTAAAAACTGTGCTGAGCACAGAAGGCTGCAGAGAACTCTTCCTGCCCTGCTGTTCCTGTGCAGCATGACCCAGAGGCCCTGGATGCTGCTTGTCCTGCTTTGGCTATGTGGTGTGGGCCGTGGCAGCCCCAGCTGCTGTGGGCTGAGGACTGGAGTGCCTGGGATGGTGCATGCTTGATGGGAAGCAGCCTTGGCATGGCCAGGCTGGTGGTGTGAGCTGTGGGCACGTCTGGGAAGGAACTTGCCCCAGGAGGTGTGGTGCTCCTTTGGGAAGCTGTGAACTGCGGTCTCCCTAGGGTTGGGCTTGCATGCTGGCTTGCAGGGGTGGAGATGGTGCTGCAGCTGGTTGGGAACATGCCTGGAGCACGCTGTGGGAGGTCCCAGCCCCTTTGCCAACAGCTGCCCAGCCCACATGCTTGCCTGCTGCAGCCCAGCAGGGATGGCTTTCCCACGGGGCTGGGAGGAGGCACACTCCAGTCTCACTCAGCGCTCTCCTGTGCCACGAGGGCTGGGGCCCCGGCCCTGGGCCAGCTTCTCCTGACACTTTCTGGCCACAAAGCTCAGCTTGTTGAGAGCAAGCTCAGTGTCATGGGATGAGACATCACAGTGCCAGACCGCACGGACAGTGCGCTCCGACCAGGGGAACAGCAGGACGCTGACAGTGCAGCCTGTCTCAGCCAGCTCCTCCTCACTCACTGCCTGCAGGTATGTGCAGAGCTCTGCTGGGGGCAGCCCCTTCACTTCCACCATCACGATGTTCGTCTCTACAGCTGCCAGGCTGACAGAGTAGAGAGGCGAGTTCAGCTCCTTGATGCCTGTGGAGGTGCAGGCTGTCAGTGCTCCAGCTCAGTGCTGCTCAGGCACTGCCGCCCATCCACAAGCGCAGGACCCAGCTCTGCAGCTGTGCACCGAGCCTGCAGGGGAGCGAGTTTATGCTGACACCAAATGTCCCGAGGAAACTGAGTTACCTTGAGCGAAGCGGCGGGCGTTGTCGTGGTCTCTGCGCAGCGTTTCCTCTGCCTGCTCCAACCCAATGCGGGCAGCAGCCGCCAGCACACCTGCCTGCCTCATCCCTCCTCCCAGCAGCTTCCGCACCCTCCAGGCCTCTGCCACAAATGCCCGGCGTCCGGCAAGCACGGCCCCAGCCGGGGCACCCAGGCCCTGCAGATCCAGGAGGGTGGTGTGAGCGCTGGCTGCAGCCTGAGCACCATGTCTGTGCCCCGGGCTCCCCATGTGAGCTCACCTTGGAGAAGCACAGGGACACGGAGTCGCAGTGCTGGGCGATGCGGGCCGGCTCCACGTCCTGGGCCACCGCTGCATTCATCAGCCGTGCTCCATCCATGTGCACCCGCAGCCCGTAGCGCTCAGCGAGCAGGCGTACCTGGGTGGGGGCACAGCTGCTGTGAGCTGTGCTGTGCCGTGAGGACCCCCCAGCCCTGCCGGCAGCTCCCACCTGCTGCAGGTAGGTGAGAGGCAGTGCCCGGCCGCCTGCTGAGCTGTGCGTGTTCTCCAGGCAGATGAGCTCAGGGCAGGGGTGGTAGCGGCTGCCCTGGGCCTCACGGATGGCCAGTTCCAGCTGCTCCAGATCCAAGGTACCGTCAGGCAGGTCTGGCAGCGCCTGTGAGTGGACCCCTGCGACCTGTGCGGGCAGCAGAGCTGGAGAGAGGCTGCCCTGCCATCCCTTGTCCCTCAGTCTCCAGTCCATCAGCCCTAGTCGTGGCTTGGGTGATGCTGTCACAGACCCGAAGGGGACCTCCCTGCAGCCAGAGGAGGGCAGCAGCAAGCCGCTGTCTGCCCCCGGGCACCCCCGCCCCCCCCCCCCCCCACACACACTTCCCCAGCAGTGCAGCACCCACCTGTGCAGCTCCGCCGTGCTCATAGACGTGCAAGTGGGCCTGGGCACCCAGCAGCAGCTGAGCCCCTCTGCGCTGGCAGTGGCACATCACTGAGAGAAGAGGGGAGTGAGCACAGTGTGTGAGTGTGGGGTGCCCTCCCCCCCCAGCAGGAAGGGGGGCACCCATCTGCAATGGGTAGAGGGAGAGTGACCCTAGAGTGGTGCTGCAATGCTGCAGCTTTCATATGCATGGGGCTGAGCGTGATGCAGGGTCTGCTCCTGGTGGAGGTGTGGAAGCTGCTGCTCCCCCAGCCCTCCTCTGTACCCATTAGGGTGGAAAGCATAGCAGCTTTTTGAGCAGGACCAGGACTCTCCCAGAGAGGAGTGGGACTGCTTGTGCCTTCTCCATCCTTTGTTGGGGGGCCCCAACTCATACCCTGGGATGCAGGGTGGGGAGAGCAGCACTAAGCACTGGGCACTGACCTGCGATGAGGTTTGCCATTGTAGCCGTGGGTACAAAAAGGGCATCCTCCATCCCCAAGATCCTCGCAGCCAGCTGCTGCAGCTCTGAATAGAGGAAACGTGCAGAACAAGGGTGGGAAAGAGGTCTGCGCCACAGCCGTTTGTGCTCCATACGTTTCCTTCCCAGCACAGCCCTTGGCTCAGCCCAGGGAGTGTGACAGTGCAGCAAGGGCTGCCGGCCCCGCGCTCACCATTGACCGTGGGGTCCTCGCCGTAGTCGTCGTCCCCCACGTTGGCCCGGGCCATGGCACTGCGCATAGCGGGGCCGGGCTGCGTGACGGTGTCGCTGCGCAGATCCACCACGTGCTGCGGGCGCCTGCGGGGACAGCGAGCGGGGGAGAGGCTGCCCACCCTTGACCTCTCCCCCCCCACGCCCCGCTGCGCCGAACCGAACCCGAACCGCTACCGCTTCCTGTCCTGGGAACAGCCCTCCCCCCCCGTGTGGGGCCGAGCCCGGCCGCGACCTCCGCACGCACCCGAGCGCCGCTCCGCCCCGCAGCGACCCCGCTCTGCCACCGGTCCCGCCGTCCCCCGCCATGGCCGCGCCGCCGCGGCGGGACCCCGCTCCGCGCAACAGCGCACGGCGGAGCGCAGCCCCCGCACCCCGCGCCGCCAGCATCGCCGGGTCCGCCGGGACCGCCCCGCCGCAAGGGCTCCCGGGGCACGTAGTCCGCTCCGGGACCGGGCCCGGCTCCACTGCCCGCGGTCGTGCGCTCCCCCCGGCGGGGCCGCGGCGTGGCGGCACGCCGAGCCCGCGCCGGGGTCCTCGTCCCAGCGCTCCCGTGGGCGCTGCCGAGCACAGCCGGTCACCCCGCTGCTGCCGCTCGGGACACCGAAACGACCCCGGGGTACCCGCCCCGCAGCACCCTCCCCAGCCCACGCCTCTGTCCCTGTGCGGGAGGCAGGCTGTGCCTGTGGGGAGGCACCACTCAGTGCAATGTGCTCAGCGTGCCCCGGCCCCGCTGGCAGATCCCGGAGGGCACAGGGCTGCCAGCCCCTGCCCGGCCACGTGCTGCGGCTCTGCACGCATACGGAGCTGCGCGTTGAATGGCGATGGCTGCTGCTGCGCTGCTGACGGGAAAGGCACAGAGTGACCTTTGCTGATGGGAATCGGCTCCAGCTTCTGGCTGCATCTGCCCTGCAAACAGCTGACACGCGGCCCTGTGGCACTGCCGGGTACTCGCGGCTCAGGGCCGTGCTGGTGTCAGCTGTGGGCAGTGTTGCGATGCTCAGCACTTTCTCCTGGCACGGGGGAGGGGGATCCGTGGGCATCTGGCTGCCGGCATCAACCCATGTGGTGCACAATGGGGCACGTGCACAGAATGGCAGTGAGACCCCCACCTCATCCCATCGGGCAGAAGGCCACACGTGGGATGCTGTGCAGGACAGAGCCGTCCTTCAGGGTTCCGTGGGGAGCACCCCGTAGCACTCAGCAGCTTCCAGCCAGCGCTGGGGGTTGGGTGCAGGTGTCCATCCCTCCCCTTGCATCTCCCTGTGCCACGTCCCCAATGCACTGCCCATGCTGCCGCTGCCCTTCTCCTTCATCGCCCGACTCCAGGCCCTGCGTTGGAGCCCCTACAGCCCCCAGCTCACTGCAGCTGTCACCCTGCCGACGAGTGAGCCATAAACAGTCCTTCACGGAGACGTTTTTCACACACAGGGCCACATGTTAACAGTTTTTCTTTATTTACTGCCTCCATTTCCTCTTTGTTCCAGGAACTTGTCCTCCAACTTCAAGCCGCTCATGATTAGGCAAAAAGGCCTCTAATCTCCCCGATCTGATTTACCGTCACTGAGAGCAGGCGCTTCCCGTTACTGGCCCTGGACCTGGGAGCAGGGCCGGCCGCACTCTGCCGGCTCCCCGCGCCTCTCCTCCCCGAGGCTCCCCTGCCGCACACGCTGCCTTCCCAGCAGCTTCCTCTTCCAGTAAGCGTGGGGCAGCCTGGGGCTGGGGAACGCGGCCGTGGCTGTGGGCAGGGGACCGCATCGCGCCCTGCTGCTGCTCCTGGCACGTGGCAGCTCCATGGCAGCCGCTGCAAGGCTCCTCGGCAATGCCCGTGTCCTACAAGCCCCTGGGGCTCTGCTTGTGGTGCTCTGTGGCCCCCGGTACCTGGAGACCCTGGGAGAAGGGCTCACGGCCACATATGGGGATGAGCCAAGGCCACAGGCACGCGTGCAGCATGGGGACCGCTGGTGCCTGGCGGGTGGCCAGGGGGCTCGGTGCGAATGGGTCGTGTGTGACTCCCACCTGGCAGCTCTGTCCCCACAGCTCCCAGCCCCACTGAGCATGTGGCCGCTGCGGGCTGAGCTCACGCTATGAAGGTGCCTCCCCGAGGCTAAAATTAGTTGCTGAGCCCTGGCTGAGGAACGGAGCCCGCATCCCGCTGGGGAGGATCGGGTTTCCCTACGCCTCCCCCTGCCACGGGAGCTGGCAGCCGCCGGGGCGATTCCCGGAGCCGGGCCGGGCTCCCCCCTGCCTCCGGCCCCACAGGCAGCTCCGGGCGCAGCCGGGTCTCGGCGCCTTTCCTATGCCCACGGCGGTGCTGTCCCGGCCCCCCCCCCACCAGCTCTGGGAGGTAGGGGTCTGGGGACCACAGCTTTGGCACGTTGTCCCCCCAGCAGGTCTCTGAGGTGGGGGCTCCCCATTTGCTGCTCTGCTCCAGCTGAGGCTCTCAGCACTGTGGCCAAGGATGGGTCCCGCAGTGGAGCCGCTGCGAGGTTTGGGTGGTGTGAGGTTCTGGTTTGGGACTGGCGCTGCTGCAGCTATGCAAGCTGTGGGATGTGCTATGCAGGGCTGCAGGGTGCCGGGCGAGGAGGGCTGGCCACAGTGCCTGGCAGGGACTCGAGCCCCAGCCATGTGCTCAGGGTGTTTTCCTCTGGCACTGCCTTGGCCCCGTGGCCTCGCTGTGTGCTCTACGGGGTGTGATAAGTCATCCCGTGTGCTGGAGCCCGCCGGCCTGGAGGGCCCTGCTTGAATCTGGTGGGTACAGAAAGCACAAGTATCAATCATTCCCAAGCTGTGGGAACCGTGGAGCCAAGTGATTTCCTACTGTCGGGAACTGCAGAGCGATGCCTGGAAGCTCTGGGACGTGCTGGGCTCCTGGCTTAGCCAGCCTCAGGGACAGCCAGGCCTTGGGCATGCGGTGCTACACTGTGCTGCACTGTGCCATGTGCTGCTGTGCCATGTGCTGCTGTGCCATGCTGTACCGTGCCATGTGGTGCTGTGTGATGCCATGCTGTGCCACGCTGTGCCATGTGATGTCGTGCCATATGGTGTCATGCCATATGGTGCTGTGCCATACCACACTGTGCCGTGCTGCACCACGCCATGTGGTGCTGTGCTGCCACCTGTGCCAGTCGGCTCAAGCTCTTTGGAGCACTCCAGCAGCTGCTTACACCTGCAGCACCCAACGAATCAGAGCCCAGAGCAAACCTCACGCTGGGGGAGCACCTGGCAGCACCCATCCCGTCCCGGCAGAGCGCGACCGTTCGTCACCAGCGCTCTCTCCCGGGGCACCGCTGCCGCGCCGGGACCGGCTCCTCCCGGCGGAGCGGTCCCAGGGCCGAGCGGGGGCAGCCCCGAGCCGCAGGGGACGGGGAGCCGGGCCCGGCGGGGGCTGCACGGAGGGGCCCGGGGGGGGCTTCGGCGATGCCTCGTTCCGCTGCCCGCCGGGCTGCAGCCGCCCCGCGCCGGGCGCCCCATCCAACCTGCCGGCCGCGGGGCCGCCCGGTGACCCCTCCCTCCGCCGGCAACAACTTTTCCAGTAAAACCACTGCAGAAATCCCGGCTTCCCGACAGGCCCGCCCCTTGGCTGCCTTGGGGGGGTGGGGGCCGCGCTGCGCTTAACCCTTCCCGGGCGGGCGCAGGTGGGAGCGCGGCGGGCGGCGGGCGGCGGGCGGGGGGCCCGGACCGGGCACAGCCCCTGCAGCAAGCAGGGAGCTCCGGCGCAGCTTCGGTGCCCTCCGGTCCCAGCCGTGTGGTGCTGGGGGAGAAGAGGCAACGGTGTCACCGCGGGAGGAGCGCACGGGCCCGGCCCCGGGGAGAACTTCGAGTCCCATCCGTGGGTTCGCAGGGAGCGGAGGGATGGCAGTGCCCGCGCGGGTGATGCAGCTGTGCACTGGGATCGCTGCACGTGGATCCCGGTTGCCCTTGCACCGCTATGTTTGCACTGCGATGTGTTTCCCTTTCCAAAGTGTTGCTGACGCCGCGGGAGGAGGGACTCAGCCCCACACAGGGCAGCAGGAGCCGGGTGTGGGCTGGGAGGGATGCCCGCGTCCGAGGGGACCCGAGCACGGCCCTTCCTGCGGGATGCAGGGCAGCCAGCACTCCCCAGCACTGCTTTCTGGGGAGCAGCCTGAACCCTGTGGGCTGCATCACCCAGCACTGCGGTTCGGGAGGTGTGGGGCAGATGAGTGAAGATGGGGAGAGGAGCCTGCTGCAAAGTGGGCGCAAGGTGCTGCCTCAGTCCTGGAGGAGTGGATGCAGTGGGAATTGGCAGCACGTGGATGGATTTGGGACGTGCCATATGGCAATGAGCAGTGCGGGCAGCATCAGTTCCCCTCGCACCTGATCCCTGCTGCTGGGAGCGGTGGGCAAGTGTGAGCCGTGTGGATGGACAGGCAGCCTGGCTGGCACCATCCTCAGCCCCGGTGCCTTGGGCAGCTGAGGGTCTGGGCTGGGCAGGGCACCCAGGGAGCAGGGTGCCATGTGGGTCTTGGTGCCATGTGGTTCTGGCTGCCTGTTGTGCCCTGCCTGCTGCCAGCCCCAACCCCACGCCCACTGCTGTGCCGGCCCCGCCAGGGCTGAGGTAAGTGCTGTAATTGTTTTCTCTGTGGCCCAAGATGAATAATTGAGAGGTCTTTGAGGAGAATTAATTAGCCCGTTTATTGGCAGTAAATGCTTTTCTCCAGATGATGAAATAGATCCTGCGCCACACATGGGGCAGGCGGATGCAGGCTGCTGAGGCTGCTCAGCAGAGTGCTGGTGCCAGGGCTGTGGGATGGCTGTGCTGCTGCCCTGTGCCTGCCCCAGGACAGTGGTGATACCCGTGCTTCCTCACACAGCCTCCTGCAGACCCTTATGCCTGGCACCTGCAATGCTCTGTGCAGGGACACCAAAGGGCAGGAGACTGCCTGGAAGCTCCATCCATGCTGCTCTGCACCAGAGACCAGAGACAAAGTGCAACGAGGCACAAGGGTGCAGAGAAAAGGAGCCCTGTGCTGTGCCCCCATGGCTTCCCACTGCCTCCAACCCTCCTGGAGGCTCCCACTCTGCACAGCCCATGCTGTGTTCCCTGCTGCCTCCTTCTTTGTGGCTGCCCCAGGCTGTGCCAGCTGGGCCTGAGGCTTGCATCTCCTCCACCTCTTCTCTCCCCGGGGTGTGAGGGGAAGGGCCATGCATGGCCAGAAATGCTTAAACAAGGATTTCCTTGTTGCTGCATGAGCTGTTTGCCTTGCTCCCAGGCCAGCCGTTAATGAGGTTTGGCAGGAGGCACTGGCAGCCCCAACCATCGAATTTCTATAAATCAACCTGGTGCTAATGCACAGGGCTGGCTGGGGCTGCTCAGCCTTAGGGCATGGGGTTTGCAGTCCATGGGCTGGTGGGTGCTGCCTGCTGGGAGGAGACCCATGCACAGCCCGTGGGGCCAGGGCTGCTCTGCCCTGTGAGGGTCAGTGCTATCTGTGGGCTTGGGACAGCCAGATGAGTCCTCTTGGGTTTGGGGGATGTTGGAGTCAGCAGCCCCAGAGGTTACTCTGGGGTCCATCTGGGCTGTGAGCAGCTCCTGGGAGAGACATATGCAGTCCCTGGGCATGGAGCATCCTGGAAAAGCAGATGGGGAGGGAGCCGTGGCTTCCCAGCAAGGCAGCAGGAGTGGCCCCTTCAGCCATTTGTTTCCAGGAAAGTGTAAAACAAAATAAAGCAGTTCCCCATGGCCAAAGTCCTGCCGTGTCCTGGTCCCTGCCCCTCACCTCTCTTCTTGCAGAGATGAGAGAGATTGCTGTGTGCTCAATGCCACTGGGGCAGGGGGATGGAATGGGGATGGCTCAGCCCCATGTGCACACTGCTGTGGGATCAGGGCCGTGGGGTTGGTGTGGTGGCAGTGCACTGCCCATACACCCCATGTATGATGCATGCCCAGCATCCCCCTGCCCCGGGTACATCAGACATGCAAAGCAGGGCAGGCAAAACACCAGCCCTCCGGGAAGCAGTGCTGCAGCTGTGGCTGGTGGCCACCGCCACAGTCCATGACCACCGCTGGGAAGCACCACCGTGCCCACAGGGCCCTGCACATGGGCCACTTGCACCAGGGCTGCCTGCAGCAGACGTCCTGTTGCAGCAGCCAATGCAAGGTGGTACCGGGGATGCAAGTCTGCAGCACTAGGCTGCATCCCCAGCACGGCAGGGATGCTGTGGGCAGGGCTCACTGGAGCTGATTTGTATGGAATGGGGCACTTGGGAAGTTGCATCCCTGTGCAGGCTGCTCCTGGAGCATGTCACTCTCCAGCAGCTCTTTGTCCAGGAAGGGAGATGCCAGGAAGTGGGACGTTATCTCTGCTTCCCCACAGCAATGTGCTCAGTTCTGGGACGATCAGGGCTGCTTGCTCTTCTCATCTGGGGTTGCTTTTGTTTCTTTGGGACCTGTCTCTGTCTCCCCAGTAGCTCCTGCCAGCTTTGCACAGCCACGTTTGCCAGAGCCCTCTCTCCAGCTGGAGCTCCTTGGTGCCCCCACTCACCTGCTGCCCACCCATTGTCCCCAAGGTGGATGGGCTCAGTGCAGGTTGGGGATCGCAGTGCTCCCCACGGATGCCAGGGCAGCACTGGGGATGCCTGGCAGGAGAGGAGGCTGGGATGAACCCATGTGAGCACGTTCTGGAGAATGAAGATGGGGACATGCATAGTGGTTATGGGGCTGGGGGCAGCTGCGTTGCTCCTGCAGCCCTGTTACTGTAAAGCTGCCGGGTGGCTGTCTTAGAGGAAGAGTCTCAAAGGTGATGTTTCAGTTCCTGCTCTGAGTGTATTTCCCTCTTTATCAAGAAACCCCTCTGCTGTCACTGGGAAGGAGTTTCTGCAACGTGTAGAAACTGAGAAAAACCCACATCCACACCGCCCACCTGGGCTCAATGCATCAGCTCTTGTGGGGGCAGCCAGGGGTGTACCCCGGGGTTCTGCAGGGAGCTGCCCCCGACCGCAGCCTCCACCGCTCCCATCACCCACAGTGCCACCAGCACCGACTGCTGGGTGGAAGGGGAATGCTGCTGCGACCGTGTCTCCACTGCAGCTGGGGCTGAACACTTCCCCTCTCAGCACCTGCTTGTGAATGCAAGCGCAGCTGGGGGGCCCTGAACCGTGTCTATCTGCTGAGATGACAGCAAACAGCACAGCAGCAGTGCAATACTGAGCATAGGCAGTGCCGGTGAGCCCAGGACTCTGCCTGCAGCTGGGGCGTGGGGGGGCCCAAGGGCACCTGCATCACACTGAGAAGCCAGGCTTGTCCCTGGTGGCCCTGGGGGCTCAGAGGACCCCGCTCTTTGGGCAGGAGGTGCCCACAGGGGGGTTGTGCCCCGCAATAGTGCTGCAGAAGTGGCCACAGGAGCAGGGGAGCATCGCACGTGTGGGCGGTGGGAACAGGAACCTCCTGCATGGGCGGTTGTGCAAGGAGCAGGGACACACTCCGCATGTTGGTTCGCACACACCCAGGGAGGGCACAGGCTGTGACTTCCCTCTGGCCGTTTCGAAATTCCACCGCTCTTACAGAAAAGCCCCTGGGCAGAATTCCTGCAATGTGTGATTCATCCCGCCAGGCTGGAAGCAATGACTGCGCCTCTCCAGTAAACCCTCTTCAGCAAAGCAGATGAAAGGGGCAGCGAGTGCTGCTGAGCCCTTGTTATCACCAGAACCAGATGTGGGGTGATGGGGCTGCCCTCAGCCCATGCTGGCATCACTGCACTGGCACAGCTGGGGACGCTGGGGACAGCAGCCGGGGTGCTGAGGACCATAGGTGCTGAGCACTGGGTTCCCTTCTGTTCTCATCCACCTGCAGTCCAGCTGCATGTCCCGTTTGCCATGGCAAGGACTGCACCAGGTGCTTTGGTGGGACTGTGAGGGCACTCGGGACAGCCCCTTCCAGGAAGCATGTGCAAGGGCAGCCAGACTGCAGAGTTCCCGACAGCAGCTCTGGTTTTAATAACAGCAAATCAATGGATGCCCGATTCCGGCCAGAGCAAACCCTTACTGCCTCCTTCCCAGGGCCTCCTGGGCAGGTGGGCTGCTGCAGGGGCAGGGACATGGGATGGGAATGCACACTGCACCTCTGCATTTCCCGATGTCCGAAGGCCCATGCTCCTCAACCCCCGGTGCTCACAGCTCCCCAGCTCTGCTTGGTGCAGCTTCACTGTGTGTGGGGTCCTGGTAGCCCTCGTGCCCACCCTGTGCCCATGCAGGTGCTCCCTGCGGGCGCTGCTCTGCCCTGGGCACTTCCAGCTGCTCCCAGCTGCTTGCCTGTCTCCAGCCCCGAGCTGTGATTCAGCCCTCCTTCCCCGCGGGGTTTGCACAAACCTTTCTGGTCTCTTTGTGCTTGTTTTGAGAACAGATTAGTCATGGTTCTTAACTGGCTTCCAGCAAACTGCACAACGGCACCATGGAAAAATGAGAACAGCAAAGTGATGACTCAGCAGGGCTCGTGCTCCTGTCCCCTGAGTGCCAACTGCCCCCTTCTCCTGCACGGCCCTGGGGACGGCAGGGGACCACCCAGCAGGCACAGCTGGGTGGGCAGCGCAGGAAGGGCAGCCTGGGGACATCCCTGAGCCCCCCTCTGAGCCCAGTGTATGACAGCTCCCTCGCTCCCTGCTGGTGTCTCGCTGCCCTCCTTGGGACAGCTGAAGCACCCTGCTCTCCTGGAGCACCCTTCCCACTCCTGCCATGGCCCCTCCTAGCCGGCACCTGTGCACCAGGGCTGGGTGGGTGACAGGAACTCCTGAGGCGGGCCCTTACCGTACCTCGCACCTCTCTGTGCAGCCCTTTATTGCCCAGCCTTGGCCGGCTGCCTGGAGGCACGGCGTGCTGCCAAGTCTCCGTGCCAGGTGGCTTATTGTGATACCATGGCACTGGACACCAACTGGTGTCGGCTGCCAAGGATGAACAATATAATTGCTGGAATTACAGTAAAGTGCTCCCATTCCCACTCATTAACTGCTGAGATGGGGCCCTTGGGTCCTTCCAGGGAACATCTGCTCCAGCTGTGACCTCTATCAGCATCACACCCGTCCTTGCCCAGCATGGAGGAGTCCCCAACCCAGCTGGTGCCAAATAGGGTTGGGGCTGTAGTCTCCAGGCCTGCTATGTGTAGAGCATGGTCCCAGGCAACAGGACACACCTCCTGGTTCTGTGCTGTGCCCAGCAGCAGTAGGTTTAATGTTGCTCTGCTGAGCTCAGCATGGCAGCACTGCACAGCACCTCACCTGGAGGATGGAGAGCAGCCACTGAGCTCCTGCTTAGACTCTGGATAACAGCACACAGTGGTTGCTGCTCCCTGGCCAGCCTGGCTTTGGGCATCCTGCTGCTCCATCCCCTCCACAGCCTTCTCGGCAGCACTGGCACGGGGGCAGTGGTGGGGCAAAGCTCCTGTGCCTGAGCCAGGAGCACCTCTCCAGCCCTTGCCCTTCGCCCCATTCTCCAGGCTGTTACCTGGCATGGATTCAGACTGGAGCTGCTTTCTGCCCATGTACTCAGGACTGTAGGACAGGAGCAGTGTGCCAGGCGTGAGGAACCCCAGGGCGTTGTGTACCAGTGGGAGCAGGCAAGCAAGCAGGGCTGGGCAGGGAGCAGCAGTGCCAAGCTCATGGATGCCAGGTCCACATGCAGTAACCCAGTCCCAGGCTGTGTGAGAATCACAGCTGCCGGCTCCTGTGACAGGGAGGAGGTCAGGGCTGATGTGAGGCCAAGGGATGCTCCAGGACTGGGGTTTGGCACCTGCCCACGGCTGCTCTGCCAGGGTCATCCAAGGACACCGCATTGCGCTCAGCAAACACACATCCAGGGCGGCTGGCTGCCCACTGCCTGCAGCCCCACAGGGACCTCCCGTGCTGTGCCATCAGCGTGCCTGTGCCCAGAGACACTGCAGCCATCAGCAGGCACCGTGCCAGCTCTCTCTGCCACGCAGGTGCAGGAGCAGCACGGCCAGGGCTGAGGTCACTGCTGGGGAGTGGAGGAGGGAGCAGGACTGGCACAGAGAAGGCACAGAGAAGTGGGATGGGGTCTGCTTGCGAGCTGGGACCCTCAGCTCGCCTCAGGAACATCTGTCCCAGGGCAGCACCCAGCTCTGAGCCCCCGGTATGGGCAGGAGTGGGGCTCGCAGGGATGTGTCCCACAGCACCTCTGGTGCTGGGCTGCTGCTCCTCATCCCTGGCCGTGGCCCCAGACTCGTCCTGCGGCTTCCATCACCACAGCAACGTGGCTTTGTTTGAAATGTTCCTCTGAAATGTCAGGACTTTCTTGGGCCTCCAGCTGCTGCGGCCGGGATGAAAACTTCCTCTGTCGCTCTGGAGATGCACGGGGGGGGCAGGGAGGAAGGGGGGGTTTCCACCCCCAGGGCAGTGGGAGCTCTGCCTGTGTAGCTGAGGTGCCCCATGCCCACCCCGTGCTCTGAGCCCTGGCAGGACGTCGTGGTCCTGGTGTCATTTCTCTGTGTTCGTGCCCCCCTGGGAGCATGGCAGAGTCCCAGGGCACTCCGTGCTGCAGCACGTGGGCATCAGAACCCTCTGTACCTCTGCAGGACTGGGAGCCAGCACTGCGCATGGCTCCGGGCGCACATCACTTACCAGCATGGGCTGCACCAATTCCTTGCGACACAGAGCCACCAACTCCTACTTCCCCAGAGCTTGGCATTGCCCTCAGGCATGGGGGCACTGTGTGCTGCCTGGGGGTAGCTGGATGGGGGGCATGGCACAACCCTGCAGCACCATGCAGCAGCGGGGTCCAGTGGGTGTGCTGGCAGGAGGCAGCCTGGGCAGCGCAGCCTTGCCAGCAGCAGTGCTGATGGAAGAAGTGAGGAATCTGCAGCTGCTGGCTCCCGCCGCCAGTTTACTGTGGGTCTCGCTGGAGATACAGCAACAGAGAGGGGTTTCCATGGTGACGTACACAGGCCTCTCTGTTAACTTCTGCAACCCAAAACATGGCCTGGCCCAGCGCAGGGTCCCGCTGCTGCTATGTGCTGCCTGCAGCCTGGAGCAGCTGGGGATGCTGTGGGGCACAGAGTGTCCGTGAGCCTCAGGGACACCAAACTGCAGAGCTGCTCCTTGGCAGCACAGTGACCCACTGCTGCCCTGAGCTCACAGCACTGCGCCGTGGCTGAGATCCAGCTTCCCGGTAGCACGTGCCAGGGAGCAGATGTCTCAGTCCCTGTTCCCAACTGTCCCCATGGCCCTGGCCCCACAGGAGGAATTGCCATGTAAGGAGCAGGTGGTGCCATTTACAGTAAGTCCCCGGGCTGCTGCACAGCCTTTTCCTGCATCCTACTGGGAAATGTGGCGGTGGATGTGGGAACGTCCTGGCGCTGCAGAGCGTGGAGCAGAGCAGGAGGAAATGCGTGAGGGGTGTGCCGTGAGATCGGGGTTCTCTGTATAGCCCTGGTGGGCAACAGTGCTGCTGCTCATTGCCAATGACCCTGAGTGGCTGTGGAGCTGCTCCTGCACCCTGCTTTGGTGCAAGGTGAGGAGACACTGGTGGTAATTATCTGTCAGCCCAGGGGTGCTCCATGCAATGCTGACCTCTCTCCACCCTCTGTCCCTCCATCCTTCCCAGCTGCTGTGGGCTGTAGGTCATGCCCGGACCTAGGGTTGGCCTTTCTGACAGCCTGTTGGATGGACTGGCACTGGGATGGTGCCTGCAGTTCAGCTCGGGGCCTCTGAGCCCACAGGCAGTCAGCATGAGCAGAGGGGCTCCAAGCAGAGTGCTGCCCTCCTGTCACAGCCACTGCTCCAGCAGAGGCACAGAGCTGCCTCCCGCGCTCTGGTGGCTGAGGTGGGCTGCTCAGCCCAATGCAGGGCTGCAATGCCCTGTGAGCCTGCCTCACTCCCTGGGGGCAGCCCCCAGTGTGCCTGGCTGGACTCCAGTGCACTCTGGTTACCTATGGCGGATCTGTGTGCCCGGCAGAGCCCTCCCGGCCGCCTGCTTGGCTGGGGGCTGTCTGGCAGCGACAATCACAGAGTGCAGTTGTTTCCTGTTTTTGGGTCTGCAGATGCTGGTACGCACCATGGAGCAGGTTTCCTGCCACCCTCTGACCCTGGAGGGCTTGCGTTTACCATCCTGGTGGATGCTTCCTTCTGATGCCAGTAACCTGCTGGTGGCATGGTGGAAAGAGCCTGGCTTGGGGCAAGGTGTGGGTTTGGGGTCACTGGTACAGCTGCTTGTCCCTAATTCCCTGGAGACATATTCGGCGCCCAGGGCCAATCCCCTTATCTCCATGCTGGATTCATGATCAGGAACACCGATCCCCTGCAGAATTCCCTGGCATTATGCGCCCCACATGCAGCCCCTGCTCAAGCTGGGAGAAAGAGCCCTGCTGGGAGCCGGTTCCCAGCTCCCAGGACAGGGGGCTGTGCACCATCTGGGCCAGATGGCTGCACACTGAGCAGAGCTCCGTGACAGGAGAACTCTTGACAGTGCAGCCTGGGGGCTGGGCACAGAACCCCTCCCACAGCTGTGCACAGGACCATGCTCACTGCACAGCATTCTGTCCCCGGGCCCCTCCATTCCAGCTGTGTTGCTGTGCAGGGCTGTGCCAGGGCGTCCCGTGGAGCTCAGTGCAGAGCTCAGCATGGCAGGGGGGCTGCCTGCCCGCGACAAGCTTGAGCAGCTGCTTGTGTAAGTGGGGCCAAGTCCGCTTGGCTCCTTTGGGAAGGCGAGGGGTTTGTGAAACCTTCGGCAGGGATTTGCCCACTGGCCGCCGCATCACCGCCGCTGTGAGGTTGGGTGTGTTCCAAGAACCCCGCGGCGCTCACAGGGCTTCCCGGACTCCCGGTTCAGCTGTGGGTTGCAGTGCTGTGCACGGCGCGGGGCCCTTGCTGGGAAGTGCAGAGCTGGGGCTGTTCTCATAGGGATGTGGTTTCACTGCCCTGCCCCGGCAGGATGCTGGGAGCCTGGGGGTGCTCAGCCCCCTGGGGACCGTGGCTCCCATCTCCACCGTGCCCATTCCCAGACCATGCAAGGCAGCTGCCCTCCACCCCTGAGAGCAGAGATGCCTGGTTCTGTCAGCACATCGAGTGAAAAATCTTCCAGGTCCAGCCGCATGTGATGCTCCTGGTCCCTCTCTGGAGGGCTGTGGGCTGTGACAGTGATGCCGTCCCACGCCTCTCCTCCACGGTCCTGGTGCTGCCAGGGGCTGAGGAGTGGCAGGGGAGCCCTGAGTGGGGATGTGCCTCAGCAGGGCCTGGCGGGCGGCCACCCGCGTGCATGGACATTCCTTGCATAGCTCTGGCGGGCGCCTGGGCAGGCTGCGAGGCGCTTCCTGGCAGCCCATGAGCTGTGGCCCTGCAGAGCAGCACCAAAATAGTCACTGGGACTGTGCCGTGCCCGTGGCCAAAGGGAGGCACACTCACCACCCCTCTGCTCCAGGGCAATTCCTAAGGGAAACCTCTTCTCGGTGGCTGGGGGTTCCCCAGGCAGGAGCACGGAACGCAATGCCCAGCATGGAAAAGCCCAACACCGTGCACGTGGCCTTGGGGGTGCTGTGGAGAGGCTGCAGGGCACACGGAGTGCTTGGGGTGATTTCTACCTCTGGGCCTCTACTGCATTGCTCTCGGAGCTCTGTGCCTACTGCATGCCTCCACCCCTCCCAAAGCTCAGCGCAGGACGAGATGCCCACGGAGCACAGCGCTGCTCCGGGGGAGGACGCTTTCATTCAGGACACTCCATGCCATGGCAATAAGCCCAGATCCTCTGTGCCCTGGGGACAGGACCGTGTCCTGTATTCCAAGGGACCCTTCACAGCCGCACTGCGCGTGTCCTCAGCCGGTCCTGTCCCCCAGCGCAGCGATGCGGTGGGCTCAGACATACCTGAACGATGGAGCAGCGCTTACGCACGCGGGCGGTGAGTCACTGTAGCAGGAATCACCCAGCGCCGCGGCTCCAGGAAGCCGGCACTTACGTGGTGTAAACACAATCCCGGCATCGCACGAGGGCAGCGGCCGGGGGGGGGGTGAGGAGGGACGTGCGTCACATGGGGGGCCACGGCCTCGAAGGGCGAATGGGAGGAAACAGACCAGATTGGGGAGGGAAGGAGGGGTTCATTAAAAAATAGTGCTCTTTATTATAAATTATGGAAACATTTCCTTTCTGAATATAAATATAAATATGTGCAAAGTTTCATCTGAGTTTTGTTTTGGTTGAATTTCAAGCATGGTTTTGCTCAGCCCTCAAGGCTGGAGGTGAAGATGGAATCTTTATAAAAGACAGTGATTCACATAGGCCTGTAAACATCCCTTTGGTTCAAAATTAAAAAAAAAAAAAAAAAAAAGAAACAGAAAAAATACAAAAAAGCCAAAAAAAACCAAACCACCCAACTGCTTCTCCAGGCGGACGCAGATGAGCACTCACAAGGGGTGCACTCAGGGCATCCTCCTGCTGTGATCCCACAGGCACCAGTGCCCCACGGAGCAGTGTGCCATGCTCAGGAGTGACAGAACAGTGACAGATACCACGGCCCTTCGGCCTCCATGCAGGTGTGAGCACACAGGATTCCATCATGGCATCATGACCAGCTGTTCCCCTCTGGCTTCACGGTGTGCTACCAGGACCGTTACTTTCCAGCATCACTGAATGATGTGCAGTAACCCAGACTGGGAGAAATATTAAGGCTTAGTCTCCTGGAAAATGGCAACGAGGGCAAAAAGGCAGCAACCTCCAAGTCTGGGGCCTGGTGTGAAAGGAGCTTCCACAAGGAGGCAGCAAGAGGTAAAGTACAGTATGGGCAAAAACCACTTTCCCCTTAAAACCGAGGAACAGCGTCAGGCACCAGCTGGACTCCGGTGCGCGTCCTTCTCTTGGGCACAACTCCAGCACGACTCCAGCACAGTCCTAGCGGGTGCATCCCGGGCTGCCCTGGGCCGGGCTGCACTACAGCACCCACAGTCCGACCGGAGCGGCCCCATCGCCCCGGAGCATCCCCCAGAACAGGGGGTGCAAGGCTCAGCCCCGGGTCCTCAGCAGCTCGTCCCCGGCACTCCTCTCCTTGCATGGGGAGAGGCTGCTCGTGCCCTGCGTGTCCCTGCTGCCACGGGCGTTGTGCCCGTCCCCTGCTCTTGTGCTTGTAGCGTGATCTCCCTCCGCCAGCCCCTTAGAGGGGGGCATCGTACTGGTCCAGAAACTCCTTGATAGGAGCTGGCAGCTGAGTCATCTTCTCATAGGAGTCCAGGTGCCCGTTGACAGTCTTGCGGCAGAGGTGCTGCAGCGTGGAGACGCTGGAGGAGAGCGGGCGGCTGAGCACCAGAGGGATCTTCTCTCCACCCGAGTAAATGTAGTAGGTGCGCTTGGGGTGCAGAGCCCCTCCGGGCTGCTCGGGCCCGGCGCAGGGGGTGGGCGGCATGTAGTGGTGCACCAGCTTCAGCACACAGTCGAAGCGGGGCACGGGTTGGCTGCTGCGCGGGTCGCTCTGCAGAGAGAAGCTGCCGCCCTCGCACTGGATGCGCAGGTTCTTGGTGCCCGACTCCGTCTTGACGCTGAGAGTGAAGAAGTGCCGCTGGTCCGAGCTGTCCCTGATGAGGAAGGTGCCGGCGGGCTCGGCGCTCAGCAGCACGTTTGCCTCGCCGCCCGTCACCGTGCTCCAGTAGAAGCCGCTCTCCTGCAGCTTGCGCACGGTGTTCACCACCAGCTGGTACTCGCTCTTGGAGCTGAACGTCTTGAGGCGCAGGCTGGTGTCCAGGGGGCGGCTCATCCCGGCGGCGGGGAACTTGCTGTGGGTGACCATGGCGCACGGAGCCAGCTTTGCGCGCTCGGGGTGCTGCTGCCGGGAGCAGCGGCCGCTACACCATCACCTGCGGCACAGACGGCAGTGAGACTCGGCAGCCCCGAACCGACCCCCCTTGGGGCACCCCCGGCCCGGCCTTCTCGCCTCCATCCCGGGATACCCCCCCACCTCCACTCTCCAGGACACGTTCCCGACATCCCTCCAGGGAGCACCTAAGTCCCGGCTTCTCCCCTCCGCGGGGGGACCCTCCCCGCCTCCCCGTCCCGTCCCGTCCCGTCCCGTCCCGTCCCGTCCCGTGCCGGTACCTGGGGCGCAGTGCCGGTCTCGGTGGCGGCCGGGGCGCGGGGCTCGTTGCGCGGCGGCGGACGGCGGCGGAGCTGCCGGGGCCGCCCGGGGAGGCCTCTTATAGCGGGCGGAGAGCCCGCCCTCGGGTTCTTCCTGGAACTGCGCGGCTTCTTGTAATGCTCCCCGGCGCCCTCCCCGCGCCCCGCCCGGCTCGGCTCGGCTCGGCTCAGCGCCAGGCACCGCCGGCCCATTCCGGGCAGCGCGGCCGCCCCCTCCCGCTCCCATTCATGCTCTTTTCCTTCTAAGAAGAGGTGAGTCCCCGGCCAGCCCGGGGACCGCGGCCCCCTGCCCGCTCTCCCCCCACCCCCGCCCCGAGGCGCACGGCAGCGGATCGGGGGTCCCGAACCCTCAGGGCCGCTCCGCGGGACCCCCGGACAGAGACGCTGCGGGATCCCCGGGTCCCACCCCGGCAGCCTTCGCGGGGAGCAGCGAGACGCCCGGCCCGGCCGCCCCCATCCCGCTGCCCGCAGTGCCCCGGGGGTGCGGGGGTCCGGCAGCCGCATCCCCGCGGGCAGCGGATCGGATGTCTGCGAGCGGCCGAGTTTATTTCAAGCACAACATTCCAGGCTGCTGCTGGCCTCGGGTGCACTTCCCAGCAGAGCTGCAGGGGAGAACAAACGCCCTCGGTTTACTCGTTTGGGAACTACCGGGGGTGAACCCCTCCCGGCGGAGGGCTCCGAGGGGCAGCCCCGCTCCCGGGGGGTTCGGTGGCCCCTTCCCGAGATGGGGCGCCCCCCCCACGCTGGGGACGGGCAGTGCCCGAGAGCAGAGGGGACAAACTCGAGATCCCCCCCCGGCTGGGCTCGGGGACAACGCCGCGTTTTCCTTTAGATGCCGTCCACGTCAACCCGACAACAATCCGGGCTCTGTCCGTAGATTTGATTTTAAACGGTTCACTTCGCCCCGGAGGAGCCGCTGCCCGTGCCGGCCGTGCCAGCCGGGAATAAACACGCGGAGCGCTTCTGGGAAGCCCGGCTGCGGTGGAGCCGCTGCTCCGAATCGCGAACGCTCCCTGGAGCGCTGCCTGCGGCGGGCGGGGCGCGGGGGGGGGGCGGAGCCGCCCGGCTCCATCTCCCCGCCCCTTCTCCCCCCTCCAAGGCCGCGGAGCCGCTCCCGCGCAGCCCCGCGAGGGGGGCAGAACTGGCGGTGCGCTCCGGCCGGGCCGCGAATCCCCGCACGGGGCGGTCGCGGGGCCGTCGGGACTCCGGGCCGCCCGCTGGGTTCCGCGGCCCGGCCCGCGCGGCACGACCCCGCTCGCAGCGCGGCGCTCCCGCGAGCCCCCGGCGACCCGGAAGCGGAAGTGCTTGGCGGCGCGTCGCCATGGCAGCGGGCGGAAGCGGAAGGCGCGGCGCTGATGGCGGCTGCGGGGGGCGCGGCGCTGTGGCGGCGGTTGGCGGCCTGGCTGCCGCGGGGTCCTCCGGGTCTGGCCGCTCTGCTCGGCCGCCTCTCCGACCGCCTGTCCCGGGGCCGCGACCGCCGCGCCCGCAGGTAAGGAGCCTTCCCCTTCCTCGCTCCGCCCGGTCGGTGCTGCGGCCGAGCCCGGCACGAGCGCTGTGTGGGGGCGGGGAGCGGCTTTCCCCCGCAGGGCGCCCGGCGGTTCTGCCTTCCCTCGGCTCGGAGGGCCGCGACGCGCGCAGCTGAGGCCGTGGCTGTGCTCCCTGAGGCACGCGGGGCTCTTTTTGCTCCATCTCCTTCGTTTCAGGTGCGTCCTGGAGCAGGGGGGTCCCCGCCCCCGTTTGCACAAGCAGCCCCCGCAGCACGGCCTGGGCCTGGGCGCTGCACGGCACCCGGCTCGGAGCTGGAGGAATGCACAGTGGTGCACAGACTGTGTGTCTGCATGCTCCCAGAGTGTGCCCAGCATGGCCCCATCGCTGCCGTGCAGCAGGCGGTGTCGGGAACGGAGTGCTGTGAGCGTTGCTCAGATTCTCCCCTTCTTCCCTATCCATGCAGCAGGAAGGAGAAACCTCCTGGGCAGCATCAGGGCTGGGGAGCAGGTGGTGGGTGTGTAGGGGTCTGATGGCCCTTTGTGTGCTGGGTGCCTGTGCTGTGTTATGGGGAGTGGCTGTGGCCCTTTGTGTGGGCCCTCACACTGCCGTGTTCCTCTGGGCAGTGCTGTGCTTCTCTTGCCATGGTCCCGGCAGTACCTTTGGTTGTGTTCTGCTGCTTCTGTGGGGCTGTGCAATTAGAAGTACAGCTCATGTTAAAACTAAACCATTAAAACAGCAGAGATGATTACAGTTCCTTGGAACCACATGCTGGGTTCAGAGGTGATGAAACAAAATGCTTTGATGCATCTTAAATAACGAAAGGGCTGTTTCTCTAGTCTTTGGGCATCACTTCTTGCTGCATTTGGTAAGATAGCACTGGTAGGGCCTTGTATTGTGCTGCAGTGAGTTGCAGCATCTCTCATAGCATGCGTGGGGCCTGTTCTTGAACAGCACATCTTTATGTGCTCGCTCTCTTCTTGTGGACAGCAGCCATGCTGTGGTTGTGCTTGCAGTCGTCTCAGAGCTCTTTGTCCCCTGTGCTCTGCTGCTTGTCCTTGGTGTAAGCTAAGGGCATCTCTGCAGACTCCTCTTTTGGTTTCATCAGCATTTCTTGATGCAGATACATTACTAGACTGAGCCCTGGAAAGCCACAGCTGAATTCAAAGAGGAGCAGTTTGTGGATCCCCGCGTGGTGACGTATGAGTGGGTGAAAGCACAGTGCCTTACCCCGCAGTTTCACTTCACCTCTCGTTTCTGCAGATGAGGTTTTACATTGAATAAGTCTTTCAGCTCTATCATGAGTCTGTGTACCAAAACCACAATTTGTAAAAATAGAACACATACAGAAAATCCCTCATTTATATTTAGGGCCAACTTCTTATGCCGAAAAGATTTGAGGCGAGTTCCTTTTAGATCTGTTTTCTCTTTCCGGTTAACTTGATGATGTGGGATACATGGGAAGGGTTCCCCCCCCGTCACCAGTTTCTATTTCTCTGAAAACTCCTTTGTTGAAGTGTGGAATTTTGGTGATTTCTTCATAATGTTACGTGGTTTCTAATTGTTGCGTGTTGCACTTGAAAGGATTGTACTGCACTGACGTGGTTGCTTGAACTTTTCTTCTGTCTCTGTGGGCAGAAGGTGCTGGTTTGATAGTGGTTGCTGTGCTGTCGCTGCTGTTGGCCAGAGCAAAATCCTGATTTATGTATATGTAAAAGTCTTAGGCTTGCAGCACAAATATGTGCTGAAATTTCTGCAGTGAATTAAAAGATCAGTTTAGGTGTGCTCTAAGCTACAGAGGCAGTGAAAAAACCCAGAGTGTGTGGTTAATGGCTGTCAGTACTGTGTGGAAGGAATCTGGGGTCCCTTCTTCAGCAACAGTGGGGCTCCTGTGGAGCTGGGCTGGCTGTGAGGGTGTGGGTTAACCTGCAGTGCCCGCTCCTTGCCAGGAAATGGAATTGTGCTTTGGCAAAGTGGATTCCTGGCCTCTTTGTGGTGGCTTCTGGAGATATCGTTGGCCAGGTTTGACCCATGGAGTAATAAGGAAAATGGTTATCTCCTTTATTGATTAGTTCTTACTAATATAGTATAATGCCAAAAAAACAACGTAAAATTGCTACTGAGTGACAGTGTGGCAGCCTGTGTTTGTCTCTTGGGACACGAGTTGAGCAAGGTCCTGAGCAAGTTCTGTGAAGATGAACTTGAGAGTGCTTAAAAACCAGTATTTCTTGTATTTCTTTTCTGCTTTGAAAGGAGTACCTCCCCCTCCTCCCCCCAATCTACAGTGGAACATTTCAGTTGTTCCTAGCAGCCATAAGTCAGTATCACTTATGGATGTCAAGTCTGAGCATAGTCCCTATGATCTGCTGAAAGTCACCATCCCAGGAATTCTTGCACAAACTGACTCAGACTTCTGTTACAATGAGTAGTCAGTGACAAACTAGTGGATTTTCCAGGAAGTGCAACTGAAAGCTGCCTGGCTTCTGCGTAAGGGAGTTCGGAAACCTTGTGAAGATCCAGTGTTTTATCATGAAGCAAAGGAGTGAAATCATCTTCCTGGAATCTGTGGTCATTTGGGCTTTGGATTATGGTAAAACCTAAAAGTTCCTTGTAACAAATTCTGGTAAAGGTCGTAATCAAGTTTCTTGTTGGTTTGTGGTGATGGCAGAAGGCAGCGGGGTGGGATGCAGGCTGGTGGCTGCCCCCTAACCCTGTGGGACTCGGTGTTCCTTTCGGATGGGGCGGCCACCCCCGCTCTGTCCTGGTTGGCATTGGAATCCTGAGAGCGGGTTTTGCAGACCCAAGTGTTCTCTGCACAGTTTGGGGATGGAGTTTGGTCACTCACTCTTTGATTCCTGGATCTCATGAGAGTCACTGCTGCTAATTGTGTTGAAATGTGGTTTTGTCATGTGGACAAACTCCCACCAGGAGTTATTGTATGACTGGATGGTTTTGCATGCATGTTAAGCCTGCAGGGAAGAAAAAATGCCATTTACTTCTTGTCATCGCCTTAAGCATGGCTCTCAGCAGTAAGTTGGTTTCTTGTCCAAATGACTTCAAAGCACTGAAATTTGTTATTTCTTAAAGAATGAGCTTCCTGCTGTTTCCCCTGTAGTTACTTTGAAGTTTGTGAGAGGAGCTTTGACCTTCTTTTAGTGCTTGTACAGAAGGCAAGTGGAAGGAAACCATGAGTTCGTCGGTTGTGATCCTTAGCTCATGTTGTGTACCCCTCAAAACACACGTTGTCCTTGGGTGTGTTGTTCTGCTGCTGGGACTTCATTGCTTTCAGGCACTTCGCGTGTTTTAGATCTCTTTGTTTGCTCATTTTGTTTGTTTCCTTAAGGAACTTACGAAGTATTGTGACTTTTACAGTGTCTTTACTTGAAATAGAAACGTGTAATCTTTAGCCTGGCTGAGAGCTAAGCTAGAAATGGCAGTGAGCATACATCGTGGCAGAGCTGTAGCTTGTGTAGTTGGGATGGAGTTCAGAAGTGATTGATGACAGGGAGAGCTGCAGCACTGCTGTACGCCTGGTTTGTGGGTGCTGGTAGGGTTCACATCTCAGCCTCTTTAGCTTCTAACCTGTTTCCTCTCCTCCTTCACTGTTCTGGTGAAGGAGTTGTTTCCCACTGCCAGCTGGGACAGGAGCTGATGATGTTAACACCTGCCACCTTTTGCATATGTTTTTCTATTTCTAGGTTTGGTTTCTGTGAAATATGGAAAGGGAAAAGCCTTCTTGCCTTTGTGGATCCTTACGATGTATTGGCCCTGGTTGCAACTCCTTCTTTGCTTGGAGGCTGTCTGTAGGAAGCAAAGGCTCTGCCACACAGAATTCCTCCATCTCTCTTCACAGATCATCATGGCTTCTCCTAGCCCCACTGCTCACCCCACCGATTCCTGTGATCACAGCCATGCCTTGCTCCCTTTGCCCAGAAGGAGCACACAGGTTCCAGTGGATCAGGAATCTGGTTCCAGAGTTTGGGATCTCCAGCTCTCATGTCAAGGTGCTTTCTTCTCCAGCTGAATTCTATGAACTCTTGAAGGTAAGCTGTGGGTTCCAAGTGTGAATGTTCTTTGGGAACAAGCAGCGGGGCTGAGGTGAGGATTTGTTTAGCACGGTTGCACGAGTCTTTTGACAACATGTGTTTGAAGTGTGTTCAAGTACTTCTGAAACACGATCTTGGCTGCAGCAAACTGCTGGAGAACAGGCCCTGTGTGGGCTGTGCAGGTAGCATGAGCCAGCAGCTCCCATCCCTTGGCTTCAGTTGTGAGCAGAGAAGGGAAGGAGAGCTCTGTTGGCCAAGGTCTCCTCTCACCCCCAGGTGGAACGAGAGAGGAGGGCAAATGCTTGGCACAAAGCCTTCATGGTGGATGGTGTGGAAGGCTGTGATATGGCTCATGGCCAGCTAATGTGTTACTGCTTAAGCAGCTGTCAATCTTGAGGAAGGCATTAACTTGTTGTTTAGAAGCAAAGCTTGAAGACTGTGGCACCACTCAGTGACTTCTGGAGGTTGTTTGGTCTGATCCCCTGCATAGACTGGGAGTAACTTTGAATTTAGATGCAGCCAGGTTCTGACAAGTTCACAGGGTGGGATACAGAGGTTTAAGCAGAATGAAGGCTGGGGTTGCAAGTGTGATACCGATACAGCCCAGAGCTTGCAGCTAGTGCAGTGTAACTGCCCTTGTGTTGAAGAGTTTTAGCAGGGAACAAGTTCCTCAGCTTTCCAGAGAACATTGATTTTTTTTTTTTCTCCTTGATTTTTGGGTGCAGCAGTGGTGCTGATGTTGCTCTAGAAAGACCTGTGTGTTTTACATCCTTGCTGTCAGTGTGCTGTTATTTCATTGTGCTTTTCCTCAGGTGAAACTAGAACATTTCTGTGGTTTGAACAATTAGACCCAGTGATCACAGTGACTGTGAGTGAATCTGAATTTATTTTCTGCTACTCTCAGGTGCAGATAAAAGCAGCCAAGCAGCGAGTGGTGATGGCTTCCCTATACCTGGGAACTGGACTCCTTGAACAGGAGCTGGTGAGTATGGAAGAGGATTGAGAAATGGGGCTGAATGCAGAAAGAAAACACTTCCCTTTGCAAAAAGCATCTTGTTCCTGCAGGTGCGAGAGCTGTATGTGAGGTGCAGTTCATGAACTTGTAATTTCCTTGAAACTTTCATATAGATTTACTTGTGTACATTTTCTTCCTCTCACCGAGAGCTTTCTCATGGTTCTTCACTGCATTTATGTATTTATACTTGGGATAGAGGAGGGAGGTGTATACAGTTCTGTTTTAAGCCTTCAACAGAGCCTTGGAACTAGTGAACATCTGAATGAATGAATGAGCGTGGGTGTTTCTGACTGTCAGAGGTTACTGGCGTAGTGCTCCAAGGGCTTTTGCAGAACTGGGGAATCATGCTTGATTTTTCTTGTCTATATATAGTCCCGTGTTTTGTCCTGTGAATGCAGTATGCAGATTCAGTACTAGCTCTCTGCATTTAAGACAGAGGTCAGTTTTGCTTTGTGTTGTTTACCTTTTCTGTTTCCTGTTCTTCCAGAAACAAAAGCATTCTCTAAGTCCTTTAGGGAGAAGTCTGACCTTGGCCAAATTACTATGTTAGAATCAAATTCACTGCAGGGTAAAGGTGGACAGAGTCCTGCACAGCAGTTTTTGCCTGGTTTTGTCTGGACTTGTACATGAGACTGGAATTTGCATGTGACAGACAGACTTGTAGCCAGGAAATAAAACTGCCTCTGTGTAATTTGTGCATTCCTGCCAAGCTTTTTTGTTGGTAGTGAAAGTCTGTGATTTGGGAATGATGCTGAAACTTCTTCTGCTAAAATTAATTGCTGTTCAGAGGCTGGAAGAATGTATGCCTGTAAAACTGATGCCCTTTCATATGCTGCTTCAGACTGATAGAGTAGGATGCCAGTCTGACAGATGTGGTGTCTAAACTAGCGGTGTTTTGCATGACTAGGAAATATTCAGAGTATGGAAACTTTCATGACCACTGACCTCCTGGTTTCTGAACACTTTCTTTATAAAGCTTGACTTGCTTTCCGTAATGAGTAGTACAATCTGTCTCTGCAGGTGAATTGCTTAGAAGAAACACTGGAGAAATCATTGCAAGCAAATGAATCACCAAACCTCAGAGTTTCCATTCTTCTTGACTACACCAGGGGATCTCGGGGTAGATATTATGATATCTTACTTTCTTCAAAAGCTTATTTTAGTCAGACGTGCTGTCATTTTTGAGAGAGACTGTCTTGGCTGATAGGACCTACAGGCTTAAATCACATAAATTTCAAAACCTGTCCTGTTGTATACCAGTAATTCTGTATTCCCAGAAAATTTTCAAGCTGAGCAACTCTTCTTCAGAAAGTAGTTTTTAGGAGCCAGAAGATCATGGGGTCAGATTCTGTGCTCTGTGCAACTTCTGCTTTCTTGCTTGCCTAGTTCACTTGTCAGTACGTTTGTCCTCATCCATTGTGCTCTTTTATATTTTCCTTTTAAGGAAAAAGTTGGGGAGTGTTGGAAGTAGCAGCAACTTAACCTTCTGCAGTGACTTTTTGTAGCCTGTGTTAGTGCTAAGTGTGAAATGGTGCCTGTTCCAAGCCCATTCACATACAGATGTACAATTCTAGATACTGATATCACTGTTGACATAAGTGCAAATTAAAGTGATTAAAAAGAAAAAATCCTTGTAGCTGCCTCATGTGCTGGCACTGCACTCTGTGAGCAGCCTCTATGAGCAGCCTCTAGCTGAGGAGCTGTTGTGCCATGTCATCACGTGTTCCTCATGTGTGGTGAAGCAGTGTGTGAAAGCTGTGTGTCTCCCAGGCAGGAAGAATTCTCGAACAATGCTGATTCCACTGCTGCAAAGATTCCCTGAACAAGTGCGTGTCTCCCTTTTCCACACCCCAAACCTGCGTGGACTTCTCAAACTCCTGATTCCAGAGCGTTTTAATGAGACCATTGGCCTGCAGCACATCAAGGTCTATCTCTTTGATGATAATGTCATCCTGAGCGGGTGAGTCCTTTCCTCTTCAGGCCTTTCTATGGTTGATTTAGCTGAGCTTTTGATGCCATCAGAGTTGTCTGAATTTCATTATTTGCACCTGGTCTTTTTATAATGATCATAATAATGCTTTTCTAATATGGAAAAGCAACTGTTGATCTTTCACATGATCTTCTCATATGGAAGAGTCTTTCTCAAAAGAGAAAAACATATTCTCAAGATCTAGAAGGAGATTGCCCATTTGTACTTTAGTCTCATTATGTGTGGGGTGAGATTTGTAACCTAGGCTGGGTGTTCAAGTTCGTATGCTTATACTCTGTTCTGGAACTTTTCTTTTCTCTCCTAGTGCAAACCTGAGTGATTTGTACTTCACCAATCGTCAGGACCGCTATGTTCTCCTGCAGGACTCTCCTGAGATTGCAGACTTCTTCACGGAGTTAGTGGATGCAATTGGAGATGTGTCTCTGCAGCTACAGCAAGATGATACAGTCCAGATGATGGAGGGGATGGTACACCCTTACCAAGGTAGGAGGGTGTCTCCTTTTCTGGTTGGATGATATGATCCAGAGGAAAGGAGTGATTTGTAACTTGGTATTAATGTTTGTAATTTTAGATGTGTGTACCTATACTGAAAGTTTTGTGAATACAGTGCAATTTTTGTGATTAGTATTTTGTAGTTGAGTCTGTTCTGGGAATCAGATGAGGGCCGAATAAGGAAGAATACTGAGAACAATGGGGTTTTTCAAGCAGCTGCTAGTCAAGTTCCTACCCCTCTTAGAGTTGAATTTTTTTTTCCTCTGTCATGTGGTTTTGCTGCTTTTGAAACGTGTTCTTCAGCCTTGGAGGAGAGAGTTGTGTGATCTTTGTATTAACTCCTTGTTCTGCTATTGGTGTCTGGCTACTCAGTAGGTGATACATAGCTCTGTACCTTTAGATCTCAGCTGTAATCTCTCCTGGTTTTCCTACAGGAGATAAGGTGAGATACTGTGAGATAGCAAATCGAAGAGTGATGGAAGTGATCGACTCAGCCAGGACACGACAAGAACTCCTTCATGCAAAGACTTTCCACAGCAGCCAGCAAGGCAGCTCCACGTTACCCCAGCATGACTCTGAAGCATCTGGGGGTCTGAAACCAGAACCTGACACGTGGATCTATCCCTTAATACAAATGAAACCTTTTGGGATTCAAATAGATGAGATGGTCACAGAGACACTGCTGACAGAGGCTGAACGAGATGCCAGGATATACCTCACCACGGGCTACTTCAACCTGACGCAAGCTTACATGGACCTTATTCTGGGCACTAGGGCAGAATATCGGATTCTTCTGGCCTCACCAGAGGTGAATGGTTTTTTTGGTGCCAAAGGGGTGGCAGGTGCCATCCCTTCTGCCTATGTTTACATAGAACACCAGTTTTACAATGAGGTCTGCTGCCTTCACCAGCAGGAGAGGATCCAGCTGCAGGAGTACTCCAGGGCTGGATGGACTTTCCATGCCAAAGGTAAGATGTCTGTTTCTCAGAGGACTTGTTCAGAAAGCACGTGTGTTTTGCATGTATTTTGATTGTGCAACTGGTGAGGGGATGGTTGGGTGCTGAGTCTAGATTTCAGCCTCCAAAAGTACTCAGCCAAGGTTTGAACATCCTGCTTGCCTAAGTCTGGAAGATTTGAATCACCCAGGAGACAACCATGCAAAGTCATATCTTGCCTCTGGATTTCCAATTTAAATGTAGTCCTAGGGATTATACAAGAATCATCCTGATGTTGAGAGTAAGATACTGCCTCATTGTGAATGAAAGAAGGCATCTAGATGGTTGTTTATACATACATATATGATTGTGGTAGTAATTGTGATTCCTGTATCCCTTTGAGCAAAGAGAAACGATGGCTGTCTCATGGGCCCAGTGTTGTGGGCACGTTGTGGTCCTGGACTCTGGGTCTTCCTGGAAGCAGGCCTTTGTGGGGTGACCCACACTTCGGAGAATTTGTGCCACCTCCCCTTTATGGCACACAGTGAAGTGCAGGGTACTGATTAGGTGCACTCTTGTGCGTTCTGGGAGCTGGAGGGGAAGTTGTTGAGAAATGGATGTTGCTTAACAAATGTAAATGATAAAAAAAAAAAAATAATAAATGAAGTACTGTCATCATAGCTTTCTGCAGAAGGCCCCAGGTTCTTTCTTAACAGAACATTCAGGCCAGTCACAAGCCCACCTTGACCAGAATGTGAATATTTTGCCCTGACTGGTTGTTGCTCATTGTCTCTCTCAGTTTTCCTTCCAGAAAATCCAGATGCTGATTCTACTCCTACATTATACACAGTAGAATGAAGTCATGCAAATAGTTGAGGTGTACAGTGTGCAGCTCACTGTGAGTAGCACTCAGCCACACTGAGGCAGTTCTGCTGTGCATGGCAGCACCTTCTGCTGCTCTGCTCTGGGAGCAGCACGCTGCTGTCACTGTCACTTCCTGCAGTGGCTCACCGGTCCCCCAGGGCAGCGCGGTTCCTGTAAGCAGCGCCCCATCTGGCACTCGGTAACATGCCAGTTTCCCCAGGCTGTGCAGAGGGGCATTGTCACTATTTGCAGCACGTGTCTGGTGAGAAGGGTGGAAGGATGCGCCCTGAGCCAGCACAGGCCTGTTCCAGGGCCCTGACCAGTAGTTCAGCTCTGTTTGTTTGTTTGAGATTAGCTGTTAACGACTGTGGGAATGCCTCTATCTAACCGGCTTCCTGCAGGCCTGTTGGGAAGAAGGTTCAGAGGTGGCAGGGAGAGAAAGCTGCTGAGTAGGCCTTCTCTTGTCTAAAAAAAATACACACATGTTACTGAGTTGCCTATATATAGAACTGCGAGCCTTCCTGACGCGTGCTGTGCCCTGGTGGCAGTGACATCAGCCTCTGCAGCTGCAAAGCCCTGCCTTGTGGTGCCTGCCTGGCTGGAAACATCGTGTGTGCTGCCTTCCAGGAAGCACCTGCTTGAGGGCTCTGTGCTTTGTAGGTTGCTCCTCTTGCCGGGCATTGCTGGCTCCCAGTGGGGTTTCCCTTGTTAGCCCACACTGAGCATGGCAGCTCTCCCAGTATCCCAGAGGACACCCACCCGTTGCTCTCTGTGCTGCAGCAGGAGGCTGTGGGCTGCCCGGTGCTCTGGGAGCAGTGTGAGGGGCTCAGCAGAGCTGTCTGCTCTTCAGGAGTCTTGCAGTGTGAGAGAGAGCAGGGCAGAAGGGGAAAAAGGAGAAAACCTTGGGGCAAATGAAAGGTAACTGCTTGGCAGTGCCTGTTACCACTGCGTTCTCATGCTAAGAGGAGCCTGCCTGCAGCAGTGTGGACCAGCAGGTTTCTGGGTGGAGTGCTGTGAGTGACGCAGGGCTATCTTTTGGGATTAGGGTCCCTTCCATGTTAGTGTCAGGTGACAGAATGCCAGGCAGGTGGCTGTTTGCTCTGAGATAAGCCTGTATTGCTGCTATTGAGTAGTGGCCGGGAAACTGCTCTTCCTCTTTCTGGAAAGGTGAGTCACTGTTTGAGCAGATCCTGCCAGGTGGCCATAAAGCTGGAGACACAGTAAAGGGCTGCTGCGTGGCTGCTTAGAAAGAGCAAGACAGTGGCTGCTGCCTGGCATGGCTCTGTCTGCAGAGATCCTCCCAGCTTGGGCATCAGCAGGCTGTGCAGCTGCCATGATTGTTGGCACAGCCTGCAGGAGGTACACTGCTGCTTGAGTACCTCCTGGGCTTCTTACCTTCCTCTGCACCACCGTGGGACAGTCCATGGGGCAGCCACAGCACGGGCAGTGCCAGCTCAGGGCCTGGAGGTGCAGCTGAAAGCAGCAGTGAAGCTGCTGATCGTGTGCTGTGGGGGTGGGGAGGAGGTTACAGGAACCAGCGGTGAATCGGCAGCTTCTTACTCAAGGCATTCTTGGAACTGCTCTGGGGTTGAGTTAGGAAACCTGCTTCTATTTTAAGGCCTAGGTGGTTTTTATGGTACGGTTTCTTTGTTGTAGTCTCCTTGTGACTGACAGCCATCCCTCAGGAGCTGCTGGGGCTGTGCCCCCTGGGGAGGGCAGAGCTGCGTGGTGGGCGGCCTTGTGAGCCTTCATCCTGGCAGAACTGAATTCATCTTCTGGTGAAGATCACTCCTCAGGAAGCGAGTGGGCGTAGTAATTAACACTTCTCTCACCAGTGCTTAATTCATGTGAATTCACCTGTCAGAGCAGGAAGATGCCTCTTCATGTCACTGCCTTGTGAGGTCCCAGGAAGGCGGTTGCTCACTGTGCTCGGCTCCTGCTTCTAGAACAGACTGCTCCAGTGCTCATGTACCTGTGTGGCACTCCATCCCTTGAGGAAAGTTTTCTTCTTTTTGCTGCAGAGTACTGACACGTTGTTTGCCTTATGTCAGTGCATCTGAGATGTTGTGTTGCAAAATGACCTCTAACTTAATGACGATTACTCATTCTGAGTTTTTGGGGCCCTCTGTGCAGTGTATTTACATTCTTAAGGGCATGTCCCAGCAGCCCCTATGAAAAACATGCAAGTTTGGACAGCACAGGCTGTGCAAGTGTACCCCAAGGATCACACAATCATCCAACTTCAGGGAAGTATGATTTTGAGGGCTTGCTTTGTGTCGTGATCACTTATAGTTGCTGTAAATCTAACATGTTTAATTCATTTCTTCCAAGTGAAGCAATTGTTTGAGGCCACCCCAGTCATTTCCTTTGTCTGCCACACTTCCTTTCTTCTCCTGTTTTTCCTGCAGGCCTCTGGCTGTACCTGGCAGGGAGCAGTCTTCCCTGCCTAACCCTGATTGGGTCTCCTAATTTTGGATATCGATCCGTTCATCGTGACTTGGAAGCTCAGGTTGCAATAGTGACAGAAAATAAAGCTTTGCAGCAGCAGCTCCACCAGGTAAGCAGCTGTTTCTGGGGAGATAACGTGGATGCTGTGCTTCTTGGTCACATAGGGAATGCTGATGACGCAGTTGCAATAAAAACCTACAGCCACGATAATTCAAAACCTTCTTGAGCATAGGAAGTCTCAAGGAGCTGTCAGTTAAGTGACTATTGATGAGATGCCTGCTACAAGTGCCTGTTTCTGGGAAATGGAGGCCATAATGGGAAAGAACATGTGTCCCCAGTGAACTCAAGTACCGGAGTGCTCAGGCACTGGATGCTGAGAGACACAGAGGGGATCTGCTGGCTCTGTCTGCTGCTCATGCGGCATGTTCTCAGGCCTTATCCCCCAATATTTGGGCATTGCCAAGGTAGCAGCATGCTGAGCTGATGAGGTCAGGCCCCAGGGACCTCCTGTCTCTCACTTCTGTAGGACTTTGCTTCTCAGGCGTTTGGGAAATCCTTTGCAGGACTGTGAGTGCCAAGCAGTTAGCCCTTGGGTGGCTGCCCGTGGACTGTGGAGGTGAATGAGGGCGGCAGATCTTAGTGTAATTTCTACACTAAGAGCATTTCTGAGTTGGTTGGATCGCATTGCCCACGAAATTACACGCAACAGCTCTCAAGTGTTGACACAAGCATTTTTCAGTGGCTTAATGTTCAGTGTCCTGGCTTTTTCTTTTCTCATTAGACAGCTTGGACTGTTCAGCACTCTTGCTGCTTCTCCAGTTCCTGTCAGTCTTGACTCTGAATCTTCTGTGGGAGCTGACGTTATCCCCTGTAGTTTCTCTTGTAATGCTCTGATGCGAGGAGTATTGGTTTGGTGCATCTGTGTGCAACTTAAGGATCTGAAAAATGCCTTGTATTAAGTTGAGGCTTGGCATAAGAAGGCACGGATCAATGGGAATTGCCCTATTGCATCAGGGCTCTTCCACAGAATGAGTCAGAGTATATCTAATCAAAAACAATTCTATTACTGGAAGAGTTACTTGAATATTTCAATTCATATCTTGCCTCTACTTGCTTCTAATGGAAGGAGAGAATCAATGGAAACATGACAGAGGAATTTTCTCAAACAGTGCGGCAGTGATCTAATTTAAAGGGCTCTAAATGATTCCCATTTGCTGGAAGCTGATTCTGAGATTGGCTGACTGTTTACTGTTCTGTGATCTTTGTTCAGAGGACTGAATTTTATGCCGAGGTGACACAGCCTCTAATGGAGTGCTCTCTCTTTCTGTGCAAATTACAACTCCATTCAGCATTCCAGTTGAAATGTCATTTTCAGTTATATGAGCAAACAGAATGCCCAGTGCCTGTTTTTCAGGGAATCAGATGTGTTCTGGGCTTTTCTATCTGACATTTCTTTCTTTGACCCTTTAAAGTTTCGGCCTTCTTAGTAATAAGCTTTGAATAATAACTGAGCTATTCATATTGCAGCTGATGGGCAACAGCCACCTCTTAATTGTAATATGTAATGTTACAGTTGTACATATGTAATATGTACAGTGCTATGAAGCCCCTTTGGTTGTACAGCATTCAGTTCCAAAATACCACCAGCATTTTTAAAGTAGGGGGTTGCAAAGAAGAGGGGGCTGGGTGTCTCACTGAATGAGCTGAGCATTATCCGAATTTCAGTTCAGATAACTGCTCTCACTTCAGTGATCAGCTTACCTCACTGTATCAGATGACCATGACACAGAGGCTTCTTAGCAGGACTGATGATAGCGTTTTGGGTTTCTAAAATTAGGCTGATTTGGCGCGCACACTTCTTCTGTCTGTTCCTGCTTCGTGTTTCTGTGCTCCTTTCCAATGCCTGGTTCCTGCTTTCTGCATTGTACTCTGTGTTCTTTCTGTTGTTTGTGACAGCTAAACCAGTCAAAAGATCAAGTGCAGATTTACAGGAGATAATCTGCTCCTTGTTTGCCTGCAAATCTAGAAACCTAACTGGTTTTGGTAAGAAAACCACTTCTACATTGGATCAGAAATCTGCTTACACGTGTGACGTGGGCACGTATTATCATCGTGATGGTTCATTTCCTCCTTCAGCAGTCTTGTGTACACAATAAAGAAGCCTAAGTGTTTCTGGTAATACAGTTGAAATCATGACTGCATATTCATTTGAAAACACAGTGCTTGAGCTGTGTCTAGAAAGGAGTGCGTAAGCCAGTCTCTTGAGATTATGATAAGGTTTCCTTTTCTGGCAATTACAGCAAGGGATTTAGGATTTTTCTGAAACTGCAGCTGTAAGAGGGCTAAGCTTCAAGGCACACAAAGACAAAACCTTCTGCCTTTGCTGTTTGTAGAGTTAAATTACTAATTCTTGAGGATCACTTTGTTAGTGCAGTGGTAGTTACCCAGAGGTGGAGTGCTGTGGCAGGGGATTGGCAGGACAGATCCTGTGCTATCTCCTTGGGGGGTTCACTGCTCTATGAGCTGTGCTGCATGGAATGAGACTCTTATGCTCAGGCTTGTGAGAATCCTGGCAGGATCATGGGCCAGTTTTCCGCCTTGTCTTACAGGCTGTTATATCTAATTTAACACTTATAATTTACTGGGATGATTTTTCTCTGTACAGGAGCAGGAGCAGCTTTACCTCTGCTCAGGTGTGGTGTCATCATCAACATTTGAGCAGCCAAGTCGACACGTGAAGCTGTGGGTGAAACTGGTAACGCCTCTGATCAAGAATTTCTTTTGAAAGAAGAAGAGTTGCAGCTTTGGGTGAGTTTTCTGCTGTTCTTTTGGAAAATTATAACAACTTTATTATTTTATAACAAAGAGACAGGCATCGGCTTCTGTGTAACGGCCAGAGCAGCCCTCATCTACCTACCTGGCAACACTGCTGATGGAAATTATTTTCTGTGAAAGAGTAGAGCAAATTCTGTAATCCAGAAATAAAAGGACTCCGTTGTCAGAGGTTGAGTGGTTCAGAGCTGACTTTCATCTGAAAGCCGGGAGGTGGAGGGTGTGAAGGTCTGTCTCTGTGGGAGAAAGATGAGTGTTCTACAGTATGTGTGACTGCCTGGGTCCCATTTGTCCCAGGCAGAGGTGCTGGGATTTGGGGGTTGTGCAGGTTGACCTGTGGGCAAACTGTGCCAAATCCGCCTTTTTTTTCCTGTCTGATTTAAACAAATGTTTCCATGCAGGAATATGTACTGTGTATGGCTTGATAAACTTCTGCTTGCAATTAGCACAGAGTGATCAAACATCTGTGTAAAGGAGGAGAGCTCTGAGAAGGAAAGGAGTCTGGATGGTTGCATGCTGTTCTTTTGGGCTCGCGTCAGCAGCCTGGCTTGAACCAGTGCTTTATCAGAAACCACCCACTGAAAGCCAGTATTCATCATGAGAAACTCTGGATTGCAAGAGTACTCTCCACACAACAGCAGTTCCTGCACTGTCTTTATTATTACTTTGCAAAAACAGTTGTGGTGCAACCAAACTTAGGCTAAGTTACATAAGGGGTTTTTGGCAAGTAAAAGTGTATGCTGCTTTATTCTGCTTTCCACAGTCATGGGAGTTTAGATCTGCAGAAGCAGAGCGACAGCAGCGAGGATCCACTTGGCAGCTTTTTCTTTTGTCTTTAGGTTAAAGGTCCAGACATAGGTGGGACCTCGCATCCGTGTCTTATAGACAGGACATTCGTAGACGTTCTTGGTGTCCATGCGGTCCACGGGGATGGCTCTGATGAAGATGACTGGCATCATGGGGGTCAGCTCCTTCAGCCGAGCATCTGCGATAGCCCCAGAAGGAATATCCCATCGAGCACCTGCACGATTACAGAGCTGTCATGGTACCAGCAGCCCAATGGCATTTTCACTTCAAAATGGCTGTTTTTAATGGGTGGGCAGGGGTTGTTCTAGCAGCACGGATGGAGAGGGTAAAGTCTGAAGGTTGGGTGGCCATGGTTTAGTAGTCGTTGGGGCTGACATGTTGGCATCTCACTGTGACTCATGAATGCATTTTGCCTTGCTGTGTGTGGGATGTCTAAATCAATTGTGCCCCCACTCGTCCCTTCAGCACAGGTTTGGAGGGAAGTTGCCTAGGGGAAGGTAGAACTTGGCTGTGGTGGGAGCTACAATAGCTGTCTGACTTGCTCTGTGCCCTTGTTTAAGCTGACTCTTTTGGTGCTCTGCTGATACTACCATCTCATTCCCTCTCGTTCTTTTTAGCAGTAATTATTTATGTTCTGAGTTTCCTGATTTGTCTTATCCACATGTTAGACAGTAGTGTAATGTATTCATTTGTTAGAACCATGCAGCTTAAAGCAGCTGAGTCCTCAGATTCTCATTAGGCAGTCTGCCTTTAGTTTCTGGTTTGTAAAACTCTGCACGTAAGCCGGGCTGCTGCTGCCCCCAGCTGGTGTGTGTCTGACACTGGCGTAGGATAAAGGCTCCACTGCTTGGAGCTCTGTAAAAGCTGCTCCCAAATTTAGTAAGTTGGTGAGCATTAACACCTGCTGTGTTTGCAAGAGTTATTAGTTCTGACCTAGGATTTCTCTGTGCCTGAAACATCTCCTACAGGATGTAATCTTTTACCTTCCATGAATAATCCATGTACATAGGAGCCTTCTCTGGGTGGAGCTGTCATATCCTCCTTGTTTTTCTTGGTCACTTCCACTGAAAGGCACATCTTGTCCAGTGGCCATTCATTTTTTCTAGCCATGGACTGCATGATAGCAGTGAGGAAAGACTGGGGATTGAAGAACCCTGCCAGCCACACCGTCACAGGCAGCACAAAGTCCGTTGTCCAGACTTCTAGTTCCTGGAAAACAAAACAGCAAAGTACTGTAGAGCAAAGCATGGCCTTTGGACAGTGGAGCACTGCTTTGACGTCACAGAGCTGAGTTTCAGGTGCTGGGCAGGCTGGGGTGGTGTGGTCAGAGATGAATAAATATCAGATTGCACTGCAACTATTAAACTCCAACTGTTAATTTGGATTGTAGTAACTACTGCTGTTGTTTCTTTTTTAAATACATGGTTTTATTAATATATATATTTTTTTCTGAGATGTATAAAGTTACGTTAGTCATGTTCTTTCAAAACAGTGTCATATACTAATGGTGATCTCATCTCAACCTTGGGCTCTCATTGGGATAACAGTTCAGGTACTTTAAACTGCTTAAGATAACACTGAAAAATAAAACAGTTAACTACCAGTGAGTCCTGATCTCCTGTGGTATCTACTTGCTCCACAAGCTTTAGTCTTCAAAAGAAATCTGCTCACCCTAATGCGAAGGAGCAGGTCTGCATACCAAGCTCCTAAGCTGAGAAGAGAGGGGTAGGCATAACGCGTCCAAGATTCAGGCACGTTGTCATAAAAGAGAGCATTGGCCAGCTCTTCCATGTCTGATGTAATCGTTAGTTCTCCCTTTAAAAAAGACAAAAATTGGGGCAGTTGGAGCTGGAAGAAGCAAAGCTGATGGCAGTGTTTACTTTCAAACCCTGTACAAAGCACAGGGTTGGTGTAAAAGCATGAGCAAAGACAGGCAGCAGAGTGGTTTGTACAAGATGGGCTTTGAAACAAGCAACAGCTATTTGCAGATCACAGGAAATTGTTTGGTAGGGAAAGGTGCTTTCAGCCCAGTGCACACCTTTAGCCCCAGGTCTAATTCTTTCAAAGAGCGCCTGATTTCATGGGTCAGGATGTTCATTCTTTCACACTCCTGGAAGGCAACCACCACGTATGGTGTCTTATCCTCTGCTTTAGCCATGATCTCTGCCATGTTGAATGGCTCTGGCAGCTTCTCAATGATCTCATCTAGGACTGACTTCACCTGGAAAAAGTAGACCACGAGACTTCTGTTATTTAAGGAAAAATGCAGTGAGTTAACAGTTAAAAGGCAGTAAGGTTTTTTTCTTTCTCTGCCTTTGTGCTTTCCTGTGCTTCTTCCTTTGTTACTCATGCTCTACTCTTTGACTGCTCTTGGATCTTAAAAAGCTGCGGCTGGTTGTTAATAGCCAGGAAGCTAAGGAGACTAAAATTCAGGTACAAATGCAAAGGAGCCAGGAGGAAAGCTTTTATTTTGTTAATTAAAATGAAAAAAAGTCTGTTTTTAGTAGTTGTTCTCATGTGTGGAAATTACAAGGCGTGCTTTATCTACTGAGCACAGCATGTGACCTGTGTTATGCCACTGCACCTCTCTACCCAACTCTCAGCACTGCTGCCTTTGGTAACAAGCAAAGCAAAGCCAAATGAGTTGGGCAGCATTTCTACCCTTTGGGTTTCTTGGGGAGAATGGAGGATTGCAGCCGCTGGTGCTCAGTGCTGGGTGAGGGGGGTCTGCCTGCTCTGGGACTGATGTGGGACCAGGGGAGGGGGAAAGGAGCACACAGAACACCGTGGCCACTGCTGTGTGTGTGCCGTGGCTCTGGACTCTCCTTCCTCAGCAGCTGTAGAGGGTGAAGCTCCTGCTGGTATTCACTGACAGTGCCAGTACCAAGTGGGAGGAGGAGCCTGGGCACGGGGCCCCAGTGCAAACACGCTCCAACAGAACCTCTTTGGCAGGGGTGTGCTCCCTTTGTGGAGCTTGCAGGGCCAGCTGTGATGCTGAGCTGTGTTCCCTGTTCAGCTCTGTCCCCCTGCCAGTCACCCCCACTAAAGCAGCAACATCTTCACTTACCTTTTCCTCACGGGAGGCACCTGAGCCACCTCCAGCATCAGATTCCTTGGGCTGCATTTCTAAAACTGTCCGAAAAAGCCTCTCGGAGGTGACAGTCAGGAAACCAATCTCAGCGTTGGGATGGAGGCCATAAAGGTAGGGGCTCTCTGGTGGCAAATTGTCATCGATGTACGCGTGGTAGCCCTGGGCACGGGTTGAGCAGATATCACAGAATCACAGAATTGTAGGGGCTGGAAGGGACCTCCAGAGATCATTGAGTCCAACCCCCCTGCCAAAGCAGGTTCCCTACACCAGGTCGCACAAGTAGGTGTCCAGACTTACGTACACATAAGTGCAAATTTCCACCTTGAAAAAGGCATCATCACTTTCTGCTGTTGGTGCTTCACAGCTGCCTGCTGGTACTTAGGATGATTTTCCATTTGTCTTACCTCAATCTGTTCCTTACCACCCCGGCCACAGGAGCTATTTTTCCAGTGATGCTGCATGTTTCTACTGGATGGAAAAAGCAGAGCTTTTTTTTTCCTACACTCCAGCTTAGGTTGTGTGAGGGAACTCTGACCAGCGTGTGCTAATGCAGAGCAGTGGTTTTCCACAGCAAACTGTAACGCTAAGTATTGCCTCCTGTGCTGAGAATGCTCTTCCCTACCTTATAATCCAGGCTGGGTGGGATCAGGAACCCCGGGGCCAGGTGCAGCTCCCCATCCAGCATCTCCACGCTGATGTATTCGCTCAGGTAGGTGCGGCACAGCCGCCTGTCCCAATCGTCTGTGATGTGCCCTCCGTACATGATTTCACCAAAGAGGTACCGGAGGTCATCCCATGGCACCTACCCAGAGACACTGCCATCAGCTGGCTGCAGTCCTTACAGAGCTGCTCTGCTGTGTGTTAGGGCTGCTGTGTAGCCCTTTACCTTTGGGTTGGCCTCCAGGTAATTGTACAGGACGTTAATGGAGATGGTCAGGTCCCCGTTGTTGAAGGGGTAGGAGCGGTTCCAGCCCTGAGCACCAAACTTGCGCCGCTCCGCCACCACCGCGTGGAAGTAGCAGAGTGCAAACAGGATGCACTTGAACTCGATCTCTTTGCTGCACATCTCCAGCGTGTCCTGCAGGGGAACGGCAGTAAGAGTGGGCTGGAGAGTGAAGAACGGAGGCTGCCATCCCATCTGACCGTGGATGACAGCAAAGGAGAAAGCAAACCCACATATAATTCCATCTTTAAAAGGCTTTCTGGGTGGTTAACCATTGCCCTCATTTGTTCATTAAAACACTTAGGATCTATACATGCTCCTATGACTCCCTGTATGTGGGAGGGAGCAGTGCAGGGAAGCAGCACGGGTACCTGGGAGAAGAGGTCGAGGGCTTTGTGCAGGTTGGCATGCATGCCGGTAGGCGGCTCGTTGGTGATCTTAATGGCATTTTCCAGCAGGCCCTGTGGGATGATGTGTGCCTCGGGGCTGGGTGCTGGCTCTGCGCTCATGAACACACGGTAGTCGGGGTGGCTGCCCGTGCTGAGCCGCTCCACGCGCTTCTCCAGCGTGCCCAGCCAGCGGGCCACCAGGTGAATGTTCTGCAACACAAACCCTCTGTGTGCTGTGTGCTCTGAAATTCGGTTTCCCCCTGGACCTCTGCAGAAGGCAGCTGCACCTCGGGCTGGGGAAGCCACTAGGGCAGTGTCACCACTGTGGAGTGATGGCTGTGCCCACCTGCAGGATGACCCAGTGCCCCTGTTCTGCTGCCACCTCCAGCGCCTGCTCTGCCACCACCTCCTGGCCCTGCCCCAGAGAGACGTTGTGGATCCTCCCGTTGTCAATGGTGAAGTTCAGCTTCTTGCCTGGAAGGGGAGGAATTGGCTCTCTGTTAGAGCTGATGGGAGCATAGAGCAGCTATGCAGTGCTTCAAATTGCACTGAGCCCATTGCCTGCGTGATGCAGTGCGGCTGGGACCCAGCTTACCCAGGGCTTCCACGTCCTTCAGAGGGTCAACTCCAGGCGAGAGAATGAAAAACACGGGTGTGGAGGGGCTGGTCTCCTCATACGACTTGGAGAATTCCACACTCCTGCCTTCCACAAACTTGCTGCCCATCTTCTCTTCCACAAAGTTCCTGCAGGAAAGCAGCACCCACCCGTGAGCTGGGGACACGTGCTGGCTGCAGGTGGCTGTTGGTGCGACGTGGGCACCTGACAGCGTAGGTCATCCTGTCGGGCCGCATGCAGCGCAGCATGCACAGCTTCTGCAGTGCTGTTTTGTTCTTCCACTCCTTGGGGAACACCTCCTTCTCGGGCACCTCGGACTCAACAAACTTTTTCCAGCGCTTGGCGGAGCCCTCAATGTCACCGTCCAGGTTCTTGAACTCATCCATCTCTGAGAGGACCTGCAGACACAGCTCCTTGCTGGGCACTGCCTCCCATCTTGGGGGGGGTTAACAAAGAGCTGTGTGCTGCAGTGCTGCTGGTTCTGTGTTCCCTTCCCAGGCACTGCAGCTCATCCTCAACCCATTGCTGTGCTGCACTTAGGACCATGCCCTGAGCTGGAACCAACCTTGATGCCACCCCAGCCCTGGGGCTGCAGGAAGTCCACGGGGGATGTGACACCGGCCTTGAAAGGGAAGCGCAAGAGGAAATCCAGCTCTGCGGGGCTCACTTCTTTCTTGATGGCCAGCACCTGGTGAGCCAAGAGCATGGGCTGGTGGCTGCTGCACAGGAGCCCCTCGCTCACAGCCCCAGCAGGAGGCTCTGATGAAGGGTAGGGTAGCAAGGGAATAAAAGAATGTGTCTAAAATAACAAATTCACATCCACTACCTAACATCAGAAACCCAACACATTCGCTCACGTTACCTGGAAGGCAACCTGGGCCAGGAAAATGAGTTTGTCCTTCTCAAAGAGCCCCCGGGCGGTGTACATGAAGACTGAGTAGGTGATCTCATCTGTCAGGTTGATCACCCGCTGCCCCACGTCCTCAGCCTGAGCTGTTCGTTGGATGGCTTTCTCAAAGACCACATTGAATGCCTAACAGAGAGCCAGGGGGGGCTCAGTGCTGTGCTTCTGAGAGCTTCGTTAGAGGAGTTAATGATGAAATACCCAACCCCTGCTCCACAGAAAGCGACTGCCGCCTCGCCTTATGCTCACCTTTAGTGAGAACTGGTAGATGGGGTTGATTTTGTTGAGGTCGCTCAGGATGAAGTACAGCAGGGATGCTCGTTCTGCTGCTGGCCGGTAGTTCTCCCTGGCCACGTTTATTTCCACCTCTGTGACTTTGGCTTCCTTCACCTTGAGGCACAGGAGTGCAGTGTTACAGCTGCTCCCTGCGGCATCGCCCTGTGCCCCTGCTGCCCAGGTACCTTCTCCTCGATCTCCATGGCCGTGCGCTTCGTCGTCTCCAGGTTCTCCACCAGTGCTGTGTCCCCCAGGAAGTTCCCCGAGGCGGCGGAGAGCCGGGCGAGCAGGGAGTCCTCCAGCTCCTTCAGGTGGATCTTGAACTCGTTCTGGCTTTTTGTGAGGTTCGCCTGCACGCAGCACCCAGGAGAGGTGTGAGCCACGGCTGTGGTGACGCTGCTGCCATCACTGGGGGCTCAGCAGCCCCAATGCATGCAGCAACCAGGAGCAGCCCCCGCAGTGCCCAGCAGCTCATGTGGGCTCCCACCTTCAGTGCCTCCAGGTCGGGGCGCTCCTTGGCCACCACAGCGGCCAGCAGTTGGTCCTCCAAGCCCTCCCGTGTCACCAAGAAGTTGATCAGCGTGCACTGTGCCTGCATCTCAGGCTTGTAGTGCGGGTTGAAGTACTTGGTGTGCAGGATCAGGCGGAACTGCGGGTGGTACTCCACTTCTTTGTCTCCTATCTTAATGTATCTGTTTGGGTAATCATGTTAATTTCTGTGCAATTGGCAGTAAGTCAGAGAGAACGTGATGAGGACAGGGAGGTAGAGGTGCTTGGGAGGAGTCAGGGGCTCAGCACAAGCCCCACGACTGAGCACACACCTGTGTGTGCTAGGAGCAGCCCCTCCCCTCCCCATTTATCTGGATTTATCCTGCACATGTGCACAAGAACATGCTTCTCAAATGACCAAAAATGTCCCATCACCTATAAGCCCCCCCCACTGGAAATGCATGGGAAAAGTGAAAAGTATGGGATGTGGCCAAAGCTCCTGTGTGGAGCTGCTGCCGTGCAAAGGGGAACAAATGGGCATCACAGAGCAGCAACGGGTCTGCAAGCCTACCTGCCCTTCTTGATGGTGTTCCTGCCCAGCAGGTGGTCCAGCACCGGCTCCACTGTCTCACCAATGTCCTCAATCAGCAGTGTGTGTCCTTCGGAAACTGCCTGCTCAATGGTGTCCAGGTAGCTGTGAGTGGGCAGGAGTGGGGCTTAGGGGGAGCTCAGGCAAACACAGCCCAGCCACCCCATCGCTCCCCATCCCACCTCCTCTGGCCCAGCCGGATGGCCTTCAGCCGCTCCCCATATTTATTCCTGATCCACTTGATGCCCTGCAGCTGGGCGTCCACCACCAGCGGCCACCGCTGCGTGTTGCAGAGGATCGTGGCGTTCTCGGTGGAGGTGCGGTCGCTGGGCAGCCCCTGGTTGCTCCACGTGGCCACGTCGGCGGCGTCGGTGAGGAGGCTGAGGGGGTCCAGCTCTGGGGTGGTGGGAATGGGCACCTGAAAGAAGAGGGGACATTGTGGCCCCAGCCTGGAGCAGTGTGAGCCCCTCGGTGATGGGCAGAGCCGGGGAATTCAGAGCCGCACACCTTCAGCCCCTGCAGGTAGGGCACCCAGCACTTCTCCATCAGCTCAGCCCGGTACTTCTTGGTGAAGTAGCCGACGTAGGACACGAAGGCAGAGATGAGCAGCACATCCCCACACAGCGTCTTCTCTTGCTCCCTGAACATCTCCACCGACTCAGCCCAGCGCACGTTTTCAGATGCCAGCCCCCCGATCAGCCTGCAGACATTGAGCACAGCATGGGGGCAGGGCTGGTACCACCCCTATCTGTGATGGGCAGGGGCTGCCTCACCACAGGGTCCACAGCAGAACCCCCTGCAGTTCCTGGCCCCACTCGCGAGTGGGGATTTTTAGCCTAGGGAAGCGAGGACCCTGGTTCTGTGTGGGTCCCAGCACAGGGGGAGGCGGTGCAGAGCCCACCTGCACGGTACCTGTTGGCTAACGTGATTACTCTGTTGGTTGCATCAGCCTCCTGCTGACATTTGATTTTTTCAGCCGTCGCTTTCTCAAACTGCGCAGTCAGAGTTGCCAAATTGGCATTCAGGTCCTTCAAAAGACAACGCGCTCGCTGTTGGCTCCCACTCACACAGAACACCACGCAGAGAGCAGAATGCCAGGAGAGAAAACTCAGCGGGAGCGAGGAGCTCAGTGCTCACTGACAAGACACAGCTGCAGCCGGGCTGGGGCTGCACAAGTGATAACCATCTCTCATTCACCACTGGCTTCTCATCAGCCCATAGCCACGGGGACACCGGCCAAGGCACACAGCGGCAGTCCTGCAGCCGCCCGGCCCGGGGGGAGCGCGCACTTACCGCAATTTTCTTCTTAATGCGGCTCAGTTTGTCTTGTGCCTCCGCCAGCTCGGCGTTGGCTTCCTCCAGCGCCAGCCTCTTGGGCTCCACCTCGCAGTACACCTTGTAGAAGCGGACGATGTTCAGGCACCAGGAGCACAGCCCCGCCGCGGCGGTCGACTTCGACATGATGAACTCTGGGTCGAAGGTGGGGTCCGACTGGTAGCGCCTGCAGAAGGGGGGGGAGGACACAGCCCTGCACCTCCTGCTCGTGGGCACAGCCTGCCCTGGGTCCCAAGGGTGGCACCGTGCCGCGGGGGAAGCAGCCACGTGCTCACTGGAACTCCTTGAGACACGCCTCCGGGATGTGTTCCTTGTCAAACTTCTTCAAGGCGTCGAGGAAAGTGTCCACTTTCCCCATCATGATCTTGGCCGCCTTCCAGCTCCTGTCCTTGGGGATCTTGCCGTGCGGAGCCGTCAGGATCATCACGGCTGCCGTGACATTCACCACCGCTTGGGGGGGGGACCCGAAGGACTTCAGCTCCGTCAGGTTATTCTGGGAAGGGAGCACGGGACGCTGAGCACCGCCGGGCACAGGGCACCCGGGGGCCCACGGTCGCATTGCTGTGCTCTCTCGTACCTTGTTGAGTGTGTTGAGGGCTTCCTGTGCGGCGACGAGCGCGGGCTCAGCCTTGGCCAGGTCGGTCTCGCAGGCTCGCTGCTTCTCAGCCACGTTCTGGGGAGGAGGAAGGGGCAAGGCGTGCTGAGCGGTGCTGGGTACAGAGCAGTTGGGTGCTGCCCGGAGCCACGTACCGTGTTGATGGCCTGGACCTTCAGCTCCTCCTCATCAGCGATGGCTTTCTCCTTGCTGACCTTCTCCGTTTCAACGCCCACCACATGGATCAGTTTATCTGCGTCCTCGTTCTTCTGCTTCAGCTCTGCCTCCTGGACTGCCAGCGTGGCTTTCAGGTCATCCACCTGAGCAGGGGGGGGTGGGAGAGGTTGGGCACCATCAAATCCTGGTGGGACCAGCGAGATCCTTGGCTGGGGGCTGCATCGCCACCTGTGTCCCAGCAGCCCACGTGGCCCATTGCCCAAACTGGGAGCTCTGTGTGGGGCCAAGCCCTGCTCTCGTGCCCGCCATCACTCCTCAGGATGGAGCCGGACCATGCCCACCTGCGAGGCCGTGCTCTGCAGCTTTGTCAGGCCGTTCTCCAGCCTCTCAATCTTGGCAGTAAGCTCGCTCCTTTTCTTAGAGAGCAGGGTTTGGTAGAGCTTTATCTGCTCCAGGAAGGTCTTTGGTGTGGTGTAGTTATAGCGTCGCTCCACAGCCAGGTAGGTCTGGGACATCTCCTTCACACTCATGTGGACGTAGGACATGAACTGACTGATGGAGACCTTGACCTCGGGCTGCAGCAGACCAGCACAGTGAGCTCTGTAACACTGTGCATGAAGCTGAGGGGTGAAGCTGAGTGCCAGCTGCATGCCCGGCAATGCTCACCTCAATGTCCCCCGTCTCCTCCAGGAACCTGCTGCTGACAGACACCAGGGCATCCTCTGGCCACTCGTGGAACCAGTCGATGGCCGTGCAGTTGACTATGGCAGGGAACCTCCTTGCCCGCACGCGCAGAGTGGAGCCCACGGGGGAGAAGCACAGGATCACCTGGAACAGGCAGTGCTGGTGAGAGGGGTGACTGCTGGTCCCCACCGCTGCATGCGGAGACTTCTCCTCCTTCCCACTGAAGTCCCGTCCCTGTGCCCAGGGATGGTTGGCAGCAGTGTGCCCTGCTCTGCTTGGTGGGCTCCCTTTGGCCACAGCTGCATGGACACAGCCCTCCGCTCAAGAGGGAAACCTGTGGGTGTCAGCAGCTGCACCTCTGGGCCTCAGGGCACAAGGCGTTGGGGATCCTTTGAACACACCTTTCGCTCACACTCATTACAGCATAACAAAACCACAGCAGTCTGCGTCATGTTTGCAAACAGACTTTGGATTAAAGATGTCAGAAGCCTTCACAAACGCCACTCCCGGGTGCACACCTACCTTCAGCTGACGCCTGACTTTCTCTATAAATAATTTCCAGCAGTTTTCCCTCGAGTCTGGCAATCCGAGGAACTTCACTTGTGGCCTCATGGCACTGATAATGTTTTCCAATTCATCATCCTGGAAAAGTCCCGGCACCTCCCCAGATGCCAAGAAGTCATTGATCAGGACCAAGAACGATTCCTCCGCCACTTGGGAGTCCGTCATCAGGAACACTGTGGGAACATTCTTTATGGCTGCCTTGATGTACTGCGAGGCGAGGTCCAGCTGGGGAAGCAAGGAATGTCAGGGCATGGCTGAGCTGCCCTGGCGTTGGGGGGATGTGGGGAGACCCATTCTCACCTTCAGGTCTGGGATGCTGTATCCCTTCCTCAGTGTCATCTGAAACACCTCTAGAGAGCTGATGTAAGCAGCAAGCCGGGAAAGGCTCTGCTTCCCGCTGCCCCCCACCCCCACCAGCAGCGCATTGCCTCGGGGGGACTCCAGGATCCGATTGATTCTGCAAACGTGAGACACTGCGTCCTCAAAGAGCACCTAAGGAAAATGTGAGAGAGGGATTACTACCCTGAATCACAGTGCCGAAAGCAGTGAATGCTCCAAATCACGCAGTGCCGCTGCAGTCCTGCAACGTGAGCTCACCAGGTTCATCACCGCATTGACCTCATTGTAGCTGTCCAAGGCCTCTCCCAGCAGCTTGTTGAGTGATGGCCAGTTTGGCACTGGCATGTACTTGGGCTCCCTGATGCCCTGGGCAAAGTGGCAGTAGATGTTGGGCTTGGCGAACACTGTCTCTTCGCTGAGGTCCTGGAAGAGGAGTGGCAGCGGTGGGCATGTGGAAGGGACCCCGTCCTGGTGCAGGGCTCCTGGCATGGCTGCACTCAGCATCATCGCAACCCCCCAGCTGTGTCATGCCCTCCTTTTCCAGCACAGCTTACAGCAAAGAATTTCTTGCAGGTGTCAGTTAGCATTTTCTCAAAGCTTTTCTGATCCTTGTCATCAACGAGCTTGTCCCCGTAGACCCGCTCAGCTTCGTGCATCCAGAGCCTCACCAGGTCCACGGGGCTCCGCAGGCACTCAGGAGTGGAGAACAGCAGTCCCTGCAAACACACAGACCCTCAGCCCATGGGGTTTGTTTTCTGCTGCTCAAAGCTGAGTTAAAGAGCAGCTTTGGGAAAAGGTCATGGCACTGGGGCAGGGACAGGGTGTGCTGCAAGTGTGTGCAACAAAGGAAGGAAAGGAATAAATGCGCTCTCATGGGAACAACCTGCCCAGTACCTGGAATATGTTGGAGAGGTCTCGGAGGTTGAAGAGGTAGTGGAACTTGATGGCAGTGGGCAGGAAGATGGCAGTGACCCGCTGGTGCAGGGCTGTGGGCAGGGTGTGCAGTGAGCAGGCTGCTGAGCCTCACCTGGCACTGCCCTCCCCATACCCAGTACCGGAGCTCACCCAGCGCGGCTGCCACCAGCTGTTCCTGCAGCCTCTGCACGGCCAGTGGCACCTTCTGCAGGGCCAGGTGCTGAGCCAGGATGGCGCTGTAGATGGTCAGCAGTGCATCCTGGCCGGGGAAGCTCACAGCAAAGACGCAGAAGTGTCGCTGAAGCAAGGAGCAGAGACTCAGGGGGAGCAGCACCCTGCGGGGCTGATGGAGCCAGCCAGCACTGAGGAGCTCCCTGGCTCCGTCTGTGCTCTCAGCTCAGGTTGGGACACAGCCCCCACCCCAGGAGAGCGGCACTGTGAGCCCCACATACCTGCAACCTGGAGTCAATGGTGAAGGACCCTGCAGTAGGGTTCATGCAGGACACGTACTGACAGTTGTGGATGTCCTTCAGGGTCAGTTTGTTCCTGTCGTACCTGTGCAGAACAGTGATATTTCCTTCAGGTGGGTTCCCCCACCCCCACAGCACTGTCCTGTGCCCGTGGACAGCCCCGGCCCTCAGCTGAGCATCAACTGAGTGGCATGTGTGCCAGCAGCCACCTACCAGTGCCCATGGTCCATATGCTGCCGGATGAGTGTGTGCGGGGCCACAGTGCCATACTTGTCCACCTCGGGCATGTTCAAGTCATCAATGAAGTAAATGAGCCTCTTAGTGCCTGGTGGGCCATAGTTCCTCCCTGACTTCTTCTCCAGGGGCTTCTCCAGGATGGCTGCAAAGGGCGGAGAGCATGGGGCCATGGCAAAGCACAACAGAGCCCACAAAGGGGCAGCTGTGGACAGCCCTTACCCTGCAGCATGGCTGAGGTGGTGTAGAAGTTAAAGGGCACAGACTGCACCAGGTACTCCTCTGTGTTGAGTGCTTCGAGCTTGTCCCACATCAGCACAGTTTTCCCCGTCCCCGCATTCCCCACCAGCATCACCGGCCGCTGCTTCTCCATCAGCAGGTCCATGAAGTAGCGGATGCGGACGGTCTCGGTGGTGTGCACCATGGAGGCCTGGGGAAGGCAATAGTTGGGACGTGCCCCAGTGCAGTGTGTCTGCAGCTGCTGGGCTCTTCTCTGGGCACCACTACTGCTCTGAGCAAAGGCAATGCCTCACCGCACTGATCTGGACCCTTTCTACAGCAAAACGTCTCAGCACCCGGCTATCCTAAGGGCTTTCTGATCAACACCTGGAGCCATCAGATACATCAAAACAACACATCATCCCCGAGACTTGTGCCACGTCTTGTCTGGCCAACACATGGTGCAATCCAACCCCAGTGCTTCCCTTTTCCATCACATCTTTGACGCAACTGCCCTCCCTCATTGCAGCATTTCAAAAGATGTATGCAAATCATGTTTTTCATGAGAATCCAAAGCCAGGCATTGCACTGAAACTAAAAAGAAGAGTTACAGCTTGCAGCTCTCACTGAGGTATATAGACATGGAGTAAAGCAAAACTGCAGGGAGCTGCAGGTTCACCTGATGCCATCCCATACAGCCCAGTGCCTGCAGTGCTGCGGATGTGTGCACACAGTGTGTAGGGGAAAGATTGCTGGCTAATAAACAAACAAGGCATGGCTATACAGACAACTTGTGGGAAATACCTGCAAGGGAACGTCAGGGTCAAGTTTGAATGCTGGCACTTTATCAGTCCAGGGCATGAATTTCTTTGTTTCTGGATCGATGTAATAGTCGAAAATTGTCCCCTGAGCAGGAAACTTGATGGCTTTGAACTCGTTCACCCACCACTTGCTGAACTCTGCACGGTAATCCATGAGCTTTTGGAGGGAACCAAAAGAGAAAAACTCAGAACACAGCCAACATGGTCATTTAGTGCTCCCACAGCATCACAGCCCAACCTGGTCCTGGAACATGGCCCCACCGAAGGCCCAGGTGCAGGCAAAGATGAAATAGAGCTCATAGAGCTCACGGGGAGAGTCTGGCGGCACGTTCTGTGGTGTCAGGAGGCACTCCAGCAGGTACAGGATCATCTGTATCACCGTGATCTCAGGGATGGGGGTAATCTTCTTGAAGCCAAACTTGAGCTTCTCCAGACACACGGGCACGTACTTATCAAACAGAATCATCAGGTTCGCCTTCTCGGACTGCACGGCTCTCTTCTCAATCCAGCTGGTCACCACACTATGGAGGGATGGGTGAGCAGGGCTGCAGGGATCAGGGCTCCCCATCCCATCCCATCCCATCCCATCCCATCCCATCCCATCCCATCCCATCCCATCCCATCCCATCCCATCCCATCCCATCCCATCCCATGCCCATCCCATGCCCATGCCCATGCCCATGCCCATGCCATCCCATGCCATCCCCATCCCCATCCCATCCCCATCCCCATGCTCACGGGTTCCAGCCGAGGTCTGCAGGGTTGATGTAGAGGATCCCTGCCCTGGACACAGTGGCCGGCGTGGCAGTGCGCAGATGGCTGATCTCAAAGAGCAGCCGCATAGTGGGGTTGAGGGGGATGCGCTCATTGCTGGCCAAGGTGAGGACCTGGAGGAAGTGGTCTGTCACAAGGGCAGCTCTGATTTTGGGGAGTGGGCACAAAGAGGTTTATTATCCTCAGTTCACAAGCCTAGCTCCTTGGGCGTGATGGCACCAACCTTATTGTCATCCATGACCGTGTTCAGGGACTCGATCCACATGGGGTCAATATCACCATCAAGGATGATCCACTTGGGCCCCTTGTGTGTGATGTTAGCCAGGTCACGCATCATTGAAGAAAACAGACCTGTCCATACAGAGACACGTGGGCTTTTCCTGCCCAGCTCTTCCTACTCAGAGCAGGTTTGCTGGGGCACACACTGAGTTGATGCTTTCCCTGCACACATTTATGCTCCTCTGCCCATCACCCCAGTAAAAAGCCCCAGGGCTTCCCATCGCTACCACTGCACCACGGACAAGATGCTCACAAAGATGCATCTCACGAGGGCATTTCCCTGTGTGTCAGACCCTCGCTGAGGGATTGGCTGAGCCTGGTCCCACTCAGTGTAAGCGCCCTTTGTGGAGCAGTGCCTGCCAGCTTTGGCCTCTCACCATCCTTCCACTCTCGTGTAGACGGGTGGATAATCCCAAAGAGCTCATCGCAGGTCACAGCCTTTGGGTCGAGGTCCACAGTGACCGGCTTCTGCTTCATGTTGCGGTACGTCTTGTTGAGCGACCTCAGCACCTACGGGATGGCACTGCTGCAGTGGTGGGGGCAGCTTCCGTGGGGCCCTGCAGCCTTCTCCCAGCTCCCAGCCCCCCTGGCCGTGTTCAGCTGCTACCTGGGACTTGCCGCAGCCGGCGTTGCCGATGACGAAGACGGAGTGCCGCACCTGCAGCAGCTCCTCCAGCTGCACCACCTTCAGCACAAAGCTATCCTCCGCCTGCAGCTTCAGCTCCAGCACCGACTGCTTGATGATCTGGGGGAGAGCGGGTGCTGATCCCCCTCCACCCCATCAGCCTCCCCCCGACCCTCACCCCCAGCACGCTGAGTCACCTTCTCAAAGTTCAAGTCCCTCTTCCTGGGGACGTCCAGAGCAGGGAATAGGTCCCCAATCAGCCCCATGAACACGGGCAGGTCGTCTGTCACGATCTTTGGGATGTTGAAGTCCCGTAAGGCTCTCATGAGGACCTGGTCCTCAGCACGGTTTGGGTCCCCCCTCTTCAAGGAGCCTGCTACCACCAGCACAGACTTGATAGCCCGCAGACCCCAGTCGTAGTGATCCTGCCAAGTGGGCAACAAATGTCATTTCGATGAGAGAGCTGCTTGAAACAAAACCACAGAGGGATATCCTCTCCACCCCACACTTGGCCATCCGCACAGCACCCCGCAGACTGTCCCGGGGCCCAGGAATGGATGGCAGTCTGCCTTGCTTCCTGGGAAGCACATTTCTGCTGGCTTGTAAATCACTTCTGCTGAGATGCAGAACATCTGCACGCTCGCATCTTAGCCAGCTGTATTCTATTCTATTTTGGAACTTCTTGATTTCTTCCAGAAGGCAGAAATACGCCGTATGAGTGTTGAAGAGGGATTTGTTCAGCCACAGAGCTGGACTTTGCAAGCCAGCACATTGCCAGCTGAGGGATCTTAAGCTGTCAGGGCTGAAATTCAGGTTAACTCTTTCCCTTAGAGAACCACAGATATTGTCCTGTTACCTGTTTAGACAGCAGCTCCTTGCAGAGTGTGTACAAAGTAATAAACTTCCTTGCTAGGAGCTTGGCATCAATAAAGCCTTCTGCAACCAGCATGATTTCACAGATGAGCTCGAAGTCTGGAACCACCATGGCACAGGGTCTGGGGAAGCAAAGCAGGTTAGCAGCGTGCACTGCCATCAAGCCACAAGCCATCAAGATTTGCACCCTGTTTTTCCATTCAGACCATGCACTGCTGCTATTAGAATGACAAACAGGTGACAAGCTCACGCAGCCCCCTGCCAGCCCCCATTACACAGCCAGGTGCTCTGAGCATCCTCCTGCAGCTGGGCAGCCCCACTGCTCTGAACTGAGTGCTCCAGGAGCGTGGGGGTCTCTTACAGCAGGACCACCAGCATGCACAAATGTCCTCGTGTACATGAGCAAAGGCTTCAGTTTGTGTCACAGCTGTGTCAGGTTAATGGTGACCCATCTGCCTGCCCGTACCTGAACAGAGCCTTTAAGTTTTCGGGCAGTTCTGTCCGTCCTGCATAGCCAGGGTTCATCGTGATGAACAGCCCAACCGATGGCACGAGCGATATTGTCTCCCCGAGAAAATTAAATGTTTTCTTTTTGGCACGAATTGCATCCTGAATACATTTCACCTGGTCAGGGAGAAGAGGTGTCAGCGCTTGTGGGGATGCTCTCAGCCATGTGAGAACCCTGGCACCATTCACCTCCAAGTGACAAGGAAAGGCACCCACCTGCACCGCAATCACCGACAGCACCTCCACCGCGATGCGATTGAACTCGTCAAAGCAGCCCCAGGCTCCGGTCTGAGCGAGGCCCTTGTAGATATTGCCACAGGACTGGAGAGCAAAGCAAAGGGAAGAAGCATCAGAGGCATCCCAAGCATCAATTACAGAGCATGCTGTCAGGAGCTGCTCCTGTTTGGAGCTGGGAGCTGCTCCCTTGGGAAGCAGTGTGCATCCGTGCGGCAGCCCCCAGCTCCCAGCAGCTGCTGCCTGGCCCCACAGCTCTTGTGGGTTTGGGAGTGCAGAGCAAGATCCCAGCCCCTTTTCAGGACACGGATGCGGGAACTGCAGCACAGGCAGCGGTGCACCTGAGGGCTCTCCCCGAGCCCCACTCCCCTACCTTATAGTCCATCTGCTCAGAGCAGTTGAAGACGTAGACCATCATGCCCACCGCCCGGCCCAGGTCCTTGGTGGTTTCTGTTTTCCCAGTGCCCGCAGGGCCGGCAGGGGCTCCTCCCATGAAGAGATGCAGGGACTGCGTCAGGGTGATGTAGCACCTGGGGGGCGATGGTGGGGGCTGAGCAAAGCCACATGGAGCTGAGCTGGGGGCACGGGGAGCCGAGCCGTACCGGTCAGTCAGCGGGGTGATGACGAGCCGTGGTGTGTTGCCCAGGTACTCATAAGAGTATTGCAGCTGTGCATCACAGATGTTGGCGTAGCAGTGCCTCTGGCCCTCGTCCCAGCGGTGCCGCAGCTGTGACTGCCACGCAAACGCCTGCGCGCTCTCCACCTGCGGGGCAGCCATCACCACCTGCTCCCATCCACACCACTGAGGTGTTCCTTGGGGGGACGTTCCTTGGGCTGTTCCAACCCAGAACAAGGTCCCCCAAAAGGGATCCGTCCCCCTGCAGCGCTCTGGGTACCTTTGCTTCCCCTCTGACCTCCTTGCACACTTTAGCTACTTTGCAAACTTTAGAAAGGATAATAATGGGAGTAAAGCTCAGAGGTGCTGAGAAAGCAGTGAAAATAAGATCTGGCGACTTCTACCTTTGTGAGGATCATTTTGGCCACGACGTCTCTGGCATGCACATCAATGGTGCAGATTGTCATGATCTTCATTCTGTCTCCCGCAGACAAGTTTCCAATGAGCAGTGAGATCAGTGCGTTTAGCTGAGTGATCTGAGGAAGAAGTGAGAAAGAGAAAAATTACATCATGCTTTCCTGCCTGTCTGCCTGACAGCAGCAGGGACTGCAGGACAGGGTCAGCGGGAGACAAACCTGCTTTTTGTTATAGTCCTTAATTGCATTTTCATAGCCCTCCTCCAGCCTTGCAAAGGCAATGCCGACTTCTGTGGTCCACCAGATCTGGGTGCAAGTCAGAGCAACCTGCAATCAATTAAGCAGACAAAACATCCATCAGTGGGTCAGGCGCCGGCCTCTCAGCCCAGCCCAGCCCCGTGGCAGCCCTACCTGTGCTGGGTAGTCAAACAACCACTGCTCCCGTGGTTTGTCCTCATAGCTGGCCACAGCCTCGGGGATCAGGTGCTGCAATGTGGAGCGCATGCTGTCCAGCACTCGGTTCAGCCACACCTCCACCTGTGTGAGTGCAACTGTGAGCATTTCCCAGCCCTTTTGAGTTCTGACCACATGCAGTTGAGGCTGCTGGCATGGAACTGCCCTACTGCTGCAGGCTCACAGCCAGAGCCATTCCTTGTTCTGCATGGGGACCAGAGCCACTGCACTGTGCCCTGAGGAGGGGACATCAGGGCAGGGAGCACCAATTAATGCATGCCTGATGCACGCAGCTGCTCGCCCTGAACACCGTGCTGGTGTACACTCAGGGCTGAGCACTGCTCTCCCCACTTGATAAAAAGCTGCATGAAAGCCCCCCATCTGACAATACAAACTGCAGTTTATAGAGCACAAAGGGGGGGTGAGCAGACAGACCATGCTGCAGAGGGGCTGCACAGCTCAGTGCTTTTGCATTCTCCATTGCTGCAGCTCTGTTCTAGGTTTCATCTCAGCCTGGACCCCACAGCCCCCACCCCATGTGCAGCAGCTCCCAGCTCCCACTAACCTGCCCGGACAGATCACACTCTGCACCCAGTGGCACAAACTCCTCCTCTTTGCTGAACATCCCTAGGGCCACCTTCAGCGGCTTTTTGTCTGGGCTCATCTTGAACTCCAGCTTAGCGAGACTGTCAAACAGCTTCGAGAGGTGACGTGACACCTGTGGGCAGCAGGGGAAGGAGCCCCATTGGGGTCAGATGGTGTTTTGCAGCTCAGGGTGTTGCATCCCTGTGCCCAGGGGGTCAGAGATGCTGTTCAGTTTGGAGATTTTAAGACCTCTGCAATATGTCAGGACGTGAGAGGGGTGGGATGTGCCTCCTGGCTTGTGCTCAGCCCATACCTCAGCTGGCTCGTTCCCATTAGACAGAATGTCAAGCAGATCCGCAGAGGAAACGAAGTAGAATCTGGGGAAGGCCAGTCGCTTTGTCTCCAGGTATTCAGCCAAAGCCTTCTCACAGACCGCCAGCCTGGCAGGAAGCAAGGAGGAAAAAAAAGTAGCTAAAAAAGTGTACTCATTTTTACCATTTGCAGAGTAATGATGTTAAGTAAGATGACACTTCGGCTGCTGGGAAAGCAAACTTCTCCTTTGGCCTTAGAACAGATTGTGGGGGTTTCTCCCTGATGCTTCATCAGTTTGACCCAAACCCACCTCTTCTGCAGTGCCTCCAGTTTGCTGAAGAGACCAGGTTTGTTGGTAGCTTCGATGACATTGGGGGTTTTTACTGCGTCGGCCATTAGTTCCTGCAAGACAAAAAGGACTGGGCTGTACCTGAAGCAGCAGTGAGCTCTGGGGCCCAGGAAAGGTCGGGCTTCTCACTCTGAAGTCCTTATCGATGGAATCAAACTTCCTGGAGTCCTCTGGCAGCTGGCTGCGGATGTCTTCAGAGCCGATGAAGATGCTCTCCAGGTGACTCCACGTCCTCTGCACCTCAAACAAGATGCTGATCACGGAGTCGGCGGTCGACAGCTTCTGCTGCCAGCCCGACACTTCCTGGAGGAAGAAGGCGAGGTACTTGGAGGTCATCAGGTTCTGCAGCTGCACTTGGTTGTCCTCCAGCGTCTCAATGAGCACTTCGTCCGACTTGAGGAGCGTGATGCCCGTCCTGGAGTGGGGCTCGTGCTCAAACTGCATTGTGGCCCAGGTACTGTCCAGGGCGCTCAGCACCTTCAGTGTGAGAAATGGGCACGAGTTGCAGGGGCCGCATGCTGCTGCGGGGGCTCTCCACAAAGCAGGTGCAAACCGAGCAGGGATTGATTACCGTACCTTCTCCATCCCCGACTCCTTCACAGCTTTATCCACGATGCCACGAACCTCATCCTCGAACTTGTGCAGGTTCAGCTGCAGCAGATCCGCCAGGGTTGTGTCCTTGGACATGGTGAAGTTCACCTGTGGCAGAACTGACATTGTTGGGCACGGCCCCCCCAGTGCAGCCTCCCCTCTGTTGACCCGGAGCACACCTTGGTTGCCTGCATGAGCTCATGCCAGTGCCGATCCCTGATGGCCGGATTCTGCAGCTCGTTCACAGCACGCAGGGATGTCATCATGTTCTTCACATTGTTGTCCAGCCCTGTGAATGCATCCCAGCTTCTCATCTCCTTATCCAGGCTTCGAATGTCTTTAGCAAATTTCTTGCAGTCGATATCCATCTGCTCGACGTTGATATCCTTCCATCTGGTGGTTTTCCAATCATCGATGCTCGTGTTGACCTGCAGTCGGGAGGACACTTTCAGAGGACATGTGCACCCAGCCCAGTGCACTGAGCAGAATGGCAGTGCCCTCTGAGCTGCACTGCCTTGCAGACTACAGCACATACCAGCACAATCATGTCCCAGAGCTGCTTCAGCAGTCGCACATCCCTGTGGCACGCTTTCAGCTGCTTATACTCTGGGACGGCCACTTCAAACAGCCCAGCTGACTTGGACAGGGCGGCCATGTCGCTCTCCATGGCAGCGATGCTCCTTTGTTGCTGGAGGAGAGAAGGAAAAGGGCTCAGTCAGTGACCACGTGTCCTGCCCTGGGGATGCAAGTCCTGCCCTGGGGACAGCGCTGTGCGGTGGTTCTCCTGTCTGGAACTGCCCAGCAGTGCAGCATGGCCAGGCATCGCCCACCTCACCTTGCTGAGGGATCTGTAGGGCTCTGGGTCAGTGTAGGAGAAAGGGGCTTTTTCGCGGAACTTCTCCCTGAAGGCGTGCTGCTGGGCCTGCAGGACACAGAGGGCTTGGTGTCTGGGGGGCACGGGGGTGATCTGGAACCACCAGCTTGTCCTCGCTCCCCCCAGCGTCGCACCTCGAACTGCTGGCATTTCCTGCGGATGACGTTGACCTCATTCGTTTGCAGAGGTGCCACGTTCTGCTTCACTTGGAAGGAGAGCTTCTTGGTGTTGTCCCACTGCTCGGGCAGCTCCTGCATCATACACCGCATTACAGCCTGCCCCATGAGCCCTTACCTCGCCCCGCTCCCCGAACCACTCACCTGGAGCTGCTGGTGCACCTCCTCGGGCATCTCCTCCCCAAACATGCTGAGCAGCGCAATGGTTTCCTTCAGGGGCCCAAACATGCCATCGGTGGTTGCCTGTCGGTCCTTCACCCTCAGCAGGTGCCCCATCACCTCCACCAGCCCGTCATAATCTCCCTCTTGCACCGGCTTGCTCAAGCCAGCAGTGGCTTCCTTGATGAAGGCTTCCAGCTCCTGCAGGCTGGGTGCAGATGGGGTCTCAGAGGGGCTCGGGGTGCTGTGCCCCCCAGCAGTGCCATCCCCTATTACCTGCTGGTGACGTGGTTGGTGAGGTGCTGCCGCAGTGCCTGGCCCCGGCTGCGTGCAGCGCGCAGCAGCACCTGCTTGAAGGGGCGGCAGTCGCTCTGCAGCCACCCCCCAAACACAACAGTGCTGGCAAAGCCCGACACCTCCTGGCACAGCTCCTCGCACGCATTGATCTGTGGGATGGAGTCAGTCACAGCCCGCAGCTGACATTTCCCAGGCTCCATGTGTCCCCAAGTCCTCCCTGTACCTCCTCCTGGAAGAGCTGCAGCGATGGAAGTCCCTCACGTGAGGGTTGCTCGGGCTGTCCGGGGCTCGGGGAGCTCTGGAAGGTGAGGAAGTGCTGCAGAAACTCCTCGGGGCCCTCGAGCCACAGCTCTGCATACTGCTCGAAGCTGGCGCAGTGCTCCATGCCCTCAGCCATGGCATCAGCCGCCAGCGACATCACCTCCTCCCGCATCCTGCTGAGCTCCACCTCCTCCTCCAGCTCAGACTGTGGGGATGGCACAGCTCCAGGCACCGCCTGCGGCTGCAGGGGTGCACTCACCCCTGGGAACCCACCTTGTAGCTCAGCTTCCCCTCCAGCAGCCGGGGCATGCACGCTGCACAGCCATAGATGTCAGCCAGCAGGTGCTCCAGCAGCTTCAGGAAGCTGTTCTCATCCGTCACATCCAACGAGGGCCGGAACCCCACCGTGCCATCACACAGCTCCATGCACACCTCGAACAGCGGGGCCACGTGTGCCTGGAAGAGAGTGGCACCTGAGTGTTCCCATGGACCCCACGGCAGGGATGGAACAGCCGCACCACTGACCAGAACACCTGGAGGGAGGAACAGCGTGTGGGGGTGAATGTGGGCACGGAGTGGCAGAGCAAACCTGGACGTACACTGGGGGCCATGTTGGTGAGCAGCAGCTTCAAGGATTTGTGAACAAGTGTGAAGAGCCCATCCAGCACTATCTTGTCAATGTATTTTACGTAGTCCAGCCAGATCTGCGATGACGTATCAGCCTTGAACAGCTCTGCGTTCTCCTGCAAGTCAAAGGAAACCAACCCATCTTTGTCAATCAGTGCACAGCAGGCGCCCCGGCTCCCAGCACTTTGCAGATAGTTCTGCTGGAAGCACCCCAGGCTGTGCACACCTGCACCACGGCCTCAATCCTGCTGCTCGCCTCCCGGATGGCTGCATAGCGCCGGGCCACATTGCTCGCCCGCCCATCCAGGTCCAGCAGTGCTGCCTCCTTGTTGTCCTTCCTCTCGAACATGGGAGTGGCTGAGCACTCCTGCATCGCACAGAGTGCCATAAGGTAAATCCCTGCAGCGTGCACACTGGGGACAGCGCGGGTACAGAAAGCAGCCACAGCGCTTACCTCCATGAGTTGGCTGATATTTTCCACGTTTAGCTTTGATTTCTGCATTCTGGTGTTTAAGTCATACAAGATCTCTCTCATCTCCTGGATGTATTCCATCACACCTGGGAGGAAAATGCAGATGACACAGCTCAGGCAGATCTGGGTGGAGGCGAGTGGGGCAGGGGTGTGCAGGAAGGGGAATGGCATTTTGGGCATGGAGATGGAGATGGCTGCCCCAGGTCCTACGGCTCCCATCTGCAGGGTCTGCATCACTCATACCATCGTGGTGCCAGCACAGGGTCTGCTCTGCGGTGCCCAGACGGCCGTCGATGGCCTCCAGCTCTGCTGCCACCAGTGGGAGCTCCACAGGCAGCGCCATCTGCTTCACCTGCAGGAGGGCCAGCCCTGTGGTCACCAGGGTAAGGAGGGACCGCAGGCACTTGGACCCGTCCATAGATGCTTCCACCTCCCCAAGAGCTCCACAGAACCTGAGTGGCACTCAGCAGGGCAGCACTTGGGGCACAGACCAGCACCAACACCAAGCACTTGCCTTGTTGTACCAGCCTGTCATGAGGTCCAGGTTGTCCACAAACTTCTGTAAGGTCCCCTTCTGTGCAAAGAGTTTCTCGGCACCGACTGGAATGTCCTTCTGCTTCTGGAAGCCCAGGTACTTCACCTCCCGCAGGACAGCAATGAGCTGCAAGAATACACCATGGGGGGAGGGGACAGTGCTTGTCAGGAAAATGCAAGATGTTTGGTGGTATGTAAGACCAGTCTGCATCCGAGTGCATCACTGCTGGCATCACCTTCCTGCTGAAGTTCACGCTGATGAGGGAGGAGCTGGGGTCCCTGTGGATCAGGGGCTGCTCCAGGTGGAAGAGGCAGTCCTGGTCAGCCCCGCTCGCCCATACTGTGTACACCTGCTCACAGAAGCCCTGTAGAAGCTCCATCATTTCTTCGTATTTTCCAGACACCAGTGTGGCCTCAGGGCTGGTCATCGCACTGTCAGAGGCACAGCAGACACAGCTGCCATAGCTGGGACATATCCTGCCCCACATCCCCATAGTGCTGGGGCTGAGTCTCACGTACGGGTGGTTGATGGCAAAGAGCTCCTGGTGCGTCCCCTGCAGCCTCTGCTGCAGCTCCAGCGCCCACTGCAGCTGCCCGGCCACCGGAGGCATGTTGGTATGCATAGGGACAGTAGCACCAGCACGTGTCCATGTGTCAAACAGTTGCTTCACATCATCCAGCTCAGCACTGAATGTGGCCAGCAGCGCTGAGCACTGCGGGGACACAGCGGCACGGAGCAGCGGGCGCTCCAACAGAGAGGAGAACATGTGCACCAGCTGAGGGGGGAGGACATGTGCACCAGCTGAGGGGGGAGGACATGTGCACCAGCTGAGGGGGGAGGACATGTGCCCATCCTGTACCCAGGATGCACCGCCAGCAGCACCCAGTGCCCACCCCCACCCGTGGGTTTCCCCGTGGGCACCACGCACCTTCACGGCAGCCCTCAGGCTGTTGCAGTCACCAAAGCCCTGGCACAGGATGGTGGCCATCCGCCTGTCCAGGTCCTGAATCTTGCTCTGGAACTCCGTAAAATCCTGGTTCAATTGCTGCCAATGACAAGGCAGTGCACAGAGCAGGCTCAGCACCAGTAGCTCCAGGAGGGCTCACTCAGCCCCAGAGCCTGGTGGTCATCCCCAGTGCCAGCACAAAGGTGATGATTTTACATGCAGCCTTCCAGCAAACAGTGATGCAAACTTTCCATCCCAGCACCCACTCACCTCATCCTCGGGGTCCAAGGGATCATATTTACAATCAGCAAATTCCTTGGTGAGCTCGGAGACCTCCTCATAGACCTGCAGCACCTGGTGTCCCAGGATGTTCCCCCTCACTCCGCCCAGCTCCGCTTTCTCCAGCTTCAGGAACTCCATGGCTGTCTCATACAGCTCCTGCCGAGCAGAAGCAGTGCTGCATTTTGCACCCATGTCCCCACCTCTGTGCCCACAGTGCTGCATTCTCACCTCAATGGTCCTCAGCCGGTGCAGGAAGGCATCCAACCTCCTGAAGACGAGGGAGCGAGGGAACTCCCAGAGCTGTGGCTCCTTCTCCTGGGGAGGGATGGGGCTGTCAGCACAGTAGGGTGGGGGAAGGTGGACCCACACCATCCCCACACGTGCCGTGAACAAGGAGGGCAGCAGGTCAGAGCAGCAGTGGTTGTAAGACTGGAAGAGCTTCTTGATGGTGGAAATGCTCAACTTGATGTTCTCCAAGGTCTCGTCGAGCTCTCCTTGCAGCCCCTTCATCACTTCCTCGGGACTCAAGAAATTTCGGGTCTAGGATGGAAAAAAGTCACCGTGGGCAGGGGGAGCTCCTGGAGCAGCTGGTGGTTCCCTGCAGCCCAGCACACCAGGCACGAGGCTCTGCTCCCTGAGCCACCCCCCGTACCATCTCAATGAGGAGGTTGCAGATCTCCTGCAGGATGACGATGACGCGGGACGGTGTGTTGTAGTGCTCAGAGTGCACCCAGGTGAGGCAGACGGTGTACAGCACTCTGTCAATGTACGGCTGCAGCTGTGGGAGCAGAGCCCTGTCAGCACGGAGACACAGCAATGCTGTGCCAGGGGTGGGCACTGCGCTGTTGTTCCTCCACCTGGAACTCACCTGGAAGTAGTCTGCCTGCTCCATCTCTTCCAGTAGGATCTGCAGCGGCTGAAGGTAGAGGCTGATGTTGTTGGCTTCCTGCAAGCCTGGCACAGGTGAGAAATGGCATGGGCACCTGGGATACCTCTTGCAGGAGCAGATATTGGAGCTCACACGTCACCCAGAGCCTCACCTGCACTGACATCCCTGAACATGGCCTGCAGTGCCGGCCAGTAGCAGCTGTCGGCCTTCTCCAGGATCTCAGCCAGGGCCGTCACCCGCGGCGAGAGCAGCTGTGGAGGATGCACAGTTGAACTCAGGTGGGGAACACAGCCTGGCCACCCCCGGCACGGCCGTACCTGTTCATTGACGCACTGCAGATGGAGGCCCCTGGTGCGCCAGAACTCAAACTCTGCCCTGGGCAAAGGATGCAGCCCTTCCAGCAGCGGCTGTGCCGAGTCCTTGCTCAGGATTTCCCTGATCTGATGAGACCAGTCGATGACGATTGTCTCGATGGAGTGCAGCATGGAATTGTCCACCGGCTCCTCCAGGCTGGAGGACAGCTGGGTTACAGCCCCAAACAGCCCCAGAAGCCCCACAGTCACCCCCAGCCCTGCCCGCTCCCAGAGCCCTGGTGCACAACCCTGCTGCCAGATGCCTGCCGTCCATCTGAACAGAGTGCAGGTCAGTGTGGGAAGCACAGGGCCAGGAAAGAGCCATCCCCATTCCCACCGCTGCATGCAGCAGCTCCCAATCCTCCCCAGCACCCACCACTCCAGCACCGTGCGGGTCCCATCACGGTCATCCAGGTGCTCAGGCATTGGCAGCAGTGGTTTTCCCTGTATCTTGCCTCCCATCACAAACATGTCGTTCCTCAGCCTGTGGGCACGACGTGCGATGTCCTCTGCCACCACACCAGGACAGCTTGCCAGGTGCTCCTCGCTCAGCAGCAGGGAGCACACGACCTGCGGGACACAGCCTCCTGAGCCTTGGGTGAGCTCTGAGGGATTCTTCTAATCCCAGCTCTGGGAGCAGCTCCTGCCCTGCGCTAGGCTTTGGGTTTTGTGTGGTTTGTGGCAATGAGTGCACGGAGTAGGGGGTGAGTGCACTAACTAAGGGCATTGTTGTTTGGGAACAGGGATCCCACATAGAAATATGAAATCCCCTCTGACAATTCCCAGATATGGGGAATTACAGTTTTTAAACAATACAGGGACCCAGGAGAGCCCCCTGCTTGTGTCTGGCACCAGCTCTGTGTCCTGGTGGGGAACCCCGAAGTGAGCACAGGGATTTTCACAGAATCAGAATGGCCTGTGTTGAAAGGGAACCACCAGCCCAGGCTGCCCAGAGCCACATCCAGCCTGGCCTCGAATGCCTCCAGTGATGGAGCATCCACAGCCCCCTTGGGCAACCTGTTCCGGTGCGTCACCACCCTCTGTGTGGTCCCATTAATGTCCCCCAGCTGCTTTCACATCCACCTCCAATTCCAGCAGCAGGGAGCCAAGGGCCACCCACCTCCTCCACCACGGTGATCAGCTGCTCCACCGGCGAGGGGCTGATGTCCCCCACCAGCAGCGCAGCCCTGCAGTTCTCCTGCGTGATGTTCTCCTTCTTCCTCTTCACGAAGTAGGTGCCCTTGGCCTTGAGGGCAGGGGGGAAGCAGGCGGTCGCCTGGAGCTGCCCGGCGGGGCTCAGCGCCAGCACCATCTCCGGCGCGTCCGGCTGCCTGAAGAACTCGTCCAGCACGGCCCTGGCCTCCTCGCTGCCCTCGAACTTGTTCCACCTGTCCGGCCGGAGCTGCAGCAGCTGCATGGTGAAGCTCTCCAAGAAGCTCCATCGCTCGTCCGGCGCTGACATCCCGGCGGCACCGCGCTCGGCCGCGGAGCCCCAACGCCTGCGGGGCGCACAGCCCTGCTCAGCGCTGCTGCCCGGACCCCCCGCCCCTCCCAGCGGCCCTCATCCTTCTCTCGCCGCATCCCTGCAGTGTTGTCGGCCCCGCCTCTTCCCAACCCAACACCCCCCAGGCTCCCAGTCTGTCCCATCCCTCCCCGTGCTATCACCACCCCGCCCCATCCCTCCTGCCCCGTCCCTGTCGCACCCGCAGCCCTCCGGCAGCCTCCAGACACCTTCCGCAGCCCTGCGAGCACCGGCTCCCAACTGATAACGGCTGCAGCCCCAACGGATGCCGGCACCAGCCCCAAACCGACGCCGGCTGCAGCCCAACTGCCTCAGAAGCGCGGGGCTGCCCCAGTACCCCCGGCTGCCGTCGGGAGGGGCTGATTGCTCTCCTACCCCAGCTGGACGCGGCCCCCGTGAGCTGTGATGGGAACCAGGAGCCGCCCCCCCTCGCCCCGCTGCCCCCCAAAGAGCAGCACGAGGGCTCGACCCCCAGCCCACAGCAGCAGGAGCCGTCCTGCCCCGCGGTCCTTGCTTCCCAAAACCTCAGGACTGGGAGGCTGCACGGTCCAGACCCCCGCACAAAGCCCAGGAAGACACGAGTGAGCGCAGTTCGGTGTTTATTGGCTGCGGATCCTCAGCAGTTTACAAGGCCGTGGCAAAAAAAAAAAAAAAAAAAAATACAAAATCCTGCCACACCACGCCCTCCAGAGAGACCTCTGCACAGAACCCCAACATACAAAATAATCTAAAAGGAGAAAACTATACAGGAATATTTACACCTCTGATAAATAGACTAATACTGATCCAGGTGCCTCTCCAGACCTGTGCGTGTGGCTGGGGAATGGGATGGCCGTGGTGCTCAGGGGGCAGAGGCGTGGGGCCACATCCTGATTGCAGCCATCCTTGGTGCAGTCCTGTCTGGGAACAGGGGCTCCTGGTGGCCGTCCCAACCCGGCACCAAGGGGCTCGTGGCTGCAGGATGTGGCAAGGCAGCACCAGCCCGGTGCCATCGGATTGCAGCCTCACCCAGCTCTGGCACCCCATGGCTGGGGAGGGCACCCCAAGCCCGCTACAACGAGGGCCAGGAGTGCTGCCACTGCCCCAGGGCTGCCCCATGCCTCCAGCACCCCACAGCCACCAACCTTCTCCTCCAGGATGGGACACCTCAAGTGCTTCAGGACACGAGTGCTGGGACCCAGAAGCATGTCCCCAACATGGGGTCCCTGGATTCCCCCTGGTCTGGCTCTTATTCTGCCCACTGGCTGCAACTCAATGCTGCCCAGGGCTGGAAGCTGCTCAGGGGGAGCTCAGCGGGGGAATGCTGGACAAGCATTGGGCTGCCAAGGTGGGAAGGGAGAGTGATGTGCACAGGTGGCACTTCCCATCCCACAGCCAACCCCAGGACTGCGTGCAGGGGAATCCCAGCTGCAGCCTGGAGCTGTCTGGAAGTGAGGTGGCAATGGCACCGAGACGCCCTTGCTCCCTCCCTCCCCCCACGGTAAAAAAACTGCAAAGCTGAAGCTGGGTCCTGGCACCAGGGCCGTGCTGAGCCCCAGCCCTGTAGCCCTGGGGATGGGAGGTACGGTGCTGCCGGGGGCACGGCGGCCTTGCCAGGCTGCTAATGCCTCTTGGTGGAAGACACCTTCTTCTTCCTGGCAGCCAGCATCTCGTAGAATGGGTCCCGGCTGATGGCTGCCCTGGTGGGGGAGCAGGGCGAGTGTCAGCCAGCGGCTGTCCTACTGGGGACAGCCCCCCTTTGCACCCCATGGGAAGCCCTTTCCCCCCACCACTCCCCACTCTGAGAGCACCCCAGAGCACTCACTTGATGCACTTGATCCACTCCTCCTTCTCCTCAGGCGTGGGGGCTGAGATGCGGTACACGGTGTGGTTGCCCTCCACCACCCGCCCATCCGCCTCCGTCTTGCACGCCTTGATTACCTGGTCCTTGTTGTCTGGGATGTAGAGCTCAAAGCAGTTCTGCAGGGAGGAACCCCTTCAGACACAGCCCCCACCCTGAAGGCAGTGGGGCATCCCGGGCTGGGGGGGATGATGAAGAGCAGTGGGGCTGCAGATGCTCCCAGCACACCCAGCACAATAGAATGAGGACATGCTGCGACATCACCCCACAGCTTTGCCCTGCCACCACCCTGTCACCAAACCTTTCACCACAGCAGGGCCCTCTGGCTCTCCCTGTCCCACCCTCCCCAGGTGCCCCTCCAGCCTCACAGGACCCTGCCTGGCACTCACGGGCTTCTTGGAGTCCTCCACCTCACGGATGCTCAGGTTCTCCAGGGGGATGATGCCACGTGGCTCTTTATCCTGATGGGGCCAAGCAGAGGTTTTCATTAAAGACACCTCCAACCCCTTCCCAGTGCCCCATAGGAAGGGTTGAGTGCTTCCAGCACTCCATCCAACACTCCCCGTGCAGAGGCTGCCGGCACTGCCCAGCCCCACGTCTGCACCCCACACCCCTAGGGCCATGTGCACGGCGCAGGGCACACCACCCCCCCGGATGTCCCCAACCCCTGCTCAGGTCACTGACCGTCGTGTATTCAAAGTAGTAAAGGCAGTTGTCTGTCAGGATGAACCAGCGCCGCTTCCACGTCTTCACCCTTCCTCCTGGGAGCAGAGAGAGGCGGTTGGGGCAGCCCTGGTGCTGCTGCACAGCACGGCACGGCAGCGCTGCAGCCCACGCGGACGCACACAGACAAGCAGAGGCAGGCAGCCCACAGTGCCGGGCGCAGAGCAGCAGGCAGCACACAGCACGCCGGCAGCGCGCGAGCATGAGCGGAAAGCAGACGGATGAGGATGGAGACAGAGGGCGGTGGGAGGGCAGGGATGGGAGCGCCGCTGTGCCCGTTTGCACCAAAAAACGCTGAGGTGTGGGCAGAGGGTGCCGCAGCTTGGAGGGGCTGCGGTTCGGAGCCAGCCCTGCAGCACAGCCCGATGCCAAGGCAAGGCAGAGCTCAGCGCTGCAGCATGCAAACTTCGGCTGGAGAGAGTTCTACACCCACCACTGCGAAGGCAGAGCGCTCCCCCCAGGCTCACAGAGTGCTGCAGTGCTGGGCCTGGCTCTGCCCTCACACCCCCAGCACGCTCCAGGCACTAGCTGCTCTGCTCAGCGCTGTGCTATGGGTGCCCAGCCATGCCGCCCAGGGTGGGCACAAAGAAGCAGTGTGTGCGCAAAGGGAATGTGCTCATTTCTCCTCCCTCTGTCCGGTTCTGCAGGGAGATCCCTGCCTCACATCCCCCCATGCCACCCTACTGCCCACCCATTAACCCAACCAGTCAGTGCCCGCTCCTGGGAAAGGCTCCACACCCCATTCCCTGCCCCAAAGCCAGGCCGGGGCTGGCATTTCCCAGCAAAGCCCCCCCTCTCCTGCTCACCTTGAGCCAAGCCCACCCCACAGATCGAGGCTTGATGCCCTCCAGCTCCCACCCCAAAGAACTCCAGCTCTCCCCAAGCCCCTGTCACCAGGTGACAACACACCAGGACTCTGGAAGAGGAACCGTGTGGCACCGAGAGCCAGCACAGCCCTGGGGCTGACCAGAGTGAGGGGCCAGCGCTGCCCAGCTGGGCTCTGTGCTCCCACAGGCTGAGCTAGGGCAGCGCCTGTCCCCAGCACCAGGACAGCCATGAGCTCCAGCATGGCACAGAGCTCTGCACGCAGACTCCCACCTGCTCCCTGCACCCAGCCAGCTCCAGGCATGCAGGCTGGGCCATTCCTGGATACCCTGAAACATCACAATCCCAGCCCCATCCCTCACGGTACTGGAGGCAACGACCAGTTGTGGATGGGTCTGATGGCACACCAGCACCCGGGTGAGCAGTGGTCACCGCCCCATTTGTCCTCAAGATGGGACTGAGGGCAGCAGAGGGAACCGGGAGGCCTCGGGGAGCGTTCGGCATCGGAGGGACCAGCAGCCACGTCCCTGCCCTGGTGGCTGCGGGTGCGGGGCTGATCCCTGCAGGCAAGGTCCCCCCGGGCAGTGCGGTGGTTAGCAGCAGCAGCAATGAGACTAATCGCCAGCAATTAAAAACGAAAAGGAAACAAAGCCCCAGAGGCATGAGCAGAGCAGGGGATAGGGGTACGTACCTCCTGGAGTTGGGGGGCAAGGAAAGGAAGAGCCAAAATCATGGAAACATACAAATGAGGGAAAAAAGAAAATTAAAAAAAAAATAAAAAGGAAAAATAAAAATAAAAAAGAGGAAATCCCGAAGAACCCCCCTCGCCCCGCACAGAGCCATGTGTGTCAGCAGGACAGGGCTGCAGATGGGGAGCTTTGAGGGGACGGGCCAGCGGCACCGCCACGGGGATAACGTGCCCTGGCTCTGTGGCTGTGCCCCCCCCTCCCTCTTGCCCACGGCCCCAAGGGGGCTCAATGGTGCTGGGGCTCATGGGGCTCTGCTATGCTGTTGGTGTCCCTGGCTCTGAGCAGCCCCGACCCTCATGCTATGGGACCCTTCCACCAGCAGAGCGCTGGGATCGATGGGGACACGAGGCAGGGGCCAAGGGTTCTTCATAGCCCCTCATGCCCCCACCTCACAGCTGGGGAGCAGCTGGCACTTTGTTCAGCGCCCAGGAAGTTCAGGGCCGGTCATTGCACAGAAAGGGATAAGGTCCTGATCCCATCTCGCGGGGGTGGCAACAGAGCAAAAACTCCCCCCGGTGAAAGGATAGAGCCCCAACTTCAGCAGGAGCCCAGGGAAAGGCCCTGCAGCCCCTGCTCCTGCCAGCACCCCCCCTCCTCGCTCAACCCGGGCAGAGGTCCCCAGGAGGTGCCGAGATGAGAAGCTGCAGGAGCCAGGGTGTGGGGCAGGCTCGTGTCTGCGAGCGCTGGGCTGTGCAGCGGGGATGCCATGCACGCTGCCTGCATGTGGAGCCAGGATGCAGAGGTGATAATGCTGTGGGAAGGTGAGGCAGGGACCGCTCTGAGGCATGGAGGGGGACACGCAGCCCGGGGGCAGCTCGCCGTTCGCTCCCTGGGGCTCCAATGGGACCCTGCTGTGCCCCAGTACTGTGCAGAGCCCCCCAGCTCTGTACTCTGACACCAGAGCCCGGTACCAGCTCAGCACAGCAGCCTCGAGGCAGAATCCCTCTTGGAGCCCACGTGGATGCAGCAAAGGGTCTCTTCAGCAGCAGCTCTACTCCTGCTGCTCAGTGTGAGGCCGACGGAGGGACAGAGGTAGGGACACTGTCCCTGCAGGCTGTGCTCATGGCTGCAGCCCCTCATCCCTTGGCAGGGCTGTGCTCCACAGAGCCAGTCTGTGGGCACCTCACTCACTCGAGGTTCAGCCCAGTCCCTGAGGCAGAGCTCACCCTGCCCAGGCTGCACCCATCTGGTTGCCAGCACTCACCCAGCTTCAGCAGCCAGCCCTCCCGGTCGGGGTTGAAGAAGGTGTGGGTGAGGTCATTGCCATCATCCTCTGGGATTTTGAAGGGTTCATTCTTGATGCTCTCATAGAGATTCTGGTACAACCACACATGGTGTCACCTCTATGAGCCCGCTGTGCACCAGCCCTGAACCCTTGCATCCCATCCCTTACCCGCAGCAGCTCCTCAGGTAGGTCCCCCCCATCGTTGATGCCACGGTTCATGGCAATGAAGCGCTCTGCTGTGGGTTTGTCTTTGACATTGGGGTTGTGCAGGCTGGTATTCAGCATGATTATAGCGAAGGAGAGCACGTAGCAGGTGTCTGTGGGGACAGAGGGGATGGTCAGGTGCAAGGCAGGACGTGGAGCTGGGCACAAGGCCGGAGTGTGCTCACCTGTGGACTGGAAGACGCCGGGGTTGCACTGGCAGTACCGCTGTGCAAAGGCCTCCATCATCCGATCGATCTTCTGTGCCTCTCCTGGCAGCCGAAAGCTCCACAGGAACTGCCTGAGGACAGCAGGCACAGCACTGCTTTGAGGCTCTGTGCCCTCCAACCCTCAGGGCCCTGCAGGGCACACAGCTCACAGCCCGGCCCCGCTCGGTCCCCAGCTCACCGCAGTGCCTGGACGAGGTTGAGGTCCGTGAACTCGTGCAGCTCCACGAAGGCATGCAGGACTTGGATGTTGAACTCATCCCTGCAGGAACAAAGCCAGAGCACGAGGTGTGTGTGATCAGCTGGTCCTGTGACTGCCGTGCGGTCCCCTGCCCCGCTCTGCTCTCTGCTCTTCTTAAGGTAGGGAACTTGTGGCTATGGGCCATCCTACAACCTGATTTGCACACAGAAGCCCCTCCAAGAGCCCAGCCACAGACCCTGACACCCATGGAGTGCAAGGGGCTGGCGCAGCCAGAGCCTGATGTCCTGCTGGGAGCCAGCCCAGCAGCACCCTGCAAGGGCTGCACCATCTCCTCCTGCACAGGACCGAGCTGCTCCAGGCCTTGCATACCTCTCGCCCAGGTAGTCCCCAATGGCTGTCTTGTTGAGACCCTCTCCCTTGTAGAGGAACTGAGCGATATCCTCGCACGTGTTCTTCAGCAAGTCGTTCTCAATCAGGAACTGGATGCCCTGAAGCAGAGCAAGAGGCATTGCTTTGGGTCATGCTTCCAACCCCCATTCCATTCCCTGCTCCTGGCTCTGCTCAGCTCAGCACCCAGACCACGTGCAGCACACCCTGCCGAGCCTGGTGCCAGTCCCCAGTACCTTCTTGGGATCCATGTTGAACTTCTTCCTGCCCATTGCCACCTGCTTGTTTCTCTGCATGTTTTTCCTGCAGGACATAAAACAGCTTGGAGCATCAAAGAGAGTCATAGAAAGGTTTGAGTAGGAAAGGACATGAAAAATCACCCAGTTCCAATTCAGGCTGGAGTCGTCCCCCACCAGACCAGGCTGCCCAGGACCCCATGCAGCCTGGCCTTGGGTACCTCCATGGATGGGGCACCCACAACCTGTGCTAGAGAACAGCCCAGAGAAGTTCAGGAGTCTTAGTTTTCTCCTCCCAGCCTCTTGCCCCCTATAGATGTGACCAGAAGCAGAGCTCCTCAATCCACGACAGGCTCCCCAGCACCAAACTGGGCACAACCTGCACAACCTGGGAAAAATGCAGCACTGGCACTCAGCTCCCCTCCTGCTCCACTCTGATGCTGCCAGGCCCTGAGTATGGAGCTGCCCTGGGTTTGCACCGTGCAGACCATCCCAGCAGCCTCCTTTTGCCTGTGGAGGGGCAGCCTGGCATTGCAGTGGGGCTGTGGGAATAATGTGAGGGCAATTGGAAATGACACAGCGAGTCAGTTCCCACCAGGACCCCCTAATCCCATGCTGGCACTGCTTGCGCCAGCCCAGAATAACAAAGTCTGTCAGTCTCTGTGGCCAGACAAGGGATGAGCCTTGGAAAAACAGACTTCTGGAGGAACAATTCAGTCTGGGATCCTGCAACTGCACTGAGGAATTAGAAGTGTCTGGGAAAGCCACACACAGCAGCACCCATGGGACAGGCCAGCAGCACAGCACGGCGCTCACCTCTCCTCCGTGGAGCCCAGGTTCTCGATCTCATTCGTCACTTCTGCGATCTCATCTTTCAGCCGCTGAGAGGAGAGAGCAACACACTGAGCCAGGGCTGCCTTCCTCCCACCCCCAGATGCCGAGGAGAATGCAGGGCACTCCACAGACTGAGGTGGGGATGGTGCCAGCCCCAGAGCTACTTCCCCCAGATGCCCCAGACCCCCATGTCTCCCCCTGAGTGCTGTCCTGAGGCCGAAGCAGCTCCTGGGGCACTGGGCAGAGGGGAACCGATTGCACCCTGCTGCTAATCCCCCTGCAGCACCGCCACACTCTGTGCATGCAGGAAGGAAGAGATTCAGAGGTTAACAAAATTACCCCTAATCCCTTTAGATCATACCCAGCATATGGCAGTAATTAGCCTCTGCTGCCTTAATCAGGGACATGACGGATGAGCGTCCCAGATGAGCGCTGACCTCACAGCCACTCGCCAGGACAATGCCCTGGCCCAGAAGCACAGTCTCTGCCTGTGCCAGGGGGGTGGCACAGAAGATGTCAGTGCCTGGGCCACAGGATAGAGTGCAATCTGGAGCTCTTCCCTGCAGGGCTGTTCCTGCAGGGATGGGGCAGCAGATCACGGGGTCCTGCAGCAGCTGCTGACCCCCTGGGCCCAGCTCTCCCTGCCCTGCACTCCCAGCAGTTCCAATTTTCTGCCCCAGAAATTCCACAAGAGTCTTTGCAGGCAGCAAGGAGCAGGAGCTGGCAAGGAAGGGGATAGGGGATGGGAGCACAGTGCCAGACCAAAACTCCTGCATGGGCACTGCATCCCATCCAAAGCAGCCTCTCTTCCTTCCTCCCCTCCTGCCAGAAGTGAGGTGAGGGTCCCAGAACGTGGTTGGGCTCAAGCAAGAGGCCTCATCTGGGTCAGCCAGGGATGGGGATGTAGGCATTCATGCAGCAGCCCTGAGTGCCGTACCTGAATGTCAGCCAGCAGCTCCTGCTTGCGGCGGCGGATGTTTTCCAGCTCCTGGCACTCCTCTGGGGTCAGGTCACTGGGCACTGTGAGGGACAAGGACAGCACAGGGGATCACCCTCACACCAGGCTCATGGCAGCAGCTGGCACATGGTGCTACTGGAGGATCTGGTGAGCCCTGGTCCTGCACACAGCCAAGTGCTCCCAGCGGCACGCAAGGAATGCGATGGACACTGTGCTCCCCAGCTGGGCAGTGGCTGTGGGGGGAGCCTGGCCCCACAGATTCCCGCTGATTAAGGCTGAGGCAGTAAGCTCTGGCCCAGTCCCTGGTGCCACTGCAGCCTCTAACACCTGTGCTCACTGGGGCCATGGCACCACACGGCTGGGAGGATGCCCTGTTCCTTGAGTGGCACTGCCGGCAGCTCCCGCTCGGCCCCATACTCCTTCCTCCATTCCACCCCAGCTGATCCCAGCCCTGCAGCCGCCACAGGGACCCAGAGCCACCTGACTGATGCTCAGCCACAATGGGTGAGTCCTGGAGAGAGCTGACTCCAGGCCGTCCTCGGTGCCTCCTCTATGCTGAATCCCTCCTGAACGGGGATGAGAAGCAGTGCACTCCAACACGCATCACTGCACGGGGTGACACCTGGCTGCCCTGCTTTACCCACAGCAGCTGGGGCTGAGCCACATGCTCCATCGCCCTTCCCTCACACTGCAGCTCAGGGGTGACATTCCTGCTGCTCTGCAGCGCATGACCTCCCGCTCTGCACTTACATGGCACCGGCTGCTCCTGTTCCCAAGGTCACCCTGGCAGCCCCCACCTACCCCTGCCCCACCATCGCCTTCCAGCTCACATCCCACAACAAGGCCATGACCAAAACCCCGAGATTGGTGCCTGAAGAGCTCTTGCCACAAAGCACCTCAGGTCCTCCTTTCCCCAACCATCCCCAGGTGCCACCACAGTCCCCAGGTCCCCACCGCCCCCTCCTTTCCACCCTGTGCTGTCCCAGGCCCAGCTCAGCCCGGCACTCCTTGGGGGCCCAACAGCCAGGACCCTCCATCCCCTCTCTCACACCCCAGCACCGTTTGCTCTCTCCAGCGCCGTCCCCAGTGCTGTTCCCCCCTCCTCGCCAGGGCTCGCAGTGCCTCTGGGGTGGCTGCACTCACACGAACCGAATGTCCCAGCTCAGCACTTTCCTCACTCCGCTCGCGTTCCCTGCCGAGGTTCCTCCTTTAGAGAAATCCCCTCTGCAAAGGTCAGCAGCAGCCTCGGCTTGCGACACAATCCTTCTGGACTCGACGGAACACTTCCCAGTATTTCCAGCCTCAGATGCTCGAGTTACAGCACCGGGTTCTGAACTATCTATGCCCAGAACACTTGAGGCACTGCTCCTCAAACCCTCCCCAGCACTGGAATGGAATCGGTCACACTGAGCACGGCCTCTCCGGTCCAGTTGTGTCCAGCACCCTACAGGATGCGGCTTGCTGGGAGCTGCAGTGTGGGGCCGTGTGGGAGGTGAAATTCAGTGCCAGATCGCAGTCCCCCCAGGCCTGCAGAGGGTGGGTGGACGGGTGGGAGGCTGCAGCAGCGAGAGAGCGGTGCTGGCACGCAGTGGGTGCAGAGAGCCCCGGGGGAACGCTGCCTCTGCCCACCCCTGGGCAGTGTGGGCAGGGGGCTCGGAGAGACTCGTAGCAGCCACAAAGCCCAGCCCCCCCACACCCCCCCACCAGCCTGCCTGCTGCTGTGCTGGGAGAGCACTCGTGACATGGCCCAGCCGTGTCAGCAGCAGCAGGAGGAAGAGAAACCCCAGACGCAGAGCTTTTTTCAGCGAAGGACGCAGGCGTTAACCCTTCCATGGCACCGAGCGGAGCTGCAGCAGCCTCTGAGCCTCAGCCCCGCACAGGGCTGTAAGCGGGGGCTGGAGCAGAGCACCAAGTCCAGCAACCACACCAGGCTGTCATCCCAGGCTGTCATACTGGGAGCAAGTATTTCCAGCATAAACCAGAAAGCACCAATACTGTGTGCCATCCCCCCAGCCTCTGCAGAGCAATGCAGGGGAGCAGCTGCCTCACCCCCAGGGCAGCGAGGAGCGTGGCAAGGCTCTGTCCTGGCTGCAAGGAACAGGAGCACATACCTCGCTCACACCGTGCCCCGAACAGACACGAAGCCCCTCTGCACGGCACTCAGCCCCACGTGCCTCCTTCCCACCCGCTGCCCCATGCAGGCTGCTGGCTGCTCACCACCGCCCTGCACCCCGAGGACCATCCTGCCGGGCCGTGTCCCGCTGCCCACGTCCGCACAGCGCTGCAGAGGTGCTGCCCTTTGGGGTGCCGACAGCTGCCCCCTCCCAGCGCTTCCCGGGTGAGTCAGGGCAGCGCCGGGCCAATGAGCTCCGTGCTGTGCCAGGCGTCATCGCAGCCTGGCCGGGAGCTGGCACCAGCAACGCCCGGTTCCTGTGCAGCCAGAGCCCTGCGCCCCCTCCTCGGCCCCCAGGGTCGCTGCCGCCCACCCATCCTTGCAGGCACTGGAGCCGGCCCGGCCCTTCCTTCCTCGGGGGCTGCCAGCATGCATGCGGCTCAGCACGTCCCGAGCTCAGGGAGGTGACACAAGGGACCCCTCTCCCACCCCATCCAGGGCCCTACCCTGCCCTGAAGATCCGGCGCTGCCCAGCCGTACCCCCCCAGCTGTGGGTTCATGGCCTGCGTGGGCTGTAAGGACCACCACCACCTGCTCTCATCCCCCGCAACGGTGCTGTGCCTGCAGCAGCAGAGCCCTCAGCAAGGCCCTGTCCCACTGCAGCTGCCTGAAGAGACCACAAGAGCTCCACCACATTGACTCAGCTAAATCCTGCTCCACGGCGTGCAATGGAAAAACAGCATCCAGAGCACTGGCTGCAGGGATCTCCCAGGAAAGCCCAGGGAAGAAAGGCCTAAAAAAAGGCTCACGTTGGCCTTTCAGCTGAACGCTGTGCTACAGCCCTCCTGCTGCACAGCTCCTGCACGAGCAGAGCTGAAGACCGCAGGGACACCCCAGCCCAGGGCATGGGCTGCTGACCTCAGGGCATTGCCTGTGGGCTCCACTGTGGGGCTCCTGCTGCACCCCACTGCTGGGGAGGGGGCTGAGGGGCCCCAAGAAACTTCCTGCCCCCGCCCCAGTGCACCACATCCTGTTTTCACTATGCTGTGTGCACATCCTGGGTTGCGTCAGCCCTGTTCTTCCCCACAGACAGCTGAGGTGCGTCAGGAGCATGGCTCAGGGACGGGCGGCTCCAAGATAGAATCCCCCACCCCTGTCCCACAGCTGAGAGCTGGCCGGGGTTCTCAGCCCCTTGGAGCAGCCCTCCCTTGACACCTCATCTTCTGCATCCCTACCCCCAGTAGGGAAACCACCCCACTAGTTCCAGGCTCCCTGAGCACAGCCTGGTGCTCCAGCCTGGCCGCAGGGCTGGAGCACCACTGGGGCACACAATGGAGCCACATCCACCCTCACTGAGCTGTGCCTTCCTGCAGCCCCATGTCCTGCAATGGTGCCAGGAGTGCACCCCACATGCTTACTCTCCATTCCCAGGTCCCAGCTTGGGAGCAGGAGCCTGCAGACAGACAGCAGCAGCTCACAGGCACTGCCAGCCCACGGTGGCAGCTGTGACACAGCAGGCGCTGGGCTGCCCCAGCCAGATTTTGTCTGGAGAATGCAGGCTGGAGCTGTGCTCACAGCCACGCATGCTCGCTCCTGCTCCGAGTGGGGCAGCAGTGAGGGCATCACCCACGGCATCACTGGGGCAGGAGGGTGAGGGGCTGCTGGACACGTCTCAGTGTGCTACGTGTACCCACCGTGCTCCCACAGGCTCCCCAGCACCCCATTCCAGCAATGTGGTGCAATACCAGCCGCACCCGGAGCCCAGGGCTTGCGGGGGCCCGAGCCTGGCAGCGCACGGGGGAAGGAGGCAGCAAGACGACTGAGACTCTCTGTGCTGCTGTCAGCACGAGCCATATGGAGCCAGAGCTGCGGGCACCTCGTCTGCCGGGGGGACAGGGATGCTGCGGTGAGCAGAGGGCACGAAGCACCTACCTGCCGTGGTGGCCACGGAGGGGCAGAGGAAGGCCTGAAAGCTGGAGGCGCAGAGCTCGCTGACCGTCCCCATGCTGCGCAGCGCCGGCTCCCCTGGGGCAGGCAGAGGGCAGGCGGGCACCACACAGCAGCAGCAGCTCCCTGCAGCCGGGGCTGCCCCGGGTGTCCCCGCTCCTCCTGGAGCAGGATAAGGCTGCTCTGGCAGCGGGAGGCTCCAGCAGCAGGAGCCCACGCGCCGGCCCCAGCCAATCCCGCTCCGTGCCGGCACAGCAGCTGCTGATGTTCCCGGGCACCGGCCGGCAGCTCAAAGCCACTTGGAGGACGCAGAGTTGGGAAGTTCCCAACAGCACCCCTGGCCTCAGGATGCCTGCACCCCGCCAGCCCCGGCACCCGGGAGGCTGATGGCGGGGTATTTTTAGAGCGGTTTTATCCCTCCGTATTAGAGCTTTAAGCATCAAGAGCCGCTGGTTGCGTAGCAACCTTCCCTGCATAAAAGGAAGGTGCATAAAGAGACACAACGGGCTGGAGCAGGCGTGGGGAGAGGGGTGCTGCCACAGCCCCCAGTTGTGGGGCATGGGGGAACGCTGCTCCCAGTACGGCCCCAATGGACTTGGGCACCTGGGAGCGCAGAGCGGGCAGCCTGGAGCTGGAACACCATGGCTGTGCTGGAGACAATTCCCCAGGCCCTGGCAGCCGGGATGCTCCCACAGCAGGAGCTGGGGCTCTGCCTGAGCTATCGGCCCCCGGCAGGGCTGGAGGCAGCATTTGGCCCCACCGCACCCGGCCCCCAACCCGCCAACCCCACAGGCGCCGAGTGAGCCCAAACCGGACAGACAGCTCCTTCCCTCCTCCAAGCAGAAGTGATTCCCCAGCGTGGGGCAAGTCCGTGAGTAACAAACTCCAGAGCCTGTCAGGGCATGAGGCCACGTCCTGCAGACGGCACCTGGGACAGCTGGGTACTGACTGCAGCAGGCAGCACTGTGATGGGCTGAGATGGGAGAACTCCAAGGTGGGCAGGCAGAGCTCAGATGGGGAAGGGCTATGGGAATGGACACAGGACCTTGAGGGATGCAGTGCTGGGCACAGGCAGGAGTTACCCTGCCTGTGGATGGGTGGAAAGGAGATGGGAAGGGCTGCTCCCAGGGCTGCCAGGTGCTCATCACTTCCATGACTGAGTTACACTGCTTCCCCTTCCCCTGGAAGCAAAGCAGCTGCTGCCTCCTCCTCACTGCAGAGTTAAAGGTGTGAGGAGCTGCAGGGACACAGGGCCGGGCCAGAGGGAGCCTTTGCAGGGAGGGCAGCCATGGGCACTTGAAACGAGCTGCAACAATCACAGCTGCACCAACTGTGGCCCAGGCCCTGGCCTCTATCTGCCCAAGAGCTGCCCTGGGAGTGGTGCAAGGCTGCTCTGCTTCCACCCTGCAGCCCCAGCTCTGGGCAGTGGGCGCAGTGCTGTGCGCCTGGAGCCATGGGTGGGCTGAAACAACAGCTCAGGGATGCGTGGCCCTGCTTGGGCCTCCATGCAATTTCTGCTTGTCAGCAGTGCTGCTCATCACACTCTGCTCTTGGCTAATGGCCTTTCTCACACCACTGCACGCTCTGAAGCCCCGATATCCCCATCCCACACTCCCTGAGCCCAGGCTGTTCCCAGTCCCACACTACATGGGCTCCTGGTGACCCGGAGCTCACCCCAGACCCATGCCAGAGCTACACACAAAGCCTCACCCCCCCGTGTCCCCACAGCCCCCAGTGCCTGCCGCAGGGCTGAGCCTCCAAAGCGCCCCACCGAGCCCATCCTGAGGCACCTGCTGGGACCTGCCCAGACAGCAGGGCTGGCAACGGGCTGCCCGCCCCCAGCCCACCCCGGCGCTGCCCCAGCCGCGGGCCCCCAGCACAAGCCGCTTTGCAGAGCCCGCATCAACCCCGCTTAGAGAAATCCCTTAATCCTCCAGGGCAGCGCCAGCGGTAATCCCTCGATGCTGCAGGATTACCCCAGGGCCGGGCCCAGCTCGGGACACAGCGCTGGGACAACGGCGGCGCTCCGACGGTCCGATTTCGGACAGCCGGCCCGTGCCGCTCCGCTCCCGGCCGGGGCTGACACCGGGACTGGCAGCGGCGCGGTGCGGGTGGGCGCACAGCTGTGCCGCCAGCTGCTCCGCCGCCGGGATTTGCTCCCTGCCGACACGCACACCGGGGGGGGGGGGGGGGGCCTCCCGTCGAGGCGGCGAAACAACGCGGTCAGAGCCGCTCCCCGACGCCGGGAACGACCCGAGCTGAGCCCGGGAGAAACGCCGAGGCCGCTCCCGAACGGCAGCGCCCGGTTCCGGAGCCGCCCGGGAACGTTCCGGCATCAGATCCCGCACGTCGGCCGAGCTCCAGTTCCGCCCGCACCGGACGCGGAGCCGCACCGAACGCCCCGCCCGGGAAGGGCCGCCTTATCGCCGTTCGCAGCCCGCACCACCGCCCCGCGGCCCGGCGCCGCCCGCCACGACCCGAACGCGGCCGCCCCGCAGCCCCCGCCCCGCCCGGCGCTCCCGCGGCCCCTCCCACCGCTCCCCCGGTGCCGGGCCCCCGCCCCGGTGCCCCCCGGTTCCCCCCCCCCCGCACTGACCGTAGCCGCCCTCCTCGTCCATGCCGCCTCCGTCGCTTCGGCCCCGCCCGCGTGACGGCGGCACCGAGGCCGCAGAGGGCGATGACACGTGACGTGGTGCGGGCGTGGCCAATGCAGACCCCTCCCATTCCATACATCGCCCCCCCCAACCCCAGGCCCCGCCCGCTGACACTCGGTTCACAAACGCGCGTGGTTTTATTGCCCGCCCGGACCCAAAGGCTGCGCCTCGCACAGCGGGGATGGGGGAGCACCAGCCCCAGGGGGCCCAGTTCTGACAGCTCAGGGTCAGTGCCCCCCTTCCCCAGGAAGGGAGGAGGGGGGCACGCAGCCTGGAGGCACAGCAGGGGCTGCAGGCACGGCACGGGGGGCCCTCCAGCCCCAGCCAGGATGGAGGTGATGGAGTTGCGGGGGGAAGGATGGGGGGCAGCCCCCCCAGGCTGGCTGATACAGCAGCACTGGAAGGCAAGGGACCACAGCCCTGCCTGGGCTCTGCTGGCCCCGGGGAGCTCCAGCAGTGACTTGGGACAGAGAGCAGCCCACACCTCTGGGGGGAGGCAGAGGCAGCAGCACGGGGCCCAGCAGCATTTTGTCCCCTACAGGGCAGAGCAGGGTGAAGCAGCCACATCCCTGCTCCTAGGGGAACCCAGGAAATGTGTGTGCATCTCCACAGGGCTACACCCTTGGGCAGGGATCCTGCAGTCCCCCCCCATCAGGCATCTCAGTGAGGGTGCAGCAGCAGCTCCGAGGAAGCACGGCTCCTTCTCCAGCCCCAGTGCTGCAGGGTGCAGATTCCACCTGAGGGGCAAGGCGTGGTGTTAGCACCCCAAAGGGCCGGCTGCCCCCGCTGCCCCCCGGCTCACTCACCTCACAGCCGGTAGCTCAGGCTGGCCACCTTGGCAGGATGCGTCACCGACCAGAAGTTGCGCTTGCTCTGCAGTTGCTGGAAAGGATTGAAGTGTCTCCTCCGCTCACGCTTCAGCTTTTTAACCTTTTTCACCTGCGCCGAGGGAGAAGGAACGCACCCAGATCAGGGCACAGCCCACCACCCTGCACTCCTCAGGATGCAGCTCAGCACCCACCTTCCCTCGGTCGAACTCCTCGTCCCACTCATCAATGACGGTCTCGCTCCGAGCCCACGCTGCATCCCGCATGGCATCGCGGCTGACAGCTGACACCTCACCCTCCCAGGTCAGGACTGTGAAGTGCCCATGTCAGCATCGCACAAGGAGCCCCTGCAGGGCTGGGGGAGGGGCATGTGGCTGCACACCCCCCCAGTCGGTACGCAGGGCCGTACCTTGCTTGCCGTAAGCCTTGTCCAAGGAATTTCTGAGCAGCTCCTCCACCACGCTGCGCTCTGGGCTGCGGGGCTGTGTGCCAGCCCCAGTGCTCGAGGCAGCCGCACCGTATTTGCATCCATCTCTGGCCAGGCTGTCCCATGCTGCTGTAGGGAAAGCAGGTGAGGAGAGGCCGGAGGGATGTCCCACATCACCCCCACCTCCAAGGCAGATTTCACCCCCAGGGACTGCTGGGGTTAAGGCCTGAAGCCCGAAGCCCAGATGGATGACAGATGTTTGGACACACAGTGAGCAGAGAGAACCTGGGAGGAATCCTTCCCGAGAGAAGATCAAGCCATAAACACGGAGAGGAAGAGCCCTTACCAGGCACAGCAGGCAGCATGGCACCATACCTGGGGCACTGATGGCAGCTGGCTGCTCTGAGGTCATGTTGCCCAGACTTTCCCTCTGCTTGCACTTCCGATGCTCACTTTCTCCCTCATTGGGCTCAGGGCTCTGCTGCTGCTTTGTCCACAAGGGCTCTGTGTCAGCCCTTCTGGAGCTAGGGAAGGCAGCAGGCATTAGGACTGGGCTATAGGCTCAGTGGGTTGGCTTCCCCCAGCACCCCTGGAGCCTCACCTGCCCAAGGGTTGTGCCCCAGAGGAGTGCTCCTCTGTCTCCTGCAGCTTTCTCTTCCTCTTCTTCTTCTTGAGGGGGGAGATGGGCTCCATGCTGGGAGAACCACTGGGGCCCCACTCTTCCCTGCCTGTGCCAGCCGCCTCCTTCCCTGGGATAGAGCCTTCTGGAGCGATGTTCCTCCTCTTCCTCGGGGGGCTGCAGCCTTCATTACAGCCATTCACAGCCATAACATGCGAGCTGCCTCCCGCTTTGGACTGCTGCTGCTTTCGCTGCTTCTTTTTGGTGGACGTAGGGCCAGGTCCATGCTCCCCGCTGAGGGTGGGATGGTGCTGAGAGGGGTGGGCCCCATTGCTCAGGGGGGAGGCTGAGAGCTGGGGGGCTGCGCTGGGGGTGAAGCTGAAGGCTGGTGTGTCAGGGCTGGGCAGGGGGAGAGCAGAGGGCAGCCTGCAGGACAGGAACAGAGGCTGAAACAAGCCAAAAGCCAGACCGACAGCAGAAAACCCCCCTTTCCCTCCCCATCTGGGATGCAGAAGCTCAGTCCCCACCTGGCTCCATCCCAGACACAAGCCAAGAAAGCACAACCAGGCCCTGCTCCAAGAGCTGCATACACTGCCCATGGGTGCTGCTACAGCACAGGCACAGCAGAGACCTGGACCAAGAGCCAGACCTGTCTGGAGCCTCCTGCTGCCAGGAGATGCTAATGCACAGCCAGACCCGCACAGTGCCAACAGTCAGAGCAACGGCTGCAGAACCTGGGCTGAGTCCTGCAGTGTCTCAGCAATAGCAGACTGCCTGGCGAGTACCAGCTCCAGAGCTGCTGCCACGCAGGAGGCTGGGGATCCCTGTCCCGCTTACCTGGGCCTGCTGCAGGGCCAGGGCTGGGCAGTGGCCGTGGGGAAGGCGAGGCCAGCAGGCTGCACACGGCCGTCACTTCCGCTCGCCCTCCGTGGGGTGCTGCCCTGCAGTTATCGACATAAATAAAAACTTGGTGGTCTAACAGAAAGGGTTCCGTGAGCCGAGAGGAGGAAAATAAAAAGGGGAGCCCAGAGAAAGGGGAGGGGGAACAGACACAGAGGGGGAAAGGGAAGTGGGGGGGTAGAAGAAGAATCAGAAGTGTTCTCAGTTAGAAGCACAAAGGAAAAAAAGGAAGGAAGGAAATTTAAAGCATGGAAAGCACAGCGCACGGCCGCTGGCAGGGGCAGCCCGCAGCTCTCCAGCTGCAGCAGCACCGCCACCAGTTCCCCCCAACGCACCCACCATGGGGATGCAAAACCCACCCCGAGGAGCTGGGCCTGGCCCCACAGCTCACCCAGCCCGGGGGTTCTCCCAGCCCACCTCTGCGAGCATCACCCCTGCCCCTCCCCGGATGCACCCTCTGACACGGAGAGCAGCAGTGTGGGCTCACCTTCTTGGCAGACAGTGCCAGCTTCTTGGCTGGGGGTGGTGATGTGGTGCTGCCCGGCTCCAGTGCAGCGGATTTCAGCTTCGTCAGCCTGGAGCCCTCGGGGAGATCCACGCCACAGTCTGTGTCCTGAGAAGGGTTGAGGCTGCCTGCCCCGCTCTTGGCCTTTGGGGCCGCTTTGGCTGCATCCCCCGCTGCGGTGTGTGCGGGGCTGGGGGCTGCGCTGCTGCAGGAGCTGCGCTGTGGGGTGCCGGGGCTGGGCGAGGTGGGGGACTGCATGCTGTCCCCGGAGCTCTGCTGGGGTGGATCTGCAGTGCTGGAGCCGCATGGGCCCGGAGATGCTTTTGGTGCCGGAGGCTGCTGTAGGGACGGCATTTTCTTGGGCCTTTGGGCTGTGTCATCACTCGGTGTCACCTGGGTGGCTCTGAGGGGCAGTTTGGGTGATGGGGACCCGGTGGGTGGCTTTGGTGGTGCAGAGCCATTGGACAGCTTTGGTCCTGCACCCAGCGAGCTGCGGGCCACCGGCACCCCAATCTCCTCTGGCCCCGACAGCTTTCTGCCCGGCAGCATCTCGGGGCTCTAGGCAAGGAGAAACAATGAGGGTCAGCGAGGGGCAGCCCTGGGGATGGAACGATGCTGCCCGCACTGCCCAGGCTGCATGGGGACCATAGGCACAGCCAGATCCCTCCCAAGCAGTGCTGCCCACTGCCCCCACACCCTCCTCAGCCTCACCCGGCCCAGAAGAGGTGATGGCAGGGGTCCGTTGGTTGTAGTTCTCTTGGTCTGATCAGAAACAACAGGTGAGTGGCTGGGGGTGGCTTTGGCAATGGGCCCCTCCGAGCCCTTCCTAGGGCCAGGGATCCTGGGGGAAGCAGAGTGCACATGTCAGCCAGGAAGGCTGGAGAATGCAAACCCCATGGCATCCGTGCCCTTGTGCTAAACACCCAGACTGATGCTGCCAGCCTCAAAATGCACAGGAGCTGCTGAAGGGCAGGGGGCACAGGGTACCTCACCTCAGGTAAAACAGCACGTAGGCCTGCTGATTGAGGACCACCTTGATGTTGCTGCAGTGCACGAGGGAGTCATTCATCTGGTACCACTGCCCGTTGCTGGCCTAGGAGCAGAGCTTGGGGTCGGGCCCTGCCCAGAGCAGCACCAGCACCCCCTGCAACATGACATCGTGCTCCAAACTCCTTGACATGCACCCACTGAGCAGCCTTCCCACACACCGCAGGACCCCACAGGTGCCACCAGGACTCACCTTCACATAGCAGTAGTAGTGTCCTGCGTGGCAGCTGTACCCCGAGTGCACCAGCACTGCATAGAGCCCATACATGACTGGATCGCCATTGTTCTGAGACATGTAGGGGCGGATGTTCAGGAACTCAGGGTATCCCACGTCCTGTGCAGAGAGGATGTCTCAGGGGTCTTTCTTGCTAGAGCAAGAGCAGCTCCAACCATCATATGATCCCTCTCCACAGAGGGCACCCAGCTCTCCCCTGGCAGAGGCTGCAGTGAGGAAGGTGCTGGGAGGAAGCAAGCCCTGCAGCACAGCCCTGGGAACACTACTGAGCCGTAGCAGATCTTGTGCTGCAACGGGATCCAGTGAGCCACTGCCCAACTCTCACCTTTGTGATTTTGCCTCCGCTGAAGTTTGCAAAACGCTTTAGTGAGAGCGTGAGGACATTGGAGGCTCGGTGGATGGTGAAGCGTTTGCTGGCTGGCACCTTCTTCTTGCACCTGCACGGAAGAGCTCCAGCTATCCAAGCTGCTCCACACCCAGGTGATTGCCCTCAGCTGAGACACACCTCATGGAATCGATTGCACTGACGGCAGGCATCTGCTCATGGTCACATCTGCTGCTGCCCAAGCCCTTCCCCTGCCAGCCAGGCAGCTGGAGTGGGGTTGGCTCTATCATGGCCACATGTCCCACAGCTCAGCTGGGGCTGCCTCTGTACCTCACCTGTTTTCCACTACCCCACACCATGGGACCCTGCTCACCTGGCACACATGTAGGCATTCTCCCCACTCAGCACATCTGATTTCACAAACAGCTCCAGTGCCCGCACGATGTTCGCAGCTTGCTGCAAGGACAGGGCAGAGCTCAGGGCATGCGTGACCTGTCCATGCTACCCCACAGCACAATGTCCACTGACATACCCTGATCTCCAAGGACACATCCAGGTAGGGGTCGTAGGTGTCCGAGACGCTCTTACACACTGAGCACTTCACTGCAAAAGAAAGAGCAGTGAGTGCACCCTGCCACATCTGCACCTGCCCCTCAGCAGCCACAGCACTGCCCCTTCTCTGGGTCTGGGCTGTGGGATGCCAACACCAGCATTTGTGCTGGGAGCCTGCAGCTTGGCAGGGAGGAAGGCTGCTGGCATAGCAATTGTTGCTTAACAGCTGCAAGCACTGGTTCCTTCACTGAGTGATGAAGAGCCAAGGACCTGCAGCCAACAGCTTTCTGTGTTGCCACAACAGGAGCCAAGACCCACAGACATAGCAGGAGTGGGAAAGTGCAGCTTTGGGTGATTTACACATGCTTGGCTACCGTTCCAAAAGATTTTTAGCACAGGGCTCTTGGGGTAACAGCAGCCCACACTCCTGAGGTCACAGCCCAGCAGCAGCACTCACCACGGGACCGCAGGTAGCCACCAAAGATCTGATGAACCAGCGTGGTGGCCTGGGTCTGGCGATCCAGCCTGGAAGAGAAACACCACATGTCACACTGCTTCTCTGCATCACGATGCAAGAGCCACCCCTGAGGGCCACCCCTGTGTCCCCCACACCACAGCCCTGCTCAGCAGACCATGGGGAGGACAGGGAAGATGCAGCGATTCTGCTGCTCTGTGGCTGCTGATGTCTGAGCTCGGTGGGGAACCAGGCTGTGTGCACCCAATGCTCTCCAAGCACGGCTGCTCCCAGCTGCAGCTCAGAGCCTTGCTCTGAAGGCGGAGGCAATGCTGGTGTCTCAGCCCCATAGCAGCACTGTGGTCACACACCAGGGCACAGCCCAGGGCTGTATCATGGAGCAGAGATGGCCTCAGTGCCCCAGTACTCAGAGCTGTGTGTACCTGGTGCAGCCACTCAGGCAGGCCTTCTGCATAGCATCGATGGTGTAACGCAGGAACTCGTGAGCGTCCTCCTGGCTGCCAAAGCGGAAATGCCGGGCAATCTCTGCAGGGAAAAGAGGGATCAAATCCTGTGTACAGAGCCTCTATCTCCCCCCCCAGAGCCAAGCTGTGGGGCAGCCCCATGTGGTCCTGTGGTAGCTCAGCCTCCATGAATCAGCTCTGAGCCACTCGCTGCCAGGACCTGTCCCAGCCTCATGAGTCACAGCGGGGGAGCACAGCGTGGAAGGACCCATCCTTACTCTTGAGGTCTCGGATGAAGGACACCGGCTTGATGGCGTTGCCGCTGTTGGCAAAAGCCTGGATCATGTGGTTCTGCATAACGCACATCATGCAGAAGCCTCCCTGGTGACCTGCAGAAGGAGAGAAGAAAGGACACTGGGGACAAATGCAGTAGAGATGGAGATGGTGTGTGGGAAGGGGAATCCCTTCTTCCACGCAGCACAGCCCTCCCCATGAGCTCCACGCTATAGCACAGTGCAACCCAAGGGACAAGGACAGGCATGTGACACGCCAGCTGGCAGTGCCTAGGTCACAGATAACACTGCAGATGAGAACACCCATCTGTAAGGGTGGCACACGGGGCAGCGACACCTCCCAGACAAGCCAGCAGGTCTGTATATAGGGCAGGGCTGTCTGAGCCCTATGAATGGGGCACCGCTCTCCTGGCCACAGGCTGTGAGCCGTGCCACCTCAGGCAGCCGGGTTCTGCCCCACACACGGCAGCCATTCACTGGGGGCCAACCCAGCCCAGAGCAGCCCACCCACACCCACCCAGCCCTCCAGCACTGTCCCCCACCCCACTCACAGGCGCGGCTGTGCTCCTTGGACAGCAGGTAGCAGGCGAGCGGCGGCGTGTACGTGAGGCACTGCAGCGTGGCGTTGAGGAAGCAGGTATTGCCCAGGTTGTGCAGCCCGGCGCCCACCCGCTGCACGCGCTCCCACTTCAAGGAGAGCCGCTCGGCGGGGAACAGCACCTTCTGCGGCGCGGGGACGCCATCCCCGGGACCGTGATCGCCGCCTGAAGGATGGGGGATGATGAGCGGCGGGCGGAGGGTTTCCCCGGGACCCCCATCCCCCACAGCCCGACACGCACCGTGTTTCCTGCTGGGCCCCTCCGAGGGCGCCGGGCGGGGCGCGGCGGGCCCGGCGCTGGCGTTCAACGGTCGGTACTTGCCCCGCAGCAGCTCCAGCTGCCCGGACAGCCCGCGGCTGGCAGGTTCGAACTCGATCCTCTGCAGCAGGACCTTCTTGGCCGAGGCGGCCAGAAGCCGGCCCAGCTCCCCGTCCTCGCTCGGCTCCCTGCGGCCCGGCTTCAGCGCCTCCCGCAGCTTCTCCACGATCGGCATCGCGGGGCCGGGCTGGGGGCGGAGGGTGAGCGGGGAGCGCCGCGAGGAGCGGCCCGATCCCGCCCCCCAGGCCCGGTTCCCCCCAGCCCAGTCCCCGTCCGCCGCCCACCCCGCTCGCTGCCACCCGCGACCTTGAGCCCCTCCGCCGCCCGCCACGTGCTGCCCCGCCCGGTACCGGCGCTCCGCAGCGACCCCACGCCGAGGAGAGGTGCGGCACGGAGCTCAAGGGCTCCGAACTCCCCCGCCCCCCTCAGCCGCCCGCCGCACTTCCGGCCCCGATTCCGGTCCCGTCCCCCGGCCCGGCCCGGCCCGGCGCTGCCGCACGCACCATCCGGGTCCCCGCCGCGCGCACGTGTCACCGCCTTCAATGGGCGGCACCCGCGCGCCGCTGTCGCCACGAACCACTTCCGCACCACCCCCTTTTGGGGGGCGGGGCAAACACTGACCACGCCCCCAGACACATGGCCCCGCCTCCCGGTGGGCGTGGCTGCAGAGAGGAGGCGGAGCCGCGGGGTCCGTCAGTGCCTTTATTGTCCGCAGCTCCCCGCAAACACATCGCGATGGAACGACCCCCCCCCAGCCCCCCAGCCCCCCAGCCCGAGCTTTAAATTACGGCAGCACGTTAGATACATCTTACTTTAATACTTATCAAGCAGAGATCTGAAAATAACTATACGTAAACTTTTTTTCTTTTTTTTTTTTTCCTTTTTTTTTTTTTCCTCCTTCTTTTTATACACCACATCGAGCTGCTGGCCCGGAGCGGGGCCACGGCCATAAATTAAAGCAGCTCCGGGGGGTCCTGGGGGGCCCGGGGGGGCCGGGGGCCGGGGCCTGCCCGGGCGCTGCCCCACAGCTCCTCCATGATCCCCCCCGCCCCCACTGCAGAGCCCCTTTACAAAAATAAGTGCAATTCTAACACCTAACAGGGAAATAAAAACCAAAAAAAAAAAACCAAAAAAAAAACCACCAAAAAAACAAACAAACAAAAAAAAATCACAGCACGGGAATGATAGAGCTGATGGCAGAACAGTGGGGGTATTAACTCAGAGACAGGCTACCAGCAGAGACAGGAGTAAATGTCACATATGATATAACCATACAGAAGCGAACGGGAGTCCTATATGGGACTGATTAGAGGGTGGGTGGGATTTTTTTTTTTTCTTTCTTTTTTTCCGTTTTGTTTTTTCTTTCTTTTGCTTTCACTTTTTTCCTTTAACACGTCAAAGTTGCCCAGACTGGTCCAGCACCACATCGTCACCCTATGGGGACGCACAGCATGAAAACGCCCCGAGCCGGGGCCAGCCGTGTGTGTGGGGAAATGGCTCAGAGAGAGGGGGTGTGGAGTCGGTGTCCTGCAGCCATCCCCCCTAGGGCCAAGGGTTGACCCCCATCCCACCCCTAAGGGCTACAGTGGGTGTGAGCCCCACGGCTCCTTGGGTGGGAGCAGCCGGTGCCAAGCCGCACCCACAGCAAGGGATGGGATGGGGACGGCACGGCCCTGGTGCTGGGCAGCTCCAGTTGGCAGTGGGGCCCCTGTAAATCAGGGACAGCTGCTGCTGCTCACCAGCATTCAGCCTGCAGGGAATGGGGCTGCCCTGCCTGGTGCAGGGTGCACGTGGTGCAGGGTGCGAGCGGTGCACTGCCCCCCCCCCGCCCCATGCACACGTGGCAGCTCCGTGCCCTGCGGCCCCTGGGGGCTGTGTGGGTTTTCATGCTGTCTCCAGGCCCCGATGTCGGCGTGGACCAGTCTAACATCTCGCTGGGCTTTTCTACTGGCTACTGGAATGCACTCGCTTGGCTTAGGGGTCCTCGATGTCGAGAAACTCCTGCTTCGGGGGGGCCATGCCGCGGTACCAGGCGCATGAGCCGTCGCTCCTCTTGATGCAGGCGTAGTGCTTGGCCTGCCGCCCGCCCACGATCTTCTCCATCGCCCAATCTGTCCAGAGGCACTCATCCGAGGAGGAGACGAAGCACGGGATGGAGAGGCAGCGTGAGATCTGCGCAGGACAGAGCTGGTCAGCGCCCATCCCTGCAGCCCCCCCCCTCACCCACAAGGATGCCCCAGGTGCAGGTCCTGGGTCGGGGCACTCACCTTGCACTCGCAGCCCATCTGGTACCTCTGGTTGAGGCTCTTCTTCTGGGTGGGGCTCAGTGAGTCCCAGGTGGCAACCAGGTCACACAGCGTGATATGCATCTTGCCATTGCCCTCGGATTTGCCTGGGGAGAGGCCGCACAGAGCTGCTCACACACACACCAGGGGGCTGCTGGGGTCCAACTCCCCCTTGGATGCCCACTCCTACCTGCAATCAGGTACTCCTTCTTGCCTCCTGTGTCCAGAGGCTGCCCACACACTGCTGTAGACGGCGCCGTGTAGATGAATTCGATGTCCTGATCAGGGCCCTTAAACATCTGAGGACAGAGTGTAGGTGTGAGCAGCACTTCCCACCCCCCTGCCCACCCCACGGTGCCTGCCCTGTACCTTGATCTGCTTCACTTCGTACTGGATTCGCTTGATGGGGTTCCCATAAATGTCGTTCCCTGAATCCACTTCCTTTGCAGAGACGGCCTTTGCTCGGATCACTGCAGGGGAAGGGCATGGAGATGGGCATGAGCACAGCCCCCCCAGCCCCAGCTCTGCCCCAGCTGGTAGCCCAGCCCTCAGGAAAGTGTCTCTCACACAGAGGGACAGCATGGCCACCCCCCACCAACGGCACCCTAGGAGCACTATTTGTCCACCACTATTAATTAATCCATGTCCCAGCCCAGTGCCCGCATGGCCCAGCACAATGGAGAGACCCAAGGGCAGCAGGAGCTCACTGCAGCTTCACCTCCAGGTGTAGAAGGAGGAAGGAGCCCCCAGCAACCAACACAGTGCCGGCCCACCCGGTGCCCACTGCCTTTGCACCATACAGTCACAGAGGTGCCTGGCCACGGCTCCCTGCCAGCCACTGGCTACAGGCACATGGACCCCCCAAATCATGCAGGCACAAAAACTGCATCCTCCCTGGGCTGCTTCCTGCTCTTGCAGCCTGCAAAAATATCCCAGGCAGCCGCAGTAGAACACTGAAGCCTGGGGCAGTGAGAAAACCTGGCAAGGTGAGGGGCTGGGTGAGCTCACTGCAGCAGCATGGTCACAGGCCCCACTGCTCTCTGCTCTGCAGCCACGTGGAGCTGCTCTCCTTGCACACTGTTCCCCTGGGGATGCAGCTCGGGGTCCTGGCCAGACCTGTGCAAAACGTGGCTCCCCCTGCACAGCAGCACCTGATCAGAAGAGCAGGGAATGGAAGCACTGCATCCCACCTGCAGCATGGGGACGTGAGCCTGGTTGGTGAGGTGGGCATAGGCAGAGCACCATGCAGGCACTGCCCACCCACCGCTGCAGCAACGCTGCCAGAGGTGCACAGCAGGGACACACAGCTCTGCCCCTGGCACAGACAAACCTGTACACATTGCTTTGCCCCCAGCACCACAGCAAGGGATGAAGCCGCAGTGCCCCAGAGCCAGGGTGAGCAGAGGGCAGGGAGCTGTGCCATGGGAAGGTCTCCATGTCAGCCCTCCAGCGCAGCGCAAGGACACAGAGCCACACGTGAGTGCCCAGCACGTGGCACTGACCTCACTGGTGAGAGGCTCACCCTGACCCACAGCTGCACAGGTCACAGCCATCCCTGTGCCCAGAGCTGGGAACGGCAGTCATGTCCCCACAAAGAGGTGCAGGGGTGCAATGGAGACATGTGCAGGGCCCCGTTGCCTGCTGTCACCTGGCACAGCACGGAGCTGATCCGGTTGCGCTCTATAAATACAGCGGGGCGAGCGGTGGGCACGCAGTGCAGCTGTTTGGGCTGAAGGTCAGCGGTGGCACTGCACCACGTGGGCACCCATCAGCACTGACTCAGTTTACTCTGGAAAGGAGAAGAGGATGGGGAAGGGACTGAGGCAGGCAGGTCAGGGCTGAGTGCCCGCAGCCGTGCCAAAGCTGCCGTGCCTGCCACCCACCCACAGTGGAGATGAGCCCCAACTGGAGCAGCTCAGCCCCCGTTCCCTGTGCCACCATGGGTGGGGATTGACCCACAGAGCCCCACAGCTCTGTTCTGTGCCACGATGAAGGCGCACACAGCCGGAGAGCCGAGCGCTGCCCGCGGTGCAGTGCAGGCGTGGGGGACGGCTGCTGGTTCAGTGGGCTCCAGCCGTTTCCATTCACGTGCTGATGAATCACTTGACAAAAATGCAGCCCAATTCTAGGCGGATTTGTTCTGAACAGTGCGGCTTTGTGGAGGGGACGGCTGCGCTGTGCTTTCCCCGCCAAGACCCCAGCAGCGCAGCCAAGCTCCTCAGCAGGCCAGAAACCAGAGCAGGGAAAGGGAGGGACGCAGGGGGATGCCCAGGTGGGGACACGCGGATGGTGGTGCCCCTGAGGTGACGGCAGCACATGCTGTGGGTGCTCTGGGAACAGCCCCCGGGCCTCCCCAGGTCTCTGCAGAGCTCAAAGAACCAACCCAGAGGCTCCCGCATATCCCCAGGCACAGCGTGACACTGGCGCGTCCCTCACCATCCCATCACCATCTGCCAAAGCCCTTCCTCAGCACGGGCAGGAACTGCGGTGTCTGCCTTTAACTCGCCACTCTGCACAAAAGCTGCTGCATAAGCACAGCTGAGCTGTGCCCTCAAAGCGCCCCGGCCCCTGCCTGCTGGCAGCCCCCCACCCGCTGCCCTGGGGCACACGGGGCTGGGAGCCAAGTGACCACGATAACGCTGCACTGACCTCACGGCGCTGACTCAGCACAGCCTGGCAGCACAGCTCAGCAGGCCCTGGCATGGAGAGGGGCTGCTCAGCTGCCTGCAGCCCCATAGCGCAGCTCTGCACGGGCTCCCTTCTACGCCCCAGCCCCACATAACAGCAGGACGCAGCAGGGCAAATCACAGGATGTTGAGCACCGGCGCTGCTTGCACGCACACAGCACCTGCCTGGCACAGAGCGAGGGCACCCAGTGCCTGCACCCCACGCCCCAACCCGCGCTGCAGCAGCCTCCCCCAGCCCAGCAGTGGGCTCCATCTCTGCAGCGATCAGCCCTCGCTGCCCACAGACCCCCCAGGAACGTGCCGGCACGCGCGCAGTGGGTGTTCGCTGGGAGCCGGTGGGCAGTGGCAGCTTTCCACGCTGACCAGGCTGGGCTGGACATGGCCCAAGGCCCAGAGCAGGGCCTGCAAGGCACAGCACATCCCGTGGCACTGTGGTCCCCATGCAACATGCAGTGAGGAATGGTGCTGTGCTAGGACACATACAACCCTGCACGGCTCTGCCCTGTATGCGACCACTTGAGACAAAGAGGGATTGCGGGCATAGGGTGGCATCCATCAGCACAAAACATCCACTGAGACAATGCAGGGAGATGCAGCAGCCCCAGGTGTCCTCAGCACCTCAGTCCCCAAGGACTCCCCTCCCTGCCCGACACACTGCAAGCAGAGCCCCTTCCCAGGACGTCCCACCCTGAGCCCCAGCGCGCGGCCCCCGCCTGTGGCCGCCTGGGAAGCATCAGAGCCCGCAGAGCACGGGAAGCGTTCCCGGGCTGAATGGCCGAGGAACAAAGCTCCCTTCTCGGGGCTGCTGGCAGCTACTGGAGCACAGGGGCTGGGTGCCAGTGCCAGCAATGCCCGCTGCCACCCAGCCCCATTGTGGGCACAGCCCCAGGGTCACCCCAGCACGGCACAGCACAACAGAGGCAGAACACAGCAAGATGTCCCCAGGACGGGCTCCACCACCCCAGCCCCACCAGGTCCCAGCGCCGGGCACCTGCCCGAGCCCCCAGGGCACAGCAAGGCACTTCCACTCGACCACGAGGTCAGGGAGCTTTGGGCACGCAAAGGCTGTGGGGATGTGGGAGCAGCTTGAGCATGGAGGTGCAGTTGTGGCTGTGCTCCCCTCGCAGTCACAGCTCCTGAGGGTGCACGTGGGGATCAGCCCCAGCCCCAGCAGCCCCGCAGGGCTGTGCCTGCAGGAGGAAGCGCCCGCGCCAGGCCCCGCTCATCCCCAGCCTGCGCGGCTGCTCCGAGCGCAGCACTCCCCATCGCGGCGTGCGTCATCCTGGCCTCTGACGGAGCGGGATGGGGCCCAATCAGCGGCGGCCCCGAGCAGTCAGCCCACAGCCCTGCTGCATCGGCTGCACGGTGGGCAGGCACCGGCACTGAGAGCAGCAGGGCGGCCCCGGGGCCGGCAGCCCCCCACCCGCTCAGGGCACAGCAGCGTGCGCCAGGTGCCACCCAAAGAGGGAGGTCTCCCCTCTGCCCCAAAGCCACCTCCTTGCCCCAGACCCTGCACAGCCGCCACCAGCCCCCGCTGCTCAGCCCATCCCAAGGCAGCGTGGCTCGGAGCTGCTAGGATTGGCACAGTGCTGCCAGGGCCTGGATCCAAGGGTCACCCATCCCCGGTACCAAACGGCCACCCTACAGCTGTCCCATCACCCTTGGCACTGCCAAATGCTGCTGCTGGGGACTCCACTGCTGCACGGGGCCAAGGACACAGCCCAAGTATCACCTCCCTCACTCTCTGCATCTCCATGCTTCAGACAGGAAGCAAAGCAGGAGAGGGTCTGCTGCTGCAGCCCCAGCCCAGCCACATCCCTGCCAGGGGGCTGAGCAGCATGGGCAGAGCAAACCCCAGCAGCCACATAGGGACACTGCCACCCCACACACACATAAACCCAGAGAGCCCTTAAGTCCTGTAGAAAACTGCTGTCCATCTCCCAGGCCAGGAAGCACGAGCAGAGAGGCTGGGTCACCAGCCCCAAGGCCACCAGCCGCGGTGATGTGACCCTCAGCCCCACAGCCTAAGACAGAGCCACATCTCGCCCTACTGCGGCACTGCCTGTGAGCATGGCCCTGGGCTCCAGCCCCACTCTGGATCACAGAATGATGCCTCACCAGTGGCTGCCAGGTGTGAGCAAAGGCAGATGGGCGCCGGGGGGAGCACAGGCAGATGCAGGTGCACAGAAGGACCCGTGTGGCAGCAGCAGCCTGGCCCCAGGGCAGCCAGCAGCAGGAGAGGAGCAGCCCTGGCACAGAGAGCATCAGCAGCTCCCAGGCCCAGGCTGGCTCTGTGCTTGGGCGGAGCTGGCTGTGAGCCTCCCAGCACAGAGGGAAGACAAGAAGGGTGCCAAAGGGCAGGGATCAGAGGCAGCAGGACAGGCTCCTGTTGCATGGGAGGCTGCCAGGATCAAACCCTGCTGCCAGCCAGCACCCAGACCATCCCCAACTGGGGTCAGAGCAGACAAATCCCATCCACATCATCTGCGAGGGAGACATGGGCTGGAGCCGGGGGTGACGGCACAAGGGACAGCACAGCCAGGACCGGGCTGCCTGGGAGCTGACACCTGTTGGGCAGCCACAACCAGCCCCCGCTTCGCCCTTCCTGGGACTGCTGAGACAGCCAGGAATGCCGAGACAGCAGTGACTCAGCAGCTGAGTCATGGGTGAGCCAGCACCCCAGGATGGCAGTGTGAGTCACAAGTGGCCCGGAAGGATGACCCCGACGTGAGTGTGATGGAGGCTCAGCCTCGCTGCGGGCGATCTGCTGCTCCGGGGTCACTGGCTCGGCAGCAGCTCTGGAAATTCAGCACTCCATTTTGTGTGGGCACCTCTCCATCCCCAGTACACCCCGTGATGTTCTGAGCTGTATGGGCCTGGCAGCAACGGTGCACTGTGGGATTTACCCTCACATCACAAGCGGGGTCTGCAAAGGGCGGGGGGGGCCGGGGTCTGCCAGCACATCCTGGATCCGGAGCAGAGGATGGGGCAGGGCACGGGCTGCTTAAGTGCTTGGGAATGTTACCTCTCCAGCTGGGCCTGGGAACGGCCCCGCCAAGGAGGGCGGCAGGAACTGGGGCCGGTCTGTTTGTTTAATATGCTAAAATTTAATAAGGGCATTATTCATCGAAAGAGGAATCCAGATCCCGGCGCTGCCAAGCCCTCCCTTTCAGCAGCATCCAAGCCGAACAAAGTGGGACGGGGGAAAGGAAATGCCTGGAAATAAGGAACAGACGGGAGGTGACCGAGCCCGGCGCTGCTCTGGGCCGGCTGCTGGCTGAGCGCTCCAGGCCGCTGCTCACGGCAAAGCGCCGCTTTGTGAGCGGAACCGGAGCGCTCCGCTCCCCCGGGGCTGTCAGCTCCCCGCGCTGCCACGTACCGTCCCGCTCCCACCCGACGTGCAGCGGCCGGGCCCATCGCCGTGGGACGCAGGGGAGGAACCGCGCTCCGCGCCCGGCCCCGGGGCACGGCGATGGGCCGGGAGAGGCGGGCACACACCGGGCGGGCACACGGCTCCCGGCCGCCGACACACCGACACACCCCCGGGACCCGCACACGTGCAGGTGCCGCGGTGCTCGGCCGGGCCCGGTGCGGCAGCCCCGTCCGTCCGTCCGTCCGTCCATCCGACCCGCCGCCCCGCGCCAACTTTCCGCCCGCCGCCCCCACCGCGAAGTTTGCGCGGCGCTGCCCCGCGTCGGGGGGCTGTGCGGGGCCGGGCGGGGCCCCGCGGGGACAAAGCGCTCACCTACGTCGGCGTTGCAGAAGGCCTGCTGCGGGTGGATGGGCGAGCAGCTGCAGGCGTCGGCCGGGCGGGCCCTGCCGAGCAGCAGCACCGCCAGCCAGGCCAGCAGGCTGGGCAGCGCGGCCCCGGGCATCGTGCGGCGGCTGCGGCTCAGCGACGCGCCCCAAAAAGCCTCATCCACCGCCGGCCCGGCCGAGCCGCCCAGCCCCCGATCCGCCGCCGGAAAGTTTGGGTCCGCCGCCGCGGCCCCCCGAGCGGCTTTGCGGGCGCTGCTGCAGCCGCCGCTCTCCGCTGCCTTCTATGGAGGTGTTTTCTTCCCCTGGCTGCCGCTAAGCCTCGCTTTTTAATGTGCTCCGGGGATTCGCTGCTCCTCCTCTGCATGGCACGGGGCCAGCCCGGCTGTGCTCCCGCCCCTCGCAGGATCCGGCTCCGCGCCGAGCTCAGCCCCCCGGCCCGGCCCGGCCCCGCCCGCGCATCCCGGCACGGCCGCGGCCCCTCCGCCGTTCGTCCCGGCCGGGGCCTCGGAGCGGACGGCGCGGGGCAGCGCCGGGACCGGGCGGATTTCGCTCCGGTCGTTGGGCGGCGGCACGGGACCCGGGCCCGACTCGCAGCGCTGGCACCCGGCCCGCGCCGAGCGGAGCAGCAAATTGCAGGGAGGGCCGCATTATGTCTGTGCCCAAGCATTTCCTCTCCTTCCTGCTCCTCCAGCTCATCTCCTCCCGCCGCCCGTGCCCCCCCTCCCTCGCCCCCCGCCCCGCTTCCCCCGCTCCCCCTCGGCCGCTCACGGGGCTCTTCATCTCTGCGATGTGCCGCTGCCCTCGGGTCTCTCCCTCGTGCCCGCAGCACGCCCCCAAAATCTGCCCATCCAGTCCTGAGATGCTGCCGGTATCTCTGTACCTGTCGCACAGCGGCAGCTCTGCATTGCCACCATCCCGGCGAGGGCAGCCCCAGCTCTCTCTCTGTGCACATCTGGGCACAGCTGAGCCGGGCACTGCAGGTGTGCTGGCAGGGACAGCAGTGCTGCAGCGATGCCAGCTGCTCCTGAGCCACAGAGCTGCCCCGTTCACATCTGGTGGAGGTGTCAGAGCTTTTGCCCTTTAGGATGAGAAGAAACAACTGAAACGCGGGCAGTTGAGCCCGGTCCAAGCCCTGTGTGAGCCTGCAGGGAGTGTGGGAGGTGAGCACACACACCTGTGTCAGGGTGGCAGCATGAAAGATGGCAATGAGCCCTGGGCAAATACTGTGGCAGTGGACACTCTCTCCAAGTGCTCAGTGGGGCTGGGGGGGGTGGGGGGGAGGGGGCACAGGGATGCTGCAGCCCGGCCCTGGTTGTGTCATGTGGCCCCAGCAGCCCTCCAACACCTGGGGTTTGGCAGCCTGGAGAACGAGGTGGGATCTTGGAATGAGGGCTGGGGTGGAGAGGACACAGCACAAGGGCCCGCTGCCTGTGGGATGAGGAGGGGATAGGTGCTGTAGAGCCACTGTCTCCAGACTGGGCTGAGCACAGTGCAGGTGAGGAGAGAGGAGCATGACAGCAGCTGACGTGGGCAAGGAGCAGCAGCCATCCGAGGTCTGCAGTCCGAGGCCAAGCACCAGGGTCAGGGCTGTGCTGCAGGGCAGACAATGTGTGTGCTCAGGGCACAGTGCCCTGCAGTGAGTCATTGTTGTTGGGGCTAAGCGGAAACACATGTCCAGCTGCGTGCGCTCCTTCCACAGAACTCCAGAGATGCTGGACACTAAAACAGGGGCAGAGAGCCGGGCTGGAGCAGAGGGCACACAGTATCTCCCAAGGGACTCTCCCTGTGAGGCCTTCCCATGAACACAATGACCAAGCAGACAGTTACTGACACATTTGCTGCACCATTTATGCAAAAGGGGAAGGAAAACCAGCTAACACAGTGAGAAACATCCTGATGAAATCCCCCACAGCTGTGATGTCTCAGCTCGCCCTGCCCTGGGTGTCACCCTGCTGGCCCCAGTGAACACCCTGACCCCGAGAGGGCCAGAAACAGGATAGGACCTGGCCAGTGGCCCCCCTCAAACACACTCCTCTCTTGAGGATACTTGTCTCACACACATACCCTGTGTGCTCCTGTAAGGTGCTGGGGACACAGAACAGAGCCTCTCCTTCCAGGACACGCTGTGAGTGTGGAGCGGTCCCAGGGCCCAGGTCAGAGCCCATCCCCAGGAAGGTCAGGAGAGGCTCAACAGCTGCAGCACTGTAGCTGCAGGGATGTGAGGACAGTGCCCTGGGCACCAGGCTGGCATAGGGGCAGAGGAGCTGAGCTCCCTCCTTGGTTGCAGATCCAGAGCGTGGCTGTCACCAGAGCCAAAGACTCCCTGCAGAGACTCTGGGCACCAACACCTGCAGTGCAGGGAAACCTCACTGCCTTGACTGCTTCGGCAGCTGAGGCTGGGCTGCTGGCAGGGAGCAACACCCTGTGGTGGCAGTCCTTTGCCACCAGGTGCCACTGCCGAAACACTCGCACCATGCAGGCTGCAGCAAAGCCAGTGCTTTACACAGGACGCCAACTACAGAGCTTGGAGTGCTTCATGCATCCCTGGATCGGGAGGCACACTGTCTGCTCCTTGTTCTGAGCACACCAGCAGAGCCCAGCCCATGCCCTCCCATCCTCCCTCACCCCTCTGGTTTCAAGTTCGTTAAATAAACTCAATGCCCTCATATTTCACGCTCCCAATCCTGGTTTCAGGCAGGAGGAAGCGCCCATCCAGCGTGAAGGCCATGATGTAACTGGCAATCTTGCCATTGTCCTCCTCCGATTTCAGTGCCACGATGATCTGATCATCTGTATCCGGGATGAATTTGAAGGAGGAGAAGCCGTGAGTGGGAACCACCTCACCCACACGTCCCACCGTGATGTCCCCAAAGTCCTGGCTGGAGCTGAGCAGCAGGTTGGTGCCACGCCGCTCATCTGCCTTCTCGTTGTAACGCTCATGGCTGGCGCGGCGCGGCAGGAAGAACCAGCGCTGCAGCGTGTCGCTCCAGGAGGCTGACTCGTGGATCAGGTAACCTGCAGCAGGGAGCAGGTCTGTCAGCGTAGGGCATGTAGGACCCTGCCACGCTGCAGGGACATCCCCCTACACCGACACCAACCATCCTTGCTTCAAAAGATGCTGCAGCAGAGGACAGACATAATGAAGGCCAGAGCTGTGAATGTTTCCACCTCTTTCTGCCCAATGCCAGCCCCTTTCCACTCCCCAGAGCAGGGCAAGGACACCCGTGGCCCAGGGGACACAGCTTCTGGACGTGACTCTGGCCATGCCATCCTCCAGAAACTGGCCCCACCAACTGTGAGGAGAACCCGGGCAGGGAAGGGGCATGCAGCAACAAGAGGGAGCTCCATACCTGGGGGTCGGATCCCAGCCGCAGCCCGCAGTGCGTTGTAGTTCATCACCCAGTTCTCGTGGCTCACATCGCCCTTGTAGCCAATAACCTTCACCCACTCGGGGTTCTCATTCACCACCTCACCCGTGGTGGTGGTCCACTCCTTGCCCAGGCCCCCCACGTACAGGTGTTCGTCCTTCACTGCCAGCCACTCTGCCTTGAAGCCTGCAGTGGAAAGAGCAGCATGAGCCGTGCCAAGGCTCGGCCACACATGGACGTCAGGGTACTCTATAGCTCCCCCCCAGCTCAGCACTGCACACAGCCCCCCCAAACCCCGCAGAATGACAAAAAGGTGCAAAGAGACAAAGTCCCCCTGCCCTGTGTGTGTAGGTCAGGCAGTGAGCAGGGCATTACGGGGCTCACCTTTCCCCACAGTGCCATCCCCATCCGAGAGGATCACCCAGGGCACCGCCTTGTTGCCCTCGATCTGGTAGACCACCCCAGTCCGGTCATCCACAGAGTACAGCTTCCCATTGAAGACAACCAGCTCTGAGAGCTCCATGCCCCGGCCCTTTTCTGCCAGGTGGGACTGCAGCACACTCTCCTCTTTATCCCACTCCACCGTCACACTGTCCCCACTGGCCGACAGCACCAGATAACCCTTCTTCAGGTAACTGAACCAGGTGTGCTCCTCAGAGCCCCGGGACTGAGTGTCCAGGTCCGCAATGACCCCGATGCGGTAGCGCACGCCCTCGGGGTTCCTTTGGGGTGGGGACAGTGGGTAGGTGTCATTGTAGCGATCCTCCACCTGCAGCCGGAGGTGCCGGCTGTGCGAGTTGGGCGCGATGGGCCGTGCCGGTGGGGAGCGGTGCAGGCAGAAGAGCAGCAGCACGAAGCCCACGCAGGCAGAGGACAGAACGATGGCCCTCCAGCGCAGGCGGAAGCGGGGGTCGGCACCTTTGGTCATGGACGCGAGGACGGGCAGGCTACCCACGCTGATCCGCAGCGGGCTCATAGACTCATGGCAGGGAGGCACGGGCATCAGCCTGCGGGCGAGGAGAGCCTGGCAGCGAGGAAAGAGCAGGTGAGAGCTGGAGCCCGGCGCTGTGCTTGAGGATGACAGCAAGGCACAGCGTCACGGTGAAGCAGTGGCCCTCAAAGGGCTGCTTTGTTGCAGGAGCCTTTCTGCCACGCTCAGCCCCTCATCTTCCCCATCGACCCCAGACCAGAGCGAGCCCCTGGCTGTGTGTTGAGCATCCTTACAGCAGCATCTTCACCCACGGAGGAGAAGGGTACCAGCTTATAGCTGCACGCGGTGATGACCAGCACAGTCCTCACCTCCGGAGCGCAGAGCCGTGCTGGTGAGCGTGCCCCGCTCCTGCGGGGACAGCAGGGACACGTGGCAGCCCCGCCCGAGCAGGATGCTGACACCTGACCAGGAAGTGCGGTGCCCGGTTCTGCGGGGTGCACAGCCGGGCCTACAGCCACAAACACTGCACACCCCAACACCGTGACCCTACGACGCGGCAGCCGCTGCCAGCCCGGTCCGCCCCGGTCCCAGCTACCCCCGGGCAAAGCCGCGCTGCCCCGCCGCGCCCATCACAGGGACGTACCCCAGTGCCCCCCCACGCCCTGCCCGGGCCCGGGGACACCGCAGCTCCGGGGACCCCCGGTCCAGGCCGTGCCCACGCCGCAGGGCCGGGCGGCGCTCCCGCGGTCCCTCAACGCCCCTTTCAGGCGGCCCCGGGGCGGACAGAGGCGGCATTGAGCGTGGGGGCGGCCCGTGGCACCGCACGGGGCGCTGCGGGCCCGGCGGCTCCGCGTCCCACCCCGGCGGCCGCCGCCCGCGCCCCGACACGCCGCAGCCTCAGAGCCCCCCGCCGCGCGTGGCCCCGGGCGGCGGCTCCCCGTCGCCGATCCCGGCGCCGCCGCTCCGAGCAGCAGCGTTCGGTACCCCACCGCCACGCACCGGTGCCGGGCAGCCGTCACACCGCACGCCGCAGCCGCCTCGCCTCGCCTCGCCCCCGGCCCCGCCGCCCCTCGGCCCCTCGCTCACCGCGCCGCCGCCCGAGCGCAGCCGCCGCTTCCCCCGCCGCCAGCAGCCACCGCCTACAGCTCCCGGCAGCCCCCGCGCTCCGCTACGGCAGCCGACGGCGGCCAAAACAGCGCGGGGCGCGCAGAGCGGCGGCGAGAACTACAGCTCCCAGCAGCCCCCGCGCTCCGCGGCCGCTCTCATTGCGCGGCGTCGCGGGGGTGAGGCGCGCCGTGCGGCCCGGCCGGGAGCGGAGCGCGCTGCCCGCCGGCGATGGGAGCCGCGGGGCGGGCTGTGCTGCGACCCAGCGCGAGTGGGGCGAGAGGGGCTGAGTGGGACACGCGGCCCAGCCCCACTGAGGCCGTGGCAGCGGGAACGGTGCCCGGAGCGCGGCGTGGGCACAGCCCGGGGCTGCCCGGCATCGGCCCCGTGTCCCCGGGCGGCCGCCTCGCTCCCACCGCCCGCGGTCCCTTCTGGGCCGGCCGCCCCACGGACCCCAGGCCGAGCTGTGCCGTGCGGGGACAAAGCCCGCTGTCCAACACAGACGTGGTGACAAATCGCCCGGCACCGTGCTCGGGGCGCATCCCTGCTCAGGGCTCCACGCGGTGCTGTGCGTAGGGCAGGGCCGTGGCTCCATGCTGTGGGACAGCCGCGGCCCCCAGGCGCTGCCCTCCACGCCGCCTCTCGCGTCTGGAGCTGCTTTTTGGCACAGACGCCCACGTTCCCTGGTGCTGGCAGGCGCGGGGTGCACACATGGTTAACGCCGTCCGCCTGCGCTGGGCCCACATCTGGCAGTGGGAGGGCTGCGCCGTGCTCGTCCCGCTGCTCCGCTCTCCTCCTTTGCTTTCCAGAAGTGCATTTCCGCCCGGCCATAGGAGGAGAGGAGGCTGTCACAGGGGTAGGCTCTGCCCCACACCGAGGGGTCTGGCAGCGCGGCACCAAGCAATGCCCCAGAGCAGCAAAGGCGGCACGGGGAGAGAACGGCCCTGCCCCAGAGGTAGGTGTGGGGCAGGGCTGGGGGTCACCTGCAGACAAGGGATGAGCGCTGTTGTGTGCACGTCTGTGCGTGCTGTAGGGCTCTGCGCCATCGATGCTGGGCCTGGGGGCCCGGCCACCCACCCTCGCTCTGGATAGTCAGGCTTGCACCCTGTCCCACCTGCAGGAGGGCGGTGGGGACTGTGGGGCTGAAGCCTTGCGTGTTATTGGAGGGGCACAGCTCAACCTGCAGCAGCACCGGGGGGCAGGCACTGGGAGGGAATTAGCGCTGAAGCTCCAGCTCTGAGCCCTGCAACCAAAACACTCCATGAGCGCATCAAACCCAGCGCCGGGCCAACCCGGTGCAGCTCTGCAGGGACTGGTGGCTGCAGGTGGGAGCACAGCTTCTCATGGTGCTGCTGGGCGCTGTGGGAGCTGGAGGGTTGCGACCTCTCTGTCAGCCTTTGGCTGCTCCGTGCCGCTCCCACCCTGCTGCCTGCTGGGTCTGGGCTGCTCCTATTCTGCAGACAGCTCCAGAGATGTCCCAGCTGCTGTGGCCAAAGGCCGGGGGGCTTATCTCCAGCTGCAGCTCAAAAAGGATCGTGTCCACGGCTGCTGAGCAGGAGGGTGAGGTGGGCATGCTGGTCCTGCTGCCTCTAGACCCCCCTGTGCGCTGAGCCCCCTCGCTCCTCCCCCGGCATTTGCTCTTCTTTCATCCTCGCCTTTAATGCTGCCTGGAATGTTTTCAGGATGTTTTGACTTGCAGTCCCAAGGCTTTAGCAGCCACTGAATTTCAATCTCCAAACCGCTCCTGGAGAGCATCCAACTCTGACAGGAAAAAACAGAGTCCCTTCAGCAAGACTATGTATGCCCGTGCAGATACGCGTGCTGCCTGCCCGGCTTGCCTGCAGGGTGCAGAGGCAGACGTGCTCAGGGCCTGGGAGCTCTGCATGCTGCCCACGGGCACACCACGCTGCTGGCAGCACTGTGTCTGCATGGCATGCTCGCCTCCATTTCCAGCCCTGCAACAGCCTGGAAACGAGCTGCCTTTCTCAGTAGGAACATCCTGGCTAAGGATTTCTTCTTCCTGCTGAGCAGTCTCTTGTGAAGCTATGCTTTCCCTGGGGCTGAGCCCACTCTGGGTCCCAGGGAGCCGTCTGGCTCAATAGGAGCCCTACATACTGTGGGCCCAGAGCAGGGGAAAAGCCATGGTTTCCCAGCAGCACAGCAGGTTGTGAGCTGCGCTCACCGGCATATGGCTGGCACAGCTGGAGCCAAGCAGGGAGAAGAGAGCCATGGCTCAGCTCCCAGGATGGTATCTGCTCACAAGCCCTGGGCTGGCCTGCTTGTGCTGCTTCTCCCTGGCACACAGAGTTGAGCGTGGGCAGGTAGCAGGCCAGGGCGATTAGGCAGCGGTGCCAGGCCGCCCATGGTGCCACCAGCTCTGCTTCCAGCAGTGGGCAGCAAGCTGAGGACAGCCCTGCTCCAAGACTTCCTTGGGACAGGGTGGGTGTGGGGGAAGTATGTGAAGAGATGGGCCCTCCGCAGAGGGCTAGCGCAGAGGGAAAGCCCTTTGGAGCTTTTCCCCATTCCTCCGCCCTTTCCCTGTTCCTTGAACATGACTCATGAGCCAGGAATCCTGGCCTCGAACGCCCTCTGCTCCTGCTTCTGGAGCACGCCTGTCCTGGTCCACACAGCCCACAGACAGCCCACTCCAAGGCAGTTCCACCCTGACCATCGCTAACTGAGGACCCAGGCACTGAAAGCAGCATTCACCAAACTGTTGGATTCTGCCTCAAAGTCCAGCAGGGCCCGCATTGCTCTTCCCATCAGGATCCCACTGCCCAGCTCACACCCAGGACGTGGACTGTGGCACAAGAGGCCCTTTGCAGACCTGGGCATACAGAATTGTGCCCTGGCAGGAGCCCACCTCACCAGTGCTTCCATGGGTGTCCGGAAGCAAGGAGGTGCCACATGCTCTCCTGGCGCCTTTGGGGCCATAGGGCGCAGTGCAGGGTGCTTGCACCATGCCTCAGAACTGATATGGCAGTGATAAGGTGAGGAAGGGCTGGGCTGAATTGCCACCTGCTATCGCTAATGTTAGCTTTGGCCCCATCAGGATGTGGGCTCCCAGCTGAGCTGCCAGTGGCCAGGGCCACCAGCAGCACTTGAGGCTCAGGAGAAGCAGTTCAGGTTTCCTTGCAAACCCCACAAAGAACCAAGGCATAAGGACTGGGAGCTGGCAGCTCCTGTGGCATGGCAACTGCTGTCACAGGATGCTTGCACTCAGTGGGGGATGCAGACCCCCATGGGCAAGTCTGGGATCCCCCAGGAATAGGTACTTTTTGGAGCATCATTGAGGTATGGGGGCTTAGGTAGATAAAAGCAGCCATTTAGTTACAGATAGTCTCTGCAGCTGCAAGAGATGCACTTGCCCTTGCTGTGGGCTCTGCTGGAGGAGGGGTGCTGCAAGAAGAGCCATTTTCAGGGCTGGAAGTATGGCTGTGCTGGTACATGGTGCACCAGGCCCTGTGCTGGGCACAATGCAGGGCACAGACAAGTTGACAGGGAAGTGCAGGACAAACAACTACTGGGGACAGAACACAGCAGTGGGGGTGGACCCACGAGCCCTGTCCCTTGGCCAGGAGATGGGGAGTTCAGAACCCCACCTGGACCCCACAGCTGCTGGTCCTGGCAGGGAGCCCCATAGCCGGGCTGTGCCCTGCTGCTCTCCTGCTCCCCTGCTGTCCCTTCCCACCAGTCCAACCCTGCTGTAGCGCCCTGATCCCCACCTGCCCCCTGCCCACTCTGGACACTGCTGGGCTTTGCCATCCCCCTCAGTCACTCTGGTGTCTCACAGGGTGCTGCTGCAGCATGGAGGGGCTTTGGACGCTCAGAGTCCTGCTGCTCTCCTGCCTGCTGCTGCCCAACCCTGTGAGCAGCCAGACCAGCCCCAACCCTGACCAGCATCCAGCAGACCCCGAGGAGGTCCCGTCCAAGCACCAGGCAGTCAGGTGAGAGGGCCCTGGGGACAGAGGTACTGCCACTGGGGATGGGGCAGCCCCTGGTGCCAGGAGGGGCCCGGCCCCCACGCGCAGCTCCTGTTGCGCTTTGCTTTCTGCCCTCCCCAGGGCCACGCAGGAGCAGAAGGACAGCGGCGCCCAGGAGGTGCTGCCCCCACGGCCCCACTGCGTCCGCTGCTGTGAGCCGCCCGAGCACCGCTTCTCCTACCCCCAGTACCAGCCCCAGATCAACATGACCATCTTGAAAGGTGAGGGTGCAGGGCACTGCCCACAGCCATACCTGCAGCCTGGCACCCGTCCTACTCCCAGTGCTGGGTGGGAGATGGAACTGGTGCCAAACCATCCCCTCTGCTCTGCCAGGTGAAAAGGGGGAACGCGGTGAGCGGGGCATGCAGGGGAAGTTCGGCAAGACAGGGGTGGCCGGCAGCAGGGGCCACACGGGGCCCAAGGGACAGAAGGGCAGCGCGGGTGCCCCGGGGGAGCGCTGCAAGAGCCACTACGCCGCCTTCTCGGTGGGCCGCAAGAAACCCCTGCACAGCAACGACTACTACCAAACCCTCATCTTCGACACGGAGTTTGTCAACCTCTACGACCACTTCAACATGTTCACGGGGAAGTTCTACTGCTACGTCCCCGGGATTTACTACTTCAGCCTGAACGTGCACACCTGGAACCAGAAGGAGACCTACCTGCACATCATGCGCAATGGGGCCGAGGTGGTGATCCTCTACGCGCAGGTGAGCGACCGCAGCATCATGCAGAGCCAGAGCGTCATGCTGGAGCTGCGCGAGCAGGATGAGGTCTGGGTGAGGCTCTACAAGGGCGAGCGTGAGAACGCTGTCTTCAGTGATGAATACGACACTTACATCACTTTCAGTGGGCACCTCATCAAGTACAGCGGGGACCCCTGAGTGCCTACACCCTGATCCTGCTTCCTGGGGTGGGAGCTTGCAGAGCTCCTGCTGCTCCCCTTCCTGGGCACACCACTCTCCTTCCAGCTCTCCTGCTACATACCACTACCCTAGCTGTGTGATAACCCCCCCCCGGAGGGCACTTGGAGGAGATGGAGACATTTGTAACCTCTGCTGTATCCCTGACCCAAGGGCTGGCTGCTCAATGGAGCAGGCAGGGACCTCGTCCCCACCTGTGCCCAGCTCAGGGCTGTGTGTGCTGGGTGTCTATGGCATTGGCTATGAGCTGGCACCTGCTGGAGCGATGTGAGCACCTCCGCTGCCCAACCCCCACCAACGCACTTGGTGAGCAGGGGAGAGCAGTAATAAAGCCACTGAACACCACTTCTGCAGAGCGGTGTCCCCTGGGCTGCTGCTTCCCCAGGGCAGAGCCACCAGCAGATGGGTGCAGCAGCCCTCCCATGCCGGTTCCCTCACTGTGCCCCGCGCCACAGCCACATCTTGATGCCAGCACCCATCGGGAGGAGCTGGCTCCCAGCTGCCCGACATGCAGGGCTTTCAGCCTCAGCCCCGTTTTTGGGGCTCGATTTGGGATCTGTTGGGCAGGCTTCTTGTTTTTGTAGACGCACTGGTAGAGCAGGGCCTGGGGCAGCACGCTGCCTCCTGCTCCGTACACTTGTGATCGCATTAAACGCCTCACGGGTTCGGTTCCTACTCACACTTCCATCTCATCTCGTCGCTTTGTGCTCAGGGGCACCGCGAGAGCCGGGCACGGCCGGAGCACAGCCGGGCGGAGAGCAGCGCTCAGGGGCTGAGCTCTCTCGGGGCACGGCGGGGGCGCAGGCGGGGCCAGCAGAACCCGAGCAGCTCCCAGCCCGGCTCGGCGCTGCCCCCGCCCTCAGGACGGGGCGGGCCGGGTCCGGGCGGAGCTCGTTGGGCCGCGCCCCCCGCAGGCAGGCCGGACCCGGCGCACGTTGCCGGCAGTGCGGGCGGAGCGGCGGCAGCGCGATGGCGGAGGCGGCGGCGCAGGACGGGGCTGCGCGGCGCGGGAAGAGAACGACGGAGGAAGAGGAGGAGGAGGAGGAGCGGGGCGGGCGGCGGCGGCGGCGGAGGTTGGGCCGGGGATGGGAGCCGGGACCGGGGCGCGGAGCGCTCGGAGCGAGGCCCGGTGCGGCGGGCGCTGGCCGCGGTGCTGCCCGGGCGGACACGGAGCGGGGCGCGGGGTGCCGGGCGGCAGCGGGCCTCACTCCTCTCCCCGGGCAGCTTTCAGCCGGCGGCGGAGCCTCCGGGAACCACCGTGCTGCACGCAGCCGTCAGCACCCGCCCGCAGCCCCTGCCAGGTGAGAGGCTGGGAACCTGAGCCCCCCCACGCACCCCGACCCCATTGACCCCGGTTCCGGCTCATTGCCCCTCCAGCTCGGTACTTCGACACCGGTACCACGGAGCCCATCAGCTTCTTCCTGTCCGGCCTTGAGGAACTGCTGGCCTGGCAGCCCAACAGCGATGATGACTTCAACATCTGTGCGGTGCCGCTGGCCCAGCGCCAACCCCCACTGCACAGCCGGAGACCCCGCACGCTGCTGTGCCACGACATGCGTGGTGGATACCTGGAGGACAGGTGTGTGATACCTGGAGGACAGCTGTGTGGTACCTGGGGAACGGGTGTATGCACCTCCCGGCACGCACCCAGCCCGCTGCTGCCCTTTCTCTAGCCTTCAGTTCAGTGTCTGGTCTGTTTCCTGCTGTTGGCCTCTCCAGGTGGGGCTAAAGGGGTTTATCTCTGGCTCTGGAGCTCTGTGGATGGGGCCAGCCCTGCTGGAGTGACACAGTGCATCCGCTCTGCCCAACTCATGGGCTGACTCAGGTCCTGCCTGGCCCCATGGCGTCTCTCCAACATTGCCCAATGCTTCCCTCTGCTCTGCCACAGGTTCATCCAGGGCTCAGCCACACGCAACCCGTACGTCTTCTACCACTGGCGCTACATTGACATCTTCGTCTACTTCAGCCACCACACTGTCACCATCCCACCTGTGTGCTGGACCAACGCAGCGCACAGGAACGGCGTCCCGGTGCTGGGTGAGGGCAGAACCGGGGCGGTGTGGTGCTGGGAGCCTTCTGGGACACACAGCAACGCTGCTCCCACTCCTCCCCAGGCACTTTCATCACGGAGTGGACGGACGGCGAGAAGCTGTGCGAGGCATTCCTGGCGGGTGGGGAGGAGGCGTACCGTGCCGTGAGCCACCAGCTGGCCCGCATCGCCCAGCACTACCGCTTTGATGGCTGGCTGATCAACATAGAGAATACATTGAGCGTGAGCAGCCCACACCCTGCCCGCATCCTGCCCCACGGGGCTCAACCCCAGGCCCCAAGCGTGGGTCCTCGTGGATGGGGCCATCCTGTGTCCAGCTGCTCTCTGCTCTCTCTTGGCAGGCGGCGGCGGTGGGGAACTTGTCTCCCTTCCTGCGGCATCTGACTGCTCAGGTGCACGGCGCGGTGCCGGGGGGGCTGGTGATTTGGTACGACAGCATCCTGGAGAGTGGCACGCTGAAATGGCAGAATGAGCTGAATGAGCAGAATAGGTGAGCGGTGGGGCATGTGCCTGCCTGCGCAAAAGCAGCCGTGGTGAGGCACAAGTCCACCCCACACCTTGGTGCTTGAGGGCTATGGAGCTCAAGGCATGGCTGGCACTGCCCCTTGGGGTGCTCACTCCTGCACTGACCCTCATCCCCAGGGTGTTCTTTGATGCCTGTGATGGGCTGTTTGTCAACTACAACTGGAAGGAGGAGCACCTGGAGCGCACACGTGAGCTGGCTGGGCAGCGCCACGCTGATGTCTACATTGGTGTCGATGTCTTTGCTCGTGGGGACGTGGTTGGTGGTGGCTTTGACACCAACAAGGTGTGTGTGGTTGGAGCAGGATTGCGGGTCTGCCCCTGGTGCGTGGCTCTCAGCTCTCTCCAATGGATCATCCACACTGTGCTGGGGTAACTCAGGGTGCATTGGTGAGAGCTGAGGAAGCCTGGGATCTGGTGTGCACAGGGCTGGGGCTGGGAGATCCTAGTGTTGCAGGCTCTGGGAAGGACGATGCTCTAGTACATCCCTGCACCATGGTCCTGGCACCCTGTGGGACCAGCAGGACCTCGTGGAGAGTGGATGTGGCAGGGGACAGGGTGACCATCCGGCCCTCCCTGAGCTCTGTGCTGCTTTCCACTTGTCTCTGCAGTCACTGAGCCTGATCCGCAAGCACGGCCTGTCTGCAGCCATCTTTGCTCCTGGCTGGGTCTACGAACACCTGGGAGAGGAGAATTTCCTGCAGAACGAGAACAAGTGAGTGCAGGATGCCTCCATGCTTTGGTTGATGTGGCTGCACCAAAGGTCTCTGCTCTGATGCCCACCCTTTCCCCCAGGTTCTGGGGCTTGCTGGAAGGCTACCTGCCCACACACAGCATCTGCACGCTGCCCCTCGCCACCTCCTTCAGTGTGGGAATGGGCACTGGCATGTTCCTCTCTGGGAAGGTGGGTGCAGGGAGCAGCCTGGCTGCAGCCCCCAGGGCTGGGTGGGGACATTGGATCCTGCTCCCAGCTCCCTGCTCCCCAGCGTTTCCTGTCCTGTAGGAGGAAGAAGCCGGGCCATGGTACAACCTGAGCGCCCAGGAGATCCAACCCCTCTATCCGGAGCGCCGGGGCCAACTGAGCACCAGCTGCTGCCTGCAGGATGCCTGGTGTGGGGGCAGCTCCCTGCGGGTGCAGGGCACCATCCCTCCTGGCGAGGAGCGTGTGGCCATCCGGTGAGTTGGGTGCCAACTTCCCACCTCCATGGCTGGCACTGTGCTGGCAGGGCATGGCTGCAGGAGGCCCTGGCAGAGCTGTGCCAGCCCTGCGCTGAGTGCCACGGAGCGCTGTGGTGAGTGCTGCCCAATAGGCCTAACCCAATGTACCTTCTCTTTCTCTCTTCTCTCTCTCTGTCTCTCTCTGGGTGGATTTGGGGTCATCAGCCTTTTCTCTTTCCAGATGCATGCACCTCCCAAGCTCTTCCTGAACCTGCTCTACAAGATGGAGGGGCCACATGGGGATGACTTCACGGTTGCCCTGGAGCTCACCACGTGGCACTCGAGCAGATGCCATGATAGCACTGTCACTGTGCTGCCGAGTGAGGACGGTGAGGACCCTATGCCCCCTGTGCTGCCCACACTGAACACTCACTGCAGGGCATGGCACTGACACAGCCCATTTTGCCTTCCCACAGAGCCCCACGGCCGCCACCACCCCCGTCTACTCCCGGCCCCACCACCTGCCCTCTCCAGGCTACTTGCTGCTTGCAGTCACGGTGCCCAGGGCTGGACCAGCCGGTGAGTGCCCTGCCAGCACCCTGCACCCCGGGCTTGCGGGGATCCCTGGCCCTGCTCAGCTCTGTCCCTTTGCCCCCAGGTGCTATGAGCAGGAGCTGCGGGGCTGCAGCCTGCGCGACCTCTCCCTGCTGGTGTCCAGACAGCAGGCCAGCCCACAGGAGACAAGTTTCAGCTGCCTCCTGGGGGAGCTCCGGGTGGGTGCTCTGCACATCCTCACTGCACGGTGGGCTGCAAACCCGGCCACAGCCATGCCTGGTGCTGATGGTGCCACATTCTCCTCCGCAGGTGCTGGATGCGGGCAGCATGGCAGCCTCCCCACCACATGTGCAGAACCTGACGGCTTCGCAGCTCTGGTGGCAGGATGGCCCCAGCGTTGAGCAGCTCTCCCTCAGCCTCACACTGCGCTGGACGTTTCCTCCCAGGCGGGCTGCCTGCTTCCGCGTGCTCAGCCAGGGCACACGGTGCCACCGGGCGCAGCCGCCGCAGCCGCAGCTCGTGGGGCTGGCACATGGCTGTCAGTACCGTGCGGTGGGGCTGGCGGTGCCACGGCCTGCACCCGGGCAGTCGTGCCAGCTGGAGCTGCTGGTGGAGCCGGTGCTGCCCAGCGAGCTGCCCGTGGGCCTGGAGCAATGGGGCCGGCTGCTGCTGGTGTACTCTGAGCCGGCCGGTGGCAGCAGCTGAGCCGGGCATTAAAGATGAACGTGGCACAGCTCCGGCTCCATGCGTCCCCTGCACCGGGTGGGGTGGGAGATATGGGGACACCGCCGCTCAGGGCTGAGTTTTAGGGTTCCGCTTGCAGCCCCGAAGAGCTGCACCCTTCATGAATCTGCCTCGTTGCTGTCCCCCTCTCTTAGGGCTGGCAGCTGGCGCTTCCACCCACAGCAGCTCCCCTGCATATCTTGTGCGGAGAAGGAGAGAAAATTTATAGCAGCAATTATTTTATCACAGTCTGGTGAGCAAGCAATTAGCAGGCAGGGACGTAGCCGAGCATGCCGCGCAGCAGGGTCGTGCAGCCCCGGCTCCCTCAGAGCACCGGCCCCGGTCCCATAGACAATACTGGCTCCCGTTCAGGAAAATTAATATGTCAGCATTGAAGCTGCTGCTCCTCCGTGGGCAAATTGCTCTGAAATAAATTATAGGGTGGTTTGGAAAAGGAAGGGCTCGGCACAGCTGGGACCCTGCTGCAGCGTACGGACCCCCAGCCCCGCTGCGCCCGCGCCCCAGTCAAAACTGGAGTCGCCCTGGTTGAAGAAAGAAATCTTTATTAATAATTTCCATAATAATAATAATAATAATAATAATCCTTGTAGTAATAATAATAATAATAATAATAATAATACTGTTTATTAGAATGGTCACACCTTTGAAGCATACAGGACGGGCCGGCGCCAGCCTGCAGCCGGGGCCGGCGCGGGGCTTTGCTGTAAGGAAGAAGCCAGTACAGCGATGGGGGTTTGTACAGGGGCGGCCGGGCGGGACTATGTACACGGGGAATAGAAAAGGGGGAACTCGTTGCTGGAGCGTCGGGGCGTCTGCAGACTATAAAGTGAGGTTTGACGAGTGGCGGAGCCACGCGGGGCGGGGGCGGCCGAGCCGAGGTCACCCCGACGTGGGACGGGGCCGCACCGGGGGGGCCGCGCGCCCACGGGGGTCCCTGCGGCGGGCGGGGAGGTGGCCGTGACGTCCCATCCGTCCCCATCCCAGCTCAGCGCGGGGCGCCCCGCGGCAGGTGCGAGCCTTGGGTGCCATAGGGACGGGCGGGAGGGGAACGCAAGCGAGTTGCAAGCTCCTCTTAACAAAAATTCCCTTTAAAACGCAGAGGCGCGTCCCCTGCAGCGCCCAGCACACCCGCGCGGGGCCGAGCCTCGCACCCCGAGGTGCTGCCGCTCAGCCCGGAGCCGCGACGCGCTGCGGGCCGGGAGCTGAGCTGAGCCCAGCCGGGCGGGACCGCGCTCCGGCACCGCGCCGGGCGCGAAGGAAGACGTGGAGCCCAGGCCGGGCCGTGGGGCTGCGGGTTGGCGGCTCTGGGCGCGTCCCAGCGCTCCGTGCGCTCCGCAGTCTCCTCCGGGACTCGCTCGGTACGTGTGTGTGGACAGACGGGACGTTCACTTGGTTGTTGCCTCTTTGCTTTGTTGGTTGGTTGCTTTGCTTTTCATCTTTTTTTTTTTTCTTTTTTTTTTTTGTGTTTTTTTTTCTTTTTTTTTTTTAAACCGTGTGTGTGTGTGTGTGTGTGTTTGTGTGTGTGTTTTGTTTTGCCCTTCCTGGTCCCAGAAGGAAAACGGCTGCGTGTTCACTACAACAGAAAACAGAAAGGCAGAGCTTTCGTGGGAGCCGCCGGCCCCAACACAGCCCCCCACCCCCACCCCTGCCTCACCTATGGGGCCAAGCCCTCGCCCCGAGCAGGGCAGCACCCACAGTCCCATAGTTCCACTCCCAGCCGCCCCCCAGCAGCGCTACGCCCGGGCTGGGTGGGATGGAGGCTGCGGCGGAGTGGCTCGAGGTGAACCTATCGCGGGGCAGAGCCCGCAGGCAGGGCTCGGTTCCTCCGGGAGGCTCTGCCTCTGCTTAGTCTGCCTGGTTTGGTTTCTAGTGAGCGGTCAGTGTTAGTGCTGTGAGGGGCTGGGTCTGTCTTGCTAGTAGGGAGTGAAGCGGCTGTACCCTCCTCGGTATAGACTAGCCTGCAACATCAAAGATGAAAAAAAAAAAAGCCAATCAGTATTCAAGAGAGAGGCAAAGCCCATTTCTTCCCTTTCTTGTTTTCTATTTTTTTTTTTAATTTATTTTTATTTTTTTTATTCTGTCCTTGGGGTGCACAGGGTGGGCACCCCCGGGGCACCCAGTGCTGCCATGGGGACAATATGGGCTGAGGGGGGGCAGGGGGGTCCCGGTGGCCAGGGCTCAACCGGGGGATGTGGGAGGGTGAAAAATAAATACAAATTTAAAAAGGAAGAAAAAAGCCATTTGGCTTGAGATCCCACCCACAGGTGGGATTTTTCATCTTTGATGCTGGTTGCGAGGCTAGCTACAGATTGCTCCCTGCACGCTGCCTGGGTCCTGCTGGGGACGATGCCACGCAGGGGCTGTGCTGCTCTGCACCCCTCCCGCAGCCCCCGACCCCCCCGGGCCGGCTGCAGCTCACGTGGGGCGCGTCGGGATGCAAAGAAAGGCCACGAGAGCTGCTCTTACCATGGTGCCGATGCTGTACGTGGCGGCGGGGCCGATGGTGTGGTGGTAGGGGTCTGCGGCTGCGTACACTCGGCCGTAACTAGGAGCAAACAGCAGCTGGGTGTTACAGGTCTGGGGATGGTTCCTCTGCTGCTCCCCCTGCCCGGCTGCTGCCCCCCACCGATCGCACTACGCAGCACAGGGAGCTCTGATCTGAGAGTACCGTGCTGCGCCCGGCCCCGTCCTCAAGCTGCAGGAGCTGTGCTGTGCCATATGGTGCCATATGGGGCACCCCAACCTCCCCCCGAATTACGCTGCTGCTTACCTGTCGCTGTATGCTGCTGCTGCGGCCGCAGGCTGCGCGTATCTGTAGGCGGCATAGCCCCCCTGCAGCAGGGGGACAGAGAGAGGTGGCTGTGAGAGGGAGGCCTTGCCGGGGGGGGGCAGAATCAGGGTGGCCACCCCCCCCCCCCAGTGCTGCCCCAGGGGCTGCAGAGCAGCAGTGGTACCCTGCGGACAGCTGAACCGCCGGGCGCATACCAGCCTCATTACCATTCCCCAGGGGCTTTCACAAACATTAACCTTAAAAAATTAAATTTCCAGAGGAGAGAATGTCACCTCCCTGATCGCTTTAATGAGGTGTCACGTTAGATAAATCCTTCAGCCGCCCGCCTGAAATATCGCCAATGGCTTTTTAAATATGGAGGTTAAATGCTGGTGTAAGACAGCGCACCGACACGCACCGAGGACATCAATCCCATGGGGCTGGGGGCATAAACTCACACTGTGCCACCCCCACCCGCACAGCACCTCGGCCACTCGTCCCCCCACCCCCAGGTCCCCAGCGCCGCACTGGGCACTGTGGTGTGCAGGAGGAGCAGTGCCCGATGGGCAGCACCCCCATCCCTGCACAGCATCCCTGCAGGCAGCACTTACGTAGATTTCTGCTCCATAGAACCCGTCCTGGTAGACAACCCTGTAAACGGGGCACAGGAGTCAGAGCTGTGGGCACCAGGTGCTCGATGGAGCTGCTCCAGGCATTGCACTTGGACACAACCCAGCTATGCCCACAGTCATGCCGAGGAGACATGGGGAGGTTGGGGTTGCAGGGTCTGGCACACTCAGCCCCAACCAGGCGTGAGGGCAGCAAAATCCCCAGGCAGTGCTCAGCCCAAGGTGGGTGCATGAAGCAGGGCAAGCAGCAGAGCCGCAGGGAAACCTGGAGACAGGCAGCCGGGGACACGGAGCCCTGCAGCCACACAGAGGCTGGCCGTGGCTGTCCTGGGTTCTGCTTGCAACCTGCACCTCGGCTTAAAGCTCTGATAAATGCACTATGCTCTGTGCAGACAGCTGGTGCTGCCAGGTAGGATGGATGGAGGTGACACCAGTGACCCAGGGAGTTGGGTACGGAGGGATGAGAAGTGATGTCAAAGCAGCTTGAGGTGTGGGGGTGCGGGATGTGGGCATGGCCTGGGGCTCCAGGCATGGTGGGCAGGGCCATGGGGATAGCAGAGGACAGCCTGGGCTGAATCATTGCAGGAGCATCTCAGCGGTGGAGGCCACGCAGGCGCCAGGGAGCTGCAGCCCGCTCCCCAACACCTCCCTGCAGGAGGTGCAGGAGCCAGCAGTGCAGACACTGACAGCAGCAGAATTGAGGCAATTCAGCACCAAATGGAAAACCAAACAGAAGGCGCCTTCTTGGGCACCCCTGAGGGCCGAGTCAGCAGCAGGGCCGGCCAAGAGGCAGCTGCTGCAGTGTGCACAGAGTGGGACGGGAAGGGGCCGAGCCCTCCTAGCCGTGCTGGGCTGCAGCACAACGTGGGACCCCCAGCCCTCGGGGTCCAAGCGGCACCGACCCCCTGCCAGCTCTGGTACTCACGCGCCATAGGTGGGGATGGGCGGCGGTGGGGGTGCAGCCCGGAACGTGTTGTAGACGGCGCGTCCTCGTCCCCGTAGGTGTGCCCCTCGGTAGGCCACAGCTGTCCCCGTGGCAGGGTATGGGAACCCCGTTACTGCAGGAGGGAGGGGACAAACATGGGATTCCTGCAGCGGTGCCCACCTGCAGTCACCGCAGTGCATCCCGTGCTGGAGCATCAATCTGTGCCCACAGCACTGCCCCAGGGATGAGGCTGCTGGGACACGGCCCTGCAAGTACACTGGGGTAAATGGGGTGTGGGGGGAGTGTGCATGCTGGGGAGAAGGGGGGGAGAGGAAGAGGGGCGTGCAGGGGGCTGCTTGGAGAAGCAGCGGGGTGGAACACAGCACAGCCCCAGTGTGGAGCTGAGGTTTTACCTGCATAGAACTCGGGGCCGTAGACAGCTCCCACCACTGGGTTCAGCTTCCAGCCTGCAAGCAGGGAAGGCTGGTGAGCTGGGGGAGACCCGCGGCGCTGTGCACCCATCCTGGCACCCCACTGGGCTCCCCCCCATGGCTCCCATCCCTGGATGGCACAGAGGCGTGCTGCCAGGTTCATCAGGGAGCAGCCACTGCTGCATCTGGCCAAGAACACAGAGCACACGTGCTGCAGCCTAGCCTTGCAGCAATGGAAATGGTGCCCAGGGCTGCTGCTCAGCACCTCAGCTGTGCCCGTGCCCACTCGGTCTCTCTTTGCACTGGTCCCTACCGTTAGTGTAGGGGTTTGCAGTCTTCTTGTTCGTCATCACCCGGGCTGTGGCGTTGTTCACCTGCAGAGAGATGGGATGGGAGCTCAGTGCTGGCTGGCACAGGGCTGGCGAGGCAGAACTCCAGGCCTGCTCTGTGTGCATTACTGCTGAGAGAAACACCAGAGGGCAGGACAGGGCGAGCAAGGAGCCATGAGACGAGGCTGACCTGCAGCTGTGACACCTCTGTGCCACGCCGATGGGGCTGTGACACTGTGCTGAAGGTGCAGGCTCAGCCGCCTCCTATCCCCACCTCACAGGATGTGCCAGGAGCCCTGGCTGCTCCCACCAGCACCTGCCCAGCTCGGCAGGGCTCTGTCCATGGGTAGCACTGTGCCCTGCCAGGCCCCACTCTGTGCTGCAGGGATGCTCATGCCCAGCTCACTCCACGCGCTGCCCTGCACACACTGCTCCTGGAGCTCTGCACAGTGCCACACAGCACACAGACAGTAACACTGCTGGGGCTGGAGGGCACGGCAGCTGCTTGCACAGCGGGTGCAGAGCTCCACAGAGCCTTCTCCTCCTCCTGCGCGCTCCTCCATCACCAGCAGGACACTGCCAGAGCCCAGCGCACAGCCCCCAGCTCTCTCTACCCCTTGGGATGTTTTCCTTTGAGCCTCTCCCTGTTGCTGTAAGTGACGAGTTCCCTGCAGCACACACGCATGCTCCCCGTGCTGCATTCATGGACGCATGCACACACCGGGCAAGCACCCCCGGGACATGCACATGGCAGGGCAGGCAGGGCACTAGCACACTTATCTGAGCACCTCAATCTTCCGGCCCTCTACGATCGTGCCATTCAGCTTCTCTCGTGCCCGGTCGGCATCTGTGCTAGTTTCAAAAGTTACAAACCCAAAACCCTGTGAGCAGAGGAGAAAAGGAGAAAGAAAGAGACAGAGAGAGAGAGAGAGAGACAGAGAGAGAGAGGGTGCGGGGACAGAGAGAGAGAGAGGGGTGAATCAGGAGAGCTGGCAGAGGAGATAGCGGCCGCTGTATGGACCAGTACACAGGCCAGGTCCTGGTGGAGATCCCAGCATCACCCACGAGCTGGGAAAAGAGTCTGGGAGAGGGCACAGAAAGCAGGGAAGATACAGCAGAGACACCCGCACACAGAGGGACGCGAGCCGCCCCGCAGGGCATGGATTGCCCCCACCCCCCTCCAGCAGCCACACGTCCCCACAGCCAGCACAGGGCAGTGGGAGGTGCCCCCGGGATGGGGCAGGAGTGGGGCGGCTGGCACACGGCCCCCAGAGGTGTGCACCCACCCGGGCTGAGCTGTGCCCGCTGCCAGGGCTCGCTGTAATGGTGGCACCCACCTTGGAGCCCCGTTCATTGAAAATGATCTCCACATCGAGGATCTTCCCAAATTGCTGCAAGTGGAGAGAGCAGAGAGTGAGCGCCTGCAGAGCTCCTGGGCTATCAGCACAGAGCACATCCTGGTGTCCCTCAGTGCAATCGTCCCACCTGCCACACACTCCCTTCCAGGACCTAGAGAGGTCACTTCAAAGCTAATGAGCCCCCAGTGCTCCAAATCCTAATGAGGGATGGGAGGGGTGAAGGGAGGGGGACACTGGCTGAGAGCTCAGCTGCTAAGCGGGGCAGAAACCTCACTGACCAGCAGAAGGAGGGGACATGGTGGGGCCAGGGGAAGGATGGTAGCAAGGCTCTGTGGTGACACGAGGACAAGGAGCCTGAACTGAGCCGTGGGACACAGGGGGTTGCATGGGACTGCACTCACCCCAAACATTTGCCGCAGGTCAGGGTCCCGGAATCGGAAGGGGATGTTGGAGACGTGTAACCTCTTGGGCTGCTGCTTGTCTGTGTTGTCTGAGGAATGTAGCTGCTGGCTGTCTGTCTGTGCCGCCTCGTCTGTCTGCTGCAGGAGCACCGCCGCCTCATCAGCTGAGCCCAACCCAACAGCACCACAAAACCCGACAAGGATCCAGGTGTGGGGACTGTGTTCCTCTCCTCTGGCCCCAGGGACACCCCTGACCTTGCACTCCCCCCTCTCTGGGCACTGCAATATCCTCCCAGGTCTCTGCCAGCAGCAGGTACAGTGCAGGAGCAGCAGCATCTGGGACCCAGGGAAGGGCAGCTGGATGTGGGTGGGGATGGGAGTGACTTGCAGAGAGCATCAGGTGGCACACGGGCACATTTGGGAGGGGTGAAGGGGGGCTGAAGGAGGCAGACCCTGCACACAGGGCTGCGGTGGCCAGGCTGGGAAGTGCTCAGCTCAGCACTTTTCCCCCCCAGAGCTGCATTACAACCACATAATTGAAGCTATCTGATTGGAAAGCAGCCAAGCAGGTAGATTACAAGTGATTAGAAATGACGGGGAGGGGGGGGTGGCTATGGGGCAGTGAGCTGATCGCTGCAGGCTCCTGCTCCCCTGGGCACGGTGGGGGCATCTGGCATCCGGCATCCCAAGGGACCGCGGCTGAGCTGCCAGCATCCCCCATACCCGTCCCTTACCGGTACTGTCTGCGTCCCTGCTATGGACTGTGTGCTGGCGTCGGAGCCCGGCTGCTCGGCGTGGCTCTGTGCTGGTGTGTAGAGGGTCATGGCGTGCTCCGGTACTGTGCTTTGCCCCGAATAGTCCTGCGTGGGGTGGGGGTGCGGCGGCGCGTACTCTGCGGGGATGCCGTTCTGGGGGGGCGGGGGGTACTGGGCCGGGGGGTAGGGCTGTGCCATCGCGTCAGGCGGAGCCGTGGCGTCCTGGTTACCCTGCGAGACAGCGGCGCCGAACCGTCACCTCCGGGACAACGAGCCCGAAGTGCCAGGGCTGCGGGTCCCCGTGCCTGCAGCCACCTGCCCCGTCCCAGCCTTCGGTCCCCGCCCCGCAGCCTGCACTATCCCTGTGCCGCGCCACTCCTGCCTCGTGGTCACAGCTGAGCCCCCATTCGCTCCGAGCCCCACGTACCCCCTTTTGCTGGGGCTCAGGCAGCGGGAGAACGGGCTGGAGCACACGGCATGGCAGAGACCAAGGCCGTGCTGCAGTGGGGATGGGAAGGGGACCCCACGCATCACCTCGTGGTGATGGAAGCCAGGGCAGCCCTCTGGTTGGAGGGCAGCACGGGACAAAGAACAGCCAAACCACTGCAGAGAAAGCTGTGCTTATCGGGTAGTGGGGCAGCATCCTGCGTGCTTGGAGCCCAGTCGGGAGGGCACCACAGAGGAGGCAGCAGGGCCGGAGGGCAGAGATGTCAGCTGCCCCTTGGCAAACAGCAAGCAGGCATCAATTAACTGCTAAATATTTGATTAGCCCCTTTGCTGTAACGCAGCTGGCCTGGCTGCACCGGTCAGACGAGGTGAGCTGCCCCTGTGCTCAGGGCTGGGGCTGCCATGGGGTACAGGGGGGTCTCTCCTGCCCACAGCCCTCTGCAAACCCCCCCATAACTCCCCTCCCACACACATGTGCACTCCGTGCAGGTGGCCGAGCACAGCACTGGCAGCCCCTGCGGATGCTTTACAACCACCTCTCGCCCATGAAATACATCTGTGGCTCAGACCGTGCAGACAAGCTCCTTAATTGTATGTGCAGCCGATTTATGGTGCGGAGGGACGCTGGCGAGGGGAGGGAAGGAGGGGGCCGTGCTGCTAGCCACAATCCCCCACCTGCCGTGCGTCCCCACCTGCAGGGAGAGCAGAGCCTGCACTGGGGGCACGGTGGGGACCACATGCAGCCAACCAGCCCCGCACATATCTGCAAGTCATTCACAGCCTCGCATCGCCTTCCCGTGCTGACTCAGCTGCTCGGGGACGCGCCAGCCAGATGCGCTGCCAGCGCAGCCGGGACGGCGGTACTGCAGGACGGCGCGGGCAGCAGGGCCAAGGCACTGCCCCCATGGCACCCACAAGTCCCATTCTTTGTCTGCTCCCCGAACACCCCAGCACTGAACCTCCCCAGCAGCAGGCAGGCCCCCAACAGCTCTATGGCTGCGCTCCCCATGCCCAACCCTCCTGTCTGCATCCCCAGCACGGAGCTGGCAACAGGAGCATCCCGCAGCACTCCTGTGTCCCCCTGCACTGCACGCTCATCCTTGCTGCCACCACAACCTGGATCAGCCCTCAGCAGGGCAGGGATTGAGCTGTTGCCCATCAGTGATCAGTTCGCTTCCTTCTCCAAGGCTTTACCAGGGAGATTTTCACTTCAGATATGAAAATCAAGGAGGGGGCGCTTTGAATTGGTAAACCTAACCCAGCAATGGGTCCCAGCAGGACAGAGCCAGCCCCTGCCATGGTCTATGCCCCAGGAGTGGGGGACCCTATGGGACCAACGGCCACAAGTGGAGCCATGGGGCACAGGGTGGGCAGGGGATGCGGACAGGTGCCTACCCCACCTGCGTGAGTCTTAGACCCCGCTGGCTCCTCGCCAGCCCGTGTTGACAGCCACGTTCATATCTGTTATTAATTAGGGCTGTCGCAGTGCTTGTCTGCCCAAGTATTATTTCATTCAGGGACCATTAGGTTCCCCTGTTTTGCTGCTCACTGTCTCCGGGCTGCTGGTGCTGCAGAGGCACAGATCTACGGCTCCTGCATGCCTCCTGCATGCCACCCCCAGCAGGTTGGCAGTGGTGGGGCAGAGCCCTGGGTGGGGATGTGAGGGGTTTGGCTGAGCACTGCCTGCTGACTGCTGCTGCTCGACTCCGTGCCCCGCACTGCCCACCCTTCCCTGTGCCGCATGCAGCCCAGGAAACCCCAGCCCAGTGCAGAGCCCCGCGGCACAGCCACTGCCAGCACCCAGCTGGGTTTGTGCAGAGCTCTGGGGTGAAGGTGATGGGGAACCCCTGCAGCCAGGTGCCCGCAGCTCGGCGAGCTCAGAGGTGATGCTGTGCTCCAACGGGTGTCCATGAGCCGCAGTTCCCTGCTGGGAGCGCAGGGGATGCTCCCGCATGGCACTTTGTAGGGCGGCTTTCCGCATTTTCATTAAAAGATGTTCTGGTTATTAATGGCCCGTGGCCCTCATTTAGCAAATGAGACAGGAGATTAGCGCGGTGCCCGAGACCGAGCGCAGAGCGAAACAGGCAGCGCTGGGGCATGAGCAGAGCCGGCCACCTCCCTGCACTGCCCAGCAGGACAGGGCTCCCTGAGCACAGCCCTATCCCATCCCTGTCCCCGTCCCCTGTCCTGTTCCCATCTCCTGCCCCATATCCATCCCTGTCCCCATCCGTAGCCCCTGCCGCAGCAGGCCGGCTATCCCTGCGCCATAGCAGGCAGGGGGTGGATATCATCTTTAGCTGATTAAATGTCCCTCATTAACGAGTTTCTTTAATTAATGAAGTTTTTTTGTTTGCTCCACTTGCTTTCTCCCCACCGCACTCTGCCTCCTCAGCACAATCCAGGCCATTTCCTTTCAAGTCATTTAGCGCGTGGGGCCGGTTCCTGCCGACGCCGCACTTTGGTGATTGTGCCTGTCAGCTCGGGGCTGACGACGCCATTTTTAACATTTTTCTCCTTTTTAAGAAAAATAATGCACCGGGAATCCACCAACACAGAGGACGTGTCGGTGTACCTGGTTGAGCACAGTGCCAACGAGGGGTACCAGTCACCCATGGCACGTCCCCATGCTCTGCATGCAGGAGGGGTCCCGGCCAGCACGAGACTACCTGCAGCTCCACCTGCATCGGGGCAGCTGCAACAGAGCTGCAGTTGTGCAGAGGCAACGAGCGCTGCGCCCACCTGCGCAATGCTGGGGTTGGGGAGCAGCCTGGGAAAGGGTGAGGCTGCTTGTGGCCTCTGCAGAGTGTTCTGCTCCTGCGCGCGGGGATGCAGTGAGAGCATCTGCAACCGCTGCCCCAGCGCAGGGCAGAGCAAGCAGGGCTGCAGCAGAGGGAATGTCCCAGCCACGGTGCCATGAGGGTCCCTGCATGCCCATCTGCAGAGAGCCACGCATCCCCTCTTCGATCCAGCTGCTCTCTCATGCTAATGACTGTCAACATGAAACAGAGGCCGTGAAGGGGAAGAAAATTACTCCCTGAAAAGGAATTGACTGATCCCCGTCATTTCTCAAGGAATCACTGACCTGTGAATATTTCATTACCCAAAATGCTGCGCCATCCATACAAAGCAGTGCTCTTGGCCCTGGGGCAGCACAGCTGCAGATCCATGCTTGGGGGGGGGTCACAAGGCCCCACGTGTGGGGACTGATGGGGAGGACGTCCCATTGCTGGGGGCAATCCCTGCCCACCCTGTGCTGGTGCACAGCTCACGGTGCTCCAGGACGAGGAGTGGGGAAGGAGCAGTGAAAGGAAGCGAGGAGCTGGAGGTGTCAGCCACGTCCGTAATGTCTTCATTAAGGATGTGGCAGGGGAGGGATGAAGAGCCCGTTAATGGCATCTGCCAGGGATGCTCAACTGGGAGCTCGGCAGAGAGGATGCGGGGCTGCAGGCAGGGACCCCTCGTGACACAAAGCTCAGCCGGAGCAGCGTGGTGCAGGAGCAGGAGGGGACAGAGTGCAGCTCCAGTGAGTGGCCCTGGGGATGCCCTCCTGCAGAATGCTGTGGGCTGGGAGATGGGTGGCACCATTGGCTGGTGGCACCCAGAGCTGCTCTGGCTGTGTGTGTATCACTGTCACCTCCAGCATGGGACTGGCGGGGCTGGGAGGGACGGGGTCCAGCATGGGCTCCTGCCTCCATCAGCCGGAAACTTCGGAGCTGAGGCTGCATGAAATATTCATGAAGTAAATGGTGCAATTTCATCTGCATTCAGCCAACTTCATGTATATTTCAGAGTATTATGAAATGATAATGTTGTGTAACTGAGGCGAGACGGGGGTGCTTCGTGGGGGCTCCAGGACGCCGCCACCTCCCACCCCCCCGTGTGCCTGGGACATTTCCTGGACTCACACAGACCTGCGCAGGGAAGGACTGTGCTGTGTCTGTGCTGGAGATGGACCAGGATGTGGTGTGTCTGGGGCTGCAGCGAGTGGCAGGATGGTTGCTGTGGGATGTGGAGCCCTGCCCTGCCCGGCGGAGCAGCGCAGACACGGGCATTTGCATGCATTCTGCCAGGATTTCCAGGAGTGCTCATTCCGTATCAGCCACCAAAGGGCCTCGGCAGCTGGTCACAGAAGAGACACAAGCATGGCTGTGTCAAGCATGGAGATGGGATAGGAAAGGAGCCACATCCCCAGCAGCTCCCACCCGAGCTACCTGCTCCTGCTGAGCCCCTGCAGGCATTTCTGCCTTGGGGCATTCCTTAGCTCTGTTTTTCTGCCTGCTCTTGCAGTGTGGGCAGCAGCCTCCGAGCCTTGCAGCCCTGCTCTGCCTTACCCACAGTGCTCAGTGTCCAGCACAGGGAGCCCTGCATCCCAAAGCCGGACAGTGACAGTGCCCTCGTGGGCTCTGGATGCAGCCACATCCCCGGCAGAGCCCATCACTGCCATCCACCACCACAGGCTCTGGCACAGCTGCATACAGCACTTCCCCACATGCACACTCGTGGGTGCTCAGCAGCCACGTACCCGCGTGTGCACGGAGCTGGGCTCACACACGAACCTCTCTAATAGGCAGTCAGGAGCATAATTTTTCCTCTAATTACATATTCAGCACTTCTGAGAAAATGAGATTTTGGTAATTCAATTGGACTGAGAAGCAGGGCTATAATAAAATGAAATTTGTAACAATCGTGCAGTTAAATTAGTTAAATGGAGAGGAAGGAGCTGTGGAAAATTGACCCCTCGATCTCCTAAAGACTAATCAGACATTTGAACCGAGTTGTGCTAACAAAGCCCCTGGGGTGTTGCAGCACAGAGAGAGGGGAGGAGACTGGAGACGTGTGAGGGAGGAGCGGGCACAGGGTGCACCCCGGTCCTGGTGCTGGGGGTCACAGGGAGGAACCAGGTGGGCATCCTGCAAATCAAAGGGGGTCTGCAGCAGGTACAGAGCAGCCTCGGTATCGGTCTTGTTGTTCAGCTTTTTATTTTTTTGTCTCTTGTAAAAGAAAAGGAGAAAAAGACGAGTTTCTCATTTGCAAGTTAATTAGCCTAATTAGCTCTAATTAAGAGCTCCCCACACAATGCAGATCACAAATAAGCTGCCACCGTCGCCTGCCTCTCACTCTTCTCTCCCTATTTTTGATTTCAGACAGGAGCCTGCAGGAGGCTGCGGCCGGCGCTGTGCTGGATGTGGGGACACGAGGAGGGAAGGGTGGCAGAGCTCAGTGCAGCCCCTACTGCCAGACACCTGCACAGAGATGCCCGCAAGCAGCACCGGGCTCTGGGAAGAGATGGAGAGAAATCTGCTGGAGAACAGGTCTGCAAAGCCTGGAAGGTTCAGGACACACTGCTGCAGGCTCCTGCCCAGCTGTGGGCTGCGTGCAGGAGGCAGCGGGGACAATGGGGGGACACAGCGTGCCCAGCACAGCGCGGGATGGGCAGCCAAGTGCAGCTCCTCCTGCTGCTTCCCCACTGCCATCCTGCAACGCCCCAGCACTTCCAGCTGCCCTCAGCTCCCAGCTCTGCTGCAGCACGGCTGGAGGAGGCACGGCGGCAGGAGGGGAGCAAAGGGTGAGAAGTTGGGGGGCCGCGTGGCACGTCACAGCCCCTGCCCACCTTCCCCCGCACTGCTGAGGGAACAGATGTTGCGTGGCACTGAGAAACAGCAGCAATCATGTCAGTTTATGTGTCATTTTCTACTTGGGTAATGCGAGCAGTGAAGGATTGCTGCTCGGAGATGAGATGAAAATCATGACAAAGTGCTGCAAGCCCAGCACTTTGGCGAGGGGGAGCGAGCAGCCAGCCCTGCCTCGTGCCTGCCCGGTGGAGCCTGCAGTGAGCCCACCAGCACAACGCGGGCTGCTGGCACAGGGGTGGGCACCCAGCTTGGCACCGCAGCTACGCTCCGGCTCCAGCACCCACCGTGAGGGATTGGAGGGAGCGATTACAGGATGGGGCACAGCAGCTCCGCAGCTCTGATGGAAGGGATGGCCGAGATGCTGAGCCATCCCACAGCCCCAAGCAGTGGCACCCACGTGTCCCCAGCGCTGAGGCCAGGGCTGCCTGCACACCACTCTCCCAACACGTCTCTGTGGAGTCCCTCCTCCACGCGGGTCTCCTTCCAGCGCTCCTCTCACTCTGTGTAATCGCTTCCCAGTGCCAGGGATCACATCTCAGCAGCGCTGCTTACACAGGGGCTGGAGCGAATCCTGCTGATGCTGTGCAAAGCCAATTTCTAAGCTCGGCGCGATGCAGACAGGACGAGGGGGTGGTGGGGTGGGGGCTGCGCTCTGGGGGTGCAGGAGCTGATGGAGCCAGCTGTGTGCTGGGAAAGTGTGGGAGCAGCAAAGCCAGAACTCGGCACGGAGACACCGGTCAGGGGAGCGGGGCTTGCCAGGGGATTTGGGAACTGTTGGGTAGATGCTTGCCCCGTGCCAGACACCACAGCCCCCTGGCACAGCTGTCCTGCAGGGTGCAGCTGCCCAGCGTGTGGGAATGGAACCCCCAGTGCCCCCACTTGGCACCAGGGTGAGGCGTGGGCAGCATGGGGGCATCCATGGGGTGGGTGTGGGGAGCACAGGGAGGCTGAGCCTAATTACACCTCATCCCCGCAACGACCGCCTGTAACGCTTTAAAGAATGATAGATACTAAATCTAATTTAATCTACTCATTCACCCATCACTATAGCACTAAAATAAGAATATACCTATAAAAAGAGCATCGCCAGGCAGGGTAGGCCTAAATTACAGCTATTGTGGGAAAAGCAGCTTCACAAAAGCTAAAATTAATGCTGGTGCTTTCAATATATTAAAAGAAAAGGAAAAGGCAAACATATTTGTTGCAGGTCTAAAGCCATCTTTCCTGTGCAGGGATGGGGTCCGGGCTCCCACCCCATGAAATGTGCACACAGGGGATGGAACCAGCTTTTAAACAAACCCGCTGCTGCAACAGCTACAACACTGCTAGGAATAGACTTGCTCCCTAAAAATATAATCTGCTAAACTTGGCAGCGGCCCTTTTGGAGAGGAATTTTCCAAGCAGCCTTTTGCAGAGGCTGCTTCCCCAGCACCGCTCAGATCAGCCCATAGCGCTGGCGCTGGGCAGTGCTGGGGGGTGCAGGGACACCCCGATGTGCTGAGCCCACCCACAGCCACCCTCACGTCCAGCCCCACCGTGCCCATGAGCACAGGATGCTGCAGCCGGGCTCCTCCGCTCTAACGCTGATGCTGAGTCTCAGCGCCCAGGGCTGTTCCGGGTCAGCAGTGTGTCTCTTCCTGGAGTGATTAGCTGCTCTTATATAATTATAGCAGAGACACTTCAAGCAGTGACTGATTCCTCTGTTAACTAAATGCAACCACCAAGGTCTCGCTGCGCATGAGGCCCTGCCCAAGCTCAGCACTGCACTACGGCTTTGGGTACGGACGGAGCATTCCCAGCCCCTCTGGCCACCAGCCCTGCTCCCAACCCCATGGCCGCTCCATGGGTCCCACGCTGCCGGTCTCTGCAGCACGCACAGAGCTGCAGCATGGTGCAGGCAGGAGCTGAGCTCCAGCGAGCTGCCACAGCCAGGCTGTCCACAGTGCCTGCCTAGCCAAAGCTGTGCAGACAGCTCCATTTCTTGGTCATTCCCTCCAACGCCATCAAGATCAAAAACACTGGTGCTACAAAGCGACACCAACAGAGCTGCTTCTGCAGGAATGGGTAAAGCAAATGGCAGTGGGGACCGCTGAGCACACCGCAGAGGCACTGCTGTTCTCCAGGTCCTGGAACCCCAAGCAGAACCCAGCATGCACTGCCTGAGTACCACCGACACACACACCTGCACCAGCTATGTGCCACCCACCCTGCTATGTGGATGCCAGGCTCACACCCTAACCCTGAGCTGAACTTCCCACAGACAGCCTCAACCCACAGCGCATTTGGGAAAGAAGTTTGTCGAACTCTCCCAGGTGTTTGGTGCATGGGCACATCAACATCGTCGCATCCAAAATGCAGAGTGAGTCCATGGACAGAGCACTGCGCAGTGAGCGGGGCAGGGCTGATGTGCCTGCTGCTCAGATGGACAGGGCAAAGAGCCCTGCCCCGTGCCATTCAGTTCCCCATGCCATTCCCCACGTGGTCACTGCCAGCCCCATCCTGTGCCTGACGTCTTGCTGCAACCTGCACCAGAAACATCATCTCCAAATGCTGCGCAGACCCTCAGCAACAGAGCTGGGGGAAGGACAGAGACTTTGGCCTCCACCTCAGTCACTGCTGGGTGAAAACCTGACTCCAAATTTCTCCATAAAACCCTCCTCTCATGCTTGTGAGGCCAAACCTGCAGCCGAGGAACAGAAGACAACAGGGAGAGCAGGAGGACAGGCACAACACCACCTCCAAATTACAGCAATGGGGCAGCGAAGGTCCCAGAAACTGCTGGGCGCAATCAGGGCTGAGCTGCACTGAGACAAGCTCCTTTCCTTCTGCAGACCTCAGGCACCTCTTGCACATATCCCAGTGGTCGCCAGGACCACAGCCTCAGCCTGCCCCAAGAGCTGCCATTCCCCACAGCCTCCAGCACCGGCACCGGCACCGGCACAGCCTGGGAGCTGCGGGCAGTGCAGCTGCTCTGTGCCGGGTGCTGCAACGAGTGGAGCAGCTGCCTTGAAGCATCTGCTGCTCTCCCTGCAGACACACAGAACCCCCCCCGGGGGTGGGTGGGGGCCTGGGGAGGATTCCTGCCCGGTGTCAGAGGCCCTGAGCCTCCCCGGTGCACCAGGACAGCTGAGCAGCGGCTGCGGATGAGCTGCTGTGCTCTGCGCAGCCCAGGGAAGCGCAGATCAAAATTCAGCCCAACCCCAGCTCGCCCACAGCCTCTGCCTGCAGGAAGGTGGAATAAATCACGCACCGTTCTGGCCAGCCTCTGCAGCAGCCCCACGAGCTCCAGACCCTTGCACATGCAGCAGCTCCGCACACTTGTGTAACCAGCAGTGGCTGCGCCAGCCCGGCCCCGACGCGCTGCATGGAGCAGCCCAGGCCTTGCTGTCCCCAACCCCAGCCCGGCTGCGTGCTGGCTGCAAGCAGACATGGGCTCAGGGAAGCGATGCACAGCCCCCATCCCCTGCCCAGGCCGTGGGGCTGCACCGTGTCGGCCGCTGTCCCCAGCTGCCAGGTGAGCATGCAGGCCAAGCGGAGCGCGGTAGGATGCTATGAATTTTTAAACTCTTGAAAGCACAAATGGAGCAGTTAGCCCGGCTGGGAGGCTGGGATTTCCGATGCAGCAAAGAGGCTTTTGAAGAAAACACTGCCTCCCTCAAGCTGCACATCCCCGGGGATGGCGAGTCTGGAACTCAGCGTGTGGGATCGGGCAGCACCCAGGAGCTGCGAGCCCTGACGGGAAGTTGGGAGCAAAGCTGAGGGCAGACAGACCTGCTGGTGCCTGCAAGCCAGCGCCGGCTGCGCGAGCTCCGGCCCAGCGCCCTCCTGGGATGCACCTGCAGCACCCCGTGCCTGCAGCCAGGCAGCCCCGTCCACCCCTACACGACAGCTCACAGCACACAGACACACACTCAGGTGCACATGCAGCTCCTCGCTTCCCCTTCTGCCTGGGCCGGAGCAGCGCAGTCCCTGTGCACGGAGCACCGAGCGCTCCCGGCTGTGCTGAGCAGCAGGAGCTGGAGCTGTGCCCGCTGCCCGCCTGCAGCACTGCCTCGGCCCCGCACACCCCGGCCATAATCCCACCACCTCACAGAGCAGAGGAACCGGAGGGACCCCGCAGCCAACCGAACTCGCACCCGAGGAGCTGCCAACGCGACGCAACGCGCCGGTGGGAAGGATGCGCCGGGGAGGCCGGGAGAGGCTGGGGAGGAAGAGGTTAAACTCTGACCCTTCGCTTAGAGAAAGCACGTGTGAGCCGCAAAGCAAAAAAATCCCCAGAAGAGGGTCACTTACCTGTTGGAGGTAGAGGAAGGCTGGAGGACAGGGGAGAGAGTGAGGAAGCATGCCTGAGTTGGAGACAAGGAGGCAGCCCGAGTTAGCCATGGAGCACAGCATGTGTTGACAGGTAGCCGTGAAGCTGCTCGCAGTTTCGTCCTCTTCTACACACTGCTTATCCTCTGTCTTCCTGGCTCTCCCCTCTGGCTCTCCCCCTCCTCTTCCGTCCCCTCCCGTCCCCCTCGGGCGCTATTTAGGAGGAATTCATCTGAGGAAGGCTGGCCCCGCTCTGCTCTGACACTGCCGGAACAATGCTCGGCTATTTACTTCGGTGCCATTAGACACTGGCACTGAATGAACGGTCTGCAAAGGGTGTGCGTGTGAGAGAGAGAAGGAGAAGGGGGAGAGAGAGAAAGGAAGGGGAGGAGGAAGGGAGAGAGGGTGAGGGAGTGAAATAAAAGGGGTGGGAGTTGGAGGAGGAGGGGGAGTCCCCTGTGCATTCAGACATCAAACAGAGCTCTGTGTAAAATGAAGAGAATCCGTAATGACATGAGAACAGCTGATCCCGCACTTAACCCCTCCGCCGCTGCCGCTCGCTCGCGGTTGGCTTCCCCGGCCCCGGGCGGCCCCGGGCACGCGCGTTGCGGGGCGGGGGCGGCGCTGCGGCGGCTGCGGGGCTGCCCCGCTCCTCGGCGGAGCCGTGCGCTGCGGCGGCACCGCGCCGGGAGCCGGGACCGCGCCGGGAGCCCCGCAACCGCCGCCCCCCCCTTCACCCCTCCCGCGCCCCGCCGGCGGCCCCGGGATCCCCCCACGCACACACAGCGGGACACGTGCACACGCACCACGCTCTCCCCCAGGAGACACACACGCAGACGCGGCCTCTCGTGGAGCCGCGCACCGCACCCGGCTCCTCCTCCCGCAGCCGCAGCCCCGCGGCATCACCGCTGTGTTGGGGGGGATCGGCCCCGCCACGCGTTGTGCGGCCCCTCCCCGAGCCGCGGCCCCCGCGCCGGCCCCGGCCACGCACCGGCTGCGGCGCGGGCTGGGGGCACTCCGGGGATGCTGCCAGCAGCCCTGACGAATCAATACCACGCACACCTTTGTCACAGCTGCCATGGCAATAGCCTACGTGCCGGCACCCGCGAGGGACGGCCGCGTGTGCTCGGCCCGCTCCCACCCCGCTGCCTCCGGCCGCGGACCCCAGAACCGGGTACTGCCACGGGGGGTCCCGGCCCCGCGCCCCGCGCTGCCCACCCGCACACGGGGGCTGGCACCGCAGCGCGGCCACGGAGCTGCCGGGATGGCTTTGTCCTGGGGTATGTGGGAAACGAAACCTGGGTGCCGTTCAGTTTCCATCTTGGCCAAATGTGATGCACAAAGGCAGGTCTGTGCCAGCAGCTGCTGATGCTCTGTCTCCTCCGGAGCCTCCAGCACATGAACAGCCCTATTTGGAGGCTGGGATTTTCCACAGTATCCCTAGACATAGCGACATGCTGCAGTGTCCTGGTACACTCGCAGCGGTTCCAGCTTCTGCTGCAGATACTCATCAGATGAGGCGTATTGCATGGCCAACCCTGGGCCACCGGGCAGAACCTCGTGGAAACAACTGTTCCAGGAAAAGCCATCCTTAACGGGGGGCAGCTAGGGTTTAGGGGGGTCGCAACCCTGCATGGGGTCCTGCTGCTGGGCAGAATGTGCTGCTGAGGAACGCAGGGTGCCAAATCAGGGAGGGGGACCCTAGATTGAGGGGAGTTCTCACCACCATCATCCCTCACTGCTGAGAACAGAAGGATCCAGGCAGCAGCACCCACTGCCAGCAGCACCCTCAGCTGCTGCTGGCACCCTCCGTGAGCTCCCCTGTCCCACCATGGCCACTCACCCTCCAACTCCTGTGGGACCATGAGGGACCCCAGACCGACACGTTGACCCTCCCCAGGAACCATGGTGCTCAGACCCTGTGCTCACTGCTCGCCTCCAGCTCCAGAGCTCTACAGCCTCCACGCTGCTCTCTCCTGCATGCTCCAGCACCTGGGGCAGCCGTGCAAGGGCAGAGGAGCATGTCCCCAAAGCCCCTCCTTGTGCGGCTGTGGTGAGGGGTCTGCACCACACACCCCTAGCACAGGGTGAGGATGCCCTGCCCAGCAGACACCCCCTCTGCTCTTACAGAGGTAAAAAGGGAAGGGCATGGTCCACAGCATCCAACCAAGCAAACCACGTGAAGTGAGTACTGGGGATGAGGTCCAGGATGAGGTCATCTGCCTGTCCTCCCCCTCTCCGGAGCCTGGCTCCGGGCAGGGTGACTCAAACACACTCCTGGCGGGTGGCAGCGCCGCAAGTCCTGGCACTGCCCTGTGCCAGCAGGGCCAGCACCAAGGGGTGAGGAGAGGTGGTGTTCCAGCAGGGAGCGGGGTGCTGGCAGCCGTGCCCAGCTCCATCCCCAATGGGCTGCAGGCACTCCGTCCAGGAGCCCTCCACACCATCAGCAGCAGGAATTTGCCACATTTGCCCTGTGCTCCTCTCCCAAACACAGCAGTGATCTCTGTGCTCCTGCACATGATGTAAAATCCCATGGGATGGAGGAACCAGGTGCGGATTCAGGAGCCAAGGAGTGCTCGCATCTCCTCTCTTCCTCTTGCCCAGGGTCTGCCTGGCTGCAGTGGGAACAGTGAGCCAGCCCACCACCAATTCAGGGTAGGAACAGGTCCTTACCACCACCCATGGCCATTTCCCTTGCTCTGCTGCTTCCACCCGCCCCAGCTGATGGCACAGCCGTGCTGGGGAGTCCTGGCCAGAGCTGTGCAGCCCTGCAGAGCTGCAGCCCCGGAGGAACCCCTCTGAAACTCAAAGTCTCCAGGAAGGAAAGTTTATTTATCTGTTTAATTAAGAAGTGTTCACCAGGCACACAGACCCCGTTCCATCTGTCTCACTTAGAGCCGTGTCCCAGTAAAATTAAACCTAATAAATATCAGAAGAGGGAAAGCAAAGGGCACATGTAAGATATATGATCAAAGGCAGAAGTTGCACAGGGCTGCAGTTCTAAGCACATCTTTCTCTCTGCCCTTCGGGGATGGGTTGGCGACGCGCTCCCATGCACAGGATGGGGCTGGCTTTCCTTCAAATCAGCACTATTTTCATTTTTTATTTATTTTAAATGAACCCTTGAGGGCTCCTTGGTTTTGTTTTCTGGAAGAGGGAGAACAGCATGGCACCAGGGTGGGAGCAGCCCCGGACAGCAGCTCAGAGCCCAGCAGAGTGCTGGAGGCTGGCAGCTGATGCTGTGCCAGGAGGGGTGCAAGGAAGGACCTGCCTGCAGGAAAGCCAAACCCTGCACTGCCTCTGGGATGTACAGGGTGTATGTAATGATGGTGGCACAGCGAGGCTGCGTGGTGCTTGTGGTCACACCTGCCATGTGCTCAGCTCCTCTTTCCATTGGAAAACTTCACTCAAGTGGTAATCAGGGTGACATCCATCCAGAGTGCAGCTCAGAGCTCTGAACCAAGCACTGGGGCACCACCAGACTGCAGCTGTGAGCAAAGCACCCCACGAGCACAGCACACACCTGGTCCTCTCCTCCAACCCAGTCCACAGTGCCCCCAAGCTGAGGCACTCATTAATTAAAAGCTCATTAGTTGCTAGTCACAGACAAAAAGCGATTAGATGAAGGTGTTGATGGATCTGAACTGTTGTGTTCGAGGGGAGCTCCAGAGCTGGGGTGAGGGCATGGACCCACTGTCCTCAAGGAGCATACAGTGCTGCATGCGGACCAGGACAGCAAGAGGGAACAGGAGGGACAGATGGGTGCCAGGGGCTCTGCAGCACTGCAGGAAGGTCTCTGCCTCACACCTCAGCCTGCTCCATGCCATCACTGTGCACAAACCCGGCTCTGCTGCTCAAGCTCACCCCTGCCCACCCTGACCCATCTGCTGCCGAGCAGCAGCATTAGAATTCTCTGGGCCAACACAGCACCCTGCACAGACAGCACACAAACCAAAGCACTTTCTCCTGCTCCAGCACCACCATCGCTCTCTGCACTGCAGCTCCCAGCCTTGGAGCAGCAACCAGGGGCTGCCCTGAGCCACAGCATGCTCTCTGCCTCCCGCACAGCCATCCATAGATTTCTGGTTTATTTCTCCTTCTCCAAAAGACAGGTGTGGTTCAAACCGACCACAAGTGAAATAGAATCCGATATGGCCATTACAGACCATCCCTGCTGGGTATGGGGACATCACAGCGAGCACAGGTGGGACGTTGGGGAGGGTGCTGGGGGAATTGGCTCTCCCTGGGGGAAGCCACCAGCTCCAGATCCTCATTGGCTTTCACTGTGCTGGGGGGCGAGTCAGACAGCTCCACGGCACCAGGGAACAGGCAGGATTGCGTGGTGGGGAGTGCTGGGTGCTTCCTGACATCTCTCGAAGAGATGGGAGCCATGTGCTGCAGGGAGCCCTAGCAGGAGGCTGCAAATAGAGAAACCCAACAGCCACAGACGGGCTCAGCAGTGAGTGTGTGTGTTTAACCGTGGCAGTGAGGCTCACACAGGGCTGCACGGCGGCTGCGTGCGGTGCCAGCAATGGGCAATGCAGCGAAGACGCAGCTCCAGGAGGCTCACCCTGCCACCAGGCACCCCGATGGCTGTGCAGCCAAAACACAGAGGGGGAGAGAGGACTGCAGGGGAGGAAGAGCTCCAGCAAGTCGCTGGGGAGAGGAAACGTGGGGCTGCAGAGTGCGCAGCAGCAGGGAAGCGAGCGGTGAGCACTGTGGGACGCTGCCACGTGGGACTCCTGCGTCCAGCATCCTCCATGGGGACACCTGGGGAAGCCCCCTCTGCAAGCAATTAAGCCTCCTTCCCATGTTCCCCCCCCTCCCTGTGCTGGTGGCTCTCAGGGGGTTGGTGAAGCCGCTGTCTGCTCTAAACTCCAAAAACAAGACAGAGATTTTCACTGCAAGAAAGCCTTGGCTCTGCACTGATCCCAGTGGGAGCTGTACCTGCAGCTGCTGACCCACATAGCAGCCTTGATGCTGCTCCAGGCTCCCAGTGCCGGTCACAGCACCGTGGTCACAGTCCCCAGGCAGTGGTGGTGATGTCACCAGCACCAAACATGACCTCATCAGATAAGGAGAGAATCACAACCGACAGCAGCTATCTGGGACAGCAGCTGGAACAGCCAGGAAGGGAGCAGAAATGCAGAGAAAGCACATGAAAGTTTAATGGGAACCAGGGAGAAATATCAGCTCGCTGAAACTTTGCTCACCCACGGCGAGGAGGGGAGAAGGGATGGGGCTCTGAGATGCTCCTCCATCACTTGGTGCTGCTGCAGGTGAGTGCAGCGATGCACACGAGGGCAGTGGGACGATGGGCACTGTACTGCCCAGCAGCACCCGGTGGTCGCACACAGCTCCAGGCTGACTGGGCACAGAGCAGCTGCCCACACCAGGTCATGCTTTAATGAGGGAGGGCAGGCACGAGCTTGCCACCGCACCTGCAAGAAAGCCTGGCTTTTCTCCTTCCATCAGCACAACCCTTCCTAAAGCCCTTTCACTTGACAAAATATTTACATGAAAAGACAATTGGGCTCCCTGGATTTAATGAGAATTAACGTGCAGGCAGCAGAACCGTGGCAGAGCAGATGCTGCTGAGCACCCTGGGCTCACAGCCGGGTGGCTCCAGCAGTGGCACGCAGCAGGGAGCCCTGCGCCAGCCCATGGCCAGCAGCAGACAGAAGGGATGCGGGGCCTCCCCACAGCTCCCTCCAATCTCAGCCCTCCCATCGCATCGCTCCAAGGGGCAGTGAACCCTTCAGGGCCTGGACAGATTTGGGACCTCTTTCCATGACACAGGGACACGTGCCAGGACAGGAGCCCCCTCTCCTGGGGGGCAGGCGCTCGGTGCTGTGCTCTGTGGAAGCAGTCCTGCTGGATGAGGATGATCGTGTTCACTCCCAGCTCAGCAAAGCACCAGAGGAACCAGAGCCTGCAGATCCTTAACACAGTGCTTTCCCAGAGCTTCCCCTTCCCTGGAACAAACCCCTGTGGGCACCCAGGAGAACGCACACCTCTGGCCCACAGCAGGGCTGTGTGCTGGGCTGACACCTGCACTGCAGGGCTGCAGCACAGGGCAGGAGGGGCACTGCAGGCTGTGGGGCACGGAGCAGCCCTGGCAATGGGGGGAACAACGAGTGCTGCACCGTGCTGGGACGCGACGGGTGAGGTGGGCGGCGTGGGAGAGCGAGGCAGGAGGTGCAGGGGAAGCAGACACTCCATCCTCATTATAAGGCTTTTTAAATGCACAGGCAGGATATTAGCGTTTAAACAGTCTCTAGGACTCCAGGGCAAACTTTAAAAATCATAATATTTATAGAACCCTCCCTCCACTCGCCCCGCATGCTCTTTATTTCTCCTGCAATTACGGCTAATTTGAAGACGTTTTGCTTTGGCATCTCAGCCTGTTGCGGTGTCGATTACCGAGCCGCCCGCTGCCGACTGCCACCGCAGAGCTCCTGCAGTGCTCCCGGCCGTGCTCCTGCCATGCAGGGACCAGACCTTCCCCTTCCTCCCACACTCGCAATGGAAAGATGTTCACATTGTCAAGAAATGATGCTCAGGCACCGTGTTGGGAGCAAAATAGTCATTGCCCCATCTGGGGGTACCGGCACCTGTAGGAAGGGAGACCCTTGGGCATTGCACTCCAGCACAGAGTGCATCCCGAGTGCTGCTCCCGGCTGTGCAACTCTGCACCAGCTCACAAAGCCATGTGATGCCACAGAGCTGCAAGCACAACCTCCAGAAAGCTGTGTGCTTCCAAAGCTGCGGCAGCTTGCTAAGAGTTCGGGCAGCATTTGTGCCCTAGCAGGAACAGCTCCATCAGCCCCACCGGCTCCTGATCCACGAGTCCCTTCTCCTTTGCTCAAAGTCCCAGGTACACCAGCAGCAAGTTTGCACCCATATCCACACTCAGCATCCCATCCCTGGGCATGGCTGCTGCAGAGCACCTGCACAGCCCCAGGCTCGCACTCCAAGCTCTCGGGGTGGGCAGGGATTGCTACAGAGATCCTTTCTCTGCTCTCAGGCTGGATCCAGCCCCACAGCTGGGCTGCAGCGCTGACCCCACACAAAGGCCTCTTGTGTGAGCACAGCCAAACTCATACTATCATAGACAGAGCTTCTGGAGAGGTACTGGGACCTCTTGAGGGAAGGGCTGGGATCGTCCCATCCCACAGAGCACAGATCACACTGCCTCTCCCAGCACAAATGTTCATGGGGCAGTCAACAGAGCCCACCCCATCCAAGCAGCACTCTCAGCAGGAGCTGCACCTGAGCTGCTGCACACCGATCCTGCACAAGGGGCACCAGGAGAGGGGGGAATGCTTCTGAGCAGGACGGGGCCAGGCAAGGACTGTCAGTCACTGCCAGGGGTCTGATTTTGCTCTCAAGCAGGGATGAATGGGGAACCCTGCTCGGCTCCTCCATGGCACCACAAGCTGCCTGCACCCGGCTGGAAGAGGGGATCATTCCCTTGGCAGGCAGCACTGCTGGAAAGTGACACCGGCATGGAACAACTCAAACCCCGAGCAAAGCCCCAACAGAGAGAGAGGGGAAGCAGCCCTGGCGGCAGTACCTACCCAAAAATACATCATCATGTCAGCAGTGGGTGCAGTGCAGTTCCGCGGATCGGCGGGGGGCAGCGGGCAGCTCTGGGTGCTGCTCCTCGGTGGGCTCCGTCCCCTCCGTCCAACTGCAGCCCCCAGGGCAGCACAGCACGTGCACGGCGTGGGTGCTCAGGGCTGGGTGCCCGGCATGCTGCTGCGGGGCTACAGGGGTGGCTGCAGCCGTGGGAAGGTGCCCGGGTGGGCAGCGGGAAGCTGCGGTGCAGCTCCGGTGCAAGGAGCCAGGCGGGGACTTAGATCATCATAAAGGAAAAGAAAAAACGGGAGAGCGAAGGATGAAAAATAAATCCTCTCTGGCGTCTTGAAGAGCAAAGGAAAGGGTTAGTGGGTGAGCAGGAGGCTGCACGAGGTGGGGGTCCGGCAGTGGCAGCGTGTGCTCACAGGAGCGGCGTGGGCTCCGCACGGACACGCGGAGCGGCAGATGTCCTGCCTCAGCATTTTCCAAGCTCCCCTGTCAATAAGGCTCTCACCATTAACCTGCGAGCTGCCAGCCAGCTCCCAGCAGCCTCCAGAGGGAGGGGGGCACCCAGAGCCCTCAGTGACACCGGGACCCTCAACAGCACAGCACATCCTGCACAGCCCTGACACAAAGCTCCTGTGCTGTGCAGGGCAGATGGCAGAGTGGGACCCCTGGGGTCAGTGGGACTGGTGGTGTAAGGAAGGACAGCCCCCCATTTGCCTGCAGCGGGACCCACAGGTAGGACAGCCCTGCCCACATGGGGCAGCTCTGCATGCACTGCATGCTGTCACTAAATCTTCTGTCCCTGTGGGGCTCTGCGCCGCGGAGGAGAGCAAAGGAACCGTGTGCGCTGAACCAGACGCAGGAGCAAGGGAATAAATAAGAGTAAGGGAAGGCAAAGGAGCGAGAGGGGTGGCAGATTGGTCTCTGGGGCCCTGCTGGCTCTGACATCTCCAGGCCCGTAATCATATTCAAAGCAGAGCCAGGCTGAGGCATTGCTCCTCCAGCACAGCAATAAAAGAAAGCAACACTCTCAATAATTCAGCAATGGGAGAGGGTGATAAAGAAGAGGAGCCACCACTGTAGGAAGCAGGAGCTGGGGGCTTCACGCTCCCTCTTATGTCTTGGTGATAACACTCTCCCCTCTTTCTTTGCACACTGCAAGCACAGCAATCAGACCCCACACTGCTGGTGGGACAGGCAGGATGCTGTCCTCTTAGGGCACAGGCTCCCTGCTGCATTTTGACACAAGGTTCCAAATAAAACCTCTGTTACTACAACAGCTGAGACCCAACGAGGGAGTACCCTGGGCAGGGGCTGCCAGCCAGGAGGGGCATCACCCCAGATCTGCAGAGCAGCTCCTTTTTGCCCAGTTCTGCTCACAGTGCTGTCATCTCCTCCTCCACCAGCCCTTCCCAGCCCCTTCTTTTTCAAGGACTACCTTCACCCCATGGGCACCTTTGCGGACCGCCTGTGTCCAGGGTACTCCCCAGAAACAAGGCTCTAGGAGTTGTGCCACCACTGCTGCATGGAAGATCTCCTCTCTGAGCCCTCAGCCATGCAGGCTTGGGGCAAGCTGTGCCCCAGCCCATGGTGTCTGTGAGCTCATCTCAAAAGGCCTCTCCTGAAATGGCAGCACAAGAGTGGGTGGATGCATGGCTCCATTCCAGCCATGCAGAGCTGTGCTGCACCCCCCACCCAGAGCACAGCCCTGAGTGGTGACACGATAGGTGCCCAGGACCTGCGTGCTCCCCATAATGACTGTAGCAGGGAACATCTGCTCACACGCTCTACCCCATTGCCTGCACCATGCACCTGCTGCCAGCTCCTAGTGCCCAGGGCGGGTTGGACATGGGCCTTTTGATGCCCTCAGCTCTTCTGTACTCCCTCTGGCAGACTCACAGTCCCCCTCAGCCCACAGAGCAGCTCATCTCCAGGCACACCTGGGCCATTCTCACCCCACCACGACCAGAGCTCTCCTCCCCACACAGCTCTCTCCTCCATTAGCACCACCCTGGGGCTCAGCAAGCTGCACAGCAGCCAGGCTGTGTCACCCCACGAGCCAGCAGCATCCCTCTGGGGTACCATCCCGGGGTTGGCATCACCCAAGTAAGGACACAGCCCTTCAGCAGACAGCCATAAGGAGTGCTCCCAGAGCCGCACAGCACACAGACAGACAGCACCGCCAGCACACACGGACACCCCACAGACACCACAGCCCAGGCGGTGCTGCCTGGACTCACTCCATTCATGCCACTCTGCACCTGGCTCAGTGCTGGGGGTGGGTGCCCAGGGCCAGAGCAAACCTCCCTGCAGCTCTATGCCATCCCACCCCACACAGCCCAAATCTCCCTGCCCCACACATGCAGCTCTCAGCTCCCAGTCTCTGTCTCCCTGGGGGGACCCTGGGGCAGGGTTTGGGCAATGGGGCACACGAGCACTGCGGGCTCATCAGAAGGGGACAGCTCTGTACCTTTATGCAGCCAAGTTCCTCCTGCGGTGCTCGCGCTGGGCTCTCTAAGAATAAAGACAAGAAAGAGGAGGAAGAATTAAAATCAATGATTGCTATTGCTAAACCTGCTTACAGGCAACGCTATTTGCTCATTGACCGGCAAAATTTTAGAATGCGTGGATAAACACAAATGCTATCTCCCAGGAGCCCTGGGAACGCTCCCTATTAGCAGCAGGCAGGCAGGCTGGGGGGCACCGGGCACAGCTTTGGCTGGTGCTCCTGGTTCTGCAGTGTGCAGCATCACCCAGGGACGCCCCATGTCAGACCCCCATCCCCTCCTGCCCCAGCACGGGGTACTTCTTGGAGAAGATCACCGAATTTCAAAGAAAACTTCCTGAAAGCTGCACTTCAGCTAATTGGCTTTGGCAACGGTGCCAACCCGAATGTTCATCAATCATGTCAGACCCTCAAAAATAATGAGAGCGGCTCATATGGCACGGGATTTTTTTTTTGAGAGAGAGCAGATGAGGATTGCTTCTGTTTGCTCACCGCTTCCTTGCGGACCTCAAGGCGCAGAGTCCCAGCAACATCTCCCCACCCCGAGACCTTTGACTGGAGAACACCCCAGAACTCCTGCCCACTTATGTCTCCTTGTGTTCCCCCGGCCCCATAGCGGTGCAGCCCCATACACACCCCAAGGGCTGCTCCGGGGCCCCACGTGAGCTCAACCTGAAGGCACAACCCCAATGCTGGAAGCACGGAGTGGGTTCCCAGGCACTTCTGTTAGCAAACACCGCTCTCAGCCGCACAGCAGGATAATCAATTATGGTAATTCCTGCCTCAATGAATCAGATTCATGGAGGAACACAGCTCATTAGGCTGGTGCTGACTTCCATTAGTGCTCTTATGATAAAAACCCTCCAGAAAGCTCCAGCCCAGCTAGACACGTTCTCCAGCTCAGCGCACAGAGGCGGGAAGCCCCCGGTCCCCAGTGCAAGGATGTCCCCACACCAGTGGCAAAGCACTGCCTGCTCCCATCCTCAGACGTGCTCTCCTCTGAGCTCAGGAGCCCCTTGAGCCATCCTGACCCCAGGTGGTGGGATAGGGGGCAGGGGGAGCCCTGAGTGAGCACCCAGGGAGGACCCCCCACCCTCAGCCCCAGCGCTGTGCCTTCCCAGGAAACTTCTGAGCAGAACTTTCCCAAAGTACATTCTGATACCTCCCACCCCCCCACTCCCTCCACCAAAAATCCTAAATTAATTTTTTCTTTTAATTAAATTCATTAGCAAAGATTATCTGGCTGAGGAAAAATAATATCCTGCCCCTCCCCCAGCAGCCCTCTCTATTTATATCCCCTATATACATAAGCAGCAGCGAATATTTCTTTATGGGCCATTAAAGGTTTAATGTTTAATTTATAACCACGTTCTCTGGCGGGCGGGATGGCCAGGCACAATGTCAACACTTTTAATTAAATGAGAAGGATTTTTTTTTATTATTTTTTTTTTCCTTAAACTCAGAAAGATGGAACACCCCATTCCCAGCACTGATGCAGACAGCGATGGGGCGAGGGCTACAGCCCAAAGGCAGGTCCCTGTGTTAGCAGGGATATATGTAATGGGATGCTCTGACCTATAGGGAAGCTCTGAAGGCACCCAGCACCCCGTCACCTCTCGCTCTGCTGCAATATGGGCAGTGGCCACGCAAGCCCATGTACCCTTCCCTGCAGCTTTGTTGCAGTGGGAAGAGAGCCACAGCACCAGGGTGGGCACTGGGACAGCTGCAGGGCTGAGTGACTGTTTGGGACAGTCGCCCAGCTGCTGGCTCTCATCCAAAAAGTGCAGTCACTTCTTGGCTGCCACTGACAGCACAGCGCTGCTCTTCTCCTGTACCCTCCTCTCAGATATTGTCAGCAGATTCCTCTTGCCTGGACAGAGCAGACCTGCTCCGCTTTGCTGCACAACGCTGGCTGGCATACACCGGACACAAGGATAGAACATGGCTAGCACGTGGCTGGATCACGGCTGGCACACAGCTCATCACAGCTCGTGCATGACTGGATCATGGCTAGCAGAAGGCCGACACGTGGCTAATGATTTTTGAGATCCCTTCCAATTCAAGCCATTCTATGATTCTACGGCTCATCATGGCTAGCACACAGCTAGCACACGGCTCAACCACAGCTCACACCGGATAGCACAAGGCTCATCATGACATGTGGCACGTGGCTCAATGGTGGCTAGCACACGGCTGGCACGCAGCCAGCACACAGCTGGCACTTGGCTCATCATGGCTAGCACACGGCTGGCACGCAGCTAATCATGTCTAACACACGGCTTGATCACGGCTAGCACGTGGCCGGCACATGGCTGGCACACAGCTGGCACACAGATAACACACCTCTGGCTCACAGTTGGCACACAGCTGCCACTTGGCTGGGCACCTATGGACGTGCAGTGCCCTGGAATAATGCTGACCTTCAGCTCCAGCTGCACTGCCACTGCCTTTCCCAGACAACGCTGCCCCTGAGAAGGAGGAGAAAGAGGAGGAAGAGGTTCCTGTGCCCAAATCCACAGCACAGCAGTACTGAGGCACTGCGCAAGGAGCGATGTGCCCACGCTGTGCTGCTGGATGCACACCCCGAGTGCTCTGCTCCTGCCTGCAGCACAGCCCCTGTGCTGGCACAGGGAGAGAGGCAGCCATGGGCAGGTGGGTTCCCATTAACAGAGTATTTTCTCTTACAGGAGAGATTAAATCTCGACAGAGCAGCGTAAAAGAGATGAGTCAGCAGCTGGCGCAGGGCAGGCAGGCGCAGCCATCAATGTTTGGAGCAGCACTTCACCCTCCTGCAGCCCCACGTGCTGGGGGACATCCAGCTGGGCACCCAGCACCAGGCTCACATGGGGAGGGATGGGCACACAGCCGCACACGCGTGCGTGCAAGGAAGGAGCGTGCGAGGGCCGGCCACAGCAAGGCAGGGAACGGAGCGGTGATGGCACGGTGCCGCTCACTAAAAGCATGAGTGTCACTAAATCAATAATTCATTTACTTTAATGAGATAAGTACTTTGAAAACTAATTGCAAACCTGCTCCATTTACTCCAAGCCGGTGCAGCCCTTAATGTAAATGGCAGAAACACCGCTGGAGGAAGGGGAAAGGCTTCAGTGGGAGATCGTGTGTCATCTTTTCCCTTTCTTCTAAGAAAGAGAAATATTGCTCATAAACAGGAACAGTGGAAACCCAAGCAGCCACGTGATCGATGCTGCAGCGAGCGGAGTGCCTGCCCTCCCCAGGGCCACCACAGCCCGTGTGCCCACTGCCACCACCCTGCAGAGGAATGCCACCTGCACCCAGAGGATGACACTGCTTGGAGAAGAGGTGGCATCACCTCAGGGCTGCATAGGGACGGGTGGTGGAGGGCAGGAGGTGAGCAGAGCACAGGGCAGCACGGTGCTGATGGATGCTGCTAGCACCAGGGCTGGGATGAGCCTGGTGTCCTGCTGGCTGTGGTTGTGTTCCTCAAAAGGAGCTCGCAGCTCCCAGCAGCGATGCCCACGTGCATGGCAGCAGGATGCCAAGAGCTCTCTCCTTGCTTGCTGGAGCAAATGGCAGGTCATAAAAAGGAACCGTGACAGAAGAGAAAATGTTCCAGAGTCCACAAGGACCAGTCCAGGGTAAATCCATCTGCTCAGCAATTTAACTAGAAAATCCTTTCCAATCATCCGTGCTGCAGGTCCTTCACCTCGCAGAGGCGGCTCTGGGCGCAGCGCTGCCCACCCTGATGGCTATGGGCAGCTCACATGGAGGGGGCCCTGATGCTGCTCACCCCCACCCTACAGGGGTGCTCAGGGCAGGGGTCCCAGCTCCCCCCATGGCTGCTATGCTGAGGCTTTCCCATGGCAATGGGAGACTGAAACCATGCAGACACGGGCAGGAGGGCACTGTGGGGTAAAGGGATCCAGGAGCGGGGTTGGGAGCTGTGGACAGGGGAGCACATGGCCCTGTCCTTCCACCTTCAGCTCCGCCAAGGGAAAACAGCAGCAGGGTGCTTTACTGCCTGTAATAATTGACCAGAGCACCGAATCCCCCAGCACATAACTCATCGCACACAACAGCCAGCAGCTCTGCAGGGCTCTGCAGCACAGACACACAATGTGCCCCATCCTCCTGCCCGCTCTGAGCCCACCCCAGTCCCAGATTCAGAGTCCTTCCCATACCCCTATGCCCAACCACGTGGTGGTAGGTCCTGTTACCCTCCTGCAAACAGAGGAAGGAGGCAGAGCTGTGCTGGCAGCCAACAGCGAGACCCAAAGCCATAGTGAATGGATACCCCTGCCCTGCACAGGGCTTAGCACTGCTCACCACCAACACTGCACTCTCCCCACAGCCATCCCTGCAAATCCTACCTCTGCCGCTCCTCCTGTCTCAAGGAAAATCAATGGCGAGCATCTCAATTAATCATACCGGGGGCAAATTGATTAGGAGCCTAAATAAGGTCAAACATGGTTGTCTGCTTATAGGGTAGGACCCCTTAATCATCATTTTATCTGCAATAGGCCACAGAACCTGCAATCACACCGTCTTTGGGAACTTGGAGGGATTTTTCACTCACCTCCCACATTTGCTGGGGCAAGCAGAACAAGAGCTGTGGCAATGCTGAAAAGCAACTGAATTCCAGCAGGCACACAGCTGTGAGCTCTGGGCGCAGCCCCACACCCACCCAGCCCAGCTGTCTGCTTTGATTCAGGGGAAGACAAAAGCAATTAAGCACCCCCGTGCAAGGTGTGGTGCATTCCCTCCTGACCCCACAAGCCACAGCTTATGCCTGAGATTTGATTAGCCCCGTCATTACCTTAGATTGCACACCTGAAATATCGTTAGTGGTCACAGCAGTATTGAACCTTTGCAGGACTCCAGCCACAGGTCCTGTCTCAGTGCCCTCTGCAGATGGAAATCCTGCTGTCCCTGCTGCCCTCCGTACTGCAGGCTGCCCCATGCCACAGACATTGCCCCCATTGGGCATTCAGCCCCAGAGGGCTGATGCTGCCAACCTGCTTTCATGCAGAGAAAGCATTCAGAGCTGACAGAGCCCAAGGATGTATGGATGCTGCGCTCCAAACGCAGCCAACTGCCTCCCTTTGCTGTGCTCATGGTGGGAACGCAGAGCACCCCACAGTGAGGGGAGAGGGTGGGTCAGTGGGGCCCCACACCATGCAGCACAGCCCCCAACGTGCTCCTCAGCAGAGAGCATCGCTCAGCTCATTTCAGGTTGATAACACAGTTTGCTTCGCCAATAGACTTTCCAATTGCAAGTGAAATCAATTCAATTGGCTGTTTTGCTCAGCCCGTTTCCCTGCTGACGGCATCCATTGGCCGCGCCAGGGCTGATGGCTTCTCCCATCCTTACTGGGATGCTGTGGGGCTGGCGGGACCCCAGTGTCCCCAGCACCAGAAGGACTGCAGCCTGGCCATGTCCTGACCACTCCAGGGCCCCCACTGGCACTCAGAACAGCAGATCCATGTCCCCAGCCCCAGCTCAGTGCGTGCCACCAGTACTGCCTGCACCCTCCTGGCAGCACCCAGCTCTGGGCAAAGCCATTCAGGGCAGCTCTGCTCCTCATGTCCCAGATGTGTGAGCCGTGGCATGGCTGGAGTGGAGACCCTGGGACCCTTGGATTGTGCACAGCCCCACCTGCTTGCACAGCCCTGCCCCAGTGCGCACCGCTCCCTTTTGTTGGAAATACGGTTATAAATATTATAATTTGGTTTAATATTTAATATAGTCAGGTTAAATAAGCATTCCCAGCCCCATAAATAATCATTAACGGAGGGTTCTAATTGTGCTGTTGGGATCCTGCTTCATGACTTATTTAGAGGGTAGATGCTATTCCCATCCCCGGTTCCCTCACACACCGTAAATTAACCTGAGCTCTCCTTCCTCGCCGAGAACCGATGGGACACAGCACAGCCCACAGCTCTGCTCCGAGGGGTGACAGCAAGAGGACAGCACTGAGGAGTCCAGTGGGGTCTGGGGGTGAACGGAGCTGTGGCTGCAGGATGCCCGGCATCACCAGGCTGCAGGTAGGTGATGGAGTGGGAGGGGGGTATGGAGCACTGCAGGGCGAGCAGGGGAGGGCTTTTTGCATCAACATGGATCTACCGTAACGTCGATTGGGAACAATAGTAAAAACAGTCTTTTTTTATTGTTATTATTTTTAAAGAAACAAATCCTGAGCGCAGAGGGAATAGCCGGGGGGCAAGTGCTCTGAAAGTGCAGAACGGAGGCACTAAGGACAGCAAGAGTGCAGGAAAACCTTGGTGTGAGAGTGCTTTTCCCTGAAGGGATGCAGTGATGCGTTGCTTTAAAAAGAGGTCTGGGTTCTGTGTTTTTGCTCTCTAAATGAAAAACTACAAAGGTAAATGGTAAGAGCCCTCTCAGGCAGGCCTGGGCTCCACTCAAGCCCTGGGCTGATGTAGTGGAAACGCTGGGAGGGCTCTCTCCTTTGTGCCCCCTCTTGCTGTGCCGGGGGCAGCTGAGTGCCGTGCTGCGGATAGATGCACGGACACGCTGTGCCCTCGTGCCATGTGGGGGCAGCCCTGGGGGGACCCTCCTGACCCTAAACTGCCCCCAGCGGGTGCAGCACGGGCGGTAAGCAGGTTAGCATCGATCCCCTCCGCAGGGATTGAGATTCCATCGAGTGAGCGAGACTGTGCTGTAAGGAGCGCGGGGTTTACATTTCATCTCAGCACCGGGTTCTGTGCTCAAGTCAGCACATAAATCACGGAGATTGGCCAAGTAGTAATGCTAATGAGGCAGCAGCAGCACGGTGCGCGGGAGCCCCTTCGGCAGCACCAGGTCTGGGGGCTGCGTGGGGAGTCCCCAGCACCAGGATGTGCTCCTGGGTTGGCAGGGAGCAAGGCAGAGCCCCGTGCTGGAAGGCTCAGCCAAATCCTTCAGCCCACGGGAGCCGTGCAGCACAGCCCCCAAAGTGGTGCTCACTGCCCCTGCCCCCCAGGGAGGGGGGACACCCCTCCCCATGGCCACGTGTGTGAAGGGCTGCCCTGACTCAGCACCAACCCATCCCCGTGTCCGGGCTGTGGCTCAACGGAAAGCAACGTATTTTATCTTTATGTGTCAGGATTTATATAAAAGGGGGATAGTTCAGCTCTAAATGTAATGAGTTGGAAGAACAGCCCTCCAGTGGCTTCCTCCAGCTCACACGGCATCAATAACATCGATTGCTAAAAATAACGAACAACCCCGACCCTGCAGCAGGGAATGCTCTGTGTGGGGGGCACACACTGCCCCACAGCCCCAGCGCTGAGCCTGGGCTGCCCACATCCCCTGCTACTGCCTGGAGACACAGAAATGGGGATATTGAACCGTATTTGATGGCAGCTGTGGAGTTACCTCTCACACATGCTGGAGTCAGTGCCAGGGGAACAGGTGCAGAATGCCATGCACCAAAAAAGGAGATTCCAGCCCAAAAGGATGGCACCAGCACTTCCCAAGCAATGCTCCATCCCCAGTGCTGGGCGCGTGCTGCTGGTCTGCATGCAGAGCAGCAGCACTGCAAACACAGCGCACAGAAAGCAGAGCAGGGAAATGCGCACCGTGCCCAAAAAATGATCCTAAAGGCACACAGAGCCGGGCAGAGCCACAGCCAGGAGTGCCACTGGGAACCAGTGAGGCCACGAAGTGCAGTGCTCTGCAGGATGGGAGCGCGTGGAGAGCAGTTATTGGTAAATAATCCCTAATTAATGAGATCCCGGCAACAGTAGCATGGTGCTGCTCTAGGCAGGGGTGATGGCAACCACCATCCCTCCACTTCTCAATTACGTCTTCGGGGATGGAAGGAGAAAGTGGTCGGGGTGAATGAGAGAGACTTTTGTCGCGTTTAATATCAATTCATTTCGCAGACTGCTGACGCAGCGGGATTTCACCGCTCAGAATTTATGGCTCTTTGGAGAGACCCGTGCAAATAAATGGGGGGGAGGTTAAAAAAAAAAACAACCACCCTGCCATCAGCACAAAGGCACAAACACCGCTGGGAAGGAGCTGGAGGGGGTTCTGGGAACCTCCTAGTCTTGCTGGCACCCTCGGCCCTATCATGCCACCAGGGCCACTGGCACATGGCTGGAGCCCCACGGCTCTGGGCAGAGGAACTGCTAATAACAGAGCCATTATTACGCAGCGCAATTCAGCCCCAAGGGGGTTTTATGCAAAATGACACACAATATAAATGACTGTTGTAAACAGAGAGTTTAATAAAGGGCTGTGTGCGAATTTACAGCCTCCCCAAGGATAATTAAAATTATTTATCTACTTACCTAGCTAGCCGCTGGAGCAGTCTATTAATTATTATCTATTATACGCGGCTGCTTTGCATGCTGCCAGTGCATCGCCCTACACCACCGTGCAGCAAGGGGACGCCGGGGGCTGGGTGAGGTGATGCTCTGCACACCAGGTGTAGCACAGCACAGCACTGCTGTGTGCATAGAGGTGGCACTGCCAGCCCACAGAGCTGAGTGCTGCACTGGGGCTGCACGGGCACCGGTTCAAGGAGCAGATGGGGTCTGGCTGAGGGCACAGTGCTGGTGGAGGAACAGTGCCTGGCGCAGTGCTACCTGCTCTGCTATCTATTAGTGTGACAGAGCAATCATCAGTTCGGAGGCGCTGGGATCCCTCGGGTCCTCTCTGCACATAAAAAGACCTCAGGGGGCTCCAGTGTGCGGATACTTAACATTGTTTTATTAGCTTAATAAACCCAGCTGATGCCGCCTGAATCTGCAAAGCAGCCCCAGCCCCTCCTCACTGCAGGGATGGCTCTGCAGGGCACAGAGCAGGGGCACGCTGGGGGCCTGCTGACATGCAGAGCCCGTGCAGAGCTTGCCCCCGGCCCCAGCAGCCCATGGAGCAGCTTGTTGGGAGCGCAGCATCCAGCTGCTCATCGCACTGCAGGCTCAGTGAGCTGTCAGCTCCCTCCAGCACAGCCATTAATTACTGCTGCAATTGCTCTCCCTGCCCCACACTGCCCTCGGTAGCCCCAGCGTGGGTGGGCACCGGGCTGTGGTGCCCCCAGCGAGGAGACCCCCAAGGCTGCCAAAGCATCGAGCCCTGTGGTCAGCCATCAGCTCCATGCCTGCAGCCCCACAGCCCTACCCATTGGCCAGATGACTCTGACCCACAGAAAGATTTCCTGCTGGAGCGTAGCTGCAGCTCTGTCATCAGGAGCACAGATCCCTTCCTGGGCTGCTGGGTTGTTCGTTTGCCAGCCAAAGGCTGCTCTCCCCCAGCTTTGCGGTGCTCAGCCTGCTTTGCTTTGATCCTGCACAGCTCTCACTGTCTAATAAATGCAACATGATCCAATTCCAGGTCATTACTCAGGGAAAGAGACCCCTCCACGGCCACAGCAAGAGCTCCAACCCAATTTGAGTGAGCCCAGTGCTCCCAGAGCCGCCGCTGCTGCCACGTCGGGGTCTCAGCGGGCCTGGGCTCACGGTAAGCACGATGCAAAAATCATAATGGAAGCGCTTAAAGGCCACGCCAGAGGGATGCTCGTAAATAAGGGCACTCAGTGATGTGGGTCCGTGCCAACAGAAAGCAGCTCAGAGCTCTGCAATCCCTCCAGGACAGCTCCTGGGGGGAAAGTTTGCACGTTTGCTCCTAAATCTGTGACTACGAGCGAACAGGTCCTGCAGGGATGGCTGCGGAGGACACACAGCAGGGACCCTGCAGGGACCCCTTGGTGACAACGACCAGGCAAGGAGGTCACACAACACACGTGGCTCAGACACGGCCACAAAGCAGCACCGTGCTGGCGTGTGCCAGCAGCGAGCACCGCTGTGCCGAAGCAGCCACAGTGCTGTCCCTCCCACAGCAGCCTGTGGGATATTTACTGCCCGTTCCCCCCTAAATCACAGCTGGTGGTGGAGCAGCTCGTGCTCCATTACCGAGAGCTCGCGCCGAGCCGCAGAACCGTTGAGCTTGCAGAAATGTGGCCTCAAAGGAGCAGCCCACCCCGGGCTGTCCGGCGCTCGCTCGGGATGATGGACGGTTATGGACCATCTGCACTTCCAGGAGGGGAGAGATTTATGGGCGGCACAGACAGGCAGAAGAGTGTCCATTACTATAACTCACGGTGCCCTCTTCAGAGATATTGTAATCAGGGCCCTCTGCTGCTGCAGCGGGAAAGTCTGGGTTAAGCACTGGCAGGAAGGAAAATCAATTATGTTTTTTTAATACACTGCTGGCAGTGGGTGGGGGTGGGGTGGGGAGCAGGGCTGGCCCCAGTGTGCAGACATGGGGGGGGGTCTCACCCTCCCCAGAGGTGCGGCTGCTTCCCCACATCCACAGTGCTGAGCCCCCTGCAGCTGAGTCTCCACCCCTTCCAGCCTCATTATTGCCATCACCTTGATTAAGTTTTGATTGAGCCCAGGATTCATGACGACAAGAAGCACCGGAGGGCACCACGAAGCCTTCCTGGCTGGAGCCTGGGAGAGGCAGCACCAATGCCTGCACCTTCCCATCTCCCCCCTCATGCCATAAGCATTACAGCTGATGCTGTTCCATGGCCACCCCGTAAACTCCAACCACTTTGCACAGAGCTCCCTCCATTAACCCCTCCATGCTCCAGCCGTGGGGCTGCTCCATGGCCCCAGATCTGCACCCACCACGGGTGCTTTGGTGCTGTTCGTGGTGGATCAGACCATCAGGCAGCAATTAAACCACGCGATAAAAAGCAAAGCGCTCTCATTTCAAGGCCCTGCCTCCTGCAGAGGGGAGGTGTGGGGCATGGGATGCTCCAGGAGGGAGAGCAAAGGAACTTCTCCAAGGGGATCTGCAGACAGTTTACACAGAATTTGCCGAATGTGGGATTGCAGAGCATCCATCTGTGCAAACTTCCTCCCGCAGCCTTTGAACGCATGACTTTGGAATGCAATGTTTCTTGTTTCCTTGCAGCCCACTGTTCAGAGACACAGGGAAACCATCACAAAGACACAGCTGCCCCGGGAGCTGAGCTATTGTTTTCTTTAAATTGGGTGGAGAGAAGGAAAGGCAAACGTTCCTGAAAGTTCAAGGCAGACGAAGCCAGCAGGAGCCTAGTGCTGCGCAGTGAGCTCTCTGCAAACCTCACAGCCACTGCAAACCCTCAGCAAAACACATGGGGATGGCTGCCCAGGCCCCAGCACCGCTCACCTCCACCCATACAGGCACAGGTGTGCAGGTGAGCGGTGCTGGGCTCAGCCCAGTCCCACCACGATGCCCTCCCCTGCTCCCAGCACATCACTCAGGATCGGAGGCGACAACAGCCACGTGCTTCCCCAACCTCACTGTGTCTGGGGCTCTTGCTTTATCAGTTTTTATCCCGTGTAATATTCATCACGCTGGTTTATTTATGGGCCCCCTCGTCGGGAAGGTATTTTTCAGGGCTGGTGAATAAAACATGAGCCTGTGCTGCTTGTCAGAGCGAGCGCGGCTCCTCTGATGTCAGCCTGACGAACGGCCTTTGGTTTTCTCCAACGACTGCACTTTGAGAGAAATTTATTTGTATTTGGGTTCACGTTGGTTGGGAAGATGCGAACGCTTTTCCCTCCAGAATAAATGAAAACCTCGGCTGTGCAACAGCAGCGAGGCAGCAGCAGGACGGGCACTGAGCATTGCAAGCAATCCCTTATTGCAAGCAACCCCCTGCTGCAAGCAAAGCCCCACTGCAAGCAACCCCAGCACCAGGCAGCTGCCCCCATGAGGTGCTGAGCACCCCAGGATGGTGGTGGCACGTGGAGAGCACCGGGACCCGGCATCGGTGCTGCACTGTGGACAAAACCTTCCCTTCACCGGTTAAGGAACGCCTGGCTGTGACCCAAAACTCCTATTAACAAATCAAACTATAAAACCAACAGAAGCAGCCGGGAGATTTCCCTCCATCATCTGCTAATTTATAGGGTTACTGGTGTCAGCAGTTGGAAAGGAGCAGAATTCTATCAAAGAGGCACTAAAACCCGACGCCGCGCGCTTTAAAACAATCACAAACGCTCATCTGAGAGGACTGCTCGGGACATAACTCCTTGGTGTTTAATTATTAACATCCCAGGCAAACTAGTTAAATTCCGTTGAAGAGAAGGAAAAGCAATCAGAGTTAAAAATTAGCAGAAGGAGTATCGTCAATCATCCTGGGGAATATTCTGCAGAAATCTCACTGGAGCTGCTGTGCTCCTCTCTGCTCCTCTCCCTTCTTTGCTGTTCTGTTTTCCTTATCTAGCAGGAAATAAGGGCCAAGTTTTCTCGCTGCTTCATCTCGATTCAGTCAGTTTTATATCTCGCAAACACATATGCAGATTTCTCTGCTTCTTTATTTGTTCATTAAGACTTCAATAAAAAATGTTATAAAAATGCCCCTTTTTGTTGTTAATTGCAATTTCTGTTTTAATATGCAAGTGGTGCGAGCTCTCCTCAGAGACTCCCCGTGCCTCTCTGTAAATACCACATCTGCTTTGCCTCAGATCAGATCCCTCTCAGCCTCCTCTTCCCCAGGAGAACAGCCCCAGGGCTCTCAGCCTTTCTTCTTATGGGAGATGCTCCAGGCCCCGCCATCTCTTCATCCTCTGCTGGGCTCTGCAACAGCTCTGCAGGAAGCTGGGGAGCCCAGCACTGCGCTCAGTGCTCCAGATGTGCCCTCCCCAGGGCAGAGCAGAGGGGAACACCTCCCTGTCCTGCTGGCCGTGCTCAGTGCAATGCATCCCAGGGAACCACTGGCCTTCTTGGCCACAGGGCACGCTGCTGGCTCATGGTCAACCGTTGGCCAACTGTTGGTCTACCATTGGTCAACTGTTGCTCAACTGTTGCTCAACTACTGGCTAACTGTTGGCCACCAGGACCCTCAGTTTCCCTTTCTGTAGAGCTCCTTTCCAGAAGCTCAGCCCCCAAAGTGTACTGAGCGTGCAGTTATTCCTCCCTGGGTGTAGGACTCTACACTCGCCCTAGTTGAACCTCATCAGGTTCCTCTCCACCCAACTCAGCCTGCCCAGCTCTTGCTGAACGGCAGCACAGCCTTCTGGGGTGTCAGCCACTGCTCCATCAGCAAACTTGCAGAGGATGCACACTACCCCTTCATACAGGTCAACGATCCTGACCAAGACTGAACCCAATAGCAACCCTGGGAATCACTTCTAGCCAGGCTCCTCTGCACCACCAGGACAAAGGTCTGGCTGGGAGCACCGTGCAGGCTGCCAGTGCTCCATCACACATGGGGTCACCCCACGGGGAGCACGCTGTGAGCAGCAGGGCCACCCCATGCCTGCTTGCAGCAGAGTGCAGGTGGCTCAGCTCTGGGCTGCTGCAGGCTTTATGGAGCGCCGCACTACCGCAGTCCCCAGCGCTTTAAGAGACCCTATTATCCCTCTCCTGTAGCTTCATGCAGTATAAGTCAGCTCGCTTTAATGTTTCCCATATTGAATGCCTGCCTCGGGCTGAAATTTTGAGGGAAGTTTTAGCAAGAATGGTTCAGATATTTCCAAGAACGAGGCGATGTTCTGACACACCCACAGCATTCCACAGTCGCAGTGCTCGGATCCCAAACCCCACCTTGCAGGGCCTGGCGGGCAGCAAGGGAGGCAGCAGGATCCCAAAGCTGCAGCACCCCTTGCCCACAGCACTCAGCTCAGCAGCTGCAGCTCCTTGGGGGAGGGGGGTTCCCCTTCCCAAAGCCAGAAAGCAGTTCAGAACATGCTGAAGCTGCAACCCAAGCTCCCAGTGCGGCAGCACAGGGACCCCGAGGGGAGCGCAGCACAGCGGATGCTCACTTGCAAGAGCAGCACTCAGTTGCTGGCAACAGCAGGAACCTGCTTGTGTTGAAACTCCGACTTCTGGAGTGAGAACAGCTCCTGCCAAGGCTGCTGCAGCAGCAGAAAGAAGGCAGAAATTAGCTTGGCATAACAGCATCCAGCAGCCTCTCAGTCAGCAGTAACACCGACTTTCTGGTTGCTAATTCTGGATGATGGAACTGCACAAAGCTTAGGATTTCTTTATGCCATCATTTTTCACCCTCAAAAAAAAAAAAAAAAAAAATCTAAGAAAATGTTGGGCTCTCGTGGCAAATGCCTGTTTTGGAAGTAAGCTGCTCTCGTATATTATATTGTTCTGGTACCGCATCACAATCTATCAACGTCGGAGTCCCCAGAGCACAAGAAATCAAAACATCATGAATAAAGTGCAACTTTAAAACTCCAGCAGTCTGACAGCGTTAGGCTGAGCCTCCTAACATGCGGCGCTGTATTGATGCTCTCCCCTAATAAAGTCAATGCTGGCCTAGCTTCGCTGCCTACAGCGCATTTGCTCAATTAGAGGAGAACAAATAAGGCAACAAGCCAAGATGGTGGTAAACACCGCACAGAGCTGCGCCCGGAGCTCAGCAGCCACAGTGCTGCTCTGAAGCTGCTCTGCAGGACCACCCTATGGGGCTGCAGGCTGAGCACCCGTCTGCAGGGCCAAGCACCCACCTGTGCTGGAATTATCTACAGCTGCACTGGCTCTGCAGCTCCTTCTCCCTGAAGCAGGGCCACTGCTTGCCAGGAAGGGGATGCAAAGAGATGCAAACTCAGCTCAGATTTTTGCTGCTGATCCGCCCAGCCTTGCAAAAGTACTGGGCAAGAGGCACTAAGCCCTTTTTGCACCAACACTGCTAGCACTGTTGCTGTGCACAGAGCACACAGGCTCGGCCCCAGCCCACAAGCCCCTCCACGCAGCACTTGCCCCAGGCAGTCCTCATGGGGCTCCTCATGCCATCCCAGCACACAGCATCCCTGGCACAGCCCAGGTGGATCCTCCCATCCTTCTCAGCTCCAACAGGCACCCGTGCTGCCATGGGCAGCTGCATTTCCGTGCCCTCACGCAGCGTTCCTGGCTCTCGGTTTGCATTTTTCAAAGGCAATTAGAACAGCCTGAGCTGTAAAATATGTCAGCAATGGCTCAAGAGACCAGGCAGCACAGGGATTCACACTTTCACACCTTTTCTGTTGCTCAGAAAAAGCCCACGCAGGTGCAGAAGGAGAACCCAATGAGAGGAAAGAGCAGCTGGTGGGTTAATGCCTGATTCACCAGTACAGCCCCGGGGAGCTGCTAGCAGGGCTCCCATTGCTCCAGGTGGAAATGTGCTCTGCAGCATCACCGGACTGGGAGCACACCCTTCCCCATACACCCAAAGGGATGTGCTGTTCTCACTCTGCTCCATCCTGCCCCACTGCCCCCCCAGCACCTGTGGGTCCCCATCCCCTCACTGCCATCTGCGCAGGCACCAGGCGCTGCCATTTGGAGCACGGCGAGGAACCCGAAGGAGAACTTGCCCTGCCAAGAAGAGGGAGAGGGAGAGCCAGGAGATGCAGGCAGACTCAGGGTGGGAGAGCTGGGAGCACAGCTAATGGGATGGAGCTGGGAAGGGCAGTGCGGGGAACAGCAGGAAATATGGGCACACAGAGCAAAAGCTGCGACAGGTCTGAAGGCGAGCCAGGCAGATGGCAAGGCAAGGAACAAAGAGAAGGCATCAGGGATGGTGAAGGGAGGAAAGGCCACGGCAGGGCTCCTGGGACAGGAGAGCTGGTTCCACCTGCAATTTGGGCACATCCTGCTGTGTTCCTTCTCTTTCACCAGCTCTAAATCCCTAACTCCAACTGCAGGGCTTCCACCCAGCCGCCTCCTGCAGTGTGGGGATGGATGATGGCACTTCTGCTTATATCAAGCAGCAATCATCCCTGCGTTACACACAGCAAGCAAAGAGGAGTGTTGGGATGTGCGAGGGCACTGGGGAGAAAACAGCCCTGCTTTGGGGCAAATCTGCTCTCAGACCTGGGACACAGGGCTGCCTCCTGCATTGACACCATCAGCGCCTTGCAGACACCACCCAAACTCAGTGCTCAGAGAGTGATGTTCACCATGAGAGCACTCCTTTGCAGCTGCCTGCACACTTCTTCCCGTCCCCCCCTCCCAGCACGTCTCATCGCGGTCCTGTGAAGTCCCCCCCACCCCTATTTGCCCTTTTGCTGGGAACGAGCGGGGCACCAGTACAGCAGAAGGATTTAATTGCATGTCAAAATTAAATCTCTTTTGATGAAGAACAATTCAACTCCGGCTCTGCCTAATCAAATTAACAAAGTCTTTTTTGATTTTCAATTATCTTCTTCACTGGAACACTTTATCCGGCGCTCCTGCGCTCCAGCCGACAAGCCCCGACTAACAATGAAGGTGTTTGCTGCACTTCACCAGCACACGGTGACCACCAGAGCCCTCCTCCATCTGCCTCCCTGCAATGAACCAGGGAAACACGTGCTCTCGGTGCCCTTTTCTCCCCCCAGCTGTACCATTCCAGATGTGGATGGAGCTCCTCCCGTTCCCGACAGACCCCAGGGAGCTGCAGGAGGTTGATGATGGGCCCCAGTCCCAGCACCCAACAGGGGCAGATCCTGCACCCGCTGGCACCAGTCCCTGCAGCAACCCTACACCAGCAGGGCTGTGCACACCGCAGGCACTGGAGTTGTTCCCAGCCCCCTGCAGCTGGAGAGGAACATTAAGCTGTGATGGCGGGACAAAATGTATTAGAAGATGCTAATTTAATTAAAGCAACGCGACAATGGCTAAATGAGCAAGTGAAGGAGAACACCTACCCGTACCAAGGGCACGCACACAGGAGCAGGGGGATGCAGTGAGGCCCTGTGCCTGCAGGAATATGATTCACAGGACAGGAGCTCACCCCCTGCCCTGCTGCATGTGCTCAGCACGCACTGAACATGCAGAGCTCTTGGCTCATCCTCCACTTGCAGCCTCCTCCCAGCCCCGGCAGCATGCTGGGTAACCTCCAGCAAGGCTCCCAGACACAGCTATGGCAGTAATCCCACTGCAGGGTCTCCGGGGCAGGGAACGGGTTTCCATTTGCAACTTCCACTGCATTTACCAGCAACCAACCGGAGCCGTGCATTCTCCCCCTCCGGCGGTGCTGGGGGGACACTACATGCATGCAGCCCTTCCTCCAACCCCCGCCGACCTGAGATTGCAGCCTGCCGAGCCGGCTCCATCCTGCAGCCGCAGCCTCCTGAGCGCAGCTTTATTGCCTTTTCCCTTTATTAAGCTGTTTTCCACGGAAACCATCTTAATTTGGATCGATCTGCAGTTTAGCAGCGCACCTTCCTGCGGGCTCGCTGCAGGTGCACCCCACCTCCCCCCTCCTCCAGCACTCAGCGGCACAGAAAGGGATCCCGGGACTGCAGCAGCACGGGATGCTGTGCGGGATGCTGTGGGTTTGTGCCCGACGCTGCCAGGGCCGGGGGGATTTCCGAGCCCCCCCACCACCACCATCACATCACCCCCAGCTCTACCCGTCTCCGCGGGCTGCCGCTGCCACCTGCCGGCAATGCGGCCCCGCCGCCGGGCACAGCCGCGCGCACCCCGCGCTGCTCTGCGCTCCGCATCCCCGCATACCCTCGCAGTGTGCGTGTGTGTGTGTGTGTGTGTGTGAAGGGGGGGGGTCCCAATGCCACGTCCCCGCCCCGCGGATCACAGTACAGCACCGGACGATGTGACGCTCCACAAAGCTCCCCGTCCCCACAAATCCCATCCCCTGCGCGAACAGATTGCGAGGCAGAAGGACAGCCCAGATAACCGCGCGGGTGCCAGATGCCTTCTGCAACACAGAGCGGCGTGAGAGCGCACCCTGGTTTCAGGGTCCTGCCTACCTTGGGGGTGAGCTGAGCTGCGGGGCCAGCACTATTGTCCCCGTCCCTCCTGCTGCCATCTGTATGGCAAAGGGTGCGATGAGGGACACCGCTCCTCAGGGACGTCAGTTGCTTCCAAAGAGAATCTGTCATCCCCTCTTGGTGGATGGAGGGACTGGCGCCCATTCCCGGGTCTCTCCTGTTCCATTCCCTTTTGTGCGTTTTCCAAAGAGGGGTTGATCACATCCTGGCAGATGCTGGGAGCAGACGCCTAATGGAGGCCATCTGCCACATTTCACAGGGAAAATTATTCAAACTCACTAGGACTTTAATTTAATCAGCTGGCACTGAAGTGGGCACTGGGCTTTCATGTGAGCAGGTGTGAGCACAAATCAGCAAAGGCAAGGAAAGCATTTCATCTCCATTCACTGCGCCCACAGCAGAGGAGCTGCTGTGCCTTCCCCAGCACTCTGCACCAGTGCAAAGGCACCGCACGCTCTGGTGCATGCAGTCACCCTCAGGAATAGATAACAACACGTCTGCCACAGAAAGGAATGAATACAGCACAGCTCCTGCAAGGAGCAGGTTGGCGGCTGCCCCAGGTGCTGCTCTCCCCTCACTGGGCCACTCAGCTGTCCCACCGTAGCTGCTGCATGCACACAGACACGGAACAGGCTCATGCCATGGGTTGAAAAGTGCAGAACGGCAGAGGAAAGGAGATGGGGTGGAGGTCCTGGAGACAGTTCCATAAGTGCTCATTCAACCACTGGAAGCAGAACCCCCCTGCACTGCGGAGGACATTGGCTCCAGCAGCTCCCATCAGCTGGAGCTGACCCCAAACCCAGGAGCTCACCTAAACCCAAACCAGTAAACACGACACACTGTGCAAACACAGGGACACTCACTGCGTCCTCTCCCTAAACATCACGCTTAGCACTTTCTCCCTGACACTACCACATGTCCAGACTCAACAACGACAACATGTTTTATCACATGCAAGGAACCAGGGGTTCCCTGGTTGCCCCAGTGCAACCACTGTGCAAACCCACTGGCCACACACTTTGCAGCTCTCCAGGTTTGCACACAGCTAAAACGCAACACCAGCTGCTGCAGCATCAGCTCCCTTCTACCAACTTCCACCCCAGCACACCAGGACCCGGCTTAGCTGGAAAACCCAATGAAATCGGGCAGAGAGGGAACAGGGACAACTTGGCAGCTGCTCACATTTAGTTTACACCTTCTTTGCCAGTGTGGAAGGAAACAAACGACCTGTGAAGGGAGCGGAGCGCAGTGATTCATTACCCCTGATGTGTGATGATGGCTTAATTATTTTTCTAACTGGGGAGAGACGCTTTCTGACAGCAGGTGCAAATTAATTCTCCACTGTTTTAAGGAGTGATCGGCCCAGGACAAGCGGAAAACTGGAAAACCTAATTAAATCGGGAGCTGGGTGGAATAAATGGAGTGGGGAGTTTGTTTGCACGGTGCTGACTGATATTAACGATTGGTGGTGAAGCACCGGGGCTCCCGGCAGGAGCACGGAGCTGTCAAGGCTCCACGAACTCTGACACCTTCGGGCAGGAGGTGCGGTGGAAGTACGGCCCGCGGATGGGGAAAGGCAGCGCTGCGCCTGCGGGGAGGGGGGGGACCCGGTGGGATGCGGGACCGGGAGCTTCGGAGCGCCCCGGGCAGCTCCAGCGCTCCGCCTCCGCTCGACGCTCCCGCAGCCCCCGAGCACCTGAAGGGCTTTGCCACGGGGGGGAGCAGCCCCGGGCTGCCGGGAACATCGCGGGCTCCGACATCGGGGAGGAAGGAGGTGATGCTGAGAAGTTGCCATAGAAACAGGATTTATCCATCCCCGCAGCTCCAGAGCGCGGCTCAGCACGGCCTCCCGCAGCCCCCTCCTCTGCCCCGCAGCGTTGGGGACGGTCACATCCTCCTCCCCCTCCCCGCTGCTGCTCACACCTCGGCCCGGGGGCTTCTGCCCGCCCGCACTGCCACGAGCAATGGAGCGCAGGGCACTGCTCCCATCCCACCGCTCCGCTGCAAAGCCCTGCAGAGCTGTGGCGGGACTTGAGGGTCCCATCAGCACGCCTGGCCCCGTATTGCACACAGCCAGAGCAGCGCTGCAGCACCAACACCGCAGCATTAAACACAGCTCGGGCACAGACACCGCTGTGTGGCAGCTCTGGGGGAGGCAGCTCTGCCAGCACCCGTGGATCCAGCGTGAGCTCCTCCCCCCCATCCCTAGGGGTGCTGCTGCCCAAGGAGCCCGAGCTGCCCGCAGCTCTGCCCCATACCTGAGCACCAGCAGTGCTGGGAAAAGAGCCCTAATTGCTTTTTGTTTTGCTGTTTCTTCCATCATTAAATCCCTTCTTCATCCCTAATAGTTTGGGATTATATGAAGGTTAATATGTTTCAGGTTCCACACAACTACAGCTAATTAACAAACAGTCCCCTCAATTCCCTTTAATGCCTACACATGTAATGTGATCACTGCAATTACCTGCTTCCCAAAGCCATTACAAACCACAGAAAATTAGCTGGAATAGGTGATAATAACCTTCCTTTATTGGTGCACACAAGGAGAGCTCTCAGGGCAGCACCCCCCAGCCATGCCCAGGTGAGCTGTGCAGCTGGAAGGGGCCGTGTCCCTGCAGCTGCTGGGGTTCAGGCTCAGCACTGCTGCTGGGGAGCATCGCTCCCAGCTCTGCCTTCTGCCTATGGAAAGGAGGCTGTAATGAAGCAAACCTCCCCACCTCCTGCATGCTCAGGGTACCTTCAGGTGAGCAAACGGAGTTCTGCTCCCAGGGGATGCCCTCCCTGGTGACATGGGCAGCACAGAGCTGCAACCTGAGGGGTGGATCTCAAAAGCACCTGGGGATAGGGATGGGGTTAGAGCTACTCAGCATCAACCCCCATAGGGAGATGGGGAGGGGACCCAAGGGAGCGGGACAGCCCCACTCCACATCCATCTATTGAGAAGATGTGCCCTCTGCAGACACCCTATGGACCTGGACCAGCCTGCCCCACAGGACAGCCCTCCCCCCCCAGCCCTGCCTGGGGAGCAGAGCTGCTCCCTCAGCAATCAACGCCGCTCACTCCAACCACTCCACGCCTGCTCCAGGGAGCCAGAGAGGGACAGACCCAGCGCCAAAGAATGCAAGGAGCTCTCAGCAAATTGCTCCACCGCTCTATTAGCCCTCGTTAAAAAAAAAAAAAACCCATCCCCATCAGGCCAGCCTCAATTTCCAGCTACTGCATCCTGCAACGCTTGCGCCTGCCAGATTAAAGAGCTCTCTAACAATCAGCATCTCTGCTCCATCAGTTACACTGCAGAGGTGATGCACACTTTCTCTCCGGAGTTCTCAGACCAGAAGCAGTATTGGCTGCAGGGCCCCTCCTCAGCCCCAGCATCCTCCCTGTGTGCCCAGAGCACCCTCCAGCGATGGGCTCCCGTGCAAAGAGCTCCTTCTGAATGTAAATTGGGAACAGCCTCGCAGCACCGGAGGAAAATCACTGTAAACAAAATCTCTGTTGCCGTGGAAACCAGTAAAAATAGATTCCCCACGCTCCCCCTTTTGTGCCGGGTATTATACAGCTGGTCTCCTTCATTCCACATTATTATTACTTTTTAATTATGAATAATTTCCTCCCTTCTATAGGAAGACAGAGAAAAAAAAAAAAAAAAAAAAAAAAAACCAGAACTTTTCCAAACGAAGGGCCTTTAGGACACATTTCGATATGCAAATGAAGGCAAACACGCATTCTGTAGTGTTTATGCCACAGGGTAAAAATCCTTCTGCATTAACTCTTTCCATTCCACATCCCCCCTTCTCTTCAGTGCTAGGGGAGGTGGGCACTGCTGTCCTGCTGCAGGATCCGCTCTCTGAGCAGCACAGAGATGGAACTTTGCAAAACCACGTGAGCACGGTCCCCATCTGGAGCCTGACTCAGTGCTATTTGCATCACCAAGAGGATGCTCCTCCATCGGGATGCAGGCAGGACTCAGCACGGTGCCGGTGAGCTCCTGGCAGCAGCTCCTACCCGGCGGAAGGAATGGAGCAGCCTGGCCTCAGCCCATGACACAAACTGCACACGGTCATGAAGGAGCAGATGGACGGTGCTGGGGAGCATCCCAGTGCCTGCAGAGCTGATGTCCTGCCCGCCCTCCTGCTGCTCGTGCTTCCCCCTGTCCCACAGGGCTGTGGCTGCCCGCCCGCAGCTCTGCCAATTCGGGGGTTTGGAGAGCACAAAGCTTGGGGGTGGGCTGTGGGACACGCATCTGTGTGCCTGTCCGTGAGATAAGGAGCTGTGCAAGCACACAACCCATTGCCACGGGTGCCCCAAGTCAATTCCCCCCTCCAGAAGGAGCTGGGCCAGTCGATACAGGGAGTGCAACTTTGAGAAAGTTGACTGTACCCCATTACCCAACACTGTAAGCAAAGCAGAGACCTTCCCCTGCAGGAGAGAGGGACGATTTACTGTGGATCCCACAACAAAACCAACAAGCCCCAGAACGCCGCGTTGCCAAAAGGCCATCTGTCCCAGTGCTGAGCATTGCTTCCCTCTGCTGTGCCTGGGATGGGGTCAGTCCCCTCGGATCCCACATCCACACGGGGCACAGGCAGCTCCCTGCACGTGAACCAACAACGGAGATCCAGGGGCTGAAGCTGCTCCTGTTGTTAATTACCATCCCAGAGACATGTATGCACTTCGTTTGTAGTCAGAATTTGCCTGGCTCTCAGCCCCTGGATCTCATTACATCTCTTTGCTGCTAAATCAGAGCGCTCACAGAATCCTCTTGATCACAGCTCAGCACTGCTGATGTCGCACGGCTGCTTCTCAGACTTCTCCTGGATGAAAGTTCAGCCCCCCCCCCCCCCCCCCCGCGTCACATCCCGCTTCCAGACCAGGAAACGCTTTTTTGCACACCCCCATTTCAACACCATTTTTCCAGCACAGACTCCAAGAGCAGCCCCAGCATTCCAAACACAACCGAGGCACAGCAGCCCCCAACATGCCAGCATCCCCTCCATGCACGCACATTACTCACCCCACCAGCTCGATGTGAGCACAGCAATTAGCAGATTCCAGCCACAGCAACTCAGCGCCAGGCTTCAGCAACCCATCTCCAGGTGCCAGTGGGGAAAATGCCTGCAAAGAGCAAGCACTCCCCTCCAGCTCCTGCTTTGCAGCAAGAAGGTCCCACCCCTGTGCAGCCAACGAGCTGCACACGGGCCAAGGGCACAGGTGAAGCAATCGCCACCCCAGCACCATTTCCTGCACTCCCAGCACTGTTTCCTGCACTCCCAGCACGTCCAGCTCTCAGCTTGGCTCTTGCCAAAAAAGCACATGGAGGAGGGAAGGATGGAAGCTGCAGATGCCCTGAAGGCACTCGGTGCTCACCTCGGAGCTCAGCACAGCACAGACATGGGGCGCATCGCTGCGGTGCACCCAGCATCCATGGGGTGACAGAGAGCCCCCAGGGATGGGAAGCAGGATGCAGTCAAGGGGACCCAACTTTCTGCTCCAGCCACGCCTGCATCCTCCTTCAACTCGCAGCAATTACGCTCGCATTCTGCTAGACAAATAGATTTTACAAGCCCTCAGTTAAATGCGGATAATTACAGCTGCCTGCACCAGGGGACAGCCCTGCCCGGGCTCAGGAGAAGGAACCACATCCCGGCTCTGCTAATGCTGTAAATTAGCACAGAGCATCCCAATGGCAGCAGAGCAATTATCAGAGATCCCCTCCCTTCCTGCTCCCCCCCCCCCCCCGCACTGTGTGTGTGTTTCCAGGCATATGCTGCTGTTAATGGGGCTTCTGTCACTTCAGCTGCTGGCGGAGATTATTTTATCTTGGGAACTTCTTCCCATGTCGAAGCGAAGACTTCCAGCTCTAAATCATCACCGGGGGAACACGCAGGTGGAGGGGAACACGGAGGGAAGCAGCAAATCCTGCAGCACTGCTGGGAAGGGCATGGCAGCAGAGTGAGGGGTCTGCCAGCACCGAGCCCCCAGAGCTCTGCAGGACACACTGAGCCCCCCCTGCACCCACCTTGGGGCACTCCTCCCTGCAGCCCAACAGAGAAAAACAGGCGACACTAAAGGGAAACTGCTGCATTTTTCCTGATGCTTCATCACAGCAAAGCCCCCCAGTCTGACTCCACTGGGCTCCCATCACAGCCCTGCTGCCACGCAGTCTGTGGGGTGGGCACCCACCCGTGCCCAGGGGGCTCCTAGCAGAAGGAGCTCGTGTGCTTGGCTGCTGCTGAGAAGCCTCGATGTTCCTGAAATATCACCTCCTCCCAGGCAGCTCCGTGTGCAGGGCTTGGGATGCGCCGGAGCATCGCTGCCATGTAGGTCAGAGCAAGGAACAGCGCAGCGCCTCCAGGAAAAAGGGTTTTCCTCCTGAGCTGGTACCCAGCGTGGGACCTCTGCGAGGCATGAAGCTGGAGTGGGAGTGGAAATGGGATTTAAACACTGCTGGGACCTGGGCTGGAGATAAGCAGCATTTGCTGGAGGCTCTTTGTGGTCCTCAGAGCAGCGTATCTGCGTCAAAAAGCACCTGCAGAATTGGAGCAGCGGGGGAGCATGGCTGGGCACCAACACACACATCATGAATGCAGCACAGGCAGGTCCTCGCAGATACATCCCTGTGACCCTGCAAGGACCGCACTGCCAAGGACCTGCACAGCCCCACCATCTGCCCATGGGGTGCAGGGATCCCAGCTCCTCCCTGTAACCCCCTCAGCCATAGCAGAGCAGGACCTGTAGCAGCAGCCTGTGTGCCCTCTGCACCTCTGGGAGAGCCAGGGCTCTGTGCTCTGTGTGCAGCCAGGGGGGCTGAGAAATGCCACGCTTACACAGGGCTGAGCCCCACAGGAGGGAAAGATCAGCTCGGGGACTGGCAGAGGGGTTGGATGGGATGAGACAGGATGGGATGAGACAAGATGGGATGGGACAAGATGGGACAAGATGGGATGGGACAAGATGGGATGGGATGGGACAAGATGGGATGGGATGGGATGGAATGGGATGGGATGGGACAAGATGGGATGGGACAAGATGGGATGGGATGGGATGGGATGGGATGGGATGGGATGGGATGGGATGGGATGGGATGGGACAAGATGGGATGGGATGGGATGGGATGGGATGGGATGGGATGGGATGGGATGGGATGGGATGGGACAAGATGGGATGGGACGGGATGGGATGGGATGGGATGGGTGCATGCAGCAGCAAGGCCACCCAGCTCCATGATCCTGCAGAGCTCAGTGTCCAGCACACGCGCACCTCTCCCCTGCTGTGTCACAATGATTGAGTGCAGGATGCAGGCACCTTAATGGTTTCATCAACTTAGCTACTTTTTATGAGAAATTTGTTCCAATCCGTCCACTTTCCCAGGCTGCTGTCACTTTAACAGATGCCAGACCAGAAAGAATAATAATCGTGATAGGAAAACTTTGCGCTGGAGAGATCAGCTTCCCAGGGAGGGGGCAGGGGTGGGTGAGGACTCATGCCTGCAGGAGCCCCAAACAGCTCAGAGCTCAACCTGTCACTGTCAGAGACTCTCCCGTGCCCTCTTCCACCCTGATGGGAAATAACCACATGCACACGGGACACAGCCGAGGACAAGAGTGGTCCCTCCGCCTCAGGAAGCCCCCCTCTCTCGCACACCCCCAGTGCCTATTTCAGTCCCAACGCCTCTCCCCTCCCAGCCCTGTGCCCCCCACACAGCTCTGCTCTGCCGTCCCACCCGCAGCCCTCCCGCTCCCCGCTCCCACGCTCTGCGCAGCGCTCAATTATGCCCCAGAGCACTCTGTCACTTACTCCTTCCACCCACAACTTTGCCAATTAACTCCGGCGCTCGCCTGCTGCCGCCCCGACTGTGCTCACCAGGGAACAGCCGCCTGCAGCAGGCGGAGCCACGGGGAGGGCTGGGCAACAAACCCCACCGTGGGGCAGGCACCCCCATTCTGGGGTCTCCCTGCAGCCAGAAATCAACCTATGGCAAAGGGAAAATGAGCATCCCTGCAGCCATGGGGAGTAAAGTAGCCAAGGGGCATACAGCAGTCATAGGGCATGCAGCAGCCATGGGGCACACTGCAGCTATGGGGTGCATTGCAGCCATAGGGCATGCAGCAGCCATAGGGCATACAGCAGCCATAGGGCATACAGCAGCCATGGGGCATATAGCAGCCATGGGGCACACTGCAGCCATAGGGTGCATTGCAGCCATAGGGCATGCAGTAGCCGTAGGGCATATAGCAGCCATGGGGCACACTGCAGCCATAGGGCATGCAGCAGTCATAGGGCATGCAGCAGCCATAGGCCATATAGCAGCCATGGGGCATGCAGCAGCCATGGGGCACACTGCAGTCATGGGGTGCACTGCAGCCATAGGGCATGCAGCAGCCATAGGGGATATATAGCAGCCATAGGGCATACAGCAGCCATGGGGCATACAGCAGCCATGGGGTGCATTGTAGCCATAGGGCATGCAGCAGCCATGGGGCATGCAGCAGCCATGGGGCACACTGCAGCTATTGGGTACACTGCAACCATGAGGCACCCCACAGCCGGGGTTGAGAGCTTCCCTTCTGCACCCAAAGGGTTTGACACAGAGACAAAGCAGCAGCAAATAGTGATGAAGCAGCCTGTGGGCCGCCCTGCTATTTAGCAGGTTTAGCACTTCCATGATGGGATTGCAGGAGTGGCTGAGAAGGATCTGGTGAGGGCAGTACAGCATCCCCTGCCCCATACAGCACCAGCAGGGATGAGCTTCTGACAGCAGCTCCTGCTGGATTTGCCTGCCCCACTCCTGCCCTCCTGTGGAGGCTGTGCCAGGCACGGGGACACTTGGCACCCTCTGACCCATGCCCTTCTCCTGAACCCCACATTTGGGGCACAGAGATGGTGCCTCAGCCCCAAACCCCGACCCCTGTACCAGTGGGGCACAGCACACACTGGGGGGATTCCCCGGTGCTGCGATGCCAGCCCTGCCCAGCACTGCTCACAGATGAGTCACTGCTGGGAGACGAGTTCTATTTAAAGGGCGTTATTCGTAGAAAAACTGAGTTTTAATAACAGGGCAGCAAACGAGGAGAAAATACCAAACTTCCAAGTGGAACACATCTACTGCTCGGAGGCACGAGAATCACACAGAGCTGCTCTCCCTCTGTCAGAAAGGCACTGGGAGCCCCTGGCTGCTCCCTGCTATTGCTGTGCAGGAGCATCCTCAGCCCCAAAGCATCGGGGCGGCCGCTCTGGGCACAGCACAGCCACGGCACAGGAGTGGGGTGATGGGAGAGCAGTGATGGAGCTGTGCTGTGGGAGGGTGGGTAGAGACAGCGCGGAGCTCGCTTTAAAAATAGATCAAACTCTCCGCTCCGGAGCCATTTCATTAGAGCAGCGCGAGCTGTTGGGCTGCTGACACCTCTGCGAAGTTTTCCTTTACGGATCTGGAAAACAGCTGAGGGGAAAAATGATGATGACAGCAGCACGGGGCTGTTTTTCACAGGAGAAGTGAGAGAAGGAGCACCCAGCAGCACTTGGAGCCCAGAGGGCAGTGCCATTGGGCTCCGTGCTGCTGCAGAACTGAGGCTGCCCCCCACTCGATTACAGCTTTTTTCTGGGACCTTCCTTAGCCCAGAACACAGCCCAGTGTGGCAGCACCGGGTCCCAAAACAGAGCAGATCCCACATCGACAGATCAGATCCAACCCTGCAGTGCTGAGCGCACACCGCAGCCCACAGCATTCTGTGTGCAGTTGCAGGAGCTCTGTGCTCCTCAGGTCCCGGTGGGCTCCTGTTTGCTGTGCCTGGGCCCTGGGGGCTGACAGACCCACAGAATCATCCAACCATTGCATATCCTGAGTAGGAAGGGACCCATAGGGGACAGTAGGAGAAGCGCCTTGGAGTGGCAGCACCGTTGGCCACGTGTCCATGCCACACTTGGTTTGTTCCCCTGCCCTCAGCCTCCTCAATCCCCTCTCCATACACAGCTCTGACCCCAAGGGGGGAACGACTGGGCCACGTTCCGTCTCTGCCAGAATTTAACGAGTAATCAGTGCCAGGGTCACCTTTCCCCGGGTGAGGCTCCCGTGAATACTGGATGCAGACACAGCATGGCACAGCGGCTGCATGGGGAGCAGAGCTGCAGCAATGGACCCCAACTCTGGGATGCAGGGAACTCGCTGCACCAGACAGCTGACACCAGAATGATGCCACCACGGTACCCAGCGCCCCCTGCCCCGTCCCATCCCTGGGTGCCATTGCCAGAGCAGCACACAGAGCCGTCCCAATGGAATGCTCCCCAGGGCCCTACAGCTGTGATTCTCAGCTCCTCCTGCAGCACTCATCCCAGCTGGGGGTTGGCTGGAGGGGCTGTGCCATAGGGATGTATTCCAACACAGTCCTGGAGCATGCAGCCCCCAGCTGAGGCTCCCAACGCTCCCCTTTTGTGCGCGCCGCAATTGACTCATGTTCTTAAAAGGAAAATTGAGAGGAGGGGAGGAGGGGGGGGGGGAATAAAAAACAGAAATGCCTCTGAATCCAACCTCAGAGAAAGCGTGGGAGCTCTCGGGAGAGGAGGAAAGCACTTTCTCTATAATTCACCTTTTGTCATTTAATCACCATCCCTTCTCTCTGCGGTGCTGCTGGGTAACGGCTGTGCGCAGGGAAATCCGCCTCATGGTGCCCGGGGAGCACTGACTGCCTCCAGCACCAGGGTTGAGAGCATCCCCTGCTCCCAGCCACAGCCCCACACCTCCAGCCCTGGCCCTGTTCACCACCACGCTTGCCTCTGCTCCGAAGCAGCTTACCATGCAGCTGGCGGAACGCCAGAGTCTTTTTAGAGAAATGTGAGCGATGCCCAGGGAAGAGCTAATCATGTGTCATGGAAACAACTTCGTGCCACTCAGAGTGCAGCAGGAGCGAGCACGGTGACACGTTGGCCACAGAGCTGGGCTCCTCTCCGTGTGGTGCCGTGGGTCAGCAACGCTGTGTGCCATAGCCCTGAGCATGGCATCGAGGCCCACGGATGCGCAGTGGCACCAGCACGGCTGTGGGGCTCCCCTAGACATTGCTCCTGGCAGAAAGCAGCTTGGGGCTTCAGGCAGGCTTAAGGCTGCAGAATGCGACCTTAGCTCAAATGGCCCCGTGTTGGTTCAGCCTCGATCACACAGCAGGAAACAAAACTCCATCTTCAAAGCAGGGCCAGCTCTGGGAGGAAGGAGCGGAGCACCTCGGAGGGCACCACCTCCAAGCTGCCAGGAAAGCAGAGCTTTACTTAATGCAAGGAGAGGAAATAAAGTCCTCAGCAAGAGGAATAAAGCTCACAGAGAGCAGCCCCAGAACTAAGCGGATAAAGAACGGAGCCAACAGGATCTGAGCCACAGGAGCTGGGGAGCACCAGAAAAGCGCGCATGGCACAGAGCACAGCTCCCAGCAGCAGGGGAAGGGCAGAGTACATGGAGCCCAAAAGCACAGAGAGTAACACTGAGCAAATGGGATGCAGTGAGAGGCAGCAGGGCCCTACCAAAGCTACATCCTTCCTGCAGGGTGGGCAGTGCATGTGGCCCAGCATGGCACCATGGGCAGCAGCAGCACTGCACACTGCTAACCCCAAGCAGCACCAAGTTCAGAATGCTGCGCGTATGGACCATGCGAGAATTTCTGCTCTAACCTGGAAAAACACTCAGAGAAACATCTAGGTACATTACTCAGTTCCAAGCTGACTATGAGTCACCATCTCCTGCATCTGTGAGAAAAAAAAAAAAAGCAAAAAAAAAAAAGCAAGTGTGTTTCTGGGTTGCTTGCTTGGGAGGAGAGAGATTTCCAGGAGAAATGAGGAGGGGTGGCTGTGATTTGTGCACAGCATCAGCCCATCCGGAGCCACAGCACCGGAGCAGCAGCGCAGAGCATCTCGTGGGGCACATCCCCACAGAGGGGCTGAGCAGAACGTTTTGGGATCCCCATGCCACACACCTCATCTCCACAGGCCTTCTGGACCGCTTGGCTAACCAAGCGCCCAAATCCGGGCTGCGCATCAGCTGGAAAGCTTCCATCCCATCATAAACAGAATGAGCTATTTATAAACCCAAAAACCTCTTTTTTAATTATTATCATCCCCTCCCCGGGGAAAAAAAGACAAACCAAACAAATAAATAAATAAAGCAGAAGATGCTGTGCCGTGCTGCTGAGAGCACCCCAGCACGGCTCTGCAGCGCTGTGCCGCTCCCCAAGCAGTGCCCAGCGGAGCAGATGGCAGCGTGGGCGCGAGGTACCAGCCTCCTGGCAATCCGAACAGCTGTTACCGTTAGAAAATGCTAATTGCCATCAATCAGGACAGCACCTACCCACATTTACATGCAAGCACCAAAAAAAAAAAAAAAATTACGTCTAAATTTCGCCCGAGTACAACACTCATTGCATGTTAAGTAAGCGGAGCTGCTGTGGTGCTGCAATGGGGATGGTCCCAATGATGGGCACAGCAGTACCTGCCAGTGGTGACCCAAGAAACCAGGTGCTCCTTCAGCCCCACAGCTCCTTTTGCTACAGGAACATGTGGTGCTCAGTGGGTTCATCAGATCCCATTCCAGGCACAGTGTCAGTGCTGTGGGGCAGCCCCCTCCCCACAGCCCCCCTTTGGATGTGCTGGCACAGGGGCATCGCTGCCGGGCTCCCACAGCCCTGTGCTGTGCTGTGCTCTGGCTGCAGCCCTGGAAGCTGACAGGCTCCCACTGGTGCGAGCAGGTTGCAGCACCGCTGCTCGCTCCCTGCAGCTCCCACCATCACTCAGCAGTCGAGGGAATGGCTCAGAGCTGCAAGGTCACTCAGCAGCACCATCTGTCCGTGCACCGCATGGTTCACCCTGGGGAGAGCAGGTGGAGAATGATGGCAGCACGTCAAAGGCCAGCCCCTCCAAGCAGTGCCTGCAGCCACTGCACCGATGGACTCTCCACTGCGGTGCACCCACCTTGCCCATTTGGGACCGCACACAGGAGCACCCTGACAGCTCCATACCCCCAATCTGCACCTGATTCTGGGGAGGTGAAGTCACTTTGCACTCAGGCTCTGAAGTCACACCCATCTGCTTGTTCTACATCTCCTGTGCCTCAAAGTGTCACAACAAGAGAGCTATCTCTGTCGAGGCAGTCGTCTCCCACACTGTCCCAGATGCATTCCCAGCACTGCTGGGCAAACTGCTGGCCACACCAAGCCCAACCACTACATAAACACTGGACCTGACTTCATGTGCAGACTTCATAATGAGGAGCACTACAGCAGGTGTTGAGGCACATCCTGATGCTCAGGGACACCTATCCCAGCACTGGTGCCACAGCCTCAGTGACACTGCTCCAGTGGTAACATCCCAATGCGCTCAGCCCTGAGCCCCACATCCTCACCCCACCGCAGTGGGAGCATCCCACCTCCTGACCCTACACCAACCCCAGGACCTCAAACCAGCCCCAGGATCCCCACGCTGGCCCTGCAGCAGCACACCGTCCCACAGTGAGCCCTGCTGTGCTTGAGATTGTTTCCATATGGGAGCACCAAGCAGAGCTGCCAGCTCGCGGCTCCAGCGCTTGCTGCTACATCTGGAAACTCTTCTCACCCTTAATTGTTCTTAATGCTTTAACACGCGGAGTGACTAATAAGACACTAATTGGGCGGCCTTAGCAGCGAGAGGCGGTGTGGGGAGCACGGCTGGCAGTGCCCTCTGTGCTGTGCTGGTTCTCTCCCAGCCACTTGGGCTGCCATGGTGCTGCAAATGTCAGAAATCTCAGCGAAACTAATGCCTTCTTGGCCTGTCCCAAAGCGGTGAGCAAACCCACCTCCCGAAGGCAAGGTGAGCCAGGACCTGCAGATTTCAGCTCGCTGTCCCACAGCCACTTGTTGGCAGATGAGGAGCTGGGGGAGAGGAGAGTGGCTGCAGTACAGGGGCTTGGGGTTGGGGAGGCTTTCACTGTGGGGTCTGAGAAATGGGGACACAGAGAATGGGGACACATAGGGATGCACGGCCCCGCTGCAGGAGCTGGGGTCCCCAAGCCAATCCAATCCCGCAGTGCACCAGCCCTGCCCCGGGCACACAGCGCTCACTGGATCTGCTCTACAGCGGGAAATAGCACAAATCTTGTTACACACCGCCTAAGCCTCCCTGGGCATGTTTTCTATAAATCTCCTGGAATTTATTATATGATAACTAGCCTGGAAAAGCCAAATTAAATCCACAGCCAAGAAACTGACTTTCAAGTGTGACCCAATTTCCTCACTCGGAGGGGAGGGGGAGAGGGGATCCCGGTGACAGCCGCTCCCAGGCTGACCTCCCCCTGCAGCCGCCCCCCGTCCTCCCCCTCTCTGCAGCCCCGTGCTGACTTTGGGGATGGAGCTGCAGCCTTTCATGTCTAAGCGGATCTAGCACTCCCACTCACGGAACAAAAGCGCCTCGAGGGCTCCCCTTTCTGATGTTTCTCCATTGCTCAGTTTCAAGCCTTCTTTCCAGGAGCTCTTTCCCCACGGGGAGGGCTCGGTTGGATCGGAGGATGATGGGGAGCATCTTCGCGGGGCTCGGTGACATGCCAGCTGCTTTTGCAGTAAGGACACATCTGTGAGCCCTCTGAGCCAAGCCAAGCACCAGGCTGCTGCCCTGGGGCTGGGGATGCCACACGGCCATCCGTGACAGCCCCATGCTGGCCACCCCCAGCACACAGCACCCGGTGGCAGTGCAGGGTATGGGGCAGCACAGGGCTGTGCAGCCCTGGGGGTGGGCTGGGGCTGTTGTTCTGGAACAGCGTGCACTGGCAGAGCTGCATGTGGGAAGCTTGCATAATAACGGCAGCCCACACTACGCCTGCTCCTACCCAGCATGATCAGACCCTTGCTTTCATGAGCAATAACATCCACCCAAAGTTTTCTAAAAGACAAAAAAAAAAAAAAAAAAAGAGCTTCAAGGTGATACACAGAGCTCAGCTTCCTTTGCTGCCTTCGAGCTGATTAATGCAGCTGGGGAAATACATCTGCACAGCCTCCTCACAGAGGCTTCTCTTTAATCCTTCTCTCAGGACAACCTCTGCCCCCAGCGGGGGACGCAGCTCCTCCAATTCACACTCATTTCCCCACTCCAGAGCACTCCCGTGGGACAGATGAAGCAGTGCAGCAGTGCTGGGGGGCTCTCCCCACACCACTGAGTGCTGTCCCATAGGAGGTGCACACACACACACCCCGCATCGCATCCCATGCAACACCCCATCACCGTGCAGGCTGGTGCTTATGTTGTGCAGCTCCCATCGATGGGGACGGGTTCCAAGTAAAGCAGCGCCCACCCCACAAGTGATGGCATGCTCTAAGGGAGTTCCATGGACGCATTCGTGCCCAGGCAGGGGGCACATGGCCCTTGCACAGTGCCAGTGCCAGGTATGTGATAGCTCAGATTGGACCATGGGAAGCAGGACCTGGCCCCAACCCCACAGAGACCACGCGCTCCCTCCCTGCCCAGCTGTGTGGGGATGAATAGACGGACGTACCTGGGAGTGGAGAGGTGCTGTGGGTGCAGCTGGAGCTCACGCTGATGCCTGCCCCTGTGTGCAGTCAGGAAGAGCCGTCGGGGTCTCACAGCAGCGGCTGCTCAGCCTGCAAGAGAGAGGGAGAGGCTCCAGTGCTGTCCCTGTGTAGGCATCACTGCTAATAACGGAGGAGGATGCAGCAAAGCTGCTGAGCGGCACAGCTTGCAGGCTGTGCCCCATCCCAGCACACAACTCGTGGCCGCAGCACATCCCACCTGGCTGCAAGGGGCACAGCACAGCCCCCCCGGGCTCAGGGTTTCCACTTGGTGGGGGCATCCCAAAGCAGGATGCAGCACACAGCCTGGGGAATGGGAGAAGCAAACACCCCCAGTCCCTCAGCTCCTCCTGTGAGACAGCTGCAGTCCCACTCTGTGTCTGAATAGCTCCATTTTGCTTTCCCCCCACTAGGCAAAGCGGGCAATCCTTTATCACCTAACTCTCGCTGTCAAGGCCTTTCTTGACACCAGGTGGGACGGCATCAATCTTGGCACTGAGCATTCACCATCCACCCCACGACCCCCAGCAGTGGCCCCCTGAGCCCATGTGAGTGATGGAGCCTGCAGTGCAGCGAGATGGGCCCCACACCAGGAGCAGATTTATCCCCATGGCAGAACAGGGGGCAGAGGGTGGCAGATAAGTCATTGGGAAGCGGCAGGAACGTCTTTCAAGGTCCTCCAAGGTTGGCTCATTACAAAACAAAGAGAAGAGGGAAAACGAGTGCCCATAGCAGCACGGCACACGAGCAACCCTCCCGTTCCAAGCAGCCCAGCACTGGGGAAATGCAGCACAGAGCTCTGGCTGAGGGTTGGTGGTGATACCAGGACAGGGCACAGCCAACAGCACCACCAGCACAGATTTGAGCAGCACCCAGCAGTGAGCAGCGCAGCACCCGGATTGGGCCATCAGTGTCTGTGCAGCAGCTGCATGGCTGTCCCATCCCATAATGCTGCAAAGGGAACAAGAGCCAGTGCTGAGAGCCCACGGAGCAACTCAGACATCAGCACCACGCATGGGATGCCCTCAGCTCCAGGCATCCCCACTGCATGCAGCCTGCAGCAAGCACTGCACCTGCGAGACCACGGAGAGCCCCGGGGAGGAGAGGACCCACGAGCCATGCAGGGAGTCCTCAGGCTTCCCCAACCTGCTGGAATTCCCCTTCCATCCAATTATTCCCGCTCATTAGGCTCTGCTCCTGATTAACGTGCATAGCAAGAGCGCAGCTCAACTGTACGCTTCAAAGCCCCCCCCCCAGCCCCCGCCATCAGTCACCTCTGAAGTCAATCTGTCACAGCCCAATTTCCTAATCCACCCTGCACGGAAACCCATTTGCTGCTCTCCCTCAAATTAAGCTCCACTCGCAGCTCTGCTCCTCTCCTCCTTTGATTATTTTTGTTACCAGACACCGTAGCGGAGCGCAGGGTTAAGTGGAGATTCAGCCGTGCGGGCTCCTGAGAGCGGTTTTTAATCACACACACGGCTCCTGTGCTCTCCCACCTGCACAGCCACCATTAATCACCGCCAAACCGCTTCCCACAGGCAGGGGACCCACAGCCCCAGGGTGCCCACAGCTCATGGGCAGCACTGCTGGGCTCCTCTCCCCATCACCTCCTTGCCAACACGGACTCATCCACCCGCTGTTCCACTCTTGCGTTGCAGGGTTTATCCAAGATGAGAAAAAAATGGGGATGCTTAGGAGCCAAGGGAACAACATGGAGATGTGGGAGAGGAGGGTCAGGTGGGGGTGAGGAAAGAACTTTGCCCAGAGAGCAACGGGCACAGCCCTGAGCTGCTGGAGCTCAGGGAGTGCTGGGACATCGCTCTCTGATGTAGGGTTTGGGTGGCGCTGGGGTTGGGTTGTTGGTCCCTATGGGCTCCTTCCAACTCTGTATGACTCCATGCTTATGTGCAGTGAATGTGGGACATGGGAGTGTGACACCAATCCCTAGTCACACCGCTCCCTGCGTGCTGCTGAGCTGGTCCCAGACAATAAACCATTGCGATTGCATCTACAACCCAACCCCAGGAAGGCTGCGGAGAGGCTTTATCAAAGCCAGCAGCACCCCAGGGAGGAGACAGAGAGATAACAGGCACTGCAGCAGCGATCCCAAGGCCAACCCCAATACCAACACAGCCACTCATTTTTGGGCTGCTGGGAAGATGCTCTGCCCCAGCACCATCTGTGCAGGACAAGCACCCGTAAACATCTGTGACTTGGGTTTCACTGCTGCAGCATGGCTATGCAGAATCCTTTTGGGCCGGGGGGAGGGAGTGAGGTGGAGGGGAGGGCTGTGAAGGCAAACACGAGCAGCTATTCTCCCTTTGTTACAGCAGCGGGGAGAGCAGGGACTCTTTGAGCAGCAAATGCACTGAAGCAGCACTCGGAGCCTGTGCAGCCCCAGATAGAGCGGCTGCGGCAGCTGAGATCAGGAGCTATTTCCCACTTATCTGTGCTGTGCTGATATCTGTGCAGCAGAACACAGCGTTGGGTAATAGGATTTCGATGCTGAACAGAAGATGTTTCTCCCCAAGCCTCACTTACGTCACACCTGGAGGTATCCGTGGCCACAGAGGTGACACAGAGGAAGGCTAAAGACTCTGAACTCCTGTGCTGAGGGAGCAGCTTCTCCTTCAGCTGCAAAGCAGCAGAATGAACGTAATCCAAAGAGCGCAAAGCAGAGCTCATCCCTGCACCCATGCAGCCCCAAAACCACACTGCGCACCCTTCTGGGCCCCGTGCTGCAAAGGGCCCCGCGTGGAGCCCCTGGGGCTGCAGGTGAGCAGCTGCTGTACCATCAGCATGCAGTGCTGCAGAGCCCAAGATAACGAGCTCCAAACAGTGCATGCTGCTCACGATGTGCAGCGCAAAGTCCTGAAAGGCTGCGGGCAGGGAAGGCTGAGTGAGCCAAAGGAAGGGGCTCATTAAGGAGCAGAGCAGGCACTGGGAGCAGGATGTGCCCCGCTCGCTGCATTTGCATGTTGGAGCCCAGCTTCAGAGTACAGGGAGTTATCACAGCCTCATTTAGTACTGGAGGTGCATTTCTATGAGATTAAAGGGCCAGGAAAGAAAGGAGAGGCAGGCACGGAGCAGGAGGGAAACCATCTTGAACAACAGGATGGAGAAGGGCTCGGAAAGTGCTGGGAAGGGGGTCAAAGGGATCTGCCCCTATGCAGACAGCAGCTGTGGGCACAGCCCCTCTGGCACCTCACTGTTAGGAACACACTCTGCCCTTCTGTGCGCTCCCCAGTGCTCAGGATGGGGCTGGCAGTGCAGCTCCCAGCCACGGCAGCCCCATCCTCATCCCACAGGGATCGTGTGAGGGCAGTGTGTGCTTGGGGGGAGAGCACAGGCAGCACCTGCTGCAGGGGGGGCCGGGTGCCAGAGGAGCGGTGCAGTCTGTTCCTCTGCACAAGTGCATTAAGTATTCCGTGCAGCACTTTTGCTGTAAATCACTTCCTATTCAGGCTCACTGCTGAGGGTCTCTGAAGGTCGATTTTCCATGGTTATGACAACAAAAACTAAAATTGGGTCAAACCTGAAAGGTATTATCTTCCTCCAAGCTGCTAAATGCACAATAGTAATGAGGTTGGTTAAGCAATTCACCCACAGACTGCATTATTTGCTCTGAAGATGTATTAACCAGTTAAATGAGCGTGATAAGACGGCTCTGCTTATTTCCCTCAGCAGCGCACAGAGATCTGAGGCTCTGGGTCTCTGCATCCCAGCTAATAACCGCGACCGCAGCCGCTCCGACAAAGCACGGCTCTGCTGCGGGCCGGGTTCTGCCCGCCTGACCCACAGAAAGGGAACGGGAGCTTTAAAGGCACCCCGCAGCTGAGAGCTGTTGGAGAAAATAATCATACCTCCTCCCTCCCCTTGCTTTTCCTTCTTCTTAAATGCTCTCCCCTCCCCGATATCGCTGTGTGTTAAGGTTAGGGTCTACCCGAGTCGATCCTCGCCACCCCCAGGCTGCAGAGGCTTTGAGCATCCAACCCAACCCACCCACAGCAGGTCACCACGTGCCCACGTGAGTGCACGCAGCAGTGAGCTCTCAGCTGGCAGGGGCTGTCCCAGGGCACCAGCCTGGAGCTGGCAACGGCGGGATGCAAGGAACGTGTGTTTGTATGGGATTTCTGCTGCTTTTCTGAAAACAAACACCGTGCATGTAAATAGAACTGATGTAAACAAGCATGACCCCAAAATCCATGCGCAGCTGTATGTAACGGGAGGGAAGGAGGGAGAGAGGAGGAAGAAACACTTCAATTAATCCCTAAAATGATAAGATGGAGAAGTTCGAACGGAACAGAAAGCATCTGTGCCTGCAGCAGGACAGGATTGCCATGGAGCATTCATGGTACCATCCCCCCATGCAGCCCCAGTGCCCTGCGGGGACAGTCCCAGAAGGTACTGTTGTTCCCTCTGGTGCTCCAGCTGGTGCTTTGCCAGCAGGCAGTAGGTGCATGGAGAAGCGCCAGCACTTTCTAGCACAGAAGGATGGAGGTATCCTGAAGTTGGATCTTTGTCAGCAGCACTGGGAGCAGCACCTCAGCCAAGCACAGGACTAAAATGTGGCCACAAGATGGTACCTGAGGGACAGGAGGGGAAAAAGCCAAGGAGCAGCTCCAGGGCACTTCAGAAAGGAGAAAAGGGCTGCTCCCTGCCACTGCCTAAAGATGGATACAAAAAGGTGGATACACAGGGAAGGACAGCATGGGTGCTCTCAGCAGGGATGGGACAAAGGGAGCTGCCCTGGAGAATGGCTGTCCCGGCTGCATGCACAGCGCTGCCTCTCAAGGTGACACCCTGGCTGCTCAGGGATGCCTTCACCACTCCTCCAGCCATTATTAGATCTTAAACTCTTTCCCTCGCCATCTGCCACTCACTACTCACATTTTAAGGACGGAAATGACAGCTTCCCCATGATCAGCCCTCTGGAAACCCCGCGGGGCTCAGTGTCACGGAATGAGGAAATTTGTAATTCTGCTTGAGGAGGACTGTGACCTCCGATCACACACAGTGCTCAGACCTGGTTTGCTCCATCCCCGGCCCATGGCAGCTTGGGATGGCTCTGCCCCATGACTGCAAGCCATCACTGCTCCAAACCCCAGAGAACTCACCCATGGAGTGATCCTCTGGAGCAATGCTGCACGCTCGCTCCCTCTATGCCAAAGCTTTCAGATCCCCCAGCCCTCCACACACCCACCGCACAAATCCAACCCAACACACACACACCCAACCCAGCACACACCCAGCCCAATGTGCACAACCAACCCAACACACACACCCAACCCAACTCCATCCAACCCAACACACACGCATGCATAGCCAACACAAAGTACACTCCCAACCCAACGAGTACCCAACCCACGTCACACCCAAACCAATGCACAAACCCAACTCAACACACACCCCAAACCCAACGCACACCCAGAACACAACTGCAGCACCAGGGCCAGTGCCCAGTTCTGCCACCACAGCAATGTGTGTTTCTCAGGGAACCATGAGCATCTCCTACCTCCATGGGGAGTTCATGCCACAGAGGCTCCAGGACATACGGTGACAACGTAATGCCCCAGGGTTCCCAAACGCCACCGCACTGAGCTCTGCACTGAGGCCTGCAGCCCTGCTGCTCCAGGCAGATGCTGTAGCACCTGAGCCCCACTGCCTTTTGCAACGCTGTTGGTGATGGGAGGGAGCCAGGAACGCCAAGAAAAGTGTTCCTCATTTTGAGGAGTCGGATCGCCTAAAGACTGGCAACAGCCCAGAGCCTGGAGAGACAAGCCCCTGATTTATGAGCAGCACGGACACAGAGACAGAAGAGCTTTAGTGAACCTGGTTAAAAGCTCATGGGAAAGGCGACAGTGAAAGATGGGAGCCACCAGGCAACAACACCTCTCCAGACTGAAAACAAAAGCAGCACAAGAACTGAGTTCACCAACTGACAGCCCAGCACCCAGGAACCACGCAGCAGAACCAGCGTGGCCCTGCGCCTGGCACACAGCGGGCACACGGCACCCGGCTGCCGGCCCCTGAATCCATGCGTTAATTAACATTCCACGTGTAAAGTTGGGATTGTAATTACTGCAACTGATTAACAGGCCGAAGGTAGCCAGTCTCCGAGGGAGCAGATTAACAGAGGCTCTCTCAAGCTCCCGCTCTCACCTCGGCACTGCTGATGCATTTTAAGCAGGGCCTGATGCCCCCACTGGCAGTGATTAATGGGCTCTGAGGACATGCAATGGCTCCGGCCCCGCTGCTCTTCCCATGCTCTACGATGGGATGGCACAAGGCTCCCTCCGAGCTGTGTTCTGCCTCGGGACAACGCTGTCACCAGGCCTGCTGCTCACAGGGGACCACATGGATGTGGAAACACAGAAATCTTCCCACCTCTGTGCTTCTCTCTCCCTGCTCTGTGCCGTGCTCTGTGCTTCATACCCTGCTCCATGCTCTGCCCCATGCCCTGCTCCGTGCCAAGCTCCCTGCCATGCTCCTTGCAATGCTCCATGTCCAGTTCCATGTAATGCTTTATGCAATGCTCCATGCTCTGTTCCATGCAATGCTCTGGGCAATGCTCCATGCCCTGTTCCATGCAATGCTCTGTGCAATGCTCCATGCCCTGTTCCATGCAATGCTCTGTGCAATGCTCCATGCCCTGTTCCATGCAATGCTCTGTGCAATGCTCCATGCCCTGTTCCATGCAATGCTCTGTGCAATGCTCCATGCTCTGCTCCATGCCCTGTTCCATGCAATGCTCTGTGCAATGCTCCATGCCCTGTTCCATGCAATGCTCCATGCTCTGCTCCATGTCCTGTTCCATGCAATGCTCTGTGCAATGCTCTGTGCCCTGCTCTGTGCAATGCTTTGTACCCTGCTCCATGCCCTGCTCCATGCACCGACCCAGGTAGTGCAAAGGAGAGTGCAGCAGGAGGGAGCCTAACGAGACGCCAATAATTACCAGCAGATCAGACGATCAGCTGTAATTAAGCACTATCCACAGGCAGACCGCTCGGCTGCAGACTTTCTTCCCTCCTTTTCCCCAAGACTGCAAAATAAATTATCCTGCAAAGTTAGCCCAGGCTGAGCTATGGAAACAATTAAACAAAAATTAAATCTAATTCATTTATACTCTGAGCACAAAGTGGATAATGTGGGGGTTTTCTTCTCTCTCCTCTCTTTGCCTTGGTGTTACAGAGGACTATTATGGGAAATTAATCACGGGGAAAAGCAATGAACGTGATCTATCGCTCTTTAAAAGTGCACTGTAGTGATTATATAAAAATCTATTAGAGCAGCCAGGAAATTTAAGAGTGACACCATTTAAAAGGAAAAAGGAGACGAGGCCGGTGGCAACAGGGATCAATTTCTGCACAGACGGATCCTTGAAAGTAGGAGCAGGAGGAGGTCAAGCCCTCGGGGGGGGCACAGCTGCATGCCACCAAACTGCTCCTCACCTCCCATGGAAATGCAGCCAAACGCCCCAAGGCAGAGCTGGGGCTGCAGCTCAGGAGCAGCAATGCATGGAGGCACAATGGGGCTGTTGGTGGGGAAGCACTGGGGAGGGGACAGGGGTGGTCCGGACAGCATCCGGGGTTGGAGCAGGGCTGTCTGCGATGCTCTGAGCCCACCAGGATTGGGCACGGGGTGCGACCCCCCCCCCCCCCCAGCACCTACTCGGCTGTGTAAAGGTTGCAATAAAACCTTTGTCTGGGCAGATTCCATCATAAATCCTCACCCCCGGGTCAGCCTGACGCTTTCACGGCACCATCAATCCCAGGGGATGTGCAATCAGTGTGCTCAGCACAGAGCCACCAGGAGGGATCCCATCACAGGAGGGGACAACAAACATCCCTGCACCGAGATGTCAGCACAGCCGTTCTGGGGACAGGGATACCAACATGGTGTCCCACCCTGGAGATGCCCAAAGCTGGCTCGAATGGGCCCTGGGCAGCTCGAGCTGCTGGGGGGCAACTGCTGGGTGTTGGTGCTGAGTGATCTTTAAGGTCCCCTCCAATCAGAGCCATTCTATGATGCTATGCCACATCTGGCAGAGAGCAAAGAGGACATGGGGAGGCAGCACCCCACGCCCCAGTGGCACCGCAGTGCTGCAGGGCAGTCCATGGAGAGCCCAGCCTGCAGTGTACCCAGGCCATTGCCCCAGAACCAATCCTTACCAACAGTCCACTTCTGCAGTAACACAGGCAAACGCCTTGATGTGAATTGAATGGAAGTTTCTCCTCCCTGTCAGGCTAATGGAAACAAAACCCACACCGCTCTCCCCCCAATGCATCTTTTCAACGATTTCAAAAAAAATACTCTTTTGAAAAGAAAAGAAAAAAAAGAAAAGGGGGGTGGGAAAAAAAAAAAAAAAAGCCCTTTGATCTCAGCAGCCCGTTTGTTTAGTCCACGCCGGGATTTAATTGAGGAGGGATGTCCTTGAATAAACGCAGAGATGTCCTCGCTCCCCGGGAAGCCCGCGTGAAGCGGCAGCACTGCTGTGCAATGCTTTCTGCTCACCCAGGGTGTGCTGGGACGGTGTCACCCACGGTCCCACAGCACCTGATGGGAGTAGGGAGGGGGGGATGGAGGATGCTGCTGCCCCCCCTGCCACCAGTTCAACTCTGTGCCACCACCAGGGTGAGATGCTGCGAGGGCAAAGCTGCAGCCCAGGCTGGGATGCGTCCCACTGCTATAAGGGAACAGGAGTGGGGTTTGTCCTCCTCCATCACTGTCAGCCCCAAAGGTGAACTTGGACCCTGGGGAGTAATTAATGGTGATAAAAGTGAGCAAAGGGAGAGAGGACACGGGGAACTCCTGGCTCATTAAAGCTGTTGCTTCCTTCATCCCATGGTAACACAGTAATCCTTTTCTCCCCACAGCCCCCATCCCCCCCCTCTCGCCCCCCCAAGGGCACAATTCCCCCTGGTTGCCAGGCTGGGGGCACCCCACAGCTCCCGGACCCCTGAGCTGCACACAGGCCAACGGCGAGCTGATTAAAGCAATTAGGGCTTTAAATAGTAACATCAGAGTGGCTCATCAGCGCTGAAGAGGCAGTCAAGTGACAGGGCTGAGGATCCTATTTAGGGATGCAGTTGGCACAGCATCCCAAGCCCTGGGCCCTCGGCACAGCGGGGCCGTGCCATGGGGCACCCACCCCACACCCCGGCAGCACTGTTTCCCTTTTCTCAGGCTCCCTATTCCATTTTTTAAATTATTTTACAGAGGCTCTGGGAAGGGAAACGTGGGAAGAATTGAAGAAAAAGAAGCGCTGCTCTGGGAGGCAGCACCGCACAGCAGCATCCAAAAAGTACCTTTTGCAATAGATAAAACAGAACACGCACATTTTGTCTGTTTGGACTCAAAGCCTGATGTGGCAGAGATTTAAGGCAGTCTGGTGGGAAATCCGTCTATTTTAGTATATAAGAATCTCCAATCACAAAGGAATCTGGACACAAATACAGATGCAGGAGCAGCACAAACAGCCGTGAAATGCTCCATTCCCTTCCTTCTGCTGTCTGATTTCCTGCCCTTGGATTTGTTTCTTGCTACAGCTGGCGAGCTGCTGCACACAGATGGATGCAGTGCAGCCCCAGCACCTCCTGGGACACTGGCAGCAGGGTGGGAGGGATGGGATGGCATAAGATAGGATGGGTTGGAACAGGATGGGAGGGGATGGCACGGCAGCACTCAGAGCAGGGCTGCTTCCATCCCAATAAGCATGCTCCCATCTCTGCACCCCAGGGCAATGGCACAACCGTCCTGTGAAGCTTTCCTCTTTCTCCATCAGGAGTCAGGGGGAGAGGAGCTCAGCAGCCCCATGCACAGACCCTCGCCATGTGAATGCCCACGCTGACGTGTGCCAGCTGTTGTGGCTGGCACAGGGATCCCAGCACGGGGATCCGCCGCTCTCAGGTGGGGACAGGAGAGAACAGCACAGGAGTGGATCCAGAGCAGAGCCACCCATCAGCTTCCTGCGAGCTCAGGAGGTGCTGTAGGAGGGCACTGGCAGAGGCATTTACATTTATTTATAGGCATTTCTGTGGCACTCAATTAAACGCTGTGGTGGAGATAGTGCAGCGTGAAGAGTATTTAGAGCCATTTAACACCTCTGAGTCGGCACAAACCCATCTGATCCCCACAGTGAACTGGGGCAGTGAGAGCTGGGGGCTGCCCTGCACAGCGTGCTCTGATCCAGGAAGGTGGAAGGATGGATGGATTGCAGTGCTCACAGCGGAGCATCCCTCACTCCGTGCTTTGCAGGAGGGGCACGGGGCGCATGGCCCCCTCCATCCCCGGGCAGAGTCCATTTCTGCAGCCTCACAACCCAAATGGAGCACAGCTCAGTGTGTCCCTGCCCTTCTACAGGGGTTCACCCATCCAACAAATCCCAAGGCCACCCCGCTGCCCCCCCGGCTCGCCCCGCACGCCTGGGATTGTGTTGCTTGCAAATGGATGCAATTAAGTTGATACTGCAGTGGGACAATAATTGCTGTTTCCTTAGCTTGGCAATACGACCCCGGAAACCCCCATTATCCTAATCACTGTCAACCGAATCCAATCGCAGCGCGCATACAAACCCGGTGTGCTCCGTGGTGAAACAGAACACTGCAGAAGGCTGAACCGTTCCATAAATCTGCTCAGCACTTAACACCGCCTGCTAAATGGCCCCGCTTAATTATAGCTCTATAAACATGACTTTATAGCAATATCAATACCGTCAAAAATCAATCCCGCTGACGGACGCACGGACACGGTGGCACTCTGCCTGTGGGGCGCACGCATTGGGGACACCCATGGGTGCCACCCGCTTGGCCCCACTGCTTGCTGTCCCCATGGCACAGGGTGACCGACCCCGCTGAGAGCCGCCCCTCGCTGCCAAACCCGCCGCCACAACATTAGCATTACAACCCACACCGATCTTTGTCAATTACGCTCCAGTATTTGAGCTCTAACCAGCTTTAAATTGAATCAGGACGAAATCATCAGTATAAAAAGAGCCCGCACCAGCCTTTCAATTCCAGCACTGGGAAAAAAAAAAGTTATACATCTCATAATGGCCTTCTACCCCATAATGAACAGGAAAAATAAATTAGATTCCCAGCTAAGGGTATATTTATACAATTTCATTATGTGCCCATGAGCAAGTCTGGTTTTCACCAAGATAAAAATGAGCTCTCAGCAATGCTCGTACTAAATAAATGGAGTGATTTAACAGCTTAACAAGGAGTGCGAGAGAGGGGTTGAGGAACAATGTCAAAAATGGAAAATAAAAATACAAAAATATATTTTAAAAACTTTTAAAACGCTTGCGCTTTTCGAGCCGAGATGCAGCCCAGCACCGTGCTGGGATGGGGACTGCTCTCATCCCACAGCATCACATCCCTGCAGCGCCGCCCCTCTGGGACTGGAAGGGGATACCCATGTGCTGCTGCGCTGCAGCAATGCCCGCCCCGAGGAGCCCCCAGCCCCTCAGGCAGTGCCACCCCCACTGGGACAGCAGCACCCACACAGTGCAGCTCCCAGCACAGCTCTCCGGGAGCACCACGATCCCCTGGTGCTGCTGCGAAGCACCATGGAGCCCCAGCGAGCAGCGGCTCATCTCTTGAGCAGCCACACAGCAATGCGATCCCTCTTCCCCACCTCTCCACACGTTCCAGATGCGAGCCCATGAGAGAAGATAGGAGCAGCAGAATGGCACAACCCCAGGGCCTTGGGATTGTGGAGGCTGAGGATGGGCAGAGTGGGCACAGATGGGTGCAGGAGCACCGCGTGCAACCACGAGCAGAGATGTGCTGACGGCTCGAGGCGCAGCGTGAGCAGCACCCCAGGGAAGATGGGAGCTCAGTGGGAGCTCGCCCACGGCTCAGCTCCACTGGCTGCGGCAGCACGGCACAGCACAGGGATTGCACAGCACTGTCCCTACCGGCTGCTGCTGCAAAGCCCCTCTCTTCCAGCCAGCTGCCTCGTGCGCAGCCCGCATTCCCTTCCAACCAATTTCACCCAGCCCAGAGGGAAATGCTTAACTCCCTCCTCCGAGCGCAGCCTGCTTAATCAACCTCCTATTATCCAATTCGGCCGCCAGCTGAAACCCGGCCATGCTTTTCACACTGCTTCCCCCACCTCCCTGCCTTTGGGGCGCTGCAGCACATCCTCACCCCACGAGGGCCCCACTGCACACGCTCATGTCCATGGAGCTGTGGGACCCTTGGGAACGGCCCCTTACAGCCCCACGCCACGCATCCATCCAGGCTCAGCATCGCAGCCCAGGCAGGCTGATCCTAAACCATAACCCACACTTGAACAGCTCATCCATTTCATGGCAGCTAGCTGCCAGCAGGCAAATCTGTCCTCTCAGCAGCAGCAAAACCAGAGCTAAGCAGTTGCCTTTCTTTTTTTTTTTTTTTCCTTTCCCTTTTTAAATCAATTGCCAGGCCACATGGTCCATCGCAGCGATCTGGAGAGCAGGAGACAACTCCACACGGGAGCTTGGCAGCGTGTCACAGCTCTCCTGCCACAAGGTGACATTCCCCCCATCCCTCCCTGCCCCGGGGAGTGCAGAGGATTAATAGCGCCGCGGGGCCCTGGGGATGTGTGTGCACAGAGTTATGAGCCTGGTTCAGAATCGGAGTTCCTTCCCCTGCTGCAGAGATTGATCACCACTACCGAACACCATTTGGGCTCACCTGTCCCAACCCGCAGCCCAGCTGGGGGAGAGGAGCATTCCCTGCACAGCACTGCAACACTGGATGGAGATCATCTTCCCTAGGAAGGCAAAGACAGCAGCTATGCAATGAGCTCCTGCCTCCCTCCCATATAAATTAAGGCCGGATAATGCTTAACACAACATTTTAACCCCAGCCCAGGCAGTTTCCCAGGTTGCTGGAGCTGCTTGCAGCCCCCTGAAGGATTACAAACGGTTTTTCACTTTTCCTTCCGACTGGGGAGAAGGAGAGCAATGTCGGCTCAATAGCAATTAGAGCAAACTGCAGCTTTGAAGCAGCCTGAGCTCACGTTACCACCGCGACGCGGGAACGAGCTGATCAGATGTGGGGTCAGACACCCAAAAGTGAAACAAACTTTAAGGAAACGACAACGGCTCGTGCAGCCACACGGCACTGCTGGGCAGTGAGCAGGCGGAGCGGTGTGATGGAGCGGCTGCAGCGGGCAGTGAGACCTTCATCCTCATAGGAGGAGGAGGAGGGTCCCTCAATCCCTGCCGTGCTCAAAGGCAAAGGGCCCTCTTCCTGTGTCCCCCACCCTCCCTTTGCCCTTTTGTGCTCTGAATCTGCTTCCCCAGCCCCAAATAGAGTAGGATGCAGGTTCGGTTGGGTTGGGTACCACAGATTAGATTGCATCTGTCTGAGTATAAATAATTTACTGCTTGATGGTCAGAGTGAATTTAATTAGTTCTTGTTCTCCTGATAGAATCAGCCCACCGCTGCTAAAGCATTTCACTCCGAATTAGCCTGAAAAGGACTAACAAGGCAGTGCTAATTTTACACACACAACATCCCCCGCAGTCTCTGAAAATACAGCACAGAGCACAGCGCTGCAGTCCCCGCCTGGGGCTGGGGGGGTGGAGGGTGGGGGGGGAACAAACCCTGGGCACAACCTGTGAGAAGGAATGGGGGCACATAGGCAGGGACAGCACCACGACACCGACCCCAGCTCTCCTCCCACTGCCAAAAATCCATGCCATTAGCAAGAACCATGAGTCCCAGGGCAGGATTCCGAGCCCCAGGGTGCAGCCATGCAGTTACCACCCCCTCCTTCCCCAACCTGGGGTCAGGCCCTGATGTTGGGACACGCGGGAGCAGCAGCAGCCTCACAGCAAAGCGAGCACACAGCTGAGAGCTGTCAGTGACCTGGAAGGAGAGCACGGAGCAGGAGCATTCCCTTTGCTCCACATCAGACCCCACGTTCTCCTCTAAGGACGGCGTCTCATCGACTGCAATGCATTGCTGCTCCTGCCTCCCTCCTCTGACCTACCCTGTCTCCACCACGATTTATGCTCCACATTAGCAGTCTAGTGAAGCCTCTTCCCACGACGCCGGTGAGAGGTGGCACTGCGGGTGTCTGCGCTGCACTGAGCGGTGCCCAGCAGGTGCCCCCCACCGAACAAAGGGCAGCATTGCTTCATTCTGGCCACAGGCACACGGATATTGCTGTGAGCAGGGTGAAAGCAGGGCTTGCTGATGTCCCGACCACCTCTGCCCTGCAATGGAGCAGTGACTCCAGCCCTGGGACCTTCTGCCCACAGGTGAAATTCAGCCCTGCTCCTGCCAAGGGAACGACTAGGCTCCTTTCCTTCACTCAGCTCCCATCGCCAGGCTCTGGCTCTCAGCCTGCAATCCAACACGCAGCATCTCCCTCAATGCATCATCACCCCAGAAAGGCAGATCCAGCAAACAGCCATCAGCAGCTGTCAGGGCCTGCAGCAAACCCATGGCCCTCCAGAAGCCCATAGGAGCCTGCTGCCTTGCCAGGTGCTGCAGCAGGGACACAGCACCATGGGACAGGCAGCATCCACCCACACCAAGCTCATCCTGCAGGGCAGCTCTGCCCCTGCCTCATGCAAGGCAGTCACGTTACATGGAAGGCCTGAAAGACCTCAACCCCAATGGGGCTGTCACTACATCACGTGGATGTCAGCAGCACCTGGCCCTGGAGACACCCCTGGAAGCCAGGTCTGAGCCCAGCAGCCAAGGAGTGAGCGGGGAAATGCATTGCTGGGAGCAGTGCCAGGCAGAGAGGAGAGCAGCAGCCACCACAGCCATGCGAAATGGAGGCTGAGAGGTGAAGGAAAGGCTGAAAGAGTTCAGGCTGGAGACTCACGGCATCCCTCAGTGCTCAGTGCAGAGCCAACCACTGAGCCCCAGCTGCTCCCCCAGACCCCTCCACGCTAGGGGCACCAGCCCCAGGGATAGACAAGAGCTCAGCAGCCCCAGTGCCAGCTGATACCTCCACAACCACCACTTCTGCATGCGGCAACCTGGTGCCCAGCAACACCACCAACAAAACCAGCAACACCAGCCCTGCATTCTACAGACCCCCCCCCACCCCCACCCTGCAGCAGGCAGTCCCTGCTGTCTGCTCACATGTTGTTGCCCTCACTCCTATCTCCATATAAGCTGTGCTGACGCCTCCTCTTCATCACAGTGCCCAGCCCTTCCTCGGAGGCCATGCATCTCAAGCAGGACAGCACCATAAATATTGCATAGGAGGTGGTTCTGATCTAGTTATGGGTTCTGCCTCTCACGCTCTTCCATCAGGGAGCCTTGGATTGAAATTGAAGTGTATTAGTATAATTTTATCAGGTTTTATTAAGCCTAGGGTCTTACGTTTTTGATATATAGTTTTAATTAAGTTTTAAGTCAAAGAATGCGGCCGCTCATATTTTATCTTGCCATGTCACATCAGAGGGAGGCAGTTAATCAGTGTGTACAAAAACTTCCCATTGCCCATGAAGAACACTCCTGAACTCTGCCTGTAGGAGCTCAGCCTTCCCCAGTGGGAAAACACCGGGCAGCAGCACCAGGCAGCATCCCACGCAGCCCAGCATGGGCCGAGGTCATTGGGGAGGCACTGCAGACGTGTGGCTCTGCATGGAGATGCTGAAAAATTTATCACCGTGCGTGCAGAAACGGACTCAATTAAAAACCATTTAAAAAAAAATAACTCTCATATTTCCCACGTCGAGGTTTCCTCTCCGTAAGGGAGGCAGAAATCTCCATGTATAACATGAACAACGATGGGATCTGCGCCCTGCCAGCAGCAGCCACTGCCCGGGCAGCCTCCCCAGGCCCTCCCTGAGGGGCAACGATGATACCAGACCCATCAACACCAACCCCACAGAACCCCAGGCACCCACCCCACCTGGCACGTGTGATCCTACAGCTCCCACCCAGCAGCAGCACAGCCCCCACTGCTCCCACCAGCAGTTCCCGTCTATTTTAGGCTGCTCTGAGAGCTCCAGTTTCTATATGAGGAGAGAAACACAAGGAGTGTGGCTGCTTGGCTGCTCCCGTTGCTCGCTGTCCTTCACACCGCTCCCTCCCCAGCCATGCAGCCCATGGTCCCAATCTCCCCATACCCTCTGCTCCCTTCTGCTGCCCTGCAGCCTCTCCCAGCCCCTGGGGTCAGCACCAGCCCCCTGTCCCCCCCAACCCATACAGGAGGAATGACATACGTGGCCCCAGAAGCCCCAACCATGGGTGCCTCCTGGTGCCCACGTGGGATGGCCAAAACCCACAGCGCTGCTGCAATGCCATGGGAACAGCAGCAACATCTTTGCAAAGAGGAGGGAAGGGAATCCCAAGAAAGAATGATTCTGTTCATCCGTTGCAAGATCGATAGACTTGGTGGGGAGGAGGGGGATGGGGAGAGCATTTTGCTTTTCACTCTTTCTCATTTGCTGAGAAATAGAGATTTGGGGCTGGATTTGAACATCACCCAGAAGAAAATTATTTTCTTCCTCTTCCATCCCCATATTCCCATTAAAATGGGACTGGGGGCAAGAAGACAACTTCATGCCAAGCAGCCCCACACTGCACAACACCTACAAGCACGGTTCCCTAGCCCCACACTGGTGACTCCACAGCCACCCACAGCACAGCAGGGTCGCGCTGTGCCCAGAGCACAGCACATCTGTACAAAGGATAAAGGAACCCACAGCACAGCGTGGCTGGGATGCTCTCCAACCCACACAGGCAGAAGGTGCACACAGAGCCACATCCAGACTGCAAAAGGACTCCCTGAGAGCCTGGGGCGTGCAGGACTTCAAGGCACACCGCAGCCCATTGCAGCCCCAGCTCCACCCCCTGGGGGCTGCGCTGCCCGGTGCCCTCACATCATCCCCATCTCTGCTCCCTGCACTGCCGGGGGGCACAGGAACCTCCGTGGGGATGTTTCAGAGGGGCAGCAATAGAAGAGGGGGAACGAGAGCACTGTGTGCCATCTCGATGCGTGTATTTATATCCTTTCCCGACGCAGCATCCCTTTGTAACGGCGCGGAGCACGCATCGGCAGGGCTGTCAGCTCGGCGGCATGTTACAAGTGTTTGATATGGAGATTTTGGCAGTGGGAATGGATGTACCTCGCTGAGAGGTTTATGTAAAATGACAGCTTCTGGAAAACGAAGCACTTAGATTAAGGAGGAAAAAATAAAATAAAATAAAAGTACAAACAAAAGGGACCGGGGGGGGGGGGGGGGGTTTCCAGGCGGTGGGGCTGGAGCAGCCGCCTCTCCCCACTGCAGCCCCCGACCCTGCTGCCCCACTTCCCTCTCCTGCTCTCCATTTGCTGTTTACTGGGCTCAGCCTTTCATTGCTGCCTGCGCGTGGGCATGTGTGGGTGGAGGGAGGTGGATGCCATGCAGAATGCTGCTGTCAGGGCCCACCAGCTCTGCCCATCGGGGGGGAGGTTCAGGGCCCAGGGTGGCTATGGTCCCACCCTTTGGCTTTATGCCCCCCTGGGCTGTCCCCGGCCCAGGGCTGGGATGCAGGACCTGCTCACACCTGGCTATCATGATCCATAAAGGAGCTGACTTATTTCTTACCTCACTGCAATGAAGGATGGTGATTACCCTCCATCCCAGTCCACAAAGCTTAATCCAAATTGATGGCCTCCCAGAGATTGCTTCTCCTGCCTATCGCCCAACGTAATACCCAGCCCTCCCCTGCCCACCGCTGCTGAGGAGCAAAACATCAGAGTAACTCATGCCAGCTCTGAAGGAAAGGCAATTTATCCTGAAGTGAAGGGCTCCCATACCAGACATCAGATTCACCGCGTGCTGGGGATGGTGGCAACAACCCAAGCCACACCAACCTGCAGGGTGAGGGTCTGCCCAGCCCTGAGAGCAGTGCCACCCCCCTCACACCTCAGTGGAGCAGGACGTGTGCCAGCAGGGCACTGCTGTGACCGTGCTGCCCTGCAGGCACTGTGCTCAGCCCCTGCCCTGCTCTCCGTGCAGCATTGGGCTGCGTGCGTGCAGGTCTGCCGAGCTATAAATATCCATGGGCAGGGATGACAGCGAAGGCTACAGCTCAACTGCGCACCATATATTATGGGAGCACAGCACAGGCACTGAACTTAACTGCTGTGCATTTCCCCCCCACACGCTTTAATGAAAAAGCTTTCTGATGTCCTACTCGTTGACAAGATCCACAGGCAAACACGCAATCGTCCCTCCAGCGCATCCACCTCGGCTGTCCCCAGCAGTGCTGGGATGCAGTGCAGTGAGAAGAGGCAGTTGCATCCCAGCAGCACCACACGGAGCCCCTCAGCTCCATCCCCAGCCCAAAACTTGCAGAACCCTGTCCATCAATAGCATCCCTGCTGACCACAGGCACCCCTTCAGCTGCTGACCCAGCACTCCTGCACCCTAACCCTGCACGCCTGCACAGCACAGGCAGGGGAGCGTGGGCCCCCATGGCCTCAGCCCTGGGCAGGAGAGCTGATGAACATTCATAAATCAACATTCCCTTTTGCTTGCTTAAGATATCCTCATTTATCCCGCACCACAGGTGTGCGCGGCACTCAGAGCCAGAGAAGCAGCCGCGCTCCCTGCCAGGAGAGCTTACTTTCTAATTAGACAGATAACAGCAAATCATGACAACAGACCACCGTGGGGAATGGAAGGGACTGCTGCTCTGCGGACAGCGGGAGGTTCGGGGCCATTCTGACACATACACCGCTTGTTTCACATTCATTTCCCACACCTGATAATGGGAACGCAGCAGCAGCCCACACTACAGCCAGAGCCCGAGGGGAGAACATTAGCAGAAGGAGGAGAAGGGAGAGGAGCTGCTGAGGGGTGGGGGGTCCCCGGCCTCAGTTCCTTCCTTCCTCTCCAGTGTTCCTTAGAACCAAACTTCCCCATGCATGGCAGGCTGCAGCGCGTGTGTTTGCATGTGTTTTCAGCCCGGTCTTTAAATGAGGTCTTTGCGGAGAATTTACAATTCCCCCATGGCCTCAATCTTGCAAAGATTGCTTTTTTAACACTGTTGGGCTTTAATTCTAATAAGCCTCCTCTTTATTACGGAACCAGGTCACATTGCCTTGACACTGCAAGAAAATCTTTCATCAGGAGGGAAAACAGAGAAGAGGGAAAAGAAAGGAAGGAAGGAAGGAAGAAAGGGGGGAGGAGGAAGACGGGTGAGACAAACAAGCAGAGCTGCTCCCCTCACCTGGGGGACACGGAGGACCCACAGAGCTCCATAAGGAGCACAGCCCCCCAGCACCGCCTGCACACCCAAACCCCCAGCAGTGCTCCTGGGGCGGCTTTGCCTCCCACACACCTCCCACCTTCAGCTGCTGGGGGAGCAGGAGGGGCAGCACGGCAGAACTTTGACGGACACAACGAGGACAGAGTTCAGACGTGCACACACACAGCACGGCTCTGCATCACCTGCCCACAGAGCAGCACAGCCCCCGCCTGCCAAAACCACAGCCATCCCCAGTGCTGGAACAGCTGCGCAGGGATCTTCTCTCCTGGAGGCTGAGAACCCTCCAGCATCGCATCCCACAGCCATACGGGGGTATTGCCTGCCTCTCTGGCTCCCCAGCTTGTTGCCTGTGCCAAGCTCAGCAAAACACTTCTGTTGTTATGGCCATCGCAGTGAAAACAGACCAATCCCACACCCCACAGATGCACACATAGGGATGGGGCAGGGCTCAGTGGGGCACGTGGAGCCCATGCTCCCAGACAGCGAGGCCCTGACAACCGTAGGATGGAACGAGCTGGGACTCCCTGGCACCAGCTCCATCCCGTGTCACTTTTCAGCATCACTTACCCAACTGTGGCTGTACCATGGACGGTGACCCAGAAGCAATAGCACCCATTGATAGAGCATCAGTGGGGGTCAGGGGAGAGCAAGGACTCAGCCCACCCCACAAGACCCTGCCCCACATCCCCCCTCACCAAACACCAGCCCCAGTGACACCACCAGTGCAGCCAGCCCCACCGCATCTCTGCTCCACAAAGGCAGCAATGCAGCTCTGCACAAACACCTCCTTCCCATGTCACGGACCCCACGTCCATTTGTGCTGCTGGGCTGGGAAGAACAGCGCTTTGCTAAGCCAATAGGGGAGCTGGGGAGCCCCTTCCAGGCTCTTCTGCATCCCACACAGCAGCACAACGGGATCACAGCTGGGGAAGGCCGGGGCTGCTCCAAATGTGGATGTTTTAATTCTTAATGCCAGCAGCTGCACTTAAGGCGCGAGCGGCATGGAAGCCATGCACAGGGGTAACCATGGCAACTTCACGGAAGTTAAATAAAAACTTCTTTAAAAAAAGATAACGAGGTCCCTGAATCATGCTTTATCAGCTATGTTGCTATAAAGATCGAGATACAGCCAGCTCAGGATTCCTAATTACTTCTGCAATATACTGGAGATAGCTTTATTTAAAAAAAAACAAAAAAAAAACAACCTGGCTCTGCGTCGCATCACTTCAGCCTCCTTCCACACAGTGCACAGATCCTCACCCAGATCTGCCCATGAGCACCTTCCCATGCAGCACCTGCCCAACCATCCCCCAGAGCTCCCCATGCACCGGAGCTGCAGCGCTGCACCGACACACCGATGGCTCCCTGGGCTGTGCAGAGCCAGCAGGAGGTGCCACCAGGCCTTGGGGTCACCTTGCACAGTCCCGAGACCCACACGTTGCGTTGGGAGGTTGCACTGAAACACGCTCTTTTTTCCATCAGTCAAAACAACAGCAGTGAGATGCACTGCTGCCATCCCTCAGAGCAACAGCAGAGGTGGCAGACGTGGGACCCAGCAGCACCCGGTGCTCCCCAAACGGCACAGGGACCCCCTGGGCACACAGCCCCATGGCCAGGGTGGGTTTGGGGGTTCTGAAGATGGAGCCTGCAGTCCCCTCTACCCCCCCTCCCAATGCATAAAGTGATGGATTTATTCCGACTGCTGCTGCCTCTCGCAGGCACCGCTCTCTCCTGGCCATGCAGCACTTTTAATTGTCCATCAGCAGAGCGGGGAGGGACCATAAATCTCCCCCCCCCCCCATTCCTACTGTGGGCTGGGGCACGGAGCAGCCCCACATCCCATCCCTCCTGCTGAAGGCACACAGGCACCGTGCCCCACCAAAGGACTGCTGTGCTGCTGGCAGAGGGATGTGCCGCATGCAGATTGAAGCAGCGACTTAAATTCTTTATTTCCACAGCTTATGTTGAGGCTAAGTGAATGATATTTATTATTTACTGTTTGCTTGGCTGTTGGTTGTTTTCTTTTTTTAACTCGTTTCATTTCAGGCGGTTCTGAACAGAAATTAGAATTCAATTAAAACGTGGTGGGGGAAAAAAGTCAGCATTTTGAAGCAGATTATTAAGTGAAGCTCCATTAAACACGTTGGGAGCAGAAATATCGAGGAACAAGTGCTATATTTAAAAGAAGATTTATTCAGCAAAGGAAGCATCATCTGCGGTTCAGGAATTTGAGAGCGCGTTATCGAGGTCACCATTTCAGAAGCAGATCTCAGATTCTCACATCTCTGCCTCACCCACGGCCTGATTAAGAGTTTGGAAATCTGGAAAACTCCTTTTCTCTGGCTCCCTGCTTTCCAATTAATTGTTTATCGATCTGACAGGAGGAAAATCTCCTCTCTCTGGCTGCACAGGAGGTGAACCCGTTGTCAAAAGTTGTTTTATCGCTTCCATAAATTCTGGTTGTAATGACTTCCTCTGGTTCAATACTTCGAGTTGCTCTAAACAGCAGCAATGCACCTGACCTGCTCGAGCATTCCTTGTATTACCTTAATAGGGGAAGGAGCCGAAACAGGGCCAGGAATGGGACAGAACCAGGGACATGGGCAGGTCGGGGTGGCCTCGAAGGGGCACGTGGGGCTGTTGGTGAGCAATGGAAGCACTACAGCACTGCCCAAATGGGAAAGCAAGCAGCACAGCACAGCAAGCACACCACAGGGCATCACCCAGCCTCAATCCCTGCAACATGCGCTGCCCCCATTCCTCACCCAGGTTCTCCTTTGTGCCATAACAACTCCATCCTCCTGCAGCCAAGTGGGCTCCTGCAGCCAAGTGGGCTCCTGCACTCACAGCGGCCCCAGCTCTCAGCCTTTGCAAGGAGCCTGGGGATGCTCAACACAGCAGCGCAAGGAGCAGCAGGATTAAGCTGCGCATCCCTCGGTGAGGCTGAGCCCACAGCTTCAGGCCCACCACCAGCTGCCCTTCCTCTGCCACGGCTGTTTGTTCCATGGAGCAAATCGTTTGCACTAAGTGATTATTCAGCGCGCTCTCACCTCGTAATACCATAAATTAAAAGGGCTCATGTAAATGAAGGAACTTCCCTCACGCCTCGTGTTATCTCAATAACCTTCAGAGGCATTTATCCACCGCCATCTGATCCGTCAGAAAAATTGTGACAATAAACTCATTTAGTAAACGCACGCACTTCAAAACCTTTGCTTACACACCAAACAAGCAAACGCAGCCCGTGCTGGATGAGCTGCTAGGGATGCAGCTCTCAATGGGGACATCCAATCCCTGCATTCCCATCCATCCGGGGACACCCAGGGCACCTCGAGGCATCACAGCAAAGCAAAACTGAGGCCAGGACGGAGAGCAGCCGCTGCTCTGTGGAGGAGGTGGTGCAGCATTGCAATCAGCAGCAGCACAGAGGCAGCTCTGAGCACGGTGCTGTGCCGGCTGCACGGCACCCCAGCACCTGGGATGTGCACACAGCCATTAAGGATGACATGCTGTGGTGGTGGGAGGTGGAGGAATACATGCAAGTGGGAGAGAAGCTCTTTGTTTGGGAAAGAAATCCACACCTCAATAAAAGGCGCTGCCAAAGTGGGGAACACACTGAGTTCGTGGGAGGGTTTGGGAGAGCAAATGTGGAGGAAGCCGTTCTCCTCCTCCAGGCTCGAAACATCATCTAAACCCTCCCAGGCTGCCAGGGTCCCTCTCCCATTTGGAAAAGCAGCTAAGGAATAGAACAGCATTGCAGCAGCCACCAGCAGGTTTGCATGCTTGGAACCACGCTCCTGAACCACTTTTCCAGCTCAGTGCCCAACACCTGCAACCCCAAGAGACAATCCTAATGCTGTGCCCCAAAAGCACTCGCTGTAACCCCAGCAGGAGTTCATCCAATGCTGCAGCAAAGCATTTGTGCATGCCCTTGTGCCAAAGCATTGCGTGGCGCTGAGCAATCCCACCCATCGCTTCAAAGGAGGACAATAAACAAATAAATACATAAAATCAGATGTCTTTTTTCTCCAAAAGAACAAACAGAGGTTCTGCACAGCTCCCCAGAGCCAAGAACAAGTTCCCAGCGACCGGCCAGCTCCAATGAGCCCTGCCAGCTCCAAGCCGCTGCATTCAGCCTTCTGCAGAAATTACAAACTCTGAGCATTTGCTCCATCTATTATACAGAGGGAAAAAAAACTAGCCTTCGTTTCTCGCTTTGTGAGGCTTTGTGCGGTTTGATCACGCCTCAGCCATTTTAGCCTGAAGCCTGGAAGCTCTTTGGGGAACGGACCGTCTTAATCTGCATTTGCACAGCACCCAACAGAACGAGGCCTCCAGACTGACTGCAGCCTTCGGGCACGCAAATAAAGCAGCAGCAGCACGCAGTGTCGGAAGGCTGCGATAAAACACAGCCCTCTGGACATCCAGGAGAGCAGCGGGCAGGGAGATGGCGTGGGGCATCCCTGGCCTCCAGGGCACAGCCATACACCGTGCCCCACCGCAAGCACCACACGTGGCACCACACACGGTGGGGAACACCCCCGCTCGGGGCCAGGCTTCCACGGAGGCAGCAAGCGAGTTCCAACCCTTCCCAAAAGGCAGCCGAAAATAGCCGCTGTGTTAATGTCATGCTTACTGGAGTGAGAAGCCAAGAAATCCCTGCTGCCACGCTCCCCACCGCAGCCTCTCCAACCCCACAGCGGCCATGGGGACGGGGCCATAGCCTCAAGTCCTACCCAGTGCTCCCAGCTATATCTGTTTACCTGGAGCATCCTTGTTGAAGCGTTCGGACGCAGCACCGCACACTGCTGCAGGCGCACGCACCAACAGAGCATCACTGACATACAGAGGGCTGAACAACGGCTCTGGGTATTTACCCACGCAGCACCAATGAAGCAGGTGACTCCAGAAGGCCCTCGTTCCCTCTGCACACAGACAGCCCTAAGCACAGCATCTCAGCACAGGGAAAACTGCACGCCCTGCACCCATCTGCCCTGCACGCACCTTCCCTACAGCAATGCTGCCTGCAGAGCCCCCAGCCCCACTCCTCCTCTGCCCCATCAATCCCAGTGCCACCTCGCCTGACTTTTCATTACAATTCAGCTTCACCTGGAGGGTGTGATGTTAATTAGCGTAATATTCCCGTTCACAACAGTCCCTAATTAAGACATCCATTAAGAACCTATAACGCAAACTTAATGAGAAGTTGCGCCAGGATTCTCCTTTATTTGCGCAGGCAAATAAAACGCTGCAAACGCTAACTTGGAGAGACGCCCTTAGGAATAGCCGAATTTCATTAACAGACGCACCTGAGCCAGGGAAATCGGACTGCCCGGAGAGCACGGCCGCATCGCGCAGGGGAGAAACTTCCTACCGCAAAGCACCGGGCGCTGCGCCGCGTGATGCCGCGCCGCCTCCCAGCGAGCCGAGCCGAACCGCTGCGCTCACATCGACACCGGGGCTCGCACCGACCACACGCCCTCCCGCCGCCGCCGGCGGGGGCAGCCCCCCAGGGTCACCCCAACGGAATCTCCCCGCAGCCTCCCCTCTCCCGCTCGCTCTCCGCGGTACCTCCCGACCGCCGCCCCCTCGGCTCCCGGTGACTCACGCGCTCAGAGGTCCCCGCGGCGGTGGCGGAGGCTCAGGGCAGCCGCGGGTCCCCGCCCGCCGAGCGGCATCTCCCAGCAGCGGGCGGCCCGGCGGCAGCAGGCGGCGCGGTACCGACTGGGCTCGCCTCGCACGCGGCTGCGCCCGCGCCGCCGCCGTCGCCCCCGGAGCCGCCGAGCGAAAGAGAACGGAGCGCGCCCGCCCCCGGAGCCGTGGGGATGGGAGGTGGGGAGGTGGGGGGGAGGAAGGCAGATAGGGGGAGGGAGCACGTGCGGCCGCACCGCCCCCACCCCGGCGCCCCCGGCCCCCGCCTCCTCTCCCCGCCCTCGGCCGCGCCGCTCCGCTGCTCTGTCGGTTTCGGCACCGAGCGAGGGCAGAGAGTGCGGGGTTCCCACCGTGGGAACGGGATTCCCCCCCTCTTCTTTCTCCCACCCTACGGTGTGCCCCCACCAAAGCAGCGCAGCACGCCCAGCTCGCCCTCCCACCGCAGTTTCCCACCCCCGGCCGCACGCGGTCCCAGCCGTCGAGGCGCGCTCCCACCTCTGCAGCGTGCTCCTTATGAGCCCAGCACGCTCCCACCTCTGCCCTGCAAGAAGAGCCGGCTTTTTCCCCATTTCTGCCCTGAAAATGAACACGTTACAGCACTGTCAAGCGGGGAGGTTATTTCCGCAGCGAGGCATTGCCCACTTGCAGGGAGCAGTAAGCACTGAACTGTCCCAAGGGCTTTATCTCTGTGTTACCGCGCGTTCAGCAGCACCAGCCTGGCGAGGAACGGCCGCGCGCATTTCTCACACGCCCCAGCGAAAGGAGCTCTGGGCAGCGATCTCGGCATGCCCACAGCAGTGGGATGCGAGAATCTTACCTCAATTCCTCCCACCTTACATAAGCAGGAGCAGACCTCAGGCTCCCCCAGCCCTGCTGTTTGCCTTCCCTTTAGAAGCCCAGTGCATTTCTGCACTACAGGATTTTACAAACCACAGGAGGTCCCACAGAGCTGCCCCTTCTCCTCTGGCTCACCAGCGGGATGCTCAGCGCAACTCAGCACCCTCTATAAGATGGGTTTGTATCTATAAGACGTGTTTGCATTCTGCTGCCACCCTGACACCACCACTGCTCCCCTCCTGACACGTTTTCTCCTTCCTCCAAAGGCTCTGAGGAACAGAGAACATCATGAGGGTTACCCAGAGCAGCAGTGTGAACGCAGACTACAAAATGCACCCATCCATCTCACCACCATTCTGCACAACACACTCCATGCACAGCACCCTGTGGCCCTCATTCCCAGCCCCGCCAGGACGCTCCTTGCTCTGCCCCGCTGTGCTGCTTCCTCACGGTTCACTGAGGCTGAAGATGCTTTAGGCAGCACATTTAGAGAATGCAGAACTGGGAAGGCAGGAGAGAGAGAGAGAGAGACGCTCTGCAAAATCTCACTGCACATCAAAGCCCTGAGCTGCTCCCAGAGCTGGGCCCGTTCAGCACAGCCCCATGCAGCGCAGGAGCCGGCGGTGCTGCCGGATTGCTAAGCAACCCCACGCTGTGCAGGGCTGCACGCAGCCACCCCCGACCCCACAGAGCAGCCCACCTCACTGCTTCCAGGACGAAGAGGAGGAGGAAGAGGAGTGGGAAAGGATGGCGGAGCGGAACGATGCTGAGGTAGGAGAGGCAGTTTGGAAAACACAAGTCAATAGAACCTTGCCTCTTGGCAAGGCTGTGATGTGAACCAGAAGGAACACGTATTAATCTGGAAAAAAATATTTGTTTTTCTTAGCTTATTTCACAGCCTATTTGCCATTTAGAGCCTCCGTTTGGAGGGAGGCAGAGTTGCTAAATGACTGTTGCTTTTTAATCCATAGTGATGGGAATGCTTTCTTTTCCATAGCTGCGACTGGAAAAGAGACCTGTTGTGGCTCTGCCTGGGGTTTTCCTTAGATGCAGACACTACCAGAGCCACAGCAAAACCACAGCGTGCAGGGATCCTCCAGTCCCCTGTGCTGAGCATCACGTCCCCCCTGCTCCCCCTGCAGCACCTGAGCAAGGGCAGTACTGAGCTCCAGCCCTGCAGGGATCACCTCTGAAATGCAGCAATGCACTCAAACAAGGAGAGGAGACAGGAGGGATCACCCCAATTCACCCACAGTGGCTCAAGCTCTTGGGGACCCCAAACTTCTAAGTGCCCAAATACAGCCCACTCCCCTCAGAGCACCCCCAGGGTTCTGCTCACCCACACAGACACTGCCTGGCACAGGTGATGCTGGGCACCCACTGAGCCCCACAGCTCTGTGTTCAGCCCCCTGCACGAGGGTGCATGGCCACACGTTCTACCCAAAGGCATTGCCCCTGCAGAACACCAGGTACCTGCCCAGCCCCTGTAGGGTGGGGGGAAATTTGGAAGGGCCTGGATGTGCTGATGGCAATGTCAGAAGCCCTGACCCACAAAAACCCAAAGCAGAACATGTAATACCCAAACAGAAAGTGACTGCACGCCTGGTCGTGGGCGAGCACAGCCTGCAAAGCGTTCTCCTGCACCAGAGGGATAAGGAGAGAAAGCCCATGCTAATGCACTCTGAAATAATGCTTTTTCAAAAACAATTTGTGATAGATTTCATAGCAAAGTTATGCAACGTAATGAGCAAATCTAAAACATAATTGTCACTGCACATTAACAGCAAAACCCTGAGCCTCCACCACACTAACAAACTTATTAAATCAGCGAGCATTGCACTGCATCAGTCAATTACTCCAGCAACACTAAGATCACCAGAACAATCTGATATCCATTACAGAGGGAGGGGGAGGGAGAGCGTGCAACTGGAGCTGCCCACAGCGTGACACGTTCTGAAGCATCACATGTTGTTACATTTCTGATGCGATGCTGCACCTGTGGGATATTTGCAGCCACTTCATAGAGCAAGCTCAGCATCTGTCAGAGCAGCTCCGTTGCCTGGCTCCATCCCTGTGCTCTGAGCTCAACCCTGGCTCCGGGGTGGGCAGATTCCCAGCTGTTGGCACAGCTCCGTGTCCCCAGCACCGCCATCCCATAATGCTCCGTCCATACAGGACTGCCAAACACGGAATAACCTCATTTTGAGGTGAGCCTGGGAAGGCATCCCCACAAACACCTGGAGCAAAGTGCACCTCGGTGTCGTGATTTGACACAGCGCTAATTATGCAAATTAATCACTGGTAAATCAGGTGTGTGTATTTATTTATTTTGCGTTCTGCACAACAACCAGGCAGGAGGAGCGCTGCAAAAGAAACACTGCCCCATTTATCCCGATAAGGACTGCCTGGTAACACGTTGTGCCATCCAACCTCACCTCCTGTTTTAAGGTTACATTCCCCATTGACTCGTGGGCATCACACCATTCCTGGCTCCCAACGTGTCCCCACAGAGAACAAACCATGCTGGGGACACAGCCCTCTTCCAACAGGGGGAGATTTTCTTTCTCCCATCCCTCTTTGCTCCGAGCTTCTAAAGAAAAAGAAAACAGAGCAACAGTCGCTGCAGCAGCTGAGGATGGGAATGGAGAGGGGCTGGGATGAGAGGGGCTGCCCCACTGTGCAGCACTGCCACCCCTTCATCCCAAACACAGAGCATCGGGAATGCAGAGACAACTCCATCAGGGGAACAAGAGCTAATTAAATTTGCCACGATCGTTGGAGAGGAAATTATTTAATATTCTGCATGGAGTTTAATATCTGAGAGCATGAAGAGCCACGTTCCGTCGGAGATCCTTCCCGATGCTGGGGGCAGCACTGTGTGGGACGTGGTGATGTGGGGCTGCCGTGTCTCACGTGGGGCAGGCAGTGCTGACCTGCAACGCCATCACCCAGCCCTGCTCTCATGGCCCACGTTTTGTGGCAGCTCATCCCCTCTGCTTTGCTACTGGGCCCAAATTTCAGCCTGGGCAAGGAGCAGGAGGGCACCCAGCAGCCTCCCCACAAGACCCTCAGTGCGTCCATCCATCCACACTGCTGCTCTTCCCCCATGCTGGCTGCTGGGACCACCCCAGCCCTAAGCAGTGCGTGCAGACAGCAGCCCCAAGCCATCCCTGCACACAGCTGGTGACCAGGAACACTGCGAGTCCCCCTCCACCTCAGCTCCTTCCTTGGACATTTCATATTTTAGAAGCTAAATGTCGGGCTCCACTCGCTGCCATTGAGACCAAAAATGCAGTGGGTGCTTCCTAAAGGCATCCCACTCCCCAGCTCCCATCCCACTGCCTTCACCCCTTCCACCCTTCCCACCGCAAGCACACGCATAGGGAAATGATTACAAGCAGCAATAATTTTCCTGCTGTATTTATGTCACCAATACTTTCTGCTAATTCCTGAGGCTGCCAGCATGGAAGCACTAATACCTCTGCAAAAGACAAAGCAATTATTTCTAAACATAGCTCCCTTCCCTTGCGCTGTCACCATCTAAATCACTAAACCCCTGCTCTGTTGACAGCATCTTCTTCTCAGTAGCAAGGGGAAAAAAAGAAAAGAAGTTTAGTGCTTTTGTTGGGTTTTTCCCCCTCCCAAAAAAGCATATCCAGGGGCATTAAGCGAGCAAATATTCCCATCCCAGTGCCTGAGCTCAGCCCTGAGCACATCCCCAGTGATGTCCATAGGGCATTGCCAATGGGGTCAGCCCTGGGGAGAAGCTCAGTGGGGGGAGAGGAGCAACCAGAGGCCGAGTTCTTATCAACTGCCCCTAAAATATCTCCATAACATCTCACATCCAACCTACACTAGCACCGCCGGTAATTAACAGCTATGTTTTAATTAAACATTGATTAACTCCTAATTAGTCTAATGATTAGTCACCTGAAGGAGACAAAGCAAAATACTGGATCTGCCAAGACAGGAGAGGGAGAAGGCAAATGATGAAAGATGAGAGGAGACTGAAATTCCTTCCCTGCATCCCTCCGGGCCAAATGTTTTCTCTCATTCCACTCCTTTATAAATGAGCCCTTCGATGTGAATTTTTCGAGTTGTGGCAAGTCTGATAAAGTCTCCTGTAAGTGATGCAGAGGAGACAGACTTTTTTTTTTCCCCTGCCTTTTCCATCAGATTTCAGCTTGTTACTGCAGCTAAAGAGCTCACTAGTAGCCAAATTAGTCTCCATCGCCAGAACAAAGCGAGCTGGAGATGCACCCTTCCTCCAGCAACACCCCGATGCGAGCACTGCACTGACAGCAAGAGGATGCCATGGGTGCATCCCCACAGCCCTTCTCTTTTTGAGACAGGGCCGTTTACCCACATTGCTCAGAGAAATCACTCCTGGCTGAAGGCTGTGGACGTGCTGGCAGCAGGGCACGCTATGGGATGCACTGGGTGACTCAGGTACGCTTGGAGCCCGCGCTCACAACAGGAGCTCTGCCTGCACCCCAGAGGCACTGTGAGACCCCCACAGCAGGGGATGCAGAGGTTGAAACCTTCCCTGCAGGCTCTTGGATCGATCGCTTCACACATCTCATCAGAGCAGGACCGGTACAGATCGATGCGGTGAGGGCAGCGGGGGGGGCAGCCCAGCGCGTGCCACCCTCCTCCTCCTCCTCCTGGAGCAGCATCAGCAGGGAACCCCCAGAGCTCCCCATGCTGCCCACCCCAGGGGTCTCTGCAAAGCATTTCCCTCAATCTCTAAGAGAGAGAAAGGAGGGGGGAGGAGCAGCAGGAAGGGTCTGTGCCCCCCACAGCCACGCAGCACCGCCGCCCCCCGCACGCTCACCCAGGGATGCCGTGGAGATCCCAACGCATGCAGTGCATCCAACCAAGGGCTGCAGGGAGATGGAGGTGGCTACGGCTGCTCCGTGCTTCCCTACAAAGCAACCCGTTCCTGGGGCTCCTCTGTTCTTCCCCGCTTACGCAACTGTACAAAATGTAGAAGGAAGGAAGGAAGGAAAAAAAAAATTAAAAAAAAAAAAAATCCCCTCGATGCTCATTTACCCGAGGAGCTCCAATGGGTTTGCATGAGAAGGCAGTTTCAGCAGAGCGGAGGGAAGAAAAACGAAATAAATTTTAAAAGATCGGCCACATCCAAAACGGTGCTGCTACAGGAACCCTGCGGACCCACCTGCACCCTGCTCAGCACCCGCGGGGAGAAGCAAACAGCAGCAGTGCAGCAGGACCCCTTTGCAAACCCTGCGTCCCTTTGCAGCAGCACAGCACTGCCCAGCAGCACAGACAGCCCCCCTCCCCCCCACAAAGCACCCCCAGCCATGAGCAGGGGGGCTCACAGCCCACCTCCCCCCTTCCCGGGGACCTTTGGCCATTGCAGGTTTAGCAGAGCAAAGCAGCTGAGGTCGGTGGGATTGATTTCTTGTTTTGTTTTAAGTGCAGCTAATCTAATAGTTAATTTATTTAAATTGATAGGGCAGAGAGAAATTACATTTCTATCTTCTCCGAATAGATTTTACACCGCCTGTGGCCCAGGTGAGCTCAGAGCTGGGCTAAAGGCCCCAGTGCATCCCCACCACAGCTGCCTTCATCAGCCGTGACATTTTTCATCTCATTACTGCCATTTTAGCAAACAAACCAGTGTAGGTTTTTTTTTTTAATCACAACACATTAGACATGGGTACACAGCGCCTGCCCAAATCACCCACAATAAACAGCGGATCCAAGGACAGATCTCTCAGCTCCAGGGCCAAAGTGGGGCACTGAGCACCCAGATGCTGCCCACGGTACATGCAGAGCCCCCCCCAGCCCTACATTCAGCCATAGGTTTCCTGTAAGAGTCAGCACCGTGCCAGATTTATGGAGGATGCTGCTCAGTATTTCACGAGTGCTGCAGGCAATCCCATCGCTGCCGCTGTGGCTGCACAGAAAGCACTTTGTAGATTTGATTATGCGATAAGGGGCATCAGAAATGCAACTTGTTGCCTATATCCCAGAGTAATTAATTTCGTCTGTATTGAACAAATGACATAATTTGAAGATTTCTGGGCTATGGATTAAGTAAAGACCAGATGAGAGCGTCCTCATTGGCTCCGAGATTAATTAACACCAAGAGGCAAAGCGAGCTCTCTGCTCTGCAAGATTGGTTTGCTGGCGCATTTTTGATCTACCTGCCCAGCCCATGGCTGACCCCAAGGACAGCACATCCAGCACAGCCAGGCTGGGAGCAGCAGCCCCCATTGATCAGAGCACAGGAGCCCCATTGGGACCCATTCCTATAGCAGGACATCGGGGGATGCCAGAGACACCCAAACTTCAGGGTTTCCCTCTGGGTCCCAAGCCACGTGCTCTAGTCATGGGGCAGGCAGGCACAGAGCAGGGCACATCCACATGAAGACACAGAGGGGCTGCAGATGGGGATTTCCCCTCATCCATCCCAGACTTGCTTAAAATTTCCCAAGTGGGGTTGAAAAAACCAGGGCTCCGTGCGGCGTTTATTCATGAGCCAGGCGTTCCATTCAATGTGCCTCGCCACGCAGGATCAAAGATACAGAGCAGCACCTAATTAATTATTTTTCCTCTTCTTCTCTAACATCCCCTCGTCGAGCGTTGAGTCCCAGAATCTAAAAGCCTCCCTTTCAATGACTCCGCATAATGAGATGGATTTGGACTCCAGCAAATTTGTTCGGTTTTATGGAGTATTACACGAAAATGCTGTGAAATTAAGTTCTGTCTTTGCTATCACGCCATGGCCATCAGAGCGCTTTTATGTATGGCACTGAGACTAAAAGATGGGAAAGTGAGTCCTTGCTGCAGTAATGTGGCAAACGGGGAGAGGGAGGAGCCGTGCAATGGAGATGACATGGTGGAGGGTGAGACTCGGGGAAATAATGAAAGAAACAAGAAAGTGATGCAGATAAAGAGTACAAGCTGAGAGCCCAGAATGGGGCCAACGGAGCAGCACAGCAGCAGGGGGTGGGAGTCCCCTTGTCTCCTTCCAAGCCCCACTGCTGAGCCCATCCTGTTCTCTCACCTCCCTTCCCACCTCTCCTTGCTCCCTTCCTCTTCACACCCGCTCCCTGCGCTCAACCCCAGAGCCATCTATTTCTTCCCTTGGCAACTTTATAACCCATTTCCTTGCCTGACAGCAATTAAGCAAATGCTTCGCTTCCAATCCCACGGCCCGTAAACAATGGAAAAATAAAACGCCATAAAGGAAAAGGCAACGAGATCCATGCACACACACACAAACACACATTGCAGAGGGCAGGGGGAAGTTGGGGACAACGTCAGTTGTACCAGAGGCTGAGCACCTCCTGGTCCCCAAACACACATTTGGAGAGGGAGGCATTCCCAGAGCACCTGGAGAGCGCTGAGCTGCCTGCATGGATGGCACTTACATAAAACGAAACGGCCAAAAATAAATAAATAAGAAGAGGAGGCAGCAGCACTCCCCCCCCCCCCCCCCCCCCACGGTGATGTATGTGATTTTTGGTGCCTGACAGGCCCTGAGCCTCCGGGGAGCCGCATTGATAAATCGCACCTTTCAGTTGGCAGCCAGGCTTAAAGAAACCCGGCGCATCCAATGGTGGCACTCAGCCCTCAATCTGGGGCTGCCCACCACGAGTCCCAGCCACCTGATGGGAGCTGCTCCTGCATTAGCACGGCGAGAGGCTTTCTGATGTACAAACCGCTGGGAACACGGAGCCCTGCGCCGAGGAAACTCAAACAGACACACTTTCTAATTTCCATGACAACTGTAATAGGGTATTTGCTCGGTTTGGGAGAGCCTGGGTGTGCAGGAATGCGCTCATTAGGCACAGAGAGAGGAGAGAGGCTTCTGCCAAGCAGCAGTGCCCTGGTGCACATCACGGGCAGGATGGGGCCGGCGGTGCTGGGGAGGCACTGGGAGGTGCATCCCTGTTGGTTCCCATGATGGGACACACTCAGCATCTGAGGGAGGGAACAGCAGCTCATGTCCATGTGGGCAGGACAGGGCAGAACAGGGAACTGAACCAGAGGCAGGCAGTGCTGCTGGGATGTACGGGCACACAGTCCTGCGCTGTTACCTTGGGATGGGGCTGAAGGCTCAATGCATGGCCAGTGCAGCTCGGCTGGACTGAGCTCCATTCTCTCCCTGAGGAGCTCAGAGGACAGAGGGACCAGCAAGCAGTTAGCAAGCAAGAGAGAAATCCAGGCGATTACTGAAAAGCTTGGACATGGCAGAGAATCCCGTTGCTGCCAACAGCATCCCCAAGCCATTAAGAGAAAAAAAAATCAAGATGTGGACAGAATTAGATTGGCCATAGGTGAAAAATGGCTCAATTATTTCTAGTGCCAGAACCGCAGAAGGACATTTCCCTCTGCTCCTGATCCACAACCTCCCACTAATTAGCAGACCTAGCAGAGAGAAAAATGCTCCGAGCTCTGAAGAGAGCAACAGCTCGAGACAACACAGCCACGGCCACATCCAGGCGCATTTGTATGCACTGCATAAGCTGGGCACAAAGCAACGCACATGCGGAATTGCATGCTGGCAGATAGGAACTTGCCATGAGAGGAGCTGCCTCCTGCAGCCATAGGGTGGGCTCCCAGCCAAAGCCAGCTCTACACACCCTCCCTTCAGCTCCTGGGATGCTGAGGGCTCTGTCCTACCCCAGAACCTCCGCTGGGATCACAGTGGCAGAGCACAGCCCTGGTCCCACACAGCGGTGATGCAGCACAGCAGAATCCAACAGCCCTGAGCTGGAAAAGGCACAGCCGGGACGGGAGAGCTGCAGGCATGCAGGGGAGGACAAAGCCTAGAGGAGAATCCAGCTCTTTGGGAACATGCTGGAGGACAGAGATAACTGCAGGCGCTAGCTCACCATCCTCTCTCCTCTTTGTACGCAGGGATCTTTTAAGGCAACTGATGCATAAAAACAAAAAAAAAAAAAAGTTACCAGGAGGCCCTGCCCCCTCCCTGACAAACTTCTGAACACGCTGTCATCAAGAAAAATGATGCTGGCAAGAGAGAAATCCGCTGGGGTTGCTGGCAATTTACCAGGCTCCAGCCCCAATGAGTGTTTATCAATAATTTCAGGATCTGCCTGTCGCAGCCACCGACTCCACGCTCAGGCAGAGATCTCCGAGCAGCGCGGGTGTCAGCACCGCCACGGGGAGAGGAGGCACGATGAAAAGGGAAATCAATTAACTGCTCCTCAGGAGCAGGGATTTGCCAGCATTACAGGGAAAGGTCTGTTCACCTTGCTGTAACAGAAAAACACTTAAACGCTCCTCGGCGACACAAAGGCACGTCCCAAGCCGCGGAGAGCTGATGCCACGGGCAGCTGAGCTGCAGTCAGGGACAGCGATGGTTGCAGCAGTACTGCAGAAGAGGGAGTGATATAGCAGCAGTGGCTGCACGCACTGAGCTGCCCATGGCCTCTGTTGGGGCAGCTGCATGACCCACAGCTCCCCAGCAGCCCTATGGGGCTGTGCCTTGCCCTCATTCCACACCCTTTGACCTACCCGCTGCTCCTGTGCTGAAGGCAGCCACTGCACCCAGCCACGGAGAGCAGGACATTGCATCTGCATCACTGTGTGTAAGAGCTGCTAATGCATCTGCCTTCCTGAATGGGTCTAATGGCTTTCTGAGCCAGGGGACGCCGGTCTCTTAAACACTCTGTAGTGCTGAGCTGCACAACACAACCAAGCACTGCATGAAAAAAAGATACCCCTCCCTTCTACGTTTTAAATCTGTTGTCTTTCTCATTTTATACCACATATTTATGAGAAATAGTGAATATTCATTTCCTGTTACTCACTTTTATGCCACTCCTGAGTTTATAAAACTCCATAGTCTATCACCCCAATTGTCTCTCCAACCAAGAGAGCCCTAATTTATTAGGTTCTTCTCAAACAGAAGCTGTCCTGTGCCTTTGATCAGCCTTGTCATCCTTCACCTTTTCTAGTTCAACCACCTCCTTTCTATGATTGCAGAACCACAACCACACAGAACATTTGCACCACAACACAGCATATTATACCTTGGCATAACATTGCTGCTGTTTTGTTTTCAGTCTCTCTCTTAACAACTACTAACAATCAATTCGCTTTATTTGACTGACACCGCGCACTGAGAAGACATTTTCATAGAACTGCCCACAGACACTGCAAGATCCCTTTTCCCAAGCAGGAAATATTGAAGGTCTGCTTTGTTGCCGTTGTTGGGGTTTTTTTTGTAGTTGAGAATGTGTTCTCATTTGTATTACTCAGCTTCAGCAACATTCATCTGCTATTTTACCATCCAGCTGCTCGCAGCCCTGCCCAATCAGCTTCAAACTATCCAGCTATTATGCAAAACTCTCAGATGAGATTAATAGAGGCAGATAAGACACCAAACACACAGACCCATAGGCCAGCTCTCCTACATGGGAGCCAACCTGATAGAATCATTAAGTTTGGAGAAGACTTCTGAGCACACCCAGCCCAACCATCCTCCTACTACCAATACTGCCCACTGAACCATGTTCTTTAATACCACATCCACACATTTCTTGAACACCTCCAGGGATGGTGACTCAACTACCTCCCTGGGCAGCCATGTACATCCCCACATCCTCCTCCCAAAGCCTTTTATTTCACTCCGTGTTTCTCTGCAGGCAGTGCGACCCCAGAGGCTCAGATAATGAGGACAACGATAGCAACAAGCGAATAAGGGAACATATGGTGGTTTTCTTGTTCAGCTGGGTTTTTAACTACAGAAGCAGTCTCTTCATGTGGCCTTCCTGAGCCATTCACAGTTCTTTACTATGAGAGAGGTAAGGTGTTGGAAACAGCTGCCCAGGGAAGCTGTGGATGCCCCATCACTGGAGGTGTTCAAGGCCAGATTGGATGATTGGGGCCCTGGGCAGCCTGGTCTAGTATTAAATGGGGAGGTTGGCAGCCCTGCCTGTGGCAGGGCAGTTGGAGATTCACGATCCTTGAGATTTCTTCTAACCTGGGCCATTCTGTGATTCTTCCTCCCTCTGAGATGACTTTACACCTTACCAAAGAGCTGGAAAAGCCCAGGCATCCTGCAGCCATTTGGCCAGAGCTGCAGAGACCAGCAAAGCCCAGGTTCCAGCTGGAATGGCTGCCTCGAGCCAGAGGGAGGCTACACCACCTACCCTGCAGTAACCTCCTACCCCCTTCCAGAAGGGGGAATTAAGAGAGGATTACACCTCCAGCCACGTATTGATAACAACGGGCAAATCAATCGGAAGCAACAGCACACGCCATTAAAGCACATTCGGACTTCGCAGAAGGGTCGGGAGCACAGAGGAGGAATTTCGAAGGGGAAGAGCTCCGCCTGCGGCGTGGAGGGCGGCTGGGAGGGCGCTGTGGGCACGGCCGGAGTCAGCACCGCGGACAGCGCCCGCAGCCCCGCGCACCGCACACGTGGGAGCCGCAGCCCTACGGCCCCAGTGGCACCCAGCAGAGCCCTACCTGGACACCCATCGCACAGCAGGGAGACAGCCTGATGGCCTCTCGTAAAGAGAGAGCACATTCCATCACCGGTGTGCGTTTACTTCTAGAAGGCACTACCATCCTATCCGGCTGCCTCAAGCTCATAGCGTACTTTAGCTCGCTCTTTCAGAGCTGTCAAGGCCCACCCGTCCTGCTGCTTGCAGTGGGAACAGCCTCTCAGCATCACCGTGCTGCAGGCCAGCCTGCCAGCAATGAGCCATTTCACTGCTGGAGGGAATTCTGCTCCGAGCAGCTGGCCCAGCATCCAGGCTGCCATCAGACTGGGAATGCTCAGTCCTGCACTCCCTCTGCTAGACTTCAGACACCCCTTCTGAAAGGAGCAGTTCTTAATTAATATTAATTCCTTGCATCATGTCAGATCTTCTCATGCATTTATGCTCCCTCTCTGGGCTTCTCTGCCTGCCCCTCTTACAACAGGGAGGTGATTATGCAGGCAGGTCCTGTGTTGCTGGGTGCTCCTGAGCCACAGGCCTGGTGTGGCTGTAATGGATTGGTGACATGGTTATATTTATGGGTATTTCTAGAGAAAGAAAAAGGCTAGTGGGTGTTCATATGTTCTTGTTGTATTATTTAAGAGAAGCCATTTGAGAGCACAGGAGAAGCAGTGTCTGCTCCCAAAAGGAGGAAAAATAATGGAGGGGAATATTTGCAAAAAGCTCAGTTAAGTAAATATTTTATGCCCAATAATGTTACGGCTTTTGAATGATGCATGCAAGGGAGTTGAAAGGAGGTGAGGCACAGAGCAAGGCAACATACAGTGTGTGTGTGGAGTGCAAAGGTGTTCATGTGGGGGGAGGGCAAAAGGAAACACGGTGCCCTGGCTGCTGCTCCTCACCCCAGCTGGGTAAGCTGCAGGAAGAGGCAGCACAGCAGGGAAGAACCACCCCCAATTCTGGATTGACAATGCCCTTCTGTATCAGGAAAGTTAGAGCTGACCTTACAGAGGAGTGGTTTCCATCCCCAAGTGGATGACACCTGCTGACATGCTGACCCTTCTCCTCCTGTGTTTGGTGCCACATCATAGAGAGGGATGGTGAGAGAGATCTGCATCCCACTGACCAAGAGGAGCAGGGACACAGGGGGCAAGGAACTGGAAGACAAGCAGATGGTTCAGAAGGAAAAGGAAGATGGGAAAAGCAGAAGGAAGGCCAACCAGGCAGAGGGAGGCAGCAGGGCTGCCAAGGGGAAGAAAGCAGTGCTGGCACAGGCAAGGATGATGCTCTGACCAGAGGAATTCTGCCACTTGCAGGCAGAAGCATTGGGTGAGCATCAGGCATGAGGTAAGAACAGAAGGGAGTAAAATACCATTAAGCATAATAAGAAATGTACTTGATCAATGAGCTCTGCAGCTGAGGATCAATGGGAGGCAGACACAGCCATTAGCTAAGAAAGCTGAGAAAGAGCCCCAGGCTCTGATGAAGTGGTCAATACCGTGTTTAACTGAGCAGCAGAGGAAGGGTCCCCAGCAAGGAGCAGAGCCAGGATGCAACCAGGAGAGATGGAGCTGACCCCACCTCATTCCTCAGGACTCAGACCCCCAACAGAGCCCAGGCTGTGGCTTGTTGAGAAGCACACACACACACAGGGGCTTCCTCAGGAGGGAGGTTTGATCTTCACCTTCTGAGTAAATTCAGAGCCAACAGCCACACAGGTAGCACCCCTGGCCCCAAGCCTGGCCCTGCTGGCAGTGCTGCCACTGAGACCCCACCACGCTGCTGCCCAGGACTCCATCAGCACCCGACTGCTGCACCAAACTGACCTCGCTGCTGAACTCCAGCTCTGCACTCCCTTCACACAGCCTCTGGGGCTGTCTGCTGCAATCCTGACCCATTGCACTGCTTCTCACTTCGCTGAAACCCCACGGCCAGAGCCTGACCTCGATGAACCAAGCTAGCAGAGAAGAAAAGCAGCACTGATCTCTGTGAGCCTTCAGGGACTAGACACATAACCAGCGATGTCTCAGGAGCCTTAGAGCCTGGGGTTGTGCTAAAGGCTGAGTCTGTGTGTGCGTGTGAAGACAACGAGACAAGCAGCTGTCCCCTGGGGTGCCTCCTGTGGAGGGCTCCTTGCTCCCACAGGGGCTGAAATAAGAGCCCCTCTCCCATGGGGCTGCTCCTGGCTCCTGCCACAGAACATGCTCCAGCCCTTCATCGCTGCAGGCAGCACAAAGCACGTTCCCATCATTGCCCCCTGCCCTGCAGGAATAGCTGTGTGGAGACCCAAGTCTGGGCAGGGGGGCACAGCTTTTCTGAGCTCTGACCTTGGGCTTCAAGCAGTTCCCACTGGCAGAGCTCTGCCCCCTCCCTGCATTACTCACATTCCTTCAGACCAACTGCTTTCAGCAGCAAGCACAGCATCTCCTCAGAGAGGCAGATGGCAAAACTCCCATCCCATCCCAGCCAGTAATGGCCAACCAGGCAAACACCTGCAGGAGGAGCTTCCTGTTGGAGAGATGGGGACAGTGTAGACCCTCCCCCCCCAGTGTGCTGCTCCCACTGCCCCTCCCCATCAGCCACCCACAGTGAACCCTACTTCGCTGCAGGTGGGCACACAGAAGGTTCCTCCTCCACTGGGAACAGCCTCCTCCAAAGAGCCACACCTGCTGTGCTCTGCAGGGAACTGATCCTGCTCAGCTCCCATTGCCTCCCAGCTGTCCCAGCACAGCCTCCAGCCCCCCAGCAGCCCCACACATCTCCCTCTGTCTGCAGTCCAGGCCACGGAGCTGCACAGCTCATCCCAGCTTTGCTATCTTAACCATAAGGTCTCAGCACTGGGTCCTTTAATAGCACTAATGAGCTCTTGGTACACACACAGCTCTATGTCAGGAGCCCAGAGGAGCTCTACAGACACACCCCACACATCAGACAAAAGAGCAGGTTCTGTATAAGCACGCACAGGGGCAAACCAGGACACCTCAAGCTGTTTTGTTCAGTTACCTTCCCACTCTCCTAGCTCCCTCCCCTCCCTTTTCCTTCCTTCTCCCTCTTCTCAGAGAGCAACACACACAATGCTCTGGCCATTGGGTCAGGGTAACAGCTGTACAGGACAGCTCTTTGGGGTTAGGCAGCAAAGCAAAAAATAAGATGTTTCCTTCCTTTCTGTCAACCCATCCAGTTTACCATTTCCAGCCTTCAGCCAACCTGCCAAGCACCCAGGAATGCTGTCCCTGCAGGGAACAGCAGCCATTCACCCACCCAGGCCCCACTCCTCACCTCTCTGGAAGCTTCATACAAACCTAGGTCTGAACCTCACTCCCCTTTCTGCTGGTTCCTCCTCCTGGGCTTGGGAAAGGCAGCAACAAAAAGGCAGCTGGGATGTGGGAAGGCACTTATAAAGTGTCCCATCCCTCCCCCAGTAATCAGTGAGGCTCACCTGTGCCTGCTCCTTCACCCCATTAGCAGTGAGCAGCTCCAGCTGTGCCAGTAATGGTCCCTGCAAAGCCAAGTGGCTGCTCCGTGGGTCAAAGCATGAAATCCCTGTCAGAAACTCAAGTGGCAGCCTTCATCCTGCTCTCCTGAGAAAGTTGCAATTTCATTTTCCATTTAAAAAAAAATAAAAAGAAAGAAAGAAAGAATGAAATCCATGTGACCCACACAGACCCCTGCAGGCGTCACAGTGGGCACTCGGCTTCCCCTTGGGGAACACCTATGGGCAGTGCTCCTGCTTGGAGCTCTCACCCACCCACCCACATTGAAAACATCAGCCACACTTCCAGCACTGCTCCCATGGCCTTAGCAGCATCAGCAGCATCAGTGGGGGGTCTCTGAGCCATGGTAGCCTCTCGGCCACATCTGCTCATAGGGTGAGAGTGGGGTTCTGCTGGTGTCAGATCAACTGCATCAGCTCCAGGTGCAGATCAGCACTGTCTCCAGATAGAACGGCCAAAGGTAACGTTCTTTATCTGCACCTCACGCTCCACAGATACTGAATATCAAAATGCACCTCGAAACACTCCTATTACTAAGTATTTCTTAGAGATTAGAGCAGTACTTCCTTCTCAGTACCCTCTTCTCTTTCCCAGTAGAGCAGATGGACACGATAACTTATCAGGACCTTCTCACGTGCTGTTCATCAGTAATAGCACAGGGACTTATTGACCCACCTCACATCAGCATGTGGAATATTTCGAGCTACTCCTGAGCTGGGCAGGAGATAACATCTTTATCAAGGAACCCTTTGACCCCTCAGTGCCTGGCAGGTCCCTATACCCTCATGGAGAGGACAGTACTGGGGGGATGCTCAGAGGTACCAAGGCCAGGAAGGGAGAGCGATGGGCAGTACAACTCATCTGCCCACCTCACCCTAGGAGAGGACATGCTGGGGGATGAGCCCAGGCAGATCTGAGAACCAAAGGGGATGGTTGAGCTCAGTGAGGCAGGGGAACGGCACAGCACTTGGGAAGCAAAGCGGCCAAGGAATACATCCAGAACCTGAGCAAAGAGAGAGAGATGAGCAAAGACACAAAGGTTGAGAGTTCAAGCCCCAGGGACCCACGTCAACCTCTGTTACATAAGTCTAGAAAAGCCTTAAACTTGGTTTTGCTGAGAAAGGAGTTGTCAGCAATGATAAAAGAGAAGTCATAAAAATTACAGATGGTGATAAAATGGGATGCCACCACAGCAAAGCTTCGCAGCAGGCAGTGGGACTGGGGCTGGCACTGCGGCACGAAGGGGTCCCCATGGGAAGGGGACACGGGCTGCTAGAACGTGGTGACAACATCTTCCCTTGGGCTGTTCCAGCACGTCCCATCTCCTCGTTCTGCTTGTGGCAGAAAACTCATTCACGCTTCAGCAATAGGAAGAGCCTCACATCACATCCACGAGCACGAGGCACCACGGATGGAGGTGCAGATGTGGTGTTGGAGGGGGGGAGGAAGTCCCAGCTAATCCACTCCAGCCAGACAAAAACAAAGAGGCTCCTTCTGACACGAAGTCCTGGCTGAAGACCTGCACCCGATCAGCTATTGCAAGATTAGATAAGAGCTGAACTTAGCCCCCTCCTGTATATATTAATGCGAGCTCTGGATGTCTGCGCTACCTCTCCTCAAGGGCAAGATGATATTCCCTTCCCTGGTGCTGCTGTTTGCTGCCCTCCCTGTAGCAAAAGGCAGCCCTGTGCTGCACGCATCCGGCCGTGACAAAGTCCTCCTGGTGTCCTTCGATGGCTTTCGGTGGGACTACGACCAGGATGTGGACACCCCCAACCTGGATGCGATGGCTGCAGAGGGGGTGAAGGCACGGTACATGACCCCTGCCTTCATCACCCTCACCAGCCCGTGCCACTTCACACTGCTGACCGGTGAGTGCCACCGACCCACAGAATGGGAAAGGGCAAATGAGGGGTTGGGTGTGGGAAAAGTTAGTGAGCCAAGCAGGCGGCCCACAGACCGGCCTTGATGGCACACTGAGCTTTAGCAATACGTACTAAAGAAGAGTTGAGGTGCGTTGAGGTAGAACTGAACCTGTGTTCATCGGAGGTAAATAGCATCAGACTCACCCGACAGCCAGCTTTGATAAGGGAAATGATTTTTTAGACAAGGGAGATGCAGCACATCTCATCTTCCCGGACTTCTGCAATGTATTTGATATGGTGCCACGTGGGAAATCATTAGTTAAGGTGGAGAAGACGAAGATTAGTATGAAATCTCTAATGTGGGTAAGTAACAGGCTGGGGGGAAGGCAACAGCAGGTAGTGCTGAAAGGAGCGCCGAGCAGCAGGGAGGGCAGCAGGGGAATTCCTGCAGAATCAATGCCAGAGCCAATCTTATTTAAGATTTTCATTAATAACCTTGGCATAAAAGAGTGGTGCATGCTAATGAAAGCTGCTGATGAGGAAAGGCAAGGGAGGGTTGTCGATACAAAGGAGGGCTGGGACGTCACGCAGAAGGAACTGCGCAGCCTTGAGAAGCAGGATGATAGAAGCAGCATGAAATGTAACAGCACAAAGGGCCAGCCTTCCACTTGCAGCAGGGATTTGTGCTTTCTGCTGACCTCGTCCGTTGTGAACAACAACAGAAAGCGAAAGAGCACAGAGATGGGTTAAACACAGCATAAAGGTGAACCCTAAATGGGGTGGAAAGGGCAGGAGGCACTGCAGGAGGGATGAGAGCCCCAGAGCGGATCCTGGGATGCTCCTAATGGGTGGGGAGCCCCACTCACCCTCACCCTGTCCATCTCTTCGGGCAGGGAAATACATGGAGAATCATGGGGTCATCCACAACATGTGGTTCAACACCAGCACGGGGGTGAAGCTGCCCTACTACATCACGCAGGGCATCGACAGCTGGTGGGACAACGGCAGCCTGCCCATCTGGATCACGGCACAGAGGCAGGCAAGTGGGGCTGCTGCTGCTGCTGCTGCTGCTGTGCGCTCCAGGCAACAGGCGAGCCACGATCTCTAGTGGCCAGCAGCTAACTTCCTTGCTGCAAGCGACAGGGCTAATTACACCAGCAAAAAGGAAATTAAATCCCCAGGCAATGGCAGGTATAATCATGATCGTCCTGTTAAAAATAGAGAAAAATTAAAGGTGCATTTCGGCTTTATTAAGATGTTAATAAAAGAAGTTATCCACTCCCCCATTAAGAAGACCCCAGCCAGCTCTTTAGGAAGCAGACTGAGCCCAGCACTCCATGCTCTGCAATCCGCCTCATCTCCTAGCCTCACCCAGGACACATAGGGGGCTGTGCAGGGGGCTGCTCCCCCCTCACCGAGGGCTGCAGAAAGGCTTTGGATCTGGCTTTAAGGCAGGACATGAGACCTTGCCCCAGACACAAACCTCTGCTATGTTTACCCGCCAAATTGGACCCGTTGACTTCAGGGTGAGCGCTTGCGTGACTGCAGTAAAGCACACCTTAATGCTAGGGTGGTACAAACAGGTCAGTGTTTCTGAGTTATCACTAGCGTTGCTAACGTCATGAGAGAACCAGCAGAGAGGGGTTCTGGGAAGGGCAGTGCTTCCAGTTAACCACTTTTAATGGGTGAAGAAAAAGAAAACTTTGTTAGAGGCAGAGGTAGACATTAAGGGGCTGAATGAATCAACCACATCCACGGGCAGCAGTTGTACTGACAGGCAGAGTGAGTTCAGCTGAGTTCACATAACGTCTTCACTAACAGGGTTTAAAGACAGGCTCCATCCATTTCCCTGGGACAAAAGCAAAATATCAAGGAGAAGAAGTGAGCATGAAGCTGGTGGAGCCTCCCCTGTTCAACTACAGCAACGAAACCATTTGGAGACAGAACATTGACACTGCCATGGAATGGTTCACAGTGAACAACCTCGACTTCATCACTCTCTACTTCGGTGAGCCAGACTCAACAGGACACAAATACGGCCCTGAATCCACGGAGAGGAGAAACATGGTCAGCCAGGTGGACAAAACCATCGGTTACTTAAGGCAGAGGATCAGGGAAAGTGGCTTGGAATCAAACCTCAACCTCATCATCACATCTGACCACGGCATGGAGACGGTCATAAAGAGCGACGAGATCCACCTCCGGAATGTAGAGAACTTCACATTCAGTGACATCCAGTTTGAACTCTTAGATTACGGACCCAACGGGCTGCTGATACCAAAAGAAGGAAAATTAGAGCACGTGTATTCAGTCCTGAAAAATGCCCACCCGAAGTTACACGTGTACAAAAAAGAAGAGTTTCCAAAGAGATTCCACTATGCCAACCATTCCCGGATCACCCCGCTCTTGATGTACAGTGATCCAGGATATGTGATCCATGGGGTAAGACGCACGTGCACACACTTTACTGTCTTTCTTAGATCCGTCTCTTTCTTCCTTTCCTCTTCACAGCCCACCAGAACCTACCTGGCTTTATGCCTTCATTTTGACCCATCTCCCCACAAACAGGTGGTTATAGCCCAAGACTGCAGAACACGGGGACATGGAGGGAGGGAGCAGGCAGGGCACGCTGCCTCCTGGGAGGCCATGCTCCAGGGGGCTGAAGAGCTGGGACGCTCACATCTGTCTGCCTTCCAGAGATACAAGGTGCAGTTCAACACGGGAGAGCACGGCTTTGACAACGAAGCCATGAACATGAAAACCATCTTCCGCGCCGTGGGGCCGGCTTTCAAGCAGGGGCTCATAGCGGAGCCGTTTGAAAGCGTCAACGTCTACGCTCTGCTCTGCGAGCTGTTGGGCATCGCGCCGGAACCTCACGACGGTTCTCTGGATGCCACGAGGTCGATGCTGCGTGAGTGCACCGCGTGTCCCGCGTCCCTTCGAACCCCGACGGCGCGGCCGCCCCGAGCCCGGCATTGCCGCACGGACAGCGCCACCTAGCGGCGGCTCCCGCAGCACCCCAGCAGGAACGCCCCGTGCTTTGCTTCCCCGCACAGCCCCCGCAGCAAGCCTGCCTTCGGGCAGCTTTCCTTCTAAATACGTACAAGCGGTCCAGACACCAAAAGCAAAGCTTTATGCTGCTGGTAGAGGTCAGGTTACGCGGCCACCTACCGCTGGTGGCTGCTCTCTGCACCAGTTCCTGATTGAGCTCCTCCAGGGTAACGCTGCACTTTTGATGTTGCAGGTTCCAGTGCTCCTCTCCTTGCTGCAACAAAGCTGCCAGTGGTGCTGGGAATCGCTCTCATCCTGAGCTGCTGGGGAGGAGCATACTAACCCCTACCAGAGGTAATTACTGTACAGCCAGAAAGCTCTGTGCAGGTGCTGCCTTCTTTAGGCATGTGCCCTGTTTGCTCTTCCTTCCTTTGGGCACTGCCCACTAGCTGCATTCTGCAGAGCACAGCTTTCTGAAGCGCACAGGTTCTCAACTTGCTGCACAGAGCAGCAGTACCACCACCAGCCCTCCTGTTTACCCGTTTCCCTGCCCTGCAGCCTCTGTGAGCTGCAGATATTTGTCTAACCAAACTTTCTGTCTTTATGCCTTATAGTAAAAAAATGGGCAAACAGAACCCAGGTACCCCAAGCTCAAAACCCACAGCACACGGGAGAGGCTCTGGCTGCCATCCTACAGAGCCACACCCACAAAATTTTGCCTACCAACAACTCTCACCCTGGGCTGTAGATGCTGCTCTTGGGAGCTTTGGGAGAAAAATACACCAAGTTTTAATCCTTGATGGTTTTTGGAGAGACAGAGTCAGGACACACCAGATGACAGCAAACACCCAGGGACTGTGGTTCACAAGTCCAGGACCATGCAAACTCTGTGCCCACCTGTGTCAGCCCTGCCCGGTGCTGCTGTGCACAGGGCTGATGTCCCATGGGTGCACGGGGACATTATACAAGGCCAAACTTTTCTCCTCTGCAGGAAGCAGCCCAGGATCTCACCCAGGGGCTCAGGGAACAGCAACAACTCTGCAATCTCGGGGTCCTGGGCGCTGCCCTTCTACCTGGGGCATCAGCATGGCAGCTGCCCTGACCCCATCCCAGATGCTGAAGTGCCTCTCCCCATCTCTGTGCCTCATCTCAGGGGCTCGATAAACATCTGTTGCCATAGAGATTTGCTCGAGCTGCCTTCCCTGCGTTGGTTTCACCCAATAAGATGAAACAAGAGACGCATGCTTCACTCAGAAAAAAAAAAAAAAAACAGGAAGAAAATGTTTGGCTTGAAACCATACTGGGGGTGGGGGTCAAACCGGCAGCATGCAGAGCAAACAGTCCATTAGGCAAACAATGGGGAGGCTCTGCAAGGGGAGCCACATGGGCCAGCACTGCAAATATTATTTAAAATAATATCAATACAGTAACTTTGAAAGTAATCCTGCTGTGACCTTGGGACTTTCCACCCTGGCCAAAGGCAGCCAGGACTGAGGTGACACTGCCGCTCCCAGTGACCCCATGGAGCTGACAGCCGAAAGGGGCACAGCAGTGCCAGGGTCCCCATGTGGTCACAGTGCAGAGCAGAGCCTTCCTGATGTGACCCCTTACCTAAGGCTGGGGTTTGTCTCAGCTGTGAACTCAGCTGCACAGGGTGATGCCCAGCAGACAGCCCTCCAGCCTGGAGGCTGAGCACGGTGCAAACCCACGGAGCGCACAGAGCTGCTGCACCCCCGAGTCGCTGTTTTGACTTCGAGCAGGGATGAAAAACGAAGGAAGCGTTGAATTAGTGTATTTGCAGCAGAAGACACCCAGCCCCCGTGCTCGGAGCCAGAAGGAGCAAGGCTCGCTCCTTTCCCACCCCCTGGGCCGCGATGAAGGAGGGGAACGGGAGGCCGAACGATGCGGAGCGATGCGCTGCGCCCGGTGCGCGTCCCGGTGCAGTTCCAAGTGCCGGCGGGCGGTGGCCCCCGCGCCGTGCTCAGCGCCGGGAGCTGCCGGTAGCGGCCCCGCACGGCCCCGCACGGCCCCGCACAGCCCCGCTCCGTTCCCGCAGTGCCGGCGGAGCTGTGAGAGGCCCGGAGGTGGGGGGGAGCTGCGCCCAGGTGCTGCCCGAACACGGAACAATTCCCAGCCCGGCCTCTCCTTATGCAAACTCCATAACCCGAAGCCGTCGTCAGACGTTGTCCTTGAGTCCTTCCCATCCCTTCCCTTCGCATCTCACACCTCGCACGCATTCACCGCGTGACATTTCAACCCCGGCCAACAGCAAAACCCCCGCCTGCAGCCGCTCAGCCCTGCGCTGTGCCTCCCCCCTCCATCCCCACGTAATTCATTCCCCACCACCCCCCCCTCCCCAGGGCTGAGGGTCACGCAGCAGGGAGAGGCCTGTTGTGCATTGCATCCCAATTTGCTATGCATTTCCACACCATTTGCTCCCCTTTCTTTTTCCCGCACTAGAAAGATGCTTGCTACCCAGGGGTCCAAACTGCTCCAAGATGGTAATATAACAACAAACATCGACATACATACATTTATGTTTTTATGGCACACATGGTTTGCAGAAAAACTACTGCTCTGGGGACGACCCGCACCCCTACAGCCCCCAAACCCCACCACAGGACCCAGCAGCAGATGCTCTCTGCTGTTCCATGTCACACAACTGCACGGTTCCATCCCCATCTGTGCTCAGCCCAACGCTATGCAGACCTCCATGCCTCAATTCACTGATGCTTTAGGAAAACCAGCATTTGCCCACAGTAAATATGGCCACCGTGGCACACAACTTTCCCCCTCCCCAGTCTCACTCTTTGAACCCAGGGGAGTTTTGGGCCCTCGGCACAAAATGAATGAGGTCATGGCTGCCCACCATGCAGGTGACAAAACTGTGGGCTTTGGGAACAACCTCACACTGCTGGTGGAAGGAAAAAAGAAAGCCAAGCTGAATTATTCAATATTTTACCAATGGGCAGGTAACTGCACCTTCAGCTTCTGGATGCTGCAGTGTGTTCCTATGGGCTGGCGAGCAAGAAGGCAAAAAATGCCACTCTGCTTCACCTCTGTGAAAACCCAACTTGCTGCCCAGAAACACCCACACTCTTCTGAAGCCCATCACAGCATCCTGTATTCCACCTCACCAACCTCACCCCAAGGTTCTGCTCTCTGGATGCAGATGATCCTCCCTCACCTGAGCACAGCACAGCCCCATTAACCACCACGGCCCCACCACACATGGCATTCCTGGCACGTCTGACATACTTGAGAAGAGCTATAAAATTATATTCCACCAGGTCAGGTAATGGATCTGCATCTCTTTTTTAATGCACTCTGGTTCTCACTGTCCTGGTCCCACCGGGCACACATGGTGAGTTTTGTCATTTGACCACACAGCTCCATCTCTGAAGCTTAAAATTAAATAACAGGAAGCCTGGGACTGAGCTGAGGAAGCTGGCACACCACACCAGCCACCACTGAGGCAGGGAATAACGAGGAAGCAAATAGGGTTTGGGTCACTATGGGGTGACCCGCAGTGCCAAGGGGGTGCACTGCAATGCACACTGCACAGCTCCCAGCTGTGAGGATGGGACCCAAAGGTCTCTAGCTCAGCAAAGCGACAGTGGAGCAACACAGAAGTTTTTCCCACTGATGGCAATGGGAGCTCAGTTCAGCTCAGTCAGTGTGGGACACACATTCCAGGAATGTGGGTTGTGGAAACAAAGGGATGGTGTTGGTCAGGAGGGTCATATAGGAACAACGGCTCATCGGATACAGCACTGCAAACACGGCACACACTCAGTCCCCATGCAGACCCAGAGCTCTGCTGCCACCTCCCTGCCTCAGCTTCTCCCAAGCTCAGGCAGACAAAGCACCAACACCCAACCCAGCCTCTCCCTCCGTGCTCTGCAAAGGAAGAAACCCATTATCGCGTTTTTGCATCCTGCAGAGGAGCTTAACAGCACCAACACTGAGATGAGCCAACCCTTAAGAGAGAGCCAACCCAGCACTGCAGGAAGACGGGGTGATTTCCTTGGCGTTATTATTTCCTCAGGCTTCTCATTCCCTCGGTGATCCTCTCGCAGCGCCTATGCAGGCAGTTCAGGCCCTGCACATCCCTGCCCAGTGCCAACACAAAGCAGCATCAATGCCAAAGCGTGCCCACACACGGCTCTTGTGCAGGATGGAAACTCTCACATGGTCGTTTTTCCCTTTGCACACAAAGACCAGAGCCGATGAAAGCCAAATTAACTTAAAAAAAAATAAAAAGGTGCAGTGCTGGCTTATATTTCTACATCACATTCGGCTGAAAAAAAAATAATAATAAATAAACGCTTCTAACCATTCTTCTTGGCAGCGAACATCAACAGTCAAAAGAAAACAATCAGATGTGACACCACCCGACGTCGGCCGAGCACCTGGTGGGGACGCAGCGCCCCGACCTCCCGGCAGCTCCGTCCCCTCCCTCCATGCAGCGGCACGCCGGGCCCGGAGGTGCGCGCAGAAGGGATTCTGACGCCGGTATCGCTTACCCGACACGGGCGGCCCGGGTTGCGGGCGGGCGGGACACGCCATGGCCCGCTCAACCCGAGGTGGTCGGGCTGCGGAGGTTCCTCGCCCCGTGGCTCTCCCGCACGGTTATTACCCGCAGGCTCCGGGCCCGCGGCTGCGAACTCCGCGCGGTGCTGACTCATCTCCTCCCATGCCCGTAACGCACCGTGTGCCGCTGCTCCACGCCCCCCGCGCTGCCCCGCGTCGCTCAGTTGCGGGGAACGAAGCCGCGCCGGGCGCTCACGGGCTGCCACCCCCCGGTGAAACGCGGTGCGCTCCCCCCGCGGTGAACCGCTCAGAGCCAGAACCGGCGGCAACAACACAACTCCGGTCACCGCGGGGCCGTGCGTGTGCGGAACGCCTCCGGCCCGGTGGGTTCCCCCCCCCCCTCTCCGGATGCTCCGAGAGGCGATACGGGACCGCGGGGTCGGACCGGCTCTCGCCAACCCCAGGCGTGTGCGGGGACGCCGCGGCATCTCCCCCCACCCCCGCGCTGCCCCCCGGTCCCGCGCCATCGGAACAAAGCCCAGCGCCCGCTCCCGGTGCCGGGCCGAGCCGGAACCGCCCCATTGTCCCCGCGCTGCAGGAAGGGGAGGGGTCGCGCAGACAATGCCTCCCCCCACCCCCCGCCGGCACGCCCCGCCCCCCGCTCTCCATTGGCCGGCGGGGAATTTGGGGAGCCCCCCCTCATCTCCCTTTGCCTTACCCCCCCCCCATGGGGGCGCGCGCGCTGCATTGTGCCGGGGGGCGCGCGGGGATGGGGGGGGGCGGGGGCGCGCGCGGCCGCCGTCGGGGGCGCGCCCGGGGGCTCCCCTTGTGTGTGTGTGTGTGTGTGTGTGTGTGTGTGCGCGTGTGTGTGTGTGTGTGCGTGTGTGTGTGCGTGTGTGTGTGCGGGGCCGGAGCGGGGCCGGCCGGCGCCATGGAGGAGCTGAGCAGCGTGGGAGAGCAGGTCTTCGCCGCCGAGTGCATCCTCAGCAAGCGGCTCCGCAAGGTGGGCCCCCCCCCCCCCCCGCTTCCCGGCGCCGCCGCCGCCGCTCCCGCCGCTAACGCGCGTCTCTCCGCCTCTCTCCGCAGGGCAAGCTGGAGTACCTGGTCAAGTGGCGGGGCTGGTCCTCCAAGTGAGCGGGGCGAGCGCGGGGGGCGCGGGGTGCCGCCGCCCGGCCGCTTTTGTTCGGGCCGCGCCGCTCCTTTTGTTTACAAATAACGCGGCCCGGCCCTCCCCGTCTCCGCGTGGGGCTGCTCCCCCCTCCCGCCGGGCCGCCCCCCCCTTCCCCTCCCGCCCCTCCGAGCACAAGCACCGATCGCGCGTCCCCTCCCGCCGGGCGACCGGGGCTGCCCGCGCTGCGCGGGGATCGCCTCGCGGTGCGGCAGCGTGGCCGCCCCCGGCCTGCCCGGCTCGGGCCTCCGCCGCGGGTTGGGGGCTCCGCGCCGCCGCTGCCGGGATGCTCCTGGCCCGGCCGTCCCTTCCCCAGCCATCCGCATCTGTCCTCGGTTCCCCGCCGCCCGGCCACCTTCGTCCATCCGCGGCCATCCCCATCCCCGGCCATCCCTTCCCCCTTCATCCCCGTCGGTCCACGGCCATCTCCTCCCCGGCCATCCCCACCCCAGCGCTGCCGCCATGGGCGTCGAGTCGCCATCCCAGGGCTGCCCCACGACCCGGTTGTCCTCAGATGAACTCCCCGGACCCGGCCGGTACTGGGGGTGCAGGGGGGAAGCGTCAGTCTCCCACTCTCTCCCAGTGCGCATCTTCTGTTCCAGGCACAACAGCTGGGAACCCGAGGAGAACATCCTTGATCCAAGGCTCCTCCTCGCTTTCCAAAAGAAGTGAGCAAACTCTAAATATTTCTTAACAAATGATAAAGTCAATTAACTTCTAATTGGCCACGCGTGCGGTGGAAGTTGTGGAAACAACAGCCTGAAGCTCCCCGTGCCTTTTTGTGGCCCGGCCCTTTTGTTCATCTCCTGAAATTACCGTTCAGGTCCACCTAGGACGCCTCTCCCAGGGCTGGGTAAACACGGAGGATTTATGGCCCTGTGCACAATATGTTTGTGCTCCTGCTGCACAATGGGCGCACGGCAGCGCCCGGCAGAGCTCGTGCTCCCATCCGACAGCGGGGCTGTGCTGGGGGGTGGCTGTGTGCCCGGGTTGCAGAGCGGTGGGAAAGGCACCGGTGTGTGTTTATGGAGGGCACAGCTTTGTGAGGAGTGAGGAATTGATGGGTGGGAGAAAATGGTGTCCTCTGCCAGAGCCGGGGCTGCTCCGCTGAGCCGAGCTGCAATTGTTCTGCAGCTATTATACAGCGGGCGTCAGGCTTGGGGCTAGAGAATAGCCAGCTGGCTGCATGGAACGTAGCGCTGCCAAATATTTTGGCTCCATATTAATAAAAAATCATTAAAGTTTATGATAGGATTTAATTACAGCTCATTTCTGGATCCTTTTTTTTTTTTCCCCCCCCCTTCACGGAAGGAAGCTGGTGCTTATCCCAGGCAGCGCGCTGTTCAATTAGCAGCACACACTGCAGCTCGGCGCTGCCCTTCTTAATGGAGGAACATCACACAGCACAGGAACATCAGCGCTGCTCTTTGTGCCCAGCCTGTAGGGCCGAGGGTAGGAGAGGTGAAATGAGCACAGGGGAAGGCGTTTTCTTTCACTCTGCAGAGGGGAAGTGCAGCTCTGAGTGTATCAACAAGGAAGGGCTCTGCAGACAGCTCGGATGCTTCCGTTTGCCCGTTCCCATTGTAGCAGGAAAAGTGGGAATGGGAAAAGCTGCTGCACAGGATGGAGCACGCTGCGGTGTGTCACTGAGTGCTGGAAACTTCTTGCTGGGGCAGTGTTGTTGTAGGGAATAGGGATGAAGATAAAGAGCTCAGGGTGCAGAACGTTCTCAGGTCCTGGCGCAGAGCCATGTTGGGCACAAAGTTCTTGGAAAGCACCACAAAAGGAAGTGCTGGTTTTAGGAGGTGACTGCAGAACCAAAATGCCAGGGCAGCCCTTGGGAAGGTGATGCATGCGTGCACATGGCTCTGTGAGCACTTTGGGAAATGCATTGCAGCAGTCCGTGCAGCTTAGCTCCGTGTTTTATGCAGGGACTTTCCATCTCTTTGCCCGTGTCACAGGGCTCTGCTGAGCAGCAGAGTGTCCCGTTGTCCTGACAGCCACCTTTGCTGGGAGATCACCATTTGTAGAGCCCTCCTCTTCATTTCTAATTCTTTTTCTCATATTGCATCACATACAGGAGCTCGGTGCACACCGATGGGCTTGTGTTTCATTGAAATGCTGCTTTTTAATGAAAAAAAAAAAGGGCAGAATCAGGCTGGGCTTGTGGCGTGTTGTTTTGTCGTGCAAGCTCTGTCTTTAAGCAGTGCCTCCTTTCAGGGAACACGAGAAAGAAGTGCAGAACCGCAAGAGAGGCAAGCGGCCACGGGGCAGGCCCAGGAAACACGTGGTGAGTGCTGGGGGCAGCGGGGGGGCACAGGGGTCTGCCTGCATTGTGGGACAAGGGTGCCTGCAGGGGGGCTCCTCTTCATCACTGATCTGGAGGGGTGTAGGAGATGGAAGAGTTCCCTGACCCTGGTGTCCCACCAGCACCGCAGGTCAGCCCACCTGCCTGGTTTCATGGTTTCGGTGACTTTTTCTATGTCTCTCTCCATTTGCCTCTTAGGAACCAGAGATGCCTTCGAAAAGTAAGTCGAGCAGCTCCTCTTCCTCAACATCTTCCTCCTCCTCTTCCTCTGACGAAGAGGATGAAAGTGACCTGGAAGCAAAGAGAGGTCCCCGCAGCAGAGAGACCCACCCGGTGCCGCAGAAAAAAGCTCAGATCCTGGTGGCAAAGCCAGAAATGAAGGACAGTTCCAGAAAGAAACGTGGGCGGAAACCTCTCCCCCCAGAGCAGAAAGCAGCTCGAAGGACCGTGAACCTGACAAAGGTGCTGAAGACATCCCGGAAAGAGGTGGGGGGCAGCAGCAAGCTGCTGGGGAAGCTGCAGCCGCAGCATGGCGCACAGGGCACGGGGCTGGCTGGGCTGAAGGAGCCACCGGGTGCATTGGCTGGGCTCAGCTCTGGGGGATCCTCGGCAGAAAACATCCCCAATGCGATGAAAAGCGGCTCCAGCAGCCCCAGCCGGGCCATCAGCTGGCAGAGCTCCATCGTGCATTACATGAACAGGATGTCTCAAAACCAGAGCTCGGCCGAGACCTCGCCGCTGGGAAGGCTGGCGCTGAAGTCACAGGCATCCAGCAAGAGTGGCTTAGGGCTGGACTTAAAAATGAGGAACCAGAAAGGAGCTGGGGAGCTGGGGCTGTCCGTGCAGGGAGCCAAGACCACCAAGGTTCCCAGCAGCGGCACCGGAGGGGATCAGAAATCGGGGTTCACCACCGGAGCCCAAATGCTGCACAATGGCAGCAAGACGCCCACAAGCTCCTCTGCGCCTGGGGGGCAGCACGCATCCAGCCAGGAGCTGAACCTCCAAGCTTTAAACCTGCAGAGCGTCAAAAACGGGCAGAGTGCAGCAGGTGGGAGCAGCGTGCCTCGCCATGCCTGCAGCACTCTGCCCAAAAGCACCACTGCAGCCGCAGGTTTGGGTCCTGCTGGGTCCAAGGGTGGCGGAACCAATGCTGGGTTGAACACTGCCAGTGTGGGAGATGGCAGCAAGAGTGAGAAGCAGGCACGCAGGGCAGGTGCTGGTGACAGGGACGCGGCCAAGGGTGGCACAGGCGGTGGGCAGGAGGGGCACACGGCCCCTGAGAGCCGCAAGGCAGCCGCCCTGTCCGAAATGAGTACAGGCGACGAGAGCAGCTCGGACTCGGATCGGGATTCAGCTTCCTTTCCCAGCGTGGGTCAGAACATGTCTGTCTCCATCCAGACCAGCCAGGACTGGAAGCCCACCCGCAGCCTGATCGAGCACGTCTTCGTCACGGATGTCACCGCAAACCTGATCACAGTGACGGTCAAGGAATCCCCCACCAGCGTTGGGTTCTTCAATGTCCGGCAATACTGAGCCGGGGAGCCGGAGAGGAGGGAGACGTCCTTCAGCTTCCCCTGTCCTTGCCCAGATCTCCCACCAGGTTTTCATTTCTTTAGGTACTGCCCCACGGCAGGGACTCATCGATGACCTCCTGCCACCAGCCCACCCGTGCCCCCCCACTGCAGGCAGTGCCAGCTCGGACCCTGCAGCCCCTCACACCCCCAGGACCCACTGGGAGCTGAGAGCTGTGTGCAGAGGGTTGGGAAAGGTGGTGAAACCTGCGCAGAAGTGCCAGCAGATGAGACGGGGCCCTCCTTGCCTCCTCCATCCATCCAAGCCAGTGCCATCCGCCAGGAGCAAGGGCACTGGGAGGTGACAACTGGCAAGTTCTGAGCCAGGCTTCACTACATGAAGTTCGCTTGCTTTATGGCTTGAGATGCCAGTGTGTGGTACGGGGCTCTGGCAGCAGGGAGAGGGGCAGAGGGGAGGTGCCAGGCTTATGCTTGGGAGAGAAGAGGGCAGCTCTCCTTTCTTCTGGGCAACCCAAGCTACCAGAGCAGCCACGATCCAAATGAGACAGCTCCCAGCACCTCAGGGCTGCGGGGGCTGCAGGATGGGGGTTTTTCAGGGTACAGGAAGCCCAGCCACCCCCCTGGGCTAGGTCAGTTCCAATGATAGTGAAGGCCGCGACATCTCTGTTGTGGTTTCTAGCGGAGAAGGAAATACTGTTTACATTTCTTCTTAAGGGAAAATCTTTTCTTTAGAGAGAGGGACACAAATGAAATGTAGATGAACAGACATCAGGTCTGGCTGGTGCACTGCACAGCCCCAAAGCCACTCCTTGTCCTGGCACCACGTGCTCAGCAGCAGCAGGGACCGAGCTGGGCAGTGCCCATCAGCCCCGTGTTCCCCAGCTGGAGGGCTGTGAGGTGCCCACACTGCCTGGCACAGGAAGGGCAGCAGGGGAGCTGGTGGCATCCCACGGCCACCTCCCGTCCTGTGCCAGCACCTGGGCCATTCCCTTGGGCTTGTAATCACAACCAATAATGGCTTTCCTAGTGATGTCTTTTTCCTTGCTATAGATTATTGTTATGAGCCAAAATTAACAGCAGTAGTTCAGGCAGAGTTTAATAGCGTTTGAGGTCATTTTAATTCTGTTAATGCCAAACTCCTGCTCTGGAGATGGCACAAAGCCTGCAGCCTGCCAGGTCTCTGGGTACGCCCATGGGAAATGCTTCTGAGGCTCCGCTGTGTTCACAGGGCTGGCATCTGGCATTGCTGCAGATGGCATTGCAAGGAGATGCCAGCACCTGTATCCCTGTAACACCTGGGGCTCCCTGCCCCACACACCAAATGTTTGCTAGTTGGCCTTTGCAAATCCAAACTGAACGACCACGTGCCTTTTGCAACCGTCCTTACTTCTGTGTCTGTGACACCGCTCCTACAACAGGTCTGTGCCTATGCAAAGCTGGGTGGTGCCAGGGTCCTGGGGACAGCTGTGACACCAGTGGGGGACACCCGGTTGAGCCGTGACGCCGTGTCATGGCTGCTCACAGGGGGAAGCCCATGGGGATGCTCCTACCTGGGGTATGGGGCTGCTGTCCCCACCGTCCCCGTGTCCCCTCGGTGGCAGCAGGACTCTGCCATCCCTGCTTTAGCTCTTGTGCCTTTCTGCTCACCAGCCGGTTCAATTCCAAAGGTGTAAGGACGGTGAAAATTATCATCTAGAATTTTGTCTTCATCTCATCCCACCCCCTATTGCCATTCCCTCCTGACCTCGTGTGTGTCTGAGCAGAAGGTCCGTGCTGGAGAAGGCTTCCCATGGGGGGTCTCGTGGGACCGAGCGCAGCTTTGGTGGACAGAGCCACGTTCACCACTCAGTGCCATTAGTATTCAAGGTCTACCTTCCTATTTTTTATTTGGAGTTTGCTGCTATGGGTTTGAGTGTTCAGTTGTACGTCAAACAAGCAATTAAAGGTTTGTCACTTGGCATTTCCTAAGGGCTTTCCGACGTGGAAAGTCCTGCAGTATTTGTATATTGAATGGATATTTTCTCCGGGCATAATCTGGTTAAGTATGCTTGTTGTTTTCCATTGGACTGGAAGAAGAGGCCGACGCAGCCGCCGTCCTTAGAAGCTTAGTATATTTTTATATATATATTTTGTACCAAAAAATAAAAGGAGTTGGCGGAGGGTTGGGGATGCTTGTGGAGGATTCCATCTGCTCTGAACTCTGATCTGAGCATGAAGGGCTCCGGAGGTGGAGAGAAGGGTTTTACTGAGAGAAGCTGAGGGATGGGTGAAAACAAACGTTGTTGTAACTCACGATTTGTATGTTTTAATTAAAGAGAGAGCCAAATCATTCCTGTGTGATACTTCTGATTGCTTTCAACTACAGCTGCTTCTTTGCTTTCCTATACCGAGAACAAAAGTTGGAGATGGAATTGCCCAGGAAATGCTCAGACACTTTGCTGGGTGCTGTGGGGGCTCTCAGGGGCCACCCCCCCCTCCCCGGGCACTCGGGTCTCCCTGTGCCACGGCACTCAGTTTCCTATGTGTGTCCTGTCCTGGTGCTCTGGTACCAGCGCTGCTTCAGACCTGGGATCTTTAGGCTCCTTGTAATTTATTGCCAGGAAAACACCAGGAGGTGGCACGTCGGGTAGGGTTCTTTTTGTTGTTTTATTTTGTTTTGTTTTTAATGAGTATAACTTTTCCACTGCTCTTTTTTTGGTAGATCAAGATTTTTATTATTATTAGTTATTTATTTATTTATGTATTTATTGTAACTTTTCAGCCTGCTGTGGTCTCCGCTCCACGAGCACCGCCCTGCCCTGGGGGTACGGAAATGGAGGGGAGGGGAGCAGAGGGAGGGGGGGTGGAGAGGGCGGAGCGGGGCGGCCGAAGGCTGCGGGAGGGGTCGGAGCTTTTGCACTCCACACTGAACGAGGGGGGCACAGGGCTGAGGGGACGGGGAGCGTGAAACCGCCTCCCCGCGAGGGGCTGTCCTCAACCCGGGCCCAGCTTCTGCCCACCGGGGGGGTGAGAGCGGCGCTCCGGGCTCTGCTGCGCGGAGGCTGAGGATGGGGATGGAGATGGGGATGAGGATAGGGACGGGAATAGGGATAGGGATGGATATGAGGATGGGAGTGGGGATGGGGATAGGAATGGAGATGAGGATGGGAATGCGGATGGGAATAGGAATAAGGATGGGGATGGAGATGGGGATGGGAATAGGGATGGGGATGGAGCCGTGCCAGACCCGGGGCCCTCAGGTGCTTCCGCTCAGCCCGACCCGTGCCCCACACGTGCTGGATCCGAGCACGGGCTGCCTGCGGAGGGCGCTGCGCGGCCGCAGACGAGCACCGGCCCCATCCTTCCATCCCAGCCGCCGCGGCGGGGCGGGGGGCGAGGCAGCCCCGAGACGGGCATTGCCCACGCCCAGCGTTCGCCGTCGAGGGGCCGTCGTCGGGGCGGAGGGGCAGCGCTCGGTTACGGGGCGGGGTCCGGGTTCTCGGGCCGTGCCCCGGGGCTCCTCCGGCCGCGCCCCCGCCCCCCGCGGATCGTCCCCACCCCCTTCGCACCGCCCCGGCCCGGGGCCCCGCCGCGCCCGTGTGAAAGGGTCCCCCCCGCTGGGCCGGGGGAGAAAGGCGCCATTGTGCGAACCTTTCTCCCGCTCCTACTTGACACTCATTTTCCGCGCAAAGATGCTGACAGCTCTGATAATAAGGGGGTCTGCGCCTTTCACCCAGCGGAGCAGAAAAAGGAGGTTAATGAGGACACAGCTTAAAAAAAAAAAAAAAATTAAAAAAAAAAACACACAAAAAAACCTCTCTTCCCCCCCAGCTGCGCGGCCGGGGGAGATTTGAATACAAAGGCCGGGCTCAGTCCGGACACGTCCCCGCACCGCACCGCCCGCATCCCGTGCCGTCGGAGGGCCAATCCGTGCCCGTTGCAGCTCCCGGCTCTCCCCGCATCCGGCCCTGCTCTGCGGGAACGCTGCGGGCCCGGATCCCCGCTGCCCGCTCGGACCCTTCGCGTCCCGTACGGCCGCACCCGACCACGCACATCACCGCCCGCCCCGTCGGAACCCCGCAGCCCCCCCACGGCTCCCTCCTCTGCTCACCTCCGGCCACAAACGGGAGAAAGACACGTTTCTATTTACAAAGTATATATTTAAACTCACATAAAAAGCAGGTCTCATACGGACATTCACGGCTGGCAGAAGACACGTAAGTTAAGCTTCACTTTTCTGAGACTGAGATTTAGCCAAATCTTTTTTGTTTGTTTGTTTGTTTTTATACAAGTCTTAGATTTAAATAATTCACGCACACACACCCCCACGCACACGCTCAGTATATACGTCGCTATATACATACACACATATACACCCACATGTACGGCTTGCTCTATATACGTGTTACACGGGGCTGCAGGAGGCAGAGCCCTGCCCCGGCATCTCGCACGTTTCTCAGCCTTCAGCACCTCTGCAGGTGGAGGGAGGGCGGCTCCGTCCATCCTCAATCCCAGCCCGCACCTCCTGCAGCAGCTGCTGAGCCCCAGCACCGATCCCAGCACACAAACCGAGTGAAAAATCTCCATTTTACAAAATATGCCTTCGAACGAAACAAAACAAAGAAACAAAACAAACAACAACGTAAAAAAAGAAGTCACAGACACGGCTCCCTTTGTACAGTCAATACAGCATCCTCTCGCTACGTCATCTGACAAAGGCAACGGTCCCAAAAATGGAAGGGCAGAGGGGCACGGCCAGGCGGAGCGCAGCTCTCCCATTGGGCTGAAGGGAGGCTCCTCGCCGAGCCCCATCTCCTCACTGGGCCCCATGTGCTTTCAGCTTCTGTGCAGCCCCCAGATCGGGAAGCGTTGAAGAGCTTCCTTGGGTCAATCGGAAAGGATGGAAAAGGCCAATCTCCCCCCAACCCCAGGCCCTCGGGGGCTGCCGGACAGATTTGTGCTTTCGAACCACCAGAGATGCTCAAATCAATGCGCGAGGACACGAGGACACCTGCTCTACATCAACTAAAAAAAATACAACAGAACGGCCCCCGACATCCCCAAACCTTGGTTCAGCTGCAATGGAGTTTAGAGGAAAGCAAACAGAGGGGGCAATGGGAGCAGAGGGGAGAGGTGGTCCCCGATCAGAGCCACCCAGCCCCACTGCCATGGCACGGCGGAGCTGCACAGCCCTCGGGAGCCACGAGAGATGGGCAGGGAAATACAAACACTGAAAGCCACCCCGAGTCAGCAGGAGCTGCTCCACACAGGAAGATTCAGCCCCTTGGCTATTGTTTAACCAGCAGAAGAAAAGGGAAATATTTATTGTCTCTGAATGCATCAAGGTGGCTCTGGGATTTGTCAGGGATGTGGATATTACAAAACGCTGCACCGGGCGCCTTCCCACAGCCTGAAGTGAAACGTGGTGGGGAAAGGGGGGAAAAACAAACCCACAACAATCCGCTTTCTATAGCAGCATAAAGCATCTAAATATGGGCAGCCATACGGTACCCTCCCAAACCTCTCTGGCATTTCAGGAATGTAAACAGAGTTGTTGGCTTTTTTTGTTTTGTTTTTTTGGAAGCGGGTGGGGGAAAAAGAATCAAGCGACCAGACAAAATGAAAACAGATTCTCAGCTCAGTTCTGTCTCCCACAACTGCTGTGACAATTCTATTAAAGTGCATTTCAGTATCTCCCCTCTCAGGAACCTCACACGCAAACCTCCTCTTCCTTTGCAAGAAAAAGGTAATTCAAGTTAATGCTCCACTAGAACGGTTTCAGCCTTTTTATGGACTTCTGCTTTTCCCCGCCCCGATGTTGCAGCCACTATTTGTTTTTAAATCTGGAAACGCCCCCTCCCCAGCAATACTGTCAATTCAAGTGCCAACTTCAGCCGTCAAGGGCAACAGTTCTGGATACAGCACACTTGATTGTACAAGCAACACCTTAATATCACAATCAAGAAATCCGGGGCATCTGACCCCGAGGGGGAGTAACACGTCCCCCATCACCATCCATAGCATCATATGGAAAATAATAGTTAAAAAAAAAATAATTAAAAAAAAAAAATCAGAACATAATTTGCTATGAACATCATTCGTTATGTACAGCGGCTCCTGCAACAGATGCGTGAACTCCGTTGGTTCTCAGTTTTATTGTCCTTTCTAAGAGCAACTGAGCAGTCACTGTTGTCTCAATTTAAATAAAACAACTCAGAGTTGAAATATATATATATAGATATATATATAAGCATTTTCTTCTTAAATAACATATTTACATCTAATAGAAAATATAACTCTAGAGATAATCTTTCCAACGAAATGTGAGACGTGGAGGAAAAAAAAAAACAACAAAAAAAAAAAGAATGAGGGAATGAATTTAGGACAGTTTCTAAATCCTCTCCAGGAAATTAAGAAAAAATTAAAAAAAAAAATCAAAAGAAGAAAAGAAAAAAAGCCCACCAAGCTCTGACCAAGCTTTTGTCTGGATCTAGCCCGAAGAAAAGCCCCAGCACCACCACCAGTGGGAACTCATCGCTTCTCCTTAAAGAATCCTTGGTCCGTGCTGCTCTCCTTAATGGTGACGGTCAAAAAGTTAGAGGTCACATCGGTGACCACCACCTTCTCCAGGTTGCTGAGCGAGGGGCTCCACGACTCCTCCTCGGGGTCCCCCAGGATCCGGGCCACCGGGATGCGAGCAATGAGGGAGGGCCGCCCCGCCGGGCCCCCACCATCACGGAACAGCCCCCCCCCAGGGCCGGGCCCCACGGCTCCGTGCAGCAATTTGGGGTCCAGCCCACCTGGCCCTTTGGGGTCCAGCAGGTCAGAGCGGTGTTTGGCCACACGTGGTGCGTAGGGGTCGGCGGTGCCCAGCTTGGTGCCCACCTCCAGGCGGTTGGGGCCGGGCACGGCGCCGGTGAGGTCGGGCTCGGGTCGACGTGCCAGCTGGATGACGCTGTGTCCCGAGGAGAACTTGGCGGCGCCCGCCGCCTCCTCCATCTTCCTGGCCTTGAGGTAATCCCCCACTTTGTCCCCCGGCTCCCCCAGTTTCCTCTTGGAGGCATCCAGACTCTCCGCCAGGTCCTTATACAGCTCCTTCCTGGGTTTCGGGCCCCGTTTTTTGGGGGTCTCCCCGGGTTTCTCCTCCACCCGGAGGACGCGGTCCCGCACGCCGTCCGCTTTGGGCACGCTGCTGCTGCCGCTGCCCTGCGGGGTCAGGGCCATATTCCTGAGTCCTTCCCGTGCACGGGACGTGGAGCCCAACTCCTGCGGGGATCGCCCGGGGTACGGCACCCGGATACCCCTGGATGAGTCGCTGCGGAACTCGTAGGTTTTGGCTTTGGCCTTCGCCTGGGCCTGCAAAGAAGACCAACACCCATCAGTTCACCGCCCCAACGCGCAACCGCAGCCCACGGGATGCAGCCACCCCACACAGAACATCCCACATCCGCAGAGGGACCGGGGGCAGTCCGCTCCCCATTCCCTGCAGTGCTCCCACCTCACCTTTAGCAGGAAGGTTTTGGGCTTGGGGCCGCGCTTTTTAGGCCCGAATAGCTCCATTTCTCGCTCCCTAGAGGTGTCAAAAGAACCAAAGCTTCAATTCAGCATAGCTACAAGACAGCCACATATTTACAAGCGTAATGGCTACGGCTACAAAAGACCTTGTACCTCTCCTCGAAGGCCGCGAGCAGCCGGGCATCCAGGATGTTCTCCTCGGGTTCCCAAGTGCTGTACCTGGGGGGTAGAAGGGGAGGGAGGGGCACAGGGAGAAGGAAAGGCATCAGAAACAAGCAATGGCAAGAAAGGAAGAAAGAAAGAAAAAGAAAAAAAAAAAAAAAAAAAAGTGGCACAGAGAAAGGGATCCAACTTTCCTTCCTGCTACAATGGGAACTAACAGCTACAAGGAGCCATCTCCCCAGCAGCCCCTAGGCTGCAAAATTGTGCAAACAGCAGACTTACTTCTGAGACCAGCCCTTCCATTTTACGAGATATTCCATGCGCCCCTGCAGATGCAAAGAGAAGGAAAATAAATAAATAAATGAATAAATATGCAAGGAGAGAACCCACGATAAATGCTTGCAACAAAGCTACACACGTAACCGCACGCGTGCAACCGACACACGCCTGCACCCAACCCGTGTGTCAAAAACATGCGAGGGGGAGGGAGAGGGACCGGGGTGGTGGGGGGGGGGGGAAAGGATGGGAGCGGAAGGGGGATGGGGGGGGTGGGGGGGAACGCAACAACAAAAAAAAATATGATAGAAAAAAAAAAATGCGCGTGCAGCAGCCCCGCAGCCCGCAGCCTGCAGCGGGGAGGCCGGCGCACAACGCCCGGCACGCAGCAGCGCGGCACGCACGCCCCGCACAGCCCGTGCATGCGGATGGGAGGAGGAAGGGCCGCCCCCAGCCGCAGCCGGGGCCGCCGGAGCCGCCGCTGCAGCGCCGCTCGGCCGGGGGAGGGCGCGGAGAGGGCGGCGCGGCCTGGAGAGGGGCTGCGGGGCGGCGCGGGGGTGGCGGGGCGGCGGCGGCGGGGGGGGTGGGGGCACCTACTTTGCGGATGCGGCGCTTGAGCAGGGCCTCGGCCGCGAAGACGCGCTCCCCGACGGCCGAGAGCTCCATGTTTACGCGGCCGCTCGCAGCACACAGGCAGCCGCCAGCGCAGCCCAGACCATAATACTCCGCCCGCTGACGTCAGCGCTGCGGCCCCCCCCTTCCTCCCTCCTCCTCCTCCTCCTCCTCCTCTTCTCCTCCTCCTCCTCCCCTCCGGGCCCCCCCCGCACTTGTTGCTGGCGGAGCCGGGTGGAATATTCCGCCCTCGCCGCATTGGCCCGGGCCCGGTGCCCGCCCCCGAAAGCCGCGCCGCCCCCCGACGTGAGCCGCGTCCCGATGAGTTCGGGGCGGGGCGGCAGCGGGGAGGGGTGCGGGGGGGGGACGTTGACCCCCCCGCGTCCGCCCCGCCCGCTCCGAGGGTGCCCCCCCCAGGGCGCAGCACAAAGGAACCGCCGCCACCGGGACGGGATGGGGCGGAACGGGGCGGGGCGGTCCGGCCCCTTCGAGCGCACCTGGACGGGGCGAACCCGAGGGGGCGGCCGGGCAGCTCGTAGCCCCCCCCTCAACCCCACCTCCCCGTGTGACAAAGAAAACGGGATTTTTTTGTTAACGAAGCGTTCGCGGATTGCGTAAAAATCACCTCGTTACAGCCGCGCTGCCTCGGCAGCCAGCGGCCGGCAGAGTTCATCATCATAAAAAGCCATTGAGGGAAACAAATGGCCGCGCCGGGCCGTGCCAGCCGCGCAGCTGTTTCTGGTTAAGTTTAAATACTTTCCAACAGTTTGGGTAGTAAAAATAAAGTAGACCTCAACAGCCCATAATACGAGTTTCTGGTTTCCTCACTCCGGCAGCCCGCGGCTGCGTTCCCGGCTCAATCGTGGGGCATCGCGGGGGTAGGGGTCCCTCTGGCCACGGAAGCGGACCCGGAGGGGATCGGGCCCTCCGAGTCATTGGGATGGGTGGCACCGCGTGTCCCCTCCCCGAGGACCCCACCGGAGAGTGGGACGGCGAGCCCCGAGGTACGGTCCTGCCTGCGGCGGGTGGAGAGAACCGGCGGGAGCGCAACCAGGGGGAGCCGCGATGTCCTCCGGAGCCGTCGGGGGAAGCTCCGGGGATGCCCGGGAGCGCTTCTGCCGCGTCCCGCCGAGAGAAACAATTCCCGACTCGGGAGCGGCAGCTCAGCCCCGCGCTCCCCATCGCCACTCGCGGATGCGTTGCTGCTGCCGTCGCGTCCACGCGGGGCGACGCTTCGCACGGTTCTGCCCCGACCGCCGCGGGCTGCACGCTGAGGAGCAGCGAGGCTCGTTGGGGCCGCGTTCACGCGTGGATGTCCCCGCGTTGGATGTAATCTCCAACGAGCCGGCTGCCAGTCAAAGGGATAATGGCTTCTTTCGGCTCCGGGAGCCGCGCAGCTCCGGTGCTGTTTCCATCCCGGGGATCGTTTTCTTCCGACGTTCCCGCTTGCCACAGCGGAGCTCTGCCTGCTCCCAGCGGTCCCGCCCGGCCGGGCTTCGACTTCCCACGAATGTCATGCGGGCAACGGTTCCTCTGCTACAGGAGGAGCTCGCGTGGGGGCTCCGGGCTCGCTCGGACAACGCCGGGCGATGGAGACACGCGGGATCCGAGTGCAGGAGCCGCTCGCTGCCGGGCCGAGTGCTGGGCAGCTCGGAGGAAAAGCCGTGCAAGAGCCCCTCTGCGTCCCTTCCCGCTGCACGGGTGCCACGGGAGGCAGCGGGGGAGGCGGTGGGGGGGGATCCGGCGGGGAAGGTGCCGGGGATGGGATCCCACTGCCGAACGGAGGAGAGGTTCCTGCCCTACGGCTCCGCAGCCCCACGCCATTGGGGATCGCCGCAACACACGGGGTTTGCACGGAGCCCCCGGGAGGAGCCGACTCGAAGGGAGGTGGCCGGGAGGGGACAGCGCAGCGCCCGCGCCTGCCCCGGTCCCCGGCAAGCGGCATCTCGAGGAGATTTTCGTTAATATCGAATTAATCGTTGTTAATTAAGGCAGAGCGGCGGGGCGGGTCGTTAATCCGAGTGGACGCAGGGGCCCGGATGCTGTGTCCCGAAGATGCTGCGCAGGCAAATGGCCCGCGAGGAGCGGGCGCTACGCCCGGCCACGGGGTGTGGGAGAGGGACTGATCCCGGGCCGCCGCTGCCGGTAACGCCGCGCTTCGCTGCTCGGGGCTTCGGGGCAGAACCCGCGGCGGGGCCGTGTTCGGTGGCCTCGGGGATGCCGCAGCCATGGAACGGCGTGTGGGTCCCGCACCTTCTCTGCCGGTGTACCCGCTGCCAGAGGGAAGCGCCGTCTCGAAGGTGCCCGAGGGGATGCGGAGAGCTCGCTCCAACAGCAGGGACCCACGAGGGACCCATGCGAGCACGGGGTCCCTGAGTCCCTGAGTGCTGTGCGGGGGGCAGAGGGAAGGCGAGACACAAACGAGAACGGCGCGGAGAAGGCAGCGGGAAGCGATAGCCGCTAAGACGGGGCCCGACCCGAATCCCCGAAGCCGTGGGCTCGCCGGGAGCGGGGCTGCGGGGTCTCGAGGGGTCTCGGCCAGGAAAGAGGGGGGACGGAACCGCGGATGAGAGCGCGGCGGGCGGGAGCGTCTCCGGCTCTCCCGGGCAGTTCCTCCTCCCGCCGGAGGGGGCCCGGGACCCATTGCCCGGTGGATGCAGGGTCCGTGGTGCGTGATCGGGCATCGGGATCAGCAACGGAGACGGGAACGGGATGCCCTCCGCGTTCCCGAGGTCAACGGCAAAAGTTGCCGAGGCGTAATTCGGACTCCAGGTCCGGTGGGGTCCCGGCTCACGTCCCATCCGTCCCCGCCGGCCCCTTCGCGTCCCCGGTTCTGCCCCGAAGTGGCGGCGTCGGAGCTCCCTCGAGGATCGCTCCGGGTCCTCGCTCCGCGAGGGCGTCTGCTGCGGCAAGGGCAAACATGGACCCTGTTTCTCCCCATTTGACCCCAAATCTGCCCTTCAGTTGCCTGCTTTCCTCTCGCCCTGCTCGAACTCTTGCGATGAGCGCTCGGGGTCTCAGCGAGACGCCCCAGGGCAGCGTGTCCGGCTCCCCCCTCGTTTCTCGCTGTGCAGGGGCTCCTACGGCTACGAGCATTGCAACGAAAGTGGGGGGCTGAGACTCTTGCTGGGGCCGCGTGTGAGGGCGCCAGGATGAGCACGAGTATCGAAGCCCGGCTGAGTCCGAGACGGGGGGGATCTGGCTCCAACCCAGCCGCGGCCGCAGAGCATCACCGCGCCGCAGCCCTGCTCTTCCCTGCGGCTTCCCGAGAGCTCCGGCGACCGTGTGGCTCCGCCCCCGGTACCCGCTCCCGGGACGGTGAACACCCAGCCCAGGGTCCAGTCCGGCTCCATTCCCCGGGCTGCCGAGGCTGCCGGTGCCGATGGCAGACCCGGTTCAGTTGAGGTCGCGCTGCTCCGTGTCCCGTTTTCTTGGGCGTCCTGAGAACGGCCCTGGGGCTGAGACCCCGCGGGAAAACCGAGGACGGATCAACTCGCTCCCTTCGCAGAACTCGGGCGGCTGCAGGTGTCCGCATGGTTACTGTGGTCGGGTCTGTCGCTGCGCCCCGGGAGACGCATCTCGCAGCCCCCCCCCCCGAGCCGAGGTACTGCCGGACATGGGAGAACCCCGACCCGGAGCCCCCGGCAAGTGCGGAGCCCCGGCCCTTTGGTGCCTCCCGTCGGAGCTGCTGTCTCCGGCCCGCGACTCTGAGCAGCCGCCCGAGGTCCGGTTCGGCTCCGAGCTCTGCCCGGTTCGCTCCCACCCCGGGGCAGGGCAGGAAAACGATTCCGTCCTCCCGCGACTGAGCGGAGTCGCGCCGAGCGGCGAGACAGGTTGCCGACTCCCGGGCTGCTGCGGGGCTGGTTCGGTGCTGCGGGCGGGGCACCGGGACCCCGCGGCGCTTCCGGACTCCACAGCTCCGCCCCGGGAGCGGGAGAAGCACGAACGCCGAAACGGAGCCGTTACTTTCCCGAGCACCTCGAGGCGAAGCGAGGAGGCAGCGCTCGGGACAAAGCGGCAGTGCCACTACAACCTCCATCTCCCCATCCCGGCCCCGCGGGGAGAAGGCACGGGCTGGAGCGGCCATCCCAGGACGGAGCGCGAGGGCGGGTCCGGAGAGCGGACCAATAACCGGAGCTGCGTTTAACGCGGGATCGCTGCGGGAGTGGCAGCGCCGGCCGCGTTTCACACCTCTGCCCCCGGACACGGCTCTGCCAGGCTCCGGACATCCCCGGGACCGGAGCGATGCGTTGACCGGGCCGAGCGAATCGCCGGTGGGGAGATTTCGGCAAGCGCCCGGCAGCGGTGTCCCCACGAAGATGGTCATCGCGGAGCAACTTCTTGCCGCTCTGAAGCCCAGAAATCTCCCTGAGAAGAAATTTTCGTGTCCACTGGTTTGACATCGAATCCTGCCCCCAAGGCACAAGGGCCCAGGGCAGGAGGGGGGTAGCGCTCAGCACGGTCCCAGAACCTTCCCCTTCCGTCTTCCACCCGCCCCTCCCGGCGCTGCCCTTGCTCCGCCGGAGCTCGGGACGGAGCCGCCGCGTTGCACCTCAGTTCCCGTGGGACGCGTTCCACGGAGCTTCCACACCGGAAACCCCAAGGAGAGCCGCGGCCGGACCCCGCCGAGCATAGCAGCCGGGGGCAGAGCTGGGGACACTCCTTCTCCCCGCGCCGCAGATTGTTATCCCCCGGTTACCGGGGCCGTGGGCAGCCGAACGGAGCGGTCAGCCCCGACGAGGAGCCGCCCCGCGTCCCGTCCAACCGGAACCTTCCCGGGGCAGCGGCGGTGATGAAGGACCGCGACGGCCCCACCGCCCGGGGGGGTCCAACTTGAGGCCGAACCCCGTCCGCCGCCTTCCGGCCGGGTCCGGGGCGGCCCCTGAGCTTAAGGAGACGGCGGCCGCGGACGGGGCTCGACCCCGGGGGTTCCGCACGGAACTGCGACGCTTCCCGGCGCGGCCCCGGCGGCGCGGTGAATTCCAGGTGTTTTCCATAGGTGGCACCGTCCTCCTGAAAATCGCGGCAGTGGCCGCGCAGCCCGCGGCGCTCCGGCCGCCCCCTGGGACAGAGACCTCCGCGAGCCCGAGCCCAGCAGCACGGTGCGGGCGGCCTCGACTCGCAGAGCCCCGGGGAACCGCCCCCAAAGTGTCCTCACTGCATCCCACCCGGCCGTGCCCCGAGCACCACCCGGCCCTACTCCGACTGCCGACGGCGGGGACCGAGCGGGGGGTCCAGGCGGGCACAGCCCGAGCCCCGTCCCGCCGGCAATGCGGGGCCGCCGCCCCGCGGGTTCGCAGCGGACCGCTCGTGGGGCTGAAGCCGCTCCCGGGGGTGGGGCGGAGGGGCGGGGGGCTCGTTATCGCCCAGCTCCGGGCTGAGAACACTTTGCACAAAAGCTCTTTTGTTTCCGGGCTTTCTGAATTTGCTGATTATTTGTAGGAGCATAAATAGGAGTTGTTTGCAAAGGCCAGGAGGCAGGAACCGAGCCGAGCTCCGCGGCGGGCGGGGAAACCTGAAGATCTCAAGAGAGCCCCCAGGGCCTCCGTCCGACCGCCCCCGGCCCAGGACGAGGCTGTAGCTCTCGGCTCCGGCCGCAGCGGCCGCGGTTTCCCCGGACCCTCCACTTCTGAGGGCAGAGGTCCCCGCTGAGCGGTCGGGAGGAGCGGACCGGAGACGGGGAAGGGAGCATGGGGGGGGCGGGGGATGCGGCTGCAGCGGGGCCGTGTCACCTCCGTGCCCACGGCCGCGCGTGGGAAGTGGGAATCCCGTGGCCGAGGAGGGGAGGCAGCTGGTAGAGCGGCCCTGCAGTGCCCCCGTCCCCGTCCCGTCCCCCGCCGCATAGCAAGCCGAGCGCGGCCCCGCGTTTAACAAAAGCAATTAGAGGTGAGGCCCATTTGCATCTCGCTCCACGGCCGCTGCACGGCGGCTGCACCGGGGCGGGGGCGGCCAGTCGGTGCTGCAAGCCCCGCCCCCCGGCCCGCCCCCCGCCCAAGGTAGGCGCTGTATTTAGGTTCGTGCCCTTATATGGCGATGAGCTCGGCGCCCCGCGGACGGCGCGCACCATATAAGGAAGCGGTGCCCGAGCCCGGGGTGAGCTGGTGAGCGCTCATTGGTCCTCCCGTATCGCAGCAACCGCGCTCTCACGAGTGGAACGGGCCCGCCGCCCCCCCGCGTCCCCCCCTCGCCCGTGGGGTCGGGATCCGCCGCGAGCCGCCCCCTCCCTACCCACCCGGTGCCCCCCGACGGGAGCCCGCCGGCCGCGCCCTCAGCCCCGCGCTGCCCCTCCGCTGCCGGGCCCCGGGGGGCAGCGCCGCCCCGACGCCTCCGTGAGCGTCGCGAGTGGAAACTGTAGCTCCGTGCTCCGGCGGCACCGACGGCGCTCGGCGGGAGGGCGCCGTGAAATGCGGCGGGACTCCCCGCACACCGGGGCCTCGGGCGTGAGCAGGGAAGCTGCTCTCAGAGAGCGAGACCAGGGGCACCACGAAGGACGGGGCGGCTTTTCCTTGTCCCTGCTGCGGGCAGCCCCGCGGAGGACCGGCGCCTCCCGGTGACCGCGCGCAGCCCCGGCCCCGCCACACGTCTCTCGTGTCCGGCTCTGCTCGGTGCGGGTGCAGCCCCGGCTCGCGCGGCCGTTTCCCCGTGGGGAGCATCGCGGCCCCGCGGAGCCGCAGCCGGGTTTTGGGGACGTCCCTTCGAGACGCGGACACGCGCGATAACCGCCCCGCCATGCCGGGGGGAGCGAACCCCCCGTCGGTGGGAGGCGGTGGCTCCGCTCCCACGCGCGTCCGCTGCCGCCCCGCGGGCAGACGATGGAGAACGGCCGGGGATGCGGGCGGGGGGCGGCTGCTCGGCGCGGGATCGCGGGGCCGACTTTTCGTTGCGGCATCGCCGCAGCTCCGCAACGCCGCGTCCGCGCTCCCGCCCCGGTTTTTATTTTATTTATTTCATTTTATTTCTTTTCAACGGAGCGTTGAACGGCCGCCGCCAGGTAGCGGGAGGGAGCGGTGTGCCTTCGGCCCTCCGGTGTGCGAGAGCTGCCCCCCGCCCCGGCCGGCACGTGCTTCCCGTGCCCCCGCCCCGCCGCAGGTGAGGTCCGGGCGGGAGGCTCCGTACGGACTCCCGGCTCCGCTCCGGCCGCCCCGCGGGCTCCCGACCGCCCCCTCGCCGCCTACCGCGGGCACCGGGGGGCGCGGCCGCCGTGAAGGGCCGTGCCGCCGCTTCCTCGCCGTCCCCCCCCCCCCGGCAGGATTCAGCGGGCTCCGCCGAGCAGCCATTTTCTGCAGCTGCGGCTGCACCGGAGCCCAGCCGGGCGGCGCGGGCGAGCGGCGGCACATCCCGGGGGGTGCCAGCGCCCGGCTGCCGGTTCCGGAACGGCCGCCCGAGCTCCGCCGGGTGCTGCCGGGGCCGGGCGGGCTGCGCCGCGGGGCTGGCCGTGACAATCCCACCCTTTCCCCGCCATTTTGTTACCGTGCTGGCGTTTTCCCAAAGCAGACACAGAGCGGGAGCCTTGGGAACGGGACCCCGTTGTGCCGGGGTGGGCGCTGCCCCCAGCCCGGTCCCGGCCCCCCCCTCCCCGCGGCCCCCGCACCCGTGCGGACACGTCCCGGGACGCCCGGCGGCTCCGAGCTCCTTTCCACCGGGATCCCCGCTCCCCTCGGCGCTCTGTGCGCACAGCGGTCGCGGGTCGCGGCTGTCGGAACCACGCGGGACACGGTCACGCCCGGCCGGCACCGGTTCCTGGGCCGCTGTCCCCAGGCGAGGAACCCGGAGCGCGGCCATCCCTCCCCTCCCGGTGCTCCGCGATCTCGGAGCTGCTCGCTCCTCTCCGCCCACCCCACGAGCAGCGAAGTGACCCGACGGCACTGCGGACCGTCCCGTCGGGCAACGGCCGGAGGGGCCGCCCCGGGATCCGGGCACAGCACCCGTCGGCTCTGCCCCATTCCGGCCCGACCGGCCCCTGCTCCCGACCCGGCTCCGGGCAGCCCGTTGGGATGGCGCAGGGCAGCACTTGGCCCACACGAGGCGGGGCGGCTGGCCGGGTTCATGTCCCACTGGCCGCGGGGCGGGGCGCTGCCGGATCGAGATTTCTGGTGTCGGGACGCGGCACCGGGGATCGGGACTGGGCGGTCAGGACGAGCTGCCCCGACGGGACGGGACGGTCCGGTCCGGTCCGTTCCTTGCCCCCGCGCGGGGGTTACTGGACGCCGGTTGCAGACAGCCCCGATCGGCACCGGCACAGCGGGGCGGGACGTGTCCCCCTCCCCACGGCTGTGCTCCCGTGTTGGGGACGGCTCGATGACCCACGCGCGGCGGCGGCGGGGGAAGGTGCTCGGAGCGTCGGGGCTGATCCGTGCCCGGTCTGCGCTCCCGGAGCTGAGAGGCGGCAGCGGGAGGAGAAGGGCGAGGGGAAGGAGGGGGCTCCTGCAGTGCTGCAATGCAGCGCTGCGCCGAGAGCTGAGCCCGCGGCCCGGAGCGCTCCGCCGCTGCTGCAATGCAGGTGTGAGCGCCGCGCCCAGCGGCCGGGCCGGACCGAGCCGAACCGGGCCATGCAGTCCAAGCGCCGCTGGTCCGCCCCCCTCTTGGCCCGCCCCGCGCTTCGGCCCTCCCCGGCTTTCTCGCCCCCGTTTCGTTTTTCTCCCGCTCCTGTCGAGTCCGCGGGACGTGTCCTCCAGCGGTGGGACACCGGCAGCTGCCGTCCTCGCGTCCCTCCGTTCGCCCTGTGCCCGTCGAGGTGAGGGCTCATCTGAACCCACCAGCCGGACCGCAGTCGGCACTGATCGCGCTGAGCCCCCCAGCTTCTCACCGTGGCTCCCCCCGACGCCGCGACTACCGCGCAGCGCTCGGTACTTCGCGGCTGGGGCAGAACCCCGGGCTCGGCTCTGACCCGCTCCGGTGTTTCCCCGAGGGGACATCTCTCGCATTTCCATCTTCTCTGTTCAAGGGGGACTTCGTCCCGGCCCCGCTCATCCCTACCCTTCCCCTCCTTCCATCCCCTCCGCAAACAGCGCTGCCTCTGTCCCGTCTTTCTCTACCGCTCCCCTGCCCCACGGCGGGGTTCGACACGGGGACACGCAGCGCCCGGGAAAGAGCAGCCCCGCACCCGGAGCTGCGGACACAGCGGTCGGGCAACGTGAGACCCCCCGGGGGGAAGGATCAATGTGATAAAGTCGGAGGTGCTGCAGCGCAGCCCCATGGGGACAGGACGGATCACGGGAGAGCCCCAAACCCGGGACGGGTGGGGAGGGCGCTTTCAGGACAGCGGAGCCGCTGTGGTCACCCCCCCTCCCCCCCCCGTCCCTGTGACACAGGCTGTGCTTTCCCGTCCCTGCCTTTCTGAATCTTGCCAGTGACAGCCAGCCTGTGGCTGAATGGCAGAGATCCCACAGAGATGCCACGCAGCGCACATTTTTGCCTTCCCACCTGGATTTCTTTTTTTTTCTTTCTTTTTTTTTTTTTTTTTCCCCTGCCGCTGGCTTTCATTCACTGCTAAAATGGCACCGCGCTCCTGTCCCTGCTGCTGCTGATACGGACTTCAGCCGCTGGGTCCTGGTGTGTCCTCATTTACCGGATGAAAGCTCAGCCGAGACACGGCGTTTCCTCCCCGTGCGGAAAACTCCAAGCTGCTCTCAACGTCCCGGCCCCCCCCCCCCTCCTCCCCGGACACCCCCGGCCCTCTTCCCCGCTCCTCTCCAACATCTCAGCGTTCAGATGCCGGAGGCTGAAAGCGAAACGCGAAAGCGGGCTCGGCAGTGCCACACACCGAGGCGATCCGTCAGCTCTGCCTTCAATTCCCCCGCAAACACGGGAATCCCCGCGGCTCCCGGCACCGCTCCCACCGCCCTCGCGCAGCCCCGTGTGCCCGCACAGCACCGCAGCCGGGAGGTTCGGGTCCGGCAACCCCCGAGGGCCGGCAGTCCCGAACCGGCCCCCCCCGCCCCCGTGCAGCCGCAGGGTTCAGCCCCCTCCCCCCCCCGCGGCTCGGAGCCCGGAGTCCCTTCGGCTGCTTTTATTGACGGCCTCCCGCAACTTCGTGCGGTGCCATTTGTGTGCAGCTGATGCTGCGTCACGCAGCGAATTCTTCACCGAAGGGAAATGAAGGCGCACGCGGCAAAGGTAAAATCGTCTTTTTCAGGACAAGGAAAAAAAAAAAAAAAGAGTTAAGTGTGTTAGTCCGAAACCGGAGCTGCCAGTGCCACAGCCGAGACTTATTTGTCACACACTCAGGCGAGAGACAGAAGAAATTCCTGTGATAATGCTTGTCTCTGCTCAGCCGTTGCTGCCGCACCACAAATTGCTGCTTGCAGCACAAACTATGGAAATGCGATACATTAGATTAGATGTCTTCTTGTTGGGTCTCAACGCGCCGCGTTCGCTAAGAGTTATTTCTGAGTCCTGAGAGGTAAAGAGCCTTCAAGAAATAGAGCATCAAACGCTCCGAAAGTGGGTCTGCCTCTGGTGCCAGAGGTACAAAAAGGAAAAACAACGGGAGAGCAGAGAGTGGGAAGAGAGGGAAGAATTTCTCAAAGCAAAGCAGGACGCCCGGGGCAGGATCTTCCCACCTCGGGTTAAAAATGGCTCAGGGTCAGGTTGAGCCCTTAAACTCGAGATAAGGCATCACTCCAGCCGCCAGGCAGCAAGATCGAGGGCACCTCTGGTGTCTGGCCAGGGACACCGCTGTTGTCCCGCGATGAATCTCCCTGTTTGATCTGTCGGTGACTTCATGCGGCAGAAGGAAACAAACAGAGGAGGACGATGTCACGGCCGGACCCAGCGGACAGAGGGCAGAGCTATAAAATCCGTTTCTGATGTGGAAATGACAGCCTGGCTCTCAGCGTGCTGCAAATGGATGGGTGCACTCAGGGACAACGCTTCGCCCTGTGTTTTTTCAAGCCATGCGGAATTGCTAGCATATGTGAAAATTAACATTTACTAACGCGTGCCAATTGATGTTTGTTTTGTGCTTTCAGGTGCCTCCTCGGCTCCACGATGCCCAGCAAAGCTTCCCTCTCCAAAGGTCACCTTTGACAATCGAAAGAACCTGACACAAAATACAAATGGTTTCTTCCCTGCAGTCACCAAGTGAGCTCAGAACAGCTCGGAGGGCTCTAATTTGTGAAGTGCATCCCCCTCTACTGCATCACCTCCTAAAATCCCAATGCCCTGACCTACACAAGAGGCATCTGCAGGGTTCCTTGGGGCCACCAGCCCCAGCTGGGTCCCACCACCAGCACCTGGCAAAGGGAAACGCTGAGTCCTGCTTTCCACTCCGGCCTCTGTTGCTCACAGCTCTCACACCAGCTTTGTGGGCTGCAATTTTCCACGTTTGGTTTCAGCCAAGAGGTGACTTCTGAAGTTTGAGTCATCCTGCTTCTCCCATCCTTGTCTTCTGTGAATGAAGGAAGGTCACAGCCCTGTTGTGCATCAGGAGGGAACAGAGCAACGGGGCTGCCTGGGGCCCAACCACTGCAGCTCCAGGACAGGTGTTCCTGCAGAACAAGCTGAGAACCCAACGGCTCTCAGGAGAGCAGGAGATGCAGCCTCACCCCAACACAGGAATTTCTGCTCAGCACAGTCTTTATGTCCAGTATTAAATACACATTTGTTGCAGCCTTCCACCAGCTCAGGCCCTCCATCACACTGCATTTTATAACCACAGTGACGTCTGTTTAATTCACTTCCTCTAGCTGTAGCATTTTTCTACCCCGGCTGATGCAGCACAACTTGCAACACCTCCCAGAGGTTTAGGCTGTCCCCTTCCCTCCCTTGAGCTAAGCACTGCTGACTGAAGCACACTCAGAAGCTGCAGTCCCTCTGGGGCTGTGGTGATGCTTCAAACCTCACAAGAATGGGGCTGCAGCTGCTCCCTCCCTCTCACCCTGGGATGCAGAGCTCAGAACATCCCAGGTTGGGAACTTGGCTCCCGCTGCCCCTTGCTGTCTGACAGAGACCTGGAAGAGCTGGCAGCTGGTGATGGAGCTTCCTTTCCTTCTCACCCCTTAAACAACGCGTGCCCGCGATCAGCAGGGCCAGTAAGGATGACACATGGCCAAGATTGCTGAAGTCACAGCTGTTGAAATGCAGGGAGCTCCCTACCGGGCTGTGCTGCCTCTCACAGCGTGCTTTATATGCCTGCTCGTCCCATATAAATAAATCTTCACGTTTGCAGTTTACTTGAAACTACATCAAGGTGACAGCTGAGCCGGCGGCTCCTGCTGAGCAGCAGTATCTGTACCACGAGGCTGCTCTTATGGGCAGCAGCACAGCCAGGACTGTTCCTCCTCACCCTCCTCCCTGCCTACTGCTCCTCCGTGGCCCCACTGGCACTCATGGGCCCAAAGCTTTGGGGTGGGAGCCCAGCACTAAGCCCCATTAGACCCAGCTTTACTGAGAGCGGACAATGGCAGCCAATGTGTGCAAGGCCATGCTGTGCTGGGGGTGGAAGGCATGGAGAAAACGTGACCCCACAGCAGCAAAGCGACACCGTCAGCTCCCCACAGCACAGAGCAGAGCGGCAGAGGTGAGGAAAAATAAAGTAAAAAGTCCACAAAATGCATCAAATGACTGCCTGGAGGAGCCCCCCATGCATACAGGCATGCACCACCCTCACACCCCTTCTTTCCCTGTCTGTTTCTCTCTCATCCCAGTTTGGAGCTGGAAGTCTCCCAGTCCCTGTGAGGCTGTTTAGCATCCTCCCCTCAGCAGCACCTGCATTCTCTGGGCAGCACTGCTGGGCTTGCTGCATCCAGCAGCTCAATACCACAAGCACAGGGTCACAGAGCTGCAGCAATGGGGTCAGTGCAGGAAGGCAGGCACTGCTGCAAACACAGAGGGGAGAAGACAAAACCAGCTTTGGAGCACAAGTCTGCAGTCCCTTCCTCTCCCAGCACTGCAGTGATCTTATAGGGACGGATCCATCAGACTCTTTCAGAAGAGCTAAAAACACGAACACAAATTCTCCTTTTAAATCAGCAAATGTTTCTCTGGAATAAGTCCAAACCAAACAGAGGTTAACGCATTCCTGGGAAATACATTAAATGCAGCACACAGCCATCTCCCTAATGGAGAGCAGCGATGCTCCATCTCGTCCTGGATCGCTTTGATAACCATTGAAGGCATAGCGGACCTCACATTAATTTTCTCAGTAACAGACATTTAGGTTTGATGCACTTAATATGGCAACAGAGCAGCATGAATAAGTAATTTATACCCTGGGCTCTTCGCCTCTCTCAGCCAATTGGCGCAGAACAAATGCAGAGCGTATCTTTTAAACCAACAACGACTTATCACACCTTTCAGAGCACAGGAAGCTGCCAGCACGGTGATAAACACCATCAAACTATTAAACCAGGAGCTATCTGCCTCTGTGGTTTCCGGGAAATGGTGCCTCCAACAAACCACCCCACTGCTGATGGTGCTTTCAGTGCTCATAGGGCGGTGGGCAGCGGGGAGGGAAGCCGTGCGATCCGCTTTTCTCGGCGCAGCCAATTGCAAACAGTGGTTGGCTGCAGAGCATCACACACCTGTGTGGTGGGAAGGCAGCTCTGACCCCGACGTGAGCTCAGGCTCCAGCCACAAGGCTGCAGCCTATAGGCAGAACTCAGGCAGTGGTATTTGTGAGACACCTCACGGGTCTCATCCACGGAAAGGTTCCCATCTTGCACAACATCTGCCCCAGCAGAGCCCGCCTGCCCGGCCCTGCTCCTGGACTGGCTCCTGCCACTGTCTGTCGAGCTGCACTTCCTCTTTCATAAATCACATTTTGCATTCTGAGCATGCGTCTCCTCTTCCGTGCCATTTTTTGTTTTCAGATAACCATTAGCTTAATTAATCAAGGGAAGCGCATCGCTCCTGATTGCCGGCTCCGCTGGGATGGCAGCGCTCCCACCCAACACGCTCCATATGGGGGCTCCCACCCCACAGAACCCAGCACCACACCGTGCTGGTTGCAGCCCTCAACCCAGCCCAACCAGCAGCAGGTGTTGATGACTCCCAGGTCAGCTCTTCCCACTCGCTGCCTGCATGTGCATGGTGAGATTTTGGGGTCCGCGGTCCTCTCCAAAGAGATGGGTGAAGGTGATGGAACACAACTGCATGAGTTTCCATTGGCTTTGAAGCATCAACAGAAGGAACAGATGAACCCAGGAGGTCAACAGAACAGATCATAGAATCATAGAATGGCCTGGGTTGAAAAGGACTACAGTGATCATCTTGTTCCAACCCCCTGCTATGTGCAGGGTCACCAACCAGCAGCCCAGGCTGCCCAGAGCCACATCCAGCCTGGCCTTGAATGCCTCCAGGGATGGGGCATCCACAGCCTCCTTGGGCATGAAACCATCATTATGGCATCAGCTCCCAGAGGATGCTTCCACCACAAGGGCACCCTAAAGAGCAGACCTGAGCAACACCACCACCACATCTCAACCGTCCACATTTGAGATGGTTCCACGTCCACATAAACCTCCTCAGCCATCCGAGCCGGAGAAAACGGCACCTACACACAAAATCCTCAGGACTGAGAAAGGAACAGCTGCCAGGACGACATTTATATTTACTGAGCAGAAAGGCAGAAGCATGGAGCAGAGCATCCTGCGCGCAGAGCATCACACACCTGCACAACAGCCAAGGGGCACCAATGGGGGCAGGGCACAGTCCCAGGGAGCTGCAGTGTGCCTGCCAGCTCCACCTTATGCAAACCACACAGTTCTGCCTCTCACAAACCTGAAGCTTTCATATACACACATTATTACTGTTATAAGCTAAGATCTCAGAAACTCAACCTCAAGCCAAAGCACCAACTGAGCACGACTGACCCCACAGCACTCCTGCAAGCACATGTTTCCAAGAAGCCACTACCTCAAAGGACATGGGGACCCCCAGGCTTTGGGGGAAGTCACTCCCAAACACTGCATCTCAGCGCTGCACCTCAACCCTGCTGTCACCCACAGCAATGCTCGGGACCCCCCAGCACAGCCCTGCTGTTTGTATGCAGTAACAAACGCACTCCAAATCCTGGTAGCTTTTATAAAGGTTTATAATCCTTTGCAATGATTGCATGATACATTTCTCCCCCGTGATGCAGCCCTGGGAGCAGCCGGGCTCTGCTGTCCGACCCAACCCGCCGCAGACATCAAATGCACTTTCAAACATCTCCATTTAATATTTACATTCAAGCAATTAATAACTGGAAGCTTATAGTTTAGACATTTCTAATAGCAGCAATTTCTATAATAGCTCGTTTAGCTTTAGATAACGATTTTTTTTCTTTTTTTTTTTGCACATAGAAACACCACATGTGTACAGTATCAAAAAATATATACCAGGGATGGTCCTGCGGGGCGTGGGGGGGGGGGCGAGACTAACAAATGCCAAATGGTTAAAAAGGAGAACAGAAAATAGTCGTCTGATATAGTTTATAAGGTGATCTAGGGACTCCATAAATCTAGGCTTTATATTTCATTATATAAATACCTACAAATAAATATATTAGCACAGTCGGAGGGCGACCAGCCTTCAGCTCAAACAATACATTTCAATAACACCACGTACAAACGGGAGCAAGAATCACTCGACAAGTTAGCACTGTTAAAATATAATACTATAACTCTGAGTAACCGCCCGGCCCCATAGCGCCCAGGGCAGCCCCACAGCACCCGCGGTGGGAGCAGCAGCAGTGGGCACCGTGTGGGGCAGTGCAGGGCCCCACATCCCGCAGTGACCGGGGCCGGAGATGCCACCCCACGTAGGCTTTGGGGACGGGGCAGCAGCGGGGCTGTGCTCCCATGGGGAGCAGCCGCCTCACACCGTCACGTACTCCTTGAAGGTGACGGTCAGGCAGTTCGCGGTCACGTCTGTGATAATTATATTCCCAAAGAAGGGCTTGAATTCCTGCAGGCCTTCGGCCTCCTCCTCCTCCTCCTCCTCGGCCGCCTGCCTGGGTTGCTGCTGGGGCTCTACGGGCGGCTGCTCTGCCGGCACCGGCGGCTCCTCCGGCTTCACCTGCACCAGCGCCGCCTTGCCCTCCGCCCGTGGCTTGACGCAGCGCAAGTCTATGGGCTCGTCCAGGTCTGAGTCCAGCAGGATGACCTCGGGCTGGGCGGGCAGCTCCGGCCGCTCGGGGCCGAGGCAGGTGGGGGCACTGATGCTGCGTGATGTCAGGCGCTTCTTGCCCGGCTCACGGTCCCCGTGTGGCTCTGACAGGCAGCGCTTGCGTGCGCTGGGGCTTGAGAGGTTCAGTCCCATGGAGGACGGGCTGTGCTCGTGCCCGGGGCTCAGCGACCAGGGCACGAGGTCTGGCTTGGTGGTAAGCTGTAGCGGCTGCTCAGCCACGGGCAGGGGCAGCTCCTTGCTCGGAGAGGGCTTCCTGGGGCCCTCCTGCAGCTCGGCAGCGGGCTGCCTGCTCTCACCCTCCGCAGCGCTCAGGCCGTTGCTGCCCACCGCCCTCTCCTCGCCCGGCTTCCTCCAGGCCTCCAGCTTCTCCTCCCCGCCCTTCTTAGCAGTCCTCTCCTCTGGCGCCCGCTTCCGGGGTGGCTCCCCAGACTTGATCTTCACCGCCTGCATGCCATTCTCCATGTACTTGCTCATGACGATCACGATGCGCCCGTTCTTGTTTTTGTTCTTGACGATCTTCATCTTGCCCCCAAGCCCGTTGCTGGTGACCCTGTCCCGAGGGGGGGGCCCGGTGCCACTGGACAGGTTCTTCTCAGCCCCGTTCTTACTCTCAGTAGCGAGGTTCTTGACTGGGCCCAACAGGTTCTTGGCCGCGCCGTGCGCCCACTTGTCCGGGTGGGCGCCCAGGGGGCTCTTGGTGCTGTCCAAGCAGGTCTGGCCCTGTGGCTCCTTGCTGCTGGGATGGTAGTGGGGCTCATACATCTTGGGGTCAGGCTGGTAGTGGTGGTGCTTCTTGCTGTTGAGCTGGTAGTAGTACTTGCCCTTGCTGTGGGACTGGTGCTTCACGCCGCTCTCCTTGCCGTTGGGCTGGTACTGGTGGTGCTTCTTGCTGTTGAGCTCATACTGGTGCTGCTGGCTCTTACCGGAGGAGCCGAGGTCCAGCTTCGGCCGGGTGTCCACAGTGGGGTCCTGCAGCCCCGTCAGGATGTTGGAGCGGCGGGCGAAGGAGGGCAGCTGCAACACAAAGCCGAGGGCTGAGCCTGGCCGGGCCCCGCCGCAGGTGCCACCCCCGGCACGCTCAGTGCACCGCGCAGCCCAACCCGCGCCCACTTCCAGGCCCCGCATTGCTCCGGATTAATGAAGCAATGAAAAGAAGAAAAGCCCCCTTCAATCAGCTGCCTGGGAACAGAATCCAGCCGGGGCCAGCAGCCTGCTAATGCCACCCAGCCGCACGCTGCCCCGTGCCCGGGGGCTGCACCACAAGCTCAGCACTGGGGACGCATCCCCTGGGTGCTGCACGCAGCTCCTTTATATGATGCAACCCGTGGAAAGGAAAGCAGCCCCCCGGGACCCACTCCCCATCGCCTTTACCTGCACGACGAGCGGCTTCGGCTTGGGGCCCCGCTTGCGGTATCCCATCAGTTGCTCCTGCCTCTCCCTGCAGGAACACAGCATCACGGTGAGGCTGCAAGCCCCCACACCGCACCTCCCACCCTGCGGTGCCACAGTCTGGGTGTCGGGGGGGGCGGGGGGGAGAGGAAGGGAAGGGTTTGGGGGGCGGGAATGGGCCGGAGCCGCAGGTGCGGGGCGGCAGGAAGGGGTCCCGCAAGAGGGCTGGGGTGGGACGTGCCTGCAGGACGGCATCCCTGCCACCGCCTCCCCCCGCCGCGGCGAGGGGTGAAGTTTACAGTTTGCGCCAAAATACGACAGGAAATAAATGCATGGAAAGGAAAAAAAAAAAAAAAAAAAAAAAAGAAGAAGAAGAAAAAAAAAAAAAAAAAGCAGTTGGAGCGCAGCAGCAGCACCGCCTCCTCCACTCGCAGGCATCGAATCCCCGCGCGGGCAGCAGCCGAGCGCGGCGTGGGGGGAGAGCGGCTCGGGGATCGCGCACCGGAGGCGTCTCCCGGCCCCGCGCCCCGCACCCGCCCCGTCGGGGCCGCGCCCCCCGGGCCCGTCCCGCACCCTCCTCCCCCCCGTCCGCCCCTGCGCGGCCCCCGAGCGGCGAACGGCCCCGTGACGCATCTACAATTGCACGGCCGGGCGCGGGGCCGGGCACCCGCCGCTCACCTGTTCTGGAAGGCGATCAGCAGCCGGGGGTCCAGGATGTTCTCCTCCGGCTCCCACGTGTTATACCTTGCGGAGGGGACGGGGGTAGCGGTCAGACGGGGGCCGGGCGCGGTGTAGGGGTCGGGGCCGTTCTCGCCGGGTGCCCCGGGCCCGCTTCGCAGCTCGCGCCCGGGGTTCGGTCCCGCGGGAGGGGGATGGGCGGGGGGAGGGGGGGAAGAAGGGAGGGGGGGCACGCCGGGGACAGGACTGTTTATTTAGCGCAGTTATTATTCCGGAGGAATTCTAAGCATGTCATGATGAAATTTTCCAAATCCCCTTTCCCGGACCCATTAAAGCGGCCCCGGCGCGGAGGAGGGACGCGGCCGCGGGGTCCGACGCGCGGGGCCCCCTCCCCTCCCCGCCTCCCCCCCCCGGCTGTGTCACGCAGCCCCGAGCGCTCCGCGACCGCACCGTCCGCTGCCACCCGGAGCGACCATCCCGATCCGACCCGCGGGGCCGCGCGGTTTTATTTTAGCCCTTATTTCCCCCCTTCCCACCCCCCCGCCCCCCCCGCTCGGTTCTGCAATATGGAGCCCGGCTCCCGAGGAGGGAAAGGGGGAAGGAGCCATTTTCTGGTGCACATCAGCCGCCGCCTCCCGCCTCGCTCCGCTCCCGCCGCCGCCCGCCCGGGCCCCGCCGCCGCCTCCCGCCGCCCGCCCGAACCCCGCCGGGGCGCCCCGGGGCCGCTCGCCGCGCGTCCCCCGCCCGGTACTCACTTGGGCGACCATCCCCTCCATTTCACCAGGTACTCCACTCTGCCCTGCGGAGCGCGGGAGGCAAAGACACGGCGTTCAGCGGGACCCACCGCCCGCCCGCCCGCGGCCCCCCTCCCCGCCTCCCCGCCTCTTTCCCTCCGCACCTTTCGGATCCGCTTCTTCTCGATGCTCTCCACGGCGAAGACGTGCTCGCCCACCGCCGGCAGCTCCATGCTGCGCTCGGGAAGGGCCGAGCCGGGCGTCCGCACTGCCCGCTGCGGCCGAGCGGGGCTCGGGCTCCGGCAGCTCCCGCCGCCGAACCGACAGACACTGCGCGGCGGCCGCGGCACCGCAACCCATGCAAATCCCGGAGCGAGACGTCAGGGAGGCGGCGCCTCCCGGGCCCGGCTGCCCGTCAACGGCGGGGCCGGGGGATTGGCGCAGCGCTGCCGGGGAGCGAGGCGGGGAGGGGGGGCGGGCGCGGGGTGGAGGGGGGGCACGCGCGAGCGGCCCGGCCCCCGCCCCACGCGTGACTCAGCACGGCCCCGCGGGGAGGGCAGGTGCGCGGCCGGAGGGAGCGGCGGGGCCGGAGGTGCCGGTGCGGAACCCGCCCCGAGGCTGCGTGGGGATTGAGCCCCCCCGGAAGGCTCCGCGTTGCCCCGCACCGCCCGGGCCCGCCGCCTCTTCCTCCCGTGGTCCCGACCCACGGCGGATAAATTGGCGTTGTGCTGACGTTGGTCTTCTAGCCGGCGTTGCGGGGTGACCCCCGGTCCGGCGGCGCGTTCCCCCCGCCCGGTGCCGGAAGCCTCAACCGGCGGCGGCGTGCGGGGCTCCCGCTGTGCGCTGCGCGTTCTCGCCGCTCGCGTGAGCGGATGGAGAGCAGCGCGGGGCTCCCTCCACGCGAGGCGGTCGGGCCCACGTGTGGCCGTGCGGCGGGGCGGGGATCCCGGCCCTTCCCTGCCCGGTGTGCGGTGGGAGCCGCTGCGGTGCGGGATTGGAACGTGACCTCCTCCGGGCAGGTGGAGCGGGGCGGGCCGGGCGGTTGCGGGGCACGGCGGGCGTGGGGCTCCTCCGGGCGGCCCAGGGCCGTGCTCCCCGCCTCCCCTCCTCCGCGTCCCGGGGTCTGTGCTCCGGGTCCCGCATCCCCGTGCCCGCTCTGCCCACGCGGATCCCGGTAACTTCAATCCAGAAGGGCCGAGCTCGAACGGCTCCGGAGCGGATCCGCTGCCAAAGGTCCGGCAGCGCCCCGAGGGGGTTCCCGTGCTCTCCGTGCCCCCCGTGCCATCCCCCTCCCCCCGTTGGCAGCAGCAGCAGCCGGCGGCCTTCGGGGCCCGGCCCGGCGGTGCGGGGGCACTGCGCAGACAGCGCTGAATGTCACCGCGCCGGGGACCATAACAAAGACGCAGCCGCCGAGATCGTAGAGCCGAGCCAATAAAAAGCAAACTGATATTACAATTTTGATTTCCCTGGAGGGCCGAAGGGGCTTAATGTAAGAATTATTATCCATTGTGAACAGCAGCCGAAAGAAAGCACAGACAGGAAGATTTAATTTTTTTTTTTTTTTTTTTTTAACTTAGCGGTTTTCCTAAGAAACATATATTCATTGAAATTTATGCCGGCGGAGTTTGTTAACCCTCCCCTTTGACATTTCAAGCTTCTCCTGTTGCCAGAGGAGACAAGCCGAGCACAAACCTCTAATGCTCGCAATAACACCAAACGCTCAGGAGACGAACGCGATTCGGTGCAATTTCCCCTCTGTTCGGACGAACGGAGAAACGAGCGGAGGCCGCGGGGCCGCTCCGAGCGCTGCGTTACGGCACCGGCACGGCTCCGTGCCCACCGACGGCAGCGGGACGGGGCGGGCGGCTGGGATGCAACGTGTGTGTGCTCGGAAAGGTGCGAGCAAATCTCCTTCGCACGGCTGTAGAATTTGCCCCGGGAGGAGAAGCGGTTGAGGGAATCGAAAAGCAAAAAGGTGAAAGCGACACTAAACAGCATCGTTAGGAGAGCTTTAATCGCGGTGTGGTTCACAGCTCCTGCAGCTCAGCACCAACTCCCGTGCTGGAGCTGCCTGCAGGATGATCGTCTGCTTTCTGTTAGCGGGCTGATTGCACATGATTCACAGTAATGATTGTAATGGTGGTGATTTTCTTTCTCTTACCTTGCTCATGTAGCAGTGGTTCACGAACTGGTACAGCTTTCCCTTTGTCAGTTCGAAAGAGGACACCTGATAGGAAGCACATAAAATACCCTCACTAAAGAAAGCACAAAACGTTTCTAACTGCTGCCTCTTCTCCGCTGACGTCCCCTAATGTATATTCCTGTATCACAGGGATGAGGACAGAAAAAGGGTCCCCAACCCAAAGGAATGAGAGCCAACTGCTGCCTTTTAGAGCCCCAGAGATCGCTGGTTTAATACCATGCGTGTTCATTACTTGTCTATAAGGCAGGGATGAGGTGCAGATGGACATTTTGGGGATGTTACCTTTCCCCTCGGCCACACTTGTGTAAGAATTTGGGTTTCTCGGTGGCAGTTCTGGGTGGGAGCTGCCCAGGCACAGCTGTAAGACAAACCCCAAACAGCCTGAGACAGATGGGCTTCCTGCAGGTGCTAGGAAGCACACCAAGGCAATTTCCCCTCAGAAATTGCTGCCCGTGTTCTCTCCTATTACCCAGTGCTGATATCTGTCCGGGTTTATTCTTTTCATCATTAGTTACAAACTTCTTACCCTGCAGACTTTCAGCTTGGGGCTGAGCTCTGCCTCTCCAAAACACGCCGTGCTCTCTTCCCCCTCTCCTCCTATGCCAGTAGATCCAGCAGACCTGCTGTATGTTTGCTATCAAGCAGCACTGATTACACATGCCATCATTTCTGATGTTGCTCATTAGTCTATATCATTATTAGCAATTCAAACCAGCAATTCGTTTCCAGCTGCAATCCTCTAATTCCACCAAGAAGGCTCCAAGGCTGCAGTTTGGGCTCTCAGCTTTTCCAGCCGTACCTCCCGCAGCCCAAACTGACCAGGAGCACTAAATAATAACAAAGTTAATTCATTAATAGTTGTAGCCTTTCCTCCAAGGCCGCTCCTGCAGGCGGCCAGGCACGGACTTTGCAACTCTCTTGCATCACGGTGTCCTTGGAGGGAGGGGGAGGGCACCGGCCCCATTCATTCCTACCTGCCCAGCTGGACTCTGGGTCTGCCCTTCTGCTTTTGTCAGGCCTGGCTCACGTTTGGAGCAGCAGCCACTCTGAACACTGGGCTCTAATATGCTGAGGTCAACGGCGTGCTGGAGAAAGACAAGAGGAGGAATAGGTAGGCTCAGGGAAAAAAAAATAAAAAGCACCCAACCAACAATCAATAGGATGCCATGAGGTAAGATGCACACAATGAAACCCTGTTCCAGGTTGCCAAGGCAAATCTGTCAATAGAGTATTGAACAAGCAAATCTGACTTGCAATTATCGTCTCCTTCTAAATACAAGCTGCCCCTTTGCCTTGCAGTTCAAACCCCCTTGCTGGTGCTGAGTGCTCGGAGATTGCTGCCCAGAGCTGCTTCAAAACAGTGATGGAAGAACCAACCCAGCTGGAACCGGAGCTGGAACCTGCTCTGAATTTGTGCTGAAAACCTCTGGATCATCCCCACCACCTTTGCTGCTGCAGCTGAAGCGATGCATGCCAGCTCCAGCACAACAGGCATTCTGAAGCAGCAAACTCTCTTTGCAACAAACTCTTTGCAGGAACATGGAACATGTGAATCTATTTTCAGACACCGCTGCAGGAAGAAAATCAACACACGAAGCACCCGGCACCTGCAGCACACGGGAAGCACCACAGATTGCTGCTTCCCCCTCATGGGGGTCCCTGCCCACCCCATCCTGCCAGCCCCCACCTCTGCCCCCCCCACCACAGCAGGCTGACATCCCTACAGCACCGGTGGGGAGGGCAGAGCCAAGCAATGGATTCCCAAGAGAATCCATCCCCTGGGGGGTTTCATGGGAAACCCCCCCTTTCCCAGAGCCCTTCTGCTGTGCCCTCATCCCCAGCCTTACACATGGGTGCTGGAGCCTGAGGCCATCTGCCCTTAAGCTTCTTAGAGCCAGGGAAGTCAGGAGCAGTGCAGAGGAGGGAGGCAGTGCTGCTGTGCAGAGCTCAGCACCGATCTGAGCGGATCCCACAGTCCCACATCCCCCAGCCCAGAACATCCCCCAGCCCTGAAGAGTTGGCACACAGCAGTGGGCACTGACTTGGAGCATCCCTATGCCCCATAGGCACAGCTGTGTGTTTGGGGCAGGTGGTGCAGCACCATTGCCCTCATCCTGCACCTCCTCCATGGCTTCTCTCGGCTCCTCGAGCATCCCTGGAGAGGGCTGAGCTCTCCTCTGCCTCTTATCACATAAGCTGATGCTGTTCCTTGGCAGCTGAGTGTAATTATGAGCTTTTCTCTTCCAGAAATGGCTTTGTGCATGTTTCTGCCACCGGGGCTGCAGTCTGTTGATGGCAGTGTGAGGAGTTGCTCTGAGTTGGAGAAGAACCAGAGCGCTCTGCGCAAGCTTTTCTCACCATCCCCGTTCACAGAATCACAAAAACTTCCATTGGTGAGGACTGAGGTGCTGCTTTGGGAACACTGCTTTGCCATCACTGGAGGCATTCGGAGTGCACTGCGCTCTGTGCTTTAGAGAGCCTTGAAGGGAGAGCAAGAAAGTCTCTTTTCCTTCAGAGCAGGCTGTGAAGCTGCAGCTCCATTCACACCAAAGGGGCAAGGCCAGACAGCTGCAGGCAGACACACAGACACCCACAACCCCCAGCAAGAAGAAGCAGGGCCTCTGAGCCTACTTCTTAATGAACAAAACCACCAAACGACTCGGAGCCGTGAGTCAAAGCTCATACCTGCGGGGTCCTTCTCCCTTTTGAGGAAAGCAGCCTGAGGTTCCCATCTACAAACACAATCTATGTGCCAAGCTGTGGCCGGGTGCAGGGGTTGGTGCTGTGGTCTGATGGATGGATAAGGGCTCTGCAGGTGGACGCAGCTCTAAGCTGAGCACGTGGGCTGCAGCTTTGGATTGTGGGCATGGGGGCAGAAGCTTCCTGGGCAGGATTTTGGTTTTGAAAAGCTAAAGCAGCCTTTTAACCTTTTAGTTATCGAAGGCAAAGAGGATTGGACCCGCTCTACCTGGAGTTTCTTTTAGAAATGCCATCTTGAAGAGAGCACTAAACTTAGGGAAAACCAGTCTCCAAACCGTCCTTGGGAAATAAACCACCAGCCTAAACCTCAGCAATCATGGGTGCTGCTGGAATCGCCGTATGCAGCAAAACCTGATTGCTCCACCCCGTGTGGCTGCAAAGCAAGCTTGGGCCGTGCTGCAGAGAGCAGCATTGGGATCAGGAGCAACAGCCCCACACTGTGCTGCTCCAGTGCCACCCCCCAGGGAGCAGGGATGAGCCCTAACTATAGGACAGGACACCCCAGTAGCTTTATCTCCTACACAAACCCTCCCAGCAAATCCTCCTGAGCAGGATTAGCCCCTGCAGCCAGGCCAGGCAGTCTGAGCTGCTCACCCAGCGGCTGATGGATTGATTTATTCACTGAGCTCACAGCTGAGGAGCTGTGTGTGCTGCAGCCTGGTGCTGCATGAGGCAGCGGCTGGGCTGGGCAGGAGAGCAGTGCAGGAGGTGAGGTGGGTAATTGCCCACAGACAGCAGTGATAATTAACTGGTTTGGGCTGGGCCGCCTTCAGGAGCTTCAGGTGCAGGCAGAACCCCAGCAGCAGCAGCAGCAGCAGCAGCAGCAGCATCCCAATCATGGTGTGGGGACTGCATGCATCAGAATTCGTGCCATCAGCCTGTGGCTGGGCTGAACGGGCCCAGCTGCATGCTCAAGCAGCAGGGCTGGGACAAGCACGTGGAGCTGGGGCATGCACAGGGCTGGAACATGCATGTTGCTTGTGCAGCAGAAGCAGGAAGCGGGCGGCAGCGCTGTGGGCAGTTTCTATTCTGCCTGCACCTGAGCCGAGGCAGCAGCACAGCTCCCTGCAGCCTTCCCTCCCTCCCTCCCTCCTGGTTTCCTTCCGCCCTGCTTTGCTCCGCTGAGCGTCACCTCTGCTTGTGTCGCTGGAGCCTGACTGCAGAGCCATTTCAGCAGCCCAATGACTGCCCCAGCACGTCATCCCTTCAGTGGATTACACCAAATATTTGTGTTTGCAAAGATTTCAGGGAGATTCACCACGCATGCCGTCCACCCTCTGTGCATTACACCGTCACTAGAAAGCTCTCTGCTATAAAGCTGCTCAGCCCAACCCAACCCAACCCAAGAGGAGCCATGCTAAACCCCTTGGAAAGGCCACAGATTTGCATGGGGGTGGGAGACCACCTGTGCTTTCAGGGCAGAACCCCCGGCCCACACTGCACACACGTGTTAATCAGGGCAATGCCAGCCCCTGGCAGTGGCCATGTAAGCACAGCAGCACTCTGCTCCCCAGCAGGTTCTTTGTGCTTGGCTGCCCCATGCCCGGGTGGGGCTTCTCCATGGAAAGCTGCAGCCCCGCTCCCTTCTCACTTCCCCTTCTCTCAGTTGAGCACTCTGGGCAGCTATTTTTAGGCTGCTGCTCGCGGTCTGATTTCCCCTGGGGATGCTGAGCAGGTTTGGGGAGCTCCAGCTGCCTCTTGGGCAGTGTGAGAGATGCTCGGCTCCCCGACACGTGCAGCCACCCTGGCACAGGACTGCTCCACACTGCCTTCTCACTCTAAAGGCATTTCCCTGCCCCAGGACTTCAGCAGCTCCAAGCCGTGTGCTCACTGCAATCTCTGCAGCACATCTGCAGGCTTTCTGCACCAGCACCGAAAGAACTGGGGGCAGGGATGGGCACACAGCTGCGGCCAGCTCTCAGCACCACCTGTGTGCACTGTGATGGGCCCATGGTCCCTGGAGAGCACAAGGATCCAAAGGGGACACTGTGCTCACTGCTGTGTCACCTGTGCCCCAACTGCTCCAGCCCCGGCCCTAAGGCCCAGCTGTGCAATTCTTAGGTTAACCACGGGTTTTCACACGGGAACTTGGTGCAGTGGGGAGCTCCACCCAGGCCAGGGAAAGAGATGCAGAGCTGTTGTCAAAAACACGTGCCTTGTTTGTAGCCAGAGAGGGGACAAGTTGCCATTCCAGCTGCTAGGGCTGCTTGGGTTTCCCCTCTGGATTAAAGCTCTCCCATCTGGGTCATCATGCCAGGATCAGAGATCAGCCCCTATTGCAGCTCTGGGGCTGTAGGACCTCCCTGATCCCCCAGTTCCTCCCTGATCCCCAAGCAGAAGGGCTTTTGAGACATCTGTCTGAAGTTCTGCTCTTCCTGCTGAGCTTTCCAGACTTTGGAAACCCCATTCCAAAAGGTGACCTGTGACTACACTGTGAGGAACCCTATTTGCATCTTCCGGGGCATCTGGAAAATCCAGCACCAGTTTGGTCATAGTGTTGCAGGGGTTGAACTGAACAGGAAGGAAGACATCAGGGAAGGTCCTTGCAGCCCTGTGCCCAATGGCACTGCCCTGAGCCACCCCTCTGGGGGCTTTGGGACAGGATGCTGACATGGAGTGGCCAGGCAGCAGGAGGCTGTGGGGTGCAGAAAGCAGCAGCGCTGATTCATGGAGCTCTGTCACTAAAAGAACAGTCCCTGTCCTCATCTGTGGGGATTTACTGCCCTCAGCCAGGAAATACGGCCGCCTGGCCTCGCTCACACTTCACAGCCCACACGCAGCCCCAGAGCTCGGCTTTTCCCCAGGTGACATCCTCTGAGCCGTGCCATCACCACTGCGGTGATGCTGTCCCCATCTGCGGTGACCTGCGGTGAGCTGGGGCTCACACCCAGCTGGGTCCCCAGGGGAGGTGACAGGCAGCACCCTGCCCTTGGGGGGATGCTGCGGGAACAGTGGAGGCAGTTTCATTTCTCCCACCTAGCCGCTGTGCTGCTGGGGCACACCCTTTCCTCTGGACGGGTCCCCCCAGCACTGCTCCAGTGGCAGGCAGTGGTGGTGGTGGTGACAGCTGTCCCCTCTCCTCCTGCATCCCAGGGTGAGGTGGGAACCTGGGCAGTACTTATCAGCACCCCAACTCTGCTCACAGCTTGTTGATGTGCAGTGCTGTGAGCAGCACTGTGCTGCGTCCTGTGCTTCGGGGGGCACAGGGGTGTGCGAAGTGACGCTACGCACCGGGAGATGTGCACAAGGTGGAGCAAAAAGCAGATATGGGGCTGTGTGGGACAGGGCTGGGGCTGCATGGGATAGGGGATGGTCAGGGCAAGGCTCCAGGTGTGGGTATTGTGCTGCAAAGTGGGGCTGGGGGGGCCTCCGGGGCGGCTCCCGGCTCTACTTCCATGTTTGGGCCATGGCTGCAGCAGAGCCATAAAAGGCGGTGTGGGGAGGGCGCTGGCTCCATGGGGAGGGTGCTGGCTCTGTGCCGTGGGTTGCAGGGTGTGGGGCCGGGCACAGGGTGCTCCTCCAAAGATGGGGCCCCCTGGAGTGGGGGTGGTCCGGGTCCAGCGGAGTTGCCTGTGCCTGGCTGGCCCAGGATAGTGCGTGGGTGCTGGGGAGCATTGTCTTGTGTTGGCAAAGCTGGAGCCAGAGCCGTGTCACTGTGCCCCACTGCTGCTGTGCCTGTGGCTGGGATCAGTCTGGGACTACTGCAGATGCTGAAGTGGGAATTGAGGAGACTATCAGGAGCCGAATGCTCAAGGATGAGATCCAGGCTGAGGCCATGCTGCTAATCCATCTCGGGGCACGCTTGGGCACTGAGGGTCTCAAGGGGGAGATGCTGAGGCAAGGGGCTGAGTCGGGGAAGCAGGTTGAGGGCCTGATGCAGCAAACCTGATGCAGGCGTTTGGGCTGAGCAGAGCCAGGCAGGACCCCGTAGCACAGACTGTAGGCCAGAGTTCAGCACGTGGGAAGGAAACGTTGTCCAGCTGCCACCTCCAGACAGCAAAAGGGAGGCAAAAGTGGAGTCTGTGGGATTGTGGGGCGGTGCGGGAGGACTCATCCATTTGGGATCCTGTTCCTAAGGACTTCCTCACAGGCAAGGCTCACCAAACCCCCGAGAGAACAACAGAGATAAGCAGATAACAGATCAGAGTGCAGTGACTAACTGACAGGAAAGCCCGAATGTGCCACCAGCCGCTGCCCGGGGCGCAGTGTGAGCCAGCCCACAGGAATGCAAAGGCAAACAGCGAGCGGGGTGATTCCTCGGCACCGGGTGGGCACGGTGAGCAGCAGGGCAGTGGGAGGGATGTGGACTCTGAGCTGGGATGTGAGGCAGATGGCTGCAGGGGCACTCCGTGGTGCCATTTATGGGACATTTCGGGTCGGGCTGAGCGTAGGCTGGGAGCTGTCCTGGGACGGTGCCCTGCTCGTGGCATGGCCGTGGGGATGCCCCTCCCAAGCTCCATCCCTGCTGCTGGATCAGCTTGAGAGGGATTCGTGGCCATGCAGCTGCTTAATACCAAGCACAACCGCAGCCATTTTAGACCTGGCACTGCACAAAGCGAAGTACATCCCCATTACCTGCACTGCTGCAGATGCGTCCGTCCGCCTGCCTCGCTCAGCCCCTGCACCACGGAGGGCTCAGGGCTGATTCATCTGCTGCTTTTTCTCCTGCTTGCATACGCTCACATTGTTCCTTCCCCGCCTGAATGGCTAAATTAAGCCCAGCAACAATGGGCCATCGATTATCCTATTGTATTCCATAGGGCCTGGCTTGGTAACTGGTTCTGGGGACAGCAAGGTAGGAACAGCCCGTGCTCATGCCGCTCTCAGAAGCCCCAGAGCCGATGTCCAGATACCACAGTGGCTTCTGTCTCCTGATAACAGTGGCTCAGCAGAACCATGTGCAAGCTGCCTGCTGCCGGCAGGTCACCCCTGGTACACCCCCATGTGATGGCAATGCCGTGCCGTGCCGTGCTGTGCCACGCTGTGCTGTGCTCAGCCATCCCACGCCATGCAGGAGAACATCCCTGACAGCATCGTGTCTCAGCTGCCCATTTCTTCCCATGCCACCCATTTCAGCAGTACTCGTTCCGAGTCCTTTTATTGCCTGAGCTGCTGACAAGTGATTTTTCAAGAACAGAAAGGTCAGCACATGCAGCTCCACAGCAGTGCCCTCCTGGGGTCTGCGGGCATGGCTCCGCCCTGGGCATTTCCATAGGGCTGCAGTGCTGCTGTGTATGGCAGTGCCAGGTGGGGCTGGGCAGCAAGGTGAGGGCTGGAAGTGGCCTGATCCCCCTGCTTGGTTCTGCCTCCCTGGGCTCCTGGGCAGCACTGGGAATCGGGGCCCCGTGGTGCGGAGCAGCGGCCCTGGGGTCGGAGCAGCCCCGTGTGCTGTGCGGGGGGAGCTGGCAGCACGGTGGTGACGCTGCTGCTGGGTCTGCAGCAGGGATGCTTCGCCTGCAGATCTCCTACCTGCGTCAGCAGCTGAATTCCCTCGCCTCATCCCTGCTGGCAGCTCCTTAACCCTTTCCTCCCGCTGCCCGTGGAGGCACGGGGCTGAGCACACGGGATGAAGGACAGCCATCACTGTGCCCGTGCGCTCCTGATGCGGGTGGCTGCAGCGTGGGGCCTGACCCTCTTCCTGCAGACCATGCCTGCAGGAGGAGATTTTCCAGCTGGGGGAGCTGCTCCTCGCCCTGCTTGCTGTGCCCAGCTCCGTGCCTGGAGCGCTGCCTGAGCTCTGCTCTGCACGGTGTTTCTGCAGTGGGGTCAGCTTTCAGCCCTTTGCAGCTCAGCCCCGGCGGTGCCACATCCCCAAGCAGTACAGAGCCATGCACCCCGCAGGTCCCCCAGCCCCCTGAGAGCCATCGGCACAGCCAGCGCCCGCCCAGCACCACTGGCAGCCGCGCAGCCCCCGGGGCAGATTTATTACCCTTGGCAGAAGGCCCAAAGGCCAGCTGGTGTTTGGGCCGTTTCCAAGGTTTCCAGTCACCGCTGGAAGTCCTCCCTCAGCCGCCCCCCATGCAGTGTGTGGGAATTGGGTTCCTGGGACAGGACCCAGCTGCTGGGACCACCCGTGGGTCGCCCACCCCTGCCTGCGCTCCCTTATGGGCTCTCCCTTGAGGGTCCCTCTGCTGGGGACCACGACCCAGGGGTTTGCGGTCACCCCACAAAGGCAGGCAGCACCCTGCGAGCCCAGCTCTCCATCAAGGTCCCCCCACGCTCCCTGTGCCCATAGGGATGGCAGCTCCATGCATTGAAGCTGTGGAAGTGGCTCCGGTCACCCGGCCACCGCCCTGGGCACCGCAGGGTTGGGCAAGGCAGAGGCAGAAGCAGCCCAACTTGTTTGTGGTTCCTGAAAGACAATCCCAACCCAAAGCAAACCAGAAATCCCAGGCACAGGTTGAGGCTGCTCCTCCTCTGCATCCCACCACTGAGCAGGACCTCAATGTGCATCCTTGGGACAGTCCCGCAGAGGGCTGGAGGTGCTGGAGCACCTCTGCCATTTAGAATGACCAACAGTGCTGGGTCACAGTATTGGTCCTTCTTAGTGGTGCTGTCCTCGTGCTCACCGATGTGTTTCAGGGATCCCCTGATGTGGTTGGGTTACTCACAGCACCCAGCCCAGCTGCAGAGATTTGTTTCCTCAAAGGCAATTTTCCTGCATCCAGACCTCACACAAGAACAGCTGCTTGGGTAATTCTGTTTCAGAAGTACCTTCATTAGAACTGTGGTTATAACACTGAGGTACAGCTCCGAGTTCAGCAAAACATACGTGGGCATTTGGCACTGTGTGATGGGGTGGAGCAGGTCCCTGCTGCAAGCAGATCCCAGCCCTGGTTGTTGGCACACCGTGTTCCAGGGATGGCCCTGGGGAGCTCAACAGGAGGAGGCATCTTCATTTGGTTTTGTTTTGTTTTCCTATTTTTTGTGCCACTGCATCATGGCATGGCTCTGCTCATTTATTTATTTGCAGAGATGTGAGCATGTGAACAAACCAGCACTGTCTTGCAAAGGGAAAGAGGAAAAAAAAACCTCTTTGATATTCCCTTCCCTTGAGACCAACTGGGGCTTTGTTTTAAAGGTGAGCTGCGAAACATCAGTTTTAATGAGAACAGCTTGCAGACAATGATGGGTTTGAAAATAAAATGCCAGAAGTGCAGAGGTGGGCAGGGATGTCTGGTCTGGGGAGCACAGTCCAGGGGAGATGCACGTGGCCATACCATTGGCTCCATCCCCCCATCCATCCTTCCACCCATCCCTCTCTCCATCCATCCATCCCTCTGTCCATCAACCCCTCCACCCACCCACCCACCCACCCACTCATCCATTCATTTCTCCTTCCCTCCATCCATCCCTCCTCCATCCATTCATCCCTTCCTCCCTCAACCTATGCATCCTTCCATCCTTCCACCCATCTCTCCCTTTCTCCCTCTCTCCTTCTTCTCTCTCCCTCCCCCCATCCCTCCACTGCCCATCCCTGTGCTGTGCTGCACCAGGGGCTTCCCAGGAGCCTGAGCAGAGCCCTGGGAAGATGAGATGCTGGGAGGAATCCGATGCGCTGCAGAGCTGCGCTGGGCAGTGGACACAGCCTGATGCCAGAGGGCAGGTCCCAGCTCTGTGAGCTGCAGATGTCTGGGGTAGTGAAGCAAGGACCTTAGAAGCAGAACTGTTTTCAAAGCCCTTTATAAGCATGACCTTAGAGAGAGCTGCCTTTCAGAGCTGGGGGAAGAAATCAACTGCATTCGGAGGGTGGTGACTTTTGGACACTTGGATTCTGTGGGAACTCTTGGCCGAAATGCAGACTGCAATAAAATTGGCTGTGAAAATATTTCAGGAGCTTCCTTTGGGTTTCCAGCAGCCTGGTCTGGGAGCAGTCTGTGGGGACAAGGAGCACAAAGCAGTCACAAAGCAGTTGGAAGGCGTTTTGGGCACGAGGTGACCATGATGCAGCTGTCCTGGCTGCTGTGTGTTTGAGCCAAGCAGAAAGACATGGAGGGTGATGAACCAGCTTCCAGAGCATACGGTTCTTACGCAGCCCCACTGACAGCTCAGCAGTATCTGCAGCCGTTCCCATGTCCACAGTTTGCAGCTCACTGTCTGCATGCAGCCCTGGGGATGGCAGCCCTGCAGCCCCCAACCTGCTGCCCCCTACCCTGACACAGGAGCAGGAGGAAGGGGAATATTCAGTGCAGCTCACAACAGGCAAACACCACATCGCTCCCCTGAGCAGCAGCCAGAGAACAGCCAACCCCAGCCAGTGCCCTCTGACACAGGAATGATGCCAACATAGAGATCTGTGGACATTTAGTGTGAATTTAATAGAGGCACTGTGAGTTACCAGCAGCCAACACTGGGGCCATCGCGCTGCAAATGTCTGAAATCCACCATGGGACATTGGGTGGCAGCAGGCAGGGGCAAGGAGATCCCAGCAGTGCACTGCTTTGGGCTGTGCCACGCGTGGGAGAACCGCAGCGCTGTTCGTCTGTCACCAAACAAATCCTGAGTGATTTCCACATCGCTGAATGACATTTCAATGGCAGAAAAACTAACGCCAGAAATTACTGACTTCATTTCTTCCCATTGTCTCCTATTTGCTGCAGCAGGAGCAGTGCTGGACCCTCCAGAGATGCCCCAGGGACAGCGTTGGGGCCTCGAGGTGCCAGGACGTCTCCCACTGGGGAAGCAGCATGTGCTCGGTGGGGCTCAGCACAGCACTGTGCTCTGCACCAACCTGCCTGCCAGGCTCAGTGCTGCCACAGCGCTGGGCAGAAGGAAGCAGCAAAAGCAGCACAGCCCTCTGCTACCCCATCTCCATGTCCGTTCCTAAGGAAGCTTTCCCCAGGCTCTGCTTGGCACAAGCTTTGGCTCAGGACACACCTTTGGCTGCCAGTGGATTTGGTAAGGACGTTTCGTATTTGGCAACATGGCTGCACTCAAGGCCCCAGCACAGCTTCCAGTTGGCAGATTTTATAGAAGGCAGCAGTGAAAACATGCTGTCCTTCCAAAAATACTTCAAGGGAAACGTTTACCAAAGACAGCTCAGCAAAAACAACTGCAACAAACCAAGTTTTGTTTTTCTTTCAGGATGGGGAAGAGTGCGTACGGGTGGCATCAGCTGAGGAGTGTGGGTCTGCCCCACGTGCCTATGGCAAAAACAAATAAGGACAGAAAATATTCAGTCATTGGGAAGAGCTAAAGGGAACACGTTGGAAACACGCTAGAAACAACAGAATTCCATAAACAAGGGTCTAAAGTCTGTGGCTGGCAGCATAAAGCAGCAGCTTTGCTGTAATGTCACAAAGAAGTAAACTCCAAAAGGTGTCTATGAAATACCCTGACTACAGAAAGCAGTGCTTTAAGACCCGTGGCTGTACACTCTCTGTACAAAAGGAGAAGAATCATGCCAGCAGGCATGCCATGTAAAAACACAGAGAGCAAGAGACGGCCTTCAGGTGACCAGCTCTTCCTCACCGACAAAGCAGATACGTTCCCTGCAGTCTGCAGGTTTGTTTTTGGCAGATTGTAATTAAAATGATCGTCGTGGTGTTAGAGAGAAGCCACCAAGAGGCATTGTTCTGGTTGAAGCACGCGTGCTCGGGGTGCAGGGATGCTGCAGGGCCCTGCCCCCCAACCCCAGCCACACACACTGCTGGGGGCACTCGGCTCTCATTAGTGTTCATGTTTCTCATCAGCAAAGTACAACTTCTGGTTCCTAACCAGTCCAGTCCCAAAGGCAGAGTAAAAAAGTCCTTGTGAAGATCTAGAAACACTTTGTGTTCCTATGAAAATCAAATCCAAGCACGTGCAAATGCTGTTCCTGGTTGGGTGCGTTTCGCTCCAGTTCCTCCGCTTGTGCAGCGGCATTCTCCTGCAGACAGACTCCATCCCTCTTCCATTCTCCCCCTTCCAGTTCTCTCCGGAGCCTTGACAAGCCTCCCCTCCATTTTTGTCCTCCACATTTTTCCTCTGCACATCCTTCCTGCCCTTCCCTCTTCCTCTGGCGCGCCCTGTTCCTCTCCAGCTATTTTCGGAAATTGAAGATGTCGTGTGTTTTCACGCTTCTCCTGCCTTCACCTCCTGCCTTGGGAGAAGAATCCTCCACCAGCCCCCCATAGGGGCAGCCCTCAGCTGCGGGATGGTGACCAGAGCACTCCACTGCAGGGATGAAGCCGCTGTCCCACATCCCCGTCCCACACAGCTGGCACAGGTCGTGCAGACTGCAGGGGATGCGGGGCAGCAGGTGGAACTGATAGAGCAGGCTCCTCGCCTAGAGGGGAGAGAGACAAAGTCATTCCCACGTGCCAGGGTGTGGATACAAAGCACTGGGGTTGCCATCGGGCCCTGCTCAGCTCTGTGACAGGAGTCAAAACTTGGGGGCATTCCTCCTGAACAGCCAGCTGGAGGTTAAATGGGGCCTGGAGGCATTGCCAGCAGGTGGATTTAGCAGGAGCTGCTCTCAGCACGGGATTCCTGCCCCTCAGCACCACAGTGCCTACATCTGCCCTGCAGCCTGGGCTTGGTGCTGCTGTGTGCTGGCACGTCCCAGCAGCATCACCCTGTTCTCGCAGGCTGCAGGCAAGCAGGGGATACAGGAGGTGCGGAAGATGAAGCACCAGTCCCTGGTTTTCTCCATGCTCTGACTCATCTCATGGGCCTGAGAGCCCACCTCAGCATGCAGACATTTACCTTCCTGAGTACGAGTTCCCCGTTCATGTGCATAGCCAGGTTGCCAAAATGCAGCAGCATCTGATCGGTGGCCAGCTGTTGTTCAATGACATCATCCCCATAAATCACCACGATGGCCACACAGATGAAGAGGTGGAAGTAGTCTGTCTGCAAGGAGAACACGGGCTGGGTTACAGCAGGTGGAGGCTGAGCTCTGGCTCCCCACCCTCCACAAGCACGTCCTGAGGAGAGATTTGTTGTTCCTGCCAGTTCTGCCTAGTGGTGCTCATAAAGGAGTTGTTGTGGATTCTGAATCACAGCTGAGTCAAAGTATCTCACCTTTAAAGTGTGGGAGTGTGGTTTGGGCCACAGCTTTCAAAGCAGACTGGTGACTCTGGAATTGTCCAGCTATTAAAGAGGAGTCTGAACCTCAGGATGGATGGTCAGCACATTCTGAAAAGCATAGACATCCCCAAGCTGGGGAGCAGCATCCATCCTTTTGCTCTGCAGGTAAACTCCTTTGGTAGTTACAGACTCTGAAATATCCACAGTCTCCCCACAACATGTGGCAGAGAAAACTCCTGGAAGATGCCCACAAGGAACACAAGCTTGTGAAACAGACTTTTCAGGTGTCAGTGCTGCAAATGTTCAAATTAGGGGAACCTGCACTTTGATGAATGAACAGTGTTGTAAATGAAGCAGAGCCCTTCGGAGCCGATCTGTCTGTGAGCATAAAGTAGCTCAGGCAGCTCCTCAGTTCCTTCACCAGGCAGCTCCACGGGCAATTTGAATGACTTCCCATTTCTTCCAAGGTTACCTCCAGCAAATCAAAGCAGAACCCGGCAAAGACAAAAACAAGCTGTCACATCTCAGCTAAGAGAGCGCTGCGGGAGAGGGAATGCCTGCACTGTAACTTATTTTGGATACTTTGCTACGAAGAGCCTTTAAGGAACCCTGCAGTGTGCTGAGGTGAGGGCTCAGCAAAGCACGCTGCTGCCCCGTGTGCTGCACGGACACCCACCTGGTAGTGTGCCCAGCATGCTTCCCACATGCGCAGAGCCTCAGCATCGGGGAACTCCCGTTTAAAACAGAGGAGGATCCAGCGGTGACAGAAGAGCATCTGCAGGCCGTCCTCCCCCAGGGCAGAGAGGTGCTGGTAGAAGCGTGGGTGCATGAGCCGCAGCAGCTCCCGCAGGTACATCTGCAAGAGATGCACTTGGCTGAGCCACTGCCTGCGTGCCAGGACCTGCATTCCCAGAGCCCCCTGAGCCCCCCCATGTCCTAGCACAATCCAGGCCTGCTAACACTGGCTTCAGCTTTGTCCTCCCACACAGAGCCCCAGCTCACAGCCCCGGCTCACAGGCAGCTCCTTACGTTCAGCCAGGAGCACCCGGGGCCACTGCAGCTATTCCACAAAGGAGGTTTGAAAAGAAAATCCCACGACTGCTACATTGTGAAAAGGAAGATGGGGAGAGTCGGGCTGGGCAAAGCAGCACGCAGCCCTCAAAAACAGACAGGATGTGGCTATCTACAGTCTTTCATTTCAGCAGGGGCTGAGCAATGTGTGAGTGATTTTAGGAAGCCTGATGCTATGGGCACACTGCAGAACATAATCCATACAATAAGTAATTGCACCTCACCTGCAGCACCCCACCAGGCTTCCATGACAAATTTACCATTTTGCATCAGTGCCATCGTGACCTGGACAAAAGTGTTCAGATCTAAAATGTATTTCCCAGGATTCTGACCAGCAAGCAACTGACATTAACGTTAAAACCTAAAAAGTTTCCATTTTTAAGCAAGGTCACTTTATTTTAAGTAACTCTGCCAGATAGGAAAGGCTTTTCATTTGGATATCATTAAAAAAATATCCATTAAAAATGTTAAAACCTTCAAAAAAGCTCACACAGAGGGCTGCAGCTCCACTACTATGCCTCATTCATACCTAATGCCCCCAAATCAGGACAGAAACGAATGAGTGAGTCTCCTCTGCCTGACAGAAGCACAGAGAAAAAGGCAGCAGAATCCTAAATAAAAGATGACCATAAAAGATTCCTTGAATCAGCATCCTTCAGCACAGCCAAGGCAACCTGACTGACAATTTATTGCCTATAATTGCCCCTGGAGTGCCTCAATCACCTGAGATTCATTTTATCCATCAGCTGCTTTGTGGCTTTGGTGCATGATTTCACACAGACCAGTTAACAGCTTTAAGTCATTCCTCCAGTTTGAATGAGGAAGGGAGAAGTTACAGACAGGACCAAACCGAGCTCAGCCCTCCTCCTCACCAGCTGTTTCTCCATATCCTCGTCCCGGGGTGAGCTGATGAAGATGGTGTTCTGCATCAATCCCACAAAGCACCAGAAAGTATCCGACTCATCCAGGACCTCTGCCAGGATTGGGGCGACCAGGTCAGACATGCCTTGGGAATACCCAATTGCTGGGTTAAACACTGCATAGTTCAGCAAGATCCTCCTGGAGAAGACATTCAAGAGGAAAGGTGAGACATAGAGGGCATGGCCCTTCCATCCCACCCCAACCATTCACCAGGAACACGTTTACAAGTCCCGCACCCATCAAGGAGACTCTGAGGGCTGGTCTTTCACCTCATCAGCAGAACCACAGCCATAAGCACCTGCTCATGACCCTGCTGCAGCACTCCTTTCCCCCAGAGCTGCAGAAGTCTCCTCCCTGTTTTATGCCTATGTGCAGGGAAGCTAGGGGATGGCAGTAGTGAGAGCTCTGGGGAAGCAGTGGTTATTTCTGCATCCTCTGGTACAGCCATCCTATGTGTGATGCTCTTCAGTATTCCCAAGGCAGCAGCAGAGGCAGCCTGGGCCACAGGGAGTTCTGGAGTTTTCAACTCAGTAGGGCGCTGTGTGGGACACTGAGGTCAGATACATCACCTCATTGTTTCCACGTTGGGGTTGTTTTCCCCTCGAAAGAACTGGTTGCTGCGGTCAGTCCTCACAACATCCTTATCTACTGTGAACTGCACCTTGCGCCAGAAATCCTTCTGCTCATCTGGAGACATGGAAAGCCTGAAAATTGAACAGCAACACAGGTATGTTGAGACTACAGGAACAGGACTGCCACAAGGAACAAACAACCTTACTTCAGCTTTGGCTTTGAGAAAAAAAACCTATTTCTATACTGAGTTTTCTCATCAGTTGAAAACCAGACAAGTGGTCTGTCCAGAACAGCACATCTTCTGTCCAAAGGCATTATCAGAAAGGGCTTCCTGGGTTCTGAGTGGGTGACACAGTTGTTCTGTGATGAAGTCGACTTCAGGAGCAGCTGATGATGCTCTCTGCTGCTCCTTGTGGGTGTCACACCAGAACTCACCACTCTGCTGCCATTTACTCCAAAATAATAATACCACGGTCTCTCTCCAGCTTAAGTTTACCCACAACCAGTTTGCAAAGCACAGTTCTGGCATCAATAACTTCCTTAAATTTGACATACCTTCTCCTTCCCTATTTTTACATCCAGATATATTCATAAAGAAACCTAAAATCCCGTTTTCACCTTCAGCCTGCTAAGCCCAGCACATCAGGCCGTAGCCTTGCCTGCGAGACAAACTCCCTGCGTGGTGCTGCTGGTGCTGCTCCAGAAGCTGGGTGAGATGATGTTGGATTAAGACTGGCTCAGCTCCCCTCACCTCTGTCCCCAGCAGCTCTCTGGAGGAAGAAGCTAAAGAAAGGGGAGCAGCAGAGGCTGAAGCCGCTCTGTTACCTCTTCTCCTGGATCTCAAAGTACTCCTTCCTCTTCTGCACCCTCAGTGCCTCCCTCTCCTCAGAGGTGGACTCGTAGCTGTAGTAGTGCAGCAGGAAAGGCCACACTTCCCCACGGATGGACATATCGATCCCACCAAAGAAAATGGCCTGGAAGAGGAAGAGCAAAACCACAGAATCATAGAAAGGTTTGAGTCGCAAGAGATCCTAAAGGCCATCTGGTCCCACCCCCCACACTGAGCAGGGACAGCCACAGCTCCATCAGTGCTCAGCGCCCCGTCCAGCCCGACCTTGGCTGTCTGAACAGAAGTTAGGATCGGTTCAGTTTTAGCATTCCCAAAAACAGCAACAAGGAACTGCCCGCCACTGTGCTGCGTGGCTTTGCAGCTCTCTCCTGACAAGTGACGCCTTGATTCAAGCTCCTGCAATTTGCACATGTTTAGAGGGAAAGTGCTGGCCTTCTATTCCCAGACGAGACACAAATCGGGCTCATTTCAATGTCAATAACCCCCCCTGGAGAGGCTCTATGATTAACGTGTCGTTCTCATGTCACGGCTTAATCCCCAATCTTGGAGACACCGCATTTCACTGCAAACCCCTCTCAAGACCCGGACCCGGTGCTCCCCTGAAAGCCCCGCATTCTTTCATACAGTCATCTCAATTTTTCTTTCTTTGATTTGCTCACGGCACGCAGAGCACCAACACGTTGGTTTACCCATCCTGCTGCCTCCTTGGGATGATGCTCAGATCTCACCTGCAGCGCTCTGCGGTCCCACCAACGCCTCCAGCCAAGCACCGTGAGCAACCTTCATCCCTTCCAACATCACCTGTCCTCAGCGTGAAAGCAAACCACAGTTTCCACTCCAGGACTCTGGCCAGCACAGAGCAGCAAGCAGCCTCAACTCACCTTCTGCAGCTTGTACTCCTCCTCCACTTGCCCACAGTGGTTCAGGTGGCTGAGCCATGCTGTCACATCGAGGCGCCGGTATGCGTTCTCCTCCGGGTGTGTCTCCGATGAGGGCAGTTTGGGCCGACGGATGGAGAACTGCATGCATGTCTTCTCATCAGCGAGCTGCTGAGCGAGGGGAGCAAAACAAAACAAAACAAAACAAAAAATGAAGGCGGGAGGCAGAGATAGCAGCACAGCGTGAGACGTTGCAAAGCAAAACCTTTCCCTGTGGTTCTTGTAAGATTAAGTGCCAGGCACAGCACTTAGCAAGGTTGTTTTCTTAATTCCAACCATTACAATAGCACGAGTGATTAGAATAATTAAAAATCCGAGTGCCACAAAACAGCTTCGTCTTAAAAAAAAACCCCAAAAAACCAACACAGTTTCCTATTCCTCCCCCCATCTTATCCCTGACCTGAAAGTGAATTAATGCTGCTTACAGCAAAACTTCACCCTGCCAGGAATGCCTGCAATAAATTACATATGATTGGCCATATACAAAGGGATTGCTGTTAGGCAAGCGGGGAACGGCACTGCCAGGCTCTCTAAGGGCACTCCTGATCCCAGTGCAAGACTGCAGCTGACATTTAATTTAAAAATCAAAGGTTGTTCAATGCAAAAAGTGAGCCCATGCGACCACAATAAGAAAAGCAGCAGGGGTCTCTGTGGGAAGGATGGAAATTTAAAAATCACTGTTTCTAATAAGCACATATAGTATCTTAAACAGATAATTAAACAGCTCTTATCACATTTGTATGTAGATTGAACAAAATATGGCAAGATGCCTTGTCAAAACATTTTCAGATGCAGTATGCTATGCTTCACAAAATGGATGAAAGGCTCGGACAGAATTTCCAATGCACTGCTGCAGGTTCCCAGCCACCTCCCCACCCAGAGCACAGTGCTGATCTACCTGTGTACCACAGCCAGCAAAATTACCCCCTCATGAAGTTCCTGCCTTATCTGCCCCACATTCCACAGGCAGAACAGGAATGGATGAGGATGATCAAAGACAACCAAGACCACCCAGCTAACTGCTGGCTGTATCCCAGTAACAGTCGGTGCCTTGCTGCCCTATTTAGTGATGGAACCTCACTGCTTCGTTTCCCCAACTCCTTGTGAGAAGTCCCCTGCCCCACCTTGCCCGCTACCTGCTCCTTCAGGTGGGTCTCAGTGCAGTACTTCCACTGCTGGAACACCTCTGACACTTTATCCAGGCCTCCATGGTGAAAATGGAAGATCTTGTACTGGCTCTCCCGGCTGGCGACTACCAGCTGCCCACAGGTGCATGCCTCATCGCTGCGGGATGGAAGTGGGGAGGGTAAAATGGAGTTAGAATCAGAACCATACAGTCACAGGATGGTTGGAGTTGGAAGGGACCCTAAAGGCCGTCTGGTGCCACCCCAGCACTGAGCAGGGACACCCACAGCTCCATCAGTGCTCACAGCCCATCCCTGACCTCGGCTGTCTGCAGGGATGGGGCACCACCTCCTCTATGGGCAACCTGTGTGTCAGCAGAGCCTGCTAGTCTGTCCCCTTCTTCCCTACAGCCTCCCTTTGGATACTGACAGGCCACCATAGATCTCCCTGGAGCCTTCTCCTCTTCAGGTCACCTCTCAGGGTGAGGAGGTGCCCCACAGGAAGGGGACATTGCATTGCAGTGAGAGGAAAGCAAACTGCAATGAAGCTCTCCCTTCAAACAAGGCAGAAACCATCTTACAGCTCTGAATGTGACCACAGAACCAGAGGAGCACTGTGAGGCTGTTCCACCAAGAGCTTCCCTTGTACTGCTAAGAGCACCCTTACCCTCCCAGTATGCCAAGGAACTGCATTTTATCTTTCCTGGAGAACAACCCCCTGAAGCCTGCCTCAAAGCACTTCTGTGGAAAGTTCCTAAAGAAAGGTTACCTAAAGAAAAGGCGCAGGGATCTCATTTGTCCCAGGTCCACTCTGAAGACTCCGCAGATCTGCTCTAGGGCTCCCACCTTCTGCTGCTCCTCTCCCTGTGTTCGCCCGCTGCTCTCTGGGCTCTGGGTGCTGCCGTTGGGGCTCTCCGTGCAGCAGTGGGAACGTGGCATGTGGTCATCACATGCATTCCTGCAGCCATCACCTGTGTCCCTGCAGCCATCACCTGTGTCCCTGTAGCAGAGTGAGGGGAGAACCCAGCAGCGTTAGCCAGGAGCTGCAGTTGCATGTGACAATCACAGCTGCCACGAGCTATACATCTTTCCCAGAGCTCTGACATTGGAATTCAGGGCAGGTCTAGGAAATCAATAACAGGCTGCTTACAAAAGAGATTAAATGATTTTTATTGAAATCAATGCCCTGCCATCCCAACAGGCGCTCCTGGGTTTGGTCTGCTGCACACAGAACTGGGGAGAGTGGAATATGTTCCCCACCACTGCCTGGGGAGGCGAGCTGTGCACCCTGGATATTACCTGGCAAAGTCCCTCTGAACACAGCAAGACCAAAAGAGGCTTCTCCCTCATGAACTTCCCCCATGCAAGCAAGCCACACAAGCCTCAATTCAGGCATATATGCTTCAGGTTCCCATTTGCAAGCTTGGCACTTGGGGAGTTAAGAAGCGGGAAGTGACACATGAGCTCCAAGCCAGCCTGGAGCAGGAGAGTGAAGCAGCATGCTGCAGGGAACAGGGAGATGCAGGGAGCTGGGAGCACACTGCACTCATGCACCCACCCCAGGAAGCAAACTGAGCTCAGAGCAAACACCCTGCATGCCCACCACCAGCCCCGATCCCAAAAGAAAAATATCACTGCTTTGAGAATTAAGTGAATGTGAAACTGTGACCCCTCGGTTCTTAAAAAGGCCAATACATGTGAACAATCTCAGCGCAAGCTCTGAATGGGTTCCGCTGTGAAATCAGGGTTTGCAAAACAAGGCAAGTAGCAGGTATAAAGACAGCCCCCTGCAATGCCACTTTATGCAATGTTTTCTAATCCGCTTATCTAACAATGTAGGCACTGAACGCTGAAAATCACACACTCAGCATGCATCTGCAGCACAGCACATCAGTATGCCTGCCGAGCCTGGCTGCAGTGCTCCTGCACAGGGCCGAGCCCCACGCGCAGCATCTGCCTGTGGTTCAGGTCACTGCACCCCAATGGCCGGGGCTCCGGACATCCCACTTGGCTGTGGGTTACATTTTTAACGGATGGCTCAAAGCCTCAGCGCCCACCCGCATGGGAAACAGCCCCCAAAGCCCCTTCCTTCACTCCGCAGCATTGTGTAGGGACAAACACTGCTCGGCTGCCAGCTCGAAGAGCAGCTCCATGGCTCCATTTGTGATGATGTGCTGCTCTGTCTTGGTGTGCCGGTCCAGTGCTTTGGTTTCAGTAATGCCATGCAATGCTGCAGGCTTGGGGCAAGGTGGTTGGAAAGCTGCCTGGGGGTGCTGGGGGACAGCTGCCTGAATGTGAGCCACCAAGGTGGCCAAGGTGGCCAACAACATGTAGGCTTGTATCAGAGGTGGAGGTCAAGCTCTGCTCCCAGTTAACAGCAATAGGATGAGAGGTGATGATCTTGCATTGCACTGCAGAGGTTCAGGCTGGATAGCAGGAGAGATTTCTTCTCAGAAAGAGTGGTCAGGCATTGGCACTGCTGCCCAGGGAGTGGGGGAGTCACCGTCCCTGGGGGTGTTCCAGAGCCATGTTGATGAGGAATGTGGTGAGCAGGCATGGTGGGGATGGGTTGGGGTTGGACTTGGAGATCTCGGAGTTCTTTCCCATGAAAACTGTACAGGTCTTTGTGAAAATTCAGGTGCTATTTTCAGCTCAAGCTGCAAAATGTAACACCTTCCTAAAGCGCTCTGTAGCTCACCTTAATGCAAAAGTAACAGGAGTCCTGGTACAGGACAGCCGTGTGGGACTGCTTGCTGTAAGCAGCTGGTATTTGTGAAGCAACACTCAGCAGCAGGCACAGCTGGTTCCACAGGATTGCCCTGGAAGAGGTGACTCAAACCAACTGTAAGACTGAGCAGAGGTTCTCATATCTGTGTGCACAGCTGAACAGAGGCACAGCAATGGCTCACAGGGATCTGCTGCCCCACGCACACTGTGTGCATTCAGGCACTGTGGGAATTGAGGGGAAAAAAACCTCACAGTGTTTAGGGTCACTTTTTCCTTTATACATCAATATTGGGGAAAAAAAGAAAAATAAAAAGGAATGGAAAGACTCTAGACTGTTGGTCTACTTCTTAAAGCACTGTTAATGTAGCCTAGTAGTGGAACGCAGCACTACCAGCACTGGTTTTGTGGCTTGTGGGGAGTTCTCTATCCAGGCACACTTGATGTGCAGACACAAGGGAAAAATTTTACCATTTATTATTTATGAAAGCCAGACCATTATACCTGCTGGATGAGGGATTTGCACCAGTGCAAGGCAAAATGCTGGAGGAATATTTAAGAGAGAGCTGGGACCGTGGGAGCCAGAGACAGCAGACTGCCAGGAGAACACATGCAATCCCCACAGGAATAGAAGGATCAGAGGAAAAGATTATCAGGGGAATTAGCAAACCTAGAGGCAGGAAGCCCACGGACACAGCCACAAGGCCAGGTACACCTTTTCTCTTTGCTCAGGTCCCATCACTCTCTTGTCACAAAATACATCTCAGTCTTGCTGCTGCAAGATCAGGGAGTGATGCATTTTCTCCCAACCACCAGCTGCAGCAATCAATGCCTCTATGCCCCATGAGCTTCTGCAGCATCTACAAAGCATAATGCCTGTGTGGGGCTGGCCCCGTGCTTCAGCTGCAGCAGGAACTGCTTGGCAATGGGATGACTTACAGCAGTGGGGCTGACCTGCAGGAGTTGGGCTGACCTGCAGGAATTGGGCTGACCTGCAGGAATTGGGCTGACCTGCAGCAGTGGGACCGACCTGCAGCAGTGGGACCAACCTGCAGCAGTGGGACCAACCTGCAGCAGTGGGGCTGACTTACCATCCAGCCAACACGCACCTGCTGCACAGAGACAGGAAACCAGTTGTTATTACTGTTACAGAGCCAGGGCAGAGACCTGCACCAATTACATGGGAAGGCTATTTTAGCGACAAAGATCTAATAACTCATTTTATGACAAGATGTGACACGTGTAATTATAAGAGGGAGGATGGCAGCTGGGATGTGGCAGTTATTGAGTGCCTCCCAGCCGCCTCCCAGAGTCTCTTGCAAAAGCCAAACCCTCTCCACTTGGCTCTCCATCACCACTGCATTCAAGCACACCTCCAGTAATTGCAGCCTGCCTCACAGCCCCATCTATTCCTGCATGCTGGCTTGTGAAGCGTTGTTTACAGACAATAAGCATCACCATAATGTATGAGCACCATGAAATGGGAACAACGTGCCCTTTCCCTCCCCAGGGCTGGTGTTTCTCTGCTTCTCCACTGCTCCCCACAGGCACTGACCTTCCAGTTCCAATTCTCTCCAGCAAGGTGACGCAGCTCACGGCAGCATCAGCTGCCTGAAACGCCAATGACAGATGGCTTCAAATAAATAATCCATCAATAAAAGTTCAAAGATATCCCAAAACGCCTGAACACTGAGTGCAGCGATGGTACAAAGTGAGGTCAGGTTGGGTAGCTGGAGCCCAAATCTATTGTTCTGATAAATAAAAGAGTGTCCTTGACAACACACATGTATAATGAATTGTGAAACGTGCTGATTTCAGCAATAGATGAACGAAGTGCAAAAGAACACAGGTAATATGGAACAAAGCAGTTTCCCAAAACAGCCCTGCTTGCACCGGATGATGCTGCAGAGCGATGGAAGGACAAGGGCAGGGCAGCAAAGTCCAATGCCAAACCCTGACTGGTGGGAACATGTAATGATGTTGGGAGCTGTGCAGAATTCCCCCTTGGGCTGAAACCATGTGGAACCTGAAGCCCCTTTATCTCGGAGAGCCCCAGCAGAATCGATCCGTGTTAACCTGCAAGGAAGGGGTGGTTAGGAGTCTGGATGAGCACACAGCCAGAAATCCCAAAATGAGATGTGGGAACACCCTCATGTGGAGGCACACGGAGCAAAGCCAGCAGTCCTTCCCACTTGCCAGGGAGACTGCTGAAAACCGTGAGGACGTCACAGCACAAAGTACGGCAGTGTCAACATGGACTTCCCAAAAGCCTGTTCCACAGCTTCCCATTGATCTGTTTGCTTTCAAAACATAAATTTCCCCATGCTGAACTGCACTAAATGAATGCTATTTAGTAGCTAATTAACTTTCTGTGCTGAAAAGCTCCCTTAATTGCACTTCTTTCACCTTTTTTAGCCCGCATCCTCTGGGGAACCTCAGCTGTCCTACGGCATTTGTTCTGCTCCTTCCTATGGCACTCAGCGGCTCCCAGAACTGCAGAGGTTTGTAGTGAACTGATGTGTTCTGCATCTCCTTCCTCCTCACAGGTCTGCCCTCCAGGTACCCGAAAAGCAACACTTCAAAAAATTCCTGAGATGGAAAACGTGATTTCTCAGCAAAGTCCCCAAAAGAATGTTTGCTTTTCAGCCCATTTGGGATGAGAGAAGGGCACCTTTCTTACCAGTGTTTATTTTATATTTTAAATCAATGGCTTATTTTGCTTTTCTCTTTCAGTTCTACCCATGCAAAAATAAAATCCTACACTAATTATGCTAATTACAATCAAGCCTTCACACCGCCGGTCCCTTGGAAGTCCCGAAGATTACCTTTGTTCTTACACACTTGGCTCTAAGCAGTGGATGGGGAATATAGCAGCTCTCTGCCAACACCAAAGCCATGCACCTCTGACCTGGCCCACTACCACTGCCCTTGTGGTGCTCAGACTGGGAGCCCAAAGAGGTGGGTGCTCCGTGTTAGAAGCAAGAGGAGTGAATTACTGATCACACCACCGATGTGCTTCATGTGAAGCAGTCTGTGGGAGCAGACCTCAGCAGCACCTGCGTATTCCTCAATTAAAATCCCAAACAAATAGCTCCACCGCCCCTTCGAGCCGTAATTCCTGAGCTCAAGTTAGCTGTCACTATTTTTCTTCCACAGAGAGCTGGCAGCAAACCAACAGAGGCAAAAAACCAAACCTGCCATAATTAACATGCTTGCTGTTCAAATATTGATACAAAGAAAGACGGAGCCGTATGCCCACACTGCTGCTCGGCTCTGCCCAACCTCACAGCGGATTGGGGCAGCACAGCCCTGCCCAGAGCCCACAGCTGCCCCACTATTATGGGGCAGAACCTCACTGAGGGACACAGCTGTTCTTACAGTCACTGCTCCAGGTCCCAGCGGCACTTCTCAAACCACATGGACCCAGAGCCAGGCCTTGAGGCTGAAATCGCCAAAAGCAGGCGAGAATGATGCAAGACACTGCAAGAAGTTACAGGAGTTGGGAACCCAGAGACCAATTCCCTCAGCTCTGGGAACACAACCACCCCTGGCAGTGGGTGTGCAGCCCCACTGTGCCCATATGCGGCCCTGGTCGGGTCTGCAGGGGGCTGAGAGACACCGAGGTGCTGCCACAACATCATGATGCAACAGCACGCTGTGCTATCCCTGGGGAGGCCATTTGCTGATGAGTTCCCCAGGAAGAACTGAGCAACACTGGCAGAGATTGCATCAAGTGTGCTCAAGGAGCTGCTGCTTGCGTTGCATGCTGCGCCTGTAAGAGCTGTTCATGTGCACTCATGACTCCTTTGGAGCATGAGAACTCCAGTGTGGTTTAGCTTCAGCATGAAAAGGTTGTTTCATGACCCAGAGAGTGGTAGTCAACGGCTCAGTGTCCAGATGGAGATGAGTGAGCAGTGGTGTCCCACAGGGGTCAGCACTGGGACCAGTACTCTATAATATCCTCAGTGATGTTGACAGTGGGATTGAGTGTACCCTCAGCAGTTTGTAGATGACACACCCCAGGGATGGGATGCCATCCATAGAGACCTGGACAGGCTGAGCAGTGGGCCCAGGAGAACCTCACGATGTACAACCCATCCAAGTGCAAGGCCTGCATCTGGGTGATGGCAGCCCTGCTATCAGTACAGGCTGGGGGTGTAAAGATGGAGCACAGCCCTGTCAAAAAGGACCTGGGGGCACCAATGGATGGCAGCAGGACATGTGACAGCGTGGTGCCCTCACAGCCCAGAAAGCCAACAAGACCCTGGGCTGCATCCAAAGCAGCATGGTCAGCATGCACTGACCTAGGTGTAGACATCCCCGTTTATTGCAGGGCCTGTAAAGGTCCATTCCAACCCAAACCGTTCTGTGATTCTATGGTGGTGGTTCACTGCTGCAGTGAGAAGCCCCTCACAGCTCCACTGTCCCTGGCTTGGCTAACTGGGGGCACAAATCCAAAGCACCCCGCAGAGCACCAAGTGCTTCAGCAACTGATTGGCACAGGGCTGCTGCCATGACCAGCTCAAGCGACTTCAGAAGCACTGAGTGACATCATGCAGGTGTCAGATGCTATTCCGTCGCCGGACTTTCATGCTGAAGCTTTTGGTTTCACTTTGCTGATGGGGAAATGGAAGCTGAGTAATCTAGCAGGGCAGCAACAGCCCAAGGCCGGCTTCAGATCCTGCTGTCCTCAACCAGTGCCCTTCAAAGCAAAGCAGATGTTTCCTGACAGATAACAGTGACAAGGGAGAAAAGGAACAGAAAGAGACCATTTTATTTCCAGCATCTCTCCTCTCCCATACAAACGCAGCTCAGGACGAAGCCACTGTCTGTGCACCCACCTCCCATCAGCCGCTGCCCCCAGGAACCTGAGGGCCAGCAGGGGCACGGGAACCAGGAGGACACATCCCCCTCCTGCCCATGGCCCAACCCAGCTGCAAAGGAGCACGAATGTGTGCTGGTAATGGGGCACTGCCCTCTCCCCAGCCCCAGGAATTGTGTAAATGGGAGGAAAGCATTGATCGCTGCATGGGAGCCTGGCAGCCTTTCAAACCGAGAAGAAAAAAAACAAAAACACAACAAAACAAAACCCAACAATGGATACGTTTTTATTTCCTTATGCTCTAAAAGGCGAGTTGTCGACTTAAAATGACTGACTCATTGTGCAACTCCAAGGCTTCCCAGCTCCCTCCTGCCCCTGCTCCGCTCCCTGCCTCACACACAGTGCTGAGGCTGCAGCTCCATCCTGCCCCCAGGAGCAGGTCCCAAGGATCCAGGAGCCACTCAGTGTCATGCAAGCAGCCCCTCTTCACCTCATCTGCTCCAACACACCCTAATTCTTCTGCAACGTCATGCTTCTCCATTTCTGATGGTACCCAACTGCATGGAAGGGACAGCCGAGCTGGAAAACCCATGCAATGCGTTGCTGCAGCTTTTGAAATAAGCACAGAGCAAAGTAGAAATTCTCTTTATTGCAGCTCCCCAAAGGAGAGGGAAATAACCAGAAACAGTCGCTCCTCTTTGGAGGGAGGGTGGTGGCCGGGGGGCAGGGAGGGAGCTGCCGCCAGCAGCATTAACTTTGTTCACACTCCAGCTCTGCTGCACAGAGGAGCTGCCAGCAGAAAATCCTTCCGAAACAAGGAAGCTGTTTTCAAGCTCGTGGTGACTTCTGGAGCAACATCCCCTGCCCCTAAAAGCTCGGGTGAGCCTTGGGAGTCAGAGTTTTGGGCAAGACATTTGCAGAATATTCTGTGCAAACTCTCTGACTTGAGCAGCTTGCAAGTAGCACCCAGATCTGCAGCTATCATGCACAAGGCCCTGGGGAGGAACAATTTGGCACAAAAGAATGGACACACTGGACAAAAGCCTTTCAAGCCTGAAGTCCCAAACAATGAAAGGTCTGTTTAATTAATCTGTTGCAAATTATGAGGGCCACATCCACTGTAAGACGCTGCCAAAGGAGTTAAAATAAAATAGAGGGGAAGGAAGGAGCAGCCCCCAGGAGCAGCAGGCAGAAAAAACCAGCAGAGGGCTCCCCAGCAGCCAGGGCAGCATGCACACAGTGGGGACTTACAGCTTAAATTGTATTTTATGTACATTAAAAAAAAAGGGAAAAAAGGGAAAAAAAAGGAAAAAAATCAACTGTCTTTTCTCTCACAGGTCAGTGCTGTGGTACATAATGCAACAAACCTCTTTGCTACAGCTATTGGACTCTGAGAACACAGACTTATCACTAAAAAGGAGTGAAATAAATACAAGTTTCCTAAAGTTTGTTCCAGACAGCAACCCGATTGGTGATCACTTACTAAAACTCAGGTTGCAATACTTAAAAAACGAAGTGCACTTTATTTTTATAGTGACAGAAACAGCTCAAGCATGCTCAGCATCACGTGCTGCTTCCAGGAATAAAATTACATCTCCGAAGCAAACTAAGGTGCTGGTGGCAATGGAGTTCAGATGTGCTTTTTTTGCAATAAGTCACATTAATCGCAACGTTCTCTGAAAGCACGTGCAGCTGAAGGCCCAAACAATAGCCCAGCACTGGAGGAAAACCTCACTTGGGAAAGCACACCTTGGAACCAGCAAAAGTGAAACTGCAAACCCTTTTTCATGGAGTCAGCCAACACACACAGAATGGAAGAAGGAAAAGTCAGCTGTCAGAAGCTGTATTTAACTCATTCAAAGGCCTCTCCAAGCTTTCAAGGTATGTCTCATAGCATTCATCTAGTTCCCAAAGCCCTCTCGTGGTCCACAGCTGTCAACAGGAGATGAGCATGCGGAGAGCTGTAAGAGCTCTCTCCGATTTTCTCTTTTCTCTCTCTCATTCAGTGCTGTTTGGAAACCTCATCCCAGCCTGAGCAGCCTCACGAGGCTGCCCTGCAGGGAGCAGGGTGCTGGGGGGGGACAGGGAGCACTGCCCTGCAGCCCCAAGCTCCCCAGGCTCACACTTAATGACCGCACGCTGCTAAGATCTGCACCAAACATGAGGCCAATACAAATGTCTGACACTTATGTATTCAAAAAAATATTCAGAAAGAGTTAAACCACTTAAAACGCTTCCTTCCATAAACTTGTTCTTACTGGTATTCTCTGGGTTTGAGATTAGACCATGAAATACAGAGGCCAAATCTTTCCGAGCGTCAAGTCTCCGCGCAGTCCGTGCTTTGCTGACACACACAAAGTAGAACTTGTTTTTCCTAATTTCAGGTGTAGTTTCAAGTTCAGCTGTATCCTTAAAATCAGCCCTGGGGTGCTTCATGAACACACCTCTCCTCTGCGTGACGGAATCGAGTGATACAGCATGGAGACTGCAGAGCAGAGAGCCAGAAACACCGCGGATCAATGTGGGAAGTGATCAGGTGCACAGTGATAAACCCAGGGGGGCCCTCTTCCCCCACAGAATTGACTGCATATGCCATTGAGAAGCACTGATCTTTGGATGCACCAGTGCTGACTGTATTAAACATTTCAGAATTCATGTTTCTGCCCTATTACGACCTTGTTGTCAGCAAAGCAGCCTTCCTGTCCCTGCAGCACCTTGCCCAGAAGCCAGGCTCGCAGGACACCAGCCAGACTCTTTGATGTGGCTTTGTACCAACAGCTAGCACAGCACAGCACAGCCAGCAAGACCCACAGAAGACCTTCCCACTTCAGTAATGCTGCTCCCAGGCCTCCAGACAGCTCACCCGAGAGGCCCACACGTGCACAGCCCTGCACGATGGACAAGGCCACAGTTCAACGAGCAGGGGCAGGACTGGCCAACAAGCAATTTCCTGTGAATTACACAGGTGTCATAATCAAGGGGAAATTAAAGCAAGTCTGGAGCCAGACAGGATATTCAGCTCAATGTCACTGTTGAGCTTCTCGATTTCCCTCAACATCTCCAAGCTCAGCAGCCAGCAACCCAGCAATTCACCCAAGAACTGGAGAAATGGATGCACTCACCTGGTTTCGTTATCCAGAAATACAGAACTACTGCTTTTCACAAGGGCTTCGCTAATGGGAGAGAGGCAGAACGGGGAGGAGAAGGCATCAGAATCAGAGTCGAAAGTACTGTCCCTGCTCACATCATCAGCAAACAGCTCCAGGGAGCCCTCGTCCTCCCCTGGCTCTGGCCTGCAGTCCAGCCCTTCCTCCACCGACAGCTCTGATCTGTTCTGCTCATCCTGAGAGCTGATTGTCGATAGGATTCCTGAGTCGCTGCGGGCAGGTTGCGGGGACTGGTGGGCACCATCTGCTGCCACACAGCTCTGGGGCAGCTTCTCCCCATCCAAAGAAGGGGAACTGATGTAAGCCCCGTCCTTCACGAGCTGAGACACAGTCAAGATGTCTTCCTTCAGGACCACTGGCCCTTTCGGCTCGGTGGGAGAAGCCTGCTGGGCAGTGCCAAATCCCTGAGCGTGGCGGCCTCGTTTGCGGGGAGCTTTGCGGACCGGGGAGCTCTCGGGAGTGACGTAACGCAGGGCTTCTTCATCCTGCCTCTGGATGCGCGAGTTTGGGACCCAGGCAAGGATGAGCGTGGTGCCGAGCAGCTCATCCTTCTCCATGTACAGGCACAAATAGCCTATGGGAGAGCAAAGCAGCAATCGGTTACAACACAGCTTCCCTCTTAGGAAAGTACCTAAGGCAGAAACTTGCCCTTCCTCATCGCCTCCCCTCTTCACCACCACTGCACGAGGGCAAAGCAACTGCTTTTTGTCATCAGGAGAGAATTCTGCCACATGAATTGTGGAGTTCTCAGCATCGCTCAGTATTCACAAATAATTTCAGGTCTGCACATGGCTTCTGAATACTCTAAATTCCCTCTGGCTTAAGTGAAGACAGGAATTGCATACAATGCTTTCAACTTCCTGGCTGGATTACTAATCAAGAGTAAATTCTGAAATATGTTGCCACATGACAAACTTTCACTGTTTGTTAGTTAAACAATGTCAAGTGCCAGCTGAATATTTCTTCTTTTTAAGAATATTTACCTTAGTATAGCCAAAGGGCTACAATTCTCACGGAAAGCCAATAGAAGAGTCACACATATGAAAGGGGAAGTATGGGTCAACGTTCACAAAATAATCAGTTTTGTGAAGTTAAGCCAGTAGCCACAGCTCTCTTTGATGAAAACATGAAAGAGCATAGTAACAGATGAGAATAAAGGGATAGGGGCAGTATTTATCTTCATTTATGCCAGTGCATGAAGCCACAATCAGGTTTTATTTTCCCTCTACCGAGGGTTGGTGAGGCCACTCTAGCAATAACAGTTACAGGATGATACTTGGCTTCGCTGAACCATACACATTTAAAAGAACATCAGAAGTTCCTGCCCTCAAATGACAACTGTTCATCTTCTGGCAATACAAAAGGATGTACAGAAACAGGTAGATCTATGCTACCAAAAGAAGAAACGTTGTCAATTTTTCCTATTAAAAGAACAGCTGATAGATCAGCTTGTGGATGGCTTTCCTTGGTGCCTTGAAGCCTGCCCTGCCTCACTGCCCCACTGGTGTGCAGATGTTGACAGGAACAAACTCCCCAGGAACAGGAGAGGGTAAAAAGGGTGAGTGAGCAATGCCTGCAGCCCCTCACCTGGGTGGTGCTCCCCGATGCCCTGCAGCAGCTCAGGTGGGTGGACGCAGACATTGTTCTTGGAGTAGATAATCTCCCCATCGAGAATGGAAGATGAAGTGCTGCTGCCACCAGGATTCAGGGTCAGGAGGTCAGAAGCTTTAGAGGAGGCACGTCGGAGGAGTCGCCCCAGAGACATCGCCGAGGAAATGTTTCCATTATCTGTCAGCTTTAATCAGGAGCCAAATTCAGAAGATCTGTCAAGAAGGAGGAAAGAACAGTGTTAGAACAAACGCAAGGGCAGTGCAGCACACGCCTATGGCTGCCTGAGAAGGAAGAGGTCTCCCATCAACTGCTGCTCATGCAAGAGCCTCCAAGTGCTCTGGATCCTTAATGTCCCCTATGTGGGTTAAGCACGTAATTCTGGGATGTTTCTCTCTGCAGTGAAGGAATATGGAAGCAGTAGAAAACAAAACAAAAAGACCTTTGGTAGTTAACAAGTTTTTTCAGAGAGAAGTGACATCCCACAGGCAGCCCAACAGAACTCAGCACACAGCAGGCACTACTGCCACCACTGCCTGCAGCTGGAACACACAGCATTGCAGCTGCTGTTCCACCAAAGGGACACGAGGAGAGGAGACGCCTACTTCTGTTCCTCTGTATTTACACAACCTCACTTTACAGGAGCAGGCTGGCCCGATCCAGCAGCACCGTGCATTGCCACAGGGCTGGGTGCAGGTGCAGCACTTGTTGCTCACTCTGTGGTCTGCAGAGCACACGGAGGGGCAGCCAGGAGGAAGAAAAGCAGATAGGCTCAGGTTTGTGCTGTCGGAGGCATTGCGTGCAGGGAGTACGTAGGGGTGTAAAGCAAGTGCAGTTTAACATGGAATTGCTCTGATTTCTTGAAATGTGGTTCTAATGCTACCTCTGGATAAATGAGGAAGCAAGGAGGCTGAGAGGGCAAACAGAAACTTCCCCAAGAGCAGAGTGAAAGCTGCTGGGAAGGAAAACAGCAGTCCCAGCTCAGAGTGATTTTTACACGTGATGGCAAATGAATCCACCAAGTAGCTAATGGTGCCTTCATTAAAGGGCAAGCTATTGGTTTAACTGGCAATCGCTGCATTTATCAGCTTGAATCAGCTTTTGTTCACTGGGACTTGGAGAAGCCTCAGCCCTGCCATACACTGAGCCCAACAGGCTCTAGTTTGTATCTTGGAGGAAGTCAATTGCTTGAAGATATCTACAGAGGAAGCCACCCCTCCTCTTGCTGCACCCTGCAAGAATACAACCAGTGAGCTCTGCTGCAGTTTCTCCTCCTCGCCACTGCGTTCCAGCACAGTGCTGAGAGTCCAAAGCAGTGATGTGGAGCAACCTGTGCAGCATTACTGATCCTGAGCTTCCATCACACCCACAGGGGCTCATCTGTCTAAAAAAGCAAAGCCTGTATAAGCAAAGAAAGAAGGTTTGATCGAGGTGGTTGCAGCTGTTGACCAGGGAATGCTTCCTTGAAAAACACTGCTACTACAGACAACAGATGGAGATGCACCTATGAAACACGAGCTTATGTTATGGATGCCCCAGTGCAGCTCCCCAGGGGCTCTCAGGATGCAGGAAGAGGTACAGGACTTCTCTGCCAAGAGAAGCAGCATTTAATTAGCTTTTACGTGGCATAGTGAGAACAAAGCAACAAGTAAAGATCTAAATTCCTTCTGCTTTTCAGCTTTTTTTTTTCTTCAGCATCTTTAAGGGAAGTATCACTTTGATCTGCAGAGCATCTGTTGCTTCAGCACTGCCTTGATGTGCAGGTGGAAGGCATGGGAGGTACATGCATACATGAGCAGGTTGTGAAGAAGAAATAAAAATGCCAGGAGGTCCAAAACATAACCTTCTGCCAACATGGAAACAGCTTGTGAATCTGCCCCTGCTCCCCAAAGGGCAGCAGCAGGGCAGCAGCTCAGGCAACACAAACCAGCAGTACCAGAAGTACCAAATCCACAGGGTTTGCTCCATTCTGAGCCCTTTCCTACATAGGACAATGTCCTGGGCCTGTGGGATGTGCTGCTGCCAATGCCCTGGGCAGGGGCTGGGGGAGGCAGCAGGACCCTGTCCCACAGCTGAGTCAGCACAGAATCCGCACCATTAAAGATGTACTTTTCATACTTTCTATTTATCCCCCAGATCTGAAGGGATTCTTTCCAACGTGGCAAAGCCAGCCCAGCTCTCTGGAATCTGAAGCACCGAATTAGCTGATAAGCTCTTGTTGAGTGCCAACATTTATTAAGCGCACAGACGTTTTTCCTCTCCCACACATTAACTGCCATCTCTAAAAACCTTCGCTGCAGCTCCTGAGCTGCCCTCAGCACCTCAGCTGCTGCTTCCAAGCAGTGGCATCTCCAACAGCGCTGGCTGCCCGCCTCCCCTGGAAGTGCCCTTCCCCTTCTCATAAACAACAAGATCCTGTTTGGCTTGGCAGATTGCACTCTCACCTTGGCAGTGGCTGTCGGACCAAATGTCGCTGCCTCCAGTTGCACAAGATCCCTGTCTGCTGGAAAAGGAAGGCAAGGCGGGCTCCAGCACGTTGCCACAGACCCTGCAGCCACCCGTGGGGCATCTCCCACCAACATGCTTGGCCCAGGGGCACTCAGTGATGTGCTGCAGCCTATGGCCACGGTGCCAGTGCTCCGGGCCTGACAGCAGATCTTATGGCTCCGAGGGCAAACGTTCTGTACAAGAGTGTAATCACTTCACAAGCAAAATAAGCCAAACGACGGGGCTCTTGAAGGGAAACACGAGGCTCACAGCACGCCTGTGCATAAAGGAGAAATGAGAGCTGTAAAAATCAGCACCAAATTTGAGCATGAAACGCCATAAGAAAGAAAACCACAACAAGGTTTTTTTTCTTTTTCTGCCTTAATAACTTGAAATTGATTTTGCAGATTAAAGGAAGAGTCACTGCACAGGGGAGGTCTCAAGCCCAGCAGGAGTTACTGCTTCCTCCTGCTCCTCTTGGGCAGAGCAATCGCTCCATCTGCACTCTGGGCTCTGGATGGCAGAGCACGGGGACACAGAGCCAGGTATCGACCTTCGCTTTGTACTAAGAAAAATAATAGCTATCCAACCCACTAGCTATTAGCTAGGGCTATTTAAGATGACCGAGCAAAATCAAAGGGAAAAAAAAAAGTTTACCACGGGGAGCCATTCTAAAGTCACTCCATTTTGCAGGAAGAATGATGTAGGTCACCAAGAGCTTTTCCTTGCTAACCTGCAGGTGCAGCAGCGGCAGGCAGGGCATGGAGCAAAGAAAGGAGTGACAGCAGCCACAATGAAGGCTGGGATCCAATGCAGCACATGCATCCTGGCTGCTCCCATGCAGCAGGTTTCACTGAGATGAGAGGTAAAGAAGGGACAGCAGGCTGCACGCTGCAAGTTTGTGACTCAGAGATAAAAAGGGAAACGAAATGCCATCATCGACGCCTGCTGGCTGCTCCCAGCCACACCTGCTCAGGCATAAAAAAAGCAAACACAACGCTTACACGCCTCCAGCCCTAAAAGTCAAACGGCAGCACGAAGTGATTTGCGCCTCACGCCCCTCAGTCCCAAGATTAACCATCATTTCACATTACTTAAGGGAAGCGTTGGTGTGGTAGACAACATTTTTATCGGCACAGTCCTGCAGCCGCTGCCCTGTGACTCTCACAGTGCCCATGCCCAAAGCACAGCTGCAGCAAGCCCAGTCTGTGGCCACACAGACCACGGACTCACTGAGCAGCCCCAGAGATGCGCCCATGCCGTCCAGCAGGACCTGCCAGCAGCCCACAGGGCAGGGCAGCAGCTGGCACAGATTGTCCAGCTTCAGCCGAGCGATCACCAGGATGAAAGCAAGTCCTGCAGCCTCACAGGCGGCTGGAAGAGGCAGCAGCAAGCCGGGCATCCTTCCTCTGAGCTGTCAGCAACAGCCAGTCCTCCCGTTCATCCCGTTCTCTCTTCAGAGACCTCTCATAGTTCTGTCACCGGCCGAGCGCCTCGCACGACAACGCAGCGCTGGGGGGGGTGGGATGGGTGGGGAGCCCCGATAACGGCAGAGGACCGACCTCCGGGACACGGGGGGGGAGGGGCAGTTCGGGAGGGACGGACAGACGGACGGGGGGGGGAAGGGAGCAGCGAGGAGGGGAGAGACAAAGAGCGGGGGGAGCGCGTGCTGCTGCCGGCACCGGGCTGGAGCTGTGCCTCGTGGGCCCGGAACCACGGCCCGCCGAGCGCCCCTGGGCTGCTACCGACAGACAGACAGACAGACAGACAGACCGGGGAACTTCCCCCCGCCCCGGGGAGCGCAGCCCCGCCCCGCCCCGTTCGCCCCGTACCCACGGGCACCGTGCGGGGCTGCCGCCTCCTCCTCCTCTTCTTCCTCCTCCTCCTCGTCGTCGTCGCTCCGCGCGGCCCCGAGCTGTGCCCGCCCCGCCCCGCCTCACAGCTCCCGGTAACCGCCTCCGTGCCGGCGGGGAGCTGCGGAGAAGGACGAAAAGGCCCCGCCCCGCTCCGTTCCGTTCCGCCTCGCCCCGCCCGCTCCGGCCCCGTTATCCCGGTACCTGTGCCCGCAGCGGTGCCGGGGGGCAGCGCTAGGCTGAGCCGGCGCGGCCCGTTCCCCCCTCCCCCACTCCGTGGGGTGAGGTGGTGCGGTCCGAGCCCCCCCCCCCACCGCCCGCACCCCTCCCATAGCGGGGCGAGGTGGTCGGGTCCGTCCGTCACGTGACCGGCTGTTGACGCGTCGCCTGGCAACGACAAGATGGCGGCGGCGGCGGGTGAGTGCGGGCTGCGGCCCGGCCCGGCCCCGCTGTTCTGCTTCTCGCACGGCTGCTGTGGGCGTATCAGAAAGCAATTCACCCGAAAAAGAGAGTTATCCCAAAGACAGTTCCTTAGGTGCACGGCGATGTAGGGTGTGATGGTGTTTTTTGAGGTTTGCCTGTGGTAACAGCTCTTTCCTTGTCAGGACTGTGCGGTGTGTGAAGCTGGGTACAGCCGGGTCCCTCTGAAAAGGGGCGATTTTATTGTTGCAGCCACAAAACTACAGCAGGGAGAAGAGATTTGGTCGAGCGTGGGGGAAGTTCTTCACTATGAGAGTGGTGAGGTGCTGGAACAGCTGCCCAGAGAGGCTGCGGATGCCCCGTCCATCCCTGGAGGTGTTCAGGGCCAGGTTGGATGGGCCCTGGGCAGCGTGGGCTGCTATCAGATATGGAGGTTGGCAGCCCTGCCTGGGCAGCAGGGTTGGAGCTTGATCCTTCCAACCCAAGCCATTCTTTGAAGTGCACGAAAAGGCTCCGATGAAATGGGAGACGTTTCTTTCTAGTGCCCAATCTCTGCAAAGGTTTCTTTTTATCTGAAGTGGTGCTGCTTTGCATTTGCTTTGCTTTGTGAGCTGATGATGGAACAGGATTCTCTTGTTTATCCTTCGTATTGTCCATATCTCATAATGACAAAAATAAGAAGGTTTTTAGGAGCAGTCAGATTGCAAAGTTGATTCAGTTGGTGAATTTCATATTCTAGGACAAATCTCCTGAAGCTTTCTCAGACAAAATGGAATTTGATGGTAGCCCTCCTGAACTGGCAGAGATGGAGCAGCCAGAAACAGAGAGTGAGAACCCTTCCCATATGGCTGCAGGAAGTTCTGTGCAGGCACCTGCATTTTCAGGGGAGTTGAACAGCTCCACAGAGCCAGGTATCATCCCGTTCCTTATTGACACTACAGTAGGTGATACCATCTCACATACAAAATATCTTTTTCTGGTGATTGTGAATCCAACTTTAGACATAACACTACAAAATATAAGTGTTGGGTTTTTTTCTTTTTTCCCTTTCTGTTCAGAATCTGCCTTGGAGCAGTTTAATCAGCTTGCTAGTGAGCATGGTGACCAAAAATGGGAACAGGAACACCAGCAGGTTGGAGCTGAGCAAAATGAAACAACTGGAAGAAGTAACAAAGCAGCAGAAGAAACACAGCTTGTTGTCTTGGATCCAGAACATGTGAGAAATCTCCAAATCTTGCTTTTTGCTATTGCTTGTATTCGCAGCTATATAGAATGTATGAGGCAAATTCTAAGCAGTGGTTTAGCTGTATGCTAAAACTAGATGTTTAAAAATAGGTTCTACAAAAGTACTGACTGACTCCTGAATGTCTATTCTCACTATTAAAATCAGATTCAAACATGAGCAATGCTGTGGGCATATTGGCTGCTATTTAGTACTCCTGAGAGACAAGTACTTGATACAAGAGGGAGTGGATGGGCTCTCAGATATAGCTCTCCTGATGTTTCTGACTTTCAGATATTCTTAGTTGCTGTTTTCTGTTGTCAGTGAACTCCCACTGTATAACCTGCTGCAGTGAGTGTAGCTAAATAGGAATCCAAGCCTCCATGGTAGAGAATACGATGTTCTATTCAGTAGTGGCAGTAGTATTAAGGTTCCTTCATCATTTGTTTATACAAGTGTGTTAAAATTATCACCATCACACTTTTTTACAGCCTCTGATGAGAAGATTCCAGACTGCCCTCAAGAATTACCTTACTAAGCAGATGGAAAAAGTGGATCTAGAGCTTCGAGAACTGGTAGATAAGAGTATTTTGTTGCCTTCTCACAGCACCCTGTCCCTGTGCAAGTTGATGGCAGAGAACCAATTTCCTCTTGTATTTGCAGAGGACGGCGACAAAGAAGAGCAATGAACAGAGAGAAGAGCTTGGGGTGATCCTTTATGGTGCGCAGCAGCAGCTGGCCCATCTGCAGCTGGAGCTGGAGAAGAGCCACAGCCGTTGTTCTCAGGCAGCCACAGCGCGTCGGCAGCTGGAAGAGGAACTGGAGGGCCTCAGGCTGACTTACCAGAAAGTGTGTCAGAACACGAATGATGAACGCAGGAAAGGTGGCTGAGGCAGTCCTTGTGCTATTTCCCTAATTCCAATGACTTTGAATACAAATCAAGTAGTGGATTTCAGAATACAGTAAAATTTACATGGAATGATGCACTCACTGGGGAGTTTCATAGGTACTCTTTGTTCTTAGGAGCATCCATGTGGCAGCTTCTTCTAGTCTTTCTATTTTATTTGTGCTTAAAGTGTGTCCTTCAAACATAGTTCTCAGTAAATATTCTTTTTCCCACCTCCTCAGTTTCTGCAATGCAGACCGAAGCAGAAAACTTGGCCTCACGTCTCTTGCACATGCAAAATATGGATGAGGAGATGCATCATAATATCTTACTGATGAAGCAGTCGACAAAGAAGGCTGAAGCAGAGAAGATTCAGGCTGAGGTGGAAAAGAAAAAACAGGTATCAAGTAAAACTGTCTGCTTTTAGATAAATAAAGATGGATAACAGTGATGAATCTTGGAGGAGGCGCTGCCTTGTCAGAAGAAAGGCTGTAATGACAAATGTGGAAAGTGCATGGGGACTTCATTCCAAAAGAACTGGAAAAAAAAAACCCAAAAACAAGTCAACCAACCCAAACAAAACACACACACACACACCCACACACACACACCACACAGAAAAATCCACACCACAAAACAAATGTTTCTAAAAAGGAAGGAAAAGCCACCACAAAGATAGTGGTATGTACTGCCCAAAGGTTTTCTCCAGTTCTTATGATAGTAAATCGCTTTTCAAGAAAGCAAAGGAGGATGGGGACAGAAAGGTAGTGAAGAAGTGTCATTGTTCAAGCTTTAAAGATTATTCTGAGTCACAGTGAGGTTCACAGGGAAAATTGAGCTTTGGAAATGAGCAAGCCTGTTGGTGTGCTGGAGCTCCCTCTGCTGCCTTCTGCTTGCAGCAGGACACACACTGATGATTTTTAACGCAGGGTTGTACACAAACAGTTGAAGTAGAGTGGATTTAGATGTTTTCTAACAAAGCATTTTACATCATAAATTATTAAGATTCCGAATGGTGAGGTGTCATAATATAATCTAAACTGACAGGAAGAAATGTTAATTCAAGATCCAAAGTAATGATTTACTAATGTGAATAATAAAGAAAAGATAACATAATCAGCAAAAAAGGGCTCTTTCTTTTGAAAGTTCTCTTCTGCACCTGTGGCAGTCATTCATACCTGAACAGAGAGGTTCAGTAAGAATCAACTCTAATCCATTTGGCCATTCAATCTTGATACTAGGCTATCTTGTTCTTGTTGAGTATATAGTTGATGAAGACTGAGACTGCATTACTCATCCTGAACTGCTTGATTCTGACTCTTTAGGATCTTTTAGTGGAACGCTTAACAAGAAAAGCCTATGAACTACAAGAACAGATTGCTCTGTTTGAAGCTCAGTTTGTGGCCCAGGCAGAGGACACCAAAGTAACTCGACAAGCAGTGAGTGAGGTAGGAAGTGCACTTTTTTTTCTTTTTTCTTCCGGTTAACATTTCCGCCTGGTGTGACTGACCCCTTAGGCTCATGCTCATGTGATAGGTACAGTACAGGCCACAGTTTTATAGTCTGTTCCTGTTTGCTGACATGAAGATATTTCTTGCCTTTGTTCTTAAGAATTGTCTGTAAATCACTTCTTAGCCCACTTCCTCAGCACTTTTTCTTGAAGACCTATAACTTTTCTGTGCCATAAATTCAGCTTTAACTGAAGCTGTTTCTGCCTGGTATATTATATCAAGAAAAAGGTACTGCATTGCAAAGTATGTTTGGTTTCTCAACCCAGTAAAGGTTCAGCCTGTCTACATGTTCTCTCTTCTCTAGGCCTGTATGGAGGTGCAGGCTATTAACATGGAGAAGAAGCGATTGATGAACCACTGGACTAACAGCTTAGCTGGAGTGAAGCAAAGAGATGAGGCCTATATTGCTGCACAGGAGCTGCTGAGGTATGGCATCTGAGCAATGCTCCGGGAAAGGCCTCAAATAATTTGGAGAGCAGAGATTCTAAAAGGGGCAGTGTGTCTTCTGTCAAGTCTGTTACTGCCTGAGCAGAATATGTTAGACAAAGCAAGCCTACTGCTCTGCAGTACGTAGTAGTAAGGTTATTGGCTAAGAAGTACATTTCTTTGTTACTACGTTTTGATCCACAACACAATTCTCTCTCCAAGCGTGATGTTTTGTTTTCTTTTGTTCCAAGCTGTACAGCATTTCTTTTATTTGAATTTTATTCCTTCTAAAAGTCCCTTTAGTTTTGCAACATCCCTCAGTCTAAAGAGAAACAAATCCTTCCTGATCTTTATATCATTTTTGGTTAAGATTTTGTGATGCCTTTAGAAGTCTTTGGGAAAACTGTCTTATTGTTGCCAAATGAAATGTTTGATGGATTTGGAGATAAAACTTGACTGATTCTCTGACAGCAAGAAGAAAAAAATGTTTTTGTATGGTGACATCCTGGTAAGAATGGAAAAGAATGGCAGTAGAGGAAATGAAAGATTTTCCTACATGCATTTCCCTTTAAATCATAATATCTCTGTCCATCTTTTGGGAACTCTGCACACTGCACTAGATTTCCTTATAAAGATGGTCATTTGTTGCTGCAGTATTGTGTTTGAAAGAGCAATTTTAGATGATTGTTCAGCAGAAGTCAACCTATGTGAGGTTTTTCATCTTCTTTGCCACTCAGCAAGTACAGACATGACCTCAAGTCCATAGAAACAAACATCCATGGCTATAGAAAGTCAATCAGGAAGGAGGAGGAGAAGAATGAGATGCTTGTCACTATACTGAACCGTTCATCTAATGATGCCAACACTACAAAGAAACTGATTGCCCAGTGCCTTTTAAAGCAGGAGGCCTTGAAGCTTGAATTTGGCACCTATACTCACATTCTCGAGGAGACACAGCAGGCTATCAACAGGATCAAGATGGTGAGCGGAGTCACTGGGAAGAAGAACACTTTTGAATTGTGCATAAAGATTTAATTCTCCTTTCTCCAGACAGCTGTAGTGATCCTCTTTGTGTCTTCCCTACCTTTTAGGATCAAGCTGCTCGTCTAAATGAGTTGTTATCCATTAGTAAAGATATAGAGAAAGGAACTGAAGCCAAAGAGCAGATAGAGACTGAGATCATGGCAAAGCTGCAGGACCAGATGATGTCCAACAAAGCAGAAAAGCACTTCTCACAGCTGATTGCAAAACTTCATCAGAGAAAAACAGATCTGGTATAGTATGTTCTCCGTTTGTGAGTGAAACAAGCCACAGTCATCGCCTAGAGCAATGTCTTGCAAGTGTGTTTTGGCAGTATCTTTGCTTCTTCAGCTCCACAACTGAAGCTTTGTTGAGTTTTTGACCCCAGTTTTGCTCATCCAATGACACATAACCTTTACTTAAAAAAAAAAAAAAGAGGCAGTATGACGAATAACATTATGAAGTGTTACATGTTCTTAGATCTTGGAAGAAGTCGGATGTCTGGATATTCTGCATTAACTCCTATTAGTGTCTGTGTTGCACAGTAAAATGCAGAGACAGTGGGCTTGGAAAAGACCAAACTGTAACTCTGTGTGGTGCAGGATGGACAGAAGTAGCAGGCATGTTCTCGAAAGCTGCATTCATAACTCAAACAAACAACAGACATAGCCACTCTTTCTGGTTACTGTAGATGTTGTTAAGTGAGAAATGCATTTTGGAGAAGGTACAGTATGTCCTACTACTGTTAGCCAAGTATCTAGAGACATCTGGGCTGGAAATACGGAAGCAATCCACATGGTCTCTTTGGGTTTAGGGATGTTTACACTTCTTAATGTTTTTCAACAACCTTATGGCAGAGGTAAATACTGATATCTCCTGTTAATGGTTGGGTAAACAAAGGTACAGTCATGGTATGTAACTTGCTTACAGCTTGTAGCACAGACCTGGGTGTAGAATCTAAATTCCCCGGTTCCTGTTCTTTGCTAAACGGACATTATAAATCAGTGAATTAATTGCTGCTGGTGATACTAACTTGTCTTCTGTCTACTACTAGGAGCTGCATTTTTCCAAGGTTGAAAACGATATGAGCCAGGTTATCCTGAACACAACTCACACTAACAGCAGGCTGATGGTCCTCCAAAAAACACTGTGTGAGCTGGACAAGGAAATAAAAAACATCCATGATCTAATTAGTCATAGTGAAAGTGAGATCTCAAAGTGCAACCTCCTGATTGAGAATAAGCAAGGGGTCATCAGGCAGTACAACCAGAAGCTGGAGGCACTTCTTTCTCAGCAAGGGGTTCGTATGTTTGATTTTGATCCCGATTTGATCTTATTCTTTGTGTTGGCCGCAGATGTCCTTGATAAATGTAATTGTGTGAGTGTTGCATTGTTAAAACTTCCAGGCATCATTATGGTAATTCAAAAGCAACTAGTTAATGTGACTGCTTGTATTTGTAAATCAGTGCTTAATGCATGCAAAGAGGAACTGAAAGTAGGGAATTGTTGTGCAAGGAGGGTGTGCTTAGTGCAGAATTCAGCACTGAGTTGTCTGTACCTGAAGAAAATGTTGAATGACATCAATGCTCTGGGAGTAAATAAGGTAACAGTATAAAATCTAGAAAGATCAACAAGAGGAGAATGGAACAGACAGTGACTTAATTTAATTGAGAGTTGGCCCTGTCTGGATGATACCCAGATATGTTCTTGGCACTGAAGTTCGTCGTGGATACCAATGTGAGAATTAATACTGTGGCATATACTTTGTAAACTTCTGAATCTCCAGATGTGCCTATTAGCACTTAGGTGGCCCTCTCACTACAGAACCTGAGGACCTTGCAGGTTTCTGTTGCATTTATGAGGTCATACACTCCTATTAGAGCCATTCAACCCATGGGAAACAGAAGCAGGGCGTTAGGCACTGCAGCAGCTGAACTGCCTTCTGCAATGGTGCTATAAACAAGTTCTCCAGAACCTTCCATCTAACTGATCCCAAACCTTGCCCTTGTACAGGGGCAAGAATTGGGACCATTGGAAATTGAGATCAACAAGCTGACCAAGGAGATAGAAGAATGTAATTCTGAGGTGATGACGCTGCAGAAGTACTGGCTCAATCTGCAGAGAGAGCTGCTCAAGCTAACCCATGAGCAGGAGGACCAGCTCACCTCCTTGGACACATTAAAGAAACAGATCACAATAATGCAGCAGAAGAAAGTGCGCACTGAAAGTAAGCAATTCCCCAACTCTTCCCTAAAATATTTGGCCACGAGCGGAGGTAAGAAAGGGAGAAAAGGCTCACAGGCTCTGTGTTAGTCCTTCACCAAAGAATGCCCTCAGTGCTCACATATGTGTGCATGCAATAATGCATGTGGCTCTGTGCTGCACTGTGGGGCTAAGAGCCAGGCACCTCCTGCTGTTTTGTTTGTTATATTTCCTATAATGATCGATCTGCTGCCTTAACTGAAACAGTTCAACCCAAAGTGGCCACATCATGAATTCCATGCCTTTATCCAAAGCTTGCAGATAGTTGGCAGGCAAACGTTCCCACAGGTGATAGCAGTTTCCTAAAGCAGCTCTTTTTCACAGCAGCAGTCTCTATCGAAAGCTTCATCTGAGTTTTGGGCTGTGTGGAAAAATGTTTTGGCTGGGTGTGTGGCACTCAGATGGCTCCACGTGCAGGGCTGCTTACTGTAACAGCAAATTGGTATGACTTGGTTGTACTCAACCCAGTGCTCACAGGAATTTTATATTTCTTCTTCTGTTCACCCGTAGATGAAATCCAACAGGAAATAAAAGAGCAGAAAGACCTTGAACGTCACATGAAGAGCATATCCAATGACTTGATAAAGCTGAATGTGTTGATCAACAAGAATAACACCAGCTTCACAGAGCTGCAGCATGGCAACATTATCACAGAGAACGAGTTCGTACGCTCTCTCAAGGTACAGAAGCTCCCGTGGTATGGTCAGCCTGGGCTTTTGAGAGATCTGTACAGCAGGTGGCCCAGAGGAAAATAGCTCTGTGCTACAAAACAGTATGGCTAGGTGGAAATTACATAGTTATGCACAGAAAGAGCATCAATTTCTTTACTGTTTAAGGATGATGGTTCTTTATCACATGGCAGAAACTCGTCAGGTATGCCACTTATGCCACTCTTGGAGCATAAGATGCTGACAACCAAAAGGGATACACAGATCAGAGATAAACAGTGATGCTGTGAATCTTTCTCAGTCTGTCAAATTTGTATTGTTTTACACTTCCCACATCCAGGCAGCAGAAAAGGAATCAATTGAGATGCAGGAGAAGCACAGCCAATTGACTGAGGAGAAGGAAAGACTCTTAAACAGCCTGGTGGAAGCAGAGTAGGTACCAGAGAGTTTCTTGCTCAATGCCACAGTCTTAAAACTACTGTATAATGGCCCATGTTGCCTTTTTTCTCCAGTCACCAAACTCAACCAGCACCTGTAATTGTGCCTCTGTCTTTCTGGGAGAAGATGAAAGGAGTTTAATGAATTTTTGGAATGGAGAAACTGAAAGGTGCATTAGCTGTCCCTGGAACCAGCAAGAGCTGAGATGATATTGGTTTTAATGATCCCAGCATACTTGTTCTGGATGTCACAATGATCTGTTATTAACCTAAAGCCAGTGTGCTGTCCTGGGCAATTAATTGTGCTCCATCAGTCCTGTCAGTCTGGGCTTGCTTGTTTTCAGTCATCATGACAGCTTATAAATTGTGGAGCTTCCTGTCTGACTTCACGCTGTGCTGTTGCTGCCACTTTACATGTCTTGTGTGCAAACTTTTAGGTTGTTCTGTGTTCAGAATCAGCCTCAGCAGCGTGCTGCCACTGCTACACAAAGAGAGCATTCTCTCTGTCGTTTACAAAGGCCCTCCTTTCCCTTTTTGTCACTAAAGGCATCAAATCATGCTGTGGGAGAAAAAGATCCAGCTGACAAAAGAGATGCGCTCAGCAGTGGATTCTGAGAGAGGACAAGGAGAAATCCGAGCCATGAGAGCAGAGATTCACAGAATGCAGGTGAGCCATTGTATGCTGCAGCAGAATTTAGAAATACCTGTTTTCTTTTTCTTTAATGAAATATATATCATCTTAGTTTGTGACTCCAATAAGCAAAGAAATGTTGATTACTAATACTGCCTCATCTTAATTACTGGTTCCAGAAGTCTTCTGGTGAAGCAGCTCTTCCTTTCATTCCCAAGATATTTCTGCTCTTCTGCTTTTGCTACTGCTAATGATATTCAGTAAAACATTCTGACAACTGCTTTAGACATGTTGATACAGAGCTGGTAACTAAGGCAGTCCTTTGCCTTCCAGAACTACACAGGGCAAACTAGGTTTTGATTTAGAAGAAAATTTGGCTTGCAAAGGCTTATGTGTCACATAGATCTGATTTATGTTGATGAGATGTGCCATGCAGAAGACTTCAATTAGGTGCCATTTGTAACCATTTGTTATTTTTGTTCTACTTTATATTTTGACAAATGGCAGGTCCGCTACGGCCAGCTGATGAAGCAGCAGGAGAAGATGATTCGTGACATGGAGGCATCTGTTTCTCGTAGAGAGGCCATAGCAATTCGTGGGGAAGGTCAGAACAAAACAGATAAGAAACGTATCACCAGGAGTGACTTCTGTCGCAAGAAAGAGGAGCTGAGAAAGAAGATTGCTGAAACCCAGAAGGTGAGCAAGCAAAGCAGTGCTGCACAAGTTGACACAGCCAGCCTTTGCCTTGTAATTAGCACTAATGTGTGCTTAGCACAGGTGCATGGGATGGCAGTACACAGACTCAGGCCTGGCCCTGCACAGAGGGCAAGCTTTGGGAACTCATTTTAAATAGCTGAGAACCTTTGAAGATAGTAGACTTGCTGGTGGGGCAGCGTGAGAAACAACAATGTCCTTCACTCAGTGTAATCGCTGCTCAGCAGTAACTAAAACATCAGTATGTAATCAGTGTTATTTTCATCCTAAATCCAAAACTGTGCCACCTGCTGTGAAGAAAACAAACTCTGTCAGCCCCAAACTGTGATGCTGGGGGTGTGGCTGAACTCCAGAACCAGAATCCATAGTCTGCCATTTTCTTCTCTTCCATTTACTAGAATGCTCAAGACTGCAACAAAATTATCCTGGAGCTGGAGAGTACCCAAGCATCCCTTAGTGCCAGCCTGTTGGAAAAGCAACAAGAAATGTGCATGCTGCAGACTGAGTCCCATGGCCTCGATTCACACACGGAATGTCTTCGGTACAAAAAGCGATGGGTGAGTGGGACCTGCTGCCTCCTTGTGCTGCCAGCTCCTGTCTTCTCGTCTCACCATCATGAGCTGACACACTGAGTTAACTAAGTTTGTTTTGGGGACAGTCCTGAACTGATGCTATAGGTGTGGTCTTGGTGAGGCAGCATTCACCTGGAATCATCAGCCTGCAGCATTTTCCTTGGAAACACTGCATAAAACTGTACAGGTCGGGGGGAGAACACTAATTTGAGAGCCAGCTTAAGGTCTTGAATAGCATCCTATGAAATTTTAAGCTTGTCAAACCTTGTCTCTGCAACAACCCCAGCATATCCTTGTATGCAGGATATTTCTGTGGTATTATTTCCAGGTATTTCTGTGGTTTATGGAATGATGTGATGTCACTGTATATCTGCAACACTCAATATGAAGATGCACTTTCCTCCTTAAGAACCCCTTCTATTTCAAAGTGCAATGGTGACAGTACTTCTGTGCCTTGAATGGTGTTGTGTTGTTTTCTTTGCTGCGTGCAGCCCGCTATCAAAGCAATTTCTGTTGCTGCTTTTCTTAGAACCTTTTGGAAATCGTGGCCTATCAGACACGCCAGAAGCATCTGCAAGCGCTGAAGGAAGGGAAGTACACACCCCTGTGCAGCTCCGAGCAGACCTGCAGAAACGAGCAGCAAAAACTGCAGGAGCGGCTCCGTGCTGTCAGTGCCATTGTCCGCCGGGTGCAGCAGGAGCAGCCGCAGCACAGCCCGGCCCTGCAGTGGCTTGGGGAGTGCCTGGAATCCGGGCTGCGCTCGCAGGAAGCCTGATAGGTGTGAGCCTAGGTGTGGGCAATGCAACCAAGGGCGAGAGGTGGGTAGGTTTTATAAAGAAATATTAAAAAAAAAAAAAGAAGAAAGAGATGCAAATCCTCATTAAAGACGTGCTCTTGCAAAGCGTGTTTTGTTTATTTTGCTTCATCCGTTTCGTGTCTTTTATTTCCCGACACGGGTTCATCTGTTCCGCGCATTCAGGCGGCGCTCAGCCCCAGCGCTCCGGTGGGTCGCGGGGTGCGGAGCGGAGCGGAGCGGTGCGGAGCTGCGGTGCCTCGGTGGGAGCAGGAGGCGGCGCCGCGCACACCGGGAAGGGAAAGCGGAGCCCGGAAGGAGCCGAGCCGAGGCCATGGCGGGGCGGCGGGCGGTGCTGCTGGCGCTGCTGCTTCGCTCGCTCCCCTCCGCCCGCAGCTCCGCGGACTCCGCCTGCGCGGTGCCCCCGGACGAGCGCTTCGACTGCGGCCCCGAGCGGCTGCTGGCGCGGTCGGGCTGCGAGGCGCGGGGCTGCTGCTACGCTCCGTCCGGCCCCGGCGACGGCGGCCCGCCCTGGTGCTTCTTCCCCCGCGGCTACCGCAGCTACCGGGCGGACAACGTGACGGCCACGGCCGGCGGCTACGCGGCCCGGCTCCGCCGCGTGGTGCCCAGCTTCCTGCCCGCGGACGTGGGCACGTTGCGGCTGGACGTGGCGCTGGAGACCGAGAGCCGCCTGCGCTTCACGGTGCGCCCGGTGCTCCCCCATCCCCCCCTTCCTCCCCGTCCCGCCGGCCCCGCTGAGCCCCTTTTCCCCGCAGCTCCGCGATCCGGCGCGGCAGCGCTACGAGGTGCCCATGGCCGCACCGCGGGTGAGCGTCCGTGCGGCCGACGCGCTGTATGGGGTGCAGCTCCTCCAGGACCCGTTCGGCATCGTCGTGTTCCGGCAGCCCGGCGGGCAGGTCCTGTAAGTGCAGGTCCTTTAAGTGCCGAGCTCCGGTCCTGCCCCGTGCCGTGCCTTGGCTGCACTCCCCGCTCCTCCCCGCAGGCTCAACACCAGCGTCGCTCCGCTGTTCTTTGCGGACCAGTTCCTGCAGATCTCCACCTCTCTGCCCTCCCGTTTCATTTCTGGGCTGGGGGAGCGCTTGACTCCTCTCATCCTCGACACGGCCTGGACCAAGGTCACACTGTGGAACCGGGACATGGCACCCGCGGTACGGATGGGGCCGAGGGGTGATGGGGTTGGCGAGGGGTGGGTGGGCACTGGGGTCTCACCTGAGCTCTGCTCCAGCCCCAGGTCAACCTCTATGGTTCCCACCCCTTCTACCTGGTGCTGGAGGACGGTGGCTCTGCACATGGTGTCTTCCTGCTGAACAGCAATGCCATGGGTGAGTGCTGCCAGGCACATGGCCACACCGGGACTGACCCTGCACTAACCACTACCTGCACCTCCAGATGTGCTCCTGCAGCCCAGCCCAGCCCTGACCTGGCGCACAACAGGAGGCATCTTGGATTTCTATGTCTTCTTGGGCCCCGACCCCCAGAATGTGGTGCGGCAGTACCTGGATGTCGTTGGTAGGATGGCACGGCATGACAGTGGGGTTCAGGTGCTCACAGCATGTCACCAGCCCTGCTAGCAGCCGCCCTCCTGCCCTGCAGGGTTCCCCTTCATGCCCCCATACTGGGCCTTGGGCTTCCATCTGTGCCGCTGGGGTTATTCCTCCACTGCCACCACCCGGCAGGCTGCAGCCAACATGTCAGCTGGGCGCTTCCCCCTGGTAGGTAGCAATGGGTGTGGGGTGGCTGTGGGCACCGTGTGGGGCTGCTCCTCACTGAGCAATGCCCTGCAGGACGTGCAGTGGAACGACCTGGATTACACGGATGCAAAGAGGGACTTTACCTACAACAAGGAAACCTTCAGGGATTACCCCGACATGGTGCACGACTTCCATCAGCGTGGCCTGCACTACGTCATGATTGTGGTGAGGGACGTGGCCTGCTCACCTCTTTGCTTGAGTCCTACAAGGCTTCAGTTTGGTGGCAGTCTGGGGTTTATTCATACTTTTATGATAAATCACGAGATGGGGTTGGATGATTCTTAGTAGCTCTCGATCAGTGCTCAGTCATTGGCCAATTGAACCCAGTGAGTCAGTGGTGCTGCACTCAACTTTGGGTCCCTCACTAAAGAAAGACATTGGAGGCCTTGGAGTGTGTCCGGAGAGGGGCAGTGGGGCTGTGAGGGGTTTGGAGCATGACTATTATGGGTTGGTATTAGGAAACTTTTATTCTCCAAAAGAGCGGTGATGCATTGGCACAGCTGCTCAGGGGAGCGGGGGCTTACCAGCCCTGGAGGTGTTCCAGAATCGTGGAGATGTGACACCTGGGGACATGGTCAGTGGGATGGGTTAGGGTTGAGTTTGGGGATCTTAGAGATCTTTTCCAACCTTAATTACTCTGTGATTCTAATCACCATGGCCACATCCTCGCCCTCTGCTCTCCTGGGTTTTGCAGAATCCCATACAGGAGTGGGGCTGGGAGCCGTTCCTTGTCCTTGCTGGTGATACCCCAGCTTTGTGCCCTGCAGGATCCTGGCATCAGCAGCTCGGGGCCACCTGGATCCTATCGGCCCTACGACGATGGACTGAAGCGGGGAGTGTTCATCCGCAACGCCACGGGGCAGCCACTTATTGGGAAGGTGTGAGGGGCACAGCCCCGTCCTGGAGTGTGGGGGCTGTGTGGGGGCTGTGGGGAGTGGCAAGAAGGAGGGGACCTTCGGGGGCCCCAAAGGATGCCAGGGATGGGGATGGGGTTCTGCCCATCACTGCCCTTCCTGCAGGTGTGGCCAGGCCCCACGGCTTTCCCCGACTTCACCAACCCTGAGACGCACGAGTGGTGGCACGACATGGTGAAGGACTTCCACCAGCAGGTGCCATTCGATGGCATGTGGATTGTGAGTGGCCAATGCAACTCCCCAGCTCCTTCCCCACCTTCCCCGCTCCCCACTTCCCCAGCAGTGAGGGCTCCTTTTTGCCTTTCCCAGGACATGAACGAGCCGTCCAACTTTGTGGAGGGCTCCCAGGACGGCTGCCCTGACAGCAGCCTGGAGAAGCCCCCATACGTGCCAGGTGAGCAGCGCTGGGGGTGCTGCCATGGGCAGTGCTCTGTTGGCAGCCCCCAGCTCACCCTCACCTCTCTGTACAGGTGTGTTTGGGGGCCGCCTGCAGGCGGGCACCATCTGTGCCTCCAGCCAGCAGCACCTGTCCTCTCATTACAACCTGCACAACCTGTACGGGCTGACCGAGGCCATCGCCTCCCACAAGTAAGCGTCAGCCTGCTGGGTGGGAGCTGGAGATGCTGGTGCCATTGGGGTAGAAATGTGGGCTCGGATTTGGTTGGGGATGCAGGGAGCAGGAGGGGGGTTGGTTTGCAGCACAGCTGCCGTGCCCCCAGCACAGGGCTCAGCCTGGTCCCTCCCTGCAGTGCATTGCTCAGGGTGCGGGGCACGCGGCCCTTCGTCATCTCGCGCTCCACGTTTGCGGGACACGGCCGTTATGCAGGGCACTGGACAGGGGATGTGGAGAGCAGCTGGGAGCAGCTGGCCCGCTCCGTGCCAGGTGGGCTGCGGGGCTGCATCCCCTTCTTCCCTTTGGGGCTGTGCAGCCATCCGTGTGCCGCTGCGCCATCGCTGTGCGTCCTGCAGAGGTGCTGCTCTTCAACCTCCTCGGGGTTCCACTGGTGGGTGCTGACATCTGTGGCTTTGCGGGGGACACATCCGAGGAGCTGTGCGTGCGCTGGACCCAGCTGGGCGCTTTCTACCCCTTCATGAGGAACCACAACGACCACGGGAACCGGGTGAGCATGGGGCTGAGGGCCGTGTCCCCATCCGTCACCGCATGCGCACATCCATGCACTGCCTGAGCTCCCGCTTCTCACAGCCACAGGAGCCCTATGCCTTTGGCCTGGCTGCACAGGATGCCATGAGGAGGGCCCTCCGCCTCCGCTACTCCCTCCTGCCCCACCTTTACACCCTCTTCCACCGGGCACACGTGGCTGGGGACACGGTGGCACGGCCACTGTTCCTTGAGTGAGTGCCAGGTGCTGGGCATGGGGCAGTGGGTGCGGGACGGGCTCTGCTGTGGTGCTGCCCCTTCACTCCTCCCCAGGTTCCCTAAAGATCCCAACACGTGGAGCGTGGACCGCCAGCTGCTGTGGGGCGCAGGGCTGCTGATCACACCGGTGCTGGAGCAGGGACAGACCAAAGTCAGTGGCTATTTCCCAGCTGGGACGTGGTACAGCTTCACAGGGGTAAGTGCTGGTTGTGGGACGGTGTGTGTCTTCCTCTATCTCACCCCAACATATGACCTGTGAGCTGTCCCCAGAGCTGTGACACTTCATCCCTCATAGCAGTCTGAGGGCTGTGATGCTCTGCTGGGGTCCCCTTGGATGTGCTGATCCCCAGGATGCAGCCTTTCTTCTTTTTCTTGTTTAGGACTCGACCATCCACAGCAAAGGGCAATGGATCCTTTTAGCAGCCCCCCTGGACACCATTAACGTGCACATCCGAGCAGGGCACATCCTGCCCCTGCAGGTGAGCTCTCTCCATGTGACACCCCAATGACAATGGGACCCAGCCACTCCATGGCTGTTGTAGGGTTGGGGCAGAGCCTGGGTCTCACCCTGTGCCTCCAGGAGCCAGGACTGAACACAGTTGAGTCCCGCAAGAAGGGGATGACCGTGGTGGTGGCTTTGACACCGGATGGCTTCGCCCGTGGAGAGCTGTACTGGGATGATGGGGAGAGCTGGCAGAGCTTCGAGAAGGGGGACTGCACTGAGATCCTCTTCCTGGCTGCACGCGTGAGCATGGTTGGGGGCTGGGAGTTGGGGTGGGGACACTGGTGCACCCACATCATACCGAGGTCCCCAGGGTGAGCCCTGCCATCACTGCATCCCCTCGAGCTGCTCACAATGCGGTGCCAGCAGTGCTGGCTGGGGCAAGGAGCGGGTGCCTAGGGGGGGCCTGGGGGCATTGGGTGACCTTCCCTGTCTCCACAGGGTGCCGTGCTCAGCCAGATTTTGCGGGCAAGCGGCCACCTGGATGGGATCCTGCTGGAGGCCGTCACTGTGCTGGGCGTCCCCAGTGCTCCACGGCGAGTCCTGGCCAATGGCATCCCTGTGGAGGACTTCTCATACCGCAGTGACACCCAGGTGAGTGCTGCTCCCCCTGGGGGAGCCCCGGGCCCGTGGGATGGGGCTGACTCTGCTTTTGCCTCCCCAGGTGCTGCGTGTCTCCGTGTCGCTGCCGATGTGGGAACAGTTTGTAGTCACTTGGACCTGAACAATTGATTGTCCTGGGTGCCACTGTGCCATTGTGCTTTGAATCCGTCCATCCCTTCTGGAGCAGTGCTGCCTCTTGCCCATGTATTGTAGCTGCTGTGCCTGAGCCTGGCATACTCGTGCTGAAATGAACTCGTGGGAGGTGTAAGAATGGGGCTGGCACAAGCAGGCCTGCAGAACTTGAGGGGATGGGGAAAAACTCATTGACAGAATGGGGAAAAAAAAGACCCAAGTGCCTTCTGAGACAGCAACCTGTCTGCGTGAGAAATCTGGCTCCTGTCAGGGACTGTGGGGATTCTCCTGGTTGTGATTTTGGGATGGACGTGGGAGAGTCCCTTCTGCACGTTGGACTGTAGTGGTCGGTGTGTGCTGGTTGTGGGATGCAGTCTGGAGCTCTTCCACGAGGGCTGGGAGTGGAGTGGGGGCCTGGGGAGAAATGCTGTGAGTAAAGAGTGGCTGTTTGCTCCCAGCAGTTGGTGTTGCTGTAGCCATTGGGCGCAGTCCCAGCCTGTCCTACCATCAGATCTCAGCCCTCCTCTTGGTTGGGACACCCTGGCTCCATCCCTGGCATTTGGGAACTCAGGAGCTCTGCTGAGCTGTGGGGTTTAATCACAGCCCAGCCCCACAAAGAATAGGAGGGTGCTTAGTGGCTGCCCCATGGGTGAGACCACATCCCCTGTCCCTTCCCTGTACACCTGAGGGTGTCACTGGGGTGACAGTCAGGGCAGCCCCACAGCACGCACACCACAGCAGCTCTGCATGCCGTGTGCATTGTGCCAAAATGAGAACTACACCACTTCTGTGTGCTCACCAGTGGCTACTGGCTGCTTCCCAGTGAGCACAGCACTGAGAGCTGCAGAGGGACAGCCGAGCCCCAGCTACACCACGCAGCTCTCCACCAGAAGCTTTATTGAGCATCAGTTTGGCTTTACAGCTTCTCAGTCCGAGCAGAGCCACGAGGATCCCCATGCTGCAGGCCAGGCAGTGCTGGTGGAGCGGCTCACAGCTCGTTGTGCAGCGGCTGGCACTGCGGGCTCAGCTTCTCCTCCAGGACAGCATCAGGGGCGCACACCCAGGGGTCCCCCGTGTCCCACTGCCACTTCAGCAGCTGCGCACGCAGCATCTGGAAGACGGCAGCATAGTGTGGGTCAGAAGCCAGGTTGTGGCTCTCGGTGGGGTCCTGGCTGCAGTCAAAGAGCTCCCAGCGGTCCCGATAGTAGTACTGGTGCAAGGTTTTGTTCCAGTGCGTGGGCTGCCCGGCCCTGGTGCGGTTCAACAGGTCTTGGAACGTGGGTGAGACGTAGAAGTCCTGGTCGATGGGGAAGGGCATCTTGTAGTTGAGGTTGTGGATGAGGCGGAACTGGCGGTGCTGGATGGCACGCATGGGGTAGTACATGGTGGCCTCGTGGTGGCTCTGGCTGCTGAAGGCGGTGGCCCAGGGCTGCTCTGACTGCAGCGCTGGCAGGAGAGATTTACCCGTCAGCTGCACCTGCTTTGTGCCAAAGATGCTGTACGAAGGGTAGGGGATGGAGAACCAGTCCAGAATGGTCGGTGTGAGATCTGCAGGGAAAGAGAAGGGGAGGAGGGAGCTGGCACCTATGGGAGCAAACTCAACCCGAGAGGGTCACCCGTGCTTATCCCACCTATGCTGGGGTGACTGCAGCACAGAGATGCAGTGCAGGAGAGAACTGGCACAGCTCCGCTCCCTCCTCACAGGCAGCACTTACCCAGGAGGCTGGCAAAGGACGAGCTGACCTGACCCCAGCGCCCAGGGTGCTCCGGGGAGGAGAGCAGCAGAGGCTCAGCCGTGCCTGACCAGTAGAGGTTGGTCCTGCCACCGGGGAAGGGGATGCCGTTGTCAGAGGTGTAGATCACCAGTGTGCTGTTGAGGACACCAGCACGCCGCAGCTCCTCCAGCACCAGCCCGATCCCTGTGGGCAGCAGGCAGAGCTGGGCAGCTGCAGGACAGAGCTCTGTGTGCACCAACCTGCTCCTACACCCCTTACCTTGGTCCATGCGCCCAATGGTGGTGTACTGAGCTGCCAAGTCTGCCCGGGCAGCCAGTGTGTCTGGAACAAAGTGAGGGACCTACATGGAGAAAGGGGAAGTGGTGTGTGGGGCCATGGGAGGGGTGATATTGGCACACCAGGGCTGGTGGCTGGTTTGCAGCCCCAACCTGCACATCCTCTGGGTGGTAGAGCTGTGGTTTCCAGTCAGGGATCCAGCCCATGCCGCTCTCTCCATTGCCAAATTTCTCACAAAAGGCTCCATACTGGGGCTGGGAGTGCCCGCAGCGGTGTGGGTCATGGAAAGCAACATAGAGGAAGAAAGGCCTGGAGAGGGGGGAGGCAGTGGAGCTGGGGATGACCTGTGCCCCATTGGCCTCCCCAGTCAGAACCCCCTGTGTCCCCCTGCAGGGTGCTCAAGGCTCCCAGGCACACAGGGCCCCATCCCACCTCATGTCCTGGCTCTGGAGGAAGCGCCGGACCAGCGCTTTGATGCGGGTGATGTTCCTCCCCACCTGCAGCACTGAACTGTTTTCCTCCGTGTAGGCAAAGTCAAAGGGGTACACGGCCTCAGGCCCAACGTGCTTCTTCCCAATGATCCCTACAGAAACACAGACGTGTGCTGTGCCAGGAGGAGAGGGGCAGGAAACTCTCTGCCCCTCCTTCTGCCCCAGGGCTGGTGCACAGATTCTGCTCCATCACAAGTGCTGCCCTGGTCCCTGCTGCTGTATGCAGAGGCACTTCCATGCGTGGTCAGGAAATGGGACCTGCCTGGGACTGCCCTGCCCCGGCCACAACCAGAGCCGGAGCAGTGAGCAAATGGGGGAGGTGGGGGTCCAGCATGAGGCTGGGAGCCAGAAAGTAGCAGAACAGAAGCGGAAGCAGTATGGAGACCGGGGAGGGAGGAGAGCAGGGGCATAAACAAACCCAGCACCACGCAGGGCTGCAGTCAGTGATGCCCTCTCTGTGCCGGGTCCCCACCTGTGCGGATGTTTGCCTGGCGGAGCAGCCATGGCAGGCTGCGCACGGCGTCGAAGGAGTTGAAGTGGTGCACGCCCTGGTGCAGCCCGTACATCCCATTCTGGTGCTGCAGACGGGGGGAGGCCACGCGGTGGGACGATGCCCAGCGTGCTGACCTCCAGAACAGCACGCCACGGCTGCAGTGCCGGGCAGGGGATGCCCACCTGGGGCAGCCCGGTCAGCACGCTGGCCCGGCTCGGCGAGCAGCTGCTGACGGAAGTGAAAGCGTTCTGGAAGAGCAGACTGCGCCGTGCCAGCGCGTCCAAGTTGGGCGTCCGGATGGCCGAGTTGTTGTAGGCACCGCTCTCGAAGCCGCCATCGTCCGCTGCGGGGATGGGAGCGCGGGGTGAGCCCTGCGGCAAGGGGTGAGCCCGGCACGGCGGGCAGCAGAACCGGGGGGTGGGCAGGGAGCAGCTCACGGTCACCCCGCAGCACAGCCGCGTTCCCCGGGCACTCACCCAGCAGGAGCAGCACGTTGCGGGCGGGGGCTCCGTCGAGCTGGAGCGCGCCCAGCAGCAGCGGCAGCGCCCAAAGCCGCATGGCACCGACACCGGCACCGACACCCGGCACCGACACCGGCACCGACACCGGCGGGGCCCGGCGGCCGCAGCTCCTCCTTCTGCTCCTGTCACATGAGCCGGCCGGAATGGCTCATATCCGTCCCGGGCGGAGCCGTCCGCCGGATGCAGCGCTGCGGGTGTTTGTGTTCCCGAAGATGTCGGGAGCGGCGGGAGGAGCGGGGCGGCCCGCGGGCGGAGCGGCCCCCGAGGATGCCGTGAGCCCAAACTGAGCCATGTGGGGCCCGCGGGAGCCCGGGCAGCGCTGGTGGCAGCGGGCGGTGCGCCGGAGGCTGCCCGTGCTCGGCTGGCTGCCGCGCTACTCGCTGTCCTGCCTGCGGCTCGACCTGACTGCCGGCGTTACCGTGGGGCTTACGGTCGTGCCGCAGGCGCTGGCGTACGCCGAGGTGGCCGGGCTGCCCGTGCAGGTGGGTGGCACAGCCCCGGGCTGCCATCAGCCCTGCCCGCGGGGACCCACGGGTTGGAGCGGGCAGACAGAGTGGGATGGCTGGGAGGGTCGGGCAGGGCTGAGTGCAAGCACAGGTGGCATAGAATCATACAATCACAGGATGGTTGGAGCTGGAAGGGGCCCTAAAGGCCGTCTGGTGCCACCCCTGCACTGAGCAGGGACACCCACAGCTCCATCAGTGCTCACAGCCCATCCCTGACCTCGGCTGTCTGCAGGGATGGGGCACCACTGCCTCTCTGGGCAACCTGTGCCTCGCTGCTTGTAGTGTAAAAACTTCTTCCTTATATGTAGTCTGAGTGCTCCTTGTTCCGTGCAGTACGGCCTCTACTCTTCCTTCGTGGGCTGCTTTGTGTACTGCCTCCTGGGCACCGCCAAGGATGTGACGCTGGGCCCCACTGCCATCATGTCCCTGCTTGTCTCGTCCTACGCCTTCCATGACCCTGCCTATGCTGTGCTGCTCGCCTTCCTGTCTGGCTGCATCCAGCTGGCCATGGGGCTCCTGCACGTCGGTGAGATGCCTGTGCTGTGTGTTTGTGTTCTGGAGATGTGTCCTGCAGTCACTCCCTCCCCTTTCTTCTCTGAGATGCTGGCGTTGTGCTGCTGTCACTTGTCACAGCTCCGTGTGCACCCCATGCTCCCCATGCTCCCCATCAGTGCCAGCAGAGCAATTTGTGTCACTCATCCCATGCAGGTTTCCTCCTGGACTTTGTTTCCTGCCCAGTCATTAAGGGCTTTACGTCGGCTGCTTCCATCACCATTAGCTTCAACCAGGTCAAGGTAGGGGCTCAGCTCTGCCCCCCTCTCCTGGAGCCGTGCTGGCTGCTCAGCAGTAGGCAGCACTTCGGCTCTTCTGGAGCTGCAATGCTTCCTTTGTGGTTAACCAAAATCAGGTTCGGGGCCGCAGTGTGAGGTTGTGCAAGGAAACAGGGGATGGGGTTGGCAGGGGCTGCCTGGGATGGAGGCCTCTCAGGGCCTGGGGCTGAAAGAGAACCGGAGCATCCCTGGGGCAGCCCAGGAGGTCTGTCCTCACTGCGTGTTGGAGCTCAGGGAAGTTGCCCTGAGCTGTCCCAGCATGCAGTGCCTGGGCTGGCCATGTGTGCTGGGCTTGCATGAGGCTATCTTTCTGCACAGAACATCCTGGGGCTGCAGGGGATCCCTCGGCAGTTTTTCCTGCAGGTGTATGAAACGCTGAGGAAGATCGGAGAGACCAGGTCAGCACTGTCCCTGCACCCTTGGTGATCTCAGGCTCTGCTGCTTCACCACACACCTCTGGTCACCCTTTGGACTGCTTCTCAGTCCATGCCCAGCACTGTGACATGAGGGCTTGTTCTCTACACTTCTCAATTTTTCTGGAAATTTGAAGATGGGGATACACATGGGCTCCTAAAGAGGGGTACAGGGCGAACTTGTCCTGTTCTCTGCTCCCCGTTAGGATTTTGCCAGCCCAAAAGCACATCCGTGGGGCTGTGCATTTGTCACAAGTCCTCCCCCAGTTTTTGGTGGCCAAAGAGAGGAGCTCCCAGGTTTCACACACCTCACTGTTGTGGGGAGGGGAGGTGGTGGATCCGGCTGCAAGAATCCTGCCCATCGCTGGGGTCCTTCTTCCCTGTCCCCAAAGAGCCCACAAGTGGTGTCAGGGGGCAGATGCTCTCCTTCCCCTGCAGCGAGGCGATGTGTTTCGCTGGTGATTCATTTTGCCGGCGGTGTCGCAGCATCCCTGTAAACCAGCAGCCCTGACACATCCCATTGCAGGGTTGGGGATGCCATTCTGGGGCTGTCCTGCCTGGCTGCACTCGCTGGGCTGCGGGCCATGAAGAACCGCCTGCACCCTGCTGCCAGCACAGAGCCACTGGCTACCAGGGCCAGCATCCTGCTCATCCGCAGCTGTGCCACCGGTGCGTTGCTCCCTGCCCCCTGCTCTCCCAGGACCTCGCAGCCTGGATTCCCCCCTTTGCCCCAGGTTTTCAGGGCTGTTCTCTCCCCGCAGCACGCAATGCCCTGGTGGTGCTGGCTGCTGGCCTGGTGGCATACTCCTTCCAGGTGAGCGGCTCCCAACCACTGACACTCACCGGCAGTGTTCCCTGTGGGCTCCCCCCGTTCCACCCACCACCCTTTTCCAAGGCTGTTCCCAATGGCACTGTGCCCTTTGGCAGGATGGTGCAGGTGGGTGCCAAGCTCTGGGGCTGCTTTGTCGGCACCTCGGGGCTGCGGGTTGCTCCTCTGTTCTGATGCTCCCCATCCTCCTCTGCAGGACATGGGGGCTGGGCTGGCCGTGGTCCCCCTGCTGGGTGTGCTGGAGACCGTCGCCATTGCCAAAGCTTTTGGTATGGCTGGAGGGGGCCCTGTGAGGGGTTGGGGGCTGAGGGGACATTGCTGTTCCCATGAGGGCTGCGTGCTGAGCGCTCTGGGCTGTGCTCCTCTTCTTGCAGCTTCACAGAACGATTACAGGATCGATGCCAACCAGGAGCTGCTGGCCATGGGTAAGGCTGTGGGGTTTGTAGGGATGGGTTGGACCAACTGGAGCAAAGGAGGTGACAGCTGTGACACAGATTGAGTTGTGATCCCACAGCCCCTCTCCTTCCTCACCGCAGGCGCTGCCAACATCCTGGGCTCCTTCTTCTCCTCGTATCCCATCACGGGAAGCTTTGGCCGGTGGGTGTATGGTGGGGCTCATCCTGGGGGGGCACAGAGACCTCGGGCAGAGCCTGTGTGATGCTGGTGGTTCCCATGTCCTGGACCCCAGCTGGCAGCAAGGCAGGCACACATCACACAGCTGCTTTGCCCCCAAGTCCTACAGTGGGTAGGGGGCACCAGGTTTGCCAGCAGCCCCCCCAGCAGGGCCTGCCCAGGGGCTGTGCAGGCAGCAGGAAGGGCAGTGCGTGGCTCTGTGTTTCAGGACAGCAGTGAATGCACAGACGGGGGTCTGCACCCCCATGGGGGGGCTCGTCACAGGTATTGCCTCTCACCTTGCTGCTCCTGGCCTCAGAGAGCCCCAGTACATGGGGGGGCATGACTGAGACACCGCTGCTGCCCCACAGGCACCTTGGTGCTGCTGTCCCTGGCCTACCTCACCTCGCTCTTCTGCTACATCCCCAAAGCGGCGCTGGCGGCCGTCATCATCTCTGCTGTGGTCCCCATGTTTGATGCCAGGATCTTCAGGACGCTCTGGAGGGTTAAGAGTGAGGGCACAAGTGGGGTGGGTGATGCCCAGGTTGGGTGAGATGGGACGTTTCAGCCCTGGCCCCAGAAATGCCTGAGCCTTTCCCAGGGGCTGCATGTCCATGGCTTGGGATTTCTCTTTTTGCTGACCCAGTGACTGTCTCCTCCTCAGTTGTTCTGCCCTTGGGTCATAGAATCAGAGCGTGGTTGGGTTGGAAGGAACTTCACAACCCCCTTCAGGCCCACCCCCTGCCATGGGTTAACTGCCCCCCACCAGCTCAGGTTGCTCAGGGACCATCCATGGCCTTGGGTACCTCCAGGGATGGGGCACCTACACTTCTCTGGGCAGCAGTGCTAAGGCCTCATCACCTCTGGCTAAAGAATTTCCTCCTTGCATCTGACCTAATTCTCTCCTCTTTTAGCTTAAAACCATTCCACCTTCCCTGTGGGACCAGAATTGTGTTACGGAGCACCAGAATGCTGCATCTATTTTCTGCTGTGCTTCCCTCTGCTTATCCACAGCTGGTTACCAACCTGACACTGAGGTTATGGTGGCTGGAAGATGAGGCACAGCCAAGCCTGAGGCTGTCTATTTTGCAGGGCTGGACCTCGTCCCCCTCTGTGTGACATTCCTACTCTGCTTCTGGGAGATGCAGTACGGCATCATGGCTGGCATGCTGGTCTCAGGCATCCTCCTGCTCTACTCTGTGGCCAGGCCCCCGATCAAGGTGGGCTTACACCCTGCTTGGGCTCTTGCTGGCTCCCTGAGAGCAGCAGGGAATGGTGCAGGGCCCTGTCCTGCTCCTGCCCTGCCCCATGTCCCCAGCCAGCTGTCAGCACAGCCCAGGGTCTTGTTCCAAAGAACAAAAGCAAAGGAGGAACCCAAGGAACTAGGGGCGGGAGAGTGAGGCATTGCTCCCCTGTGCTTTGGGTGTGTGCAGGAGGGGAATTCCTGTGAGGATGGGGTTGTGCTCACCCAGCAGGAAGAACAGTGGCTCACATTGTCTCGTGTGCCATTTCCTGGCTCAGGGCAGACCCCAGCCCTCAGCCCACTGTGACTCAGTCCCATGGGCCCTATGCAGGTGTTGGAGCAGGGTGTGCTGCTTGTGCAGCCGGGGAGCAGCCTGCACTTCCCTGCTGCTGACCACCTCCGGGACATCATCCGTGACCGAACGCTGGCAGGTATGGTGTGCTCCTCAGTCATCAGATGGAAATGGGGACCCCCAGTGCTTCCCAGACCACTTCTGGGGGAGCTGAGCTCTGTAGCTATGACCAAATGCAGCTTTGGGCTGCCTGATCTACAGGGCTGTGTCCCCTGGGGCACCTGTACTGCTTGTGGAAAATGACCATGCATTCTCCCAGCAGCATCCTCACCGTGCTTTGTCATCCTGGATGGCCACCACGTCAGCAGCATCGACTACACGGCGGTGGTGGGGCTGGCTGAGCTGCTGCAGGACCTGCACAAGCACAGCATCTCGCTGGTGTTCTGCAGCCTGCAGGTACATGGACAGCCATGCAAAGCCCCAGCCCTGCCAGCACCATGCTGGTTCACACATCCCAGGAAGGGTTGGTGCAGGCGGCTCAGCCTTCCTTGCTCCAAGGTGAACCCTTGGCTTGCAGCAGCAAAGCACAGCCGTGTGGCTGCCTCTCTTGGTAGCATCCTTATCTCAGAGAGGTGGTGGCTGCAGCCTCTTGAGCCACACTGTGGGGTGATGGGGAAGGGCTGCATCCCCCACGCAGCACATGTGCTGCCCTGCGCTGCCTAGAGGGGCTCCTGGCACAGAGCTCTCAGCCCCAGTTTCTCTGCCCCCAGGATCCAGTTCTCCGAACCCTGCTGGCTGCAGACTTGGAGGGATTCCGACATTTTCCCAGCTGGGAGGAGGCAGGTGAGGCTGCCTTGAGACACTCTTATGGCTCTCAGGGAGCTGGGGGAGTGAGGCTGAGCCCTGGCTTAACCCTGCCCTGCTTTTCCCCCTTCCTCACTCAGCACGCTGTAGCGAAGCAGAGCTGGAGGTCAGCAGGACAGCCTGCATTGACAGCACCGGTGAGAGCTCACTGCTGCCTGCAGGGCTCATCCAGTGAAGCAGAGCAGCAGTGTGGGGCTCGCTCTGTGCCCCAAGAGCTGCTCCCAGAGGCTGCACATCCCGTGCCTGCAAGGGCAGGCAGTGCTTGGGGGAGAGACGTGGGGACACAGGAGCGACCCGATGGATCCCTCAGTGACTCCAGGATAAAGTCACCCCCTCAAGGTTGGCCCCATCCTGGAAGAAGCTGCCTTTTAAAATCAGATGTTTTTATTTCTGGAGGCTTTTCTTACTCCGATACACTTCAGAGAACCGTAAAATCTTTGAGTTCTGACACACAGATGCACATTTCAAGGACGTCGGAGCTACCATGCAGCTCAAGGCCACGCTGCAGCTCACACTGCTAGGAAATTAAAGCCTCTGTTTTATGCTCCTTAGCGATCCCTCTACTCTGTGGGGCTTTCTACCAGGTTCTGCCGGGCGGTCCCACCTGTGAGCTGGGCTCTGCCTGGTGCAGGGATCATGGGAAGCAGTTGGCTGACCCCCATCAGGGGGTACAAGAAAACAGGAACTCCAGTTCCTGACTCAGCACATCTATATCTTGCTTTGGAGAAAGCTGACGTGCGAGAAGGAGAAACAGACCTGCAATTTCTTGATACGGCTGAGCACAGTGTGAGGAAATGAAAGCGAAAGTCGCTCTGCTGCCCACTGCTCAGCTCCCACATTCTGCACGGCTTCCATCGGTCGGAGGGCGGAGTGACATCGCGGTGATATCGCGGTGGAGGCAGCAGCGCCGGGCGGGCGCTGACCAGCTCCCGTCCGTCCGTCCGTGCATCCGTCCGCCCGTCCATGCCCACAGGTGAGGTGAGCACCCGGCTCCAGCTGCCCCTCGCAGCTCCGCACGGAGGGCCGGGGGGGGGGGGGGGGCACATCGGTGGCCCCGGAGAAAAGACCCGAGCCCGGACGGGACAGCGGTCCCGGGAATCGCGTGGATTGGAGTCTGCGGGACTTCGTGGAGGATGTTTATTGTGAAGACTCCGAGATGGGAAAAGTGGGGTGGGTTTCGTGGTGCGAGTGGAACAAGAGCGGCAAAAGAGGCTCCGCTCCACTCGACTTAAAGCTCTGCCCGGGGCTCCCGGCCCGGTCCGCAGCCATCAGCTGACACGGGGAGCGGCGGAAGCCGACCCGGAGGAGGTGTCCGGAGCCGCCCCGTGTGCCCCCCCCCCACCCCCCGCGTGGCGTGGATTGGCCGGGAGCGGTCCGGGGGGCGGCGGCGGTGACGTTCCGCGGGGGAAACTCGGTGGCTCGGTGGAAAAACGAAACTTCTCCGGGGCGGCGGTGGCGGAGCGGTCGGGCCGCGAGTCTCGGTGCCGTCGGTGGGTGCTGCCGGTAGGTTCCGGGGGTGGGGCAGCACTCTGAGCTATGCTATGCTAGCGGGACGATCCGGGACGTGACCGCGGTGCTCGGCGACCACCCGAGCACCCCGCTCCTCCCGGTACACCCGGAACAGCTCAGGCAATGGGTCATCCCCGTTCTCCCCACGGTGCACCCCGTCCGTACCGGCACCTCCTCGCTGCCCCTCTCCCCGGGGCATCCCCCTTTACACTACTGCGGTCCCCTCCCCTCGTATTCGGTGTCCCGGCCCCCAGCTCCTCCATTTCCCCCGCTGTTCCTCGCGGTGCTACCCGCCCTCCCCCGACGTCCCGCTCCCGGTTCCTTTGGCAGCACCCGCCGTCCCGCTGCCCCCGTTTCGTTACGGACCGGGCGGCGCAGGCAGCCACGCTTCCCCGTCCCCCCACCTCACCTAACGGACCTCATTAGCATTCCGCCCTTCGCCACGCCATTGGCCCATCCTTCCCCTTCGTTTGCATATCAGAGAGGGAGGGAGCGAGCGAGCGCCTATCTGCGAATGAGTGGGCGGGGCGATTGGGTACATTTGCATATAGGCCGCGCTCATGGCCTCGCTCCGCCTTCATCGCGGGGCGCAGGTGCGGGTGGTGCTCGGGACGGGGCTGCCGGTACCGGAGTTTGGACTTTGCCGGTACCGCTCCGCCCTTGTGTGCAGGCAGTCGGCCCTGAGTACGACCCTGGACCCTCTCTGCGTTCCCATACGTGTGTAATGTTAACGGGTTTCTGTACAGAGCTGCTCATCCTTCTCTGTTCCTGTGTACCTGTGGTCTCCTGCTCTCACTGCTGGCTGCGGGGCTGAGGATGATGGCTGCACACTGTGCTCGTGGCCCAAATTGATCCCCGAACATAAACACTGGGCTGCGAGAAGGGTCGTATGACAAAGATCCCATACTTCACATTGATGTGTGTTTTTCTCTCTCGCACGGCTTCCTGCAGAGCATGGAGTGCCCCACGTGTCTGCACGTCCCTGGGGATGGGCCCAGCTGTGCTCAGTGTGGGGCTCAGCCCACTGCCTGTGCAGGGGACCAGGCTGCAGGTAAGGGGCTGCAGGCTGCAGGGTGAGGTGGGCTGAGGGCTTCAGAAAGGGTGAACTGGGCACGGTGCTGGTGCTTTATTTAGATCTGAGCTGCCATTTCACCAAAGGTTTTAAGTTTGGGTGAAAAGAGAACATCGCATTCCTTGCTGGGTGCTGCTGTCCTCTGTGTGGTGCAGGTCATGGAGCCACTCACCAGGAGGATAAGAAAGATGAGAAGTGGCAGTGTTGCTGTCAGCATGCATCTCAAGGAGCCTCGAGCCTTTTGGCAGGCAGTTGAGGCTCGCAGTGCCTGCTGCTCCACCAGTAGTGCGTTAGCTGGAGCTTTGGTGGAGATGGATCAGTGCCCCAACACAGGGATTTCTTATCTTATTCTGCTGCTGATTGCTGGTGCTTTGGAGAGGGGCTGCTATGGAAGGAGGGTGCTGTCATTGATAGTGGTGGCTGCTGGATGGGGAACAAAGCTACTCTTGTGCCTTCCACTGCTGCATTCAATCAGTAACTGACCCTGCTTGCTCACCAGCTGCTGAGAATTGTTTTCCTTCCTGCCCCTCTGTAGCAGAAATGCTAAGTGATTAACAAAAAGCAGTGATGGAGCACCTGGTGGGAAGGCAGGGCCAACCCAGGGGAGTTCAGTTGTATGCAATGAACCTGAGTGACCAAAAGGGCTGGAGCCAGGATCCAGCCCTAATTTAAGGGGTGGAGGTGAGGATATCTCACTGGACATCCCTGCATACCTGAGGCTTTCCAAAGGTATGCAGGTTCCTTCCTTTGTTTCTGTGCTCATGGCTGCTGTATTTGAACGTATCCTCACCTGCTGCAGCCTAGGACTTTGCTGCTACGCTGTCATTGCTACTCTGTCCATCACATTGCAGCCTCTAATTTAACAATGATCATTCCCACTGTTGCAGAAAGAGGAGAGGTGAATCTCACTCCTGACCCCGATACAGGCCCAGAGCCTGGAGGAGAACCAAGGGACAGAGGTGCTGGTGGGCCTCCTTCCACCACTGAAACAGAGGAGGGAGGAACGCTGCAGGAGGGCACAGCAGTTCTGAGCAGTGCCTCGGAGATCACGCCTGAATGCACTGCAGCTGAGTTGTTTTCTGCTGCTGAAAGGAAGAAAGAGGAGGAAGGAGGAACATCACTGCAGGAGGATGTAACAGCTTTATGTGATGTCTCAGAGACTGATCCTCAGCACGTGGCAGGTGCTTCTTTCCGAAGATCAAAGAGAAAGGTAAAGTTCTTTGTCAGTGTTATACTGAATACCACTGACAGTGCTCCTAAGCAAACTGTAAATGTGTCTGCTGATGCTGTGTTGCAATATGCAGACAGCTGATGTGCTGACCAGCACTGCTTCCCTCTTTGCTACGCTGAGGGTGAAAGTACCAGATCCAGCTTAGCGACTGCTCTGATCTCGTTAGTGGGCATTAAGCTCACAGCTGCTCTGCATTCCTGCTTAGGAGGTTTTGAACATTGGAAATACAGATTTCTCAGGAGTCAGTTGTGTTTCTCCAAATATATAAGGCTGTAGCTGGTCTTGTCCTTTTTCTTCATGGTCATTCTCCCATAGCCCAGTGTAGCAGAAATCTGTGCTAGCTGCAGTAGAAGAGGTGACAAAGAGTTTCTCTTCAGTGATGAGTAAACTAGCATTTTCTTATATCTATTTAATTGCAGAATAGAAAGAAGAATAAAGCAAACAACAGTCCTTCTGGCCATGGGGAGCAGGACTCTCTGCCTCCTGGAAGCACAGCACCAGCTCAAACTGCAGACTTATCTGATGAATGCGTTGTTTCACAGGAAATCCAGACCTCGAGCAGTGAAGCAGCCCAACAGAATGCTGACTTAATTGCCAGCGACAATGGAGGTGTGCAGGAAAATGACAGTGCTGTGGGCTGCTTGGGAAGGGAAGCTGAAGGACTGGAATGGGTCTCAAGAGCTGCTCACAGCAGCGTGGCTGTGATGAACCCATCCAAGGAGAGCAGCACGGATAATGGGGCTGCCCCATCTCTCAGCTCTGCAGCCCTGACAGAGAAGGTGGGAGGTGGGAGCATTGCACAGCATGAAGTCAGGAGTGGTGTGAAAGAGAGGAGTGCTGCATCTGATGCTGGCCAGGCTTCAGAATCTGGACAGGATTCCCAGTCTTTGGATGGCAAAAAGAAACCAGCTTCAATGGGAGAGAGAAGAAATGTTTCCTCTGGGATTTCCCCTGGTACTGAGGTGCCTAAAAGTAAGCCTGCAAATTCTTGTGCTGAACGTCCAAGTGAAGACACAAAGACTCCTCTTACGTCCAAAAGCTCAAAGGCTGGGAAGGGTAAACAGGAGAACAGCCAGAAAGCGAGCTGTTCACCTCCCAAGGTAAGTGTGTGAGTGAAAGCTCCACTATTTGGTTGTGTTGGAAAGTTTGTCCTTCTTGCACTGTGATTCTCTCGTGCTGTCAGTAAAGCCGAAGCTGATAAGGCTGGGAATATGGGGAGAAAGCAGGGAGCGCAATAAAATTCTTCTCGAGTCTTTGCTTTTCTGTGTGTTCTAGCAGTTCTTGGAGTGGTTGCTCAGTTACTCCAGGTGTGTTCTCCAGTACCTCCACTGGCTTGGGCATCTTCATGCTTTTTATGCATCCGTGCTCCAATTGTGGAAAGGACATATAAGCTGTGAACTGCTGCTGGTTGTCTTTCACTTTCTTTATGCTCCATCCTCTGGAGATTTGTGACTTACCCCCCTGACTTCCTGCAAATGCTTGCAGATTGAATTCTTTGTGCCATTGTGCACTGTTTTCCCTAAGCAGCAGGTTCTCCTTTGTCTCAGTGAGGGATTAATGTTTTCAGAAGTGCAGAGCTAGCTGGCATGCTGTGATTTCTGGGTATCTCTCTCTGTCTGAAGAGATGCTGTACGTTTCTGCAGACATACTTGCAAGGTTTTTTGTTCCATTTGATGTTTTGTCCTCCTAATGCAGGAGAAAGACACAATGGAGAAAAAGACCTCAAATGAGAGAGCTCAGGAAACATCAGAGAAGACAAAGAAGACAAATCAGACCAGTGGACCTCAGGCTGCTAGAAAGAACGATGCTCCCTCTGTAACAGGCGAGAGCAAGGAAAAGCATCAACAAAATAACCAGAAACCTGTGGATAAGGAGAAAGAAAGGTGAGGATACCACTGCTGCTCCCCAGCATCCCCCACTTATAGGCGTGGGGGAGGAATTGATGTCCTGAGGTTTGCTCTGAGTGTATCGTGGTTCTGTGGACATAGAATTGAGCTGAAAACTGACACAAACTATTGCTCGTGAAGGAAGTCCTGCCAGGTGAATCTGAGTGAGGTATTTCTGTGGTCTCAGCAATGCAGCGACCCGGCTGGATGTGAGCGGAGCATTTTGTGCTTCCCTTTGGAGCCCCTTCTTCCTTTCTGCACTGGGCTTTGCATTAGGTCTGCTGCACAGCCTCAGTTTTAGTGAACTGCTAACTGAGCCCCGAGCCTTGCCTCCATTAAACTAGCAGCTCAGAACTGTTTTGTCGTTTACGATGACTTGCACTATTAAGAAATAATTATTTCTGTGTTCTTTCCTTTATAGTGCTTCTGTGAGCTGCAGAGAGGGTGTTACGGTGTATTTCCACGCAATATTGTCCAAAGACTTCAAGCTAAATCCTGAAACCGATAAAGTGTATGTCATGTCTGGAGGCTTTTTTCCCACTGGAAAGTGGCAGAGGGTTTGTGAGATGAGCTGTGTCAAGTAAGTACCCTCAAGTCACACGGACACAGGAGTGGTTTGGGTCTGGAGGGCAAGAAGCAGCGTGGCACTTTAACACCCGTGGCACTTTAACACAAAGGCTGTAGCTGTCTGTCCGTGGCACTTTAACACAAAGGCTGTAGCTATCTATCTGTCCGTGGCTGGGTGGGTTTTGCTACAAAATAATTTCATACTGAAGTATTCCAAAATTTTTCAGTATGGAAAAATGATTGCTATTCCTATTAAAAACGGAGTGATGTGTGTGGAGGGGGGGGTATGTAGACCAGCTGATGTTTCACCTGTCCTCTGCTGTGTGTTTGTGCTATTTAGGCATCTGAACGAGCATGGATACCTCATTGAAGGCTACACAGTTCTCCCGATGAAAAATGTGAATAAATGCATTCCTTACAAATACTGGATTTCTTGTGGTGAAGGAGAATTTGAAGTTATTTACAAGAAACAAATGGTAGATATTGTGAATCGATGCTTATGTGTGGACTATCAGTTGGTCAGCAATGGAGGTGAGCTCTTCTATCTCCATCTGCACACTGTGCTGTTCTGTGGTCTTCTAGTGGAATGACTGCTAGCACCAAGGGGAATGGCACTGTCTGGAGCTGGGGATTTAATGGGTCTGCTGGTATCCTGCAAACAGCTGTCAGAACCAAGGCACAAGCAGATACATGTTTCTCTCAAATTGTTTTCCTGTGTTCTTGTCTCTCGTTTATTCCAGAATGGCACCAGTACGATGACATTGTGTGTAGAAAGCCTTCTGTAATGAAAAGCTTGTGGAATGCTTTTTTTCAAAATAAAAACAAAGATGTTGTGGAAGGGAAGAAAATAGCTGCAGAAATCATGTTAGAAGGTATCTTCAGCATTCTTGGAACCTGGAGCTCCATCAACATGAAGAACTTCCAATGCCAGCTGATTCAATTTTATGCTGTTACAAAGAACCCGTGTGTGTATGATGGAACATACATGAAATGGAGCGAGCTGGGCTTTGGACCAGAGCAGGTGATTTGTTTTAACAGATACTAAAAGACAATTTGGTGGCAGAGGTTTGGTTTTTTTTTCTTGAGTTCGGATTGATTTTTGCTTTTCCAGTCAGAAGTTCACGTGATGACCACCACGGATCCTTTCCTGGTGACTGCCACTGTTCACCTTGGGAACTTTCCATTAAGCTTTTGCAATTAGTTGCAGTTCTGGATATCTCACGCTGATAAAAGCAGTGATATGACGTGGGTTTTACTTCTCAATATTAATTTCTTCTGCCTGCCCTAAGAGCTGGTTCTCTTAGGAGAACCATCAAGTAGGATTTCTGTAGTCCTGACCTTCTTACCTGGCGTAGTTATGGAAGGTGGCAGAAATCTATCTTTGTTTTAGGAGCCAAATGCCGTGGTTGTGGCTGCTCCTTTCTGCAGCTTCTCTCCTGCTGGTTGCTGGGGAGAGGCCACAAGATGGCACGCTGGCCTAGCAGCTCTCCCTGGCTGCCCACGCTCAGCTGATAGCACAGATTTCATGCCTGCCTGCTTTCAGAAGGCTGATTTTTTGGTAGCGTGGTGCATCGCAGTGTTACGAAACCTTTTGGATGCGCTTTCAGAGTAGCTTTTGTGGGCTGTAGGTGAGGACAGCATTCTCTTCTCACTGACGCAGCCAAGTCTGAGTCCGTTGGATAACAAACCTGCTCACTCATTAAGGCTGAGGCATGGAAGGGCAGCCTTGGTGTGAGACTGCTGGCTCACTGCTTGCCTTGGAGCCCTGCCCTGTTTCCTTGGCTCTCTCCAGCTCTGCTCTGTTGGGTGTGGGAGGGTGCACAGTAGTTGAACAGTGGGACCTGGGAGCACAGAGGTGGGTGTAGAACCGGCACAAGTGCTGCCCTGATGTTCCAGTGGTGGTCTGTGCTTATGTCCTGGTGTCAGCATGGTTGTGTTGTGTAGGGGGTATCAAGGATCCTAGCTGTGACAGAAGGAAATAGCTTCGAGACAACAAGACTGACTTGGGGGCTAATGCTCCGCTTGGTTTGTTTCTTCCCTCCTTTCTCTTAGGTGAATGATTTGCTGCTGCAGTATATCAGGAAAATAGCCCGCCCTTTCCTTCTTCCAGAGGATGCAGAAGGATCACAGAAGAGTGTGATAATAAAAAGTAAACTAGCTCTGGGGCTCACCCTGCTCACCGTGGTTGACTTGTTTGGACTGCCAGCATCCAAAGAGGACCTGGCTGGCCTGTGTGGCCTCTTGTGCTTGGAGGAGAAGTCTCAAAAAGCCATAGTGGATGAATTTTTTCAGACCATAGAGGTCTTTGTGGGTCTTGTAAGGTATGTATGTTGCTGGTCCAGTAACTAACTGGGCTTATTTTGTTACAGTGTGGTAGGTAACAAGCATAGCATCCTGTGACTAAAACAGGAAGGGATCCAGCTCTTTAGTTTCACAGAATCACAGAAAAATCCACGTTTGAAGGGATTTCTGGATGTTTCTGTTCTACCTTCCTGCTCAGAAGTACAGCTAACATCCAGGCAGGGTTGCAGTCAGGGTCTGGAAGCCCCCAGGGATGAAGATGGCACAACTCCTGTGCCATTTCTTGATGTGAAAAATGTTTTCCTTCTGTCCAAACAAGACCTCCCTCATTGCAACTTGTCCCTGCCTCTGAAGAAGCCTGCTGGATCCAAGCTATTGGTTTTGTCTTTGTATTTAAGATCTTGTTATCGCTTTCTGTCAAGCAGTTCCTTATCTCTTTGCTGTTTATCCTTACAAACTCTGATCGGTATCTTCACGTGCTTACTCCTTTAAATGCCATTTCTGGATTGCTCTTGTTTCCTCTGTGCATCGTGCATACGTTTTGTGTCAATTCTTTCTTCAGACTGACTTGGACTCTTCTCTATCTGCTTATCTGGCACTCTTGAATCTGTAGTTCTTTGCTTGCACAGCTGCAGCTACTGAACTTCCTTTTGGAGGCACTGCTTCAGCCCAACCTGAACCTGAGGAGGCTGGAAATTGTCACTAAAATGCGTGTTCATCTTTATGGCTCTGCGTCTCTGCCACTCAATGCCTCACTCAGCCGTGGGGGCTCTCGTGGGAACTGTAGGTAAAACCACCGGCACTTCTTAACACTTGATCTGTAGGGTTTGTGCCAGGGCAGTTGGGTGAAATTACAGTTTTGAGTCTTCAACTCTTTATACTCTTCAAGAAAAATAGGGTTTAACTAAAATAATTACAAGAAGCTATTTGAAGGTCCATAGTGAGATTGAGGTGTAGCCTTTCCTCTTTATTTTTCTTTTGTTTCTTCACAAGGGCGCTCTTTGTTCCTGTAAGAAGCTGTTCTGCTACTGTTTTGTTTGTTTTAGTATTTTCAGTTTGAAGCTTCAACTGATCAACTTGTGTCAGAGATGCATTGATGGCAAAGTCGGCCAGTGGGTGTGGATTCTTCCTCTTCTGCATTTGTGTACTGCTTCTACACAACACTGTCTAGTGGATGAAGATATCTGGGCTGGGCTGGAAGGACTTCCATTTGCTGAAGCGAGGAAGAATCATGATGTGTGAGTTCTCCAGACCTACTGGCTTTATGCAGTGCCTTGACCTTGCAGATGGTTGCCTTACTTCACCTCTCTCTCTTGTATTTAAAAAAGAATGAGAGATGCAGCGTGTTGATGGTGGGTTTTTGGGATGCACCAACACAGCCCCTATTGGTTGCTCAAAGCCTATGGTGTGCAGTGAAGCTGTGCGTTGTATTACCTTTCAGCCATAAGCCAGCCCTTGGGTTCTGCAGGCTGCAAAGCACCTTGTGGGATTGGTTCTGCCTGCTGCGAGTTACAGCAGTTTGATGTGTGTGGTGCAGAAGTTGAGCAACACGTGGAATTTATTTCCACTGGACGCCTCTGTTGTTTAATGGTTGGGTCCTGGGGTCCCTTACTGATATTCAGCTGCAAATGAGAGAAGTGCTTGAGTCAGAATGAGAGCTCTCTGGGCTCCATAAGCCTTCAGCCTTTTGTATCGTGAGAACATGAAGACTTGGTTTTGCTTTCCATCCAGGGGGATCCTACTGGAACTCATGAAAGAGAAGAAATACTTGATGGAATTGGACGTGACTCTGGTCAAATCGTGGATGTGTGTGCTGCCCACAGAGAACCTTGCTGAATTTATTGAAGAGTTCTCTGTTGATATACTGATTTGCCTTCAGGGTGTTTTTTACAGACTGCAAAATGCTGACTCTTCGTGCAGGAAGTCTGAGGTTTGTCTCTGTTGCTTCATCTGGCGAGGAATAGAGAGGAAATGCGGTGTGTAACGAGTCAGAGCACAGCGAGCTTAAAGCTCAGCTACAGACAAATTGTTCTGAAGCAAAGTGGGAGACCGTGTGTGAGCAGGAAGCCTCACTGGAATAGAGGAGAGATGCACCTGCTTACCTGGGTTTGCTCTTAGTTACTGATGGCAAATGCTCTCATCCTGAGATCCCTCTGTGCTGCCTGAAGCTGGTTTTCTGCACAGTCCTTGGGGCTGCCCAAGGTGATGCTGATGTGAGACGTTCCCCTGCCTGCTGTGAAAACGTGTGTTAGTGTGAAGACAATAGGGGCTCCTTATTGCGTTTAGTAGCAGTGAACTTAAAAACTCTAGATTTACTGTAAGAAGTGTGGCTGGTTAGAGAAATAATTTTCTCCTGTAAGTTGAATCTAACCTCCAGGAGCACGTTTTAGCAATTTCATTTGTATGTGGGCATTGGAGACCTCCCTCTTTCAGTATGTCCTCCTCAGTTAATGAGAAACCAGACCATAGAGGCCCTTCTGTGGTATAATATTTTCTCTCTCTTCATTCTTAGGTAGTAGAGAAGCTTGTGAAGATGCTGCTGTGCATCTTGGATGGCGAACGTGCCAGGTAACAGAAGTACTTCTCTGTTGGGAGAACAGTCTTCATTCTGTTCCCATGTGTATTATGGGATTGCGTGGGGTTATGCTTGATTAGCTTGAGCGTGTGCATTAAAATCTATGGATAGAAGGGTCCTACATTTCTACACCCATCAAACTGAAGCTTTTTCTTAACTCTATCTGGGGGAAGGGTTGCTAATTGATGCGTCGTTAGGTTTGTTTTTTTCTTTTTCCTTCTGAGCAGAAGATAAATTCTTCTTTATTCCTGTCCTCCAGAGCTCTGCAGACTCACTCATGGTTGTCCTGCCTGATCCTCTGCTTCAAGCTGCACGAGAATGTCTGCAAGCGCGTAAGGAAGGTGTTGGAGTTCAAGATTCCTGTCACTTCTGCTATGATGATTGCAAAAGTTGCCAGACTTCAGCCCACAGAAGTGAGTACCAGGCAGTCATTCATAGCTTGTGTGGGGTATCTGGAAATGTGACAAAAATGGTATAACCAACAGGTTTGGGATTGTCTCTCTTCTCATTCTGGAAACCTTGGCACTCCGAATTGACACAATAATGTGGAATGGTTTTTAATATCATAGTTGAAAATAAAATCAAGTGCTCAGGCTTGCTGTCATGGGCTCCTTTCTGTCTGTCCATTGGTTCTTCTGAGGGGGGCAGTTATTTCTCCTCTTTATATTTGTTTCCCGGCATGGAAGTTGATAAGTTGTCTGTTTGTAAGCTTTGCATTTCCAGCCTCTCTTGCTTTTACTCAGTTGCTGGAGGGGTTGCACCCATCGCACGTGGGTGTCTGATGCAAAAAGGCCTTCTTTTAGGAATATTTACTTTAAATCAGTTGCTGTCCTGCTTGAACCGATCTTCCTTTTTCTCTTCACTTGTGTGCAGCAGTTTCTGAGTGATGGAACAGCGCTGGAAAATCCATTGGTGGAGATACTTAATGCAACTCTGACACACGCTCGGACCTGGTTCAAAAATGCTCTAAGCCAGAAGTTACTGAAGGAACACCACTGCCACGTGACGTTCACTTTTAATGCTGAACCTGAGGTTTGTCAGCTTCCAGTAATCAGAATTAAAATATTTTAGTGTTAACTGCATAATCTGAGTGTAATGAAGACCACAGCTGCCGTGGCTGGGTAGGGAGTGAGGCAGAAAGAGGCAACACAGCAGCTGAGCCATATCACAAACTGAGGTGCTTTTCAACTCAACAGTTTTAGAACAAAGGGCTGTGCTGGGTGCTTCGAGGCTCGTTTTTGGCTTTCTGCTGCTGTGAGGGGCAGTGCTGGGATGATGATCCCCTTGCTGGTGTTTGGCTGGACATGGAATTCGCTGTGCTGTCCATAAGGCCCTCCAGCACAGAGCAGCTCCTTACAGCCTCAGCCTGGGGCAGCAGCAAGGTGGGAGCTGTTTCTCCTCATCTCCTTTCATAACAGGGGCACGTTAGAACTGTTTGGGCTCAGAGATCACGTTCTGCAGCTCCAGAAGGGATCTTTTTTTCTTTGGAATGGAAGCATCTCGAAGGGCTGCGGGCTGTTTGAAGAGCGTGGGCTCCTCAGTGCAGTGATGTTCTCCCGGTTTGAACAGTAACACTTAGTGTTCTGGGTTTGCTTACTTCTCACCTGCAGGCTTGGGATGAGTTTGTGAAGATCAGCTTTCCAGATGAGCAGTTCACTGAGAGATGGAGGAGCACTTTGCTGGAGGATTTGGAGAGAAGAATTCAGGAGGTACTGGGAGCTGTGGGATGGATGGTTTTCTCCTGTGCCTGTAGAATAAGTTCTAGAGCACGTGAAAACACTGGCTTTTGTCATGCAAATGGCCATTGTCGCTACAAGCCGTGTTCTGGAGGCTGAAAAACTGGGCGATGAAGCACGAACTGCTGCATACTGTGCTGTGTTCTGGTGTCAGACCGCAGGGCGCTGGTAGCCTGGCTGCTGTCCTTCCATTTTTGGCGTTGACTGATAGATATCCTGTTATTTTAAAGGAAATGGTGCACTTTGAGCAGTTACCACCCCGTTAGTTTTAAGGAAGTGTAAATTCCCACTGGAGGACTGGCAGAAGCACTCATTATGTGGGTACTGTTGTCTGGGCTCTCGGCTGCATACGCTGTGTTGGGTCCCTTTGAAACTGAGCCATTTAATCTCCTCATCTGCTTTCTGCCTTGGCTGTAAAGATTTTTTTCCATCAGAAAGAAGTAATTCCTGATGGAAACTCAGATAGGAGAGAAACTTATCACCTACTTCAGAGGGAAACACTAGGAGATTTTTCCAGCATTTATGCTTAATCTTTTCCAGTCCCTGGTAAGCGATAGGCAGCCAATGCTTGGTTTCACTAGGAAACTCATATGTTTGGCTTAGTTCCTAATATTGTCTTAATAGCAGCACTCTTACAGGAGAAAAAAAAAAAAAAAAAAAAAAAAAAACGTTGGGAATTTGATGAGTAATCTCTTGTTTACCCCATAGGAGGATCCAGTTAACCAAATCTTAGCTTACTGCTGTCAGCACCGCCGACTTCGAGATCTCGACCGTTCCATTGGCTGCTGCTTTGAAAACTGTGCCATAGAGGCTGTCACTGCAGCTTGTCAGGTATTGTTTTCCCTCAAGGCAGGAAAAGCCTTTCTTTTTCAAAGAAATCCTCTGTAGGGATGCATATTGTGATGGAAGGAGCGTTAGCTACCTTCTTCTGATGGCTTGAGTTGCTGTGGGTTGTTATAGTTTAAACTGACAAAAGAGTGTGACCAAGAAACCAGGATCCGCTTCTACAAAGCCCATGAAAAATCTGTAGTGCTCATCACGTCGTGGCTTCTTGCATCACTTGTGTGGCTGTTCAATGTGCCTCAATGTAGAATGTGCCTCTGAAACTGTGACCTGTTGAAATCAGTGCCTGTGACTTGTTGAAATGCTCCTGAGACAGACCTGGCACAACCCAAAATGCTGATGTGTTCCTTCCTTCTGGTGCGTGTGCTTTGTGCAGACCCAGAGCAGTCTCCTTGATATGATATCTTCCTACAACATGGACCAGTTCAGCCAGCTTGTGTCAACTATCATCGTCAAGTCGTGGCCCAGAAGTATTGAGCATTCTCAGGATGATTTTGATGAGATTTTGCACCACTTGCTTACGTGGCCTGACATCAAACATATCTTCAGCTTTAATGGTATGTCTGTGCGACCTGATAGGTTACTGCTACCTAAAAATGCAGGTCTTTGTCACGTGAGTGGGTTGGAGGGGGTTCCATGGCTTTGGGGTATGGGATCTCTGTGGGAAGGTATCTCAAGTGCTGTCCTGAGGTCCTGGCAGTTTCTGTTGAGGTAAATGTGAAGGATCAGAGGATGATGTGATGAGTTGGTACGCTTTTGGATGGGGATTCAAATGGGAAATTGAAATACTCTGTTTTATGACGTTAAATTAAAGCTTCTGCCTAATTTTTGTGAAGCAGGACTGATCTAGGTCTTCCACATTTTGTTTCTTGAACAGGAACAAACACAAAGCTCCAAGAACAGCTTACGAATGAAGCAAAAATTGTAATGGCCAAAGCAGACTCTGTGTTCGCGAGTGTCACCAATGACCTCCAGGAAGGGAGCATCCTCATCAAACATCTGGAAGAGATTTTGCAGCATGAGAATCAGTTTATCTTTATCTGGGAGCTAAGTAAGCGTGCTGCTCTGAGCTGGCCTTGTGGCTTAGCTGCATGGTTGCAGTGACTGATGGCGTGCTCTAAGTGCTCCAGTGATTAGTTATACTAATTAGGTGCTTCAGCATTTAATAATGCTGCCTGTGTTCTTTGTGTAGAGCTCACAGCTCGTCCTGCCTGCACTGCAGTGTTTGTGGCTGTGCTGATCCAAACCTGTGCTATAGGTGCAGAGGGGGAAGTATCATCCTAGTGACCACAGATGGGTTTTCTTTCAGAGCACAAGCAGCTGTTAGATGGGCAAAAAGAACACCTGAGACAACTGAAAGAGGTGCTGCAGAGGAGACGAGAAGAAGTGCAACACATCATGGGAGAGAAAAAAACAATAGGAACCTTTCTGAACATGTGTCGGAGGGTGCAGGCATCTGTGACAGGTAGTGCTTTGGGGAAGCAATCTTCCAGGGGTGGCAACACCAGAAAATGCAATTTTTGTTGAAAACTACTAGACTTTTAAAGCAGGTTTTATTCTAAGCTATAGGAAGGAATGGGGAGGGATGGGGAAAATAAACCTGGAGCATCTGGGGCCGTGGGTGAGCACTTGTGTGTCAAATGGTGTTTGTAGGGGAGGATTAGATGAATTAAGGCTGATATGGGTGAGACATCTGACCTCTGACCTGTCTCTGTCTTAAAGTGTTTGTTGGTGAAGTGGATCATCAACACGCAGAAGATCTTCACTCAGAAAAACTGAATAGAGTTGTGAATGTGGGGAAGAGACCCATACAGACCTACTACAGGCTGAGCCAAGAGTTGAAGGAATGTGCCCAGAAAATGCACACTTTTAAAGACAGCCTGATCTTCCAGCAGTTCTGGGAGGAAGCTGCCATGAAAGCGAGAGAGATGCTCGGTGGTTCAGACGGGGAGGAGGCTGTTCCTGTAATGGACCTTAACAATGTTTTTGCTAACCTGATCTCCCCTTGTTTCACAAGTTACGAGAAGCTGTATGATGATCTCAGGTCTGGAAATCTCACTCTGTCTGCAGTTGATAGAATTTTTCAGGATTTCACCAATCATCCCGAAGATATCAAGGCAGAGCTGAACACCATCTGTGAACTTTGGCCTGAGGAAGGGAAGCATTGGGTCGATCGGCGGTTCCAGCAGATCCAGCAGTATCACGAAATGCATTTAACTTTTGATGCTGCCAAGATTATTGCTAATGTCAAGGAGAGTTTGAACCTTTCTGGTGACTTCAGCGTCCTGGAAAATTTGCTGTACATGGTGAGTATTTGTTCTTTCAGCTCTGTACTGTCAGGGTGTTGGCTGGAGGGTTTAGTAGAGCTGAACCTTCTAGGAAGCCTATGTGATCTGTCAAGCCAGTCTCTGCCCTAGAATACTTATTTGGGATAACTGTAGTGTTCAAATGAAGTGCTTGTGTGTAATCTTTCTTAAAAGAGAGGAGAGGTATTCGCCTGATGTTTGGGGTATGTCTTTGCAGAGGGCTTTCCTTTCCCTGGGAAAACAGGCTGTATTTCCCATTCCCAGAATGAATGCTTGTTTCTACTGCTTGCTTCGTAGACAGAAGAGCTTGAAACACACAAGACACAAAAACTGGACTTCATCAGCTCTGAGCTTATACGTGCCAAGGAACTTCTGCAGGGGATCACTGTGAACCGTCGGGGATGTCTGAGGGAGCTGGCCCAGCAGAAGGAGTTTGTCTACTGGGTCAGAGAAGCACTGAAAGGTGTGTGCTGCTCACCCAGAAATTAGGCAGATGGTACCAGAAGGGATGCTAGTTTGTGTGGGGGACAGGAGGAATGCCATGTCCCTGACCCATCTGTTCTATGCTTTCACAGCTTCTGGTATTACAGTTACTAGCATCCCTTATGAGTTGCAGCATGGAACATGCTGTCATATAGCTCCTGTAAACCTGCCATTGTAGTCTTGTGCCGCACACAGTAGCTACCCTGATACACAGCAGGGCTTGGTCTGAGCGCTGTAACTCCTGCCACTGATGGTTGCTTAAGAGAGCAGAGGCTGTCCATGTAACAGGGTGGCAGCAGTCTGAATTCTGCGTCTGTCAGATCAGTTGTCTTACACTGACACAGACACTTCGATCCTGGCTGTGAGCCTGTGCTATTCATGGCAATGCAGATATGGCCAAGGATGCCATTAATTCAGGTGAAACCCAATGAAATGGGTGGTGGTATGGGTGGAGGAAAGCTGCGCTGGGGATTTTATTCAAAGGCATTCTTTCTGCATCTTCTATAAAAGAGTGTCATGAAATTGCACTTCATTCATTCCTTATTCGTGTGTTTGTCTCATTTCAGATATAAATGAGCTGAAGGTCTTTGTGGACTTGGCCTCCATTTCTGCTGGGGAGAATGACATGGATGTGGATCGTGTGGCATGTTTCCATGACACTGTGCATGGCTATTCTTCCCTGCTCTACGAGCTGAGCCAGGAGTCAGGGTTTATTGACTTCATGCACTGCTTAAGAAAGCTGTGGCGAGCCCTGGACACAGATGAGAATCTTCCCAAAAAACTGGTGAGTTCTGCTGTGGCTCAAAGGCTGACTGCAGCAGCTCCTGTTATTGGAAGGGAAATATCTTACGTTCACACAGCACAAAAATTCACTGCAGCAATTATTGCTCGTATAGCACAGATTCCTGCAGAGTGCTACTGAGGCTTTTAAGCCTGACATGTTGTAGTTTTGCTCTTTCAAAGAGTTTGGATGATGGTGCAGAAGAGGGACGGCAAATAACTGGGAACTCCATTTTATTCTTTGCAGCAGGGCAGCTCTACTGTAAGAGGCTCTGAAGCACTGCAGGCTCTGTCCTGCAGCCCAGAGTAAAGAGCCCTTGGTAAAGAGCAGCTGTGCAGAAGGGTTGGACCGTGGCCCTTTTCTCCTTCCCCATCCTTAAGCTCTCTGAAGCCAGCCCAAGCTGTTTTTCCTGAACACAGATATAAGCCTGGATAGAAATGCCAAGTCAGAGTGATAATAAAGGCAGTGCTGTGTCTTCTCTCCCCACAGCGTGCTTCAGCTCAGCACTTGGAGTGGTTGAAAACAGTGAAGGAGAGCCATGGGTCTGTGGAGCTGTCATCACTGTCCCTGGCAGCCACCATCAACAGCAGAGGAGTGTACATTCTTGAAGCACCAGCTGATGGCCGGAAGGTGAGGCTGCTTCTCTCTGCTTGAGCTGCTGTTGTGTCAGACTGCTGTTTTCTGATCAATGTGGCAGCAGAAATGTGCTGTGACTTCATTGCCACTTCACACGGTTTCTTTTGGGGGGTCTGATGGCTCTCAAGTGCTCTTCTTGCTGCGGAACCTCACTGCACATCAGCACTGATTTACTGTCTGTTAGGTTTCTTTGGACAACGTCCTGCGCCTCACCCTTCTGGAGAGCTCTGGTGATCACAAACTGTCACGGAAATACTCTCTGGCAGAGCTTCGTGAACTGCAGAACAAACTGATGCTCATGTCAGCAAAGGGAGACCAAGGCCTGGAGGTGGAGAAGTTCTCTGAGGTCAGATTTTAAACCCAATGGCTTGTTGATGTTGAAGCTGAGGTTGCATTTTGCTTGAACATCAGCTTTTAGGGCTGTGATTTACAGCTGACTTCTGGGGATGGGTAATAGCAGACAGATACTCCTGTCTTTTTTTGGTTCCCTGTTAGAGGGGGAATAAACTGGAAATGGAATAGAAGATTAGCATCCTCATCTTCTGTCTGTGCTGGGAATGTTCCTGGCTGAGGTGCTGCTGTGCTTATGTAAAAACCAAAGGATTCCTTACAGGCTTCCTGGGGGTGTTGCAGTTAAACCTCTTCCAGGGAGCCTTTTGTGCAAGGCCTGACATTTATGATCTGGTATGTCAGAGCCTTTGTAATTGGAAGTTTCTTGTGTGATTTTGCTGGCTGTGACTTGGTAAAATCAGGTTGTTTTGTGTTTTTTTTTTTTTTTTGTCCTCACACAGACCTTTTCCAATGTCCAAAGACTTGCACAGGCCTTTATAGACCTTTACTCAGCTGGGAACATGCTCTTCCGCTCCTGGTTTGCTCAGGTACACTGTTCACCAAAAAGTGAGTGGTGTGTTCTTATAGACTTCACTTTGAGACTGATCCCGGGACTGGAAGGGCAAGGAGAGCTGGCAGATGTGCTCCCTCGCCTCTGCAAGACAATGGAGAGCTTTCTGGAGAGCTGGCAAAGCTTCATGTCCAAGAAGCGAATCCAGCATTTCTACTTGAACTTCTACACAGCTGAGCAGCTGGTTTATTTGTGCACAGAGCTGGGACAGAGGCAGCCCAGCCAGAAAGCCCTGATGATGCTTTCATTCCTAAAAAGTAACTGCACCGCAAAGGATGTCCTCAGAGCCTCTGAAGGCCACGAGCCTCCCAGCTCAACGAAGGCTGTTTCTGACTTGCCTGCACTGCTGGATGAGGAGAAGGATCTGACCACCTGCTTGGAGCACATCTGGGAGTGCTACATGAGCAACATGGGTGCCTTCCTTCCAAAATGCCTGGATGTGGACACGCTTGGTGTGTGGCTGAAGAGCCTGGCCAGTGGGGAGAGGGAGTGTGTCACCAGGGACTTCCCACAGGATCTTCTGCACGTTGGTCAGCCCAACCTCATCACGTGCCCTCGCTCGGAGGTGCTCACTTCTGCTCTGGCTGTTTACATGAACAGCCCCAACCAGCCCCTCCCCACTTTCGATGAAGTTCTCCTGTGCACTCCTCAGACCACTGCTGAGCAAGTGGGGCTCTTCCTCAGGAGATGCCTCATTCCTGGCAGCGAAGGAGAGAAAATTTACACCATGCTGTTTGCAGACGAGTTGAGCTACGATGTCAGCTGCAGAGCAGAGGAGCTCTTCCAGCACCTGCAGGGCTACAACAGCACCTATCGCCTCATCATCCTGTGCAACTGTGAGAGGGAGCACTGCTACATCCCTTCTGTCTTCAGCCAGTACAAAGTGCACATGATACCCCAGAGGCCCCTAGCTGAAATCCAGCAATACCTGCAGCACCACTACAGAGTTGCTCAGCCTTCAGACTCAGCTGCTTGTGTGTTCAAGGGCAGCTCGTGTGTTGGGATCGTGTCGTCCAGAAGAGCTGGCGTGGGTAAGAGGTCTCATGCAAAGCAGGCTCTGCTGAGTATTGAAAACAAGGGTGGGGTTCATTTTGCCTGTTTTTTCTGTCCTAAGCATCTGGTCAGGAAGAATGATTCAGACTTCAGGCAGTAGTGGGGTGATAGGCATTTCTAGAGATGGTTTCTCTGGCTAATCTGACACCTCTCTCTTTCTACTGACGTGAATCATTAACACAAATTAGGTGGCTTTGATTCCAGGCTGCAACTACTGCTCTGACGAGATTTAGACGTTCTTTTCCTGGAATATATTTTAGAAAGCTTCAGAGATCTCAAAGAATATTTATATCTAAGCATCTGACTCACTTCATTCTACGATGTCTGTTGTACTATATAGCTGATATTGATTTAATTCTTGCGGTGTTTTTATGGTAACAGGGAAATCCCTCTATGTAAAGAGACTACATGAGAGGCTGGAAGCACAGCAGCCTGACTGTACAGAGCTTCTGAAAACCATCAGGCTAATAGAGCCAGCAGTGGATGAAGATAAAGTGCTACAATCTCTTCTGCCTTTTCTGGAGAGCCAACAGCCAACAAAGCCCGTGATATTCCATTTTGACATCACCTCTTCAGTAAGTTTCACCTGTCCTACCCATGCCTCTTCCTTGCAGAGGCTTTCTTTCAAAGCTTTTGTTTCTTAGTAAGCTATTTAATTAGGCCATGTTTTATAATGAGTGATTGTGTAAGTTAGGAAAGAACTCTTAGCATTGAGGTGGCTGAGCACTGGAACAGGTTGCCCAGAGGAGCTGTAGCATCTCCATCCTTGGAGACATTCAAAACCTGACTAGACGTGGTGTTGGACAGCCTGCTCTGAGCAGTGGGGCTGGGGGTCCTTTTTCAGAGGTGCCTTCCAACCTTAGCTATTCTGTGATTCTGTGAAGTTGTGATGGGTAAATAACAGGAAATGTCTTCGCCTTTATTCTAATGACAGGTACAAAGTGGAGTTCCAGAGTTTCTATTCAAGCTGTTGGTTTTACAGTATCTGACAGATGCTAAAGGAAATATGTGGCTGCGACAGAAGTGCCATTTGTATATCATTGAAATCCTTGAGGTGTCACCTCTGCCACAGCAAATGGTAAGGCAGCGTACAGCAATGCTCATCTCTTTGAATTTCTCAGTCATTTGGCACCGATGTTGGTATGCAGCTGGACACAAGTTGTGGAGGCTGTAATGGAAAAAATAGCTTAGATTCCCTGTTTGTCTCAGGGAGTGTTGCACATCTCCATTACAAAGTGATGCTTATGGAGTTGTACGAAATGATATTAAAACACAACAGAGCTGTTGTGGTTTCCTTGGGTTATTCATTTTTGAAGGCCTGTTAGCTCGAGCATCACTGGTGTCCTGCTGTAGCATTTATAGGAAAGATAAAAACACAAAATCCAATCTTTGTGTTACTTTGCACGTTTGCAAGTACTAGAATATTTATACTCAAATATAAGGATGTTGTTCTTACAAGAGAAAATGGATAAAGAACAAGTTTCTATGGTTTAATTTTCTTTTTCCTTGAGGTAGCTCTGAGAAGGGGTTGAGGTTGACGAAGGACTGATGTTACAGGAAGGAGACTAAAGGGAATGGGATCACCAAAAAAACACTGGGGGGTGGGTGGGGGAACATTATGGTTATGTAGAGTAGTTGCTGTTTTGGTAGGTCTGTGATCTTAGGCAAGGATACTGTAAGAAGAGATTAAAACAGATGAAGATTAGGGCGACAGGTTTGTGATGAAATATTTTGCTTTCCTCTACTCCAGGTGTCAGTGAGCCAGAAGTATAATTTCCTTGATGTGTTCCCTAAAGTAACATGCAAGTCTCCCAAGGAGGTCCTAGAAATGGAGACACTTGGGAGGCAGCCCAGGGATGCTTCAGACCCAGGAATGGACGAGGAGGAATTTCATAGCGAGGCTTTCCAGAGACCTTTCCAGTATCTGAGAAGATTTGACAGCGGGTACAATCTGGACACATTCTGGTACACAGAACACTCAGTGGAAGGGAGCCCAGCAGAATGCCTGCAGATTTTCCTCCTGCACTGCGGGGTTGTGGATCCCTCCTGGTCAGAACTCCGAAACTTTGCATCGTTTCTCAATGTTCAATTGAGAGATTGTGAAGCTTCTGTCTTTTGCAACCCTGAATTTGTCCAGGACACTCTGCAAGGCTTCAAAAACTTTGTTGTTACCTTCATGATTTTAATGGCAAGGGATTTCGCAACGCCCTCCCTACACATCTCTGACCAGAGTTCAGGAAGGCAGTCCTTCAACCTGGAGGATGTTTCTGAAGATGATCTTCTTCCTTTCCGCATTCGGAAGAAGTGGGAGTCTGAGCACCACCCGTATTTGTTTTTCAATGGAGATCGTGTGTCCATGACGTTCATTGGCTTCCACTTCCAGCACAATGGGGCTCATGGTGTTGATGCCATTAATCCTCTGAACGGCAAGATTATCAAGAGGAACATCATGTCTTCCCAGCTGTACAATGGCTTGTTACTCCAGAGAGTTCCCTTTGGTATTTCTTTTGATAGCTTGTCCCGTCTTGAGAAACTGGACAGACTGTGCATGGTTTTGGGAATCTCATACGTGACAGACCCTGATGAGACCTATGAACTCACAACAGACAACGTGCTGAAGATGTTGGCTATTGAGATGCGGTTCAGGTGCAACATCCCAGTTGTTATCATGGGAGAAACGGGCTGTGGGAAAACCAGGCTGGTAAATTTTCTGTGCAAGTTACGCAGGAGCATTGTAGAGGTAGAGAACATGAAGCTTGTGAAAGTCCATGGAGGTACCACTGCAGAAATGATTTATGCCAGGATCAAGGAAGCAGAAGTCCTTGCTATAGCCAATAAGAAGCTGCACGGGTTGGACACGGTTCTATTTTTTGACGAAGCCAACACAACAGAGGCTGTGAGCAGCATCAAGGAAGTTCTGTGTGACCACACGGTGGAAGGGAAGCCTTTGGTCTCTTGCTCTGGCTTGCAGATCATAGCAGCCTGCAACCCTTACCGGAAGCACACGCCAATGATGATTCAACGCTTGGAATTAGCTGGGTTGGGCTACAGAGTCAAAGCAGATGAGACAAAAGAGAAGCTTGGATCTATTCCACTGAGACAGCTTGTGTACCGGGTCCACGCGCTCCCACCCAGCATGATCCCCTTAGTGTGGGATTTTGGGCAGCTGAACAACTTAACTGAAAAAATGTACATACAGCAGATTGTGCAGAGAGTTACCGAACATATCCGAGTGGATCCAGCTGACATGAAGGTTATTGCAGAAGTGCTGGTTGTTTCCCAGCAGTACATGAGGCAGAGGGATGATGAATGTAGCTTTGTCAGCCTGCGGGATGTGGAGCGCTGCATGGAGGTTTTCAAGTGGTTTTACAAGCGCAGTGAGCTGCTGTTGGAAGAGTTGGAGAAGTACCTTGAAGAAAAGAGAGGTCTGCAGAGCCCTGAGAGAAACAACGTTATCTGGTCCCTGGTGCTAGCAGTTGGGGTCTGCTATCACGCATCCTTGGAAGAGAAGGAGGCATATAGGAATGCTATCAGCAAGGTCCTCCCAGAGCCTTACAATACTCAGAAAAAGATTTTGGAAGAAATCAGTGTGATGCAGGACTTATTCCTGAGTGGTGTGCAGCTCCGAGACACCATAGCAAGAAACTTGGCCTTAAAGGAAAATGTCTTTATGATGATCATCTGCATTGAGCTGAAAATCCCTCTTTTTCTTGTTGGGAAGCCTGGCAGCTCCAAATCCCTTGCAAAAACCATTGTGGCTGATGCGATGCAGGGCCAAGCTGCTCACTCGGATCTGTTCAAGGACCTGAAGCAAATCCATCTGGTGTCTTTCCAGTGCAGCCCTCTCTCTACTCCAGAGGGTATCATAGGCACTTTCAAGCACTGTGCTCGGTTCCAGGATGGGAAGAACCTGGAGGAGTATGTCTCCGTGGTGGTTTTGGATGAGATTGGGCTGGCAGAAGACTCTCCCAAAATGCCTTTGAAGACTTTGCACCCGCTTTTGGAAGATGGCTGCATAGATGACGACCCTCTTCCTCACAAGAAGGTTGGCTTCATTGGGATTTCCAACTGGGCTTTGGACCCTGCTAAAATGAATCGAGGCATCTTTGTCTCCCGTGGTGACCCCAGCAAAGAGGAGCTCATAGAAAGTGCAAAGGGAATTTGTTGCTCAGATCGGGGGGCTTTGCACAAGGTTGAACAGTATTTTGGTCACTTTGCAAATGCATATGAAATCATCTGCAAGGCCCAGGACAGGGAGTTCTTCGGTCTGCGTGACTACTACAGTCTCATAAAGATGTTTTTTGCCTTGGTTAAGAGCTCTAAAAGCAAGCCCAGGCCTCGAGACATAGCTGAAGTTGTTCTCCGTAACTTCAGTGGCAAAGATGATATCAATGCCTTGGAAATATTCACCTCGCAGTTACCGGAAAAAGGAAAGGTAAACGCTCACGATATCAGTAGAATTGAGCTGATACAACAAAACATTTACAGCAGCAGTGAGGATGGTGACTGCAGGTACCTGCTGGTGTTGACTGAGAATTACGCAGCGCTGCAGATCCTCCAGCAAACTTTCTTCACTGCCCGGCAACAGCCAGAAATCATCTTCGGCTCCAGTTTCCCCAAAGACCAAGAGTACACCCAGATATGCAGAAACATCAACCGTGTGAAAGTCTGCATGGAAACCGGCCAAATGGTCGTGCTCCTCAACTTGCAGAACCTCTACGAAAGCCTCTACGATGCCCTTAACCAATACTACGTGTACCTTGCTGGCCAGAAGTACGTTGACCTGGGGCTGGGCACCCACCGGGTGAAGTGCCGGGTGCACCCGAAGTTCCGTTTGATCGTCATCGAGGAGAAAGACGTGGTGTACAAGCACTTCCCCATCCCGCTCATCAACAGGCTGGAAAAGCACTACCTGGATATCAGTACAGTCCTGGACAAGGAGCAGAGAGAAAAAGTGAAAGAGTTGAAGAAGTGGGTGCGTGACTTCGTTGCAGTCGACACTAGGGAACACCTTGTTAACCAGCAGAATTACAGCCCTTCGGATGTGTTTGTGGGCTACCACTCTGACACCTGTGCCTCCGTGGTGCTGCAGATCACAGAGCGGCTGAAGGCAGCGTGTCCTCCCAGCCAGCTCATGGCACGTGTCAAGGCTGAAGCACAGCTGGCACTGCTCAACTGTGCCACCCCCGACTCCGTCATCCGTCTCTGCAACTCGGGGGGTTTGTTTAGGACCAGTCCTCTGGCCAACGTGTACTTCAAGCAGCAGCAGCACTCGTCTTTTGCAGCCTTCCTCCGAGCTCACATCCGCTCCGGGTCGGAGTGCCAGACGGTCTTTACAGAGGTGAGCATCCTGCAGGCTCCTCTCAAAACGCTCTCTGCCTCTGCTGAGGCTTCTAGTTTGTGTCGCTGCTGCTGTATTATCACGGGCTTTGTATTATTATTTTGTGTTATTATTTGTATTATCGCAGGTCTTATGGCTGTGTGTGAGCGGACTTGTGAACAGCCCTGCTGCTGAGGTGTGCAGGGGTGGGTGTTAGGTTTTGCTTTGCTCTTGCCTTATCCCAGAACTAAAGAACTTCGCCTAAGATGGGCTGGAGAATTTTTCTGTCTCCTGCCTTGCTTGGAGAGAGAGAACGTGCTTTGTCTTGGGGCTGTACGTGGGAAAGGCTCACTATGGGGCTGACAAGCCATTTCTTAAAGCCTTGACTGCTTCTCCTCTGCCCAGCACTGGCAGCACCAAGTGACACTGGTCACACAGAGGTGGTGATGCTCTGGAACAGGTTGCCCAAGGAGGTTGTGGATGCCCCATCCCTGGAGGCATCCAAGGCCAGGCTGGATGTGGCTCTGGGCAGCCTGGGCTGCTGGTTGGCGACCCTGCACACAGCAGAGGGTTGGAACCAGATGATCACTGTGGTCCTTTTCAACCCAGGCCATTCTACTATTCATTCTAAGTACGCAGCATCCAGCAGCGCAGCTCTGGATTGGTGTAGCAGCCCATGTTGACAACTTGCCTGCTTGTGGGTCAGATAAATTTCTTTTGGGGTGCAGTATGGCTCTACAGTGGGATAGCGGCATCTGGGAGTGCAGGCATGTGAGTGTGTCCTGCCTTCCTAAGCTGAGAGCAAAGCCGTGTCTTGCACTCCCAGGTCACCACCTTCTCGAGGCTCCTCACCAGCGCTGACTCTGCGAGTCTGGAGAGAGAAGTGCAGGGTAAAGCACAAAGGCCTCAGATCCTCTTCCTGCAGCAGTTTGACACAGAGTACTCGTTCTTGAAAGAGATCCGGTGAGTTTTTGTGTTACGTTGCTCTGAGTAGGTGGTCATCTGTATGGAAGATGCAGTGGCAGGACTTTGGGGGTAATGTATTGTAAGGGGAGCCAGGAAGCCACGTGGTGCTGAGCTCAGTGCAAACTGAATTACTTCCATTGTACTAAGCATGAGATTTGCTTTTGGGGGCGTTCTGTCCCTGCAGGATAGCTTTCCTAACTTCTCCCTTGGCCTGTGGCACTCAAAGCTAATCTGAACTGACTGTCCACAGTCTCTTATGTTTTGCTTTAACGCTTCTTTTAAATCCCCTTTCACTCTTTAGAGATTTCCTTGAAAACACACCAGGAAATAAAGTCCTTATTATTCAGGCAGACTTTGAAGATGGCTCTCAAAATGCCCAGCTCGTCGCCTCGGCCAAGTAAGTCCCTTGTGAAGTGGTTCCTTGTTTGTTATTGCTGGGGATTTCAGAATCGGGAATTCCTAATCCTCTGTTCATGCTGTCGTAAAAGGGAACTGAAAGCATTGATTGAATTTTGAATAATAATTCGTAATCCAAGTCTAAATAAACCAGTTCTGGGCTGGCTTAAGTCATCAGGCGATGCCCCGTGAAGTGCAGGTTCTTGTTTTTGGCTGTGTGATTGGGTAAAGGAGGCAGAGTGACTCAGGGAGTGCAGGGGAAGGAGGGAACCTTGTCTAACAGAGGAAAGATTGGTGGCCTTGACTCCTGTCTGACAGCAGCACTTCCCTTCTGTTGCAGATACACTGTTGTTAATGAAATCAACAAGGCAAACTTGGGAGAATGCTCTGTCTTTGTTTACTTTATTATGAAGCTTACGCGGGTGGAAGGAGGAACATCGTACGTGGGATTCCATGGAGGTGGGTTTGGCCATCTGTCATCTCCAATTCACCTTCCTTTCTAATGCTGAAGACCTGAAATCAGTGTATCCTGCAGCTTGTCTGAACTGCTCCTTTATCTGCGTGGGGGCTGGGTTCCATAGGGCATGACATTACTGCCATTGCTTGTGTCTGTAGGTCTGTGGCAGTCGGTGCACATAGATGACCTCCGCAGATCCAAGGACATGATCTCTGACATGTCTGTGCTGCAGAACCTCACCATCAGCCAGATGCTCTGCGAGGATTTGGGTAAAGCCAAAGGTGAGCTGTGTGTGAGCTGTGCCAGATGCTAGAAGGAAAAAATGGGGAGGTTTTTCCTCCCCCTTCCCCCCCCCACCAACTTGATACTGGAAGATCCTATGCTGAGTACAACATCCCTACTTCCACTGCTGAGTATCTCATGCAGGGAGCACCACGTGCCTGTCAACTTTGCCTTTCTGTTTAGTTTGTTTCTGCGAGGTTTTGGTCATAAATAAGTTAATTTTGTCACTTTCCCTGACAAACATGCAGTGTTTGCACTGCTCACTGTGCTCTGTCTCAGCACAAGAGAAAGCAGGTACTGCAGAGTGGGGCTGGGGTGCAGCCAGCGTGCAATGGCAGCTCAGAAAAGTGAGTGCTGATACTGCACCCACCAGGGACCACTGACAAGGAGCCACCCTGGAGAGCATCTCACTTACACCAGTGTAAATCTATTCATTTAAACCCGTAGGAAGACTAGAAAAGATTTTCTTTCTTGCTTAGTTTTTCTTTTCTTCTTGGATTCTTTTTCCTTTTGCTGTTTTGCCTTACAAAAGGCAGAATACAGCTGCGAGGGCTCTGGTGCAGCTTAGTGCATTAATTCAGCATCATCACTTTTTTTTGGTTCTTGCTGCACGAAGCTTGTCAGCCCCAGCAGCTGTAAGTGCATTTAGAGAGATGGAGCTCAGCTATTTGTGCAAGCAATGATGGATCTGACAGATGTCCTACTGCTCTCCGATGCAGTCACTAAATAAACTCTTACGTGATGGATGCAGCAGCGTGCTGTTGTTTTCTAACAAAAATTCTACACCTTGGATGCAGATCCACCTGTAAATGAAGAAGAAGAGGAGGAGAGAGAGGGGGAGGCTGAAGCATCAGTGCCAGCAGCGGAGCACTGTGAGGTCAGTGTGGGATGTGTTTGTTTGCTCCTCAGCTGTCAGTGTGGCTCTCTGCTCTTTTGTCACACGCAGATGCAATGTTCCCTTTGCATCCACGGTCACTTGAGATCCATCATCTTATTTATTTACATCAAAAAATGTGGGTGAGAAAAAATCTGTCCCCCTCTGCTGCCTGGTGAAAATTAACATCACTAAAAAAGGAAACAAGTGGCAGGACTTCATAATTCCTTACTCAGTGTTCCTAATTCTTAAAAAAAAAAAAAAAACCCAAAAATCATCCCTGTATTTACAAGCTTCTGCTGTTTTATGGACCTGGAACCTGAGGACTGTGGTTCTGAGCCTGCCATTCCAGTTGTCAGTGCTTTCTGTTGGAGAGGGCTATTGGAAACTGTGCTGGAGTTGGCTGCAGACTTTGCAGCAGCCGTGTTAAGACTGGCTCGTGCTCCTCAGGCAGTGTGATTCCAGAGGATGCCCACTATGAGGGTGACCATATGTGGCTTTTGCCCTTCTAATGCCTAAGGTCTTTCAAGGAGGGCATATACACCCCCAGCCCAGTCGGGTTGATCAGTTCCACTTTCATTTGTGAACTGCTGAATCTTTCCCTGTAGGAATCGTATTTTCCCAGAAATGCTATTTTACATGCCAGTTTAAAAGGTTGCAGAAATCACAGCGTATGCTTGGTTTCAAAAGGAGTGCTTAAATTTGTCACCAGGGGTAACAGAAGAACTGCGTTGTGGAAAGCAAATGACACGGGCTCTCTAGAGAGCATCATAATCCATAATAAGATGGATGTACTCGGGGCAAGGGAGTGAAACCAAATAATGAGCTTTTTTTGTCTCTGCTGCTGGGAAGGGTGAAGTGCTGGACATCGTTGTGCTGCTGAGGAGCTGCGTGCAGAGTGCTGTGGGAATGCTGAGGGACCAAAATGAGAATCTGAGCCGAAGCAGAAAGCGAATTGAGATTCTCCTCAGCCTCCTGTCCAAAGAGGATGGCTTGAAAGGTATGCACTCCACTCCTCTGTAGTGCAGCTGGTAGTGTCCCTCAGCATCCGGGGAGCCACCAGAATGTGCAAGTTAACTCCTAACTGAAGGGGGACCTAAAGGTTGGTGGTGTTTTCACTGTAGTGTAGGAAGGGTAGAACTCCTAGGCTGGCTCCTGAGTGTGTGTGTGTGTGTGTGCTCCAGCATCACTACTTGTGTGGTTGCAGGGATTTGCCTGGACTTCTGGCTCCTGGCTTTCTCTGGCTGTGCTATATCTGGTGGCTAGTTGCTCCCCTTTGATTGATTACTGAAGCAAATATAGAATACTGTACTTGCTGTGATATTTGTGCTTTGATCCACGGCCAATAGAAGAGGAAGTACAAATGACTTCTTGTTTTGTAGCCTCCTTCCTGAAGACAACAAGGGCTCGTCTCTCCAGCCTTTTGAAAAAGCAAGAAGAAAATTCCTTCCAGCCCAAAAACTGGGTGCTTCGAGCAGCTTCCAACCTCAGCGCCCTGCAGGAGGCAGGAACCTTCAGGTAAGGACAGAGCAGCATCTCATAGCCTGCACCAAACGGCAGCGGTGGAGCAGGGACAGCAGTTCTGTGCAAGCTGAATATTTGCAGTTCAGCCTCCAGGCCGTGCTGGAATCTCTCTGAAGGCAGTTTTGCCTTCCCAGCTCCTAAGGGAGGGCAGCTTGGCTGAATGGGATGCGCTGGAACAGGAGTGCTTGAGTGCATGGGGGCTCTTAGCAGATCAGTAGGATCACGGATGAGTCACAAACAAGAAATGTGGGGTTTTTCTTTCCTCATGTTTTTTTTCCTTCCTCTTTTAAAGGTAGGATTAGGACTCTCACAGCCAAATGCCCACAGTTTTTTAGGACGACCACTCCTGATTTGCTGATGCTGTTGTTCACGTTCCCTCTGGGTTTCTCGGTCTCTTTCTCCCCCCCCAAGGCACACCTTGTGGAAGCGAGTCCAGAAAGCCGTCACTGAATTCCTGGCTCTCCTAATTGCTGTCATAGACAGAAATGGCAATCTGGAGCTGTTGGCCAAGCCAGCACCTGAGTGGGTGACAAACCTGTGGATGTTCATCTTCAGTGACACAAAACTCCTGACTGTCCCTTCTGGTGGGGGTAAAAACAGGTGAGCCCCTGGAGAGAGCAGCAGGAGGGCTTGGCTGGCAGCACTGACCCCAGTCCCACACTGTCTCTAAATCCACGTGGGAGATAAACACTGTTGGTTGCTCCCAGTGTTGTGCCAAAGGCAGTGGGGAAGGTCTTTGGCGGCTGCAGAAGTCTCCTTTTTTTTTTTTCTACCTTATCCCTGTCGCTCCTGGGCTTTGCTCTGTGGTTCTTGGCTTGCTCACACTTCTTACCCATCCCTTGAAGCCTGTGTGCTGTGCCACCAGAGTCTTTTTGCTAGAGAACTCTCACTGAATAGGTCCTAATGCTGTGTAAGTGGCACAAGGAATTCTATTCATGAGTTCTTCAATTCTTTTCTCCTTCTAGGGCTGCTTTCTTGCTTTCTGGATCTTACTGCCTCAGTCTGAATGTGCTTCTCAAGCAAAAGCCTGCTATACTAACGATCTTTTAATCTCCTAGCTCTCAAACAGAGATAATTCTGGTGCAGAACAGCATGATGGTGTCTGCCGATGCTGGGAATAAGATGCCCTTCAGCTGGAGGATAAAGGAGTATTTGGATGAGATGTGGTTGAAAGCTCAGTACATCCAAAACGCTGAAGGTGAGCACCTGGCTTGAGCTTGTGATGCTCCATCCATCTGCCCTGTGAACTCCAGTGTATTGCCAGCACGCCTCGACCCGTCCACCACCTTGGGACTTTCAGTCCCTCTATACTCATACAAGCCAGCAGAACTCTGTTTCCCAGTATTAGTCTGTCTCGTGTCCTGAATGCTGTGGAAATACCAAAAGTTGATGTTAAGATCCAGTAGATATGGCAATGATGCTTGGGCTGGGAAGGCCTGGCCTCAAATTCCTTGTTAGCACTCTGAATGAGAGGAGTGCTTTATGCACCAGTGACTGATTACGTATCCAACCCAGCTTCCTCCTGACATGCAGAGCTTTTCTCTGCGCTCTTGTTTTCCAGACCAAGCAGAGAACTTTGTGGATATATTCCAGAAAACTGCGCTGGGAGAATTTATCTCTGCTCTGACTGAGGGAGAGAGGCTGGAGCTCTTCCAATGCTATGTCACTGACTTCATTGTCCTGACCATCGGTGTTTCCTCGGAGGAGGAGCTGCAGGTCAGTGTGTGGAGCAGGAACTGGGGTTGACTGAAGAGAAGGACATGATGCCTGTGAACGTGCCCTTCTGTATCCATGTCATACAATGGCCTGGGTTGAAAAGGACCACAGTGATCATCTCGTTTCAACCCCCCTGCTATGTGCAGGGTCGCCAACCAGCAGACCAGGCTGCCCAGAGCCACATCCAGCCTGGGCTTGGATGAATGTTGCCTTCTCAGACCCAGTCCTCCCCTCAGACGAGTGATGAGCTGTCCCCAAAGCAGATGTTGGATTCTGAATAGCTGCTAGGATTACTGAATGCTTATCTTAGGGGCACCAATAGGAGAAGTGCTTCCTTAGGAGAGCCCATAAAAATGGCCACAAGGCTGCCTTCGTAAAGTGCTAATGATTTTTTTTTAGACAATTTTGTATTTTAGTACAAAATAAATTATAAAAGTAATTTTTTTTTTGGTAAATTTTAATTTTATTTAACTTTTTTCTTTCCAACTTTTCAGTGTCTGCAACTTGCTTTCCTCTCCTGTATCGAGGAATGGAAGGCAGCTTCTCCCAAAAGACAGGAGGCAGTGCCATGCCTGCCTTGGGTTCACCTGGGCTACAATCAGTTCAAGAGCCGCCTGCAGAACTTCTCTAGGATCCTGGCTGTACATCCCAGAGTGGTCAACTCTCTTCTTAACCTGAAAGAAGACTTTATGTCCCATCCCAACATGGTATAGTCGTCACCAGGCATTTGGTGATGCTCAGCCCTAGCAGAGAGCTGTCTTCATTGAGTTAGTTTGTGTGCAGTGTCCTTTTTATCCCAGCTGAAGTGGGAGGCATGAACTCAGAATTCTGGGTGTTAGGAGTAGGCAGCTGTGTTAGCAGCCTTACGAGTAGAGCTGAAATTAGGTTGCCGTGCTTTTGTGTTAATTAATAGGGTGTGCTAATGATTTGAGCCATGAGCATGGGAACCCTAGGGCTTGAGGTCATCAAGTAGGGCGTTATTCAGTGCTACATAGCAGGGCAGATGATGAGCCTTGGGCTCCCAGATAATTCTGAAATGTTACTGCTGCGTTATGCTTACACTCTGTGTGTGCAATCAGGTTTTAGACATCTTGGCTGCAATTGTGTGTGCTGAAGGGCTGGAGGACCAAATGGAGACAGCTCAACCAGAGACCTGGCTGCAGAAAGTGAAGAATCTTCAGATGCCAATTGAATTTATTTGTAAAGACAAGTTCTTACAGAGAAGTGATGTTTGGTGCCATCGGCTGCTACAGCAACTCAAGTATGTACCACGGATCTGCTCACAGCCTCCATCTTTTGCCTTGCTGTTAGTGCAAAGCTGTTCTGGTGCTGCTTTTCTCTGATGAGAACTTTGTGTACCTTCCCAGGTTCTGACTCGTGAGGCTTATTATCAGTTGCCAGATTGTTTTTCCTTTCTTTCCTTCCACAGATGTTCCCCTGAAGTCTAGCAATGTTATCCAGTGCATTCCAGCTGCATTCAGGGCTGATTCAAAGCTCGTTAGTTTGATGTTAATCAGCAATGTTTTCCTGCTTGACTCCATTCTTGTAAAGGCAGAGATGGGGAGCTTTGCTGCATCTGAGACAGAGACTTACCTCTCTCAATTCAGACCAAGGGAGCTACGCTGGTATCTTGCAGACCTTGTTTAGTTTAACCAAAGAGGAAAAAAAAAAAGCTTGGTTCATGGTGATTTTTTTTTCTTTTTCTAAGTTACTTCCCATTCTAACAGAAACTGGAGATAAGGTGTTTGCTGTGGTCTTTGTTGTGCTGCAGTGCTGTCTGCAGGACAGATTCCCATGCCATAAACTCGCTCACTACGTACTGCTGTGTGTTTTGTCCTTGACAGAAAGCCAGGCTTTGGTTCAGGTGCAGATAACCAAAGGGTAAATCTTAAGAAGCTGCATGAGAACTGTACAGGAGCTGTAGTGGTGAGCATGAGAAGCAGATCATTAGACTGACCCGTTCTGCCTTTCATGCTCATCGCACAGCCATGTGAGCTCTGAACTCCTAACTGTACTTCTGAAACCATGCTTTTTTTCCTTCCCACAGAACCAGCTGGAACCGCGTTTTCTGCATGTCTCTGTTTGTAGAACATGTGTTGCTTGGTACCAGCGCTTTGATGCCAGAGGTTGAGAAATTAGTGAAAAAGCATACTTTGCATCTTGCCAAGGTAAGCTGGGGTGTGATTTCACCTCTTTCCTGTTTGCTTCTGCTGATTGTGTTAGCAGAGCTGAGCCACTTAGCATTGCTCCTTTCTTCTGCAGCGTTTTGAGGAGGGTTCGGACATGAAGACTCACCCAACTTTTGTTGCAGTGATCAAAGTACTGTGCAAATGCAAGGAGGAAATCAGCAGCAGGCTCTGCAGGTAGTGATGCTGAGACAATCTGCACAATCGAGGAGAAATTTTGCCTATGTATTCGTGAGCATCAAAAGCATTGCATTCAATGTACTGAAAACCAGATGGAGAGCAGTATATTCTGCTTTATTCTGCACCCTGGGGCTGAGTGGATTAGCCAATAGGTCTTAAAATGTCTTCTCTGATTCTAGTTGTAGATGAACGTCTTATTCAAGACTTTCTTGGTAAGATAGCATTGAAGCAATCACGTTCATTGCTGTTCCTGAATTACAGGTATGAGTTGAAGCCGTGTTCCATCTGCCACGGAGAGCTCAAGGATCCAGTCCAGCTGCATTGCAGCCATGCCTTTTGTGAGAAGTGCATCAGATCATGGCTAATTCCAGCACACATGCATTGTCCGTTGTGCAGAGTTGCTGTTGAAGATGATAATTTAACTGTTAACAAGGAGCTCAGGTACTCCTTCCTGTCCGAGGTGTGAGCATTGCAGTGGGGCTGGTTATGTAAGGAAATTGATTTGCACCTGTGAGGTCGTCAACTCATGCACAAAGGGTAGAGGAGGAAACTCTGCTGAGCTCTTCCTCATCCTGGAATAGATTTGATCCATTTCCCCTTCGTTGTTTCAAAAGAGGAGAGAAGTTGCCTTTGGCCCATGTGATGAGACTCATTGCAAAACCCTGCAAGCTGAGGGCTGAAGCAGCACTCAAAAGGCTCCTCTCGGTGGCTGAACTGGACAAGGGAGCTGCTCATCACCTCAGATTGCTTTGTGATAGCATAGCAAAAAGCTCGCAGTGCACGTATCTGGCATCACTTTGACAGCTAAGATCAAATGGCAATTTGATGTGGCCTTTTCACTTGGATACTATTGAACCTTTTGGAAAGCTGGGAAAGAGCATCGCTTTGAGTTCTGCCCGTGTCTGCTTTGTTTCATCTATTATTTAGCTGGTTTTGTATTTGTATCCTAATGCTTTTCACTCTCTACCTAGTGCTGCCATAGCAAAAAATGCCCTGTTCCGGCAGAGGTGCAATAACTTCTTCATAGATGTGGTTACCACCATGTGTTTTAAGGACAATGAGCCCCCTGACACAGCAGTGATCCAGGAGCTCCTCAATCTGCTGTTTGTGTACAGGGACTTCCTGGAAGATTCAGGTGAGCTCCCTTCCTAGAGCTTCATGGAACCCATTCTCTTGGCAGCTTCTCTCACCTGCCCATCCCATCCCTTCTGTATTCCACAGATCGCCCTGCTGCTTACACCAAACTTCTGTCCCCATTTGATGAGGAAGTGGATGAAACTCCTGTTATCCGCTCAGTAATGCTGAAGCTTCTCTTGAAGTACAGGTGAGCACAGTCAGTTATTGGATGTTACACTGCAGGGAGGAGGTGGTGGTTCACCTTTCTCCATGGCGTCATCAAATCAATGTTTCTTCTCCTTACTTCCCTACTGCTCGTTGAATTTGTACCATGAGAGGTGAAATTCATCCTGCGCCTTTGCATCAGTCTTGCAGGTGGGCCGACCTGCACGTGCGATGTATCTGATCAGTCTGTGCCAACACGTACCTATTTGTTCTTAACATAAAGCTGTGCTGACTGTGGATGGCTCAGGCAGCCTTGGAGATAGCTGATGGTTTTTCAGATCAGCAAAGCAGCTCTCCTGATCCGCAGGCAATCAAGGACAGCAATCTTTTGTATGCTCACACAGAACTCTCCCTTCACAAAAGTTCCTCCACCTTCCCTTTGCAGTCAGTACATACAAAGAGCCGTTTCTCTAGTGTGATTGTCTCCTGATTCAGATTCCTAAAATAGAGCAGATGATTTATGCCCTGGAAATCCTTATTTGTCACCTTTGATAAAAGCCCAGCTTGGAGGAAGAAGCTGGATGTTATCTGGTAGAAGCCAGCACAGCTGCTCTTCCATCACTTCCAAAGTGATCTCTGCCTGTCTGTGCCCTTAACTGGTAGTTTGATCACAATTTAGAACAGAATTAGCAGCTACCAGCATTGCAGCTGTGATAAGGGAGTGTTTCTCTCTCCAATAGCTTCAGTGAAGTGAAAAATGACGTGCAAGATTACCTGTCCCGGGTTGAGTGCAGCCACATCCTGGACAAAAGAGATAAAAAAGAGCTCTACTTGCTTTTTGTCAACTGCTTGGAGGTAAGACTTTGGCAGCAAAACTGGTACAGGGGGGAATTTAGGCCCACTCAGCCTCCCACCCCCAGTAAGTTATATCAAAGCACTTGCTCAGAACCAGCTCTCCAGTACATGGCTATGCTTCCCCTTCCCAACGTAGGGTTTCTTTTTGCTTCTTTCCCTCACCTCACACAAGAACGTGTATTCTTGTGAAGGGAAAGGTAGAGCTCTTGGAACATATGCTGTGTGTTTCAATGTGATTGTGCTCAGTCAATGTGCTCTTAACTCTCATGCTCAGCTACACACGTGGGGAATATGGGAGAGCTTGGGTGTGTTGCTGAAGAAGTGTTTGGTGATGCAGTAGAAGTTTGGGATAAGCACCAGAAGGATCCCAGGAAGGAGCTGATGGCAGTTGGGTGGAGGGTGTCACAAGCATGGAAGTTTTTTGGCAAGGTGCACCCTTGCATACAGCACCAATGCATGGGGTATCGGACTCGAGTGGTTCTGCCACTCATGCAGTGTTCTGCTTCATCTTCAGGATTCTATGTGTGACAAGTTTGAAGGCAGCTTGGGATGTGAGTGTGTTGACTCTCTGCTCGGTGACAGAGGCTTCCCAGAAAACTACCTCCCAGAAAGCAATCAAAGAGCTCCTCAGGAATCATCTGTGGAATACCTGCAGGCAGTAGCCAAAGTTCGCTTGTACCTGACTAAGGCTGCAGAGCTGCTCTATGACTTGTATGAGCTCACAGGTAAGTAATTATTGTGCTATCGAATGGAAATGTTGTAGACAATGTAAAGTCACCATGGGAGGTGAGCTGGGCACAATCAGTGCTCCTGCTGCTGTGCTGGAATCTGTGCTGACGTCCAGCTGAGACAGAGTGCTTCAGCAATTTTCCCATTCGTTAGGAGTGCCAATCAGTATTGTCCTCTTCACCAAGTGTTAGAAGTGCTCTGGTAAGGCTGTGCCAATGGCCCCTAGGGCATAGCTGCATAGCAGTCCTGACTTGGAGAAAGTGAGAGATTCTGTCCCCCGGATGGATGCTAACAGTGAAACTTCATTTAGGACCAAGTAAGTTAAACTTCATTAAGTGGACGAATGAAGCATAAGTGATACGTTAGATACGTTGATGACTGTAAGGCTTCTGGTTTAGTGGGCATCTGAAAAGGAGGAAGAGGTACTTCCAAAAAAACAAACCTTAAAAGAAGGTGTTGAGCTGCTAAGAGGTGCTAACACAGCCAGCGAAGCATCAAAGCATCCAAATGACTTCAAAGGGATTTCAGAGTCCAGCTGAAGGATGTCAGGCCAGTGGAATGTATGCAGGAAGCTGTTCTTAGGGCACTCCATCACCTTGGTAGTTGAGCTGAGGGAAATATTAAGAAAAATGGAAGAGCTCTGAGAATTTATACCGGTTCCTTATTGCTGGAGGAGAGCAGTAGAATACAGGAACACTCCTGAGTTTGTCCAGGTGAAGTTTTGGTAGGAATCGCAGGAAAATTTTTTCATGTATTTAAGTCCTGGTTCCAAAAATGTGTTTGGAGTTTGTGTCCTATTGGAAACGTAGAGCAGATTTCCATGTAATCTTAAAACACTTTGGAAATGACATCATCAGTGTCAGGAATGGGTTGTAGGCCAGAGTTGGCCTGAGGGAGCACTCTAGATAAGCAGCAAGGTAGGATGTATTTCTTTTTTTCCAAGGTAGGATGAATTTTTTGTTTTTCCACCTCCAGAACAAAACCAGGTGGAGGAGAAGAAACATTACCTAGAAAACGTGAAGGTGTTCTGTGATCTCAGCAAGAATGACTGGCACCGTGTTTACCTGGTCCGGAAAATTGCTCATCTGTATGGGATGGAATTTGCTCAGAAGCTTGTAATGGAGGCACAGTTCAACTGGGTGTTCCCAAAGGAAATTCTGCGACAGGTAAAGAAGAAGGGTCTGTTTGGAGATGGCCCTCTCCTGTTAGTCCTCAGTTGGTTCTAATGCTGCCTGGTTTTGGGGAACTTGCCACGATGGGAAATCCGTTCGGGTTGCCACATCTGTGTGCTGCCTCTTTGTGAAGCTGAAAGGCCTATTGGGAGAAATGGCTCCTGCAAAGAGCAAGTTCTGCCTTGTCCAGTGGCAGGTTAACATCCACGATGCTCACGGTGGGCTTTTCCCTGTGCAGGTACAGAGCAGTCAGGCTAACCACATCGATCGTTACCTGGCGTGTGGCAAGGGCTACAAAGTCCTGCGTGATGCTGTGGGGAAAGCCATGATAGAGTGCAAGCCTGAGGATCTGTTAGAGGCCGAGAAGGTATGGCATGTTCTCCTCACCATTACCCTCTCATGGGTTCTGGATAACCAGCACTGAAGCTTTATCTGTTGGTGTTGGCAGTGTCTCTTTGCAGCGGAGATGCCTGGGTTGCCTTTACTTGTGGAAGTTGCTGTGTCTTATCCTGGCTGAGATGCAGACATTTACTTTTCTTTTATCACATCTGTCACACTGAAATTCTGTTGGTTGCCTCATCCTTGCTTTTCTTCCCCTCTAATAAATGCAGCAGTTTGATTTACGGTGAACACTGCACGCACCTTTAGCCAACTGCCAGGAGAGGAGGCAGGCAGCCCGAGAAGCTTTATGCCTGTTCCCTGCCTGCCCATATCTGCCTATCCTTGTGCCTTGCCACGTGAAATCAACCGAGTGTTTTCAGTGCAATTGTAACCTTTTTCCAATGCACATTTTGTATATGAAAGTGTTCAGGATGTTTGACAAAAGATGCCCATTGGAATTTCTCCACGTCACCCAATGCGTTCACTGGCGGTGATATTTTCCATCACTTGTGTGTTGATTTGGTTTGAAGGCAGGGAAACAGGGTGCTGCACTGTGGGATCACAATTCCAGCTAGATGAGAATCAAATACTGAAGTTTCTGATATCAAATCAGCTTGAAGGCTCAGATTTTACTCTTCTTGTGGCTTGGACAGCAATTTCTGCACCGTCCCTTCATATGTGAGGAGAGTTTTAATGCAGACCTACTGAAGCTTGCTGATCCAATAACCAACTGAACCCTTGTGGATGTTCAGCCATCACAGCGCTCACCTCTTTTCCACTCTATCATGAATTCATCTTTTCCAGGCCTCTGGCAGCACCCCAGCTGTTCGATCTGTCCATCTGCTCCTGGCTATTTTCAGAGAGGTCACTGCCCTGTATGGATTCAGCGACTCAAGTTTTCATCCCAAACAGCAGGTAGGATACTGCCCTTTGGGGGCTTGTGACAAATGCCTCATCGATAAGTGAGATATAAATCATTGGTGGAAGAACTTTTTGTTCTGGCTTATGCCCTGGTCAGGGCAAAAGGAAAGTATTTTCAAAGTGGGGGAAACACAGCATGAGAAGTAGCTGCTAATCCTCCTGAGTTTGATGGACAATATCACGGTGGTTTTATTTCTTTCAAATATGTGCTTTCAGCAAGTGTGTGCTCTGATTGAGTTCATCCAAAACTCCGAAGTCCTGAGTCCTCCAGACCTGCAGAACTTCGCGATGTCTCTCGTGATGAACGCAATGCCATCTGTTCTGAGTGTGGATCCCCAAAGCTTCAGCAGTCACGGAGCACTCATTGAGATGGCTGTTCATACTATGGCTGTCTTGCTGTGTGGGCAGAACCCCATCCTGCAGCCACTGAGGAATCTGGCATTCTCCCCACACGCCATGGAGGTAAAGAGATCAGCACATCAGTAATACTTTCGTGCATCTGCTGGGCCCATTGTAGTATCATCGTAGCATCAGAAGACACCAGCTCGTTGTTTTAGTTGTGAATTTCTGCTGGGTATTTCAGTGTTGTTGGCACTAACTGACACAGCACTGAGCTCTGGACTGGCACCTTTTCAAAGTACTTCTGCACACTGAGCAGTATTGGGCAAATACTTGTGCTGATGTCTGAGCAGTTCTGAAAGCAGTTGGCTGATAGCAGCCTGGAAACCTGTGTTCTAGAGGATAATAGAACTATAGGATGTGAAGATAGAAGGGTCTGCTGCTCTGCTTCTTCTGGCTTTCCAGACGTAAGGAAGCACACTTAGACACCAGGGTGCATGAGGTCATTCCAAGAGTTTAGGATGTCTAGAGAGTGCGTGTGCAAGTCTTGACAGTATCGAGGGTCGCATTTGAAACCGTACGCATGCATCACACCCTTCATCTGCACTACCTCTTCTTTTAGATACCATGATGGGGGATGAGGATGAAGAACAAATGGGCAGCTGCTACAGTAAAGAATTAATTGAGATGTTCACTTGTCACCTTTCTTCTTCTTTAGCACTCTTTTCTGCCTACGATGCCAGAAGATCTGGTGGCTCAAGCGAGAACCTGGCAAGGATTGGCTGGTCTGCAGATGTACAGTAAGTGCTTCTGACTGGCTTTGAAAGAAATTGAAGAATCCTTGTTTTTGAATTCCTGATATGAGAACAGACATATTCTTCTTCTTGGCATGAGTTATTCTTCAGGCTTCTATTCCATGTTTTTCAAGGAGAGAAGCAGTAAAAGCTTCCTCTAGTTTCAATGTGGGCCTTTCACACTCTGTTGGGTTTTGGGAACATCAGTGCTTTCCATTAGGCCTTGAAGCGTATTTCTAGCTTTAAGGTGATGGTCCCCGTGATAGGAGATAACAGGAGCTTCATAAGTAGCTCTGTTAACACTGTTCTACTTTTTTCTCTTTCTTCGTAGCGTGTCCAAATGGCCACCCCTGCACTGTAGGAGAGGTAAGAGTTTGAGATTGGTAGGTTTTTTTTAAACAAATAAGATTTGCAACAATAAACCTTCATATTTTAGTTATTGCTGAAGTTCTGTTGTACTGCATTTCATCCTATAAAGTCCCTGCATTGCTAGCCATTTTGCCACTGTCATGTAAAATTCAGAATGGCTCTAACCCAGATGGTACCATAAACCTGGGAGATAAGTCAGCCAGAGGTCGTTTGCCCAGTATACAGCAGTTTTCAAAACAAGCAGCTACAGTCTGGATTTCTGCTTCGTTTGCTCTGCTCTTACTCTGGAATTCAGTGTTCTCTTTTTTTGCTTTTTGCTAGTGTGGCAGACCCTGGGAAATTGGCCGTTGTATTGAGTGTGGCTTAGAAGTTGGAGGGCTTAATCATAAACCAGTGCCTGGCTTTAAAGAATTCCGGTATGCTTTGATTCATTCACCTTCTCGGTGCTAAATGGTATTGCAATTGCCTGTTGTGCCTTCAGAACAGAAGTTATTGCCTCTTGCTGCTACCTGAAAGGTGGCACAAAGGGGTTCCCTACTAGCTGACGTGTTGGCCTCTTGGAAGTGGAAGAGGCTGAGCCATGAGGATGCTGGTAAAACTCTGAATTTCCAAAAACCACATTAAAATAAGAGCTTGTTAAGCTTTTAGTTGAAGCTTTTCAACTCTCAGTTCATCCAAGCTGATGTATGCTGTGTGGTTCCACGGTGACATAGAGCAAAAAGCTGCGTTTTGTTAGATGGCTCATCAAGGCTGCAGAACTTGTACTAAAACTGCAGGAACTACAGCTTGTGTTCCCCCCTCCTTCTCTGGATTTGCATTTCCAGCCCTTGCATAAAAACATTAAGGTCTCTAAGTCTAACAGCAGTGGCTTTTCACCTGTCCTGCGTGGTGCTGGCTAATCCTGCCCCACAGGGCTGGGCATTGCCTCTATCATAGAATACGTAACAAGAAGAGATGTCCAGCTAAACGAAATCAGGCAGCAAAACTAAGGGAACTGGCTTATTTGCATACAAAACTTACTGAAATTCTTCATTCCCCTGCAGCACTCTTAGTTGGTACCTTTTGTGGCATTTGAGCTCGTGATCAGAAAGATGTTGCTGGGTATTGATAACCTGCTGTCTTCTCTTGTCAAGGCAATAATTACTGTACATATGCTTTCAAACAGGAATATTAAAGACAGAACTCAAACTGGCCACATACTTGGAGATGTGCAGCATAGAAGAGGACAGGGAGTGTCTGATCGATCCATGACCCCAGCTGTCTTCATTCTGATCCGCTTGCTCACACATCTGACGATGCTGCTGGGAGCCACAAAAGATCCTGAGGTATCTCCTAGTGGTAACTTCCAAGTGGCAGAATGAAATGCAGTGAAATCTGTGTGATGCTGTTCCTTTTCATCACATTGCCTAGTGACTAGGGCAGTCTTTCAAGGCACAAGACCCAAACTCACTCCCCTCCTTGCCTAGCAGTGATGTTGGTTTCACTGTGCAGTGATGTGTGTGCATCCCTGCCTCTATTTGTTCAATAGTCCTATAGGGTGGAGTAGAGACTTTCTGATAAGACTGTGGTTCTGCATGCCTTGTGTTTGATCTGGGCTGTGTTGGCTGTACTCATTCTCTCCTTTTTGTCACTCTTTAGTCACTGAGAAACATTATCAAGCCACCGGTGCACAACTCGGTGACCTTCCTGCAGCAACACATCCAGGAGGATTTGGCACAGCTGACAAGAATTTTGGGAAAGAGTGTGGATGAGACTATCAACATCCTTCATCTGGTCCTAAGCAGCCTTCTGAAGGACCAGCACCCAGGGCAGTGTAAGGAAGCTATCAGCCGTATCTGCAAGCTGTATTGGCATTTTAGGGGCAGCAGTTATTTTGCTCCTTTGGTAAAGAACCATTTCCAACAGGCAGTAGCTGAGCTGATGAGGAAGATGCAGGAACGTGAGGCTTGTTTCTCACTGTAGGGAGTGAAGACATTTCAGCTGTGTACTTCTATTTTGGTTGAGTGCAGGGGTTTTGCAAGATTTGATTAGTAGTTTTGAAAAGGAATCGTGGAATAAATAGCCTTGTGATATATTGAGAGTTCTCAGCTCACTGAGGTGCTGCTCAAAGCACAGTGCTGTGTATAATCCTATACTACTCCTTAAATGACTGCCAGGAAGTTAGTTGATAGAATAGGGATGGCAGAGTCTGGCTAGCAGTAGAATCTGGAGTTCAAGCTGACGTGAGTCATTGTTGTAGGGTGATTTATATGGAACAGCCGTATTTTCAGTGTGTGACAGCATGGGCCATTATTCAAGTTCTGTTCTTTATTCTGTCGTTGCTCCTGGTCTGACCTTGAACAAGTTGTTTAACCTTTCTGGGATTCTGAATGACTTGTATAAATGGCTGCATCGTTTGAATGAGTGACTGAAGTCTCTAAAAGCCTGAGATTACTGTGTGCTGTTCTGGATGATACTCGGCTAGACTGAGATGCTCATTTAGCTTTCAGGACCTCTGTAATTGCTCCTGGCTCATGCAAACGTGCAAGGATGTCACATCCAGAAGCTTTGGGAATCTAAGCTCTTTCTGCAGCTGAGGTGTTATGAACATAACTCTTAAATATTTCTGATACAGGGCCAGTTCAGTTTGATGGTGTGCTTTCCACCAAGGAGAAAAGAAACAAATGGGAAGAAATCGTTGCAAGCACAGTTGTTATTCCTGAATTGGAGGTGAGAAATTTGTTTCAAAAAACTTCAGTAGCCACTTCTTTAGAAATCTGACCTGCTATAATATCTGTGTTAACCTTTTCATCCAGCTGTTCCTAAACCTGAGCTATTTAGGAGTTTAAACAAAGCTGCCAATTCTGATAGAACCTCATTCTTTTATGCAGGACTTGGATAAAAAACTTCTGAAGTTAAATGAGCAAATTCAAGAGGATGAGAGAATCTCTTCCAATCCAGTAGTGAAAATAGTTTATGGTGACCCAGGGACCTTCCTGTCCCAGCTGCCCGAGAACAGCCACATACATCACTCCAAGATGTGGAGCAGCCGAAAGAGGATTTCAGTGGAGAACCTGGGCCATGTAGTCCAGCAAATGAACGCCAAGGACACCGTCCCACTCCTGTGGAAGTTCCTGCAGAAGGTGAATGTGATACAGGGGTGAGACCCCACAATGTTTGGATATCTGTCCACAAATCCTCAGAATGGTTGAGGCTGTTGGAAGGGACCTCTGGCTCTGTCTGGTCCCACTCTCAAGCCTTGTTTATTAAAAATGAGGTAGGCTGTTGCAGGAAACCTTTGTGCATTTCTTTACTTTTCCAAAGGGGACACGTAATGTCACCTGTTTATTCCAGGATATGCTGATATCCAGTTTATTCCAGGATATGTTCTTTGGGTTTACTCCCCACGAGAGTATGAGGACACCCAATGGCAGCATACCACATCCAGCAAAGCCTGAACAGAGGCCAAGGCATTTCTGCTGTAGCACGGGCAGCAAAATCAAACTGGAAAAGAACAGTAACATTGCACAGAAATGATTGGGAAGACAAAGTCAAACTTGAGCAGTGTTCTAGCATTTGATTGTAGTGTTTTCCTCATCGTAACCTTTGATAATCTTGAACTGCACGTGTAAAATATATATACATATTTCTTCCTTGTAACGTCTAAAAGTAAATCAGTAGAAGTATTCAGAACTACGTTTTGTCCAAGAACAGCTTTACTCACGGGTCACATTTTCCCCCTCCAGGAAACAGAACTGAGGCTGGTGAAATATCTGCCGGAGATTCTGGCTCTTCAGAGAGACCTGGTGAGGCTGTTTCAGAACACCTCCGATGCCAAACGCTGCACGATCAGAGAGTTCCTCAGTGAGCCCCTCTCAGGTGAGAAGATGCTGCCCAAACTGTAAATTAGCGAAACAAAAAGTGCTTTAGAACGATTGCCTGGAGAATCCAGCTGATAATGGAGGTGAAAACTCCTGTTGAACTTACAGTTTTTTCCTTTCATCTCCTGTCCGGATGAGCTGGAGGCCTTGATATTGAAGGTTTCTCTTTTAAGAACCACAAAGTGGTTGTAAGAGAATTATGAGCACGAAGGATGGTTACAAGGGGTGGGGATTCTGTTCAGAGATGGGCAAGGTGAATGCAGCTGTGGGTATGCTGAATTTCTGAGCTATGCCCTGGAGTAAGGCCTTCCTAAAAGGTATGAGAGATGTCCATCCTTAATGATGCTGGAGAAACAGTTTATGACAAATCCTTCGATTGCATTTATATGCAATTGCTTCTGTTCTTGAGTACTTGGAACAGTACTTAAAGGTCATGCAGAGTCAGACCGAGTTTTGTAGCCTGGGCCAACTTAGCACAATAATAGAAGAACATAAACAGAGCAAATGACTCCATTTAATAACACTAGGAAACTGTTTAATGTGCATTTAGGCACTTCTGATCTGTTTGAACCGTGGTGCTTTGGAAACTCATGTATTACTGGATTTCATGGTGTTGCCAGTAAAAGGTGTTTCCTGTTTCTGGTGTTCCCAGATGTGATGTGGGTTCTGTTGGAGAGGAGAGTTGATGTGTTCCTGTCAGTTTGGAACAGGCTGAGGTCATCACTGGATACCAATGGTGAGTATTCATCTTTCCCAGCACTGTTCTGGGGGGTGGAGATGAGAGAGTGCCTGCTGTCAGACAGGGGTCCTTCGATACCATTGGTGGATTTCTCCCATCAGTTGCTGAAATGCATCCTCAAAACTGACCTTGGCCATTAAAGGTTAAAAAATATGCAATGGAAGGCTTTTTCCTGCTTGTAATATTCTCCCCTAACCTGCTTCCTTTAGCACTTACAGGGAATGGAACGAGTGCTGATTTCTTTTCATGTTGCATACTTTCTCCTGACCCGTGTCAGCTCAGGAGAGGCTGCTTACTGTGGGCTCTCAAGGAGCTCAATGGAAAGCTTTCAATGCTCAAGGAGTTTTCAATGCTTTTTATTTCAGGGGAATTTAAACTTCCTAAAGGCTACTGTGATGCTGACCTGACCCTGGACAGCAAGCTTGAGGTCCTTCTGCCACGTCGACAGGGACTGGGCCTCTGCTCCACAGCCTTAGTCAGTTACCTCATCAGCCTGCAAAATGACTTCATCCATTCGGTGAACAAACACATCAAAGAAGATGAGCGGTGCGTTGCTCTTGCAGCTAAGCACCTTTTGGTCTGTTTTATCAACTGCCACCACACGCTCTGCTCTCCCTGCTTCACAAAGGCTTGTCGTTGTAAATGGAGACAATTTTTTTTCCCCTCTTCTTCAGATACCTGATCAGTCCATCAGAAGTCGCCGACCTTCACTTGATCAGTTATGAGGTTGAGAGAGACTTGATTCCTCTGATCTTATCCAACTGCCAGTACAGCATGGAGAAGGGAGGGGAGACGTTGCAGCACTTTGATCTGGAGAGGATCCAGCAGCAAGTCATCAGCAAGTTCTTGCAGGGGAAGCCGCTCATCACCCTAACGGTAGGACGAGGCAGCTAGCTATGTTTCTAGGCAGCCAGAAAACAGCTAGCAGGCAACTAGCTGCTGCCTGGCCTGCAGTTGTCTGCAGGGCTCTGATGATGTGCTGGCTGTTGCTGGAAGCCCTGCGGAGTTTGCTGCAGCAAAGCATATGCTGTAGCTTGGGTTAGCGATGTTACAAAGCTCTGCAACAAATGGTTTCTCTGTTGACAGGGAATACCCACCCTCGTTTACAGGCACGATCGGAATTATGAAGAGCTATTTAATGATATCAGGAATAAGCAGCGTCTGCATCAGGTGGGTTTCTGCCCTGGAGGGAACAGGGCAAACGTGTGACCCCTTAAATGCTAAGAAGTGTCAGGCCTGCCTGTCTTGCTTTGCCCATCTGCTTTGAAGGCTTGCCTGCTAATCTGTTGGCACCCTGTGGTCATCTTTCATCAGTTAGGATTTACAAAGCAAAGATGTTAGGCATTTTCAGTTTCCTAAATCTGGGGCTCTGTCCCTTGTCTGGGACTTGAGCAACTTGAGCCGCAGTAAGGAGTGGTTCTAAACTAACAGTGCTTTGACTTCATGGTTTTCAGAGTGCACTTCCCAGTTCTGTGATGAATGCTATCAGTGGGGAATTACAGTCTTACAGTGATGTCTGTGATGCTCTGTCTGTCACTGAAATTGCCTTGGAATTTCTGGCCATGGCTGGAGAGAACACTGAAATGCTTCTGACTGACTACATTGAAAATGTTCTGCAGATGGGTGATCAGACAAACCCTCACGTATTGCAGGTGAGTCCTAAGAGCACAGTTCACGTTCTTAGATGAAAAAATATCTACTGATTTATACTAAATCCAGGCAGTCTGACCTCCGAGCTCATTGAAACTTGTAATTCAAGCTGAATTAGAATGTGTTAGGAATCTCTCCCCACCATACTTGACAGCAGGGTAGAAAACAATTTTCACTTCCACTGCAGCTGGGGTTTACCAGGTGGGAGCATCCAATGGCTCATGACACTCAGCAGGTTCTTGCAAAACCCTGCAAGTGCAGGATGTGTAGAAGGTCAGACTCCTCTCTGCAGCTCCATGCTTTGCTGCCAGCACCACCAGGAAGGGTAGTAATTAGGTGAATGTCAGCATAATTAGTTGCAGTGCTAAAACTGAGAAAAAGGAAAAATTTAGTCAGCTTTTAGCAACATTGGTTTGCCTGGTGCTGAGCGGGATGAAGATAACCCTCTGCTTCTCAAGGGGTGAAAGGGGAAGGTTTTGCCTCCTATTGATGTGTAAAAAGGTGCTTTTGACTGATGGTGGGCAAAGGCACTACGTTATGACAGTTATGTGACACAGGGAATGGGAAAGTGGCAGAGGATTTGTAATGTTAAGTCACAGAATGGCTTGGGTTGGAAGGGACCTGAAGGATGGTCTGTTCCAACCTCTGTGCTGTGGGCAGGGACACCTTCCCTGGATCAGCTCAGTGTTATTCTGCCTTCTCGTGTGGTTTCTTTCCTAGTGGGCATCTTGCTTGTGCTTGTACTCCTCTGCAGTTTTGCCCTGCATGGGGAAATGTGGAGGAAGAACAAGCTCCTGAACACGTCCCTCACATCCACTTTCTTTCAGGCCCTCAGACGATGCCACCTAAAGCACATCATAGCCCTGTGGCACCTTCTCTCTACTCACAAATCTGAGCAGCTTCTGCGCCTCAGAAGGGTAAGATGGGCTGTGTCCTCAGAGACTGCTCGCATGTTCTCACCTCTAGAATGAAGTTGCTTGATGTGTGTGGGTTTCGGTTCTTTAACTCGTTCTCTCATTGCATTTTTAGGATCCTTTTGAAGAGATCAGTATAGAATACAAAGCTGATCTCAGTCCAGAGATGGCCAAGCTCCTCAATACCTACCTTGTCCACTCGAGGCTGGAAACCTTCCTGCAGGAGCTCCATAAGATGATCATCCTGAAGCTGAAGCGTGTCAGATCTGCGGATGAATTCAGACCCACGTGGGGGTAAATGGATTTGTGCAGCCCCAAACAACCCACGCTTAGTAACAGCTTAAGCTTCTCTGCCACTATGAAAATGTCTTTGATGGAAACAGTTGTGTTAGCAAAGGGCTGCTCTGCTGGCTGCATAGTGTGAGCATTGCTGTTAAGAATATGCAGGGCAGTTGTGAGCTGCTCTGTGTGTTTCTGCCTCTTACATGGGCTGTTTGGGGAATACAGCAGCTGTCACTCAGCTCAGCATGCTTATCATTATCATGTGTTATCAGACACAACAACACGATGCCAACCAGCAGCATCCCACTTAGGGCTCATTAACACACGGGATGCTGTGCCCCATCTATTAACACTGCTTTTACTCTTTGGTTTCCAGTGTGAAGGAATCGCTCATTCCTCTCCTCGATGAAAAAGACTCTGAGCTGGCTGAGGAGCTGCAGGACACGTTCCCAGATGAGATTCACCTCTCTCATGTTGCTGCTACTTGGAAAGCAGCCGCTGCCTTCAAGAGGGAGCGTAGGGAAAGCTAAGGGTGCCCACGCCGCCCTCCCTGTGCACAGGGGCTGTAGTGCCTTGATTTGCCATTGGTGCCAGTGAAGTTTGGGAAATTCAGGGATTGGTGCTTTTTTTTTGGTGTATTTGTTGGTTGGTTGGTTGTTTTTTTTTTTGGAGGGGATGCAACCAGTGTGCAGGTGAGACGTGCAATAGAAGAGTGGGGTCTCCTCAGAATGGAGGAAGGATGAAGGTGGATTTAAAAAAAAAAAAAAAGCAAAAAAAAAAAGCAAAAAAAAAAAAAAGGAGCAATGCTTTAAGAGGGGAAAACTTTTCCGAGCTCTCAGTTATAGGGAGTTTTTGTACTCTTGGTTTCTCTTAACACGTGGTAGGTGTTGGGCGACGACCTCTCACGGCTCCCTCTTTGCCCCAGCCTTCAGAACCAAGACAGAAACCAACCGAGCCATTCCAGTGGAACCATTCCTCCCGTGGAACCATTCCTTCGCATCCGTTCCATCACCGCCCTCACCCGCTGCCCCGGGCGGGGCCCGGCCGGTTCCTCCCCGCCGCAAGGCGGCGCTCTTCGTTTCTCAATAAACCGCGGAAGTGCGCTTTACTGCCGTCTCTTTCCGCCCGCCTGCTTTGGGGGCGCTGGGGTGGGGGGGGGGTGAGATGGAGCCGAAGGCGCTGCCGCTCGCCACGCTCCGCAGCTGGGAACGGTAACGGCGCGGGATGCGGGGCTGTCGGGGCCGCGAGGGAGCGAGGCGCTGAGCCGTGCGGTCCCTCGCAGCGAGCAGGACAGGCTGCGGGCCGCCGTGGTGCCGGAGGACACGGAGAGGTGGCAGCGGGAGCCGGGCTGGGCCGGGCTGCAGCGGGTGGGCGGCGTGGATCTGTCGTACGGCGGGGGGAACGACGGCAGCGCCTGCGTGTCGCTCGTGGTGCTCGGCTTTCCCGGCCTGCAGGTACCGCGGAGTCGGGGGGAGGAGTTAAAGCTGAGCTGCGCGCTCCTGTCAGCCTTCCTCCTCCTGAAGTCCGGGGGGAGACGTCCGGGTTTTTTTGAGGCGCTGAGATCCAGGACGCGATGTGCTGAGAGCGAAGGATGCGAACCAACGGAGATTCTGCAGCCAGGAGCTGCCCGGCGGGATGCTGTCTATGCTGCCTCGCTGTGCCCATAGGTGCTGTACGAGGATTGCCGGATGGTGGCTGTGAACGCCCCGTACGTGGCTGGATTCTTGGCCTTCCGAGAGGTCCCTTTCATGGTGGAAGCTGTTCAGAGGCTTCAGCGGGAGCAGCCCGAGCTCAGACCTCAGGTGTGGCCCGTTCCCTTACCCCACGCAGGCTCAGAGTCCTGCTGAGGCTGCAGGGTCTGCCTGCGTTCTGCTGGTGCAGCAGACAGCGCGGCACTGAAGCTGCATTGAAGCAGCTGGTGCAGTCAGTCTTCCTGGGGACCAGGGATGCTCTGAGCCAACGTCAGCCAGGTCTGCTTTGGCTTTGGGAGTCCTACTCTGTGTGGGTTGTGGGTTTTTTTTGGCTTTTTCAGGTGCTCCTTGTAGATGGGAATGGTCTGCTCCATCAGAGAGGTAGGACTGCAGCAGGGAGCTCTGCTCCACTGGCAGCATCCATTTGAGATTCTGATCTTCTGATTTCTAGCAGTTGACAGTACTGTCCTCTCTGTCATCTTGGTAGGGTTTGGTGTGGCCTGTCACCTGGGAGTCCTGACAGATCTGCCGTGTGTTGGAGTGGCCAAGAACCTCCTGCATGTGGATGGCTTGGTCAAGGATGAGCTGCACAAAGAGCAGGTGAAGCCAGGTTGGGAATTTTTTCCACTCTCTTGTAGCCCTAGAGAACCAGGACAGTCACTGTTATGTACTTCCTCACTGTGTAACTTCTGACCTTGAGTGTTTTTATGCCCTAGATTCGTTCCCTGCAGAAGAAAGGAGATACTTTTCCTCTGACGGGCACCTCGGGGGCTGTCCTTGGTATGGTAAGCCACAGGGAGCTTCCTGTTTGCTCGGCCATCGTATCTTCTAGCTCCGTGTAGCTGGGAGCACTGGGGGACGTTGTCTGAGCAGGTAACCAGTAGCACTGATTTCCCTTTTCCAGCAGCTCAGACATTCATAGAAGGAGTTGGTGGTTCAGGTGTTGTTCACATACGGGGCTGTGACACCTGAGGTGCTGTTTTCCAGCACACTTTCCATGAGCCACAGCGTTGAGGGAGAGGTGCCAACTCTGCAGCACCTTACCGGGATGCAGCGTAGGAGCACTGCACTCAGAAGAGAGCTGCAGAGGGAACAGATGGGTGTAAGAAGCCCCCTTTGTCTGGTGTTAATGTCAACACAGGCTGCATTAGCAAGTCTTGTTGCTTCCCAGAGCAGCAAGAGGCATTTGGGGGTCTCAGAGATCTAAAAGGGCAAACAGTCTCTATAAAGAGATGCTGCAAAGCAGAAGATTAAGAAGGCTGGTCGTTACCAAACACAGACCACCTCCTAATTTCTGAAGGCAACTAGCTAGCCTATGATTCATCTGCCACTTTATATTTGTTTGAAATAAGCCTCTTAAGGATTTGATCTCCATTGTTTCTTAATGCACAGGCCCTGAGAGGCTGCAACAACAGCTCTAAGCCCCTGTATGTCTCAGTGGGCCACCGGATATGCCTGGAGACAGCTGTGCATCTTGTCAAGTCCTGCTGCAAATACCGGATCCCAGAGCCCATCCGCCAGGTAGAAAAGCAAGGGAGCTGAGAAAGGGGAATGCAGGCCTGGGGCAGGGAAGGAAGGCAAGTAGTCAGTGGAGGGAGCGTGACGGCTGTGGATGCCAAGCCTTTGTTTCAGAGTCCCAGTTTGCCATCCATCTGTAAGTGGCAGTTCTGCAGTGGGCACTTTTCTTGTTGGCCTGTCCTCCTCAGCCTGTTGTGTTGTTGTTTATGTGGTAGATCCTTCCATCTTCCTCGCTTCTTGTTTTGACGCAGTGCTCAGAACCACACGCAGCCTTCACTGCAGGCCCAGCCTGACTGATGTCTTGGTTCCTCTCTGCAGGCAACTTCAGCGGTGCTGATGTTGTTGATACAGAGGAGCTGGAAATGCAGTTCTCCTCATGCTTTGAGCCTAGCACAGACCGCAGTGCTGCTCCTGTGGGCTTTTCTCTGCTACTGCACTCTGCAAGGAACTGCGGGCTCTGGGGCGGCAGGCAGCCAGTAGGTGACAGCACTGGATCGCATTCAGTCAGCCGCAGCTGCCACCTAGGCTTTGCTTCGTGCTAATTAAATCACAGCAGCACTTGGAAAAGGGATCTGGAGAAGCGTAAAGCCTTTGGGACTTTTAGTCTGACCTCTCTTGGGGTCACCCTGCTGTTAACAGCTCGGGTGTGCCTGACCCAGTGACTGCTTGGGAAGCAGGGTCTGTTCAGATGTCCCAGTTGGTAACGGTGCTCTGGAACACACAGTTCACATTGCTGCACCTCCATGCTTGTTAGGTGCCTGACCACCTTTGCTTTGCAGCTCCTCAGAGCAGCACTGAGATGATCCTGTTAGGCAGTCTGTGCACACAGGAGCTTTTCCTTGGCACTGCAGTGTTTTCTGAAAACAGAGTATTGAATCTATAGTTATAAAACACACAATCTAACACCTTAGAGCAAAACAAACCTTGAGGCATCCATTCCAGAACTAGGGTTTCTGATCTCATAAACCACTACCTGCCAGACGGGAGTAGGCTGATAGATCTTCTTATGTAACCTCTTCCAGCAAGGGACAGATGCCTCCGCAGAGCTATCAGCTCTCTCTGCAGTTGGGCAGAGGAGAAAAGCATTCCCTTTGGAAACAAAAAAGTGTCTCGGAGCCTTTGGTCACCTTTATTTAATTTCTAGCTTTTTCCAATCCACTAACTGTGACCTTTTTATTTCAAGTGATGGAAAGAACTGCCATTGTCTTCCCTCACAGAGAGATTAAACATTCAGGAGGAAATGAATGTGTTTACTGTAGATGTAGAGGAGTGGGAGAAGAAAAGGACACTTAATGTCCCTTTCCATGGGACATCTCCCCATCACACTTCTGTATGGTAACTGTCATAAGTCGTGATGCAGGGCAATGCTGGAAGCCTCAGCTTGAGCATCTGAAGAAGGAGTTAGGAAGCAGAAGGCTGTGGGGAGTCCTGCCCTGTATGACTTCCTTCCTTTTTGCTGTAGGGTCTCTCCAGAACAGGTTTGCAGACTTGGTGGCTGATACACTTCCAGCTTCCCCAGTGTCCAGTGAAAGACTTCTGAGTGTTAGCACTTGGTTTCTAAGTTCTGGTAGCCCTAGAAATGCAGTGATTTGCAGATAGCTCAGCTGCCAGTACCTTTTTGAGGTGGTGTTTATGGCTTGTAGGAACACACCGCTATTCTGCTGCACGTGTAGTGCTGTCAGCTCTTGTGGGAACTTAAACCTCCCTTTTCATAGGGGTGTGGTTGGTCAGGCTGTATGGGTTTTTGTGGCATGAGATTGATTTGCATTCAGCCCACGGTGTTGTCATGTTGGCAAAGGAACTGGCTGTGATGCAGGTGAGAGGGATGATCTTCCAGAGGAAGCAGAGAGAAGTTGATTATCACCTTTAGGAAATATTTACATCCTGCTTAGTCCACCTTCCATGTGTGAGGCTGAGCTGGGAGAATTTTGTTTGCAGAGGGGTGATCCCTTCACCCAGACAGCTGGCGAGATTTTGAGACAGTGGGTTGGTCCTTTGGAGCTAACCAGGCAAAGGTCAGTACCTCTGAAGTCAATACCAGTTGAGGTAGACAGAAGTTGTTGTCTGAGAATAGTAGGCAGAGCATTCAAACTGGAACAGTGGCAAGCTCTCCTGAGAGCATCTGCCCTTGCCTACTTCTAGCAGGGGTCAGAAGCCCTCTTTAGTGTTTGCCCACGCTCTGAACCTGCTCAGACCCAGGATCCCCATGCAGTGTGGAAGCTTTTAACACTCTCCATCTGATAAAGATTGCTCTGGGACTGATTCTTCTGCTCTTGCTGCTTCAGCTTCCTGCTTGGCTGCACACCAGCCTCCAGCACACTTGATGATCCTTTTAGCTCCAGCTGGCATCTTGCCCAGCTGGTTCCTGCTGGCTCAGGAGGTGGCTGGTGGGGCAGCCTGATGTTGCTCCAGCCCACCAGAGAGGACAGAAGTCAGCCAGGCCAGAGCTGTGAATTTCTACAGGTTGTGTCATATGGAGTATTACATACTTACAAATGCAAAATTGAGAAATAAGCTATCATCCCCCTTCTATGTGGCAACACCACCTGCTGCCCTGCAGGAACATCAGTACCTCATGTCCCAAAACTCTCACCGTTGAGGTGTAGCCCCCAGCTTGCTGGTCACCACCACACCTCATAGAATAGTCAAAGCAACAATTCCAAACCGTAATGCCAGCACTGGGCCTGGCTGAAAATAGAAACAATCTGTGAGGATTATTACTGGACAGTTATCCATCTTATTGATTAGCCTCTTGGTTAATACGCTGGGTTAAGCTGTCTCTCAGCAGTGTGTTAGGAGTGAGGACCAGCCAGTAATTTGCCACCTAGTCAAGCATTAGCTTATATTACCAGCAGAACGTGGTTTGGGCTTTTTCTTACCTGGAAAAATAGTTTGTGGACCTGACTCTTGCTACCCTTGGTCTCCCAGCAGGGACTCTATTGAACAGCCTCTTTCTCTTGTTGTAAAATACATCACGTAATCTCTTATCCTGAAGAGTGATCAAAGTTATTTGTCAGTTCAGTTATGAAACTGTCCAATTATAGAGAGAAAGGAAAAAAATCTCCCAAACAAACCACCCCTTATGTAACTATTTTTTGTTCTCGAGCTTGCAGAATTGTTAAACAGTGGTGGAGCTGCATTTCCAGCAGTAAGCTGGCAGAGCTTCCACCTGAGAAGCCTGACTGAGAGCTGCTGGGATGGATGGATAGTGGGGAGCTCTTCTGGGGCATGGGAGAGACTCTTCAGAAGTAGCACAGAGATGAGAGTAGCAAATGCTTCAAGGACAGCCACCGGGGATGTGCTAACCCACTTTATTAGAATGATCATTGTATTCTGTGAAGCTTTTCCAGCTGGGAAGGTCACAGACTGCTTTTTAAGTAGAGAGAGAGACTCTTTCTTTGAGATGGGGTGCAGCAGCTGTTCTAAAATGTCATGGGGTAGCAGCGTTCTTGAGAAAGGAAGGCTCTGGAAAAGGAAAAAAAAAACCCAAAACTTTAAGGGAATGTTAAAATCAACTGTCTGTTCTCAAAGTAACCAAGAGCCCAGGATCTGGGTGCTTGTGTTGGCATTAGGGAGCCTTAAGCTGGCATGGAATAGCACTGAAAGCTGACCAGTAGTGCTTCTAGGTGATGAGAACATCCAGTAAGTGTCCAGCAACACTTTCTACCCCTCTTGGGATTTCTGCTGGTGTTTTTGCCCTGCTCTGACTGCATGCTGGCTTGTACTGTTGATAAGATGCAGCAGTTCAGTTCTCCTGGTGTTCCCAGGTGGTTTTGTGTATATCAGAAGCAGAAGGGAAGGGATGGCTGCTGGCAGGAGCAGGGATTTGATGATGGCTCCGAGCTCGGCTTCAAGGAAGAAGGAGGGTAGTAAACCACACATTAAGTAAAATCTCAACATTACACCTCTTAATTGTGGCCCCAGGGGAGGTTGTACTAGAGAGCAGAGCTCATAGCACTGACAGTCTCGTGTGTTTACTGCTCCCCTTGGCAGCTTTGCTTTTGGTCTCGCAGGCTGGGACAGTGAGAAAGGTGTGTCAGTCAGCTGCCTTGCTGCCAGGAAGCGGGTGTGCTTGTGCCTCGTCTCTGTTTGTGTTTACTGGATGTTTTTACCTGCTTTAGCTGCATAATTGCCATCACACAGCCAGCCCACCAGGCGCGAAGGCAGGATGAGCCAAGCTCTTGCCTAGGGAAAAGGATATGCAGCAGTCAAGTGGTGTGCTTCTCCATCTGTTGCTGCATGGTACAACTGCTGGAACAGAGGAAGGAAAAAGATGGGTATGAGAGTTGGCAATGCCAGCTTCTCTTTTCATCCCACGTCATCTTGACAACTTGCCTGCTGCATCACCATGTTCCCAAGCTCTTAATGGCCCTCTCCATAGCCTTGTTCCCCTTCTTAATTTATAGCTTCCTGTGGAGAGGGCAGTCCTATTTCTCAGCTCGTTTAGTGACCAGAAAAGTTAATTGTGTGAATATTACAGAGTCAGAGCTGCTAAGACCATGGATGACCTTGGAGTGCTGTGACCTAGAAGGTTGCATCCCACAGCTGTTTGCAGCTGCCCATGGCAGTCGCAGTTAGCATGGTTCCAGGACACAACTCCTGTTTCACTGAGGAAGGAAGAACACAGCTTCCTCTCAGCAAGTCAGCTAAGGGCTAGTTAGGGTGTGCTGGCATCAAGGTGTGCAGAGCCATACAGAGATAACTGTGGGGAGACACCAAACAAGTGGCTCGGTCCCTCTTCACTCATTTTCCTCCTTAATTCCAGGCTGATATTAGATCGAGGGCGTATATTCAGAAGCAGATGTGTTCCCCACCAGCAGTTGTACCTTCCAGGCTAAAGAGGTAGGTGTGTGGGCAGCCCAAGCAGCTGCTTCTCCAAAGGGGATCTGCTCATGTAATGATCTTCAGTAATGGCATTAAAGGGACGGGTGGGGTAACAAGGTGAGCTGCAGTGACATCAGGACATGCTGCCCCCACATGGGGTGATTTCTGGGGGTGATTGTGGCCATGCTACTTCACACGTTTCTTGCGTGGAGCACCGTGTCCTGGGCAGGGGAAGGTCGCTGGGGATTTGGTCTCTTTCCAGCACCCATGATAAGCAAAGCACTAACGCCCACAAGTGTGACATGAAGGTGAACAGAAATATCCTGTGAGGTGCTGGTTTCTGTTGTCAGAAAGCAAGGGGAGAATCAGGCTCCCTCACTTTTACATAATGTTGGCCAGTGGCTGCTCAGTTAAACAGTAAATCCATAGCAAGTTCACTGATGTGTGGGAGTGCCTCGTGTTGTGAGAAGGCTCTGCTGCCTTTTCAGCACAGTTCATCAGAGTTTATCATTGGGTTCCCTCAGAGCCACGCCAGGTTGGACAGACCAGGTTAGCACTGTCTGAAGGGCTGTGGGGTGAATGAAGTCCGTCAGAACTCAGAGCCCACCCCACTCTGAGAGCTGGACCAGAAAGTGAAGATTGCTGGTGGCAGCAGTCAGGGATTACTTGTGCTGAGATGAGGCACCTCACAGAGATTCCTTATGACACTTTTCCAGTGCAGCTTGTCATGTTCTGCTCAGCCCCTCTGTTCTCTAAACTATGAAGCCAGAAGCAAAAGATGAGGTTTTCTGTTCTTCTAGTGGTGTTGCACAGTGCAGCCTGGCCATGGGGGTGGCACTGTGCTGGTAGCTGGTGCTCCTTGCTGCTGAAACCTACAAAAAGACTGGCTGGTTTGGGGGTGTGCACAGCAGAAACACAAAACCTATTCCATTGGTGACTGTGTGCCTCAGAATTTGTGCATCTGAGCCTCTAAACCTCTAGGTGACATAATAGTTGGTCCTCTTGGCTCCTTTTTTTTTTTTTTTTTTTAAGTCTCTGATCCTTCCTGTTTTCTGTTTCTTGCAGGAAAGAGAGGGCTGAGCTGGAGGAAAAATCTCATTCTGGAAGAGATGATGAAGATGAAGACCCTCTTCATTGAATCTGCAGACTGTGGTTGTGCAGAGGGCAGCAGCTCTGTGCCACCTGGGGCAGAGCAGCACGTGGCTGTGTTGGTCAGCACAACGCCAGCAGTGTGCTGCACTATTCTGGCAGGCACAGACCAGCCTCTGTTAAATTTGTTACTTGATGTTTAGAGTATATTTTTCATTATTTTTAAGCATTGTAAATACATATATTTACTTGTAATTTTGCTACAACTTCCTTGAGTACTCTGGTTGTTGCAGGGAGGGGATTGTTGAAGAGGCACTGGGCTGCTTAACTTAATATCCAACAAGCTGCAGAGCTGCCCTTTGGCTCCCAGCACTTCTCTGGGGCACAGGGACTCTCTTGAGGGTTTTGGAATGGCCTCCAGCCTTCCTTCAGCCTGTGCTCCCTTTGTGTATCTCTGGGGAACAGAAGCACAGCACGCAGCTCCTGCTGGTCCTGACAGAAGGGCAGGGGACACCGTGTTTCAGGTGGGCATGTGACTCACACGGGAGGGGACAGAGCCAACAGTCTGCTGTGTGCTTTGGAAGAGGCTCAGAGGTCTGAGCTTCAGTACTTGAGAAGCTTTGTATCTGTTTGGTGTCAGTGGTTTCTGCGTGCCTGCTGCCTCAGTGTCTGGGTGGAAGTCATTTGTGCTGGGCACACGGTGCTGTGGTGTTGCTGATGGTGCTGGGAAATGCTCTGTATTGCTTCTGAAGTGCAATCCTGATACGGGGGTGTTTGGAGACACGGGCTGATTGGGGTTACTGTGAGCCTCCCCATAGCAGTTGAGGTGGGGCTCGTGGTGCAGATCGGTTCTTCCTGAAGAAGAGACTGCCTCAGGGAAAAAGTTGAATTTCCCCTCAAGGAGGACAGGGAGGGAGGTCCTTGTTAATACACAAATGGGTCAGGATGGCCAGATTCCAGGCCTGGATTTTTGCAGTTTGGGTCAACCCCAGGAGCACTTGTGTCAGATCACGATGGAAGCTCTGTGGCCAACGTGTTTGGACGAACACTTGTCAGTTAAACCCTTTGTGAAACTTTGCATTAACAGCAGAGAGCAGAACAAACACTTTCTGTCATTGTATATAACTAGTGTAGTCCACTTAGCAAGGCTAAAAGCTTTCCCTCCGGAGGTGTGGGTTCTTGTGATACGGGGCAGTTCGTCCCTGGGGGCATTCAGGACCAGGCTGGATGTGGCTCTGGGAGACCCCTGCATGTAGCTGGGGGTTGAAACAAGATGATCATTGTGGTCGTATCCCCTTTAGAGGACTTTGGGCTGGTCCCTGGGAGGGAACGAGGGATTGGCAGCAATTGGTCATTGATGGAATTCTCCTTTCCTCCAAAATCGTGCTGGTTCCGTGTTGTAAAGACAAACCCACAAGCAGCCCAAGTTTTCAGGCCCTGAGGAGGAGCATGCCATCTCCTGGGAAGCCTCAAAGCAATTTTCACATGGGAATTCGCTGTGGGGGTGGACAGAGGCTGGGAAGAAAGGGAAGTCACAGCCACACTGTGCTCCTCTGATCTCTGCGCTGCGTGGGATCAGAGGGATCCCTGTGCCTGGCGGGGAGAACCAAGGGGGAACCATTTGGTTTTTTTGGTTCAGTGTGACCCCACCGTTGGCACAGGGCCACCATTGGTGGCTGCAGGCTGAGGGCAGTGCCACAATACCTCTTGTGGCCACATCCTGAGCAGCTGTGTGCACCGTGTCCGACCACTGAGCAGTGCATGCGTGCAGGTGGCTCTGTGAGCCCAGGCTGCTCTGGGTGGTTATGGGGCTGGGGGACCCCACAGACCCCGCTCTGCTCCAGCTCACCCTGCCCTGTGCCGTGCGGTGCTCGTGGCTGCCAGGACCTGGGGAGTCAGTTAAACAAAGCATATAATCCCCGTGTTTGGTGCCTGCTGGTGGCTCTGAACACAATAAGGGATTAACTTGGTCTTTATCTAATTGGTTTATAAACCAGGGAAGGGGAAATCGCTTTGTGAAGCATGAAACCTCCTCTTAATGGAAACTCAGAGACCAGAGCTTGTGTCCTTGCTAAGGAAACTCATGTGCATCCCTTCCCCTATAGCTCTCCACTTGCTGGAATGAGCTTTTTGGGTGTCCCAGGAACAAATAACCTGGCACCAAGGGCTGCTTTGGAGCTTCCCATTGCTCTCCCCCATTGGGCAGCAGTAGGAACGGTGACTGACTTCGTGCTTCCCATAGCAGGACACAGCTGCAGGCTGCTAACATCACCCCCGGCTCCATTTTAAGGCCATGTTCATTAAAAGCAAATGAATGGATTTTCTCTTGACATCCAAATTAATAGCAAACGAGATAATTATGCACCATGGCATGGGGGTGATGGAGCAGCTTCACAAGGCTATGCATGGACACTCAGGGTGGTTGGGTGGTGGGGCTGAGCTGGGCAGAGACCCTGGGGGCTGGGGAAAGCAATGAGGTGTTACCCCTGCTTTAAGAATACAATTTAAAGGCCACCATCCTGTAGTGAAGCATTGGTGCAGTTCCCAGCACGAGAGCTCAGTGCAGAGGGTTTCCTTAGGAACGTGTGTTTTCCTGGGCTCACAGCACCACTGCCTGTGAGCTGTGCTCCAATTCCACACTGATTTGTGTTTGTATGATGGTCTATTCCTTAAGCCATTGGAGGACCCCCTGCCCGGGGGCTCTCCAGCTGTGGTCTGGTGCTGCTCTGCTGTCACTGCTTGGAAGAGACGCAGCCAATAAGCCACCAAATAAGTTCTTCAGAGAGCGCTCAGCATCTGAGAGCCCACCATTAATCTGGTGCCTGTGTAAGTTGCTCGGAGTGACAGCGGGTAGCGATGCGATTCCAGCTGCCTGATTAGCACACAAACCTTGTTTGCAGCGAGTGGGACAGGAAAGGCTTGGGAAATCCAGCTGGTGTGGAACGAGGTTTCTCCAATTACTCGGATATCAATTAGTTTGCTAGGTAAATGTCACCTGGTTTCCTTTTGTTTGCAGTGCTCCCGTGCCTGCTGGCTGGCAGTGGCTGTGTCCTGTAAGGCGATGGGGTGCAGGCAGCAGCACAGGGCTGTGGGGCTGTGTGTGCTGCTGGGGGGGGGGGGGGCTGCCCACCTCACTATGGGAGGGGGACACACGCAGGGTGCACCTGGCTCAGCCCTATGGCAGCGTGGCTCTTGGTAAAAGAGCCTTGCAGCAGTGGAGCCGGGCTGATAAATGTTAAAATCTGCTGCAGGCGATTGCTGACCTAATTTCCAGTATTGCTGTGGATTCATCCCTTCAGCTGTTGCTTGCAGCCCGGGTGTGGATGGGCTCATGTGGGGAGAAGGAGGAACAGGGAGCTGAGGGCCCTGGGGGGTGATGCTGTGGGATGGGGGTGATGCTGTGGGCCATAGCTGGGCTGTGCCGACCCTGCTTGGAGCTCTGGCTGGTACACAAAGGATGCATGGGGTCCAACTCCGCTCCCTGTGGATTTCTGATAAGCAGCAAACAAATGCTAATTACACAGCATAATTAGTGTGATGCCGCATTTATTTTTAATGTGCTGGGGAGACGTCCTTCCTTCCGCTCCATGCGTGAGGGGGGAGCACGTGGCCCCATGGCTCTATAGGGCCATCCCACAGCGTACCAGCTGTGCTTCCCCTGCACCCAGAGCTGCTTCACCCGGGGGGGAGACCCTGAGCACAGCATCCCCACAGCCCTCAGTGCTGCTCAGTGGGATCCCCAAGGCGCTGGGAATGAGCAGAAGGAGAAGGGCCTCTCTGAGGGCAGAGCTCCCACCTGCAGCAGGCAGTGGCTCTGAAAGAAGAGATCCAGAATGATGAGGATCGTTCCAAAGTCATTTTGAAGCAAGCTCATGGGCTGCCAGGGGGGCTGAGCCCTCAACAATGCCACTCCTGGGGTGTACTGTGTCTCGTGGGGTCGGGTGATGGCAGTGCCTCTGTGCTGCAGCAGGGCTGTGCCAAGGATGCTCGCAGTTCTGCACACTGAGTGCGGAGGACAACGCAGTGCTTGTGCACCAAAACCTCCCTGCCCGTCCTGCTGTGCTGGGGGCTCATCCCGTGCTGCTGGTGGTGTGCTGTGAGTCTCGTGCCATAATGGGGCTCAGGTCTACATGGGCAGAGCAAGCTGTAGGATGCACGTTACCAACAGGAGCCCTTGCCACGGCTTCCCTTGCTGTCAGCTGCACAGAGAGCAGAGTGAGATCTCTGTCTCTGCTGCCCCGGTTTCCTTGCAAGGAGCTGCTCCAAACTGCTGCCCACCTCCTGCAGTGGAGCACCACGTGCAGGGCAGCGCTCAGCTTTCCTCCCATCTCCTCCAGATTTTGCAAAACGATGGCACAGAGCACTCCCCATAGGTGCTGGGGTTGTGGCTCCAGGCTGAGCCCCCATCACCGCTCAGCGCCTCATCCATATTTCATCTGGCTCTCCCAGCACAGCAGTGCAGAGCAGCATACGGTGTGGCACGCTCGGTGCTAATTAATTTAACTGCATGTTATTAAGTGTGTGCCTTCGGCACCGCATCGCAGCGATGCTGGGGGATGGCTACAGGCTGGGTGCTGCAGGCAGCTCTGGGCAATGCCTGCATCTCATGGGTTGGGGGTGAGGGGGGAGCACCTCAGGGTGCAGTGCCTCTCTGCTTTCCATGGGTGTTCTGTGATGGAACAGAGCTGGATTTGCTTTGCGTGTCGCTCCGAGGCCGTGCTGTGCCCACTGTGTAGGAAGAAGGGGTGAGAGGTTTCTCTCCCACGTGAGCCAGCAGCGAGCGCCCGGATCAGCGCAGTAAATCCCGGCTGCATCCTGCCCTTAAGAACTCTCCCTCGCCCCCGTCAATATTTCTGCGCCACCTCCCAGCGCTGTGGGCCCTGTCCTCACGCAGCCCAAGATCTCCATCTGCTCTAAAAGCCTCCTGGATTTAATGCACTCGGTGTGGGCAGCGCTCTCCTTTATCCGAACGCTCGCAGTGGTTCCGGGCTCCCACTGTGAGCTGCAGCCCAAAGCTGTGGGACTGAGCATGGGGGGCAGCGGGCTGTGCCACCCCCAATGCAAAATCCTTGGTTCCCCCGGTCATTGTGCTCATTGCTGTGGCTGGAGGGGACACGGAGGTGGGCAGCCTTGTCTGTGGAGCAGCTGGGCTGCAGGGGGTGTGGGGATGGGGGCACAGCGTCTGCACCAAATGGCCCTAAAACTGCTTTGGTGCAGTGGTGTTGTACCCAGGGCAGTGCTCTGAGGGTACGCAGGGGTAGGGTGGCCATGGCACATGTGGGTGGCACATGGCTCGGGGACATCGTGCAGACAGGCACAGCACAAAGGGCTGCAGGAGCCCAGCAGCTCTGGGACCCCCACGGCTCCATCCCACACCCTGCCCTCCCCATCCATCAGCTCACAATGTGACGACATGCTGGGAAACAGTGCTGGGGTGGAAGCGCAGAGCCAGGAGTGAGGGCTGGGGGCATTCCGTGGTGGGCAGCGTGCTCTGGGCCGACAGGAAAGGCAATCTGTTCACCTGGTGAGCTCATCGTGTAATGAGCGGGGATGTGCAGCAGCTCCTGCGTGCGGCAGGGGGTTCCTGCGAGTAGCGCACACAGCACGGCGCAGCCCGGCGTCTTTCTTCACTCTTTTATTGTGTAAAAATAAAGTCAACAATTCATGTCATCTCGGCAATAAAATGGAAAAAAAAGCACGAGTATCATCAGTAGAAACAGTGCATTTCAGAGCTGCTGCTGCGGGCTGGAGCGTATCGTAACCCATTCAGAATCCGAAGGAGACAGAGAGGAGGGATGGACAGCTTTGGTTGGCAGAACGGCGGCGATGGAGAGGCGGTCGTTCCCTCTCTGCACTGTGTGCTATGAACCCAGCGGGTCGCACCGCTCCGTTCTGCGCTTTGCTCCGCAGGGAATGGAACGGACTCACAGCTGTTCCTAAAGAGAGCACAGTCAGGGGCACTGGGAGGCATTGGGGGCGATGGCTGCGGCTGTAGTACAAAGCGGGACTTTAGAAAAGGAAACCATACAAAATGCATTTGTTTCAAAATACGTTTCTTTCTCTTTTTTTTTTTTTTTTTTCTTTTTTTTTCACCTGCAGGATCTCAGAGTGCTTTTTCTCAGGGAGCGCTTCTTAATTCTTCATAAAAATACCTTTTTTTTTTTTTAAATTATCGTTATTGTTATCGGTAATAAACTTCCTTTGATAGTAAGAGAAACAATATACTGTGTTATCAAAAGCAGAAAGGCTTCGGACTTCTCAGCAGTCGCTAAACTTCCCGGGGGCAGAAAGGCGGATTTGTCACCAGCTACGGCATGGGAGGGGGTGGGGGCTGTGGGCGGAGGGGGGGGACACGTACCTGAGTGAGGGGGGGGGGCAAGAGGCTGGGCCCGCTCCTGCCTGCAGCCCGGGGCTATGGCTGTGGTGCTGGGGAGCGGTGCTGGGGGGGGACACACAGAGTTTGGCCTTCCTGGGGGAGAAGGAATGGGAAAGGGGATGGAGGGCTGCATCCTCACAGCACAGAGAGAGGCCTGAAGAGGGTGCATGGGGGGGTTATGGGGGTTGTGATCCTCCGCCAGCCCTGGGGGGGCTGCAGGGGGGGGGGGATGACAGGGATGGGGTGGGGGGGGGCCGGGCGAAGCGGGGCGGGCGCAGCCACGCCAGGCCAAGGCACGCAGGCATTGAAGGACGTTGGCAAGACAGAAACCGGACTGCGGGTATGAAGGGGGGGGAGAAAAGGGGGGGGGCCCGGCTCCAAGAGGGGGTTGGGGTGGAGGTGAGGGCTTCGTTCTCAGTCAGTTTTGCGCAAAAACAAACAAACAAACAAACAAACAAATCCCAACCCAAATAAATAAATAAATAAGAGGAAAACCCAAATGACTGAATAGAACCCGATGAGGAGGCGGCTCTCGCTTGTCCGTTTGGCTCTAATTGAGCTGACGGCAGGCCTCGAAAGTCCACTTGGTGGCCCCGCCGTAGATGTCGATGTTGGTCTCTGCCCAGGCGATGACGTTCCCAGCCTGCGCCTTGCTGCTGCAGGTGGCCAACGCGTACACCTCGCCCGGGGACAGCCGCCGGTCCCACACGTTGAAGTGTGCCAGCTCCCCCACGAAGGCCTGCGTGGCGTCGAACCCTCCGCCCAACGTGTCCTATGGGGTGAGGGTGGCCGTCAGAAAGCCCCGCGGTGCTGGTGATGGTCCAGATCCCCTCGCAAGGATCCTTACCTGCTCCTGGCCCAGCACCAGCACGCCCTGCGGTTTGATGGGGTGGTATGGGGCCAGGTTCTCGCCGCTGCCCGTCTGCGTGCCATCCTGGTACGCCTCCCAGACGCCGTCCCGCGTGGTCCAGGTGACGCAGATGTGGTGCCATTTGCCGTCGTTGATGATGAAGGGCAGCTTGGCCACCTAACGGGGACAGGAAGGGGTCAGGGTGGTGGGTTCCCATGCCTTTCCCCCCCTATTCCAGCCCCAACGTGCCCGCACCGTGCCATCAAGGAGGATCCCTCCAGCCCCCTCGTGCCCACACCTTGTCGTTGATGAGGATCTCCATGGGGTTGTTGCCCCACTCAATGAGCACCAGCTCGTTGGCCTGTCCGGGCACGGCGTAGGAGAACGGGGTGCCCATGCCGGGGGAGGCGCTGGATTTGATCCACATGCAGATACTGAAGGCGTACATCTCGGGGAGGCTCTTCTTCACCTTGGCATACATGTAGTTGGTGCGCAGAGGGAAGGTGAGCTGGAACCTATCTGGAGGGCGGTTGTCCTTCTGGCCTGTGGGGTGGAGACGTGCTGGGACCCCAATGCGCCCACCCGTGGGTTGGGGTCCGCAGCCCTCCCCACCCCATTATGTAACGGCAGTGAGCACAAACCCCCCCGCACGGCCCCGCTCCGGCCGTAATCCCCAGCGCGGAGCATCCCCGGGGGGCGGAGGGAAGCGCTCGGAGCGGACGGGTTCTGCTCGGCGTTCCGCCGGCAGCGGGGAGCGGGCGGGGTGGGGGGTGGGGGGGGTACCTTTCTCCAGGTCGCTGATGCGCTGATGCAGCGATGTGAGGGTGCTCTCGATCTTGCCCCGCTCCTCGGACTCGTTCTTGGGGTTGTACTTGCCCTCCTCCAGGCTGTTGACCCGGGACAGCACCTCCTTCTCCAAATCGTCGATCTTGTTCTGCAGGATGTCCTTCAGGTTGGTGCTCTGCCCGGAGGAGTTCATCCTGCTGAACTGCTGCGGGGGGCGGACAGAGCGGGAGGGGGCCGTTAACGCCGCGTTCCCCCGCGGGCTCCGCGCTGTGCGGGGTCCGGGTGCGGGACGCGGGGTACCTCCAGGTTCTCCAGTCGGGTTTTCAGGGACTGCAGCGTCTGCCCGAGCTGGCTGAGGGTCTCGGCGGCCGGCGCCCGGGACAGGTCGCCCATGGTGTTCTTGGAGAAGCCGCCCTGCTTCCTTCCCCCCCCGCCGCCCTTGGACTCGCCGTCCAGCACGCTCTGGCTCTCGCACCTGCCCAGCTTGGCCGTCAGCTCGCGGATGGTGTCCTTCTGGTTCATGATGGTCTCTTTCTGCTGCAGCACCGTTTCCCGTAGCTGCAGCACGGTGCTCTTCAGCTCCTCGGCCGAACCTCCGCCCGGCGCCGTGGCCGCGCACATGTCCCCGTCCAGCGGCACCGAGGTGCAGATGAAGCGCGTCTGCCCGAAGCTCTGCGCGCGGCCGCGCGGCGCCGACAGCGCCAGGAGCAGCGCCAGGGACAGGGGCAAGAAGCGGGGCAGGGACAGGAATGGGGGCAGGGGAAGGGGAAGGCAGCGGGCCAGCGCGGCCATGGCGGGGCCGGGGAACCGGGCTGGACTGGCGCCGGCTCCGCCGCTCTCCGCCGGGCCCACTGCGGCACGCGGCCGCTCTTATAGCGCCCGGGCGGGGCCGCGAGGCGTGACGTCACGGCGCGTGGAATCCCGGCTGCGAGACGGGGGGGGTGGGGGAGGGCTGCCGGTCCCGCGGGTGTGAGTGTGAGTGTGAATGTGAGTGTGAGTGTGTGAGTGTGTGAGTGTGAGCGGCCGGGGCTGTCAGCGCGTGGGTGCGCGGCGCGTGGGTGCGCCACGGGTCGGTGGGAGGTTTGTAGAAGTGAGCGTAGAGCGGGAGGCAGGCAGAGGGGGCTTTGGTGGGTGTGCGGTGCGGTGCGGGGCCGCGCAGTGGTGCTGCCCAACCGGGCTGCCCCGTGCTCGTGTGTACAGCGTGTCCCACACAGCCCCGCGGCCGCCGGAGCTCCGCTTCCCCGCGCCGCCGCCGGAGGGGCCCCGAGGTCTGTCCGCAGCCGGGGGGATGCGACAAGGAGCTCAGCCCCTCTCCGCTCCGTGCACGGTGCTGCCCGTCTCAACGCCGGGCGGGCGGCGGGGATTCGGCGCTGCGTGACCCCGGGGCGCACGGTGCCGCTCCCCGCGCCGTTCCCCAGCGCCGTCCGTCGGCTTTTTGCGGGGCTGTGCGGGGTTGCGGGGCACCTAGGGAGCGGTTTCCGATCGCACCGTTCGTGAATTCGGTCCTTTCGGCTCGGTTCAGTTCCTGCCCCGCCAAATCTGCACTGCAGCAGCCCATATGGCTGGAGTATTTACATAATGCCAAGTTATCCTGTGAAATGTGAAGCAATTAATTTTGATTAGTGAAGTGGGTCAGGAAAAGACAAGGTCCTTCAGGCCGCGGAGCTGCAAAGGACGAAGAGCTGCTGCTGCTGGGCACTTGCCTTCCCCCCACCTCCCCCCCAGCACAAGCCCCCCCCCTCGGTTGGCACATCGCTCCGTGACTCATCCCGTTGCCTTTTTATCACATGTGCTCACCTGCCCCCGAGTTCTGTGACACAGAGTGCTTCCTGCTGGCAGCACCGGGACACGAGTGGCTGTGGAGCCCGGGATGGTGCCGGCGCTCAGCGATTCTGCAGTGCTCCGAAGTGCTGGCACTGCTCAGTGCTACCAGAGCCACCAAAACGCTCAGTGACCTCGGGGTCACAGGGGCTGCTCACCCAGATCCTTCCCAAAGCTGCTTCCAGCACTGTCCCTGCCCTCAGCTCGGAGCTGCGGAGCTCGGGAGGAGCGCAGCCCCAGGGCTGTGTGCTTTGCTTTAGGAAATTCCGGAGGAAAAAAATATATATATATATCTGCATTTCCTTCTGGGTTCCTCACTTCTGGTTTTATTGCAGTGGTTACTTCTCCTCGTCTCTGCTCTCTGTGCTGTGTGGTGTTTGGATGCAGTCAGACTGGAGCAGAGGGGTGGATGTGAGGGGAGGGCACAGGGGTGCTGGGTAGGGGTGGACGCTGGGCAGGCCTCTCCCTTCCTCTGCTGGTTAGTGCCTTTCCCTTGGATAAAGGGATGCTGTGGAAAAGGCTGAAAGGAATGCAGGTCCAATTCTTCCGCCACAGGCGGCAATGCAAACTGAAAACAATGTTACTGCAGGCAATACAGTTCCACCGGTGTAAAACGGAGCTGGGAGGCAGAGGAATCGGTGCCCACTTCTGTTAACATCTGCGTGGTATTGACAAAGCCGTTCATGTCACTGAACCAATTTAACTAGGGAGCTTTTGTCATCCACAGTACATTATGCTGAGAGGAGACCAAGGTGACAGGTGCAGTAAAATAAACACTCTGATACTATGGTGATGGAGACCGTATAAATACCTGGATAGGACAAAACAACAGAGCTGCGCTCCAACAGATACGTGCAGTAACCCCCCGAGCCTCCTCGTGTGAAGAAAGAACGAGAAAATATGACAGAGAATTCAGCTTTCCCAGAACCACTGAATCATGCAGTAAGATCCGTTATTGCTTTTGCAGATTTAGGAGCCGGATGGATATAATGGAATAATGGAGCCCCTATTATTTTTAACTCTTCTCTCGCCTCTCCCCAAGCGTTCTCTGGGGCTGATTTATCACTCCGTAGATGGAAAGAGCTGAGCGCAGCGATCCGGGAACCTTGGAGGTGGTGTGGTGCTGAGCAGGAGCCAGCAGGAACATTTGTGTCTGTGATTCGGAGGATTTTGGACTGCCTGGTGTGCCTCCCCTGGGGCCAGCAGTCCCCTTGGGCCAGCATCCAGTGCAGAGCTGCTGCTCAGAGGTGTTCAGCCCCAGCCCTCCTTTGCTACCGATGCGCAAAGGGCATTTTGGAAGTGGATGTCCGTGATCCCGGGAGCCAAACACAGAACAGGGAGTGGAAGCTCTCTCTCCTGTTTGTGGAAGCGGCTGCACACAAACCATCCTCCTGGGGGGGAATGCTGATTCCGCAGCTAAGTCTCCTCTGTGCAATATGATCCATTATGGGATGGAGACTGCTTTGCCATGGGAAACGGTGATGGGCAAAGCGAGAAGCTCAGCTCCCAGCGTTGGTGCCTCTGGGGGATGGCAGAGCCGACATCCCCGGGGCTCATTGCTGCAGCCCCACTCCCCGTGCACCTGGATGTGGCACGAGGATGGGTGCTGGGAACACAGCAGTGACAGCACCCAGGTCTGTGTGGTGCCATATGTGGGGTGAGCTGGGTGCTGCTGGAGCCCCGTGCCCTGTGCAGCACAGAGAGGGCCGGGAGGTGAGCGCACACCGCCCTGCTGAAGGCTGCAGAGCTGTGCATATGCAGAATATGTATTTTTAATGCCTTCAAAAATTTACAGATCTCATTAGGGCAGCCTGAGCAGGGTGTGCAGTTAGTGCAAATGCACCGCCTGGAAGATGGAGTATTCCCTCCTGTAACAGACCAACACTTTGGACCGGAGTTCTGAAATCTGCTGCATTTTGCTGCAGTCTTTCTTTGCAGATCTCTCTCTCTCCATTTCTCTCTGTCTCTCTCACACACATTTGGTCTCTCCTCCTTTTTCCTTCTCTCTCTTTCATTGTTCCCATCTCAGAAGTCAGTTTCTTCCTGAAACGCCTGACATTTACATCCAGAGAGAACGAGGAGTGTGCTCTTTGTGCTGGCACATCAATGATGCTATAGGGGCACAGGTCCTTTCATTACAAATAATTAATTTAACCATACATTGCATAACATCCTAAAAAGCTTTCTAGGGCAATCTCATGCTAGCTAGATGCACAGCTCCTATCAATATTACATTACATTTGGGTACAACCGTTATGAAGTTTCATTAAAAATTTAATTTGTGGTTTAAAACTGCAGCGTTCCCTACAAAGTGTGGCAGAGAAACCATTCTGGCTGCTCAAGGTCTGCTCCTGCATCAGCCAGGACTGCAGGAGAGCTGCAGCAGGGGCCGGGGCTCGGGGTGGTGCTCCCTGTGCTGGCACACACACCAAGAATTGCTTTACCATCAGCAGAGCTGTCCTACAGCAGGAGCTGGGAGCTGGGAGGGGGAATGGGGCCCGTCGTCATGTTTTGTTAATGAAGTTCTGTTGCGAATCTTCAGCAGAAGCTTTGAATGGAGGGCAGGTCTGAAGCATCCCACATCCGCCTCTCCGTTTCGGAATTGATTTGTACGGTAACTTCTGTCTCTCTCTTTGCATGAAGCAGAAGGACCAATGGCTTTTCCTCTGGGATGGCCCCTCAGCTCATTTCTGTCTGGGATTTCCCATGGAAGGAGGCAGGCAGCTGATGGACGGCTGTGCATGGAGCTCCCAGCCCCATGGGTCTGCCCTCCCCCCCACCCTGTCCTCCCTGCACTGAGCCAGGCACAAACCTTGGCTCCGTGTGTTATAACAAAAGTGCCAGTTGTTTTTTTCCCTGCCCAACAAAGGAAGGGAAATTTCTAAGAGGCGTGGGGCATTTCAGCAGCCTGCACAGTCCTGGTGTGCGCTCGAGGTCTCTGCACAAGATCGCTTCCCTCTGCTGCAGAGAGGATAATAATGGGGAGTGGGTTCCTAAATCCCTTAAGCTTCTTTGATAGCTTCAATATTTATCCATAATCCTGCTGGCGCTCCATACAGAAACAGCCAAGGCCTGGTCCCACCTTGCAGCATTCCCTTTCCCCAAGAGGAAGGCACGGCGGGACGGGAGGGAAACATCAAAAGCCACAGACACTGTTGTGCCCCAGTTTCTTCCTGCAATTACTTATTATTTTGCACAGTCTCTTGCTCTCCTTCTCCCACGCTCTGTGCTCTGTTATGGTAATGTCTGTGGAGGCTGGGCATGCCTCCGTGCCTGAAGGGAGGATGGACAGATGGCAGGACGGCTCCAAGGGGGTTCCGAGCACTTATGGGGTGGGGGACAGCTTGTGGGTGTCTGCAGGTCTGTGCACACAGGTGTCCTGTGAGCCCTGTGAGCTCTGCCTGCATGCAGGGATGAGCTGACAGAGAGCTCTGTTGGTGCTGGAGGAGCAGCTGCTGCCTGTGCCACAGCCGCTCTGTGCTGCTGCTGCTGATACACCTGGATTAAAATGCAACAAGGCTTTAAAGGCAGGATAGGTAAAACTGCCATAATGCAGTAGGAAGTCATTGCAACTGCTGTGGGGCATGGCCCTTCTCTAGAGCATAGCTTTTAGTAGGGAAGTGGAGCTCTTATGACATTGAAGATTCTCTGCTGGCAAGGATGCCATTAGGGCTGGGTATGTTATTGATTCCTCTTCCAAGATATAAAGCTTAAGAAGCTGCAGATAGTGGCATAACTGGCATGACCCAGGAGCTGCTGCCAGGCTGTAAGCAGAGCTGGAGCATCCAGCTATGAGCAGAACTATGAGCAGAGCTGGTGCTTTCCAGGCTGACACTGCAGCGAGAGGCAGGAACCCAGCGGGGCCACAGCCAGCTGGGATGGGCAGTGGGAACAGTGGGAGATCTTCAGGAGTTGAAGGACTGCAGACCTCTGGGCTCCTCAGCTGTGCAGTTCTGTTGGTGTTTCTCACAGCACTTTGCACTTTGCTTCGAGAATTGGATGCCATCCAAACTTGAGAACATCAGCACTGCTTTGCTTTGACTCAAGTACAGTAACAACACTGCCAGTACGTGGTCTGTGGGTCCGACTGCCTTTTGCTGTAATTTCAGAGGGCTTTTCTGCACGGCACATGCAAAATAAGTGACACTGCAAACCTAGACTACACTAGCAGCACTGCATTGCTTCCAAGGACAGAAACTCATTAGGCATTGGCATGGTCCTTGGAAGCAGAGTGAGCTTCTCATGCTTGCCACATCCTGACTGCTCAATCAGCAGTTTAATGGGAAGTCATTAGTGTACTATAAATTCATACATCAGATTTATGTAGTGCTTATTTTACCGCGTAGAGATGCCTTTGCTTTCCAGCTGTATGGATGTTCCCCTGTGTAAATGAGAAGATCGTGTATATATTCATCCTGCTTCCATTAATTATAATAAGTCTAGTCACATTACTTCTTAGAAGCCTGCTGGAATCTCAGCAGTAACACAGCAGTCATCAAACCCACCAAAACCTGGAAAATCAGTGCTGAGCGTTCTGTCACTCTGTATTGAGAACTTGAGTTTGAAATATCCTGGGCATAAGGAAAAGGTTTCAAATGGTTTATTTTGAGGGAATGGTGGAAAAGGAACTATAGAATCGTGCTCCTTCCATGGATAAATATATTTCTCAGGCATAGGAAGAGATTTTTTGGTTTTTTTTGCCATGGGTAAGGACATCAGTGGGGAACACTACATGGTCAGCCTGGGCTGCATGTTCCATTCAGGGTTGTTTGGTTGGATCCCGGTCTCTTGGCTGCTGCCTCCTCTTCGCTCATCATAAAACCAAACCTTTGTGGTTCTGACTGAAGCAATCTGTGTGTTGTTGTGCTGAGTGTTTCCCAAGGCTGCTCCAATTGCCAAAGACAGAGAAGAAGGCAGAGTACGAGAACTTCCCAGCAACATCCTGTGAAATGCCGAATTACCTCTAATTAAGCAGTTCCATTCTGGTTAAAAAGAATGTCAAGTCGGGTCTGTGCTCTGGGGATAGGTGCACTTGCAGAAAGGTGTATCAGCAAATGGATGATTGGTTGGTGTGCTTTAACAGACTCAGAAGGAGCCAGCAGAACTCACGGCTTCTATTTCTGGTGCACTGGGGTTGTTCTGTCGCTGAGTCAGAGCTGATAGGATCTATAGCAGTACAGAGTGGTTAAGGAAACGTTTCTGCTCTTAAGAATGAGAAAAGCAGTGAGTGTCTGCTGAGGTTACATCTATCATGTGTTTTTAAACACACATAGCCCGATAACCCAGCAAATTACCCACCCTGCGAGGAGACAAAGAGAGATAATGATAACAAATGAGCTCACATTTATGTAACGCCTTTCTCGGAGATGGATAGTGAAGTGCTTTGAGAACTCTATTAACGCATCCTACAAACTATCTAATCTATTGTATCCCCACATGTATTGAGCACAGCTTCACTCAGGCTTTATGAGAAAAACATCTCCATTAAGCAACCAGTTTTTGTTGGTCTGCAGAGTGGTCATTTCAGCCTTCGCAGTGGGAGCAGGAATGTGGAAATCTTTACGTTTGGCAGTGACCCGAAGCCACCTTTGGGCTGAAATGCAGCTGTTTCTTCACAATCCAAATTACTTCCACCTTCTTTGCTACCTCTTATCCAAGAATGTGAAACGCACACATTAACTAAACTCTACCGCTGCTGATTGACCAAGAAATGCCCTTTTGTAGTTCAGTGGTGGCAAAGAGAAAAGACGGAACCCGCAGTTTTTCTGCTTCTTGTCACTACCTCACCTCTTCTCTCTCTCCCCTTTAATCAGTGAAATATTTCCCCTGATGACAAACCATTGCTTCCACTGAAATGGCAAGGGGAGAATTTTGACCTAGTATTTATTCTGCCCTTTTCAATGGGAGAAGGGAAGGGAAGGGAAGGGAAGGGAAGGGAAGGGAAGGGAAGGGAAGGGAAGGGAAGGGAAGGGAAGGGAAGGGAAGGGAAGGGAAGGGAAGGGAAGGGAAGGGAAAGGGGAGGGGAGGGGGAGGGGAGGGGGAAGGAGAGGGGGAAGGGGAACATGAAGGGGAATCCGTCATGCTCCTGGTTGGGCCCTCCTGACTAACACAACTCTACACAGAGCACCTGGCAGGCTTAGCACTTGCACAGCGTGTGTTTCCCTATCTGTGTGCATGTGTACCTATGGAGAAGTAAGTGAGGAAGAGGATGCTGTGCTGGGAACACATCTTCCAGTTCTCTTCCTCTCAGAGGGAGGTCACTGGGATTCTTTTACAAGATGGAGAGTCAATCTCATGAATCATTTCTTGCTGTGTATTGGACTTGGCACAGAACCACTCCTTTCCCACCTCCTCCTGGTGCCATCCTCCCCGGGCTCCACTTCCCGCTCCCACCCTCCGGTCTCCGACTCACATTTACTGCAGGGAGATGAGCGGGGAAGTCTGTGTGCTGCACATGCATAAATAATAGAAATGATATCAGGCTTAGTTAAAAATAGATATTCTTCCTAATAAATATTTTACCTACTGTCTTTAGGATATAAAGCTTCCCCAACTGAAGTGTTAAAACAAACCTTGTTGTTAGCCCTAAATGCAGAAGGCAGCCCTGGCAAAGCTGTACAAGCAGTGTCTGGCTGTGAGCCCGCGCGTGGGGAAGGTGTGTTTGCATGCATGAGCACACAGACATACATTTGCTGTGGAAGCCTTCAAAAGAGCAGCCCTTTGACTGAGCACGTGGACTTTGAACCTGATGTCGACTCATTTGGTGACCTGCAGACGCGACTAATGAAAATTAAAGATGAAATCTCTTGATGTTTATGAATAACTTTCTTCTTTCCATACTTTTCTTCCTTCCCATGAAAGAGTGGAATTAGAAGCAGCTGGCTGAATGGGGCCGAACAATGGGCACTGACAGGGGCCGAGATAGGAGACTTTTTCATTAAAAAGAGTGGCAGGTGGAAGAATTTTTCAAAGTGTATTTCTAGGAGATAATCCTTCTGCATTTTGGTCTTTAGGACATCAGTGAACGTGGCTTGCTTGACATGGAGTTTCTATTCCCTAGATTGCCTAAGAACAAGAGCTTTACAGTGCTGCCCTAATCAAGAACAGATTTGTTAAACCTGGGTTCAGCTTAGTAAAAGATAAAAGCAGGGCTGAAACACAGTGGTTTGAGATGTGATGAGAACCCAGAGTGAAGCCTCGAGTGTGGGGTTCTGCCTGTAAGCATGAGTGTGTGTTTTAGAAGGCTGCAAACCCAGCAAGGTAATAGGTGAGTGCCTAAAAGAGAGAGGTGAGGGGTTCAGATATCGGAAAAGAAATGCTAAGAGAATGGGGATTGTTTTGTCTGAGGAAGGTATAACAAAGGAAAAAAATACTTAAAAACATTTTTCATATATGTAAGAGAGAGTGAAAGAGGATAAACTGTTCTTTCTGCCTGCTGAGGTAGGAATGGAGTGCCTGCTTTAATTTTAAGATGGAAATTAGCTGTCAAGAGCGTGCTGCCTGGAGAAGGCAAGCAGTCTGTCATTAGAGGACTTAAGAGCCTGTGATACTGTAGAAATAGGAACTAAACACTAAAAATAAATAAATCAGAACATTAAGAAAGCCCACACGTAGCCCAGCAGAAGCATGTACGTAGCCTAGATGGTGTACTCTTGTGGCACGGGGCTTGCCATGGTCTATCAAAATTGAGTAATATTTTGCCTGAATAAATACGGCAGAGTTTTTTCCACAATGAGAGAATCCTGATACTGAACTGTGGTGTGAGATGAAAAGAACTTCAGGGAAAGGCTTCATTTCTAACAACTACTTTTATGGAGATATAAATGGGAGATTATTTATGTCTCCCATCGGTCCTTGCCCCACGAAGATTGAAATAAGGCGAGTAGCTCTGACTGAAGCATATAGCTACAAATGACCAAAGAGAGACCATGACCACTGTCCTGAAGATTTGTGCTATCAGAGAGCAGATGCCATGGGGCCAACTGCTTGGCAGTGCTATTCTTGAATAAATCAACTCATCCCAATATCCATCAAAGCTAGGAACTTAAATGGAGACTGATTCCCTGCTGACCCACTGCGTGTGTCCTTTAGAAAAGGATGTTGATGAGGCTTATTCAGCAATCTAATAAAGTGCGGATATAATTTTTTTCATTTGATATTTACGATCTCTGCAAATTTTGCAAATTCCTTGTCACTAAAAGTAAATGTTATGCCCTTTTCATCACGCACTTAAAAAAAAAAAAAAAAAAAAGTATTTAGCATGGAGATTGTCACTCCACCTGGTTTTAGGCACTGTCACCAGAGCAGCGTCCCCTTAGAGGAGGCTGGGGTGCTGGTGCCTGGGTCAGGAGCCCACATGTGGGCTGGGCTGGGGGCTCCCAGGTCTGAGTGGGAATGGGAAGTGTGGCACTGGCATGCCAAGGGCACGCAGACAGTGATGTTCCAGCTCACTCCTGCATGTGCAGGCTGTGTCTTGTGGCTGCAGGCACTTCTAGTGTTTCACCATCTGTGGAGCTACAGAAGGCTCACAGGGAGCCTGCCAGGTCCCTGTTTTCCAGCAGGGCATGTCTCTGGTTCCCCCCAGCTCTTCTGCAGTGCCCCAGTGATGAAACCTAAGAGTCAGAGGTAGCCAAGGCTCCATCCTGAATCTCTGCGCAGAGCCTGGAGGAATGTTTGTTGTGCAGACCACGAGATGAGCAGGGCATACAGCTGTTCCCTTGGGAGCAGGGCAGCGTTTTGGGAGAGGCCCTGAAATAAAGGGGTAGAGAGCAGGGGATGCAGAGCTTTCCCAGCACAGGCCGGGGGATCAGGGAAAACACCTGGCTTGGGTCTTAACCAGCCGCTGCTTGCAAGCTTTGCTGATGTGAACAGAGGGACAGCTGTGCCCTTCAGAGGTATTTGCACTCCTGCACGCTCTGGCAGGACAGGCACACGCTCCTAATGCTGTCGGCAGCCAGGATTAGCAGCAGCACGGCCGTGAGGTCCATCTGCACTGTGTACGGCAATCACTGCTCCCATTTTGATCACCGCCGTCAGTGTCCAGAACTCGCTGGAGGTGAGCAGGGCTGCAGCTGTTCCTTCCGACAGCCGTGCTGTGGGGCAGCGACCCGGGGATCCGTGATGGGGGCTTTTGCACGTCGAGTGTCTGTGAATGTAAACGCGCTGAAAGCGTTAATGGAAGTTGATATAAATCAAATTATGCGTGTTTTCTTGGATCGATACCTCAAGATACTGTTTACAGCTTTAGAACACCGACGAACAACCCGGTCGCCCGCCGTTTGCAGGGCAGGGCTCGGGCCTACCGCGGGGGGGGGGGGGGTGGAAGCGCCTCAGCCGTCACCATGGTAACCGCGGTCGGCCCGGCGCGGCACCGTTTGTCCCACGCGGCGCTCCGTAGCGCGGTGCATTGTGGGCCGGGGAAGATGGCCGCCTCCTGGCCGCGCTGCTGAGAAGAGTCGCGCTGCCGGCGCCGCGGGTCGCTTCTGCCCTCCGCTCCCCGCCGCCCGCTCCTGTCTCGCCTCTCACCGATCCGCTCGCGGCCCGCCGGAGCGCGAAGGAGCGCGGAGCCGCCATGGGCCGGACGCGGCTCCCGCCGCAGCGAGCGCGGGGCCCGCGGGGCTAAAGGCGCGAGGGGAGGCCCGGGCCCCGCCGGCAGCTCGGCGCTCCGCGGGGCCGCCCTCTGCCCTTGGCCGTCCTCGGCCCGCTCCGCCGCCCTCCGCCCGCCGTGACCCCGCCGCGAGCCGGGCCGGGGGCTGCCGCTCCCTCAGTGCCCGGAGCTCCCGCCTCGATGGAGTCCGAGCTGCTGCAGTCGCCCCTCCTGGGGCTGGGGGAGGAGGATGAGTCGGACCTGACGGACTGGAACCTGCCCCTGGCCTTCATGAAGAAGAGACACTGCGAGAAGATCGAGGGCTCCAAGTCCTTGGCGCAGAGCTGGAGGATGAAGGACCGGGTAATGGCCGAGGGCGGGAGGGGGTGGACAGGGAGGGAGGAGGGCCGCCCGTCCCCCAGTGGGGCTGCGGGCATCCTGTCTGACCGGGTAACTCGGTTTGTGAGCCCTACGTGTGGTGCCAGGGCTGCAGACAGGTGGGAGACACACAGAGAGCTTTGTTGGGTTCCGTCCAACACAGGAGATGCTGTGACAAATGTGTATCCAGGTTCACAGCAACATACTGTCTGAATATCTCCCTCGTTTGAGCTCTCTAAGTGGAATTTGATGTTCTTCAGTGAAGGCAGTAAGATTACTGAGGGCTCACAGGCTGCTGTGGATCAGCAGGTAATGCACAGCACGAGGCACAGTGAATGCAGTCGTTACACTTGTTTCGTGGTGAAGGTGCAGGAAGTGTTGTGGTTTTGAAGTTTGCCAGCAGCACATTATGTGCAATGTAAAATTAAGGTATTCTCTGTGTGCGTGTGTGTGAGAGACAGGAAACAGCTTATGTGAACCTGGAGACAGAAGGTAGTTATTAGATGAAGTGCTTGCTGTGTTGTAGAACGGTAGTTCTCTTCTGTTAGAATTTATATCATGTGGCACCAGTGAAGCCAAGGGCATCTGACAGTTCCTCTTCAGCATGTCTTCAACCCAGAGCAGTGTCTGTGTCCCAACTTAGCTTAAGTTAAAAACAAACAAGTAAGCAAACAAAACACCAGAGAAACATAAAGGATAATCAGCTGCAGTCCTTCCATTCATGGAATGTGCTTTGGGTCAGAGGATTCCCAGGGTCTCATGGTTGTGATGCCCATTTGTGTGTATGGCTATATATGATTTTGTGTGTGTGTGACCAAATTTCTGTTATATTTCCACTTCCTATAGTAATACTCTGACCTTAACTTGGGATCTGCTGGTGAAACTCCTTCCTGTATTTTTTTTCCAGAGATATTAGGACCAGGAATGAGGATGCTGTACATTAACTTCCTAGAGAAGACTAAACAGTTCTCTGGAGTGTTGGGGAAGCACTGGCAGAGCCAGAATCATCTAAGTGCTTATGTACTGAAAATTTGAGTTGGCAAATCATTAATGGACTGAATTAATTTTTGTTTAGAGTCCAATTTAGATGAGCCACAGAACACAGTTTTGTAGGTATAACTCCTTTGAAGGGTTTTGGCGTGGAAGCGGTTTGCTCTACTAGAATGTGGAGGTGGGATGAGCTTGCTTGTCTATTTTAGTGATCCTTCTGCCTTCCTGTGGAACTTCCTGTTTGCTTATTCAATGATGTGCAGAGCTGTCTTTTTCTAAATTGGGGATAACATTGGCTTGCTAATCAATAGTTACAGCATGAGCATGAGTAAAGAGGTAGTAGTAATCAGTTGTATTTGTTGTAGTGCTTTTCATATGGCTGCTAAAGACAAAGGGAATCATCTCAGTGAAGAGCAGAGCAGTGGTTACAGCACTCTGTGCCTGTGGGGTTGCAGTTTCTTTTTCTCAGAGTACTCTGTGATGTGAGTGGTGCATGTCTCACCAAGCTCAGCAAAGTCAGACCTGGAGTGAATTCATCCTTACAGAGACTGAGTCTGATCCTTGTGAAATAAGGAAGTAGAAGCACATCAGAATGTTTCTGTTTATTCCTTTTGTTTTCGCTGTGAGCTTGAAACAACTTTTCTTGATATCAGAAGTGCTGATTATATGTCACTGTGTATTTGGAACAGCTTTATTTGGTATCATTTGGACAAGTTTGCCATTATGTACAATTACTTCTTGCTGAAGAACACTGCTTTCTTCCTTTTCTCCTGAATTCACTGAATTAACTGTTGGGTTTTGTTCTCTGGCTTTATAAAGAATTCCTCTCATCGTGTCGTAGCTGACTTCAGAAAGTTGCTTCTTCCTTTTTTCTTTCTGTAGAGCATTACAGCACAGTGAGAAGTCAGTGTTGTAGCCTTAAGTCAGCATTGGAGGCCTCTGACACCTGTCTACAGCAGCTAATCAAATTAAAACCAACATGTATCTGTCTCCATCTTATTGCTACTTTGTTGCTCTCCCCTGGTTTGTTGCTTCCCTTTCTGGTCCTCGCTACCTTCTTTGCATCTGATTCACCTCCAGTGTGCTTTTCTCTCTCCCAGATGCTACTGAAAGACTTGGAGAGGGCTGGAGGGGATGTACGTGTTATCTCCTGATGTAATTTGAGAGTATAGAGAGCATTCTGTTATTCTGATCGGTTCACCTGTCAAAGCACAGAACGAGGCCATATTTAAAGTAGGAAGGTTGGTTAACTGAAAAAATCCCATTTTGTAAAGTTGCAGGTAAATCTGTGGCATTTTTTCCCCATGAATCATGGAGAAACCACAGGCAGAAGCTGGTTCTGCCCCTATTTGTCATCTTGAGCTATGCTATGTTGTGATCCTTACTACAGCTATAGGAAATGATTCCACTAAGATTTTGGAATGGAATTACTTTTTTTTTTTTCATCTTCTTCCATTTCTCCAAAAACCCCAGAGTTTATAGGAACTCGAAGGTTCTTTAGAAGGCAGGAATCTAATAAGAGGGAAGAATCAAATAAGGAAGGCAATCAGTAGTAAATCTAGACAAAATAACGGAACATTCTCTCACCCCCTTTTCATCCTTTAGGACTGCTCTGAAGACATTTAATCTTCCGTCTCCTGCTTCTCTGGACTACAGATGCCATCAAAGTGACACTGCTTTGATCTATTATTTATTTAAAGAATATTTTTAACACAAGAGGGTTAGAATTATGCTTTGTATATTGAATTAAATCTCACAGCCTCAGAAGCAGTCAAGTCATGAAAGTTGATTTAAATAAAAAGGTTTCGAATACACCGGGTTTTACAGACAAGTTGTTGCTAAATTCAGGATATTTAAATTAAGCTGTGCTGTACTTATATTGATTTCTAAAATAAGCAGAGAGCGAGAAAGCTGGTTGTAATAGTTTCACTTCAGCGTTTTGTTCCTGCTGCCTCATAACTTGCTGAGTGAGAATTAAATCCTGTTTTTATGAGAAGAGGAATACACAATTAGGTTTCTATGGAAATGCAGATGAAGGCAGTGCCGCATACAAACGCACTTAATTCAGACAAGGAGCATTTACCTGCCCGCGTGGCAGATGTTTCTTGTGGCAAAGGAAAGCAGTGAAGAGTGGCTGCGCTGCGAGTTCGTGCCTGTTATTGTGGCTTGAGCTCGCTGCTCTGGGTTGCACCAGGAGGCATTTGGCCACTGAGACTACTGCAGCAATGAGCAGGGCCTTGTTAGCCTAGGAGCTCGTGTGTGGGCTGCAGCCTCCCCTTCAGCTTGGCTTCTTGCATCTTAAGCGTTTGTCTTGTGTTTTCTTCTGCGTTTTCACACACTGTCAACTGTATTTGTGCTTAAGGAACTCCTAACCCAGTAAGTTAGTCCAGGGTCTAAACCAAATGCAGTGCAGTTTCGTTTCTTCTCCTGCACGAGGGTGAACTGGTGTGGCTGGTTTGGAGCACTTCGCTTGGGTGCTGTGAGGTGGCCCTGGGAGCAGTGGTGGTGATGTATCCCTCCTCAGGCTGTGGCTGAAAACCACTTTAGGTTAGTGGTAACAGAAGTGATTGTTGCTGTGCTTTAGGGGTGTGAATCGAGCGGTAGCGTGGGGCACTGCTTGTGGATGGATGTCTTTCAAAACAAAGCAACTCAGCTTCTCTCCATTCGAACCCCCTGCTGCAAGTAATGAGCGCTGCCATCCCACTTATAGGTCTGCATCTCCTCTTACCTAGAACAGAGGTCATTCTGGGTTAAGATGGCTTGTATTGATTGAACAGAGCTGGGAAGCTCGTGCTGTATCTACCACTGCCTACAAATGTTCTTATCTCTAAGCAGAGAGAACAGATTTCAACAGCTCTGAAGAGTGTGGCTGGTCATATTTTGAATGAAAAAGCTCTTGCCGTTATACAGCAGTAACAAACACTGAAATCTTTAGCTCAGTCAATCTCCTATCCCATTGATTTTGCTGGTAGGGAGATGTATCTGTAAGGTGGAGGTAATAATTCACTCCTATCAGTTACAGTTGTGTTCCTGGTAAGCTTAGATTAAAATCTGAAGACGCTCTGCTACATCCGAGCATCACACTGAGATGTTTTTTTCTTCCGTAATTTTAGATAGGAGGTTTTGAGATAAAGCTTTGTGTCAGCAAATCTAACTTGTGGAATTTCTGAGACTACAGAGTAAAAATATACTTCTTTATTCACCTGGATTTAATCATTCGATCTCCTTTTTCCCTAGGTTTCCAAGACCAGGGGACTGTATGAGGAAATTTCTCCTGTCTGTTAGGAATTGGGAAGCAAGCCCTTTTTTTTTCCCCTCTAAGCTTTGGCTTAAGTCCATGTTTAAAGATTGTAATAGGCAATGCATATATAAAGCTCCACAAAGCCATGAATTTGCTATTTCTACTTCCTCTAGCTAGGTGGAGAAGAAAATAATTATTGCAAATCTAAAATTTTAATGGCTTAATACACAGAAATGTCCAGGAGTCTCGTTCCCTTAAATAGCTCCTGGAGAGTGCTTCGTTGTAATTATATTTGCAGTATGAGTAATAAGCGATAGAAATGCAGTGTAATGTGTTGGAAAGGAGCTGACAATGTTATCGCTAGCAAAGATAATTTTAGAGTGGAGAGAGACTTCACCATTAACGTGAAATGACAGAAAATTACCTTTTTGCTCCATTCAAGAAAAGTGCAATGAGAGGATGAGTATTCTGTATGCAGCACTTAATTTTTTTTTTTCTTGGTGGTGGCCAATCACCACCACTTTCAGAAGCCCTTTGCTAATGCTTGACTAGTTCTTTTTTTGTTTTGTTTTGTTTTTCCTCTGCTTTTGTGCAGCTGCAGGAATTCAAGGACAGCTCACTTCCTTGGGGCTCTGTCCTTGTTTGCCTGGTGGCTCGTGAAGATTTTCTGGAGGAGTTTTAGGGTTTCCTTGTTTTTCCTCTGACACATTGTTTTAATTGGCTGCTGCTGTGCTGGTCTACCATGCAGGTCTACCCTTGAATGTTTCTGAAGGTAACAGCACAGTAAGGCCACTGGTAACAGAGAGATGATTGATTGCTCCTTGTAGCTTTGAGACGTGTTTCCAAGTATTCTCAGCACCCAGAGCCGTGCTGGGAATGCAGCCTCACTTGGCCCTGGCAGTGTTTGGGCATGGGTTCTCCCAGTGCAGCTGTGCCTCCTGGAAGCTGGGTGCCTCTTTGGCCTCTCCATGCTTTCTTTCACTGCTTAACAAAGGGAAATAGATGCTTAAGGCTGTTCTGTTTCCTTGTATGTCTGTTGCCCTTGCTTAATGACTCTGAGGCTGCTTTGCATCATTTCTCTAGAAGGAAGAATTTGAGATTCTTGAGCCAAAACACATTCAGTAATCCTTTCACACTCATCCTGGACAGCTGGGCTGTTTAGACAGTTGCTGTGTGCTGATATTTCTCAGGTATTCTGCCTTTCATCCCTACCCTGCTATGGCCGTGACTCAGCCCGCCTCACGTTGACACTGGGAGCAGTTCTGTTGTGCACAGTACCACTCATCTCTGAGGGCACCTTCAGGGGCTGAGGTCACTGGGCCAGGGCATGCCAATTGCTGCTGTTCCCCGTCAGGATGAAGTGCACACTGCTCTCAGCACATGAAGAGAGGATGTGTGCTAACCTTGGGTACCGTCTGGCAGCAGCAATTAACCTGCAGCTGTAAGGAGCACTTAGGATTTGTGCTTCTGTTTTTTTTTTTTTTTTTTTTCCTGCATTCTGCTGTTTTTATCCTTTGTATCAAACACCTTGTGGTGTTTTTTTTGTGTGTGTTTTTTTTATTTTTATTTTTTTGTCATGGATTTATTCTTGAAATGTAGAAAACTTCCACCGTGCTTTAATGACAGAGGAGAATGTCCTGGTAGTTCCTGTATTACAAAGCTGTTAATACAGTGCAGAGTTTCTGGTGGTACGTTCTAAAATAGTTCAGAAATGCAGAACGCATTATTCAAAGCATTGGCTTCAGTCTTTCTTTTGATTTGCAGCGATTCAACGTCACGGATATTGGATAGGAGTCAGAGAGGAGCATGGGCGAGCTGTAATTCCTGCTAAAGATGTGCTCTTTATTAGCAGAACAAATAGTCATGAAATATAATACTTTATGGCTCTTGTGGGCAGGTAGACAGAGGGGAAATAACCCCATTTGTCTTTGGGATCAGTTAGACTTAACTTTTCATTACTGGCTCGCTGTCTGTTCTCAAGGAGATATGCTTATTTAAAACACAGAACTTGGGAATATGAGATAAATAGTGGCTCGTTCAGCACAAGTCACAGGTCAGACATTACTAGTAAAATATTGAAAAACAAATATTAGGCTGTGAATGGGAAACAATAAATAAACGAGACAGCTGATTGCTTGGCAGGATGTGCTCTCCTGAGGGAGCAGTCTGTGTGCTCTGTGTCCCATTGCTTTCTGTGCTGCCTGCTGGCTTTGGGACTTCTGCTGGGGATGGCAGCACCGTGATGCCCTGCAGCACCGTGTTCCTTCTGCGGCCACGTGGGTTTGTGATGGCTGTGATGCACTGAGGGGTTCTGCTGGATGGCTCAGGGCTCTGTCTGGGTGTCTCGTGCTGCTGGTTGGTTGGTTTTGTTCCCTGGTCTTGCTGTTGGGTGCTGACCTTCTCTACAGACGTGTGTGTGGTTGGTATGCAACACCTCTGTGCTGCATGGAATAGAATCGCAGAGTTGTTGTGTGTGAGTTGGAGTATCTGGAGAGAGCTCTGTGGAGCTCTGGGTTAGTATGGTTCCTTTTAGAAGTCAGGCCAGTGCTATAATATACAGAACTTGTTGAAAATGTTAAAGCTTTGAGGCCGTTCTTCGTATTTCTAGAGCTCGGTATCACTGTGTTACCTTGAAAATAATGCATCTTTTTCTTGCAAATAACCTGTGGTGCAGCAGCAGGGCTGGGGCAGGAGCCCTGGGCTGTTCTGTGTGGGTCACAGCGTGAACCCAACCCAGGAATTTTTCTTGAAGACATTTTTTTCTATGCAGGCGACATGAAAGATGTCAACACCCAGGTGTTGGGATAGTTGATTTTTGGAAGTAGCAGTACGGTGTTCATAGACTAAGTGGGGAGAAAAGAGATGAAGGTGAAAGGGCAGCAGGCAGGGAGGGGGGCTGCACCTAGTGGGGAGGGATTGCTACAGATGGGGTCCTGTGAAGCTCACCTTCTCTGGCCACCATCTGCACTGCTATGCACTGCTCTCACTCCTTTGGGTTTCTTTCTCATGCTGGCTTTCTGCTCCAGAGCCCCCGTCAGGCTGCAGGGTTTCCTTCCTGTCTTTTCCCCTTCTTGGTGTGAATAGTGTTGTTCTGCTCCACTTTCAGCTTTCTTTATAAATTATACATTTGTGTGGCTCTAGCTTTTTCTATGAGTGTGCATTTTGGGCTTTTTTTCCTGCTGTTCTGAATGGTAATGAGCACCCTGGGGAAGCAGGGCTGCAGGTGGCTGTGCTCCACCAGGTGCAGCACTTTGCCTGTTCTCCTTTGGTGCTGGGACACAGCTTTAGGTACTGGGATGAAGGAGTTTAGAGAAGAGAACGAAGCACTAAAATAATCCTTTTCAAGTTATATTTTTAACCTGCTATATTGTTTAGTAATTGGTTCAGTGCAGGTTTTTGCTCAGAGTTCAGGTATCAGTGGGTACCTTAGCTGCTGTGTGTGTACCAAACTCATTGACTGAGGAACACAGCTGCAAATTGATCACAGTGTGGTTTATCCCCTTTTTTTGGCCATAAGTATCCAAAAGAGCACCAGATCTGGATGATTTTGATGACTTGAGAGGAAGTAACTAAGACAGAGTCTGTCTGAATTGCCCATATCATCGTGTGCAACCATCAGATATCTAATGGCTTCCTTGGTCATTGGGTGTTTCTCCTTTTATTGGTTTTAGTTTTAATGTTAGAAAGGATATAATATGTTCTAATATTGATCAGTGCCTGAGTGGCATATTCCCATGTTTTAATAATGTATTTCCATTGAGCAGTGACTATTTAAGATGTGTAGAAGAAATCCAACGACATCCATTTCCATGCTGCATTAAAGATATAACGTGTAAAAATAGACATGTAAAAACTAAGCACTGTTCTTGTAGAGTGAGTACTGTTCTATTAAAACACTATTCTACTGCTCTACTAAAAAATGAGAAATGTAATCAGCCTTGCCTTGCTTCAAGTAATCCGTGTTAAAGAGCAGATAACAAAGCATAGCTGAAACTTCAGAATTTATAATAGTGGTAAAATTTCAACCCCAAAACAGATCAGATTCCTTGCTAAGTGGACATTTTATTGTCTTTCCAGATGAAGACTGTTAGCGTTGCCTTAGTTTTGTGCCTAAATGTCGGCGTGGACCCTCCTGATGTGGTGAAGACCACTCCGTGTGCCCGCCTGGAGTGCTGGATAGGTAAGTTGAGAGCTGCTGAGCTCTAGGAAACTTTTGGCTAACAGATACTGAGGTATCTCATGTATGGTCATCTCAAAGTTGTGTGCTTCCTGAACTTAAAACTGGGCTGAGCTGAAGGAAGTCTGATGGATGATTTGTATGTGTCCATCAGTAACTGCTGCCATAGATCTCTTCTGCTTTCTTTTAAAATGAGATACCATGGAGAAAGAAGAACAAGCTGCTAATTAGCTACTTATCCTTTTTTTTTTTTAACTGCTGTAGATTTATAAGTATCTAAGGATCTTTCTGAGCAGTTACATCTTTAGAGTACTCTGCTCTGCAAAGGTTTAAAGTCACCCTGTGTTATGTAATAGAGAAATGTCTTGAACACGTGTGGACTTCACTGCATTTTGAGGTGGCAGCTCTGAGGCTATTTGGAATTAGGAGCATAAATTCAGAAGAGCTGGAACTATTCCCAAGAATGTCTTCCAGCAGTGCCAACACATGGGCTTTTTATTTTGATGCAGTGTTGGATAACTTCCTAATTCTTTGTTAGGAAGCAGAAAATTTCCTTGGTTTTAACGTTGTCTGATTTTCAAGATGAGGTAAGTTTGAAATAATATTAAAGAGGAAATACGTCGTGTAAGAAAACAAAGATACTTGGATTTCATATTGAAATGGGAAATATCCTGTCTTTAGCACACATCCCCATAATCCTACTTCTTGAGGTGCATAATAGGCTGCAGTAGCAAATTTATCATTGTACAAAATAAACTTATTGAAAAAACAAAACCAGAAACTGAAAAACTTTAAGAACATCTCATTTCTAACTTGCTTTATGAATCTGCAGCGTCTCATTTTGTTGTTTTTTTAACCAAAAAATGCTGATGACTTTATAGCAATTAAAAAGCCATGAGCATGCACTAACAAATATGTCTAGTCAGTGGAGAGAACAGCTTCTCGTTTCTCACTTGTACATGGGTAGAGAGCAAAGAGAATGAGGAGTATTGCAGAGTCATTAAAATAAAGTTATTAGTGCTTATCATCAACAAAGAGAATTTTGAATGCAGTTTTTTAATTAAATTTTTAGTGTATATCTGCACAAGTATTCATTTCCATTGCTGCTTGCTTCAGAAACTTAAAGCTGTGTAATCTGCAAAAATATCCCTGTTTTCTCTTCTGTATATCAGTCTTAAGAAAAGCTAATGGTGTGTACTATATGTGGAAGCATAATGTCTCTGCCAGATGTAGAAGACAGCGTGGAAAGCATTTTGGGGCCATTGCTGTTACTAAAGGCTGAGCTGTGATCACCAGCCTGTGCGCTCTGCTCACAAATGGCCATCAGCATCTCTGCCAGAAGCCAGCTGCAGCTCCTACTGTGTTTCCAGATGTGCCTTGGAACAACAGGAGTGTCGTGGTTCCCTCCAGAGCTCGGCTGTGGCCGGTGTTGTGCAGGGCTGGTGCTGCCAGAGGCTCAGGGAGCTCTGTGCTGAGCTCAGCCTCGGCACCTTCAGCCTCCTGCACTGCTGCGTGGGCAGTGTTCATTGCCCTCCCAAGTCCACCAAACTGTTGTTCAGTTCAATGGCATCTGCTTGAAACTTGCCTTAAATATCAAGGGCACTGTCATGGTTCAGAGTGCTGGAGATTGCTGCGATACATGGAGATGAGTGCTGAAACTGCAAGGTCTGCAGAGAGGATTGAAGTGTTTGTTCTGTTCTGATGGTGCTTCTGGAGCAGCAGCTGCAGCTAAGCTGAAAGAAGTGTGCATCTTGAAGCCTGAGCAGAAAACTGACTGCTTGTGTTTGTTTTCTGACTGGCAAAATGCAGATGATACGTTACCTCAAATGGTTCTGCAGAAGGACACTGTATTTCAAATAAAATCCTGGGTTTAATGCATGTAGAAAATTCTGCTTTCATCGTACCTGGTTGTGTTTTGCTTTTAATGGTATGAGATAGAATATTCATAAAGATGATATTAAGAATGTCATTGATTCAGTTAATTGCTTTTAAAATAATTTGTATTAAATTGCAAAGTATTAGCTTCTAGATTTTTGGAAACTTGTTAAGTGTCAATTATATGGCCATGATTTTTGAATGAAGCACATGAGCTGATATTTTACTCGCTATGGATTGTAGTAATTATCTGGTGATAAAATTAACTTCTTAAAATGGTTAAATATTTGATGATTTTTTTCTTGATAAATGCAAAATCGTGTTTCATTTACTACCATTGCTTCCTGCTTCAGATGTTACACACCATTTGTGATTTTTATGTAAGCTGTTTCAATTTTGGTCATTATTTACTACGGAAACTTCCTGTCAATATTAACAGCAGGAAGTGTTAAGCCTCGCTTCTCTTTCAAAACAGTTGTATTGATTACCTTTGTGAGACCTTCTTCCACGTTTGACAGGCTCTAGTGGTTTTTAATTTGTATTTGAGTGAAGAATTTGAGAATAATTTGGATCTCCCAGGTTATAGATCTGAATTTTACAAAATCATAACGTGGTGTTGCTAAAGGCTTAAATGCGTATAGAAGTGGAAATGAATTTGTCTTTAGTGGTTCAGCTGTGGTCAAAAAGACTCATTTGCATTTTATTTCCTAGATCCTCTGTCAATGGGTCCTCAGAAAGCTCTGGAAACCATTGGTGCGAATTTGCAGAAGCAGTATGAAAACTGGCAGCCAAGAGTAAGTATTCCTGGGGCTTTCCCTGTGAGCTGCAGGCATGGTGCTCCTCCGGGGCTGCTGCTCAGCTCGTACTGAATCCAAGCTGCATACCTGTTACAAGGCATGGTGTCTGGCAGCAGTGGTTGCTGTCATCATCCATCCATGTGAATAAATTCTTGCAGGCTGTCAAACTATCCCGTTCTCTAGCTGGTGTCTGTCTTGGCTAGTGCTTAATTCAATCATGTCTGGGATATTTGTTTTAAGTACTGCGTTCTACAGCTGAATTCTTAAGTAATGTTCTTGATTTTTGAGATGTTCTCTGATCTTTCATTCTGAGTTTGTGGCTTCCTCTGGAATAAAAATGTGTTTGCCCTCAGCTACTTCAGAAGTGTGCGTCCCAGTGCTCATCAGCACTGTTCTGAACTTGGTGATTGGAGAAAGTCAATGTGGTGCAGTTAGTAGTGGAGGAGGGCTTTCGGTTTTGTGACTTCAAAGCTTTGTTAATGTCTAATTCAAACCATATAGAATTAGTACAGTGTATATAAGCTTCCCTAGAATATGGGTTTAAGTTTTTGAAAGTGAGTGTTCTGAATAGTAATGTAAATAAGAAGTTAAAGGTGGCAGTGCTGGCTGTTTGTTTCCTGTTTGTAACAACTCCATCTCACTTTTGAGGGAGGTGCATTGCTTCTGGGTGCTTCAGTGTGCATGGTTTTGTGTGTCTCTGTATATAAACTGCACAGAGATCTCCAGAAGGAAATGTTATGTCTGCAGCATGCTTGAAATGGATACAGGAATCAAGCTGTAGCATCGTGTTCACAATTAATATTCCCCAGTATGTTTGTGTCCTTATCTGTATGCTGTAGGCAGTTTGGATCTGAATATTCCTCTTCAAAGTATCTCGACTATTGACTACTAAAGCATAAACTTATGATTATAAACAAATAACATGTAACCCAAACAGAAATAATAACTCCATTGAATGAGCTTGCCTGTAGATTTGCCTTTTCCCTTATGGAGCAGCACTAATTCTAAGATCTTCATTTTAAGGAGGTATGGACCTTTTAAGGGGACACTGTAGGATCTCTTCTTGTTTTCTTTCCCCACGTTTTCATTCCTTCATAAAGGACCAATACTTGTGGATAAAAGACAAATGGCTTTGGCTTTGCAGTAGTAAACAGTTTTTTTCTTTGCTAGGCACTGGGAATGTTTTTCACCAAAAAGGGTGGTTGGGCTGTGTGTGGTTTTGAACGAATGCTGTTCTTCATTAGATGCATTGAGTCCCTTCCTCTGCTTTTTAACTCAAACCTAATGGAATAATAATGTATTCTGAGCAGTCTGAACATCAATAAGTGTAGTATGGGCTGTTTACCCCTTACCTGTGTTGGATACTTCTCTGCCCCCTTATTCAGGGGTGCCCAAGTAGAACTTTATCTTTTGTCAGCAGCTCGTTACCTGAAGGAGACCTGCTGTATTAAGCAGTGAAATGCTTACATTACCAAATCTTAGGGTGATCTGCTACAGAACACTTCAAATGTGAATGTTCAGTGCGTATGCTTTTTTTCTGAAGCGTTGTGTGTGTTCATGTAAGCAGGTTTACTCTTGAAGCATATATGGTGTGTGTTTAAGGCAGGAGAATTTTTTTTTTGCATTATTGGCAATTTTTTTTCCATTTCTCTCTGCCAGCCCAGAGATTTGGCAGCAAACACAAACAGCGTCTGAAACCAAATAGGAAGAGTAAAACATCTTGATGCAGAGGTGACAACAAAGCTCTCTCTGCTCCTCAGCACGGCAGTCCATATTAGTGAGGAAGGAGGGTCAGGCTCCTGGAAGCAGCAGGCACACTCTGTGTGGGCTGAGCTCACGCTGCCTCGTAGAGTTTGCACAAAACATGAGGCAATTACCCAGCTTGGATGTTTGTGTGCAAGGTGCCTGCTTCTTAGGAGTAAATCACCGCCCTTTGAAACATTGCAAAGCTAAACACGTACTGTTTTATTGCACTCTACAGGGCTCTTGAGTTTTCTGCAGTAATAAAGAGAAGTTGATGTGCCATCTGCAATAAAACAATAGGAACATTATTGAATTTCCTAGACCTTTCATATAAATACTAATACAGCTAGTTTTGTCTATTTCTCAGTGTTTTGGAATGGCAGAAGAATTGATGGGAAGAAGACAATTCTGGGAAAACTACGTGTGTTACTGGTTTGTTACTGTGGGTCCTTAAGCCAAGAAGTGCCTGTCATTGATATCTTACTGTGGATGCACAAATAGTGCAAACTGCTGGTAAATGGATCGTGTCAGTCCTTCCAGGGCTGTTCCTATAATAGATGTTGTGTGAGAAGTCCTCTAACATCGCTACCAGCGCAGCCCTTGTCTGCTTGTGACTGCAAGGTGTTGTTTGAATAAATGCCTGTACTTGTTACATACAAATAGTTTAGGTGGAAAAGCCTCAAAAGGGACAAGGATGAAAAGTCTTTGTTTCTGGGAGCTCCCGGGCTGCACAGCTGATGCATATTTCCCTTCAGGTCTTATCGAGCCCCTTTCTAAATAATTTATCAGCTTGCCATGGCTTGAAGTATTTCTGCTGATTAAATTTAAGGCTTTGCTTTATTGTTGTGTAGCTACATAAATTTGTGTGCTGCAGGAGTAAAAAAAAAAACCACTTCAGACATTCTTTTATCTGCAAAATACTGCAGTTAAACAATGTTCAGTCACCTCACTGCTATTCTCAAATGAAAATTTGAATGGGGGAAGGACGTAGCAGATGACAAAGGTGCAGACACACGGCGAAGAATTCATCTTTACAGAATTTTTCTGAACAAGTTAGAGCTCTTGCAATTCAGTGCGGAGATAATTCAGGTTCCAGTGAATGAGTGGAAAGAAAAATAGACAGCCCTTCTCCTGTATTAGCACGTGCCAGGGGTTTTGACTTCTGCTGGGCGCTGAAGGGGTTAAACGTGAGGGTAATCTGGAAAGCAGGCTCAATTACAGGGGATAAATGGGGTTGCTTAAGCAGCTGAGAATGAAAGGAGGAAAAGGCAGTGAAAGTGAAGAGCTGGGACCCCATACTGCAGGTCTGGGAAAGTGTCCTTGTGATGGCTGTGCTTGGGGGAATCTGCAGCTTGCTGGGTTAGGGGATGCTGGAGGAGCTGGGCAGAACCAGAGCACCGGTTGTGGGACCTACGTTACAGATTTGGGCCTGCAGCATCAGGAGAGCACCGTGGTAAAGGAGAGCCCTTAGCTGGGATAATGCGTTGTGTCACTTTAATTGCCTGCAATAAAGTACTCGTGGAGGTTCTTTTGGAGATTCATGTGCTCAGTGTTTAGATAAGAAATTGATCACACTGGAATGGTAGTTCTCTGCTTCTGGTTTTCTTCTATTACCCTTTGCAGAATGCTGCCTTTGTCAGGTGCAGCACAGCAGTGAATGACTCGTAGGAACACTTTGCAAGTACTGGCAGTGAGAAATGAGTGTTTTCCACATTGTTTGTTTACAGCTTTAATTTTGGCAACATTGCAAGTTAGACCATTCAAACGGAAGGCACTTTCCTTAGTTAAAAGTCAACAGTTCGTTTGCAAATAGAAAAAAACAAATTGAGAGTGCTGCTGCAGTGAGATGCTGTGTGGAGGTGAGCAGCCAGCGTGGATCTTCACGAGCAGAAGCGACTGTTGCATAAGTCCAGTTCACATCCATTTATCAGCGCTTGCAGAACTCGAGTTCTTGCTGTGATACTGTGCAGAGGACAGAGAGGAGGAGGGTGCAGGTCAGCACTGTTGCTGCCCCGCACAGCACCTGAGCAGTGGTTGGAGTGTGCTCTTCTGTGTTCTCTGGGCTGCAGCTCTCAGAGCTGGGATGCAGTACTTCTGTATGAAAGCACCAATTGCCCCTTGTCAAATATGAGGTTGACCTGTGATTTCTGGCTTCATTCTTAGATGCCAGACGTTTTTTTCCCCCCCCCCCTTGTAATGGACATCTCATTTCTTGGCTTCTGGCCTGCCACAGAAGTGAGTTTCCTTGGTTTCCATTCCTGCGTATTCACCTTCATATGAGAATGGGGCTGTGTAGCCCAAGGCAGAATTGTAGGTTGAATGATGCACAGTTCGCATAATTCAGGATCTGGTATAAAGTAGTCTGGAGAATATGCTCATTAAATTTGCATGAAATTACAGCTTTTTTTTTGTCAGCTATGGCTTCTGACCGCTTTCTTTATTTCAAAACTGCCTGGAAAATTTTGCCTTTCTCTCATCACGGCCTATAATTTGACACTCTTGTGATTTCTGCTAGTCCAAATGAATTCCAATCATTTGCCCTCCTATACCAGATGCTTTTTGCATCTGATAGAAACTTTCCCAGTTCTACCATTGGCAGGTTAAAAAAGAAAAAAAAAAACAGCAAAAAACAAGTTTGTGAGTTTCCTGAAAGAAAACTATCTCAGAGATGCTTACCTTCCTCCATTACCTGTGAAGAGCATTAACACTGGAGGCACAGGGCTTGCCTCATTTAAAACCAGCATTTTACATTTTTGTGAAACCTTTCTTTTCCTGAGGGTTTTTGCCACGTGGGGGTTTTTGCTCAGCTAGTGGTGAGACAGCTGAGGTTGTGACTCCCATAGGTGTGCTTTGCTAAGGCTTAATTTCCTTTTAATGGCACTACAGCAGCTTAGAGGAGCTGTGCTGTGGAAGAAGGCTCTGTGGAGCCAGGCTTTGGTGCTGGGCCCTGGGAGATCTGGAGCATGGAGCCCTCTGAGCTGCTCTGAGATCCAGCTGACTGGTTCTGCTGGGACCTTGATTTTGTGTGGGAACTTCTATTGCAAGCTGAAGGTCAAGCGTGCTGTGGAATTTGGGATTTTTACTTCCTCTGATAAGTCACTTAATGGAGTGTGACAGGTTTGTACCTCTCAGAGATGTAACACAGTGAGATCTGTTGTTTGTTGTCTGTGCAGCATCTGTTCCCCACTCACCTTCCTGTCCTTTCAGGCCAGCAGCTCTGGGATTTCTCTACTTCTCCTGGTGACAAGCAGCACCAGCAAAGCCAAAGAGCTTGAAACACTGCATCCCAAATAATTTTTTTATTCTTCCAACCACCTGCCTAAATAAAATGAAGGGTCTGTCAATTACAGTATTGATTTTTCTGATTCGGGTGCTACATTCTTGTCTCTATTTTTCTTCTTTCCATTTCCTCTTTTTTGCAAAGATGCTCACCTTCACTAATGCTGTATTTTAATTGACTAAAGGTATTCTTGCTAGTATTTCCTTATAGCTCCACCTGAATGGAACTCACTGGAGCGAAGAAGAAAAGAAAATCCCTCATAGGGGAAGGCTAAGAGAGATCAGGAAGGCAAGATTAGAAAAGCTTCTAGGAATCATTTTTAGGGGAGTGGGAGCAGGGTGGCTGAAAAGCAGGTGTTGATATTTGAGAATTCCTGCATCCATAGCATCCCTAGTCACTGGGGCAGTGTAAATGACTGATCTGGGCACTGTCACAAAGCACATTTCCTTCTGTCCCTTATGCAGTTCTCTTATCAACGTTGTGCTGCTTGTATTAGAGTCACTTGTTGGGCAGACAGCAACACATCTAAACTGCTTAGTCTGGCAGATCTAGGAATGTTTTAGTGTTTCCATCCCGTTTAATTTATGTTGTTGTACCCTTTCCTCACTCAGTCCAAAGAGGTGATGTGAGAGAGGAGGAGCTTCTGCAGCAATCCTGTGTTGGAGTGGTAGGAGACTGGCCTAAGGGAACTGAGAAAGTCGTTACTCATCACCAGTAGGCAAACCCTTCCCTTTTTAGTGTGGCAATAATAGAAATGTTAGTTAAGCTGTGGCTATAAAAGCTGTGGCTATATATCTTTTTTTTTCCATGTTGTTTGTGTTGGTTTGAGACTCTTGGCAATATTTATGTCCAGTTGTGCTCAATTATGCAGGTTTTCAAATAAATTTTTTCTCCTTTTTTTTTTTTCCCCCCTCAATCTAATATCACATGGTATGTGTTGCATCTTGCAGCTTGCATCCACCAATGAGTGATAGTCTCAGAGGAAATATCTCATACAATGCAGAGAAATTACTTTTTTTTTTTTGGTGGCACATTTTCAAGGGAACAGTGACTCTTTGACTCTTTCCTGATCAAACAAAGCTTCTTCCTTCTCCCTTCTATTCTGCTTCCCAACAGGTTTGTCTTAATTTCAAAGGAAGTGCAGCCAAGAGAGAAGATGATCATTTTAAGCCTCAACCTTCTTGTGTGTGTTTTCTGTTGTTGATGCTGTTGTTTCCCTCATTAGATATCTTTGGGCTTTGATACGGTTTCTGAGGTTTCATTCCTTGCATTGCTTCCTTCTGCCTAATTAATTGCTAAGTTGCCTGCTGCACATCAAAGGTTGAGCATTTCCTAAAGAGTAACTAGTTAAGCATGAAAACTAATTGGACACATGACCTAATTATTGGTCTCTCTGTGAGTCATCCTTTTCCTTTATTTCTGTCGGATTTTTCTTTTAAAACAACAACAAATACTAATTGCTTCTGTGGAAGAAATATTACAGAGTTGCAAAAGGGAAAGTGGAAAAAAATGTGTTCTTGGTCTCCTTACCCTGGAGATGTAGAAATATGTTTTTAGAGGAAAAAAAGGGAAAAACCCAACAACGCTGTGACCTTGTTTAACAAAATTCAGTTTTCCTATGAGGACTACGTTTGCTGTTCTTGTTTCCCAACAGCCTCTTGCACTTGGCAGCTATTTCAGGCTTTGTAAAACTTTGCTGTATCAATCCTTTGCTGTCTTGTTAAAGATCAACTGTCTTCAGCACAAACTGGCTTTTTTTTTTTTTTTTCTTCTGGGGAAAAAAAAAGTTCCTCCGAGAAGAGGGGTCAACAAGTATAAGTGCCAAAAGCAATTATTCCTGTTCTTATTCCATCCGAGAAACTGTTGTGCTATCACAGTGAGTTTGATGTTAGCCCTGTGCTGTTTTTGTAAAGTATCAGAGAAGAACAAGTAGTTCAGCCAGGAAAAAAAAAAGAAATTGGGAGCGTAATCGATAGCAAATGGCACCTTCCTATGTCTTGTGAATGTGGAGAAAATTGGAGCACATCCTAATAAGCGAAGATGCTGGAGAGGTCAGGCAGTTGGGCTGGGTGCTCTTCGAGGGCTCTTCCAACTGAACTGTTCTTGTGGGGGGAGAAGAAAGAGGCCCAAGGAGGAAACAACAGGTATTACAGGTATGGGCTGGCGTGAAGGTGCTCGTTCTGAAGCTGTAAAGACAAAGCAGTTGCATGAAGCTGTTTTGGGATCTGGGATTGCAGATCAGCAGTGATCTGGCATTCTGGAGCTAGATCAACAAACTTGCAAAATCAAGTTAAGTGGGAAAATCCTCTGGGTCTTGCTGAAAGCTGCAAGCACTGCAGGCAGCAGTGAGCTTGGAGGGAGGAGTTGGGCAGTGGCTTCCCCTGCGCTCTAAGTCTTGGAAGGTAAGTTTGAGTTGTAATGAAAAGGACTTTTAACTTGCAAGCAAACAAACTTCTTGCATTTTATTATCAGAGTGATGCACTGATGTGACAGCTTAAGTTAGAAGAGCTGTCTGGAAGTAGCAGATTTTAGAGTCACTAAACTGCTCAGGCAGCTGTTGGATGCTGATCCCTGCCTCAGGTGTGCTTTGTGAGGGAGAACTGCCTCTGACCTGCTTTTCCTTCACTGTACCACCCAGCACCTGAGCTTCTCTTAGTTTTGAGATCCTTTATTTGAACACAAGAGCTCAGTGACTGCTTTTTCTTGTTCTACTTTGCACAGTAAGATCCATCCTGATGCTGTATGCCCACTCTGTTTTATTTTGTATTTCCTCACCAAAATGAGGCCAGAATTGGCAGAGAAGCAAGATTTTTGTGTTCCAAAGTGCTCCCATACGACCACTGTGCTCTTAATGTCTGTTTGTCACAAGATGCAAAGAAAGACCTGATATTAGAAAGGCTTCTTGACAGAGATAAGCAGCTCTGCCTGCTCAAATCTGATTAACGTTTTTCTGTAATTACCACCCAGCCTCCGTGTGACCTATTTAAAAATACCTTGTCTTTGTGTGTGGTGGGGAGGAGCAACCAGTGCTCCTTTCCCATGCAGTGCCACTGGACAAGGATTCATCTCTGCAACCTTGGGCACGTGAATGGCACTTTACTGGGCAGCTTAAGCTGTGTTCTGCACAGACAGCAGAGCTCTGTGCAAACTGGCGTTAAGAGAAAGTGCTTTGTGTGAGCAGAAAGACAAACATCTCTAAAGGCAGAATGAGAGAAGCCTGAAATACTATAATTTCACTCTTACTAATTTAAAAGTGTAGAGCTCTGAACGTTTGCTTTTTTTACCCCCCTCTCCTGATGCATTACTACGGTCCTTAATCTGAATGCCACTTTGTGAAACTATTGTTTGGTTTTTTTTTTCAGAGGAAGACCTGAAATAGCTAGGTAATTACATAGCATTGATATCAACTCCTATCCCAGTATCACTCTAGGTTAAGTAGTATTTCTTGCTGAGGAAATGCACGTGGGCCAGATGTAGAGCCAGCAGTCTGAGGCTTCACTTCCACATCAGGCTGTGGTCCTGCAGCTGGGTCCCACCAGGCTCTCTGTATTTAACAAGAAGACACAGAGCCTGAAACTTTAAAGAGCTCTTAAAATAGATGTTATAAAGAAGGAATAGTACTAAAATGACACTGTTGCTGAGGAGCTGTGTTGACTAAGTCGGTTTTAAAGATGTGTCCTGGTCTGTACTTAAAATCCTGTTAGCGTATTTTGTGATGTGACCTGTCAGACCCATCAAACTACCATCGGACTGAGGAAAGGGATGTGGTATTGAGAAGCAGTGAAGTTCTTTTACCCATTCCTCTTGTTTATAAATGCACAATTATGTACGCAGCCACCTTGGAATGTTTATTTTGAATCGGTAGGGAGGTCTCCTTACAATGCAGTATAGGCTGATGGGTGAAATTTTGGTAAGTCCTGGAACAGCCCTGTAGCACATAGCATCTTGTGGTTGCTGAGGAACACACCTGTCTCCCAAATCTGCTGCAGCAGATGTTTGAGGTTAGCACTCCTGGTTTTTGTCTTCCCTGTCAACATTGGTTCGTCTTAACAGACGGCTCAAAGGTATTTTTTGGGAAGTATTGTTGAATACTGAATCCACACAGTGAGGATTTGGTACTTTAGAATTCATTTCACATTGGACTTAAAAGCAAGGTCAAAGACTCTGCAGAGGAAAGGTAAAGTCACTGCGCTGCTGACTACAGTCAGGTGAATAAATGTTCCACCCTCCCAGCTTAGCTCTAGTAATGCATTTTGTCCTGGACATCCAGCAAATTAAGCTGTTTAAGTCTTGGCTGCTTGTGAATATATTATCATGTAGGAGATGAGATGTGTTTTTGAAACGCAGCCGGATGCCTACAGAGGACTTGCCTACGCCTTCCAGGAGCCTTTCTTGTGCTTGGGTTTAGATCGTAAACTGAAGCATCCATAAGTAGAAATATTTCTTCATTGTAGTTAATATTTTTCAAGCTATCTATATCTGCTAATCAGATATTTTTGGTGGCCTGGACAGTTTACCAAACAGTTTGAAGCACGCTTGTTGTAGTGCAGCCTTCCTGGGCTCGGGGCAGGCTAGGGGCAGCCCTATGGGATTTGTGCCTTGCTCAGGTTTTGCTGCTGAAATCCAGAAAGAGCAGCAAAGTCGGGGCAGTGCTCCCCTTGGTTCTGCTTCTCATAAAGGAATTATTTTCCGTGTAGATTGTTTATTTTGCTGGTGCAAAAATAAGAGTATTTTTGTACACTTCACAGTTTGTCTACTTTTTGATGTGTTTTCAAAGCCCGTGTAATTTCAGGATCCTAAATCTTTCTTTGATATAAGGAAAAACGTGTTTTAGTAAGTATTAAAATTAAATGGCTGTAAATCACAGGACTGGGATATTAATCACAGTTTTGAAGTAACCAAAGAGCAAAGTACTTTCTCTAGGAATGAAGGATGTCGCTTCTCACTAAAGCAGCTCCAACATCAGAAGACCTGGAAGGAGGCCAACATGCTGTCGGGGAGAAGAACGAGCGTCGAAATTAAGAGATCACAGAGCCCATAGTAATGAAGTTAATTTTAAGGAAATTAATGAATAGAAAACAACCAGTAGCGCAAGTTGTTAGGAGCATGAGCTGCTTGTTAGCGTGCTTGGAGAGAATTTGGGAAAGAAGCCCCTCGGGGAAGGGGACTTGGGGTGAGTTCCTTGGGGGCGGTGGGGATGCTCAGTGTGTCGGGATGCGATGTTGGTGTTGCGTGGTGCCAAACATCCCTTGCAATGTCTCAGAGACCTCACTCCTAGAGACAAGAAGTGCTTCTCACCCTCCTGTCTGCTCTTAAGCAAGTCTTTGTACAGGGACTTCTCTGCAGATGCTGTGCTGTGCCCAGCACTGAGCTGGGGCTGCCACCTGGCCGGCAGGTCCGCGCCGCGGGCACGCGGAGCACACGTGATGTGGATATACATAGCAGTTATTAGCTCTATTTCTGTCCGTGGCACGGAGAGTGGTTTTTCTTCAGGCTTATCTGCTGAAAAGGTATGCTGTCCTTATGAACACTTTTTCATGCAAATCTTTTAATAAGCCTTTAGAAAGGCTGACGGTAATAAAATGTTCCCAACGCATCGCTGTGAAAGCCCTGTGCTACTGCAGATTTGGGCTCACCTGGGGGGGGTTCTCTTGAGCCATTTTGTTGTCCTGCGTTGTGGATGTGTTGGTTACCACACTGCAGTACTCATACCCTAAAGCTGATGTCTAAAGCGATGCTGAAAGCTTACAATTGCTTTTTTTTACACCATCATTCAGGATCAGGCTTTAATAACTGGCCAATGAATTAAAAAGGACTGATTTCTTTTTTTTTTTTGTATCTTTAGCTGTTTGATTCTACTGTTACAGGACAAGAACAGTATTTATCAAGAGCTTTTATTTACCACTTGTTATATTAACAGTTTTTCAGGCACTCATACTGTATATGTGTATATGGTATAATCAGCCTTTACAAACTCTCTTTTTATCTTAAGGCTTACAGAACTGCCAGCACTTGGCATGGCACGAAGGGTTTGGTTTTTCAGTTTCTTGTGTATCATTGTATTCAACACTGATAATTGTGCCTGAACACAGCAAGTGTGCATCTATTGCTGCTCCTCCCCTGTTCTCTAATAGAAATATAGAAGAGAAATGTTGGGGCACAGGTGAAGATGCTCTGAATTAATTAGCTGGCATGGTGCACATATATTGAGAATGTCTTCATGATGAATAGACCTTAAATAGTTTAAAAAATAAAAAAAGAGGTTCTCCTTGTCTCTGGACTTTGCTTTTGTAATGGAGATGTGGGTTGGCAGAGCTTTTATGCGAGCACAAAAATCAGCCCAGAAGCACATTCGTGGAGATGTAGTTGTGCTATGGGTTTGAGTAATCTCTGATGTTTTCACCTTAATTCATTGCCATGTAAACAGGCACATTCTTGCTGCTGACCCTTTTCATTTTCTAAATGGCTATGTTATTCAAAACATCTTTTTAATTATACTAAACCAAACACACAAACTGTAACACCAATCTTTGAAGGATTGGGGGAGACCAGTGCCAATGTTTTTCCATTGTTTTAAATGTTTCCAGTGTGCTAAAAAATTACTGTTTTAGAAAAAAACATCAATTGTGCTGCCTTGCTGTGTGGCATAACAGCCATGGAATGATCTGGCTATGAGCTGCCTGACAGACACCAACCTGCTTTATGGCTAAGCCAGAGTTTGTTCCAGCCGCTCGGAGGACGTGTTGCATCAAGCTGACAGCTGCCCTATAAAGCGTGCAATCTGGATTAATTCAGTTCTACTTTTATCACTTTACAGAAAAGCAAATCCGCTGTTTGTGGTGTTTGTCATTAGCAGGCCTTCAGCCATCTCAGGTGCTTTTGCAGTCCCTGGACTGGAGCTGCTGATCTGTCCTCTGCCCAAAGCTACTGCTGGGTCTAACCTGCAGGGCCGTTCCTCTGTGTGTGTGCTGGGGCTCAGCCCACGGGGGCAGGAGGTTGGAACTGGGCACAGCAGTGCTGCAGCACTTCCCTTGTCACTTCAGGTCCTGGTGCTTTGTCCCCTCTTCTGTTTGGATCCCTCATTACAAGATGGACTTTGAGATGCTGGAGCGTGTCCAGAGAAGGTCTGGAGCACGAGTCTTATGGTGAGCGGCTGAGGGAGCTGGGATGGCTCAGTCTGGAGAAGAGGAGGCTCAGGGAAGAGCTCCCTGCAGCTCCCTGGCAGGGGGTTGTAGTGAGGTGGGGGTCGGCCTCTGCTCCCAGGTAACAGCAACAGGATGAGAGGGAATGGCTTTCCTCCCTGCTGGCCCCATTGCTTTTGTTCCTTGGTAACTTATTTCCTTAGAAAGCCTTTCATAGTTCCGTTTCTCAAAGTTGGGCATTGTTCCATAAACATTCTCTTGCAATAATTAGATTGCTTTGACTCCTTTTAATTAAATCATGCTAAGTAGGCTGTCTGCGCGTGCGGCGAAGTCTCAGGTTTAACGCGTCGTCTGCATTCGGAAACTGGGGTTCAGATTGGATCCAAGTCACAGTGCAGCAGCAGCACAGCATCCCACGGCGTCCCCTTCTGCAGAGGTTCACCTTGAGCACTACAGCTGCTCTGAGAAATGAAGTGGGAAAGATTATTACAGATCAGCATAAGGAAGAATCAGGCCATGTTGGGACAAAATGTTGGTTGCAACGTGGGAAGCGCAGTGCTTGCTGAGGTTTGGGGGCAGCTGCCACACAAAGCCTTTAACACAGCTCATCTGATTTGTTTTCATCCCGTTCAAAATAAAGGGAAAAGCTGTCATTAGGTAGTGGTTCTGAGGCAGAGCCATTCATCTAGGCACAAAATCCATAAAACCGTGGGAATGACTTCGTGCAGCCAATAACTACTGACGTTTCCCAGAGGGATAGAAGTTGGTGAATTGGTTTTCCCTCTCCAGTCAGACTCATTCTGGGGGGTTCCTGTTATCCCCTGCTGATCAGGGAATGCAGCATTGTTTTATTTACCCCCTGAAAGATCTACATCCCCCTGAAAGCCATGGGGCAGCGGTGGGGAGGGGTGATGAGACAACTCACTTTCATCACTCACATTTGTGATGTTGTACTTAAAACAAATGCACGGAGCTGATGTGGGGATGGGACGTGCTGCCCTGCTCCTTGGCTCTGGGTGGGAGAGCTGCAGGAACCTCTCTCAGTCAGGGAAATCCAAAAGAAAAATATTTTACTTTACTGTAGGGAGTTCTGTGTGTTTTAATGATCTAGAGTCAGCTATTACTTATTCATTGATATTGATGGCTTTATAAGACATTAGCAAGTTTTTACTATCCCAAACTCATTAATTAATGATAGTGACATCTTTCAATTAGAAGTGCTGAGCAGTAACATGTTGCCCTTGCTTAGCAGTGTTATATGAATGTGCATCATGCTAGAGACAGTCTTCATTTCCCATAGGAAAGTATCCTGCTGTCCTTAATCTGCAAGCATTTATAAAGCCTCTGCTGAACAAAAGATTAAAAGCATTGTGGGAAAAAATAGGATTTTTTTTTTGTCTTTTTCATGCAACCTGTAGTTTCTCCTTCAAGTTTGTTATTTAGCCTGTTTTGTCATAATATCTATAGCTATCTGTATTTATCTCTGTGTTGTAGGGAAAAAGCACTTCTGCCTTTTGTGCTACAGATGACTGTGGTTGCAATGGGAGCTCTCCAGAGCTGATGAATGCTTCTTTGGTCTCTGTTCTCCCACCTTCCCCTTTTGAGTTTGAAAGCTTTCCTTCTTGAAGGAGAGAGCAGGACTCCTGGCAGTAGAGCTCAGCCTGTCTAGGAATGGGCATGGCTGCATTATTTTTAACACAGCACTAAGTAGGCAAAGCGTGCGATGGCACAGCAGAATATTTGTTGGTTTGTATTCAACCTTAGGTTGATTTCAGCAGTCACTGGGAATAGCACTGTCCCAGAGGGCATCAAAGGAAATGTCAGCTGCTCCTCCACCCCACAGCTGGCATCCCCAGCCCCCATCAGATCAACAAATTCTGGACTTGTAATTACAGCACTTACTCTCCTGGTATTTATTCCATACCATTGAAAAAGGTCTTGAAAAATCTTAAAAAAAAAAAATAAATAAATAAAAAGAGGGATCATATGGTCTGCTTCGTTTCTGGGATATCCATTTATTGTATCGTGCACCTGAATGATGTGTAATGAACTGATGCTGGGGAGTCCTGAGCTGACAGGTAGGCAATTGTCTGCTTATTTACAGGCTCCCTCCTCTCCTTTTCATTCTCCTCCGCCCTGTGTTTCTCAGCGTGTAAATTATGTGTTTACAGTTGGGGTCTTTAGATCTACAGCTTTTAGTTTTAGGGTATGAATTCACCTCCATTAATTGCGAGCCGTATTTAATATTTATGCCAACAGGGCGTGAGGAGTGTTCCAATGAGCTTGTTCTCCTTCAAAAAGGGGAGCTGAAAAATTACCAACCACTCTGGTTACAGTGCCTGGTGAAGGTGCCAGCAGACAGAACGTGATTTAAGGTGCACGTTTTTGCACATCAGCACCTTGATAACAACGCTGAAAGAGGAGAGAAAGACGTGATGGGGCGACTGTGCTAAGATTAATACAGCCTCTTACCTTTCCTTAGTGTGGAAGTCCCCAGGAAGATGAGTGTGTCGGATCACCGGCTCTTTCTTAATATTTTTTTTTTCCATTTGCTTGCTTTGCTTCATGGCTGTAATCATGCAAATGATACCATTCATTCTATCCATCCTGCCTACTGGCTTGAGGTACTGCATATTAATTGAGCAGCCTGATATCTATTTTTCAAGCTGCATAGATAAGCAAAACATTTTTATATTAAATAAAGCGCTTCGTGCCTTTTACTATGATATTTTAAGACTTTCTTATCCTTGCATGCTATAGAAGGAAGGTTAAAAAGCATTAACTTGTGAGACCTTGGCTTACAAGCAGGCTTTCAACAGCGGATTTTGTAGATGTGTGTGTACAATCGTCCTCCTCTTAGACTTGGTGGTTCTTTATTTCAATACATCAGTACTTTTTAAACCATTGTGATTCTGGATTCTCAGTCTCTCTGGAAGTCTGAAGAAGAGAGAGATACAGGCTTTTATCTTTCAAAGGACATCTGGAAGACTTGCTGTTATTATTTGGCCTTGCTTCAAGAAAATGCACTTTTGAGTACGACAAACTAGCTTACTACATAGACATCTTGAACTCAGTCGAGCAAAAATGTTTTGAAGTATTGGGTTCTTTTAACATTTTTTTTTCCCACAAATGTAGAAATGTGCTATGAATCACAAGCTTGTTGAGTTAGGTGGCTAGGACTGATAACACAGAGTCCATCCCCAAGGCTGTGATAGTGAGCCCAGGTGCTTCCAAAAGCAAGCTGAGGGCTCTTGATAGTTTTGACCTTTTCTTACCCCTGTGGGAATATCAGGTTCATGTGTGGGTTGTTCTGCATGTATTCCCATACACCCAGTGGAGGGGTATTCTGTTTTTAAGTAAGTCCAGTAAACATTTTGTCATCTTTTTCCAGTGTACCGAAGTATAGCAATGCTTCTGTCTTAAATAGTTGCCTGCATCTTAACAAGATTGTTCTGTTGTTTTTTCATTTTTAACATTTATGAACAATGACCCTGTATGTCCACAGGCCAGGTACAAGCAGAGCCTGGATCCGACGGTGGACGAGGTGAAGAAGCTGTGCACATCCCTGCGGCGCAATGCCAAGGAGGAGCGGGTGCTGTTCCACTACAATGGGCATGGTGTGCCCAGGCCGACGGTGAATGGGGAGATCTGGGTCTTCAACAAGGTGAGAAGCACCACTAACACAGCTGAATCTCCTTCATGGCTATGTAAATGCTCGTGATGTTCTGTCACAGTGATGAGCTTTCAGGATGTAACTTGCCTACAGGTGCTTGGTTCTGTGCCGACAGCTGTCTGCCTTCTCCATGTTCTTGAAGTTGAGTTCTTAGCATGAAGTTAGCTTCACATCCAGGTTGGATATTAGGAGCAGTTCCTTCCCAGAAGGAGTGGCCAGGCACAGTGGCACAGCTGCCCAGAGGGGTGGGGGTGTCACTGCCCCTGGGGGTGTGAGGGATACCGAGGGATGTGGTCATTGGGCATGGTGGGATGGGTTGGGGTTGGACTTGGGGAACTTAGAGATCTTTTCCAACCTCAGTGATTCTCTGAAATCTCAACTAATTGTTCAGATTGCATGGGTTTCATTTGCAGGAGGACAATAAATCGTATAATTAAGCTCTCGTTCCAGATCAGAGAGTACTGAGGAACCTCTGCAGTATTTTATGTATCTCTTATTTTTTGTAAAGACTTGCCATTCCTGTTCAGCCGTGATTTGTACAGCTATGTAGATCCCATGCAACACCTTTGTGGTGATACCAGGTGTGATATAGATGTGATAGTAAAGCTATTTAGTGCTCTATGGAAGGTAACTGATTTCGAGGGGAGTCTTAGGAATGTGTGAGGTACTGCTGGTAGCAGGGGAGTGCATCCAGCTGACACAGCTTGCAGGGATTCGCTCCTATTTTATTTCAGGAACATACTGAACTTCTTTTCTCATACTTCTCATGTATTATTTTTGTAATTGAATGAGCATTCAATAATAGCTTGAAAGAGCAAGGAGAGAAAGGCAGGGGAGAAAGTGCAAAAGGGCATCACTTTATTCTGGTGCATCTCTACTGGAGGCTCGATTAGTATTCTGACCACCATCCTAAATGATTATTTTGAAGCCGAATTTGTTGTTTAAGAACAAATAGGAGTGACCTTCTTCTTACTTAACAGCCAGTGGGTAATAAATAAGCCAGTAAGAATGCTGAGCAGAATGTGTTACACATGGAAGAAGAGGAAATTACTGCTCAATGAAGTTGTGTGCTGTGCCAAATGCTTTATTAAGAGCTAGCTGGGTGTTTGCCAGTTTGCCTGAAGTTTCAGCTGGGGAATGTGATGTGGGCTCCTCTGGTTATGAAGAGCTGAGGTCTTTTATGTGTCTTTATGGACTGCTGGAAAAGAACCGTAATTGTCATAAACGTTGACAAGTAACAGTGAAACTTGGTAGTTTTTGCAGCATGTTACCAAATATTGACTTTTTTTTTGGTAGAGAAGGAATTGGAAATAGAACTTTTCATTGAAACAAAGCATCAAGATGCAGTCATGTGCTTTTCATGCATTTATTGTGAGCATTGATGAAGTAATAAGGATCCATGTTCTCTGTGTGGTTTTGCTCACTGCTGCTGTCTGACAAAATCACAGTGTGGTTTTAAGAAAAAAAAAGAAACAATGAGAGACTGCAAACTTCAAACAAGCTTATCACAGAACTCTGGGGAACTCCCCTGAAAACCAGAAGAATGCTCTTTGAAATGTTTTGGAGTTTTTTTAAAGAAACTGATTATGAAATTAATGCAAACTCACTTTCTTGCTCAGTTGTCGTGCTGTACCTTTCCACACTCACAGGTGGGTGCTGGGAGATGTTGGTTAACCCACGGAAACTTTTTTGTTATGAAACCCAAGTCTGAGAGCAAACCACAAAGTTCTGTGCCCACAGCCCAGCAGCAGATCACCCTGAGCAGCCACACTAGGAGGCCATTATTTAACACTCCTTTTTCCTTCGACTTCTCTCGTTTGCATACTATTAGCAGGCTCGATAAGCTGTGTGTGACCCCTACAGTAATCATGGAACATAAATTTGTGCTGGTTTGCAATAGCACAGTATTGGTCAGAGCTGCTGTCCTGAACTGCAGCAGCATGCTTTATAAATTTAAAGTTAAAACAACGTGTCTCTCTAAAATCTCATCAATAATACCTGTCAGAGCAGGTTTTCTTTATGCAACTTACTGTGATTAGAATGTGCTTAAGCCCTCGAGGTGTCCTTATGTAAGGTCTGTGCCAAGAGTAAGTTGTCCGTGTATCATTCCATCCTGTAACAATTTGCCAAGCTCCTAACTTCCTAAAAACTCTGTAACAAAACAATTTTTCCTATTAATTTTAATAGAACAATCAAAGCTTTTTATATGTAGGCAAAACTGGATTTTGGGCTGACTTAGTATTACCCACCTTATCTAACATATGGGCTCGAATCACTTCTGCCTTTATATACACCGATGTGTCCTTGAAAATTTGATTTTTGTCAAAGTTTTATTACAGCTATTTTAAGTCTCTTGAATTTAAATGAGAGTTATGATCCCATCCATCATGCTGCTGATGTTAATAGGAGCACTGCAGCTTTTACTGTTGGTTTTGGGCAGAGCACAGCGCCGTACCAACATGAGCAGGTTGCCCTCTGGCTGCGGATGGAAAGGGTTCTGCAGGCAGCCACACTACGTCCAGCAGTGACTCTTCATGGGCTCAGATAGCAGAAATCTCCTCTGTTTGTATTTTCGGTTCTGCTCCTGAGTTCGAGGTTCGACTCCTCATAGCTAACTTTAAGCCTGAGCTTTCATCCTGTGTTTCTGTAAGGAGCTGTTGCCTTCAATTATTTTGTTAGAGGAAGAGAAGGAGCAAAATACTTCATGTTTATGGAAACAGAGCTGTTGGTACTTGACTCTGCTTTGTGGGCATTACGATATTGGGTAATTCTGAAAGTTGCACAGAAGCTAATAAAATCCTGAAGCGCCTCATTAAATTAGGATGGGGTGGCTGCTGATGGTCTGCGTAGTCTTAATTATCAGTCCTGATTTATTGATGGGATTTTTGCTTTGAGATGATTGATGTTAAATTAAAGACATCTGGTTTACATCTTTGATCAGCATTGCAGAAATTTGAGCTAAAAGAAGGACTGTTAAATGTTGGAAGTGTTAGTGTATCAAAGCACCCCTTGCATTTCAGAATTTTAGTTTGAAGTTCAGGTTTTCAAACGTTACCACAATGAAATCCGATTTGTTTTCTTTACTGAAGTTGGATTTGTAGCTCTTATTAGTAGATGTTGGTTGATACTGATCTTGATTAACATGTCCAGTGTTCAATCAAGATTTTATTTTGTGATTTCAGAATTGGGTTTTATCGTATGTATTTTATTACCAATGGAAGTGCTGTTGCCTCTCTGCCTCTTTGTAACTTCAGTGTTTCTTTCTTCTTTCAGAACTACACTCAGTATATTCCTCTGTCCATATACGACCTGCAGACTTGGATGGGCAGCCCTTCCATTTTCGTCTATGATTGCTCCAATGCTGGCCTTATTGTCAAGTCGTTCAAACAATTTGCACTACAGAGGGAGCAAGAGCTGGAGGTGAGATAACAACCTGCTGCAACGCTTTTTGTTTCTGTTTGTGCAGTAGGGTTAAGTTTAAGCTTGTTTTGCCATACACAGCTGAAAAAAAAATGTTTAAAATCACGCTGAAATCCAAATTAGTTTGCAAATGATTTTGCCACTCCAGTCTGTCTGATTCGGTTTGCTATTCTATTCAAGTTTGAATAATTTTTAATACAAGTGCTAATTAAATGATAATGTTAATAGAATCAATTTGTGCCCTAATGGTCTTTTCTGCTGAGATAAATGCTGAAGTGAACGAGACGTGTTTATTTTAGATTCAGAAGTGTAGTGTGTGGGTATGTATTTGGATGCAGTTCGTGTTGTTGAGCCGAATGCAAAATTGTGAAACCAAATTAAATAAACCTGGTGCACAGAGGGACCATCACTGATGATTTTGGTTTCAAAGAACGCTTAAGCTGGATGTGTTTCTAATGGAAAACTGCCTTTCATTGCAAATATAATTACTAATACATTTATTGAAGTAAATCTGAAATGGAGAGTGAAAGGTAAGGAAGCAGGAGTCGTCCTGGGATGCAAAGTTCTTTGCTACCAGATTCCCCTGCTTGCTTGTAAAGAAAGCACATTTTTGAAGATTAACTTTTTGTACTCTTGTCGTTCAAAGAGATGGAACTTAAAAAAATCTTCAAGGAAGAATATTAACTAATGGGCAACTGACTGCAGCAGGTATAACTGTCAGCAGATGTTAACACTTAGCCCTGGCTCTGATTCCTTTCATTCCAAATGCCAGTTTTTGGAGATGCTTTTGTGATGACTTTTTGGCAAGCAGAAATACACCTAGTAACAGACAGCAGCCTAATAGCTTCAGACATGTAGATCTTTCCAGCTTTCCTGCCCTTTTCAATCAGTGACTTTGCTGTACTTTGTAAAGATTCTTCCCAAAGTCTGTGGCTTGGGAATAATATAGAACTGCAGGCATGCATCAGTGGTATTGGTAATAGATGCCTTTTTGAAAACTACAATCTTTTTAAGTCAAGGAAGATGTCTGGTGGTCATAATCTGCTCTCCTTTTTCAAGTTTTTTTCTTTTCTTATCAGCCTACAACTTTCATTGCATTATCTTCTACAATCTTTCTGTTTGTAAAATAAGCTCTTAAGATTTTTTTCTTTTGTTTTCTCACTCTGTTCCTATGCAGGTTAAAAAAAGACCCACCCTCACTCTCCCTCCCTTTCCCTGCTTTCTCTATGAGGCTCTTCTCCTTAGCTCTTGTGGGGCTCTGCAATGACTGCTGGTGTCCAAGTTCATGAAAAGCAAAGTGAAGCTGGAACTGGTGCTCAGAGGGGCTGCTGGGGTGATCAAGATAATTGTTAGCCCATCTTACTGAAAGGAGATTAGAGGAGCTTGCTGTTTTCTTAATCAGATAGAGTGAAGGCTGAGGGAAGATGTGGCTGTATGTATAAATTCCTTGAAGGATAAGCTTATGGGAGGAGAAGTATTCATAGGATAATGTTGACACAAGCAATTAGGTATACAGCTGTCCATGAATAAGTCTAGTCTACAAGATTTTAGAAAATCCAAAGAATAAGGTTCTAGAACAAGTTGCTGGCTGGGATAATGGAAACCAGCTATTTCTCCATATGTAATTTTATGTGTGTGAGAGCATCCATGATGTGAGATGGATGCTGGAGGTTGCAGGAGGCCTGCAGACGTTGCTGGCGGAGATTCCGATATCTCAGTGTTTTGCAAGCTGGCACAATCAAACCTCTTACTGATGGGAATGCTGTGCTGAGTTGTACTGTCTTTATGGCTTGGGTGTGCTGTGTGTATGAAGCCTTCACTAATTCCTGAGTGTTTCCTGGCTTTCAGGCAGTGCAGCCCTCTGCCACAGTAAGCTACTGCAGTAGTCGGCCATCAGTTATAAAGTTATTATTCTGTAGTCACAGCTAATATGCAATTTTTTAGATACTGATAGTAATGTGTTTCTTCTTAATGTGCCTTCCATTAGATATCTAGAAATTAGTTGGTGAAGTTAATTAAGGAGAGAAAAGACTATGAAGCACAGAGAGGGTGAGGAAGGGATTACATGCCATGAAACTGCAGTAGATGGATAATCATTTGACACAAGCGACCAACTAAGAAATTGAATTTTCAAATTAAACACACATTGTAGCTCATGGTTTTCATTAAGTGCTGTGTGTCATACTTAGAACAATCGGAATTCATATTTTTTCCCATTATTCTTCTAAGTTTTCTGTGGTATTAAGTATGGTCAAGCAATCTTTAAATGCATTTGAGAGATAGGCAGACAAGCCAAATATCAGTGACTTTCCAAGCAGATATGGAGGCTTCATTTTGTGCAAGGTGAATGTTTTTATCTGCAGTGTTACAGCATTGACCAGTGAGGGCTAGGATGTGGTCTTCATTTACCACGGGCTCACATCCAGCCATAGGGATCCCTGCTCACTGGCCAGGTGCCATCAGATCATATATAGCTCTACCAGAACTATAAGAATTAATTACAGCATACTTAGAGGTATGCTTGCAATTCCATTCCATTTAGTTCTCGCTGTCTGTGGGATATAAAGGCTTTCTTAACTCTTTCTTAATGTGGAATCTAAATCTTATTCTGTCTTCAAAGAGTAGAGGCACAAAAAGGAATAACTTGTGAGTGACAGGAAAGCAGTTAATGCTTCTCTACGATACCTGAGGAAAGATAACACTGTACCACGCAGCACTGCTCTGTCTTCTTTAGAGAGCTGCCTCCAAAATAGCCCTTGAATAGTAAATTAAAAAAAATGCCTTTTGTTAATAAATAAGATATTGCTGATCTGTGTGAGTGAAGGGCTGCACGGATGGAAGGAAGTCCATCGGTTTCAGTAAGATGATGATGATGACTTCGTGTACCGGAGGCAGGAATCTGTCACGTCTTATCCTGGCACACACATCACAATTGGAAATATTTTTTATCTTCAACAAGACTGCTTCTCTGAGGGAGGTGAGGAGGAAGGGCAGAAGATGGAGCTTGGGGTTGGCAGCTGAGGCACCAAAGCCAGCTGCAAACAGCACCCAGCCACTTAGCACCACGGCCTGGATGTGGTGATGTAGGAACAAGTGTGATATATCAGATTAACAGTTCATTTTTGCAGTTGATCCTGCCTTTGAGGGGGGGAAGGGAGGTGGAAAGTGCAGGGGAAGGGTTGTTCTAATATTTGTAACAGATTGCTGTTGTTTTCTTTTCCCAAAAAATATTTTTAAGAGCTGGAAACCGACCCCAGCTTTTGGAAACAGGAGTTCCTGCTGTTGCTTTCCTGCTTGATGTCCTGTTTGGCACTGCTGAGCACCGTGGCAGGGATTCTGGCTGCGAGGAGGTGCTGGGGCTGGCAGGACTGACCTCGTGCTGCTGTCAAGAAGCAGCAGGGGAATGGTTCCTACAGGGCTGGCAGTAACCTAGTTAGAAAACACCTTGCATATGCCTGCTCTCGAGCTTGCTTATAGCATAATGGAAGTGAAGGCAATGGATGCTTTTAATCATCTCATTAGCTAGCTCTGATGATTCTGTGAGTGCATATAAATACAGTGTAATTCTAGAAAATTAAGCAGGCGTTTTAAGTGTGCTGTGCTAACAATGATAAAACAGTAGGCTGGATATTTCTGATTAATTTTCTGTGTAATTGTGACATGGTGTTTCCTCTGACTCATAATTATTCCATATAGAATAGATCTGTAGTCTTAAGGCCACGCTTGAGACGTACAGAAATGAAGGCTGAAAAATGTCATCTGGATGTCTGCTTTGCTGCAAGAGATGCTGCATTTTGCTGTTCAGATATATTGTTTGAGTTTCAGACAGTGCAGCTTACAGCTGTGTGCTGGCTTGTTTTGCTCCTGCCTGGCTGGGAGCTCAGTGTTGCAGTGGCAGTGCCTGTGCTTCTCCCCTCCAGCAGCACGTGTAGTCCTCCTAATCGGAGCTGAGGAACTCACAGGTTTTGTTTTTCCATCTCCAACATTAATTCTCAAAAAATTAGCTTAACAACAGTGTGGCAGAATGTTATCTGGCATTAGCATCATGTCTGGGGGGAGAGATTTTCTAATCCACCATCTGCTGGGAGAGAGGAACAATATCTTCTCAGGGGAAGAGGATTCTCATGGCAGGAATTCTGTCAAGCTAGCAAGTCTGGCCAACACTTGTGATGACAGTGAGTTTCTGTGCTGGGTCAGTTTCTCCCAAGTTTCACTTAGACGTGCCCATCTTGTTTTTTCATCAGGTGTTTGCTTCTCAGTGTAGCTGCATATGCACATAAATGCTTTCAGTAACAGCAGTTTAAAAGACGTGCATCGTTTCCCTTTTCTGTTAGTCCCAGGCAGCAGTGCTTGCAAATCTGTTAGCTCGTCCTTCTGACAGCGCTCTTGCAAATAGCAAACCCAAATGCTCCTTAGCTGGGGCAGATATAGTTTGTTTTCAGAACAAATTAATTTCCACCATCTTACAGGAATGATTGCAGCCTGTTTCCGTATAATTGAAAAGTTAATATTATCACATATCATAATATATTTTGTCTGAAAGGCTGTGGGTTTATATTTTGTCTGAAAGGCTGTGGGTTGTCAGTTGCCCTGAAGTAACAAGAAGTGAAATGAGAAGTGCTGTGTTGATAGTAGGGGTGTTTTTTTACCGAGCTGATCCAGGAAAGCGTGCATCGTTTGTTCTGAGAGCACAATTCTGCTGAAGAAGCTGTGAGATGGTTATGGGCTGCTGCAAGGTCTTCATCTAATTGCTTGTTTACAGAAACTGCTGAGACACGAAGAAACGACGATTGTAGATAAATATGTATTATTAATAATTTTGATAACATTTCACATAGGGAAGCGTCGCTCAGTTTGTTTACTATTCTTACAGCTGTGCATTAGTGCGTTCCTGCTGCTTTGCTTTTAACCTTTTGTTCGCCATGTACTTCCTCCGTGTGTCTCCCTAATGTGGAGTTTTATCCTTGAGGGAGCTGAGCAATCTGGTCACAGTCTGCCTTTGCTGGATGTTCTAAGTAAAGAAGAAGTTAATACTGGGCTTTACCCTCCTTTGTCTTTCACGCCGACTTTGTAAAAGAATGTTTTGCTACATCATTATCCCTAGAAATCTAACAAGGTCTGTAATTACTAGCTGGTGCTCCATGTTCACTTTTTGCTTGTTAATTGTTCATCTCCTAATGGGCAAATATTTATTATTGAATGTGTCGCAGCTTCTTTAGTTAGTCTTACTGCGCAGAAGCCAGGAGTTGAGCAGGAGCTCCTTCTCCATCAGAGCACAGAGGCACTACCAGCACACAACAACCAGCAAGGCTGCAGTGCTTCTCACTGCTCAGAAAGCAGAAAATTCATCTAAATGTTCTCCCCACCTGTGGAGCTCATTTATGAGGATGCCCAGAGACCAAGTCTTTCTGGAAGAAATTAATAGCAGATGTGAAGCAGTTTGACTGCTTTGTATTTATACATCTGTAAAGAGCTGGCACTTTTCCACAGTCTGTCGTGCCTTTCTCCTGAAATAAAAGATGTTTTCAGCGTTGTCATTATCTTCTTTTGTTATTAACACACAGGTTACATTTATGAGAAGTACAGGAAGGACTGTTAGGTGACTTGGGTGTAGGTTCATTTCCACACAAGGTATGGCATCGGTCTTTGCTGAAAGCAGAGTGGGGAGCAGGGACAGATCTCGGCTAATTTGGCCAACTTGTGAAAGCTGAAGTGTGTCACTGCCTCCTCTGGGGTTAGAATGGAAAAAGAATATGTAAAGAATCAAAGAACTTGGTAGGCTGAAGAATTGGTGAAATAGCACCTGAAGCTTCTCTGTAGCTTATCAGGGTGCTTTGCTCAGCCAGAGGAATATGAATGTGCCAGGCTCATGGTTTGTAATACAAGCATTCCCCATAACTCTTGTGAGACACAAAATTAATTTCCTCTTGAGACAGATGGAATTTCTCATTTATAAAGTTGGTAAGGAATGAGTTTTCATAGTCAACTGTATTGCCTTACTCAGGAAAAAAAAAATGGAACAAAAAGAGCTGGCCAAAGTGTTTGTCTTTGAGTGGAAAGTATTCTCTTAGCTTGGATAATGCAGCATATGGGTCACTGTGCTAGATTTTTGCTTTCCAGGTCCTGAATGAAAGGAAGTGAAGGCAGTGCATACTCTTATATAGTCTATATAGTCTATAGTCTCTTGGTGCAATTCATTTAAGAGCCTTTGAGCACCACAGATGAAAATTTTTGGGTGGCTGAATGTTTATTTTGTTCACCTGTTTCAGAAAGGCACAGGGAAGGGTTTTGTTTCTCTGAATCTGAAGATCTGTTGCACGTTGGCAGCTCTTCTTTGGTTACTTTCAAAATGAGATTGAAATTTACTTTTCTGAATTTCTGATCTCACCAATTCTGTGATTTCTGTGCTCTGTCCAGGTGGCTGCAATTAACCCAAACCATCCTCTTGCTCAAATGCCTTTGCCTCCATCGATGAAGAACTGCATTCAGTTGGCAGCATGTGAAGCTAATGAATTGCTCCCTATGATCCCCGATCTGCCGGCCGACCTTTTCACATCATGCCTTACTACGCCAATCAAAATTGCTCTGAGGTGGTAAGTATCATCTCCACTGTTGATGGCAAGTGCATAATTTGTGTCGTTGTCTGTTGAAATGATAGATTTTCTTAATCCAAGTGCTTCATTTAACCTAATGTTTCTCTGCAATATTGAATTACAAGATTTGAACTATGTGTCTGGGATGGACTGTTATTAATCAGAACTAGAAAGGTGAAAAAACTGTTATCTTCTACTTATTACGTTTTAGATTCCAGCTCAATATCTAGGTTTGCTCAGATTAAAGGATTTACTGTTCTGGGAATTAAATATCTGCTTCTTCAGAGAGCAGAAATAGTACATAGTGCAATAACAACTCCTTGCAAATTGTCCTTCATACAAATGATATTCCAAATATTGCAGTTGCTGTAAACAATGCAGTAGCATTAAATAATGCTGTAGTGAAAGAGACCGAGCGATAAACCGAAGAAAGATGTTACATAAGGATACAAAAGCCTGCTAGATACAGGAGGAGCTTTGAAAGAACAGTGTTCTTACCCAACAGCGGAGAGGAGCAGCAGCAGTTTGGTGCCAGCTGAGGACGTGGTATCAGGAATCCGGTGTGTGCCTGCAGGTACAGAGCTCTGTTGATTCATTCCTATCAGCACATTTCAGTTGATCCTCTTAAGGTTCTTTGTAGTCCAGAATGAAAAACTCCAGGTCGTTAGCTAGGCTAGGTTAAAACAGGCAGAAACATACAGACGTGGCAGACAATCATAAGCAGTTGAGTCACTGCATCTGCAAGAGTTATGACTTTTGGAGATGCTCGTAATAACTTCACAAGTCAGATTCTCTCTGAGTTCTAAAAGCAGCAAACAAAGTGACTTAATGTGGACAGGTTCTGGGTTAGATCCACAGTGCCTTTGAACACCTAACTTTTGCTTGTAAGCACAGTCAAAAGTCTTTGATAGTTTAGCAGGGCAAAGAGCTGCAGTGACATGAGGATTATCTAAGAGGGATATGAATTTTTGGGAAGGTTAATGAGAAAATAGTTTTCCAACCCATGTGTCAGGGACCTGGAGTCTGAAGTTGTGGGAGATTGGGCTAGGATTTCTGCCAAGGAATGGCAAACTTCTGAATGAGAGAGGCAGCTGTGCACTCCTCTCGTTCCTTTAATATCCTTTTTCTATCGTGAAAAATTAAAAATGATATTGTTTATCTAAGATAAGTTTGGTTGCAATATCAGGCACTCATTAGAACTCCCAAGTGAGCACTTGCAGACGGGTGACAGGGTTGAGCCTGCTGCTTAGCCAGAGGCATTTAATCTCTTTTAATCCTGAGAGAACAGGATGCTTCCCTTCCAGGCAGGTTGGGGAAGGAGCACGCTGGCTTCCAGTGCAACTGCTGCTTGGCAGTGCTTCAAGGAGAGCTGTCTGCCTTGACTGGAGCCTCGTCTGCATCCTGGGTGCTGATGTGGTCCTGGTAGGCTGCTCCTGAACTCTGCCTACAGCATGAAAACTCTCAAGCTGCCTGCATAAATCCTGCTTTCTTTAAAAGCGGAGGAAATCACTATGTGGCAAAATTCCTTGAGGGGAACTTTGAGAAATAGTGTGTTACTGTGGTTCCAGGGAGCTACTCGTATCATATGGCTGCCATTGAATCACTGCTAGCCAAGCAGTGTGATGTGAGTTGAAGCTTTCAGCTGTGTTTATCTATAGAGGTAGACTTGGAAATTGAACTCACTGTTCTACCTGCTCAGTTCAAGGCTAGCCATAGGTGACCACGAGTGCCACTTGGCAGATACAAACAAATGTGGATTTTTCTTTTAAAAAAATACTTTTTGAAAAGAGTGCAAAACAAAAGTAAAACAAAAAGCCACAAAGGATTCAGCAAACGAAGGTCTGAGCTCAAGTTCCAGGGAGAATATTTTCATCAAGACTCCGTGTTAATGTGCAGTGAGGAGTTAAACGATTGCTTTTCAGGTTGTCTGAACCGAGGCTTGCAATTATTCTGATTAACTCATTATTGTGAATATGAGTTAAATCAATACCACAAAGACGCAGTGATCCTGCTTAATTTGTGTTGTTTTCACTATTTCGTAAAGACTTTGTGGGAATCCACAGCGTGGGCTTTGATCTCTGTTGAAGGTGAACTGGTTTGCAACAAACTGAAGCTTCGTAAGTAAGGTGAAGGTGTTCTTGTGTAATACAGAGCTGTGCTCGAGTCTGAGTGATCGTTAAGGTGAAGACGTGAAGGCTCAGGCAGAGTTGTTTTTGTTGGAAGTCCCCTCTGAACATATAACCCTTTACACAACAGTGTTTAATGCACGACTTGTGTGTATTGAGAGAGGTTTTTCCAGATGCTGTGATCTGTTCAGGTGACTTGTGTTGCTGCATCTCCATGGGAACATGGCTGAGGGGTGTCAGGGCAGGTTCAGGTTCTTGAGCAGAGCTGCTCCTGGTGTAAGCATGAGATGCTTGGAGTTGTCTCGCTCGTGTTTGGCAGGAAGGGCTGCCAGAATGCTCTTCAGGTAAAGGATTTAGAACCATGAACCTCAGCTACCCTTGATGCTGATGCAGGTGGGTGCTGTGCTAACTCCTGGTTAGTGAGGCCTTTCCTACTACATCTAATCCAAATGTTGTGCGTGTTGCTTTTTATTGCACATATTAAAAAATCTCCTCTATAATCTGCAGATTACACTTCTTTTATATTCCCTATCGATTGGCATTATTGCTGTTGTATTTGTATCCATGCAAGTTCTGTAAATAAGAACTTGCTTGCAGACTTACTATTCTCTGCAGTTAAAAAGAATAGACGTGGAGCCAGGCTGCCCTCCACATCCAGTTGTTCAGTGCAAGCTGTATGTCAGTGTGCTAAGGCAGGCACTTAACCAGAAATAAAGATATAAGCCTTTGTCATTAAAGATACTCTTGTAATTCAGTTGGGCCCTTTTGTTACAGCTGACCCTGAGCTCTGCAGAATTATTTTTGAAATAAAAGGTTTTTGCAAGTCCAGACTGACGGGTTAATGAGCTTTCACATATGGAGGCTATAGGCAAATGAAAGCTGGATGAATAAATTCCTGTACATCCCGTTTTGCGTGTGTATTTGGGATAAATTGATTGACAAAATCACTTCACTAATGGAAGTGCATCCACTTCAGTCAGGGGAAAAAAAAAGATGCTGGTGATAGAAACGCAGATCGATGAATCGTGCACCTGAATGTGGTACACAAAACTCTTAATCAAACTGACTGGCAATTTCAGAGCTCTGGTGTCTGAGCTCTGGTAGCTTCATACTGACTGTCTTCATGTGTAGTCACTGCTGAGAGCTGACGTTCCAGATGTATGTTGCAACTATATATATATAAGGCAAGTTTAAAGATAAGACGTATGGATTGTCAATCTTGACTGACCTAACCAAGGAGAACCAGCTATTGCAGAGAGAGGCAGAAATCAGAATACAGTTGCTGTACTTCTGGAGCAGATCTATGTGCCTCTTGCACTGTCTGCAATAAAACAGCAGTTATGTTGGAAGCTGTGATTGGTGGTGCATTGTATGCTGATGTTATTGTCAGTCCCTTAAGACTTAAACAAGCTGCAAGTGTAATTTCACAATTTTGCACTTGGAAGAGAAGGCTGTAATTATCTGGACTGTCTGAGGAAGCCCCTTACATAAGGTTATGGGGCTCCTGAAAAGTACAGGAAACCCCTCAAGCCAAAAATAAACGAAGTTTGAAAGTGGCTCAGACTCAGGAATTTTAAATGTGCAGTTGTGTGCATTGGGACCCACGTGTAGCAAACTTGTCAGTGCCTGGGAGTCAATGCTTGACTCCTGACAGCTGATTTTGTGTTGGGTCAGCTGAACACTTAAAGTATTTATTCCCAGTGCATGCATTTTGTATTTCTGCTTGCAGGTTTGGGGGTTTAACTGAACCAATCCCCTGTCCTAGGCTTAGGCTTCTCTAACTAAACTGAGTTTCAAGATATTCCTGGGTTATCTGAGAAAAATCTGAGCATTGTTATGCATGTTACTGCTTTTCTTCTCTATCGCCTGGTGTGTACTGGTACTTTTACTGCAGCTCTGACATCTCCTGCCTGATGACACCAACCATCCACTTGAGACATCACGTTTGGAGCCTTGGAGTGATGAGAGGGAGGTTGCAGATACAGGATGAGGAACATTCTGTTTACAAGTACATTTTCTTGGCAATCACTGCTTGTTAGAGAGGAAATGCAAATAGTCTGTTAGCAGTTACATGGGGTCTTAATGAACTCATCTCTTTCAAAATTTTCAGAGGTGGGGATTTTTAAAACAAGTGCACCAATAGATCAAGCATAGACAAAAGCAATAAAAGCCTGCTTTACTCCCATTCAGGTGGAGATCAAACAGGTCTGTGGTGAGGGCAGAGTGTTTTTCTTCTCTAAGTGAAGTTCAGTCTGGTTGTATATTGTCAACTTTGAGGAGCCAAGGCTTGACCAAAATAGCCTAGATGTGAGTTTATTTACATCTTTGCTCACAGTGCAGCTCCCTAAGGAGAGTGCAGAGTGACAGCTGTGCAACGCATTTAGTGTGAGAATGCCTGTTTATAGCTGACCCTCAAAGGTGTGCATATCTCACTGCTGCAGATATTGGGGGAAATGGCACAGTGGCATTTCTCATGTACACATGTCCCCAATATCTGTATGCACAGGGAAGCTTTCTGCTTCTTCGTCCAAACAACTGTAATCGAAAGCCTCGTGCTCAGGAGAAATCCTTGCAAAAAGGAGGCTAATATATTTGTTTGCCCTGAGGCAAACCAGCACCAGCTTGAGACCCTGCTCATCAGTTCGGGGTCCCTTGCTGCCTGCCCGAGGAACCAGGCTGCACTTTGGGGCTGGCAGCTCATCCTTCTTCTGCAGCATGCCTTGCTGCTTGCAGCTCTGTCCTATTAATCTGGGAGCTTGTAAAATATTGCTGAGTGCTGAGGTCATATCATAACTCACATGAGAGGCTTCCAAAGTAAATACACAATGCCGTGTGACATGGTGATAGGTGGAACCCTTTTCTTTGTGGAAAACAAATGTGTAACAGCCCAAAGTTGCGCGGGCTTTGCTTTAATCCTTTCAGATATGTCGTAATGTAGAGACATTGAGCAGCACAGTGAGAAAGTGTTTTGGCATCCACAGTCTGCAGGGAGATTCCAGTCTGATTCCAATAACCCAGTTCTGCCGTGCTGAGATCTGCTCGCAGTGTTTGTCTGAGAGCAGTGTTTCCCTCAGTGGCTCTGTAATGCAGCACTGCGAGGTGTCTGTGTTTGAGGGATTGTACTGGGGTTCTGCTGTAGCACTCATAGATAGTTTCATGCCTTTTTTTCCTTTTTTTTTTTTGTGTGATGGATGGCACACACCTCAGGAAAGCAGCTTGGAGAACACTTAGGTTTTCAGAGCCCATCCCTGGTCTTGGCAATAATGGATGTCCTGCAGGCAAGGGGACCACAAGGACATCCAGAGTGACTGAAAGGTTTCAAAATGACCTCGGCACATCTTAATCTTTAGAGAATTGTTCTCTGCTGTGCTAGGAGGGAGCCTTATGGGTGCAGGTGTCGTGGAAAGGAGAGACTGGGGAGCCCTGTCTGCTGAGGGGTCTCAGCTCTGGAGCAGGGGCTGAATACAGACCTCTTGTGCTGCACGATGAGCTCTTTCACAGCAGAGAGCGGATTTCTGAATGCTGAGAAGCAGGCCAGCATCGTGGTGACACAGAGAGGAAGTCATTTCTCCAACTGACAGCTCTGTTATTCCTCCTGGAGCTGTGGTTTCCCAGCTCTGCTCTCTGAACCACAAAGCACATCCCAGCAGCGGGGCTGTTGGCCGTGCTGCCTCCCACCTGCACCCAGCACAGTGCTGTGCTGATGGCAGTCCTGGAGGAACAGGTCTGAGGAAGTGGAGTCAGCATTTCTTTAATTAAATAACTGTGATGTTAGAACATGACACATTGCTCCCGGCCTCCATCACCTGCCCTGCCTGCAGCGTTGGCTCCTCAGGGATGCTGGGCACTGCTTCCCCTTCCATTCCCTCCCCAGGGACCCTGCTCCCCTCGTGCACTGGGGTGCTGTCACTGTGACAGAGCCCAGCTCTGACAGCCAGCACTGAAAACGGCCACATAATCATGAGTGTGACAGAAATGGAGGGCCCTGTGTGACACTGGTTGTGCTGGGTGAGTTTTCCACCCAAACTCTATTTTAAAAGCAGAAACGCTGTAACAAAGAAACCTTCTTCCATGTTTTTTTTACATAGACCTTGCTGTTAAATATACAATTAGTGTGTTTTGTTTTTGTTCTCTCCCCCACAGGTTTTGTATGCAGAAAAGTGTCAGACTGGTGCCAGGAGTCACACTGGATTTGATAGAGAAGTAAGCCAAATTTTATATATATATTTTTTCCCCTGTTGCTCTATTTCATGACTATTTCTGGCATTTCTCTTGTTTATCCAAGGGGAAATTTCTTTGCAAGCCTTGTACAGGGTCCCTCCCTGCTGGGTTTGCTGTCTGTGTCCCATTGCAGCCAGCTCTGGCCATGGGCACTTATGGGGCAGACATGCTCACCCCGCATCACCAAAACCACCACGAGGAGAAAAGTGCTCACCAAAAACACTGCCTTTCATTTCCTTGCTTTGCTGTCCTGTTATCCTTTCTCCAACAGTGCTGTGTTTCTGACTTAACACTGAAATGAGCTATAATCCTTCTACACAAACAATATTTGAGCGTAATTACTGATTCTGAAGCAGCTGAGGAAAGAAAGCTGTTCGTAAATCTCCTTCAGTTTATACCAACAAGCTGGCCTTTGAAATAATAATTGCCCACCAGAGTCCCTGCTGGCTTTTCAGATTTTTTTTTTTAATGGGAAGCGTGTTCTTAAAGTCAGGGCAGTAAATGCAGGCGTTCTGTCCTCCCTGTGGATTATTTTTGAATATCCTATTCTGGGAACATTGATACACGCACACAAACCGGGAGTAATTAATTAAACACCATTCAATTTCTGAGGAGTTTGGATGCTAGAAATATCATTGTCAAGATGAATTAGAACAGCCTGCATGTCTGCTATTCTGACGTGTGGGTGCCCACAGCCCGGTTACCATCCTTGGTCTGAGACAAAAGCTGCGGAACTGAGGCATCCTGAAGGGGCTGAGGAAGCAGCAATCTGGGTAATAAGCGTGCTTTTAAAGCAGAGATATATTTCAGACTTATTTATTTTTCTGATAATCTTCCGAATAGTGTCACAAAGTACAGCAGTCACTCATTGCTCATGCTGCCCATAGCAAACTGTTAGCAGAGGCAGTGAGGTAAGGTAAGGTTGCATCAGCTAACATTTCTTGTTCAGGTTTTGCTTTAGTGAATCATTCCCTGTTGAGTAACTGGCACGTTTCTCATTCTGACGAGGTCAAAGATGCTTCCCAATGCCATTAGTTCTTCCACAGTGTGTATTTTAAACATGGACAGGCTTATCAGGAGTATCTGGGTATTTAATCACGGCAATTTTACACGTGAAAATTTGATTATCCTCTCTCATTTCAGTCGGAGAAACAAAGCATTGATTCTGCAAAACTGTATTTCAGTGGCACTAGACTTAACCAAAATTAAAATCATTTCTCAGCTTTTCAAAACAAACACGAGACCTGTAAGGCTGACAAGCAGATGGTTTAAGCTGTATTTGTTCCCTAAGTTTAGTTGTTTCCTGCCCTAATGCAGTGTCTGGTTATTCAAGCCATGTAGCCACGAACTGCTAAAATAGGATCTAGACGTAAATTGCTTCCAAACCTAAACCAGTATGGCCCACAATGGGGGATTGTTTTAAGGATCATTTAGGGAGCTCATTTGAAGAAATAGAGATGACTTCTTTCTGAACCAGTGTGCTCATCATTGGTGCAGGCTGGGGTCTCTTTGGGTCACTGAATAAATGTAGTCCAAAACTGTGACTGTGTTATGTTAATTGTGATTAACATACTGCTACAAGAGTGTATCAAAGCAGAGAACATATGGCAGTGTCAGTGACAGTCTAAGCCAGGTAGCTCAGGAGTTGGCTTCACTGACCCTTCATGTTACTGACGGTTAAAACCTCTTCAAATAATGGTTTACTGGAAAAAATAATCAGTATCCTTGTTGATAATACTACAGTGAATGTGGATTCTGTGGGGTCATAGAATCATAGAATGAACAAGGTGGGAAAAGCCCCTCAAGGTCACCAAATGCAAGGTTGTTTTAAAGACCCTCTTCATGGAGGCTGCACTAGAAATAGGTTCCTGTAGATATCAGGTATTTAAACCCTCACATAATAATGTGCTACATATCATCAGTTATAGAAAACACATGTTTTTTATTGCAGTCCCAAGATAGCACTAGAATACTTCTCAATTTGCCTTTGTGTATATTGTAATTTATAATTTAGTTGTCTTTAGAACTGTGGAGAGAGTTTATATTCTAATTAGGCTGCAGACTTTGAGACTAAATTAGTCTGCACCTTCTTTGAAGGGCCCAAACTAATAATTATTTAGGCTAAACCAGCGTCCTGATGAATAAATGCATGGTGCATCCTGACGTGCGTTTCTATTACAAATCTGCTGAGATAAAGGCAAAAAAACATCCCTCATTTAAAAATAAAGGTGTTTGCTGGAGCCAGGCAATAAAATGTAAAGGAAAAAAGGAGAAGTTTAGGTCGGTGGAGTGCTAAGAGTTTAGGCAGCCTCCTGTGGCAGCGCTGATGTCAAGCATCCCTGCTGGCTCCGTTGGTCTCTTCTGCTCGATGACAAGTTGTCCTGTCATCTCAGCCAACACAGCTGGCTGTGGGGCTCCTGAGTGCAAGGAACCGAGGCTTTGTTGTGCCTTTACACATTTTTAGTAATACCCTAAGGGGCAGTATAACTTAGTGTAGGGTGAGGTGTGAGCTGGGTACCGAGAGCTGGGGCTGAACAAGAGCACATTCACCTGCATTGCTGCGTAGGCTCTCCCTCTTGAAATCACGTTCTCAAAAGAGTGACAACAGGATATTGCTTTCCCGGGATATTTTTCCCCAGGTCCATTTGATGCCTGGCAAAGGGAGGGAAATCTTGTCCCCCATTGTTATGCTTTGTTACAGAGCCTATTCTGGATGTCACGTAGGCAGGAGGCTGTGGGAGAGATCTGTCTTGCTGCAGCGTGTGCTGCTGCTGCTGCTCCCAACGCAGAGTGCCCATCTTGGGGCTGTTACTCACCAGCACAAAATCTATTTATAAAAATCACTAGAAATAATAAATTTGGGACTAAAATTAATTTTGTTTCCATTTTAAGCATTATAGACTTGTCAGGGATCAGAAATTATTAATGTTTGAGTGTCTATTGATTATTGATGGTGTTCAGTAGGAGCCTATTTAAAGACAAAGTAGGAAAAATAAAATCCCAAGATATCACCCAGCAAAAGTAATGTAATTGGAGAAAAAGTAGAAATGTTGCTGTAGTATAACAAATATCTTCTGTGTGTGCCCTCAGAACTTAATTAATCAGCTGTGTCAGAATGGTAAATTGGAGGGTGGGCTGTGGAGTGCAGCTGGTTAATTCCTAATTCTTTTTCCAGGTGATCTCAGCTGAAATCATGCAGTGTGAAGTTACAAGTTGTTCAACTAGTCCAATTTCTGCCATTCTGCAACTTGTTTTTTTAAAATGATTTTAATTAGATTTATACTGGGAAATCTTAGTTTGCCTTTAGGTCTGACTTAGGCAGCTTTCATTCCCTTTCATTTTCTTCTGCAAAATTCAATAGAAAGCATTAGAGCATATATTTCAGGATGTCATGTTTTAGTCAGTGGTGTCAGGGTGCTGTGCCATGCTACCTGTCTGCAATGGTTACTCCTTGGTACTCAAGTGCAAGGAGAATGCTTCTTTGGAAGGTACTAATCTGAAACTTTTCTGTTCCATAGTAAATCTGGTTTTCCTGAAACCCACTGTTTAATTTGATCACTCTTCTTACAGGGAAACAGCCTCTAGTGTAGGCAAAGTCTATTGTATATACAGAGTGAAGATTACACTCAACAGGATGGTTTTCATGGCAACACTTCTTCCGTATCTTTGTGCAGAACGACGACAGGATTGAAAACTGGTGTGCAAAGCCTGACAGAACCCTCAAACAAATCATTTAAGAACTTCAAACATTTTGTCTTTCTCAAGGAGTTTGCCAAGGTTTCAGGAGCTCCATCACGACCGTGCCATTGGTGTGATTTGTGATGAGAGCACGTTGTCTTTGAGCCCATTAGCTGTGTTGATCATTTCTAAGCAGTTCTTGCCAGTTCAGGAGATTGCCGCAGCACATATGCTGTGTGCAGTATTGTTTTACCATTTTCTATGATATACTCTCCTCTTTTTTTTTTCCCTGAGGCTATAAAATGTGAAATATACGTACTTATTTTTCCCAACACTAAAATTATGGTGAATGTTTGCAGCTATAAATCAACGCCAATGCGTTTTGTTTTTTGAAGTCTTAAGTATCACATTGCATATCTCACATTGTATGTATTATAGTACAAAAATAGAGGTAATGGTGGAGCCCATCCAAAGGGAAAATCTGGCATCCTTTGAAGTAAATGCTTCCCCTGTAATTAAAGTGATTCATAGGATTTTGCTAAATTTCTGACAAGGACATTGATGTTAACACCTAGCACGAGCTCCTTAGTGACCCTGACATTTTGTAGTCTTCACTTTTCACAATAGACTGCAGTGATTTAGGTCTTTGTAAAGGCGTCTGTCAGGAAGTTGATGGAAGAAGCAATCGAGAGTCCGGAGATGTTAAATTGAAGCCAGCAGCTGAGGCAGCCTGCCCTTTTTTCCTTTTCTTCCCCTCCCTCAAAAATAGTTTTTACAAATGAAGCCTGCTTTGTCCTTACTGTCAAAGGCTCTCTGGTGATTGTCAAAGCGTAATGAGAAAGACATCAGGAGAAGTGATGCTGAGATGATAGCAGTGTTCCTTGTGGGGGAGAATACTTTCTGTGTTGCAGCCTGCTGGCTTTGTAGGTGCCTGTCCAAATAGAAGTTATTAGAAACTGTAGTTTAGAGACATAGGACGGGTTTGGAAGAGCTTCTTGTGGAATAGAAATGTGCTGAGTCCCTCAGACATGCTTCACCTGAAAATTTTTATAGCGAAACTCTACAAAGATAGCAATAGTTAAGTGACCTCTACTCTTCTAAGAGAGGTGTAGATGGTGAGCTAAAAAATACAAAACAGAAACCCCACGATTGATTATTTCAAACAAAACTATTTTGATCAGGATCTGTTGACACTGAGCAACACTGTGTTAAACCCCCCCGTCAATCAGTCAGCTTTTCATTTGAGTGGTACAAGCTGTCCTCTGCTTTCTGGGATGAGAGCTTGAGCAGTCCAATCTAGGAACAGGGAACACGTGTTTATTTTCATCTGTCGATTTATCGTACTGACTGTTCCAACTTTAATTGATTCCTGTGTGCAGCACAGAGAACAGCAGTGCTGCCAATTCCATCCTAATGGCTCTTTCTAGCTCTGCTTCAAAATCGGAAAGCCCTGATACGGTTTGGCGCGGTTATTGAAATGTATTGCCTTTCATTCTAGTGCTATTCCACACTCTCTACCCTCACCATTAACACCTAATGCATAGGTTTTCAAAGCACTGAGCACCATTAATCTTCGCAGTGCTGAAGCTTGTACCTTCCTGAGTGTATATGAGGGCAGAGAGGAAATGAACTCACCTGATGACACGGCAGATGTGCGAATGACATCCTGTTAATGTCTGCTTCGTGACTGCAGTCCCTATAGGCAGCTCTATTTCTATGAATCTGGCAGCTCGTCTTAGAAAGCACAGTTGCTTGGTGCAAAAATACCAAGTGTATTTTAACAGCCAAACTAAAACCTGTATTAAACTAACAAGAAGTCATTTTTAGCCTTTCAGCGCAAAACAGTAAGCATACCTTGCTCCTTGATAAAGCAGATTATTCAAGTTAAAAGGTTTCTAAGGTTGTGCTGCTAGCATCAACTTTTGGTTTCAGCCTGTCATTCCTGCGTAGTGCCATCAGTAAGGTAATTATCAACGCACAATTTGCATTTAATAAACAGAATCTAGTATGAACTGTATGCAGAGCTCTCCATCTGCTGTAAAGATTCGAACTCCACCATGAAATGCTATTTCTCTTTGCACCGAAAGCTGACTTGAAAGTGGCCCTTAGAAGGTTTAAGCTCAGCATTTGGCTTGCGAGGAAAACCTCAACAAGGAATGCTTTGGTTTCTAATTAATAGCATTACAACTTATGAAATGCTGTTATTTTGCTGCAGAGGGTGTTCTGCAATGCAAATATTGATGTGAAATCCTCCTAAGAGCAGTTGCGTGGCCTTGTGTTCCCTCTGCTTGCTCTGGGGGATCAGTTAACAAACACCGTTTCAGAGCTGTATATTTTTCCTCTGATATCAAGACAGACAGGAATTTTTTATAAGATGTTAATTTCTAGCTATTTCAGAAATGTATGCAAGGGAATATGCTTCATCTGAACCTGCATGGGGAACGCTACTGCCATATGTATCAGAACAACTTAGCATAGGCAAAGCTTTGCTCTTCCTATAGATTGTCTTGATGCTTTTACTATCTCAATTTGTTTTTCCCAATGCAAAGCAACAAAGCATTAGAAAGCACATCTGAGAAAATTGAGGAGGATGGAGCAGGAAGCTGAGAGACGTGGAAGAACAATTCACAGCCTCTTTTCTTTCCCTCGGTCCTGAGTGTATGTCGATGTGGTGTCCCAGCAGACTTCTGGCTGCTCTCTTGACTCACAGCAGACATCGCTTGCTGGTCCTGCAGTTCCTTTGGACTGTTGTTATGGATGAGCAAATACAGCACAAGCTCAGCTGGGTGAAATGATTCTGAGCACCTTCTTTCAGTTCACAAAAGCGAGGTCCTCCCAGGTGTCAAACAGGACAGCTGCTTTCCCTCCTTCCAACATGAAACACACCTGGGCAGTGCTGCAGTGTTTTTCCAGTTACAACCGAAAAGCAAGCAGCTCGATGTAGCTCATGGAAACACTTCCAGATTAAAATCTGTCCCTCCACGGATCACAGACTGAATCTCCTAGGTTTGCATTGTGCTGGCAGGCTGCAGTTTGGTGCTGTTCTGTTGTGCTGAATGCCTGTCAGGTTGTCCCTGGTGCATTGATGCCTGGAGTAACAAATGGGCAGCCCATGGGGATGGGATGTTATCTGCTCTGCCCTTCTGCCTATCTCTGGCTACAGCTTTCCACCTGGCTGCTCCTCAGCAGAGCTAAATAGCTCGTGTTCCTCTGAAGCATGTGTGCCTGAAACCTTTAAAAACGTTCAGTTCCTTCCCTTTCTTAATGATTAAATGCTCTTCTTTCTTCATCCACTAGCACAAAGTATTCGTTAGCATGAGGATTCTTCCCTCTGGTGGGTGTTCATCCACAGTGCTCAACTCTTTCCCTGCTGTAGGAATAACCTTAAATTTCTTACTCCGTGGCACCACGTGTGCTTGGAGGAATCGGTTTGGTTTGCTTCTGAAGAGAGGGGATGTAGCTGCTGTAGTCACACTAAAGGCCTTCAGTGTGACAAACCAAGTGCCAGCTCAGTTTGTTGCTGCTTGTGTGCTGTAATGGACCTCTGGCTCCGAGGAGGTGTACTTAAGAGCAGTTATTTCGTTAGTGCTCATGTAACACGCTGCTGTTTTATTCCTGTAGAATCACTAGTTGGTTCCTCTGCTTTTGCTTTGTCTGAGAAAGGTGATAGCTCTGTGAGTACTTTTCAGAGGATTTGAGTTAGGTAGGAAAAAATAAGATATAATCTTAAAAACAATCTTGCTCACTTTCAGTGCATGTCCTGTGTGTTTGCAGTGCCAAGAGTCTCTTGCTGTTCGGAAAGCTGCCATCCCAGCTATTGATCACTGCCACTTTTTTTTTCTACATCAAAATATTTGATAAAATTAGCAATTGGATTCCTCAGCATTTTTAGTACCGCAAATAGACTCCAGATATGTACTGCTGACAAGATTTTGATATTTTTAGGGTTGACACAGCACTCCCTGTTGCAACCTGGGTAGGTGTGCACACTGAGCAGATGGAGGATGGCCGTGAGCTCCGGTGTGCGCCTGAGTGCAGCAGCAGCAGTGCCTGCTTTGTGCTTCCCTTCGTGCTGTGCTGGCAGTCTCCTGGCACTCTGGGGGAAAGGAATTCATTCTCTTCAGGAGAGAAAGAATAATAAAGCAGAATAGGAAGAAAATTTATTATTATTATTTTTTTAATGTTATGCTTTTTGGGCATATAGGTACCACCGTGACACAAATGATACGATTATGAAGTGGCTGTGTGCAACGTGTTTAAAAAATAAAAATAAAAACCCAACTAATAGAGAACGTCCTTCTTCCCCCCTCCCTTCTTCCCCCTCCCTTCTTCCCCCCGTAGGATTCCTGGAAGACTGAATGACAGGAGAACTCCTTTGGGAGAGCTGAACTGGATCTTCACAGCCATCACAGACACCATTGCGTGGAACGTGTTGCCTAGAGGTACGACTTGGGCAGGCAAAGCAAGTTTTCATCAGGAGGGAGTATTGCTTATTCAAAGCAGGATGAAGAGTTAGATAAACGAGACGCTGAAATAAGGAGAAAATTAAAGCTTAATATTGAAAGAACAGCTCGGGCATGATCTTGAGGCTACTTAAATTTTTTATATTCGTTCTTCTCAGCAACAATTTCAGCAACATGATAATTAGAAACTAGGAAGGCTTTTTCCAGTGCTAATGTGATTGCTTTAGCTTGAATAATTTTCTTACTGTATCTGGAAAGAGCAATCTGTTTTCTTGCAACCTTTGTTAGCATCATGGAAAAACAACAACTTTCTCTCTTTGCTGATAAGACCATGTATCTTTTGCCAAATAACCTCACCTCATTTTTCAACCTCTGTTCTGCTCTGAGTTCATTCTTCTAAAGCATGAGCAGCCAAATTTATATACATTTGTATGCTAATGCTCATTGCTGCATAAATACTTCTTTGCCCTTCTAGGAGATAGTGTGTTTGTTATCTTTTACTGTTCACGTTGGCTTTTTGTGGGCACATCAAACTGCCACTTAGTACGGTAGTTCTATATTAAATGGTACACATAGGTCCTTTTTTCCCTTACAATGTCCAAATCGCTAGAAGTGAAATTTTGTCCAGAAAAGGCAAATCCAGCCTGAGGTAGACAATAGTTAATTCTTTTCATGTGAAATGCAGAGTAATAGTGATGTTTTAAGGGAACTCAGAGGGCAGATGTCCTTTAAGAGTTGGGATATCCTGCCACTAAAAGACTGCTGTAGATTTTTTTGTTGTTGTTTGAATAAAATCTTTACATATTTTTATCACTTAAATGATTTTTACATAACACCTAGGATACTCAAGTTATAAGGGTGCACAGGTAGTAACCTGTGCCATCTCTTGACAGATCTTTTTCAGAAGCTCTTCAGGCAAGACCTGCTGGTGGCCAGTTTGTTTCGTAACTTTCTCTTGGCAGAAAGAATTATGAGATCCTACAACTGTACCCCAGTCAGCAGCCCCCGCCTACCCCCAACGTACATGCATGCAATGTGGTAAGTCACAGAGTTCCCTGTGCTGCAAAGGCTGCTGCTGCTGCCTTAAGGAGATTTGGGGAGCTGTAGTCATGAAAGATTGTTACTACTCAAATCTACACGGTGCTTCACTGATTAAGTCTGCGGATCAAAAATGAAAGAGCATGTGGCAGTGTAAATACCCATCTACAAATTCATTTCTTCTCTTTGCATGCATGAACGTCATGCAATTCTGCAATGCAGAGGGTTCTATTCAGCTGTGTAATTGTTCGTTCCAAATAGAAAGGGAATGGGACATCATCTTTATTTGCACGGAGCAAAGCTGATCCCCTCTGATTGCAAAGGGTGGGGAGCATTGGGGGCCTAAGGGAGAAAATCATAAGTTGCATTGTAGAGTTCTTTTGCCGCAGAGTTCATCTATTGTCACTGTTGCTTTTAAGATGATTAACAGAAATGGAGGTGGCACAGTTATGTAAGGCCTCTTAAATGTGGTTTTGACTATCGAACAAGCGTTCCATGAACAACAGCAATACAAATAATGTTAACAATAACAATAAAAATGCTTGCTTTGATTCTAGAACAGTGTAAAATTTGGCTAAGTACAAGCCAGTATAGTCAAGCTAATGCAATTTCTTTAGGAGAAAAAGATAGCTGTGTGACTTGCTAAAAGGCTGATAGCACGGCAGGTAGAGGTGACTGAGTGGGCTTAATTTGCCTGTATTTTCAGATTCCTTTGCTAAGTTTTCTTCATTAAAACACAGAGGAAAATAAATGTAGTGGTGTTAGAGTTGATAATGATCAGTGCAAACCTGATAACAGCATCAAGTTCAAATCACGTTGAATGTTTCCTCTAAGAAACGGAGAGAGGATCACAGAGAGCCCCAGCAGCACTTGTAAGGTGCAGGAAAAGAGTTGGTGTTTGCTGGTTGAATGAAGTTGCTTTCAGAACTGGAAAGCTTGGAGGTGATAGGATAGACTTTGGATGGAACCTTTAGCAGGTTGGCAGCCTTGCTGAGTGTTCTGTCTGTTTGTACGTGGCAACGTTCTTAAGTGCTCTGAATTAACAACTTCGGAGGACAGTTACTTCAGTTGTTTGTAAATATGGGGAGTGGTCTTATTGTGTGCTGAACCACAGGAGTGAAACTCAGAAGTCCAGGATCCTGTTCTGTCTGTCACAGATCTGCTTGGTCCGATGGTGGATTCTAGAAAGGCTTTCTTCTCTTGTGTTCTTCTGCAAAATGGCACTAGAAATACTGTTATGAAGTCCTTCAGACCGTACCACGGGATAGTTGTGTTGTTGCTGCTTTTTAGGGTTTACCAAAAGAAGGAATTCCTTAGGAAAAGGCTTTTCTCCCTCTGAATCCCAAACACTGGCAAAGTTGAAAGCGAGTGAGTGGACAGGATCCCTGGACACGTTTTTCTTCAGTGTCCTAAAAAAGGTGCAGTTTGAATCAAATCTACCAAAGGGGAAAATTCCACTTTTTGTCAGAGGTGGCTCAGTTCTTTATTATGAACTTTCAGTAATGACAGATTTAGAAACTAATTTAGGCCTTGCTTAAATACTTTCTAAAAATAATCACCTGCGCTTACCTATCACTTTTCATTCAGTGCTTTTCTACTGGATTCCAGATCCTCCAGACCCATTTTATTTAGATCAGCTGGATGAAGGCAGGGAGAGCTGCTAAATGGGTGCTGAAAAGAACTGAAACTTTGGATTTGATGATCTGTGCTGATAAGTGGTGGAGACTGTGTGGATGATGCAGCAGCATGCTGATGGTGGATGTGAACAGAGGCAGTGTGTCTGGCGGTGTTCTTCAAGGATCTGACCTCAAACTTTGGGACTTCCCCACTCCTCGTCCTCTTCTTCCTCTCTTCTGTGCTTTCTGGGTGTTGCTTGTGTTAATGCTTTGTACCTTCCTCTGTTCCCATGGAATGGTGATCCTGTGTGCACCAAGTACACTTTCCTGGCTCAGGTTTGGCTTTGTTGCTTGTGGCCTCAGTGTGGCGTGATGTTTAACTTCTCCAGTACAAACGTGTATATATTCTCTCTTCCTTTATCCTCTGGACTTTGCTGTCCATTCACAGTGTCCAGAGAGGACTGCCATGTATATCTGCTGTTACAGATGTGAGCCATTCTTCAGATTCAGAGCTGGGAAGCAAAGTAAAACAGGATCTACATGCAGACATGATTTGTATCCCAGCAGAAGGCTGACTGGAGAAGCAAAGTGCTTCTGCCTTACTATTATATTTTGCACCATCTTTTGCAGGAAAGGCATAAGTTGACAGCAGCATTTTGCTGAAGTATTAAGGCACACACAGACCCTTCTGAATTGCATGTGGTACCCTGATCTCAGCAGCAGCAGTGAGTGTACCTGGGGTGCTCTGTGCTGTCCTGCAGCTTCTCTCTGGGAACTCCTCACAGTCAGGGAGAGGGGAGCAGCAAGCCCCAGCCCCCTGCAGCTCCTTAGAGGCCTTCTTCCTTTCACTGGCATGCTGTATTTTACCTGCATTAGGTGTAAACCTTCCCAGGCACATGCTGTTGTTATCTGTGTGGTGCCTTGTGCTGCAGGTCCCTGGCTGCTGTAGGCACTGTTATCATACACGTATTAATATTAATATATATTGATTAACTGACTGAGCTGTTCAGATTTGAGAGTTGTTTTGTCTATTGTGCGGTACGAACAGGGGCCTGGTGCTCTGTCAGCATCTTGATCTCTGTTTTGATGGATTACAGTTTATACATTACTGCTGTTGGCAGCAAGTTATATTCACGGCCTTCGAAAAGACCCAATAATGTATTTAGAAATATTTCCTAAGCTGGGACATAGATTAAAAATGAAGTACCTTAATTACACCATGGAAGAACTATGATTTGCCCATAATGGAAATATTGCAATAGTATATAAAGCAGGCATGAAATTGTAGTTGAAAGAAAGTCATAATGTACTGCAAATAAAATACGTGTGGAATTCCAGCTGAAAAGGAAGTCATAATACAGCAACCCAATTACAGGTGGAGAGGAGCAGCAGTCTTTGTGGCAGCGGTGCAGGGCCCTGATTTCTCAGAGAAATGAGTCTCTATTTAGGTACACGGAGCTCTTAGCATCTCAGGAGGAGGAAAGTGATCGTTTGAAAGGGTATTTGGAGCCATTTGGCATTTGAAGGATGAGTTTAATTCAGATTACGCTGTTGCCATAACCAGATCTTTTGTTTGCATCTGTGTTAACATCTCCCAGACCCATTCGTGGACTGCAGATAGTTTAACAGAGAGAAATGTAAGACCAAAGCAGCAAAGTGAGTGCTTTAAGCTGCGCTTGAAGTAGAGGAGCACAGTGGCAGAAGAAAGCAGGCCTTCAGAGTTGTACCAAATATTCGTAGCAATAAATATTGCTTTAAAAATAGCTGTCTGAGCACCTGCCCTGCTGGCTTCCTCTGAAGCAGGCTCAGTGAGTGCACGGTGTCATTGCTGAGAGGTGAGCTTAGGCTGAGATGTGTACATTCAGTTGAACAGAACATGTTGTTGAGTCGTACTTGCAGAAAAGACAAACACAGAAATCTTATCCAACATATTTGATACAGACTGAGATATTTAACGGTTCCAGAAGTCCAATCTCTGAGCAGTAGCCCTGATGCCTGAGCCCTACACTGCAGACTTCAGCTTCTCTGTAGCTGCTCCTTGGTATGACTGTCCCAGCAAGAAATATCATTTATCACTAATATTATGTGTGGTGCAATATAATACGAGCCATTCCCAGAAAAAGGCAGAATGCTAGAAGACATCAATATTACTTTATTAAAAAATGTGACATGAGAATTAAAAGCGTTAGGCACTGACTCAGCCTAAGTGGAATGTCAGAAAATCTGCCTTTGTGCTCTGCCAGCTGAGGTGGTGCGTGTGGGTGAAGAGAAACTAAAGCACATCTCTGTAACCATGTTTCATTTATGTTGTTGGGGTATTACTGTGGGCTTCCAGTGCTGAATGTTTCATGGGTTTGCACAATAAAACCGTTGCTGAGCAGAGCTGGCACGCTCAGCCTTCCCTTCTTTGTGCAAAAGCCCAAACTTTGCAGCACCTTGGGGGAAACCAAGTGAAGGCAGCTGGGTGAATTAGCATTGGAATATTAAAAGTTTAAACAGTCCTACTGCAGTGAGATTGGTGTTAGGAGCGGGCAGAGGTGGAGTTGCATTAGCACACAAATGGGAACTTTGTGCTGAAGGGCTGAAGAGAATTGGAGCTGAAACATAAAGACACGTATGAGTATTTTTATAATGGGAGGAGAGTGTTAATGATTGAGTTCAAGGCAGCTCTTTCCCTGCTGAGTTTTTATTGCGTATAATGGAAGAGTAATGTCTTTCCATACTTAATTTTCATATATTCTGAGATGTTGTATCCTGTCCTGCGATGCTGGCTGGCGCCTTGTCTGTTGAGTACCTTGTTGAAGGGATTGATCAGTGCAGATAGAGACGCAGGGCATTGTTGGCTTGTTTTCTTTACAGGCTGTTTCTGTTGGCAGGCTCCATTGCTTCATCTGTATTTCAGAAAACAAAAGTACATTGCTGCCTTTTTTTTGTTGTTTCAGTTGAGTCAATCTTCCAACTAAGAGAGAATTTAATATACATTTATTCCAAAATATACACAGGAGGTGTCTGCATCCAAGCATGCTCTGCTCAGTTTTGGAACCAAAGCATCTCCTTTCCCCTCCCAACACAGCTCAAAATCGATGACTTCGAATCCTTTCTTTCATAAGACTGCTTCAGAACATAGCATGGAGGAAACCACAAAGTGCTCGAGCCCCTTTTGAGATGTGGTTCTGTGAAACTTGCTCAGTCCCCAACAAGTGCAAGGATACACGTGGCCATGCTGTGAGTTGTTGTGTACGAGGCTTTTGAGCTCGTGCTTTGGTGCTGGCAGCCTGCTGGCTGGGCAGCTCCATGTTGTCCTGCCTCGTGCCTCTGCCAGGCTGGTGCTGCTGGGTTCCTCTAGGTGAGGTGGAACCTTCATGTCACCTGCATCACTGGCTTCAGCCTGCAGGGAACGTTTGGCACACAGAGATAGGGATGAGGGCCCTTGAGGTTATATATGATCGTGTTAGGAATAAACGCGTGCAGGGCTTTTAGTAGTAGTGATACAGGGACATAGAAATAAACAGCTGGGTTTGGAGAAAACAAGCTGAAAATCCTGTTGGGCTTTATAACGTGATTTTTGACATATCAGTGGTGAATATCAGACCTTCTGTTACACGTATGGTGGCTTCTAATTTAACTGTGGTGTGCAGAGAGCACGTCTCATGCTTTATGTACAGAGCAATTAGGACAGCGTAGTGTAAAATCCTCATTAACATGCTGTTTAGCAGTGTGGTGAAGCTGGAACACGGCGATATTTCAGTTGGTTAGAGCCATTGGCTGCATCGTGGTGTCACCTTGCTTAATTGGGGCTGCGGGGGTGATGGGGAGAATGCAGTGGGAGGGGGAGGAATGGACAGTGCTGAGGTGTTGCCAGGCTCCTGTAGCTGATGCTGGGATTACAAATCTTCCATAGCGCTTTGCAAACAGTAATCTCCATGAAGAGGGAAGAGAGGCAGTGATCTTCTGGGCTGGCTCTCGTAAATCACTTGTAGGATGCAGTGGCACCCATCCCTATTCCCCTGCTGCTCCTTAATTTATCTCCTGTTTGTGTGCTAAAGCGTAATATTAGTTCAGGGAGCATATCTACAAACTGCCCACCTTTCTGGTTCCCTTTGGCATATTGAAGCAGTCAATCACTTCCTACCCATCGCCAACAGCCATTATTTTCATGATGGCTCTACCAAGTATTTTTTCCCCTTCTGTTTCTCTTCACATTGTCAGTGGCAGCAGTCCTTTACCATTCTCTTGTGGCTGATTTTTGACTATTTAAAGCAGTTCTTTATTTTGCCCATGCCATGAGTTAGCTATGTGACATCTCATTCATGAATTATGCAGCCCAAAGTCTAGCAAGCGACATGTAGCTGCTCTTGTAGTAGTTGGGAGTAGTGTGATGTTTACTTCAGGCAAAACTGTTGTTTCCTCGTGTGTCTGGGTGGGTGGGCAGGTTTGCTGTCTCGTTTCTTACAGAACTGAAGCAGAAACATGTTGGGCTACTTGGGAAAGGCTGGAGCATCATTTCAAGTAGTTGAATCGATGAGAATCCCTTAACGCAGTTGATGTTAATCAGTAGCTCTCTAGACTGTGATGAGCAGTAACAAGATTTTATATTGCTGGTTACACTCTTTTAAAAGACGGAGTAACGTTAGCTATGTGGCTACATTGATTTTTAATGGCTTGTTTTTTGAAGCGTGAAAAGAGATTTTGTTTTAATCGACTTAAATCGCTTTTTAAATTTTGGGTTGTTCTTCCTGATAACATTTAAAACCTTTGGGAATTGACCCTGCAGGGCTGCTCCAGACATTTTTATAGCAGTATTAGTTCTTCTTACCTAAAATGACTTTGGAGCTCAGCATCTTAGTTCTGTGCCCCTGCAGTATAATGACCTGTGCACGATTCTTTTATAGGCAGCCAAAATCAGACCGGTTGTCTCTGATCTCCAAACCATTTTCCTTCTACCTCATAAAACTCCTCTCAAAGGCTGTATTTATTGATGTTTTCTGAAGTCTGACAGAATTTCTTTAGGTGATACTCCCCATTCCTCCAAGCATCTCCAAGTCAGAAATGTTCATCCTTTACTTGCAGCGAGATTATCTTTATAATTGGACTAATTGACTTTTCCTCCTCCACGAATAAATCTCTCTCATCAGCTCCACACAAACATTTTGTCTCCAGCATGGGTCTTTATTGAGCATGTGGGAAGCATTTGTTGCCTGTGCTTTGATTATCTCTTGATTATCTCTTAATTAGATTGGCAGCATACTGTCAAGTGGAAGGTGAATGCTATGAAGCCGAGGGACGAGGTCTGGGACAACCGAAACAAGCTGCAGCTCTTGAACCCATGGAAAAATGCGAGATCCCTGTGGTTTATCTTTCCATTTAATTGGAGAGATTGGTTTTAGTTGAGAGTAGCTGCCAGTGAATCCAATGGGATGGATTTTGCTTGGTAGTTGTTCTAATGGGAGGCTTTGTCTGACTCCAGGCGAGGTGATTTAAGAACTTATTAGAGCAGGTAACTAAAATACGCCGTATTGATTATCACCTATGGCCTTCTGTCTGCAAGTGTTCCTAGGAGGAGAAAAATTGCTTAGCCTATTGATGGTAGCACATGATGGCCACAAGTCATTAAAGAGCTAATGTGTCTGGAGAGTAAATTAGGTTCTTTTGTTTAAGAAACCCATAGGGTGGTGGTTTAACTCACTAGCCTTTCAGAGTGCATAAATCCATATGCTAAAATGAGAAGTGCCTGGAATGTCTATGTATAGAGTAGGGATAATGGTTTCTTGGGTAGGATATACCTCTTTGACATTTTTAGATGCGTCTCAGGAACTCTGGAGATGAAATCCTTTTATTTTAATTTGCACCTCTTTCAGTTTGACTGTGAGCGTTTGGAAGCAGATTGGTACCAATTTCATTTGCACTGCATCTACCACAACAGCTTCCCTTGCCACTGCACGTGGTTTATGTGCTGTTAGTATTACAGATCACCATACTTCAGCTATTCTATAGCCTAGTGGATAAGTGTAAAAACAGTTAGGAAGAAGGAACACTAAGTGTTGTGCAGCAGATCTGACAGCACTGCTTTATCCGTATTCTTGTATGACGTTGCTTATGAATAACTGATAACTTCTCTTTCCTCTTTCACCTTTTTCTGTAGGCAAGCGTGGGACCTTGCTGTTGATATTTGCCTTTCCCAATTACCTACAATTATAGAGGAAGGAACTGCATTTAGGGTAAGTCACATAATGTATTGAAATGTCTCCTTGTTTAACCCATTATTTGAAGCCTCAGCTCAGCACGTCACTTTTTCTTATCGAATCTTGAATTTAATGGTTTTTTTTTTTGGAAAACTGTAAATCCAGATTCACCTCACTTAGAGAAATATATGTGGATTTGGAATATTCATATCTAATTATAGCAAGCAGCAAGCATCCTATCTTCGAATGTGAATTCACTGCTGGAAGTGTACCCAAATAGATTCTGTAAACAGCTGCCATCTCCATGTAGATAGGAGTGAAGTTTCAGAGTTTTCTGAAATGCTTTAGTGATTGAGTTGGTTCAAAATTGGAAAAAAAAACTCCACCATAGCCGTACACTTTCTACTTTTTAAAAAGGTGTTCCTAAATAAAATGACTATTTCCACTGAAACAAGCACTAAAAAGAAAAAACAGACATCTGCTTTGTGCTTTTCTTCACAACCAACACTTCTGGTGTGGCTGATTGGGCAGAAGTGTGGAATGTCACTTGGAAACATAGAAAGCCCAGAGCCCAGCAAGAGGAGAACGATCTGTGCATTGCCCCCTGCTCACAGAGCAGCTGGGGAGTGTGGGGGGCACCTTTACAGCCTTGTAAATGCAACTGGAATAGAACCAATTTTACTCTGATGTTCTTGTATTATATTTATGATACCAAAGTTCATAAAGGCTTTCTGGCAATGATTGCAGATGGTCTCCAAAGACCCGAATACAGGAGGACAGCCATTAACTTCTGCAAGGATGGGGGTTGATAAAGATGCCCTTTAATTCTCCCACCTCTTTTCTCACCCACTCTACGTGCTGTATTTTAAAATGTACATAAATACAAGTCTGCCAACCTGTTCATTTTTATATCAGGTATCTGACAATATCAGTTAGGTACCTTTATGTTAGATTTGGATACCATCTGTACACCCACTGTCATGTGAGTTGAAATTTACCAAATTTATGTCTATTCAGGGATGGAAGGAGGCAAATACTTGACTCAGAGGATCAGCACGTGTCCTGCCTGGTTAATACTGTGTAGGTCTGTGCCTGTTCCTGCAGAGAGAGGACCTGTTGAAGGTCTCCATCAGGCACCTAGAGAAATAGTAGGAAACTTGGCTATTAGTTTAGGAGGAAGTGGAAGGACTCAGCTTTACACTGTGACAAATGCTTGCAGAAGACAGGCAATTGCACATCTTTGATCTGTTCCTTGTGTTCTAATCAAAGTTTCGCCCTCACACCTCTTGATTTATGCCAGCAGGAAGCGGTGTTTATCATCAGAGGTTGGCAGTTGCTGGGCAGCAGTAATCTGGGCAACAGTGGTGGCTTGGGGTGGGGAGAGCATTTATGTTCCTGAGGTCAGACCACCATTTCATAACAAGGCTGCCCGGTGAGTCACAGCATCACCTGCTGCCAGCCCTTCCTCCATCCCTGCCACCACTGCAGGCTGGGTGCCTGGGCTGGCCTGGCCTGAATGAAGCAGCTGGTAATCTCTTCAGGGCTGGTTTGTTTCAGCAGCACATTATAAACTACGTGCTCCTGGCTTCCGCTTATTCTCTAGCTGTTCTTTGCTACTCAGACCTGCAAAATATAATAATTTGCTGGAGCCGAGCCTGCAGACTAATGTGGGGAGTGGGCTCCTGGCAGCTCGGAGTGGGCATGAGTTCCTGATCCCACCTCCTCCCTGTCCTCACCCCTCAGCTTTGTTTCCATCTGGGTTTGTGGATGGGGTCAGTGTTCTCTCACACAACTCTGCGCAAAAGGAAGGTTTCCTCCAGCACTGGGGATGCTGCCCTGGCCAGGAATGTTGCTGAGCCCCAGGGCTGTCCAAGAGCACGCCATGAGCTCTGGGGATTCTGTCACATCATTGACCACTCACCATTGCTGTTAGGAGAGCAGAGGTGTAGGATGCACCCAAGCAGCCTCCTGGTACTTCAGTATCACATCTCCCCAAGTACTCTTTGTATTTCATCAGCCAGTGAACCTGCCTCATCAAAGCAAAGCCATAGCTGCATTGTGCTTTCCAAAGCCTGCGGTATTTTTTTTTCTCCTGCATGTCTAGCAGGACCACAAACTAATGTTATAGGCTTCTCCCTGGTGCTTTTCACACTAATGTCTAAGCACAAAGCCCAGCTGAGAGGTATTAGCTGATGCTGGGAGCTCATCCCACCTGATGAACTTCAGGAAGGCAGTGTTAAAGTGTACTGAATGCTGCAATTCTGCGTGCTACTTCTGTGCTCATTTACCCACACTGCCAGGATATCTCTATTGGTGGATTATCACTAATTAAATTAGTGGATTCAGTACTGTAAGTAAACTTTCCATTCTTTGTTTGCCTACACAAAGTACTGTGTCTGTGTTCACTGTGCTGGGCAGAGGCAGCAGTGTGTGCCACGGGAGTGAAAACTGCCTCTGCAGAGCAGATGAAGGCAATTCTGCTGTGGCTGCTTCTCATGTGGAAGGGATTAGCTAGATTTCCCCAAGAGTTTTTGTGATATCTTTTCCAGTTTCTCTGCTTTTTCCTTCTTTTTCAAACACATTAGTTAAATGCCAGTATATTTAAAGGAAACCACATCTGATCAGTCTCTGGAAAAAAAAAAATTACAGTAAAAAGCAAACCAACCAAACATCTGCCAATTACTGTTTTTGTGTGTGAGCCCACAGATGCTAAATCTAGTTACTTTACTCATTGTAGAGTCAAACATGCCATCTGTATTCTTGTCCCAACAGCACAGCCCCTTCTTCGCAGAGCAGCTGACTGCATTCCAGGTGTGGCTGACGATGGGTGTGGAGAACCGCAACCCCCCGGAGCAGCTGCCCATCGTCCTGCAGGTGAGCAGCCCTGGGTACAGACATACCTGAGCTCCTCCAGGATTAATGGGGGCTGATGACATGTCTGCTAGATCTGTGCAGATGAGGACAAGGCGCTTTTCTTCCCCCATGCCTTCCCTTTCTGTCGAGCACAACTTGCCATGGCCGCAGCCATTGGGCTGCCTCGTGTTTTGTTCTGAAGTAGCAAGACTTTTTTGCAGAGTAGCACATCTTTCTTGTTTCCTCCTGTAGCACCTCCTCTTATATCCCAGCCATTTCAGGCAGAGACTTTATCTTCTGCCTGCTTTCACAAAATGAGCATTACTGCAGTGTAAATAGTTTGGAAATAGATTATTTTTCTGTGCTGCTGGTACAGCCTGGAAAGTGTTCCCTTTAATGGGATGCTGAAATTTTGTTGCAAGAACATAGAAACAAGTCTCTGAAGACCATGCCTGGAAGGAACATAGGGTTCTGGTAGACATTTGCTTAGATGAGATGAAATTCATTTTTAGAAAGGAGAAGTAAATCCAGAGGAAACAACACCTCATTTCAAGTCACCTTTTATCCAAGAGAAATATGGCAGTTGTTCATCTGTTCTTGCCCTCCCCTCTCCACCTGTTTGCATTGACAGAAATACAAACCCTAATTGAGATTGCTGTGGTCTCTTCTCTATCACGCTACAAAATTTAAAGTCTTCCTGTTTAAAGAAATACGATTCCAATCACTTATCCAGAGACCTGTGATTTCTTTCACTAAATGTGAGAAGACTTGCCTTCCCTGTTAGCTGCCAGCTTGTTCTGTGACTGACAGCACCATCAATCATTGTGAGACCGAATCTTAATTTCCCTGAGCCTTCCAAGTCTTGAGAGATCAGCTGGATAAACAAATGTAAGGTTTATCTCGGTCACTGCAATAGGAGAAGGCAGGCTTCTGCTCCAGCACCAACTTTGCTGCTTTCCAGTGAATTATTTGACACCGGAGGGCTCTGCAGCAGCTTAACCTTGCAGTGGAATTGAGAGGTCATCTGGCAAAGGAATCTGCTTTCCTTCCTGGAGCAAAAATGAGCTAGGACAATGTAATTATTCTTTTAATTAAGGTATATGTAGTTGTAGAGTGGAATAAGATGACTTGTTAACAGGTTTGAGATGGTTTGAAGCAGAGTGACTGTTTAGGAGAGGAGAGGAATTGTTTCACACCTCTTGCTGAGTGTCTGTTTGCTTTGAGCCCCTGGGAGCACTTATGCTGTGCTGCTGCAGCCTGAGGTTGATTCTATTTTCCCATTTTAGATGTGCCACCAGAGAAAAATGGTGTTTGAGTGCCAGGGGCACAGTGCCAGCCATGCAAAGCTTGGCTTTGTGTTGGACAAGGAAACCACTCTTCGTACATGGCCTTTCTTGACTTCAAGAAGTTCCAAATTGCATTTCAGGTTTGTGCTGTGCTTGGACACAGGTGACCTCCTGCTGCAGGGACAAAGAAATTATCAAAGGCAGAAGTTAGCAGCTGCAGATCCTGGTGGAGGTGCCTCCTGCCATGGGATGCTGGCGCACGTGGCCAAGGCTGTGCCCACTGCAAGCCCTGGAGAGCTGCTGCTGCAGTCCTCTTCTTCCCTCTGTGTTTGTTAGGGAATTCCTAGTCAGGGAGGGATGTCATGCAGCCCTGAGCACACAGTGGCACAGTGTAGTAACTTAATTTCACTCCAAGTAAATTGTGCATAGAGTCCCCACATCCTCATCCAGGTCTCCAGAGTTTGTGTCAGTTGTGGCCTCAGTTTATTGTTCAAGTCAGATTGGGAAGTGTGAAGACAAAAACCTGAGAGTCAGTGCTGGCTTTTTTGTTTCTGAGAATAATGAAACAGAGCCTTTGAAAGAAGACAGAATTTGGGTTGGTTAAAGAGTCTTGTGGGAAGTCAGTGCAGTCGAGATGTGGTTTTGTATCTTCACCTGGAAATCCTTTTCAATTACATCCATTTCTTTCCAGCTACAGCAAAATGTATGGCCTTCCTTGTTTGTTTTTTCTGAAGGTTGGATAACAGAAGCATTGCCAAATCTCTCTGCCCCCTGTGTCTGTAAGCACCCTGCACCTAACGTGCTCCTTTCTGTTGTTTCAGCTCTGCCCCAGCTTCCACCATGCCCTGGTTTCTCTTACTGCTTTAATCTCAAACATCTGGCCCTGTTATTCCTGTGCTGGGCATCTTTAAAGCACATGGTTAATCACGCCAAGTTCTGTATTAAGTTTATGGAATAGGTTGGTGCCAAGTAGGGCAAGATGACCAAAATGCTTACGACCTGTCTCGGGATCTGAGCAAGGATATTCAGACACGAAACAATTAGAGGGATTAATAGACCCTCCCATGTAACTGTCATTTTCCTCTGGACTTTCTCTGCACAACTTCAGTATCTAGTGTCAGTTGTCCATGGTATGAGGACTACGCCAAGTAATTTAGTTGTTATTCTGTATTAAACATGAAAAATAATTTAATTTGCATATGCACTGTGGAAAGAAACATTGAGATGGGGATGGAACTGGGGAGCTAAATCAACGAGTCGCCTTCCCTGAGATCCATGCTGAGGGATGGTGCTCAATTTAAACTGAGGATTAAATGTTGCATTCCAATATCTTACATCTGTTAAGGAGATTAAGAACTGAAAGTCTGTCTGTTAATATTTCACACCAGGGTAGGTATAAGCCAGTAAACTATCACCTCATTATCGTTGTCAGACTCCATTTTAATGAGATTTTTATTAATGACTAATGTGACCTTTTGCTTCCCTCTTAAGTCTCTTATATTGATTTGCTGAGGAAGCAAAGCCTCTTTTTCTGCTTCTGAGCTGTTTTGAATACTGGCAGGCTGCTCCTTTTGCTCACCTTCGAATCCTTCCTGCGGATACAATCCTATTGCTCCTCTTCTGAGGAAAGGCAGTAAGATGAGACTGTTTGAAATCCATAGTGGCTGCTTCCACCTAGCAGAGCTGAGCTGCATAGGAACCATTGCACTGGAGAGAAATATTAGCAGGGAGAGAACTGGGGCACCACTTGGAGACTGAGGTTAGCTGCATTCTGAGGGAAAGATTTGTAAGTGTCTGCAAAACTTCATGGAAGAGAGCAGTGCTGGGGGGCAGCGCCCCACTGGTGACACTGTTCAGTAGAGTGAAGGTTCTCAGCAGCCAGGGTTTGTCTTTCAGCTTTTTCCATTCAGATCATCAGTGTTTTTCTAAGTTACGTGAGGTCCTCCTGCATTTGCTCTGCAGTCACAAGGAGCTTTGTTCCCTGATAGTAACTGTTGTCCCTTTCCTCTGCAGGTTCTGCTGAGCCAGGTGCATCGGCTGCGAGCTCTGGATCTGCTGGGAAGATTTCTGGACCTGGGGCCCTGGGCAGTTAGCTTGGTGTGTTTGTGCTGCATTTTGTCTTGTGAAAGACAATTAGACTCTCGGTATAGGTAATAAATACAAACGATGATTTATGGAAGGAAGATGTGGAAGATACTCCACAGATTTGACACATGGCTGGTGTTTTTTGTAGTCATGCATATGGAATGGAGCAAGCATCTCTAAAAGAAAAGTGGTTTGTGTTAATCAAGAAGGCCGAATAGCTTTTCATTTGTGCTATTATGAAGAGGAGTTATTTAGACAAAGTTCAGTGTAATATAATGGAAGCTACAAAACAGAAGGCAGCATCCAGGACAAATAAGGAGGTTTGTCATGTAAAATAAATAACAACAAAAAGCCCATATGTTCGTCATCCTCTGCTCTCCTCAGCTTACTGGCTGCATCGTTTCTTCTCTTCCTTTATCTATTTGGTCTCTGGGTTGTATAAGCTCTTCTGAGAGGAGGCAGCTGCCTTCTGTGTTTTGGGAATTGGCTTGCATGGTGCAGGTAATAAGTAAGAACGTAGCAGAGGAGCAGTTTAAAGCACTCTTGTAAATGGATCTGTTTGTTGATAACAGTGATGAAGACAAACTAGCAGCTGGCAGTGGGATACCTCCAGGATGGGGCTTCTTGTTGGCTTTCTTTCCCTCCCATTTTCATCTCAGACAAGGCTCCTTCCTGCACCACAGACAGCTTAGCCCACAGCAGCACGAGGAAAGTATGATCTTAAGCTTCCTAGATTAGAAACTTTCATGAGGGTCAGCACATGATGCAGGGCATCCGTAATGACCTCTGCTGCAGCTGTTCTGCTCCTCATGAACTGCAACAACTCCACTGCTGTGTGGTGCCATGCTGCAGCCCAGGGAGCTCCCCGAGCCTCCAGCACTGGCACATCCCCTCCTCCTCCTCATGCTTCCCTCCCATTGCCCTTTGGGAAAGGATCTGCAGTCACGGAGAGGTTCTCAGAGGTTTAACGAGTTGCGTGTGCTCCTGTGAGCAAAAGGCTTGGTAAAAAGTCTGTGTAAGCGAGAGGCCTAGTTAATTTCCAGTGGGAAGGCTGTAATTATTGAGCTTTTGCAATATGTTTACTTGTGAAAGCAAATGGCCCCATCTGAGAAGAGCACAGCGTATTGTGAAGCATAAAATAGCACAGGCTGTAACGAGAAGGAGCGAGTGCTAGATTAACTCTGAGTCTCACCGGGCCAAACGAGTCTGAAAATATCTGGTGACATCCACGATTAAAATGAGCAATAGAGGGATCCCTTCTTTACTAGGAATGTATGAAATTGCATTCTACCAGGTTTTTCATTTGTGTCGTTAAGATCTGCTCCATCTCTGCAAAGCGGGCAGCGCTGCCCCAGTGCAGAGCAGTGCCATAGGGCTGAGATGTCTCTGAGCATTTGCTCTTCTCTCTGGCTCCCCAGGCGCTGTCTGTTGGCATTTTCCCGTATGTGCTGAAGCTGCTTCAAAGTTCAGCTCGTGAGCTGAGACCGCTTCTTGTCTTCATCTGGGCCAAAATTCTCGCAGTGGACAGTGTGAGTACTTGTCAGCATGGCTGCTTTCTCTGGTTTTCAGCAACGTGCCTTTATTTTCCCATTTGTTTCATCCAGTTGCTTTGGAATTTAGAATGTCTCACGAGGCGCTTCAAAAGGATGCTGTATTATCTGAGGACCGGCGTATCTCCTCATTTGTTTATTTCACTTGTGTGCAAGCTGGCTTCTGCAATTTTGTGAATATGAAATCCCCATTCAGGTACTGGCAAGCTGGACTGCCCACTTCTTCATGCATCCGTGAGATGAAGGCATGTTTGCTCTGTGCAAATGCTTCAACATCACATTAATGCTCCCAGCTTAGTTCCTCCTTTGGTCCTCTGGTGCTCTGGGGGGAGGGCCATCAGATCTCCCTGACTGCATCTTTACTGGGTAGAGTACTGCTTCATGTGCTGAGGGGCTTAAAACGCCCCTTTGTTCCCCTTCACGCCCTGTGTTCTCACCTGTTCCCCCTCACATTTTTTATTTCAAATTGTTATCAAACTTGTTTTGTTCAAAACCGTTTCTGTCAGTGTCAGAACAGCCCCTGCCTGGTCTTCAGACCCTGATTCTTTCTGGAAATAAAGCAGAACTGATTTGCATTTAAGAGTCCTCTTCCAAGTCCCCTGTGATAGTACTTACATGCAGTGCTGCACTGAACATGGTTGGCATAGCAGTATCTGTTGCCTAGAGAAGACGGTTCGTTCCTATCACAGGTCTGTGATTCTGGCTTTCTCTGCAATGTTTTGGCACCTTTGGGCTAAAGCTTAAAAACTGAGCCCTGATATTTTATTTTTTTTTTTTAAAGATGGCCTTACCCAGAGCTCTGGGTTTGGTTTTGTTTTAAATAAATAATTAAACCAAGAAGTAATTATAGATAAATTTGTATAGTCACATGTATGGCTCTGTGGTTTGTGAGTACAATTAGTTGAGCAATTTAAAATTATTAAGAGAAGTGCACACAGATAATTGCAGGCACAGTTGTAAGCTGATACAAAATTGTCTGAACTGCTTGTAGAAGTTGGCTTTTGCTTATTTTGGGATTTGTTTTTGTTAGGTCTCTTCCATTTCACTATGGAAAATAATGCTGATTTTGTTGGAATTTTTCCCTACTGTTGATACAGCATTGTCGGGTTTGGTTTTATAAATATATTTTCATTAACATCCTAAGAGGATTTTGGAAAGCAAAGAAAATGAAAACTATTCATCTTAAAGCTACTCTTGAAAAGCTTATTTTGATGCATGCCCCTCTGCAGCTCAGGCTTCAGCCCCAGGTACCTTTCAGCGAGGGCTCATGTATAATTCACGTGGGTGCTGAGCCATCCTTCACTGTCTCTGTATTGAAGCCAATCTGAGAGTGCTTCCTTCCCCTGCCTTCTCCTGCCACCATCAGTGTTGCTCCCTGCTATGTTTTACTGCCCCACTCCTTTGGTAGGCTGCTTTAAAAAAAAAAACAACCACCAACAAACCAAAAACACACAAAAAAACCCCAGCCAAAATTCTTGGGTTCCTTTCCATTATTTTTTCATTCCCAGCTCCCAGGCAGTGGTGTGAGAAGGGAGAAGGCAGTGACAGCAGGCAGGTGGGATGAGTGCTGCTGAGGGAGGGGAGGGGACAGGGCGCGTGTGGTGATGGAGCAAACGTGTTGTAATAGCAGAAAGCTAAGGGGGAAAAAATACCCAAAAAAACAATTGACAAAACCATGCTGAAAAGAAGTAAGTAGTGCTAATGTGGGACAGCAAAGACACAGATCTCAGCACTCCAAATAATTGGCTGAAAATAATAGAAACCAAACATTTCTCACACTGTCCTAAGGAATTAAGAGGCGTAAATAGCATCCCTGCTTCCCAGCTGTGACCTCTGCTACCAGGATGGTGATGCCAGCTCATAGTGCTGGCTCTCCATGTTGTTCCCAGGATCTAACAGTGAGGGTTTGCTTAAATGTATTGGTTCCATAGGAGCTGCCTCTTCCTGGAGCTCCACGTGGTGGGCAGCAATGGGAGCAGTGAGAGCGGTGTGATGATGGGCAGTGCCCTCTGGGTTGCTGCCTGTTTGACTCCTGTGCAGCTGAGAGATGTTTGGGTTTTTTTTCCCCGAGGAGTGAAGAGTGTTCATGCTCAGAATGAAGTGGGGAGAAAAAAAGCTTTTTTTTTTTCCACTGTGTGTATGTGTGTGTGTGCAATATTACACAAAAGTCAGGGAAGCCTCTCGTAGCTGCAGCCTGGCATCAATCCATTCCCTCTGCTCTTTGGTCTGCCAAAACCAGCATCTCTACTCCCTTCAGCAATAAAATATTCTCTTGCATCTCTGTCTTGCCATCCCCTTGCCTTTCAACAATTAGTTTCCTCCTTCACCTTCTTTGCCTGATAAAAAATACATGATTCTGTCTCTGGTGTGAAGCATACAATAGAACTGCTGTCACAAGGGAAATCGGATGCCAAGTCAGTTTTCACTCACCTAAATTTTCACTTTAATAATATGTATTTTCTTGGTTTGACCCTACTATGTCATACATGAAGCCTGACTTTGTATGTTTGCAAAAAGAGCTGTGAGAGGGAGTTCTTGGTGCATGCTGTGCTGTGGGATCAGGGCCGTGTGCTCCACTGCTGGTGCTGCCCCAACAGCTGCATCCCTTGCCTCCAGAGCTCTGAAGACAGTGATGCTCCTCCATGGGCTCTGACTGTGTGTAGCAGGAGATCATGTCACCGTGTGCTGGTAGCGTGCCAGTTCAGTGTGCCTCAGCACTTGACCAAATAATGCAGAGATTAGAGACGTGTGTGAGATGAATTGAAATCTTCTTGTCAAAATATAGTCCCGCCTGGGCAGGGGATTGGATGGAACACAGGGAATGAATAATTCCTTCTCCATCCCCCTGCAGATTTACTGGTAATCGCTCGCTGATGTGGGTCACTGTATGCAAACACGTGCTAGGTTTGTTCAGTGCTGCAGTCTGATTGTCCTGGTGCACAGGACGGTGCTTTAACGTTCCTGTAGATGGTCCTACATCCTGAAGCAAAAAAGTGCTCGTTGCCTTGGCATCAACACCTTCTGATCAGATTCCTCTGAGGTTTTGCTTTTGATGGCTCTCAAATAACGGTGAAGGTGCAGTGTGGGTCGGAGATGTCAGGTGTGCTCTTCTCCCCAGTGAGAGGGCACGTCTTAAGTTGTTTGTCTGTCACTGCTGGAGGTGAAGTGTGTGCTCCTCTGCTGTGTGCAGACATGTGGCCGTGGCCCTGATGGAGGGCTGGCTCTTTTCTTCACTTCTCACATGAAAACTAGATTGGAGAAAAATGATTAAAGCATGGAATATGCACGCACCGTTGGAAGAACGAATATTTTTGCTACTGTACTCACTGCTTTTTCTCCTTCTCTCTGTCTTGTTTCAGTCATGCCAAGCTGACCTTGTGAAGGACAACGGTCACAAGTATTTCCTTTCCGTTTTGGCAGATCCTTACATGCCAGTAAGAACAAGTCATCTTTATTCAGGCTCTTCCAGCACTTGCTCAGCTTGTCAGGGTTTGTACGCTGCTTTCTGACACGGTGCTGCTAATGAGGGCTGCTCCCACCTCCAGCTCTGGGACCCACTGCAGCCACTGCCAGGGGAGCTGGTGCTGCTGCCGGGCTGCGTGATGCAGGCAGCCGCCAAACAGGGAGCTGCAAACTTGCCTAAAGATATTTAAGCACGAATTACTCAGAAAGATAGGAGCTGTGGGCTTCTGGGGGCTGGGTGCAGAGGCAGGCTCATTTCGCTGTAACTTTCGTAATTCTCTCTGCAAAAGTTTTTTTGTGGTTTCCTGTAATGAGTATTTGTATGCCTCCTCCAGAACAATACCCAGGGGTTGGTTGGGAGGATCATATTGGCAGTCTGATGATATGAGATTATGAAGTGTCTGAGGAGTGTGACAGAATGACAGGAAAATCCTGGCTTTCTCTCCCTTCTTGCTCTTTTAATGTGATAGAAACCATACTCAGAATAAGCCCGTGTTTCAGAAAACATGGAAGGTTGTTGTTCTCTGACCTGTTTTGTAGATAACAATTAGTTGTATGTTGTTTTAAGGCTGAACACAGGACAATGACCGCTTTTATTCTGGCTGTAATTGTTAACAACTACAACACAGGACAGGTGAGTCCCAGCATCCTCTTTCCTTTTGTTGTTTCTCCTCTCTCTCCTCTGCATTGTGCCTTTATTTTGATGATGAACATGTCTTGGCTCGCATTTGCACAACCCTGAACTAAAGAACTGAAATAGAAGATAGCTTTACATTAGGGTTGGTTTTTTTTTTTTTGGTTGAGTAAAAGAAGAATTGGCCTGGGGGTGTCATAAACACACAATCCAGATGTGTCTGCTGGAAGAGGAGCTTAAGGACGCACCAGCTGCCCTCCAGGCAGTGCACTGATGTGCTGGTAGAGAAATAGCACCTACTTCTGTCAAGTGAGAATTTGATGGCTGTGATACAGTTCTTGGGAAGGATATATGGAAGGAGCCATAAACCTTAGGGCTCTGACAGGTGCAAAGGAGTATTTCTAATGAGGAGAAAAACAGGCTTTATGCATCACAGGAAGTATTTCTAATGCTGAACTGTTTAGCTACTGCAGCATGTAGTTGACCTTGCCCCTGTGCTGCTTCCAAATGGTGTTTTGTAACAGAATCAGTATATAACCAAAGGATCATTATTTTCTTTTGGTTTCTGCTCTATTTCTTCTTTTTTGATGATGAGGTGGGAAGCTGTCAACCAAAATAAATGGCATTGATTTGTGTTTTAGGAAGCCTGCCTTCAAGGAAACCTGATTGCTATTTGCCTGGAACAGTTGAACGATCCGCATCCTCTCCTGCGTCAGTGGGTGGCCATTTGTTTGGGGCGTATTTGGCAGAACTTTGACTCAGCCAGGTGGTGTGGTGTGAGAGACAGCGCTCATGAAAAGCTCTACAGTCTCCTCTCTGATCCAATCCCAGAGGTAAGAATTCCAACTGTTTAAATAAACACCAACCGAATTGTCAGAATTGTGAAAGCAGGCTGCAGAAATACTTACAGAAACAGTGCCTTCAAGGGCTTCATGATTGTGTTTGGTTCAGAGAAACATCTTATTGCTCTTCCTTCAAGATGGTTCAAATCACACGAGCCCTGTGAGAGAAGCAACTGAGGAAATGTAGGGGCTGTTCATACAGCCCAAGTCTCAGAATCTTGGAACTGGCACAAGGAGGCACCCCCTTTTTTACTTCCTTGCATATCAGAGGGTTTTTAAAACAAGTGGTCCCAAAACTCACTCTGTGCTCCAAAAAACCATCTCATCTTTTTATTTGAGTATGAAAGCTGTTCTTCTCCTGGTATGTGTGAAAGTACATCTTTAACTGAATGTGTTTTACTCTCGTGACCAAATCTCCAAGAGAGCAGAGATTCTTGTGCAGAGTGTGGCTGTGATTGACAGAGCCTGTCAGACCCTTGTGGGATTACGTGGTGTGTGGGAGAAGTAAGCCTGGAGATAAACACCACTGCTGACTTGCAGTGATTAAAGATTAGCTTCCCTTTTACACCCAGTCTTTCTCTCCTGTATCTTCTACCTCCTTTCTCTTGCCTAATCTTTCCCACATTCTGTAATCCATATTTGTGCAGTGGTCGGGTTGACCTGTCTTTATGACACATCTGCACCTCTGTTTGAGAAGCCAGGGTGATCGTTTCTGCTCTATGAAGCACATCCTGCACTTGCTGATTATACTGTATCCCCACGTTTTTGCTCTCTGCCAAGGCAGGCTGTAAGTTTACCAAGCCATCTGATCCCTCTGTTCTTTGTGTAATCTGGCAAAATCTACCTTGATTGCAGCTGCTGCCTCTTTCTTTTTCCCAACTTGTTACCTTTCTGCATGCCCTTAACTGAAGGCTGGAGTTCAGTGCTCTTGTTAAAGAGATTCACATGCCAACCGTAACTCCCTGTATGCCTTACTCCTATTAATTAATATTCTAGGCAGTGTCAACTGGAAAAATCACCCATGGGAAGGTCACTGAGTATTCTGGGAAATTAAATGTACTCCTTCATCTGTGAATACTTATAACTCAGCGCTTTGATGAACCTGGTTTGGTTCTTAGTCTCTGTGGGCTTCCATTCAGCCCTCACTATTTACTTGACACAGCAGCCCAGGTTTCCAGAGACACCATTTGTGGGGATAAGAGCTCCCAATGGCAAACTTGAGGCTGGAGCGGAGAAGAAAAACTAATGAGGAATGTTTCCCTCCCCCAGGTTCGCTGTGCTGCCGTCTTTGCACTGGGAACATTTGTGGGCAACTCGGCAGAACGGACCGACCACTCCACCACCATCGACCACAACGTGGCCATGATGCTGGCCCAGCTCATCAACGATGGGAGCCCCATGGTTCGGAAGGTACGGGCAGGGCTGCTCTGCAGGAGTTTGGTGGAGCTGTGCTGCCAAGCTCTGTGCTACACTGAACAGAATGCATTATTTAATAGACTTTTCACTGATTTTTATTTTTGTTGTGTTTAATTTTAAGAGAATGCAGTGATGAAGGTAAGGAAGGAGGGTGGTATTGCTAAAGGACTTGTCTGTTAATGCACTTCTGTTGGTTCCTGTTTTGATTGAAAGTTTTCACATTACACGGTCTCAGTGAAATAGTAATCTCTTGTTGGAAACATGGAGCATGCATTGGTCCTAGCTGAGGAAGAGGAGAGGGAAGTAAGAGGGCTGTGAGAGAAAATGAGAGCTCACATCAGATCCTGTTGCTTTTGGAAACCATAAGGAAGGATGACAGATTGGTTCAAAATAATTCTTCAGGTTCTGGAGTATTATTTTCTGATGCACCATTGTACAACAATAGCACATTAAATTCTTTTTGATGTTTTCAGTTGTTCTTGATGGGATGCACTTAGGTGTCCTAACGTTTGTGTCTGCTTAACCAGAACATCAATACCCTGACAAGTTGTCACCAGCACCGTGAGGATTAATTTTTGCTGTCTTGTTCTAGCATTTATCAATTTAACTCAAGAGAGAACTGCGTGTCCCACTGTATGCTCTTTGAGATTCATAAATCTCTATTTTGGAGATTTGTCCTCTGAACAGAGAACAGTGAGAAATGCCCGTTCTCCACCTCTCCTTTTTGCTATTTCCACATGCCCAGCAAACACTACCTATCTGTGGGTCTGAACTCCACCACCTCCTCCTTCCCCATCCCTGTAATTTAGGGTTCCTAAGCTGCCCCTCTGGGAATGAATTGGCTGTGAATTGGCTGAACTGTCCTTTGTGGGTGTGCAGCGTGGTCCTCACATTGGCTGATGATGTGGAGGTCAGGGCTCCGAGGCAGAGAGCTGAGCCACGTCCCCAGGGTCCACATGTCAAATTCTGTTTCCTTCTGCTCAGAGCAAATGTAGGACAGGCTGTGGGGCGAAAGCTTGGCTCCCTGTTTGTGTAGCACAAGGATGGGGTCATGCTGTGCCACTGCAGGCTGAGTGCACCCATCCCAGCTCACTGCTGCTCACATGCAAGGGAGCTGGGCGTTAATTCAGTGCTTTCTGGGACTCAGCATCAGTTTGACAATATCAGGCAGAATCAAAGAGCAGTGGCAGACTGTTCAGGTAGAAAAGACTTGTTGTGAAGAATTAATTTTGAAATGGAGCACTTTGCCTTTTTTCAGATCATCCCTGTGAAGCAAAGGGGAAATCAATGCTTCTCCCAGCCAACCATAAAAAGTGTCCTCGTCTCCACTTGGTGACAGATGGGTGTTAATTTTGTCAAAGGGTTGGTTTCGCAGGGACCTGAGTCTCCATAATTTAAGAATAAAAAATAAAAATAGAAAGTCCTTGCAGAATAGAAGGCCATTCCCAGTCATGTTAACTCAGAATAGAGGTAACTTGCTAAACTGCCATCATCTTCATCATCGGCTCATCTCTTGCGTTTGGAAGTTCAAGTGGAGTTTTGTTCTTTCCACTGCATTAGGGAAAGTGTACGTAGGGCAGCAGACCCACAGCCTCCTGCCCACTGCAGCAGTGTCTGTGTGGAGAAATGCCCCTTGGCTCAGCCATGGTGGGCAGTCTGGGGGCTGAAGCACACTACATTCCTCCCCTGTTGAGGCATCTTGCAGGCAAAGAACCTGTGTGTTCCTGTGCCTCTCTTCATGAATTCCTCTGGATCTTGGGAGAAGGAAATGTGCTCCGTCTCGCTGGTGTTTAGCCTCTTGGAGAAGTTCTGATTTTGTTTCTTGCTGTGGTGGCAGAGGATGTGGGTATGTGTGAAGCAGATCCACAGGAAGCCAAAGCAGCTCATGAGACAATTTGCTTATTGCTAATGAGTGTTCCTACATTTTTATTTCTTCTTGTTGCTAGTCTGGATGGTTGCCCAGTCATATCAGTAATAATGGGCATATGGTTCTGCCTTTTCCTTTTGTTCACTGTTTCTGACCTATACAGCAGTGAAATACCTTTTTTATTCTGCTCTTTCCATAGGAGCTGGTGGTGGCTTTAAGTCACCTGGTGGTTCAGTATGAGAGCAATTTCTGCACTGTCGCCTTGCAGTTCATGGAAGAAGAGAAGAATTACCCTCTCCCTTCTCCAGCAGCCCCAGGTTTGTGCTCTGTGTCCCTATGGCAGACAGCACTGGAGGATGTTATTTGAGGGCTTTGCTTAAGACAGTGAAATTCTTGCTGGTGGTGATTTGTTGAACAACAGCATTGCTACAAAGCTGAGGGACGTGGCAGGTAGGTTTGTCCTGGAGAAATGCATCCTCAGCTGGGTCTCCATCTCGCTTGTGGAGATTGAACACCCAGCCAAATGCAAAGGGATGCCCTTCAGATCAAAACTGAAGTATATTTGTCAGATGGCACACAAGCTTTACCAGACTTCTTATTCTGAAATTATATCTGGGCCTTCAGGTTTTGTTGACCTAAGGCTGATAGGAAACCTCACAACAGAATGAAGAACTCAATGTACCCCTTTCTACTGTAGGCTTTGTGCTTATAGTCCTTTTTTTGAGTGTTGCTTTACACAGGGAATGAAAAGCCCAAGTGAAGTTGTTGCTGGCCTCTTATTTTCCTTAGATACTAAGTGCATTTGAAATAATCAGAGATAATGGGGCTGTTGCAACAGAAGCCTGGAGGCAATAGCATGTGTTGTCTCTGCAACAAGTCATTTAATCTCCGCATTGTCTGAATAAATTAATGATATTAGAAAATAAGTTCCACATTTGTCTTTGCTGCGGGAAATAAGCATTATTTACCATTTATGTAAGTGCTTTTCCTTATCCAAAATGATCCTAAAGTACTCTATAAGTAGGATGTATTGGAAGTGTTGCCCCAGCACCATAATGCAGCCACCTCTGCTTTGGAATAAAACAGCTATTCTGAGAAGTTGTGACACTGTGTGTATTCAGGAATGAAAATGGAAAAAAAAAAAGGGAAATTACAGTTATCCAATTCATGGGCGAAATACAAGTTGTAACTAGGCCTGAAATTCGGTCAGGAAACTGATTTTTCATAAACCTTTGTAACAACAAAAAGAATCCAGAGCTTTAATGAGCAGGAGCAGACGGAAGCCTGCAGATGCCATCTACTAAATGGTGTCTGCTGTAGCAGTGTGTCCTAGCACAGTGTCTGGGCAGTGGCCCAGCATCAACCTGGAGGGAAGAGCCATTGTGTCTCTGGGTAGTCTGCAGGCACTGGCAAGGTTCAGCTCACCTGAATTTATTGGATGGAATAAAATCACAGCCTGAACAACAGCAAAACGTGCTCAGTGCCGGTTGTGTTCAGGGAGGATCCCGTGTTGTACCTCGTTCTGTTCATGCTTAATGGGTGAATTCTGCATTGGTCATGTTTTAGCTCTGCCTTTGCTGGGAATCCACCAACAGGCTGTGGTCTCTGTGGTCACATCTCTAATGGCTAAATTTTGCATCCGCAGAGGGTGGGAGTTTGACACCAGTGCGAGATGGTCCATGCACACCTCGGCTGCGCTCTGTCAGCTCTTATGGGAACATCCGAGCAGTCACCACAGCCAGGAACCTGAACAAGTCCTTGCAGAACCTCAGTCTGAATGAAGAATGTAAGAGATTAAAAAATTCTGTCATTTTTCTACACCACCTCTTTTTTCACACCCTCTTGCAAGCCGCCATGTGCGAACCAATGTGCAGTGTGAAAATAACTTTTGTGCCTAGATTATTCAGCTGCCAGCTCCAAAGGATTAGGTGAGGAGCCCTCTCCTAATTAATTTCAATTCGCTGGTCATTAATATTGATTTATTTTTTTTTGAAGTGTTTGGGGATCAAGATGATGTCTTTCCATTTCCTGCCATACATAGATTTTTCACTGTCAGAATCGTTTATGACTCTTTGATGCCTACTCTGTATTTAAACATTCAGTTTTTAAAAGGGGAATCTGTGGATTTGCCCACACCTTCACTGACCATTGTAGGATTTGGAAAAGGGCTGTTACGCCTGGGTGAAAATTGCTCTCCTCGAGTCCCTGTTTCAGCATCTGCCCTCCTTTCTTTTGGCAGCTGGAAGCTCTGTTGCGTTTTCTCCTGGGAATCTCAGCACCAGCAGCAGTGCCAGCAGCACCTTGGGCAGCCCTGAGAACGAAGAGTACATCCTGTCGTTTGAGACGATTGACAAGATGAGACGAGTCAGCTCTTATTCTTCTCTGAATTCACTCATAGGTGAGTAAAGACTCTCCCCCTTCCTTTGGTGTCACCTTTCTTTGCATGTTCACACTAGGTTTTGTGGAAGGTTTGGATCTTAGCTCCTGCTAGATCTCTAGCAGGAGATCTTATAGCAGCAAGCTGTTCTTGTGTCTGGTTAAGGCTATATGCAGAGCAGAGCCCCTCCTGCTCTGAAGCTGTTGGCTTCAGCTGTATGCCTCGCTGTGGCAGACAGCAATCCTCCTAGGAATATGAGCACAAAAATGTCACACATGAAGGGATTTTATGTCCACCACGGTTTAGTTGCCTAGATAATCAAAACAAAGTCTCCCCATCCCATGGATGCAGCAGCTGGGCTGTCTGGCAGTAACAACTTCCCCCGATTATTTTTCATGTAGGTTGTATTTCTGTACAGCACAGCCATTTTGTTGTGTTATTCATACAAGAAAGCCTTAACTAACTAATTTTCCTTGCACATTCATATGCACGTTGTTAAAATAGGACATAAATAGAAGAAATCCTAGGCTGAGTCTCAAAAACAGAGACTGATAGTTTCACATAACTTGTTTTTGTGCAAAAACTCTGGCTGATCCCACTGCCTCCAGTCCCCTCTCCATCATTTCCTCTTGAACAAGCAGCTCCAACAGCAGGAACTGCACCAAACTTCTTAACACTGCTCAACAGTCCTTTTTTTCCTGGGCATCTGACTTTGTGGGTAACATACATCTTTCTGCAGAGTGAAATGCTACGGCACATAAAGAAGGGAGTTTTATAGCTGCACTTATGCAGTGCGTGGCTGATTTGTGTGTAATGGCTGATTTGCATTTCTTTTGTGATACACAACTGGTATTTTTGTGTTGGACTACTTCCACTCAGTTGTTTTTTCTAATAATGCTCCCAGTCATGTTTGAGTGCTACAGAAGCACTGCTTTAAACTGACTGTGGCTTTCCAGTCTGAACAATTTGGGGATTATAACACAGCCAGTGTGCAGAAGGGCTTAACTTCTGCAGGAATCTCCATCCAGGGAGCACAGGAGGTAGCATGTAGCTGAGACATGCTTGGGGAAACCTATACATATCATCTTTGTTGAGCTATTCATGTGCCACAATTTTCCAGCCTTCAAAAAATCAGTGCAAAAAGAGAGGTGTAAGTCTGGACTCTCCCTTAATGCACGGCTTGCCTTGGCTGAAGAAGCACTTTGCTCCCTACGTTTGCTGGGAAAAGTGATGGTGGTTTGACTCTCCTGATGTGAAAGCTTCTGGGATTGTGATTTGTGGGACCTTAAGCCCCCGTGGCAGTTTAAAGTCATTTGTTCCTTAGAAACTTGATTGATTCATTTGCTTTTGGTTGTAGTAGTGAAACTGTATTTTCTAAAGCATGGCAGAAACGTTAGGAAGTTTCTCTTTCTCTTAAACTCGAGAAGCTAGTTTTCCTCAGTTCCTCTGGTGCTAAGTGGTGTCTGCTCGATGCCTTCTGCAAGTCTCACAAGATTTTTTTTTCCAAATGTGCTGGAAGCTCTAGAGATCAGCTGGAGGTGCGTCAGGGAAACCTAAAGAAGCCACAAGAGCAGTTCTCTGAAGCCTGTCTCATTCCTGTTTAATCAGAAGAGCTCATAGCCAGCTGGAAACAAGAGAGCTTATAGAAGTGTTTAAAATTCATAACTCACAGAGAATCCCATTACCTTCAGCATTTGCTTCCCGAAAGCTGGGCTTTTTTCATTTCTACTGAAGAAGCACCATCTCTCAGCCTGCTCTCTTCTGGTCCCCAAGGAAGGAGTTTTCAAAACCCCATCAGCTCCAGCCGCCCGTGGTGCTGCTGTGCAGCCAGCCCAGGCTCAGATTAACACTGCTGTGGGTATTTGTCACTTGCAAGTAGCAGCTGCAGCTAGCCTGTAACATTCCAGAAGTGCCCATCTGTCTTGGGGTGAAGGTCTTTAAGTTCTAGCAGAGAGTAGAATCCTGCTGTAGCTCAGAGGAGTCAGCGGGATGATGGACCTGGCCTGAATGAAGGAATGTTTTGCTCTGCTCTGTATCTCCTGGCAGAATTAATAGTGATTTGGCTCTGCAGTAATGACTGTGCCCCAAGTGTTTGGGACAGAGAGAGCAGTAAAAAGGGATGCTTGCACACATGGGTAGAATCAAACCAAAGCAGAAACCCAGTCTGTAGTAGTAAAAGGAGAAAATATCAACCGCAGTTTTATTCTGCATTCCCTACGTTGATTCACTGATGCTCTGGGCTTTCTTCCTCTCCTGTGGTTTTAGGAATGTGGCTCTGGAAGGAATTTCCTGGATCAGCCCTAATCCACTTCACTGACACTGTGGCATCATACAATGTAATTCTTCCCACAAACCCAAGGAAAACCTCTGTGCACCCTCTCCTGCCATTTTACAAACAGCTTCCTAGCAAACTACCAGCAAAACGTGACCAGAAAAGGCAGAAATACCTTTGGTCTCTGGGTGTGCTGTTTTCTGGCAGACCAGTTCTTGCACAGGCAACCTTGGGTTACCAGAAGATTGATCTCTGGCCCACGTGTGGCTGAGCTGGCAGCAGCCAGGTTTGGTTAGTTAACACACAACATGCAAACACCAGTTTGGATAGGAAGCTGAGCCTTGCTTCTTTTTCCATAAGACAAGCCATTAATCTTTGCATTCTGTTTTTTTTTTGGTTTTTTTTTTTTTAGTTTTGTTTAGTTTTAAGATGGGAAAAGAAAAGGTATTGAGATGAGGGCTTTGCATACCTTGAAGGTGATTATTCAAATTTAAATTGTATGATTAAAAGTCTTTGTCCTACGGAGAGCATCACTGGAAAGATTATATTAAGGAATGATCAAAGGAAAAGGAGGAAGCCTTGGAGCAGTGAATGCAGGGGAGCATTTCTCTGCTTCAGCAGGAGAGCTGGGGGCAGGAAGCCGTTTGCTGTGTCACAGGAGCCTCTCTGAAGAGCTGCCTTGAAGTAACACCCGCAACAGGAGGTGACTGCAGTGAGGATGACAAAGGCAAGAGGTGTAGGTGGGCTGTGAGCTGCGGAGAGGAGGCTGCTGGGACAGGTAGAGCCTCCTCTCTGCTAGGCACTATATTTGAATTCACTACCATGAGAAATAATTGGTTAACCGGTGTTATTTATAAGTAGGACTTCACAAAATGGCAAAATACAGGGATCTGAGTGGGCTTTGGAAATGGACGCTTGTTGCAGAGGTTGCCCTTCAGCTCGTCCTATTTGTCCTGCACTATGGGGGAACCAGGGCAAGGCCTGGGCACTGCTGCACAGCCACGTGAGGCAGCAGCTGCTCTGCATGGCATTGCTGAGGCACTGGGGAACCAGGATTGGAGAGAAATCCCAGTGTGTGGTGGTGGGCAGCAGAGCAGCATGGTTGGTTTTGTGGCTGTGGTTCCATGATGTGCCACTGTTCGTCCTGGCCTCACACACGCTCTCTGGGCACAGGCAGGGAGCAGTGGTGTGGGCTGGCCATGGCAGCTTGCAGGCTGTCAGCGCTGTGCACAAAAAATCAATTTGCCATTCCTCTGGGGAGTGAGCTGCTGTTCATGGTTGTCGAGGTAGAGTACAGAAAGCTATCTGAATTTCTGATGTTTTCTCCATTGGAGGAGCTCCCGCAGGACCTACAGCATCACTCTGGGAAGAGGAGAAGCATATGGGATGCTGCCTTACAAAGCATTGGGATCAGTGTTGATGGGAACCAGATAGCTGAGCCCTCAGGTGCTGCTCGGTGTGAAGTATTCCAGCTATACGCTTTCACCACACCAATCCCAAATGTGCTTTTCCCTGCAGATGGAACATACAGGAGCAGAGCTGCCTCCAGACTGAGGCACATGACAGTGCAGGTTCAGCCATTGGTCAGCTTTTGCTGCTGTGCTGGATGGGCACTGCATCTTCCAGAGATCAGGGCTTACAATCACTGCAGTGATTTTTAAAGGGGGTTAGAAAGAGCCACCATCACAGTTTGGTGAAACAGAAGGGGTAAATAGAAGCATTGGTACAGCGTGGTCCTGAGCTTCGTGTGCTCGGTGACCTCAGCCAGGTTCCTTCCTTGGGGCAATGATGTGATGCTGGCTGTCACACCGAGCTGGGAGCTACGTGCATGCAAACGAAATCAAAGGCGTCAGTGAAGAAAGGCAATTTATTTTTGACGTTCTTAGCTGAAAGAAATCATTTTGTAAATCTATACTGCAAGGTCCATTTAACTGGCTTTGAATCAGTCTGACTAATTACAGAGCTGTCTGCTTAAATTAACACCCCCGTCCCCCTTGCTCGGCCCTTTGTTTGCATCTCGTGGATATTTTCCTCGTTTCAGTGCAGTACATGAAATCAAGCTGCTGCTCCTGCTGCCGCCTCTGCTGCCTCCCTTTATCCCAGTGAGTCCACATTTGGGTTCCTGCAGGAGCTGTGTCGGATGTGTCACCGGGCTGAATCAGTGCACAGAACAGCATTAACGGGGGGGGGGGCAGAAAGCAGCACTCCTCCAGCCCCAGTGCTGAGCCTTTGTAGAAATTCCCTCTGTTCTTTTCAAAGGCTGCGGAGTGAATGAGGAATTGCACTGGCGCAGATCAGTTTTAAATTTGTTTTTCATGACGCTTAGATGTATAAAAAATGTTATTGGTTTTTTCCTCCTTCATGACTGCGTCATGAGTGAGGTGGTTATCACAGAAACTGGTGAGCACCTCCTTGCTCTTCCTTTCTCCCTTTTACTGCCTTTCAAGGGCTCTAAAAGGGTCCACACCTTTCAGATCCCCACTGCTCCTCGCGTAGCTTCTGGCACAGCATCACAGGGTAGGGATGCTGAGCTCAGCTGGCGTGGCACCGCCTGGCTCCGGGGCTGGGGCTGCTGTCCTCCCATAGCTCTGTGTGTCTCCAGCTTTGCTTTTCCTGCTAACAATTCTAACAGCTTCCAAAGTGAATGTGTGGGTTGCAGAAGTGAGACCCAAATGGTCAGAAGCCCAAAAGGACAGACAGTGTTACGTTGCTGCTTTTTCTGCCTGGGAGGCCCATTCCTCTTCTGCACAGGGAGCTTATTGTGTGCTGATGTGCTGACATTTTCAAACACAGATAAAGAAATAGTGAAGAGGATGATGACTTTTGTCAGCTGTGACCACAGCCAAAACCTGAGGTTGGATTTGCACTGTTCCAAATCAGTACTGCTGAACCCACACGTGCTGTCCTTGCGTGTTCCTTGGCTCCATGTCCTCAGCCAGCATAAACCACGTACAACAGATCAATGCCCTTTAACTGTGCTGTGTTTTGACAGTGGTTTTTGCTTTCTGGGATCATCACCCAGTGCCCTGCTTGCATTGGAAAAGTTAGGCTCATCTGTAGGACCCTGTTGTGTAGGTCACCCATGGCAAACGGGCAGTGCTGCCTGAGTGGTGCTGTCATAAATACTCATCGGTGAGGTTGCTGTGTGAAACTCTGAGAAATCCTTCACACATCAGCCAGGTAAGAGACCCTTTGTTTTACAGGTCAGGTGGAGGGATGGAGCGAGATTATCGCCTTTGCTTTTTGCAGAACGTTTGTCACATGCTGGGGAGATTTTCTGGCAGAGGAGGATTCGATTGTCTGGTGCAGACAGCCATATGGCAGTGCACTGTGCATGCTGCTGAAGTTTATAACTGCACACTCCTTGCATTCTTCAGCTTGAGTTGAAAACCAAACTGTCCGTGTGTGTTTTCTGTTGGCCTGAGCATCAGGTTCAGCTGTGCAAGGTGCTCGCTGACCAAGGAACCCTGTCTTCACAACTTAACGCTTTATATTTAGATGCCTACAGAAACACGGAAGGAAATGCAGTAACAGCTTGATCTGTCATTTACCATTGATTGTGACTCATCTGAAATCACTATTTTTGTTCCTTTTTTTTCTTTCTTTTTTTGTTAGTGCAACTGCTTTAGTATTGTCCAAATGGCTCAATTCCCAAAAGACAGTGTTGGACCTATTACACTCGGTGGGGGTTAGGAGAAAGAATAACATATTGAAGATTCACCTAAATGCAGCAAAATGAAACATTCTCTGGGTTATGTCAGTTGTTACAAAAGCTTATTAATTTGATTTGTACTCAAATCCATCAGTCCCTACTGCTGAAATAGCGAACTGCAGATATTCTCATTAAACAACAAATTGGCAATTGAGGAATTGACACAAATGTCAGCAGGGGAGGCTGAGTTAGGCTCGCTGCTTCACAAAGGTACAGTTCTTAAAGCTTCACTTCAAAATTTAGCACTTAGTAAACTTATAGAATACTTAAGGCCCTGAACAGTCAAGTGGAGTATTAATCCTTAAAGCAGCTATAAAAGTAACCATCAAAATAGAAGCCCCTAACTACATTCTTTCTACATTCCTTAGTATTTTAGCTCAGGAGCTCCAAAGGCTCTGTCTGTTGTTCCATTTGGCTTTTTCAGTTTAGTTGCTGCAGGGGCACAGCAGACTAGCAGTTTGATTGAGGCTTATTCAAGTAATCTTTATTTTGCTTTCTGCCACTCTCATTTTACCAACTCTTGCAGAGTTCACGAAGAAGGACAAAGAAGAGGCAGAATGCCCACGTAGGGTGTTTGTGAGCTCCTCTCTTGATGTTTTCTTAGATGTCATTGTGATGTGCAGAGTCCTAATGAATTTTCTCACCTAAGATGAAAGAGTTTGGGTTGATGGGTTGTCGTGTGCTCTGGGGATTTGGTTTTTGTTTTTGTTTTATTTTTTTTATTTTAGGTGTGAGTTTCAACAGTGTTTATACCCAAATTTGGAGAGTGCTCCTTCACTTAGCTGCTGATCCCTATCCCGACGTCTCCGACTTGGCAATGAAAGTTCTCAACAGCATTGCCTACAAGGTATGCCCTTCTGTGTGCACGTGTGTCCATCAGGCTTTTGTATGTTGATTTTCTTCATGTTTAGGCACAGGGTAGGTAGGCTGAGCTGCACGGGTCCCCTGGAGGGCTCTGGTAAGTGATCCTAGTTCAGTCTGAATCTGTTTCTGAAGGAGCTTGCAGTGTTTCAAAACGATAAACGCTCGTGTGAAGTCTTGCTGAAGTAGAATAACTAAATGGGGGAGGGCCTGGGATTGTAAATTAGGTACAGACCTTAGACAGTAGGTCTTGTTTTCAAGTGTACTTATCTGATCAGTCCCTGGGAGAAACCTTCGATATCCTTCATTAAATTATCCGTTTGCAAACCGATTTAGATTATGCAAGTGGGACTGGCCTGCAGACTGAAGCCACAACGGCTCTCCAATCCAGGTGAACTAGTACATGTGAGTCAGCATGCAGACACCCCTGCCACTACTCACCTCCCAGCCAGGCCTACCCGCCTAACCACCATCCTCATCACATCTCATCCTCCAAGGATGACAAGATGTCCCTGGAGGCTGCCATCACTGCTGTTGGGAATCGCCAGCTTGGGGAGCTGGAGCAGCACCCTCACCTCCTCCCGAGGCGAAGCACCAGGCCACCCCAGAACATCTTCTCACCAACTGCCTTCCCCCCGCCCAGCAGCGGTGTCAGAGCTCTGACTGCAGCCCTTCCCCGCGCTTGGATTCCACCTCTGTAGTTGCTGTAGCATCCAGACCATGAGCCATTCCAATGCGAGATGGCGTCTCTTACTGATGATTTCTAATGAAAAACCCTAAATCTTCAGTTGGGGCTTCTAAGCTGAAGTTCTGCAGTAAGAGATGCCAGCATTGTGCACTGCCATTTTAACGCCTTAGAGATTTCTTGCCTTTCAATCTGATTTTCTTTTGAGAAAATAGTTACTTATTTAAATTCCTCCCTTTGTTTTAAGCATACATGTCAGCGAGTTGGCAATGTCTGTGTTTGGGGATAGAGAATGGTTTTGACAGTGGGGGTGGTGAGGTCAGTCCTCCCCTGGTGATTCTGTTGTACAACAAATTGCTGTCGGGCACGAGGTTCCAAATGAAGGTGAATAAGAAAAGTGAAAAGATTTCCATCTCAGCTTGAGCTGCACAAAGCTGTTTTGGTGTTGAATGTTGGAAGGCTCTTTGCAAAATGAAACGTTAGTCTGACTATGGGATTTAAAGGGCTATAAAAGGAAATGGATCTGCTTTTTCTGACTTAACTATTTTTTCAGGACTGACTCCTTTGCTGGTGGAAAGAAATGTATAAATATTAATAAAGGTGCGGTTGTGCCCTGCAGATGTCTTTACCAGCACTGCTGTGGTTCTGCTTAGCCAGCAGGAATGTTGATCATTGTGCTGTGATTTGCGTAGGAATGCTGTGACTGTTTGATAAATTGGGTGCTGGTTCTGAGCAGTCTGGTCCTAAATTCTCTGCACAGGAAGGAATCCAAAAGCTCAAGAGGATGAATATCACACATCTCATGCTCTGCTTCTCACACAGCTGCTCTCTGAGGCAGAGACTCTTCAAATGGTTTTGCAAAATAATAAAAGCATTCCCATTTATGCAGATTTTTATCTGGGGTCGCTCCAGTGAATGAAGTTTATTTGTTGTTGTCCTTAGCCATATTTGTTCTTCTGTGAGCCTCGAGTGGCAGAAGGCCAGCAGCATTTAAACGTGCAATTTGTCCAATGGTTTGGGCAGATGCATATATGGTGGCTGTGTTCTTTGTGACACTGTGCATTTGCTGTTGCCAATACACCAACCTTAGGTAGCTTCTCAAATGGATTCCTCCTGTGGAATCTTGTTAGCAGCCCTCCAAAATGGAAGATGAGGCTTCAGACCGTAGGTTACGATCACAGACGGAGCTCCCACTGTGAGCAGTGCTGCCAGGGTTTACAGTCCCAAATCCATCCTTCTCTGCTGGTGTGAGCCTGGATCAGCTGTAGGAATTGCTGTTGCATCAAGGAAATTCTTTACCATTACCTTGTGTTGGCTGTACACTGAAACCTTTCCTTGGTGCTCGTGGAGCTTGGGCTGCACGTGGCTGGGAGCAGCCTGGGTCCCTGCCTCTCCAGGTTAAGCACATGCAGACGGTGTGTTCCCATTTGGTTTCTGAATAAATGGATTTCCTTGAATACAAAATACCCTGTTTCACACTAAGTAAAGCACTTGGATGTTCAGGAGTTTAATCCTATTCTTCTTGATACAGAATTCAGGAAAAAAGGCTTCATTCTGGAGCTTGGACATCTGAAAGTTTCCTCTGTTAACAGAACAGAATGCTGCAATTCGCGTGGCGTTGGTGTTTCTGCTGTTTTTTAGCTAAAGGACCTTAACAAAGTAGCCATGGGCTGACATTTGGGAATGGCACTGGTTACTCACATCTTCATTCTTGGTGAACTGAGTGTTCAGCTGCAGAACATTGCTAGGCTCTGTGCTTTGAGTCCTCGTGATTTTCCAACATGTTTTGTACCAGGTGTCAAGCATGGAAATCAGTCACCCTGAGGGCTGTGCAGGCAGCACCACTGCAGTGTGAGGCTGTGAGAAGTAAGCACTCACTGCAGCACTGTGACACCAGGGCAGTGCTGTGTGTGATGGGATTGTGCAGGAGTTCAGGCTGTGTCTGCATTTGTAGAGCAGTTATTTTTGTTTTCCAATGAAGCAAGTTCTACTGAGCGTAAGGGAGCCATGAGTACAGCTCTTTATCTACAGGAGAACTCCAGTGGTCTTTAAATAGGGTGATGTCTTTCTGAGCAGCTGGTGAGTAGGTTGCACAGACGTGCATGCTTCCTGAGTTGGAAATGTGCAGTTTTATTTCCTGGGCTGATTAGACATTGCTGGTTCTCCCACAGATTGCTGCTGAGTTGTGATTTATATTCATGATGCAGATTGGAGTGATACAATCTCATTCCCAGCCTGATCTTTTAAAAGTCCCAAACACACTTTTTGTACCAAAGCAAACAAACAAACAGGAGCTGGTAAGCAGTGTTTTTAAGACTTTTTGAAATCGAAATTAATTAAGGAAAGTTTGCTTCCCTCCCAGCTGTTTTTAATGGAAGCCTTGAGGCTGAATTGTCCCAGCAGCTATCCCTCCACAGACATCACTCTTGGTACAGCTTTGCTGTGCAGGAGCGAGCGATTCTGACAGCATGCTCTTTTTTTCTTTCCTCTACCGGGTATCAATTTGCAAAGTTATGAATTACCATTTCCCCTCCTGAAAGAGGTGATGTGACGGGCAGAGGAGCAAATCCCTGGGAAACGTGGAGCTGCAGCCTCCAGCAAAACGCTGTCATGTCACCGAGCTGCAGCCTTGCACAGCTCACTTCTGGCAGAAAAGAAATTCCTCTGCTGTTTCCCCAGGAAGAAGGAAGGCTGCTGCCACATTCCCCTCGGTGTGCCCCTTCAGCACACTGTCACTGGCTCATCTTGTCCCTCCGCTGTGACACGAGGAGACCGGAGCTGTTTCAGGTGACAGAGATCTGACTGCAAGAATCTGCAAACTGAGCCTTCTGTGACTAATTAGAACTAGCAATGAATAATTATCTGTGACTAGTTGTTAAATTGCTTCTCCTTTCCTTCCGTTCTCTGTGATTTTTATGTCCCAGCTGCTCACTGAAGACCCCACTGCACTCATGACCATGATGAGTGGCACTGGGCCCCCTCTCACCTCATATGGGAAGGAGGAAAGTAGCCCCAAGTCAGCCAGCCTATTGGAGGAGCTGGCCCAGGCTTATCTGAGGCCATGGCATTTGGTGTGTGCCCCTGGAGCCAAGCAGGTGGTGGTCAGGGCTCGAGCCCTTGAGCAGGTGGAGCTGGAGCTGCATGCTTTGCTCACTGCCATCCCCTGGCCTGCATCTGGGACCTTTCCTAGGAGGAAGGACAGATGTTTCTTTCAGGATTGGGTCTGTGTCAGCCTGCAGGAGGGCCTGGCTGTGCTGGGCAGAGCTGTGAGCAGCCCAGCTATGCAGACCTGCTGCTTTCCTCTGTAAGTTGGTGTGGACTGGTGTGTAGGATAGGGGTCCTGCAGTGACCTCCACAAAAGCTCAGCTCCCATCAGGGGAGTTGCAGAAGCACTAGAAGGCAGATCTGTGCAGCTGCCAGATGTGCAAGGACAGTTGTGACCCAAACACGAGATGCAGGATCAGGATGGGTACTGGAGCCACAGGCAGTGGTGCAGTGTTGGGTGGGAGCTCCGTGCTGTCAGCTCACCTCGTGGTGCAAGTTGTGCTGTGGGTCCTGGGCTGTGACTGCTTTCGGGAAGAGGCTGATACGTTGGTCAGTTATGTCTCTGTAAGCAAAAGAACGATGCTGTCTGGTAAGTGCTGTCAGACTCCAAGAGCAGCAGAATTGTCTTACGTGTTGAAAACTGCACAGGGACTTTTCACATATATTTTTAAACACCCCCACACACTGATAGAGAGCTTAACTTCATTGAACCCCAGGTGTGCAATTGTATCATATAATAAACCCCTGCAATTGCTGTTCTGCAGTCCCGTTCAGCCCTCTGTTGTGTCTTTCCCTCTAGGCAACAGTCAATGCTCGCCCCCAGCGCATCCTGGACACGTCCTCACTGACGCAGTCGGCGCCTGCCAGCCCCACCAACAAGGGCATGCACATCCACCAAGTGGGGTAAGTGGGCCCAGGGCTCCCCATCAGGAGCCCACCGGGGTCTTGTAGCTTCTTGGTTTAGTGCTGGTAAGAGGCATAGGAACAAAAGCTCTGGGGACAGGTGGGGAGTTTCTACACGTTACTCCTTTCAGGACAAAGCATAATAAAACATGCTGGTTATCTGAAGGTGAATTGAAGGGACGTGTTGAATGTTGCTGATTTTACTGATGTACTCTGACCTGAGGTATCCAGATTTCCCATTGAAATCTGATCTCTTTTCTCCAGTTTCAGCTAAAAGTCAGGGTTACCTGATGGTCAGCAAGTGATGCCTAAACTCAGTGAGACTAAGGCAATAGTATGAGCAATGCTAGGCTTGAAAATGTGACTCCTTCCCAAAGGATGCTGTCCAAGGGAAAACACCTGGCTTGAGATCTGGCAGCCTCACAATCCATGTGCAGCAGTGAGATTCAAAGTTGGAAAGGAGGGCTCTGAACTGCTCAGCGATGCTTTTAATGTCTTCTGGTAGCATTATGCAACCGTGCATTTGCACAGATCTCAGTTTGCACGCAGATCAAAATGCTGCCCTGTCTGCATTTTGTCTGCATTGCTGGTCACTGTGCCGTGCTCACACCATTACATGTGGGTGTGTGACTGCTTAACCTACAGCTTCCCAGAATTTTGCTTTTCTGATCCTGAATCTGGAGTTGGCTCAGTCAGGATTCACTGCTGGGATTTGTAACTTTTTTGGACTGTGTGTTGGGTTGTTTTGCTTTTGTAGGGGAAGCACAGCAGTGAAGGATAAGTCTTGTCAGAAACAAGCAAAGTAAAAGCAGTAACGTAATTCGCATGCAGGAGTAAAGGCAGCAGAGCAGATAATGGTAACGTAGCTGGTGTTAGCCTCTGCCCTCGTGTCTGGGGGTTAGCTTTGTTTCTGCTGTGAGAGGGAGCATTGAACTGCTTTCTGCTTGTAGAACTGGGCTGATTCTCAGAGGTGGAAAGCATGTCAGGACTGCAGTTTAGCGAGACGTGCCAGGTGTCAGGGGATACGTATCAGAGTGGTTCAGAAAATGAGGGCGAGTCACATGTCTGCTGCTATCTAAATCCTTTTACTCTTTTGATCTGTAGAGGATCACCTCCAACCACCAGCACAAGCAGCTCCAGCCTGACAAATGATGTGACAAAGCAACCAGTCAGCCGGGACATCACGTCTGTGCGACCTGCCAACGTGGGCAACATGGGGGTTCAGTACACTCCCCACTCCCACCAGTTCCCCAGAACAAGAAAAATGTTTGACAAAGGGCCAGAGCAGGTAAAGAGACTTTGCTTTCAGTTCTGATCCCCTGCTCCACTGGGTTTTGTTACACTTTCTGTTCTTTGTGTTTTATTTCTGAGTATCCTTCATTTGCTTCTAGCTGCTGCTAACACCAGGGTAGCTTCTTTTAACCAGTAAAATAAAAATGGATTAATTTTTTTCCTCGGGATGTGTTTTATGACTCTGATATAGGACATTACTCACTTCTGCTGCCACCAAGAAGCGTTTAATCCGAGTTGATTGTTTATTCTTTCACAAACATTTGTCTGCCTGAGCGATAGTGCACAGCTGCATCTCTGTCAGTTGCTTTTCCTCCAACTTCAGCAAAGCATGGACAGAGGCGGACAAAGGGACAATTTTTCCTCCTTTAACATGCAGGCAGATGTTTCTCTTGAGATACTGGGAGATGCCCTTGCAGCAGCAGACTTACCTCCTTTACTGCAGTCCTGATCCACTCTGTGCTTGGCAGCCTCTCTTCACCAAGCACAGGTGCAGATGTGAGCCCAGACTGGCACTGGGAAGAACAGAGCTTACTGCAGGTCACTGCTGGGAGACATCTGGCCAGCCAAGAGCTATGGTGTCTCTTATTTTCAGCATCAGGCCGACAGGGGGTTTGCATCCATGTTAGCATCCAAACGACAGTCACCAGGTACTGGGCATTTTTCCATTTAGAGAAGAGTGAAGAACTGGTATGGTGCCAAGTGGAGGAATGCTGTAATGTGCGCAATGGGTTCTGAATGTCACTTTCAGATGACTTTAGATGAGTCATCTCAGACAAGTTTGGTTGAGTCCAAGCACACTCAGGTGCACTTGTGGCCATCACTCGAAGGTAGCACTTGGCAGTGGTAATAGAATCATAGAATCATAGAATGGCCTGGGTTGAACAGGACCACAATGATCATCGAGTTTCAACCCCCTGCTGTGTGCAGGGTCACCAACCAGCAGACCAGGCTGCCCAGAGCCACATCCAGCCTGGCTTTGAATGCCTCCAGGGATGGGGCATCCACAGCCTCCTTGGGCAACCTGTTCCTGGTCAGATCCAGCTGTCTGACAGTAGTTTGTTGCTTGCCCCTCTCTTTACTTCAGAGCATTTCCAGGATGTTTCTGGTGCTTGCTCTGTGAGAGGAAACTGGAAAAGGCATTATGGAAGGGGAAGATGGGAAGTGGTAAGGTGTGTGTTTGGCAAGCCACAGGCCGAGAGTACATCACAGATTTCAGGTTTTCTGACTTCTGGGAATTAACTGTTCTTTATTAAACTAGCATTTGTGTGGAGCCAATGCTTCTGTGTGATTCCAAGAAAAATTTGTCGAAGCATTAGTAGGAACACCTACAATTCTAATGGGGATAGCAGCAACAGCATGGCTCGTAGTTCAGAAAACCTGATTGAAGCCTGGGTGAATGGAGTGGTATCTCTATTTTTTTTTTCTTTTTTGATGTCATATGCTTTATAACAGACATTTAATGCATACATGCCCTTGATCTGAAGGTGGGTTATCCTGAATCACCTTCCCCTCACCACTGCTTCTAATGCCAGGTTCTTGTGTGGACCATGAGAAACCTCATCCTGGGACGTTGTTTTTGTGATACACAAACACTTGGGCTCATGATTCATGCTGTAGCCTGGTTGTGTGGTGTGCTGTGCAGATGAGGTTGTTTGTGCATTTCTGTTACTGTAATGACAGTGGTCTTGGAGCTAGATACAGAAATCTTGGTATCCTTGGCAATGTTTTTGAGGGTTTTCCTCTTCTTGTGGATCTGCCACAGGCAGTCTGGGTATCACTGTGTGTACAATTTGCCCATGCAAGTGAGATGGACATGGAGTAACATCCTGTTCTCTTTCTGGACAGACCACTGATGATGCTGATGATACCGTTGGACACAAAAGTTTCATTTCAGCCACAGTGCAGACGGGGTTTTGTGACTGGAGTGCGAAGTACTTTGCTCAGCCTGTCATGAAGGTAATACCTTGTTGTCTTTCTGAATCACGACACTGCTGCTCTTGAAAGGTTGAGGTGCTGGTTCTTAGCATAGGCTGGTGGCCTCATCTGTTCACTTTGCCTTCTTTCCCTCTTCTGGCTGAGGAGGGAAAGGAATGGATGTATTTCCATCATCCTGCTCTGGTGAGCTTTGTGACCACTGCCTATCACAGAGTGCAGGAGAGACAGTGAGAGCCAGAAAGGTCAGATATTGGTAGGGGCAGAGCCCAAAGCAAAAGCCCTGCATGCACAGAATGCTTTCAAGAAAGAATGTAGAAATGAGGGGAGGTTCTTGAATGGAGATGGGGACAACAGAACATACCCTTCCCTTGAAGTGAGGCATGGATCTGTACTCATGTGACTTGGGAGCTTTGCTTACATGCACCCAATCTTGATTCCTTTACCTTAGCAAGGAGAATACCATGGCTATTGGAAGTCTACATGACAGCATGGGGAAAACTTCAGAAGAATCATTATTCTTTTCAAAGTTCAGCAACAAAAAAAACTTACTACAGCAAAGAATGAGGGTTGTAATGACAAATCTCCATTGAGATCTCTTTAGAAGTGAGTGCTTTCTGGTAACTCTAAGTTGGTTTTATGTGAAGTGAGAGATGCACTAAAGCTTTATTCTAGGAAAAAAAAAAAAAAAGACAAAACAACGAGACAAAACAAAGCTCTTCAGAGATGAGTAGAGATTGTCAATGACTGGAGATAAACACTTTAATTCCCAGAATCTTTTAGCCAAAGATCGGGTTTCAATCTTAAGCGTGAAATCAAAGCAAGCAGTAAACCTTGCCTTGATATTAGCAAGCACAATGAAGGTACCTTGGGATTCAAGCAGCACAAACTGTAACAGAACTTTCAGCAACTTTTGGAGGTATTGCAATTAATGTGAACTATAATGCAGTGTTTGTATTAATGCCACCACCTGAGCAACTCAGCAGTGGATGCTTTTATGCAACCGCCGATGTTTAAATCTTCAGAATATGCAAAGAAATGGCACATTTTATGTGCTGCCTCATCTAAGAATTGCCACTGAGCCATCTGTTACTGCTCCTTCCCATCTTTAGGCATGTTACATTGTTTGGTGTTGAGGTGAGGTAATTGCCCCCAAGTTTAAGGCCATCAGAAAACCAGTTATATGGCAGCTAGGTTTCCGCTTAGCTTTAATTTGTTTAGAAAATCACCAGGAGGAAAAACTAGATGGTAGAGTGATTGCCTGACACTTCCTCAGCTGCTAGCGAAATTAACTTTCTTCTGATATCATTAGCAGAATAATTCATTAGGAAATACATCTGGCCCATGGGGCTCGGTCAAGCTTTATAGCGGGGTTTTCTCGCATCAAGATGAGTTTCAGTGTCTCAATTCAAGTCCAGAGGAGAGTAAAAGAAACAGAGGAGGATGTTCTTCCATCCCTTAGTTCTTATTAAAAACATTTGTCTACTTTCTAAGGAAAAAGAGGGGTGTCTTATTAATACAATAAATCACAGTAGACAGCCAATCAAAATGCAGTTTAAATGTGTAGATGGGGAGCTGTGTATGTGTGTATATATATATAGATTTAGTACTTCATGTGCATAAAATTAAGAAAATTGGGGGAGGAAAGAAAACATACGGAGTGTTCTCATATTAATTCATAGAAGCCAGGGAGGGGGAGTCCTGGAAATGAAAATTTCAGGCTTTCCTTTCACTGTGAGTCCCAAAGAGTTCAGTGTCTCACCGTGAGAATTGAGATGCTCCAGGCTACATCCCTATGCAGAACATGTGCAGAATGATCTCTCTCTTAAGCTTTTACTGTAAAAGCAGGAGTAGTAGTATGTATGTTATCTTAGTTTCTGTGGTTTGGGTTGGTGACATTCACTGCCTTGGGTTGCATTTTCTGAGCACAGAGCATCCTCAACAGCAGTATTTTAGGTAAGTTTGCTCCAAATGAAATCTGTTTCCTAATGAAACAAGGAAGTGAATTGATTTCCCCATTACTTTTGTAAAGCAGCCTTAAGTGGCCAAGTGGAGGTTTTTCTGCCAAAAAGCTGGCGTGTTATACTGACTGATAGGGAATTGTATGGGGCTTTGGAATGAGGGTGGGTGCTACACGTGCAAGGGACAGGGAGATGTCCCTCTACACAGCTTCCTTTGGCACATCTTGATCGCTGCTTGTGTAACCAGGCAGCCCTGGCCGTGCTGTAACTCGTGTCTTGGCTGCTTGTCCAAAGAGTGCTCCTTTCCTAGAATCTGGTCCTGCAGCAGTGAGGAACAAACAGCCCTGGCTTGCAGCTGCTGGCTTTTGGGAGCTTCAGTCTCATGAAGAAGGCAAAGAGTAAAGTCTACAGAGTACTGATGGAAAAAGATGACGTTGATGTGCAATTCCAATACTTCATTTGGAGCTGCCTACCGTCATAAACAGGGAAAGATAAGACAACTATTCCTGTAATGAATAAACATAAAATGACTGTGAGTGCATCTTAGTCATATTTAATTTATGAATTCAGCTTTGCTTCATAGACCTCGCTGTGAGAATGCTTTCATTGGAAAGATTGAGGGATTAATTTCCAGCGTAAATCAGTGGCTGGGATTCAGGCCATCATACTGCCTTTGATTTATCGATTATCTAATCAGATGCATGGAGGAAGAAAACACCGCATTGTAAATTCTCGGTGTGCCAGCAAAAACAGTTACCTACCACAGCTCTGATCTCTGCAGAAGTCATTCCTCCTCCTAAAGCTGGGATGGCAAAAGGCTGTTCTGCTCACCACGGGCAGCCTTGGACCGCGTGGCACAGGAAAACCTTGTTGCCAGCTGTCAGGAAGCCCTGAATCAAGGAGAGCGGAGCCAGCATCTGCTGCTCTCAGGGCTGGCAGAACATGCGGGCAGGAGCTGGGAAGGATCCTGGAAGGTGAGAATTACATAAGGAATCCTTCCTGAAAAATCCCAGCCCTCACTTCAGCGCTCTGTGCTCTGTGTCTTGGCTGTTGCTCAAAGTCCTGGTGGAGGAGGGAGCCCTCTGTGCGATGCTGCAGTAACACTATGCAGGGACAAACTGTATTTACTACAGGAGCAGACTGCTGAATTTTCCCCGCTCCCATCCAAATACCGACTTCCCTGCTGACATGGAGGGACGCTGTTAAAAAAGAACTTGGTTGGTTGACACCACTTGGTGGGAGGTTTTGGGATCGTCGCTGGTTGATGTCTGAGTGGAAGCTCAGAGATGCAGAGAATCGGAGCCATGTCATGATCCTCATCATGTAGCACAGTTTGCTACTCCCACGTACCTCTGGGAGCTCTGCTCGGAGGAGAGCTGAGCAGCAGCCAAAGCCCGGCTGTTGTTTACTAAAATGACTTTCTAATGCTTAAATGTGAGCTGGATGGGAGGGGAGACAAAGGCGTGAATAATGAGCCTAAATAGCTGGTTCTTTTGAATAATAATTTCTGGTTTTCCAGCCAGCAGCAGCTGAGCTGGAGGTCACTGCCCTATTACACACATGTCCTGACATAATCCTGTGCTTCTGCACCACCAGAAGTTCCCTCGTGATGTGTTCTGTGGGGTTCATCTTACAAAGTCATCACAATCACAGCATGCCTGCTTTGGAAGGGACCCCACAGCCCTACCCCTGCTGTGAGCTGATTGCCAGCTCAGCTCAGGCTGCCCAGAGCACATCCACAGCCTCAGGCACCTCTGGGGATGGGGCACTCACAGCTCTGGGCAGTGCAGTGACCTCACTGTGCCTCTGAGTGAAGAATTTCTTCCTCACATCTGACCTAAATCTCCCCTTTATTCTGTCTTCTTATTGCACCCACCCAGCTCTGTCTTGCAGGCTGCTGGGAACGGGAGAAGTGCTGCATTGCACTGCATGCTGCAGCTCTCTGTGCTCACTGCACTGCTGGTCTGGGGGCTCGGCTGGTCAGAAACATTCTGTCACCTGCAGCACAGCGAGCTGAACTGGTACCGAGCACCTCTGTGTGGTTACAGGTACTGGCAGTGCTTGGCAGTGATAGGTTTGGTTCAGCAGATCTCATTATAAGAAGAATGTTTATTGCTGAAATCAGATAATAAAGCAGCCTTCAGTTCAGCCTCCACGGAAAAGTTCTTTTTCTTCAGACCCGAGAAACCCGGCAGCTCCTTTAATCTGATATTCTTCATCTGCTAGAGAGCATAGCAGTGCCTCGCTCAGCTGCAAACTGGGTTTCTTGGCCCTAAACTGAGACAGCTGCTGGGTGCCCCCTGGAAAATGTGCTGTTGTTCGTGCCCTGCTCATCCCCTGGCCTCCTCCTAGGTCCTACTTTAATTTATTCCCAGAGAAGCTGGATTTTCATTAAGGTGTAGCTGTAATCTCCGTGCTCTCAAATCTACTTTGATGTATTTTATCTTAGGTTTGTTTATTGCTGTACATTATTGGTCATTTGTCACTGCCTTTCTAATAGATGTCATATTCTTGAAAAATTGAAATAGCAGTCCTTTTTTTTTTCCCAGCGGAAAGGGTGGGTTTCTTATTTTAAAGCAGCAGCAATTCAGCTCAGTAATGGTTGTTTTCCAGAGCATAATCCATTTTGAAGATAGCGCATATAACAGTGGCAGGTGATTTAAGTACTTTCTTAGTCAGGAAAAAAGAAGTGTGTGTCTGTGGGGAAGGGGAAGGAGCAGAAGGACTTTGTCTTTTATGTCACCCTTCTCCAAGGCTCGCTCTGCCCGGAACAGCATCATTTCCTTCATCAAAGGAAGGCAGCTCATCTTCATCGACCCAGAGGTGTTTCTAGAGCAGCAGTGTTGCTGGTCTTGGATAATTTTTTAAGCGTGAAGCGAAAATAACCCTGCAGTGGGTTGTGGGTGAGATCAGTGGGCTGTTCCTTCCAATGCTGTGCTCTGGGTGTGGATGTGACCTGCAGCCTGGCAGGAGCTGCTTTTGCACCCCATGGTCCCCCTGGCTGCAGGTGGGGTCCTGCAGGGAGCCATCGATGGCTGTGGAGTGTGAATAAAAGCAATGAAATAGGTCAGAGTGGTTACGTACTGCTCAGGCTCCCATTCCAAATGAAGGTGTGTGTGTAACCAAACCCAGGCCACTCAGGGGAATCATTTTCCTGCAAATGAAACCAGCTGCCATTAGCAGTGGATGTCATGCTGGTAATTCACGCACCTCAGGAATTAGGGAATAAAGCAATGCATTTTTTGGCCTGCAGTTCTCTACTGAAAGACAGATTTTAATGTGTTCATAGCTTTCAATCTGTATCCAAGCCGTGCTCTCTTTAATCTCAGGATTAGGGCAGCAAAAGGAAAGGGGAAGGTTTCACAGATGATGGGAAGGTTGAAATCAGAATGTCCTTTGAGTTCCTCCATGTACTGTATGGAGATGCTAAGGTGTCGTGGCTTGGTCTGATGTGAACACGCATGTTTGTGAATGGTGATTCATGGAGTTCTGATTTACTGTCTCATGTTGTGAACACACTGATGTGTGGACAGATCCCAGAGGAGCACGACCTGGAGAGCCAGATCCGCAAAGAGAGGGAGTGGCGGTTCCTGCGCAACGCCCGGGTCAGGAAGCAAGCCCAGAAGATCATTCAGAAGGGTGAGTGCCCCTCTTCCCATGCTGCAGGCAGCTCCCTGGGGCTCCCAGCACCATACTGGACTGTAATCCCCATTAACAGCAGCTGTGCTGACCCTCAGAGGCGGAGGTCCCTGCTCTTAGGCAGGGTGGCAGGGGCTCATGCTGCTGTTGGCTGTTTTGCTGCTTGTCACTGCCCTGCAAGCCCTCAGGACCTGGCACAGGCTGGATCCCTGCCTGCATCCTCCAGGACAGGGTCCTTCTGTGGGTGCTGTTCCCCCCAGGATGGGAACTGAGGTGCATAGAGCTGGAGAAAGTGATGTGCTGAGTGCAGGGCTGGGTGCTGGAGGCACAGCCTGCTGCGGTGCTTCGCTCTCTGGAGGTTTGCTGGGCTCGACAGGGAGTTTAATGTCATATAACTGCAGAATATCATAAACCAGAATAATAGAGAATTGAAACTGGAGTCCAAGAAATGGCTTGGGGGATCTTTTTGAATACCAAAAAGGGGATTGTTCATGCTCGCCTGAAGAGAAACCTTTGTCTAGAAAGTGTTTATATTTGGTTGCTTGACCTGAGCAGCTGATGTGCCAATATTCATTTAAAAAAAAAAAAACAACTAAGTCTGAAATATTAAAAGGAATTAGAATAGACTTAGAATCCCTTAATGAAAATGAAATTAAATGGATGCATGCTAAAACTAACCAGGACTGAGTGAATGTCTCTTGAGCTTACAGTTCTGCGTGATGGATTCACGCTGTGCTAAAAAATGCAGTTTCAGGGGTTACCAACACTGTTTGCAAATCATGAAGTGCTCTAAAGAGAAGGGGGAAAGGTCTGTAACCAGCATTTGAAAGCCTCAGTGGAAAATGTATTTTTCATTTGTAAATTAACCTGAAATCTAAAAGAACTGAAATGAAAGGCTAAATAAATAATCCACAAGCTAAACAGGAATGCTGTAATTTGAATAAAGTAGGTTTATTTTGTTTTATTTTGGCAAAAAAAGAAGTGGATTTGTGCATCACCACAAGCTGATACTTCACAGAAGCATGGAATGGTTGGGTCAGGAGGGAACTTAACCAGTTCCAACCAAGCGATTTGGACCCTATTGCCACCCATTTCTTTGGTTGCCAGATGCTTCTTTGCACATGGTTGGGCGTGCTCTGCTTGTTCTCTTCAGTTACCAAAATAAAGCATCCCAGCATTTGTCATCTCAGTGTTTAGTTTGTAGCTTAGGCTGAGATGCATGGCAGTTCAGAGGGGCTGGGGCTGTGTTGTGCCATGGTTCTGGCTGCTCCTGGGGAGCTCTGCAGCTCCATCCCTCTGTGGGGCTGCTGGGGCACTGAGCCCTCTGCCTGCTGTCCCCCCAGGCATCTCCCGGCTGGATGATCAGATCTTCCTCAACAGGAACCCCGGTGTGCCCTCTGTGGTGAAGTTCCATCCCTTCACACCCTGCATTGCTGTCGCCGACAAGGACAGTATTTGGTAAGGGCTCCTCTGTGCTGAGGCTGTGGGGCACGTGAGGCTCGTGCTGCGTGTGTTGGTGCTTTAGTGTTGCACCAAGTCCTGCAAAAGGAGCACATGAGCCTGGATTGAGATCATTCCTCACAGCTGGGCTTGTGCTCTATTTCTTTTGCAGAAGGTGGGCCTACGTTGTTAACGAAATGAGGCTGAATATCAAAGAAGAACAAATTGAATTGCTATACAATGCACGCAGCTTTTAGTTTAGCCATAACGTGGATCTCTTTGATAGCTTATACAGAGAGCCAAGAACTGACCTCGTATTCTTTCCTCCCCCAGTTTCTGGGACTGGGAGAAAGGGGAGAAATTGGATTATTTCCACAATGGGAACCCACGGTACACCAGGATCACAGCCATGGAGTACCTGAACGGGCAGGACTGCTCCTTGCTGCTGACTGCCACAGGTAAGCAGTGCAGCTCTCTCCATGTGGCTGGGCAGGACCTGGGGAGCCTTCTCAGAATTCAGGTCTATGGGAGCTGTGCTGTACCTCTTGCTCTCCCTGCTCTGCATTTGGCCTTTCCCCTTGCCCGTGTGGTCTTGGTTGAAGCACTTCCAAGATCGAACTTGAAAATTGCTTCTGGCAACGCTGAAATATCCGAACAGCTTATGTAAGTGCTGCAGTGTTCTCAAATAGCAAACAAATCAAATGCTTGCTGAAACCATTTCCAGGCACGGCTTTACTTGTTATGGCGTTCTGAGGTAGAACCTGGCATGGCAAGTTCACAGCAACCTCCTGTGCCGTTCCTTGGGCACTGTGCTCCTTAGCTGATCAAAAGCTGCTTTCAGAGCTGAAGGGAAAATCATGCTGCAGCCAAAGTATGAGGAATCAGGATTGGTTGCTGGTTGAAGTCCAGAGCAGACAGGAATTGTTTTAGGCACTGAACTTCTCCCATAGTTCTGAGTTTATTGTGAGTTTCTAGTCCCCGTGTCTCAGCCAGGGAAGCAGTCCTCCAGAATGCCCTGTTGCATCATGTAAGGAAGCATAAAGAGCTTTTTCTCATTCACTGGTCTGTAAAGCTGTGAGTAAGAAATGCTTCACTCCCAAGGAACCATTCTAAACCTGTCAGTCTAAGTGTTTTCAATAGCTTTTCAAACTTCATGCTGAAATATACAGGTTGGGTATAATTAAGAGAGGTGGAAGAGGATTTGAGAGGGCCTTTAGGACATTTTTCTTTCAATTTATTGATTCTTAGCACAGAAGTTTCACAGATGGGGAACAAATTGAGAAAAATACATGATGTACTTGAAAGATCTGCTGCTGATGGGCTGGGCTTTGATTCAGCTTCTTTGTGGGGCTGTATTTTGTATTTAGGAAGGTATTTATGTGGTTCTCAGTGCAGGAGCAAGGAGGACAGAGACAGTTCCTAGACAAGATTGGTCAAAGAGATGAATGACATCTGATGTCAGGTGTTATTTGTAGGAAGGAGAAAGGTTCCTCTAGAGCAGTTCCCAGCGGAACGGTGCTTCAGACTTAATGGAATAAGATTAAAGAAAAAACAACTCCAATAAAAAGTATTAAGTTCTGGTGAGGCTCTCAGTTCTGGAGTTTGTTATGAGTACAGTGTTGCTTCTGTTCTTTTTATTGTGCGCAATTACGAGGGTTGCATTGGCAATGGCATAGCATCGTGTTCTCTTCTTTGTGCTTCCCAAGATGATGGTGCCATCAGAGTATGGAAGAACTTTGCAGACCTGGAGAAGAACCCTGAGATGGTCACGGCGTGGCAGGGGCTGTCAGACATGCTGCCAACTACACGAGGTAGGTCAGAAGTCATTCATGTTGAAATGTTTTTTTTTCTCAGGATGAGTACAGTAAAATGGGTTTCTCAACATCAACCACCAGTAACATCCTTGTTTAACAGTCTCTGCCTTTCTGGAATGGCCTTTGGCCAAGTTTTGTGTTTGTTTCTCATAAAACAAACCGCCAAGACTAAAAGCCCAACATAACAACCTCCCACACGTGCTGAAGAACAGCTGGAGCAGCCTCTTACTGGAGTGCAGAAGGGCACAAAGTTCCTGTCCTTCACAAGCCTCAGAGCAGCTGTCTTGGCCAGGTGCTCCTCCAGCCTGTTCCTAAGGAGAGATCTGTAGAACAACGATGGAACTACCCTGCTCCTTGTGGCAGGAGTTTGTTCTTCCCTTCTGGGTGGGATAGTGGCTCACATACTGCCTCTTTCCTTCTGATGGGATGCTCAGCCTTTGCACAGCTTTGCATGTTGCACCTTGACTTCATTTAGCTCAATTCCAGCACTTACTGTCCACTGCTTGTTGTGGGTCAGGAGGTGACAAGAGAATATGCAGTCCAGATCTGGCACTTGCACGACAGCACAGTTAAACATTGAACAGCTTTGGGTGCTAGAAAACTTAGAAAAAGATGTAAAAAGAAGCACTGACATCCTGCTGTGCACAGGACGAAACCAAAAGACCAGTTTAGGTAATCCTGAAGTCTGTTTTAAGATATTAAAGGAGATGGACATTCTGTCCTTCTGAGACCTGATAATGTACTAATGCTCTGATGGGGTTTCTCTGTCACTTGAATAGTTTTAACCAAGGCTACGGGTTTTTCTAGATGTGCTGTAGTTCAATCAGTGCTTGTGGGATTAATGCAGGAATTGCTGGGTGAGATTCTCTGGCTTGTGCTGTGCGAGAGGTCAGATAGGATGACCACCATCACTCATTCTGACCTTAAAATCTGACAGTTCTCATTTCAGAGCTTGTGGCTCATCACAGGAGTCTGACACAGCTCTTTTAGCTATTCATTGGATTTTACCAGTGCTGCCTTGTTGAGCTCGTATCTGCTGTTTTCCTTAATACCTCCTGTTTCGTCTCCGGTGTTTTAGGAATGAGGAACTGCATTTGAGGTAACGTTAGGCTTTGTGCCTCACTGCAGTATGTGTGCAAAACTGATGAGAAGCTGCTGGATGTCTGCAGCATACTGAGAAAATTGCCGTGGTCCAAACTTGCTCTTTGCAGAGATGTCAATAAGAGCAGGATGAAAACAGTGGTAATGCACGGCGCGCGTTCGTCCGTAGGCAGAGAGGAAAGTATCCAGCAGTCATCTCAAGTTGCCCTTTGTAGTGTCATTCAGTTGGTTCGTGTTCCTTTCTTGCCAACTCCAGTTTTCATGAAGGATGTTGATTAACATTTACCATCTCTGGGCTCTGAATCTTGCTTCCTTGGTGATGGACTCAGCTGAACAGCTGATGTCTGGGAATTCCCTTGGACTGCTCTTACATCGTCTTCTTGCTGCATCATCAGTCGTGTCCAGGGAAGATGCTGACAGCTGTAGACTGAACTCCTTCAGGCTAACTCCATTTTCCTACCTTGCTTTCTACGTGCACCTTATATAAGGACATAGCATTTGCTGACTTTACCATCTTCTCTACAGGGCTTTAATGTAGAAGAAAGGGTTGTTAGAGAGCAGTGATGTTTGATGTTGCAAAATAGGTTAAGAGCTGGGCAAGAGCTGATTTAGCTCTAAGAGTTGAGAGTTTACGCTTGCCAAAACAAGTGTGCTGAAACTTGAATCTGTTCTCTTAAGATGGTTTTGCCTTTTTCTTTCCAGTAAGGTCTTAGGAAGTCTGGGCCCTGTTTCCCTTGCCTTTCACCTTTGAAGCAATAGAACTAGGTTCAGAAGAAGAAAAGGGCAGATTTTTGTGGAGAGAGAAATAACTGTACTCAGTTCAAAAGAGCTATGTGGATCAAGTCCCCTTGGAAATGAGACGCTCTATTGAACAGTTATCTTTTGCTGCCAAGACTTGAGTTGTGGTCCAGCGCTGGCTCATAAAACTGAAGATGCATCTTTGAAGCTGCAGAGCTCAGGAGTTTTGCTGGGGTTTGTGTGCTCCCACTATTGATTTCCTTCTCTCCACTCCCATCTTTTTCCCCAATGTCAGACTCATCTCTGAATTTAACAGTCTCGTTGCAAGCAGAATACTGACTTGTAGGCAGTTTTCCCTCTTATAAAAGGAAGGAGGAATACACAGTACCTAAATACATCCTTTGGAAGCTTGAAGCATTACTGGCTTGTCAAAGGAATGGGGTATTGACAGTAACAGATGCTCAGGGACTGTGATGGGGGATGATACAAGGTGAGGTACAAAGCTTAACCTCTCGCACTCTTCCAGACCTTTCTTGTGCTGTGCAGCCCGAGGTGAAAGAACTGAATGCACCAAGTGCTGAGCTGGGTCAGATGCTCTCACTCAGAAGTAGCTTGTCCCCAGCTCATTGCACATCAGTCGGCTTGAGTGAGACTCAGGGATGGTGAATCTTAAACGTTGGTAAACTGCTGTGTGGGCAGTTGACTGTGTTGATTTTGATCTTAATTAGGTCTGCGTCTGCATGCACGATGTGCCAAGAAAGCTTCTTTAAGTCAAAATTAAAGATGCATTGGTACCAGGTGCTCTGGTGTAATGCATTGTTACTTCTCACATGACAAACACGAGAGACAGGAGGATCTGAGAAAAAGGCAAAAGATGTTGTCAGTAGCTGTAGTGTTTCAAGGCAGCATACATTCTGCAGAAAAGCTGTAGGAAAAGCCAAGCAGTTCTGGAATCTGCTCCCAGCTGCCCTCGGGCTGCTCCCCCCCAGCTCTGTGTGTGATGCACCCACGCTGTGCTCTTTCAGTTCCATGGGAGCTGCAGCTCCCCACTGGTACCAGGGCTGTGCAGCCTGGGCTCTGGCCCTGGCTCTCCTCTCACTCAGAGCCAGCTCAGTGCAGCTCCTGAGATCTCCTCGTTCAAGAGGACATGTCAGACCTGCAGGCATGGTGTGTGCACAGCTACTGGTCCTGGGAAGGGGCTGTGACCGAACTAATGCTGCTCGGGATGGAGGCATGTGCTGCTCTCGATGCTTCTGCTCCTCTCTCTGTCCTGTCCTTTGCTTCAACTTGCTTTTTCTAATCCTGTTGTAAGATTTGTTTTGCTCTGGCTTGACCCGTGGTGTCACCCCTAATCCCTGTCTTCTCACAGGTCTGGCCCGAAGGGTTTCAATCTATCTTGACAGAAGTAAGCAGGGAGGTGAGTGCTTTCTTTCCTGTTCCTATGGCCAGGCGGGGTGGGAAGGAGCTCCTTGTCCACGTCTGGTTGGTTGGTTGGTTGGTTTTTGGAGTTGTTTGGAATGATTGCTAGGTCCTCGTGGCTCCTGGAAGGCTTTGCTGCTCCTCCCTCTCAACTCCTCATGCTGTGTGTGTCTGTGATGGCTGTGAGCAATGCAGGGACGGTGCTGTGCGCTCTGGGTGAGCTCAGCCCAACACTGAAGGGCTGAGCTCTGCGCAGGAAGCGTAGGCAGTTTTCTGGAAGGCAGAAATCTCTCTTTCTTGGAAGATCTCAAAGCATCTCCAGGCAAAGGAGTTTGGATGACAGGTTCGAAATGCAAGAGGCCATTAAGCTGATGTGGGTTTTGCTGGGATTATTTTGTAATACACTTTTGCTATAACGATCACTTCAGAGAGAGAAGCTAAAGAATCTCACCTAGCAGGCTTAGGAGAGTGAACTTAGTCCTTTGGCTGGGAAATGCCAGGTAAATGGTACAGGTTCTGTTCTTTCATGTGGCAAGGAGGTAAATGAGCCCCCAGCCTCCTGCTGTGGGACCCAGGGCTGCATGGCACCGAGCCTGACCCCTTCTTGCTGCTGGGAAGCAGATGGCTGACATGCCAGCATCTGTGTGCACACACATACGTGGGGTGAGTGCTGACGTGATGCTCCTGAGCTGCTCTGCAATTATCGATCTTTGCTGACTGATATGAGCCAAACACATCCGTAGTGATCAACAGAACAAAAATGATTGCAGGGGTGTGCGATGCAGAGCTCTTTAGCTGGAGGTGTTTGCGGATCCCAAAGCACTGAAATTGAAATTAGCAAAGCTGATGTGTTGCTTTCATCATTGTGGCTCTGTGTTTCACTCGGAAATCTATTCTCAAATGGAAAGGCTGAAATTAGCAAGGCGTGGCTGCAGGGAATTCCCTGCTTGGTAATGCAGGCATCCGAGCAGCATAAGGAAGGGCCAGCAACTCTCTTGTTGGATCAGTGCTGCTAATGCCAAGCAACTGCACTGCATCCCTGCAACTGCAAGCAAATACCTGGAAATCAATACAAAATATTCACGATCTCTTCTCGCCTGCTAAGGAAGTAATAAAAGCACACGAGGTTCGCCATTCATTTGGCAGCAGAATGCACCACTATTTCATCACTAAAGCACCAAAAATCCATTCTCATTGCCCAGCCTTCTGTGGGTATTTTACTGAATGGAAGCTAAGGGGCTGTCTCTTCATTCATGCCTCGCTGGGCACAAATGGCTGCACTGCAGATCTCTGGTACGTTGGAGTAAGACCAATGGTTTAATGATGGTGCAGGTCACATCGGGCCGCCGAGTGCAGATCAGCAGCAGAATCCCTCACGTCCGTGGGAGCTGCATTGCCTCCATCCCCAGGGCCCCCCGAGGGAGATGTGTTAACAAGGGGATGTATGTCCAACCTGCGTGCACTCCCATCCATCTCTGCCTCGTGGGAGCTGTTGGCCCCAGTAGGTAAACAGCCGTCATCTGTTGTACCTCAAGCAAATTTCTACTTACGCCAAGCAAGAAAGAAGAAGCACATGCTTGCCAGCTCCCTGCTTCCTTCCTGCTCTCCTGGGGCTTCCCTAACAAAGTGAAGGACGTCAGTACCTGCACTGCAGAAATACGGGGCCGTGCCCTCTGGGGCTGTGCTCTGCTTTGAGTCACGCTGCTGCTCCTGTGCTCTGTAACCCTGCAGGTGGGAGAGGGAGAAGAAGAGAAGAAGAGGCAGCCTGGGGGGGTCTCAGCACCTGGGGGGATCCGGGGGTGGCTGTGCCCCATGGAGGCTGCAGCCAGCAAATGGTCCAAGGCTCAGAATCACACTGAAGTTGTGCTGTAGAGCAGGGGGGGAAGGTAAAGTGAGCCCACACCTCCCGGAGTCTGGGGGTAAGTCCCATAGGAACAAGTTTGGGAGAAACACCTGAGTTCTGCTTACAGAAATAACGTAATTGGAGATGTTGCAGCTCCAGGGGTTTGTGTGCATTTCCAGCATCGCAGGTCCTGCTCTCCCTTGCTGTGCGTAGTCCTTGGCATGAGGAGAGTGACACTGACTGAAGGATACTGTGAGAATTAATGAGGTGAGGTCACGCAGCCCTCCTCCCACTGCCTCCTGGAGGGGAAGGCAGCGCTGTGCCTCACTGTTCAGCCACGGGGGTCTGTGCTCAGAAATCATCCATCACAGTGCAAGGTGCTGCTGTCTGAGGGCTGTGCAGGTGTTCCTGATGGTGCCTGGTGCAGGCTGCCCACATTCAGCCATGATAAAAAAAATAAGCACAGACACCAGAAGGCAACTGTTTTCAACACCGCTGTTATTTATTGAAACTTATACAGGGAACAGTCCCCATGAGACACATATCTGATGCACGGGGGGAATCCTGGGGGAGCAGCCATAGGAAGTTACAGCCTCGAGAGCGGCTGCTTTGCTCATCATCTCCCATCACACAGCACTGCAAGCACTTGGTGCTAAACAGCTCAGGAACAGCAACAACCACCTCATTTTTTTTTTCCCCCTGCATTGTGGATGATTTATCACTTGTTACCTGGGAACATATCATTCCTTACAGGATAACCTTAATCATAGCTAACGATGCTTTTGGGGAACTGCATTGCTGGATCTCGGTCCTGCAGGTGTGTGGCCTCAGGTGTGTCAGGGGCTGTGTGGGGTCACAGCTCAGGGGGCTGCATGGGGTCACCCCACTCTGCCCCACTGCTGTAAGCAGGAGGAGCTCAGGACAAGGCTGCAGGTACCCGCAGGATGCATTTCCTTCTGCCTCAGTGAGGCTGAAGCATCCTGCAGCCACCAGCCAGTGCCCAGCAGGTGAGTCCTGGACAAGGACCTCCGTTAATTAAAAAGGAAATTATAATTAGCAGTAAGTCTATGTTTTCCCCTCATCCTAAAATACTACGATTTAACATGTAGACGCGAGCCAGCGCTCTGTCGTTCCCCCCATTACACCATTTGCCCTTTGGTGGAATAGTTCTGCTCTTTCTGTTTCGTTTCTCGCAGTCGGTGCCGCTTCAGCCGCAGGGTCGGAAGGCGCCCTCCCGCGCCGCTCGCAGCCGAACACCCGCGCGGTGTCACAAAGGTTTTTTCTCCCCGCGGCCTCATTTAAGCCGCGGTTTTGCGCGCCCGCCGCACCCGGCCCTTCTACTCGGCGCCCGCGCGCCCTCTGCAGGCGGCACCGGCTGCCGGTCCTTGGCAAAGTGTTTTTAACGCTCTCATAGAGTGTTTTTAATGAATCAAAGCATCCCTGGCAAACGTGTAGCTTTGGGTTGGTCAGCCTTTGCAGCGTAAACAGCAAAGGGTGGTTGGTGCACAGCTCTCTGCTTTTAGCAACACGTTTGCACGCTGTGGTGGTCCAGAAGTTCCCTCTAATTAAATGTACAAGGATTGTTCCTTGGAGAGTTCCCCTCCTAACAAAGGGGAGTTAATTCCCAAATGTGTTCTGACAGCAGTGTGCTCTGTGTGGGCTGAGGGAGCTCACTGCGGGGCACGTTGTTCCCTGCCTGGAAGGGAGCTGGATTTGTCTCTGCAAATTGCCGTAGCAGCAAAGTTCACCAGTTCACACAGGCTGCCAACCTGTCTGTGAGCAGATGCCAAAGTCAGGTGTTCAGGGGTATCCATTCTGTGCTGCAAGAGGCTTACATGAGGACTTCTGTGCAAACTTCAGCCAGCAATCAATTTGTGCCCTTGAAGATGAGGATCAGAAACTCTCACGGATGTATTTTAGGCAGTGTAATTGCCAAACCTGTCTGTATAGCAAATTGGTTTTTACTCCTAGCAATGTTTAGTTCAGTACCCTGCAGCACTGCTGTTAGTATTTCTTGTTCAGAAACTTCTATTAAAATGAGGGATCACAGCGATGCAGAGGATCGCATGTTTTGCTGTGTGTGATGTCACCACTTTGGTCTGCTTCAGTCTTTGCTGGGTGCAGTGTTCTGTATGGGGTGGGTGGTTTATGAGGACCCTGCATGCACCTCCCAAAGCCTTGCAGGGCCGTGTCTGCCCACAGGTTTGACATTCTGCACCCAGGCTTTCCTAAGCGTTTCCTCCTGGCAAGAGGTAGAGGCCATGAACTGGACTCAAATCCAGGACTTTGATCCCATTTGGAGGTTGTGTGGATGTGTGCATGCAGCTGCAGATTTCCTGTAACAACAACAGATTCCGTGGCCTTGTGCTACAGACACTGGGCTTTAAGCAGAGCACATCTGCCTCTGCTGACCTAATTTACACACCCTGACTTTGTTTTCTCCTAGGAGCAGGAATGGTGGTCGACTGGGAACAAGAGACTGGGCTGCTCATGACCTCAGGAGACGTGAGGATAATTCGCATCTGGGACACAGACAGGGAAATGAAAGTGCAGGTAAGATCCGTGCGTGTCCTCCTCAGCATTTCCCTCCAGCAACACTCCCACACTGCTGCCTGCACACAGGAGAGCTGCTGGGGTGTCCTGTGAGCAGTGAGCACACGGCTCTGCATCTGCAGCAGGTTGCTGAGTGAGGTTGCCATGCTGCAGGGAACAGGAAGGCTTGTTTCCAAACTTCCTAGAAGATAATCGGCCTTGGATAAATGCTGCCATGCTTTAACCCTGCAAAGCAGGATGATTAGGCCTATGTTAATCTTAATTACTTTCACGTATTTCTTTTTTCTATGTAAACTAGAAAACATCAAAATTCAGGAGGTGAAAATCTTTGAGATGGTGAGGATGAGTGATTGTGCTGCAAGTATCTAAAAAAGAGTTTCTTTTCTAATTACAAAGAGTGGTGGTGCTGAAATTGGAGTGGTTGGAACTTCCTGACTCAGTAACACTGGAAAACTGAAATTCAGCACAAAGAGCAGAAAGCGATGTAAGCTGAGCTAACAAAGGTGCTTCCCACTCTTTGAACTGCAAAAAGTGCACCTCTGGAAGCACTTTGGATGTAGCTGAAGAAGCAAGTACCTCATTTTCACTTCTGCTGCTTGTTCCTGCTTCAAAGACGTGCTCTGCTTTCAGGCAGTTAGCATGGCTGGCTCAAACAGCTCTGGAGTTGGGTGCTCCAGCCAGCAGCTCCTTCACTCAGCTGTGAATAGCAGCTAGGAAAGGTGAATATGTGCGACAGCAAAAATAGGACTGAAGTGTGAAATTAGCTAATGCAGCTCTAACGTGCCTCCTGATTGTTATCCCACTTTTGCAGCATTGCTTAGTTTTTACTCGTTGTAACTGAAAATGTTTTTCTTCATGCCAACCATAGGCATGATTCCGAGCAATTCTTTTGCTTATGGCAAGCAGGAAGGGGGAAGCAAACAGCATCGGAGTGAGAGTGCACCACGTGCTCCCAGCACAGCTCCTTGTGAGCACCAGTTTTCTTTCTTCATGTCATTTCTTTTAGTGCACACAGTGTCTGCCATCTAATGAGAACACCTGAATTGCTTGTCACTTATAGGTGGCACGGCACTGTCCAAGGCTGTGTCTGCTCTGACACTGCTCCAGAGCTGCAGAGGTACACAGACTGTAATGACTGTGCCATGCTTAGGTTTGGGTTTATATGTGTTTTTGTATGTGCCATTAGAAGTTTTTGCTTTCTACAGGTACATTCATCCTCCTTGACTGAAGTCCTCCAAACATTTACCATCCTGCCTGCCGTTCTGGTGGCTTTCACAGCTTACACCTAACAAAGATGGTTCATGGAGAAATAACTCCTCTGGCAATTTATCTCAATAGATATACTTAGTAGAGGATAATATGAACTTTTCCTTCCCAAAACAGACTGTGCCTTGATTTTCACAAAAGCAGGTTTTGCTGGAATTCCTCCCCTGGGCTCTTTGGGATGAGCTGTGGGACATGCAGCTCTATCACACGCAGCAGTGACCATCATCTCCAGGGCCACCACTCCCACTTCTGGTCTATCCAGAGAGTCTGGAGGAAGGCTGCACCAATACCATGCCACGGTTTAACCACGGTTTAGTTTTGAACTGATGTACAGAATGGAGAAAGGAGGTGGAGGAGGACAGAGATGTGTCTGGCTTAGCAGCCTGCCCCCTCATGCCTCCTCCTGGGGGCTGCAGGCGTGAAGACACACCTCGGTGTCAGCTGGGCTCTGTGTGCTCTCTCTGCAGGACATCCCCACCGGGGCAGACAGCTGTGTGACCAGCCTGTCGTGCGACTCCCATCGGTCACTGATCGTGGCAGGGCTGGGTGACGGCTCCATCCGCGTGTTCGACCGGAGGATGGCTCTGAGCGAATGGTAATCCCTGTGCTGCCCTGCTCTGTGGGACCCTCACCTTTCCCCCGTCTTGCCTTCACCACCTCTCCCCTCTCTGCTTATTCCTCAGCCGTGTCATGACCTACAGAGAGCACACAGCCTGGGTGGTGAAGGCGTACCTGCAGAAGCATCCTGAAGGCAACATCATGAGCGTCAGGTAGAAGAGATCTCACTGTTGGAGCTGTTTTGCTTTGCTGCTTAAAATCTGCCTCTGGTATTTCAGGAGCTAAAAGTGTCAAGAGTTGGCAGTTGCTTCAGTAATTAACTCCTGCTGCAAAGTTGGTGGCAAGAAGGCAAAAAGAAACGCAGAGCTTTCTTTGGAAGCCTGTTAGTGAGGTCTGGGAGTAAACAAGAAAGTATCTGTGCTGAAATCACTATCACGAGGCGTGTGAGGGAGGCATCGAGTGAACCAGAAACCCAAGCTAGATATAGCATCTCTTATGTTGTTGTTCTTTATTGCCAGCATCTTTGTGGGGTCATTTGAGATGGAACGCGAGAAGGAAGGAGGTTTATGTTGCATCTGTTGGGCATATTGCTGCGCAGGATTACTTCGCTATCTAGCAATTTTCTACACATAAATCCATTTCTGCAGCCTGGTAAATACTGCATAGAGAGCAGCATATACTTATTTGGCCATTAAAGAACAACAGATTATAATTTATTGTCACAATGCTGCTGTTTGCACACAGAGAGGCTCTTTTTTACTTGGTTACAAAATGCAAACAAACCCATTTTCTGCGATGCAGAACATTCCTGAAGTGGGGGATGGGTCAGCAAAATAATTATTAAGATTTTCAGAAGGGGACTTAAGTGACGCGGCTGCCAGATTTGTCAGGCTCACATATGAGAGTTTTTAATCTTCCTTTCTGTAATCTCTTTCAACAATCCCAGGGCTCAGGCCTGCATGCTTGGCCAGCCTGTATCTGAAGGCTCATTTTTCCCCCTCCTCGATGTCCTCACCAGCAAAAATGATGCTGTTTCTCAGGATTGAAAGGGTATGAGAACGTGGTGTGCCTCAGCAAACAGGTCTGGTCTCATTCTGGAAGAACTTTGTTTCTTATGGCAAACCCCATCACTCTGTTTCTCCCACTTCACCCTCTCATTCATTTGACAGCAAGATCCGTGGAGGGGGAACAACTTGTTCCATGTTTACATGGGTGGATAGTGATAGGACAAGAGGGAATGGTTTTAGGTTAGATATTAGGAGGAAGTTTTTCACCCAGAGGGTGGTGATGCACTGGAACAGGTTGCCCAAGGAGGCTGTGGATGCCCCATCCCTGCAGGCATTCAAGGCCAGGCTGGATGTGGCTCTGGGCAGCCTGGGCTGCTGGTTGGTGACCTGCACATAGCAGGGGGTTGGAACTGGATGAGCACTGTGCTCCTTTGCAACCCAGGCCATTTGATGGTTCTGTGATTCTATGATCCAAGGAAAACAAACTCTAGGTCACAGAAGGTTCTGGTGTAACTATTTCCTAAAAAATACTGTGAGGCATTGTATTGCTTATGGAGTAATTCTCTGAATAACAGAGAAACTTTTCATCTGGACCAGAGATGGGAGTGTTGAAGACAGAATGGCTGGCTCTGACCTGGGTCCTGTGGCCCTCATTGCTCAGCATTGGTTCACCACGTGATGCTTTGGTCAGCATTAAATGAATGTACTGTGTATTTCATCTCTCTCAGATAGTATTTCCATCCGGTATTCTGGATGTAAATTAACCCGGAGTTTAATTTGTCTTGAATTTAATTATGTGACAGCTGGAGTTGCAGCTTCTTATGATGGTATAAGTAATCCTGTATAGCAGCTTTTGATCGGTATTGGATATTCTGGAGGTAAGAAAACAGGAGGCAATATACTTCTTAATGTTTTTTCAGTTGTTCTGAACTCTGTAATGCGATTCACAGTTGTACACAGTCACCAGGGACTTGAGAGGGGAAAAAAAAGCACTTCAAAAGTTGTGGTGTCAGAACCCTTACTTGTGCTGCCAGGAGAGTAAGGTCAGATGAGGTGACACTGCCTTTAGTTTCCGTGAGAGATCTCTGTGCCTGTCCCTACGGTCTGTTCTAAGGAGCAGAGGAGCAGATGAGTCTTCACAAAATCTTCAGCCCTCTGTTCCAGGGCTATAGGAGATGTGTCCACTTCTAACAGATGGGATTCTACTCAGTTATTTTAGAGGCATCACTTAACACCAAGAAATCATTTGTGTTGGAAAAGTGCTCCATTTACCAAACATGGCATCTTGTCGCTGCTGCTATTGCTTTCCCCATCTTCTCCTCTCTCATAAAGCCACAAATGGGGCTGACACAGCCTGGGTGTTAAGCAGTGTTTGCTATGTGGGGTCTACAGAGCGCTCTGGGCAGTGGGGATACACAGACATGTGGTGTAATGGATTGTACCAGCAGATCCCATCTGGTTACAGTTTCCTAATCCAATTTTCTACTGCGAAAAGGAGAAGGAATTTGGTCCTGACATGCAGCTTAGTGCATTGGAGACGACATAACAGTAAAGGCACTCGTACTCGGGGCTGGGCTGTAAGTGATAAAAGTACTAACGGATCGCTCCCGAGGGCAGAGGCAGAGCTGTTTGCACAGCACTTAGTGCTTTGTGGATGGTACCAAATATCAACGACATCAGTGGAAATTCAGCTGCATTGGCAGAGGAGGCAGTGCTGCGTGTCCTCTCTCTGCTAACCTTCTGCTGGAGGTGGTCAGCTCGCAGGCAGGCCATGCTTGAGGGCTGCAGGACCTGGCCTGGCTATGGCCTGACGTTGTGAACCTCCTGTGTTGGCAGTGTGAATGGAGACGTGCGCTTCTTCGACCCCCGGATGCCAGAGTCCATGAAGGTCCTCCAGATAGTCAAAGGACTGACAGCCCTTGACATCCACCCACAAGCCAACCTCTTTGCATGGTAAGTTCTTGTTTTGCCTCTTGCATCCCTGGAGTGAAAAGAGAGGACGATTTGTCTCTGCAGCCTCACCCGTGGGTTAACTAGCTTTAACCTCACCACAAAAAATGCAGCTTTGTTCCCAGTTATTTTCTGCCTTCCACGCAGCAGCAAAACCTCTGCACTGGTGGCGGAGTGGTGCTGTAGGGTCTCACACTCCTATGTATGTGTGGGCACAGAGCAAGGACCTGCACCCACTCTACAGCACGTGTGAGCACAGCTCTCCATGTTTCCTGTCTCAATCCCACAGTGTAACAGGTAACTGTGGTTCGAGCCTTTCTGCAAATCTCTCTCCTGAGGTTGCCATGGTACAGTTAATGTTGGTCTCGCTGCTTGTAAGAGCTGCTTGCACGCCAGCCTGATGAGCAGCTCAGCCCTCCACAGCTGAAAAAGGGGCTGGAGGCGAAATATCGGTGTTCCCACTCTGCTGTCAATAACACCATCTTCTCTGGGTTCCTTTCAGTGGCTCAATGAATCAGTTCACTGCAATCTACAATGGAAACGGTGAGCTGATCAACAATATCAAATACTACGATGGTTTTATGGGACAAAGAGTTGGAGCCATCAGCTGCCTGGCTTTCCATCCTCACTGGGTCTGTATTCTCTTCTTGGATTTTGGAATTTGCATTTCTCAGTTAAAGTTGACATTAGGAGAGGGAAAAGCACAGAGACCCCCCAGCACAGAGCAGGGCTGTCCCAGTTTTCTGAATGTCTTTGAGCCCCTCTGCCCAGATCCTCTTCCAGTCAATTCCACAACTGTGCAAAGGTCCCAGCAGTGCTGCTGCTTTATGACCCACAGAGCAGACCAGCACACAGCTCCCAGCTGCTGAACCCTTTTACCCGTGGCTCAGCTTGCTGTGCTGTTCCCATCACTCTGGGTCTACAGCCTTGTGTGGCTCCGTGGTTCTCACCACAGAAATCCTCCACGGTGCTTTTGCCTGGAGCTGCCTGTAGAGGGACAGTCTCTCACTTCTAAGCACTCTGTGCTTATTTATTCCGTGCCTCCTCTGTTGCAGACAGCAGGTTTGCCCGGGTGTCTCTGGGGCTGCTTTTACACTGTCACTTATGTAAGGCTGTAGGAAGACCTAATGCTGTGCAGCAGAAAAACAAAGCAATGGAAGATCTGCGAAAGCTAAAAGCACACAGAGGCTGTCCTGCAGCTGGGGGAGAAGTGGCTGAACGTTTGTGTTGCTCTTTGAATCAGCAAACTCACAGAACCCTCTCCAGCCCAGGTCTCCTTAACAGGGTTATTCCTGGCCCTCTCATAGCAGGGATTGTTAATTTTCAGTCCAGGCGACCGTTCCTAACGAGCAGATTTGCAGCCATTTAGAAAAATTATGTTACAGGTTGGCAACTAATAGCCACCATAATTTTTTTCTCTGGCTGGAATGGGCACATAACTCTCTGGGACAACGTAGGTGCTGGCAGAAATGTCGTCAGAGCTGCGTTCTGAGCTTTCCAGCATCTGGGCATTACTGCTGGAAATGTCACCCATTACCACACACCAGCTGTACACATTTATCCCCCTTTGCCCTTTCCACAGCCTCACCTGGCAGTCGGGAGCAATGACTACTACATCTCTGTGTACTCGGTGGAGAAGCGGATCAGATAACGGCTCGTGGCAGCGCAGTCCCAGCAGGCAGTGCCTGCCTCACCCACAGTGTACATAGCCAGATTATCGACTTGAATGTTTCGTGTTGGCTGCTGCTGCAACCCGTAACTTGAACATTTTGGTTCTGACTTAGCTACTGATGATTTGGGCGAGGGGGAAGAGAGACAATCTCCTACTATTGTTATTATTATTTTTTTTCATCTGTATCCTCTCAAAGCTGCAGAAAAAGGAATATTTTATTTTTGTTTCCGGTGGTTGGCTTCTCTGTTAGAAACACAGCTCCTGAGCTTTGGATGAGGCAGTACCCTCAAAGAAGGCTCTTTGTTTTGATCTTTGCTTCCTCGTTTTGCTGGAGCGTCGTTCAGGACTGACGTCAGGACTCACTGCAGCTCTGTGAGTCGCAACTGACAGAGGGACCCCTCCAGTGCCACCGCCCTGTGCCAAACAGCCCTGGGCTGCCTGCCTGCAGAGCTGCACAGCTCCTGCACTGCCCAGGGTGGGCAGGGGATGCAGGGTAAAATCTTTGTTACGTCACCCTTGTTCTCACGTGGTTTCCCTTCCCCTGGAAGAGACAGAAGACCACACGACAGAGAAGGAAGGCAGAGGTCCCGAGGAATGGAGCCTGGGGAGAAGACAGGAGCAGGGCAGGATGCCACCGCGCCGTAAGGTTGCACATACAGGACAAGAGGGAAGAAAGCATGGCCATCTCTGTCATCCCAGCCCATCTGGAGCATGTCACTCACGTAACCACTTCCCACCCGAGCACACGGCGCAGGCTGGGGTGTATCAGTCACAGCTCTGCAGTCGTTGTCCTTTTGCCCACAGTGAACTCTGCAAACACACTTGCAGAACTTCTGCCCAGCAGAGCTGAGAGGAGCCAGGCTCAAACCACAGGCTTTCCTCTCGCTCCACGTGCTGAAACTCAGCGAGGTGTTGGATATTTGCACACTGGAGGCTGCATGTATGCAGCACAGACGTGGTGTGTGCGTGGCTGCTTGTCCGTGTCCCTGCAGAATGGGGTGCATAACCACACGTGGTCTGAGCACAAAGGAATCACTAAAGAGAGAGAGGACAGCAAGTCTTCCTGCTTGGAGCAAGCAGCTTTGTCCCAGCTCCCCAGGGAACAGGCAGCTCTGTTATCTGCACCTTCTGAGTCTGTAATGAATGTTTCTATCCCTTAAAGCCCAGGCTGTGTCTGGAGATCAGCGTGGGGAAGAGATAGGCGAAGCCAAAAGGCAGGTTTCTTTCAAGTGCTGCTGAGGTGCAATTTCCCTGGCCAAGAACGGGACTTGCACTGTGCAAAAATCACTGTGGCCACAGAGGTTGACTTCCTAAACCCAAAGTCCCCAGGTTCCCTTCCAGCTGCACCAGTGGGTCTGCAGGCTCCCAGCACGCTGCCAGAGATGAGGCGGACGGTGATGGAGAGGAGAGAAACGTTCCCTTACTGTGTGAATGGCAGCTTCCCCTCTGCCACGGCTCTGACCCAGCGCTGCTCCCTGCACACCTGATAAGTCGTTCCCTGTGTTTGGAGGCAGCTGGGTCATGGAATCTGCCCAGAGGCTCCGCCAGGCTCGCTGCAGGGAAGCTGCCCACTTAAATGCTGCATGCACCTCTGGATGCTCCTTGTGCTGAGCTTCCTTGAACTGCGTGGGCAGAGCAGTGCTGAGGGCTCAGTGCTGACCCCACGAAGGGCCCTGTGCAGGTCCATGGCTCAAAGGCTTTAAACTAAAGGAAAAACTACCTAAAAGTCCACTTCTGAGTTACCTGATGTTACTGATGATCTAACAGAGCTGCGCCTCCCGTGCCGGGGGCTCTGCGTAACGGATTAACATACACAGCTTGAAAGCAAACAATAGACTTTTTAACTTCTATCAGTGTATTTGTCAAAGGAGTGAGAACTGCCTGGCACGAAGGCACGTGGCCACCACGAGGTGGGTTTGTGGCTACTTGGCCTGGTGTAGCTTTCATCCGAGCACGGTGTGTGTTGGGGGGCTGCGTGTTCACAGCTGTGATGCAGAGATTCAATCATGGAGTTTAACCCGACGGTCTGGAGAGCATCCTACCTAAAAGTTCACTTATCTCTATTTATTTTACAAAAATTTAAAATATATATATATTAAAAAAAAAAGAAAAAAACAATAAAACCAACACACGATTGTAATGTGAGAGTCAAACAATTACAGACAAATAAATGGTTAATAAAAAATAAATGCAGAAATGGTGATGGGCTGGGGATCGTTTCCTGGGGCAGTGAGTTGGGGGGGGAGGGTGGGAGAGCAGAAACAGCGTGGGAACATGGAGTGCTGCAGCCGTGGGGCTCCTTCCCTGCATCCCTCATCCCCTGTACTCATTTCCTATATGCCCCATCCCCACTAAACCCACCCTGACACCCCTTGTCTTCCAATCTCCTATCCACCATCCGCTGTAAATCCACCATCCCCTACGCTCCCCCTCCCTTATATCCTCTTTCTCCCATCTCTTATATCCCCTTTCCCTATGGCCACCATGCTCTATGTCCCACTATCCTTTATAGCCTCCGTCCCCTATAGATCCCCACTATCCCCTGTAAATCCTCTTATCCCTTATAGATCCCCTCCACCCTCTGTAGGTCCTCTCCACCCCCTGTAGATCTCTATGGTTCCCCCCCATCCCCTATAGGTCCCTTCTCTACCCTGTAGATGCCCCCATCTCTATGGTTCCCCTCCATCCGCTATAGGTCCCCTCTATCCCCTATAGATGCCCTCGTCTCTATGGTTCCCCTCCATCCCCTATAGGTCCCTTCTATCCCCTATAGATGCCCCCATTTCTATGGTTCCCTTCCATCTCCTATAGGTCCCCTCTATCCCCGATAGATGCCCTCCTCTCTGTGGTTCCCCCTCCATCCCCTATAGGTCCCCTCTCTCCCCTATAGATGCCCCCATCCCCTATAGGTCTCTTCTCTACCCTAAAGATGCCCCCGTCTCTATGGTTCCCCCCCATCCTCTATAGTTCCCCTCTATCCCCTATAGATGCCCTCGTCTCTATGGTTCCCCCCCAACCCCTATAGGTCCCCTCTCTCCCCTATAGATGCCCCCATCCCCTATAGGTCCCCTCTCTCCCCTATAGATGCCCTCGTCTCTAGGTTCCCCCCCATCCCCTGTAGGTCCCCCCTATCCCCCATAGTCATCACCTCCCGCTCCCGTTCGCGCCTCCCTGGCGCCCCCTGGCGGTCTCCCCTCCGCACTGCACGGCGCTCTCCCGTTCCCTCCGCGCTGTGCAGGACCTGACCCTACGCGGCCGCCGTCGCGGGGCGGGGCGGTGCGGCCGGGGCCGCCCGGGGCCGGGGCAGGAGCGGCGGAGGGGCGATGGGGAACCTGTTCGGACGGAAGCGGCGCAGCCGCGTCACGGAGCAGGACAAGGCCGTGCTGGTGAGCGCGGGGCCGGGACGGAACGGCGCAGCGGTGGGGGCCGCCGCCTCCGCCCAAAGCCGGCCCGGCCCTGAGCCGACCCCATCTCTCCTCAGCAATTGAAGCAGCAGCGGGATAAACTGCGGCAGTACCAGAAACGGATCAGCCTGGGCCTGGAGCGGGAGCGGGAGCTCGCCCGGCAGCTGCTGAAGGATGGCAAGAAGGAGTAAGGGGCGGCGGGGCCGGGCGGCTGGGAACGGGGCTGCGGCGGGTCTGACGGGGCGGATGGGATGGGATGGGATGGGATGGGATGGGATGGGATGGGATGGGATGGGATGGGATGGGATGGGATGGGATGGGAAGGGACAGACCTGCCCCGCTCTCCCCTCTGCTGTTGCTGGCCTTTGTGCCCCCATCGCACACAGCTCCCCCGCATGTCACCCATCACAACCCCGCCTCCTTCACAGCACTGCTCTCAGTCCGTTCTCCTCCCAGTCATTTTGCCCCCCAGCTGCAGCACCCCGCACTCGGCTGTGTTAAAGCTCATTTGGTTCACGTGGGCACAACTTTCAAGCCAGTCTGGGTCCCTCACAGCCATCCCTTCCTTCCATTGTATCGAATGCAGCGCTCAGCTTGGCGTCGTCCACAGATTGCTGAGAGTACCATTGATCCCTTCATCTGCCTCAGTGATAACAGTTTGAAGAGCGCTGGCCCTTCTGTGCTGATCTCCTGCTCTTTCCCTTCAGAAAAGCTATGCTCTTGCTGAAGAAGAAGCGTTACCAGGAGCAGCTGCTGGATAAGACAGACAACCAGATCAGCAACCTGGAGCGGATGGTGAGCGAGCACCGGGTGCTTCATACATGGGGCAGAACCAGGAGGGGCTGCTTTGGGGTGTACAGGACTGCACCCCAGCTGCCAGGTCCCAGCGGAGCTGTGATCCTGCCCAAAGCATCTGAAACTGTCCTGGTGCCGTGACACCTCTGTAAAGAATCAAGTGGGAGTGTGTTGTGAGTCTGCACTGCAGGCTGCGTGTGAAAGGCGTGTTCTGTAAGTTAATAGAACCTTAGTCACAGTGTGGGCAGCTGCAGTAGAAACTTCGTCCAGCTTGTCTTGGTACCTTGGTGTAGAAATGGATGTGTTTGCTCTGGCATGGCCTGGGGAGCCTAAGCTTAGATTTGAGAAGCAGACAAAAGCCTACTGGATCTGGTTTTGCAGCTACGTGTGTCAAAGGAAGAGTTTTTGTATACGTTGTACTGCTGATACGATTTAAGCCTCTGTTGGGGCTCTTGACTGTCTTCACCTTTCAGTTTCTCTGGGAATCTTGGGAGTCTGTGTCAGGGCTGTGACAGCTGTGACGCTTCCCCCTGTCCCTCCTGTTTCAGGTTCAGGATATTGAGTTCACCCAGATCGAAATGAAGGTCATTGAGGGCCTGAAAATAGGCAACGAGTGTCTGAACAAAATGCACCAGGTATGTGTGGCCAGGTTGGCCGAGCACAGTGTTGCCTTGAACTCAACAGAATCCTGGATGTCTCCCTGCAGGACTCGCTCATGCGTGGATTTTTGGCTCTTCTCCTCAGGTTATGTCAATAGAAGAAGTGGAAAGAATAATAGGTGAAACCCAGGATGCTGTGGAGTACCAGAGGGTACGTATGGTGTGTGTGAGTAGCTGTGAACAGAGGCAGCCTGCCACTTGATTTCTCTGGAGCAGTGTGTGCCCAGCCTCGTTTAAGAGGCAGGCAGGCTGGAACTTGAAATCTCTCTTGATTGCCTGCAGAAAAATTATGTTTGTTGGTTTTCTGAGTACCCCTTCATGCTGTGCATCCATTGGTTTGGTGCATTGGTGTATCCTGCTGTAAGCCACAGAGCTGCTGCTGTGCACTGTTCTGACTGGAATGTGCATTTTCCTCACTTGTGTAGCAAATAGATGAGATACTGGCTGGGAGCCTGACTGAGGAAGATGAAGATGCCATTCTAGAGGAATTAAACACTATCACTCAGGTAGGACTAACTTGATGTAATTTCATTGCATGTTTTCAGGAAGCTGTTGGCAAAGGAGGAATAATCTTATTAACACTTGTGTTAGCTTATTCTGCCACAGATTTCAGTTACACCTGTTTGTGCCTAATTCCTGAGTCATGAGAGATCAAGCTAATTGATTCACACACAGCGATCACTTGAAAATGGGATGATTTAAGGGCTGTACTGTATTTGCTACAATCAGCTGGTTTCTGTTCTTACTGGGTAGCTGTTCTGCTTTACTAAATGAAGATCTTGAAAGCTCTGGATCGTGCTCAGATGAACAGGAATCAGTGTACATTACCATTCTCTGTGATGCCTTTGGCTCCTCCAAACACTGCCCTGGTTTGGCTTCACTGCAGAAACACGCAGCCAGTGGAAAGTGAGATGTAGAAGATCTGCAGCTAACGTTTATTTGAGGAGATTTGTAGCTTATAGAGAGTCCTGTTAATTTAAATGCAAATGTATTAAGCCCTGCTCTCATTTACTGAGCAGTGCTCAAACCCGTGAGCCTTCCTGCAGGTCTGGGGGCAGGTATCAGTTTCTGCATGAAGTCCCATCTGTCACTCTTGTGTTCCCAAACAGTCTTTGCACATAACTGTGGTGCAAAGGTCCGTGATCACCACGTGGAGCACTGCAGGCTCAGTGCCACGTGTGCTCTTTATTATTCTTGCAGGAACAGTTGGAGCTTCCAGACGTTCCTTCTGAGCCACTCCCGGAGGAGCCCCCAGGTATGCTGTCTGCTCTGTGTGCTCTGCAGCTTTGGCTCCACATACATCTTCTCTGCTCTGTGCAATGCTTTGAGACTTCCTATTTGCTGTAGATGTCCCAGCAAACATGAAGGGGTGTAGGCTGTGTGGTGAAAGCTGGTACAGGCTTCCCTCCGTGGCTCTGACAAACCCTGTATTGCTTGAACCTTTACATTAAGAGGACCCAGTGCCTCTGCATGGTGTCTGTGTGGGAAAAATCTGGGACAGGGAGGACAGGGCTTGTTTGGTTCCAGCACTTGTTTACTAAACACAGATCAAATGTCATCTCTGTGTTGACAGCAGGATGGCCAAACAAAATACACGCTGCCCTCGCGGCAGGCAGCTGATGGACTCCATTTAGACTTGTGTTATCAGAATGTGGGGAAGGGGGCAATGCTGCTCTGCCCCTACTTTCCAAGAAATGGCTTGTTGTTCTGGGTGTTTGTTGGGCAGGTGGCCAGCTGGAATGGTGTCAGGTGCACTCAAAGTGTTTTAATTCTTGAAGTGCTGTGGGAAAGGGAGGCACATTGGATAGGTAAAATCATTTGTAATGCATGTTTATGAGTTCAGTGGCTTTCCAGGCACTGTGCAGGCATTTGCTGCTCTTCTGGGAAGTGGAACATGAGTCCTGGTCCATCTGCAGCAGGTGGCTCTGCACGTTACTTCTGTTCTCACTGTAACAAGTTTCTTTTTCCTTCGCAGAAGCAACACCCATCAAGAACAGGCCAAAAACAGAGCTGGTGGCAGCATCTTAACTCCCGTTTCTGGGGATCCCCCCATAACTTTCACCCAGGACAGTTTGCCATCCCAGCATGTGCTGGGAACAAGCAATGCCTCGGCAGCATCCCAGCTGTGCTGGGCAGATTGTGGAGCAGGATTCCCTGTGCAGGGTGGGGAACCTCAGCCGATCGATTATTGCTCTTGTATCAAGATTATTTTCTAGTGCTTTCTTTTTTTGTAACTTAAATTCTCAACTCACTCAGCTGCGCTGTCTTGGGATTAAATAACAACTCTAAAACTTCCAAAGCCAAAAACTTCTCTCTAGGTTTGATTTCAGCTGTAAATCTGCCTTTGCTCTGTCCAGTCCCCAGCCAGCCCTCCACTTGGGGCACTTCTGTCTGATGTGGTCGTCCCAGGGCTGCTGTGAGCCCTTTTATGTCTGCGTTTCTCTCAGCCCCTCTGCTTTTCCTCCCCTGATTCTGTTCAGGAAGGGCTGGCAGTGCTGGCACAGCAGGATGCAGGCAGCTGCTCTGTGCTGTGTGCAGGCTGGGTACAGTTCTGCCAGCTTTATGCTATGCAGCCAGGGTGTTCCTTTGGGCAGGGCACAGTGTTTGCTTGCCTTTGCCTGCAGCAGCACTCATTGAGAGGGGAAAACCTTTGGTGTGAGGTGAGGAGCTGGGCTGTCCCTGGGCATGAGTCAGAGGCGGTCATTAAGGATTTCCACTCAGCTGCTCCGCCTCTCCTGATCCGCAGCACTGAGTGCAGAGCTGGACCTGCAGAAATCTGCTGAGCCTTTGAAAGCTGCAGTAAGGAGCCTGCCTGCGTTGGGAGCCACAGGTCAGCCTGTGTGGCTCTGCTCCGTCAGCCTGCATTCGCCTTTGCAGTGCTCAGGTGGGCTGAGATAACTCTGCTTCCAGCTGTCAGCTCCCATTTGTTCCATATTTCCTGGGCAGGGCAGTGGAAAAAGAGAGGTTGGGCTGGGGTGGGTGAGTTCTGCAGTGATGTGAAGTGTGCAGCTCCTCGAGTCAGCACACAGAGGGATGCTGGCATGGCCAAGGTGCTGCCTGGGCAGCCATGGTGTGCAGGTGGAGCTGTGCATGGATGCCAGCAGAGCTGCCAGCTTGCAGATGCTCATAGGAAGCCACAGATCTGTATTCATCACACTCCTGAAGCCACAACTCTTAACCCTTGTTTCTGAGACAGAGCAGAAGGACCCAGAGGGCCCTCTGAGACTTTCAGTGACTGCTTTTGGGGATACGCGACCTGGTGCTAGACAATAGGGAGTAATCCCAGAGGCTGTGCTGGTGAGTCAGCAGCGACTGCGTTTTGTATTTTCTAAGTCATGCTTTCTGTTCCACCTCCACGTGTGACATCCCGCAGCCAGCTGTGGGCATTACGTCCTGCTGCCAGGGCAGGATGTGGGGCGTGAGTGGCAGAGGCAGCCTGCGCTCTGCAGCCGCCCTATTTTCGGTTCCTCGGCTCTCTCTGTTAATTAATGTTGCATAACGAAGCCGCTGGCTGGCAGGCTGCAGAGCCACGTTTACAAAGCGGCCTGACTTCTGCAAACAAACGGCTTTCCGAATTGAAAGGCCAGGTTTAACGTGGTCATTGTGCCTATGCCAAGCGCCGATGGGTGCTGGGAGCCACCCTGCAGCTGCGGTGGCACAGGGCTGTCTCCTGGGTTACGCTCTGCGATGGTTTTTCTTTCTGCAAGGCTGTTGCTCCCTTCTGTTACATCCTGGGTGATTGCAGTGCTCACTTTTTCCACCAGAGAGAGCCTTGTCTTCGCACTGCTGTCATTAGCGTTGTTGTTGTTCCTTCAGTCTCCGTTGCTAGCCTGGTGTCTGTGCGTTTAGTTTTTGACCCTATTTAATTGGTAACTCATAGGAGTGGATGCTGGGCTCCCCCAATACGGTTCTTAAGGGACCTCTCTTGGGGCACGGCTCTTGCTGCCAGCGCTCTGAGCAGACCCTGTTCTGCAGGGTGGGCACACATTGCCCCCCCCGCCACATCCTGGCAGCAGGGGAGCCCCCAGCAGACCCTCCCCGAGGCTGCAGAGATGCTGGGCTGAGTGCTGAGCCCATGCCCTGTGTGCTGTTCGGGTCAGGGCTGTGGTGCAGGGGGGGTTAATGCGGCTCCCAGCTTTGGGAAAGGCCGGGCTCTGACCTCCCCACAGGAAAGTTGCAAGCAGATTGCCAGCAGCTTCCTCTCCTAATCCCTGTACCAAACAGATTGTACCGTGTCTCCTTGGGAGGAAGCGCCAGGAGTGGTGTGTGACCTCTGTGGTGTGCTGTAACAATAAACAGTTTCTAATGGTTTCACCGATTCCTCTTCCAGCCTCGTGTTTTCACAGTAAATGTTTTCGATGGGTTGGAGCTGCCTTCTCCTTTTCCTTCTCACCTCTGTGCTCCTGGGAGGGACCTGGGCAGGAGGTCTGAGAGGCGGCTCCCTGTGCAGGAAAGGAGCAATGCTGCGTGTTGGGCATCTTGGAAGCACCGTGCTGCCAGGTAACAGCAGTACCAGTGCTCTGCCATGGGTGGTGAGTGAGGTGGAGCCGTGTTTGGGAGAGAAACTGCATGTTGTGCTGTTGCTGCAGTGGTAGCACACCTCCGGCACGCACCATGGGCAGGGCCTGTTGCTGGCATCATGTCCTCATATCTGCAAGGCACAGTCAGTGCCCAGTCCTGTCCTGGTGGTGGTGTTGACGTGGGGGTGTGATGCTGCCCTGCGTTGTGCAAGCAGCGTCGCCCTCAAACGGACTCAAATTCCCCATTGCCCACAAAGCAGCAGAGCATCAGCCTCACACATAAGCTCAGGTTCAGCTTCCTTTCCCTGCAGCGCAGCCGCTGATGCTCTGGAAGCAGCCTGGGAGTTATTTGGGGCTGAGCCCCTCCTGGTGCAGCCGAGCTGTGTGCATCCACAGAGCCGCAGCAGTTTCTATGCCAACGCGGCTGCAGTGCTGTGCTGGGGTTGGTGCTGCACCCCCTCGTTCAAACAGTTCCTGAAGCCTGTGTGGAAATGAGGGTGAGGGGCACAGCCCGGTGGCTGCAGAGGTGCGGTGTTCACCTGGCTGCTCGGCGGCGAAAGCACCCAAAGACAGTTCAAGTGTGGGGAAAAAAAGCCCAGCAGAATCCGTGCCGTTCCCTCATTGGAGCAGCAGTGGGAACAAAGCGGGTTTGTTATGGGGCTGTGTGAGAATGTGACCTCTGCAGCTCCGAGCGCTGCCTGCGAGCTCCGTGCAGAGATGGGGCCGGGTGCTGCTCCTGGGGGCACGCAGCCTCGGGTCACCACTCCTTCCACACCAACGCTGTCGCTGCCCCACACAGTGAGGAATGAGGTTCCTCGGGTGGTGCACACCCTGTGCCTTTGTGTGGCCGTCAGCGGAGCCGCTCCTTGTCCCCGGCCGTGGGGTGGAGGCCCAAGGTTGCACCGAGTCACAGGGAGCAAGTGGAGGCCGATCCCGGGGCTGTGCCCTGCGCAGGGCTCCTGGCATTGAGGGGCCGTGCAGGTGGGAAAACAGCCCCCCCAGCCTGGTGACCCCCAGCCCGCGCTCCGGCAACGTGATGCCAAATCCCATCGTGCCCGTTGTGCAAATCGCATGAACTATGCCTGTTATTCAGAAGTATCCCCAGAGATCTCCTTAGCGCGCTGTAATGCAGCATTACTCATGGATCCGGGAGCTGAGGCCAACCCGGAGCCAGCAGAGCCATGCCTGCCCAGTGGCATGGTGGGGCCAAGCAGTGGAGGCCCAGCCCTGCACCCCCTGCAGCCCCGACTCCAATGGGCTGGAGCTGCAGTGGGGCATCACCGCATCCCGGTCCTCCAGCTGACCTTTTGGGGCTGCCCCCCGCTTCCCTACTGTTACCATCGGCTGCTTGACCCCAGCTCGACCTCACCCGGCCGAGTTCCCCCTGCAGACCCTGCCCTGCAATGCAATGCTGACCTACTTTGGGGGTTGGAGGAGCGCAGCTCAGCCAAGTGCTGCACAGGGGCCCCAAAGTGCTGTCACTGCCAGTTTGGGCTCCGCGCTGGATTTCAGTGCCACAGCTTCCACCTAATAAAATAAGAGCCGGAATTGTTCATCCTTTGCTAATCCTCAATAAATGGCTTTACTTGATTTGCTGTTTGTGCTTCGGGGGATTTAGCAGGCTGAGAGTTGCTGACACACACAGGGAATCTCCAGTTTTTGGTCGCAACTTGAAGTCCTGACTCTACAAAACCAAAGGCAAAAACTTCCCTGTACTTCGAAGCACTGCATAGTACAGCACTGGGGGCAATGGGGAAGGACCAAGGGTGTGGGATGGATGCAATCAACCATGGGGCATTGCAGGTCACCAGGCATCCCTGCAGCAGCCTGGGGCTCTATGGCACTGCTCAGTGCTCTATGGCACTGCTGAGCACTCCATGGCACAGCTCGGGGTTCCGTGGCACAGCTCGGGGTTCCATGGCACAGCTAGGGGCACCATGACACCGTTCAGTGCTCCATGGCACATCCTGGGGTTCCCTGGCACAGCTCAGGGCTCCACGACACTGCTCAGGCCTCCATGGCACTGCCTGAGGTTCCATGGCACAGCTCAGGGCTGGGCACATGGCTGGGAAATGCGCATCGATCAGAGCTGCCTGAGCCATCAGCCAAAGCAGCCGAGCAGGACGAGCTGGCAGGAGGAGCAGCTCCTGAGGTTGTGCTGGAACCCATTAGGCCGATTTCCCAAAGCGCCACATCAGATGTCAGAAAAATCATCTTAAAATGGCTTGAGAAACAAATAACTCCTGGCACAGCACGGAGAGGGTTCGCAGCAGAGTACATGCAGCATTTTCGGGACGCTGATGGAGAAGACATCTGCATGAGAGCAAAGGCACAGAGATTTCCTGGTGATCTCGTTGACACTTGCAGGGACACTCCTGCCCTGTGCCGCACCACTTGGATTGGGGTGGTATCCCCAAGGAACCCCTCCATCCTGCACTTTCCAATGGGGCACAGCCATGGGGTGACGTGAGGCTGAGCAGAGAGACCACTGTCCCTGTCCCCAGTGGCCAAGAGGAGCCCTCTGCCCCCCTGCCTTCACCCATCACCACTGTGGTTCCGAGCACTGGGGCGCATGACCCGGCTGGGAGCACTGGTGTGACGCCATGCTGATAATTAAGAAGGAACCTAATGAAACTTCTAAAATAGCACCAATTCCTCCACACACCTGCAGCCGAACTGGGTGGATTACATAAGGTGGTGTTGCCACAGCAACTTCGCTCCACCCGGGGCTGGAGGTGGACGATGCTGCGTGCGTGGATGCGCCGTCAGCCAGGGAGGGGGTTTGTGGGGGGGATGGTCCCGAGTCTTACTGCTGCCGAGGTCCCATGTGGCCACTCCCTTGTGTTGGGTTCCATGTTGAGCAAGCACTGGGGTGCGAGGTGCAGGCAGGGGTTCTGCTGCTGGCCCTGGGGTGCGGTGGGCGCAGCACAGAGAGCTGCCATGGGAATAGAGGGAATCCATCCCTTAATGTGAGAATAAGGAACCCCGGAGGCTTCGAGCTTTGGGAGCAGGGGTGTGAGGGAGGGAGGCTGTCAGTATTCAGATTTCCTGGGGATAGAGATAAAGAGAAGCAGGAGATGGGAAGAAAGCAGAGCTGGGTGGAGGCTGGAAGCAGTGCGAGATTCTCTGCGGGTCGTCCCAAAAGGCCTCTTCCATGATGAGAAATTACAAATCCTTTTATCTTCTCCAGCAGAACAGCTTGCTTGAATTGCTGGGCTGTCACACTGGAATTAGATGCAAGAACCCCCCACCTCCGTGACGTGGCGAAGAACTTACATAACACAACTAAAAATAAGGCGATGGAGATGCGCGTGGAGCACTTCTGCTCCTGGCTGCTCTCTCCAAGCACTTTGCTGGCAATGGGAGCAGCCTTGGGCCTGATCCTGGTCCTGGTCCCTGGGGCAGGAGCACCCTGCAGCACCAGGCAGGTCCCTGCTGGATGTCCCATACACCCAGTTGTAGCCAGGGGGTCCCTTCTCCCCTCCTGCCCTCCAACCTCAGTGGGAAGGGGTTAACTCACTGGTGTAGGAAACTGCACATGTGGTGTGAATTCATCCCTGTCCTCTGGTGTGGGAAGCAGGGATGCAACCAGGATAGAGCTGGGATGGAGATGGGACAGATTGAGGTGCGCCCAGGCTGAGCCGTGCCCCGCTCCGCATCGGGTGGATGTGGAGAGGTGCAGGGGAGGCAGTGGGACAGCAGCAGAGCTATGGGGACAAGGTGATGACCATCTGGGGATGCTCCTGCCACTGACCTTTGGATTGGAGGGAGGAGATGGCTGAGAATAGCACACCTGGCTGCTAAATGCTGCACTGCTTCCTAGGGTCTAGGGCAGGAGAAAAAGGGGGGAGGTTCATCCTGAGGGCAGGTGAGGACACCCACAGCAGTTTGTGCCATGGCACCTCTGGACATGGGAGCACCTCAGTGCTGTGGTCACAGGGACAGGGTTAGGGATAGGATAAGGACAGTGCCATGACATGCAGTGATGGCTCCACTCTTTCTTGGATGGTTTCTGCTGCCCTTCTCCATCTGACATCAACACTGTGCAGCCCTCCATCACCCCTCACTGCCCAGCACCATGTGGGCAGAAGCACAGGGCACAGCATGGGTGTGCAGGGCAGCTACAATTATGGGGCACAGCATGGGGCACCACAAGGTGTGTGGGATGTGGTGTGAGACATGAAGGGGGATAGGGAAGAGTATCGGGGTATAGGAAGAGGTATTGCAGGCTATAGGATAAGGCACAGCAGGGGCTATAGATAGATTGTGAGGGGTATAGGATGGGGTGTAGGATGGTGTGTGAGATAGGAGTCGGTACAGGACCAGAAAGGGTTATGGGATGGGAATGTGATAGGGGATGGGAATGAAGTATGGGATTGGAATGGGGTACAGGGTACGGGATGGGAATGGGGTATGGAATAGGAATGAGGTACAGAATGGGAATGGGAATGGGAATGGGAATGGGATGGGATGGGATGGGATGGGATGGAGAGATGAGGGACGCGGAGAACGGGTCGGGGCACGAAGAGGCGTTCCCAGGACGCGGCCCCTCCCCGCGGGCGGGCCGTGGAGGTGCGGGGCGGTGCGGGGCGGACGAGAGCTGATAAAAACGGCGGTACCGCTCCGCTGCGCCGCTTTCCGCACCCGCCGGCAGCCCCGATCCGCGCCACCCCGCACCGCCCCGCAGCCCCCGCCGCAGCCGCCCATGGTGCTGCCCGGCCCGCCCGGCATGGCCCGCTCCGAGGAGGTGCACCGCCTCACCGAGAATGTCTACAAGGTAAGTCCGCAACAGGTGCGGAGCCGCGCGGCGCGTCTCCCGCTTCCCCCCCTTCGCCTTTCTTCCATCTGCTTTGATTTCTTTATTTCTTTCTCTTTTTCTTTTCTCTTCCCCTCCTCCGCCGGGCGCGGGGGCAGCGCGGTGTTGGGGCGAGAGGCGGAGGAGGAGGAGGAGGATGTGGATGTGGATGTGGATGTGGATGTGCCGCCGCCGCCGCCGGGGGGGCCGCACCGCCTCCGCTCCCCGCCCGCCGCCTCCACCCGCAGCCGCACGGAGCTCGCGGAGCCTCCGGGACGGACGCGGTGCCGGACCCCCCCGGCTCTGAGTAGGGATGGGTGCGGGGCAGCTCCCCCTCCCCCCCCCACACTCACCCCGTCCCCGGGTCACTTCGGGCCGCCGTTCCCTTTCTCTCGATATCCGAGAGCGGTGAGCTCCCCGTTTAGCTCCGCGACTCCCCGGGTTCCGGCTCTCACGGTTTGCTTTTTGGTTTTTAAATCGGATGGGGAAAATGCGCTGTTCCGAGTGGTTTGGTTTGCTGGATGGTCGTGGTTTGGTCGTGGCTGGGAGGACCTCTCCAGCCCGGCACATCGCACGGGATGCCGTCCCTTCCATCCGCGCGGCTCCCGCACCTTCAGTCCCTCGGGCTGGAGCCCCTCTGAGCGTTCGGTGTTAAAAGAAAACGGTCAGAAAAAGAATCTAGTGCCTGGAACGTCGGGATGGGGAAGTTCAGAAGGCTCCTGCGGGCACCCGAAATGCCAGGCCCTGCGGGATGCAGAGCGGCTCTGCACATGGAGCCTTTTGGTTGTAGGAGTTGGGTCTCTGTGCCACCCCAAGGCACCCTCTAAGTGCACCGATCCTCCTCCATCTCCAGCTGTGCAAAGTGCAGACCTACAGCATCGTGCTGATGGTGGCCCTGTGCTGTGCTCTTGGTCCCGGAGCAGTTTTGGTGGTGACGCAGGTGTTGTCCCAGGGGTGTTGCCCTCGAAGGGCTGTGCTGATGGCAATTTGCAGAGCTCTCTGTGTCCTGGGCACCTGGGTGCCATCGCTGTGCCGTGTGCTCGTTGGCAGTTTTGAGTGTGATTTGGTGTTGGCCTTGGCCAGAGAGCAGTGCTGGTGAGTTCTGTCCCAAAACAGCTGTGTTGAACCATGTTTGCTCCTTGGAGAACCAATGGGGGATGTTGGCTGTGCTCTCCTCCTGCCTCCAAACATCGCCTTTGTCACTCCTGCTTTGAGAGCACTGCACAGAGCCCTGGGATCACAGTGAGGGGTGTTACTGCATGTGGGGCTGAGCAGGGGGCAGTGCCCATGGTGCAGGGCTGCTCCAGCTGTGGGCTCATAGGAAACCAACATGATGGCTTTGCTGTCAGCAAAGGCTCAGAGTTGTGTGCGTTACAGCGGGTGCAGTGTGGAGATGAGAACTTGGAGCTGGGGGCAGATGCTGTGGTGTTACCCACATCCCGTTTTGCTGCCCTGACTGTGAGAGGAAAACAGCATTTCCTAAAGCCAAGGAGGTGCTTTCCTTGGTCTCTGCAGGTGCTGCATGTAGGAGCTGTGTGTCTGTGTTCCATGGAGGACTCCTGGAACTCCGTGTTAGGGCAAGGCAGTGTGAGCACCCGGAGCTCTGGGAACCTACCAGTCCAAAACTGGCCCTCGTACTTCACAGCCCCATTGCCCAGCTGTTGTTCCCATGCCTCATCTGGCCCACACAGCCCCATAGCATACCATGGGCACAGTGGGGCTGTGCTGCCTGCCCTGCCCCTTCCCAGTGTCCGGAGCAGCCCTGCTGGCCCAGCACCCAGCACAGCCGTTCTGCCTGGGGAGCCCACTGTAATTATTTCCCAGTACCAGCGCTCCCCCTCGGAGTGACTGCACTAATGAGCTGGTGGAGGAGCTGTCAGCCGCCCCCTCGCCGCTTTGCCACTACAGGCAGCTGCCTACACATGTGGAGTAATTACAGAGCGAGACGGAGGATGCTGGCACCTTCCACCAACGTAATCCCACCTTCCCCAGGCACTGATTCACTTCTGTGCACCTTGGTGGGGCAGTGCAGCTGTCCCTGGGCTGGGGGACAGCGGTGCCTCTTCCCCCTGGAGACGAAGCTCTCATTTCTGATGGATGAGATGACTGCTTCCAGCCAACCTCCATTTCGTTTAAAGCTCTTTCTTCACGTGGGAGATTGTTTTGCAATGGTGCACGGTTCGCTCTGGGTTTGGAGAAAGGTTTCTTAGCAGCACTCTAAACTCAAACCCTCGTTGTCGTGCACAAACACAGGTTTTCTGCCAGTTATTTACTCCCCTTCAGATGTAATAAATGCTACTCCCAGCACAACAGCTGTGTTATCTCCAAGTCTGGAGGGAAAGGGAGAGCTCCTTGCTCAAGTGAATCAGGAGGGAAATGGTGGCTGGCTCAGTGTGCTGGGAGGGCGAACACTGCAGCACCAAATGAAAGAGTTGGTCTTTGGGGTCTGCTGTGCCACCCCAGTTTCTGTGCGCTGTGCTCTGTGGGTGCACTGTGCTTTGGTGCTGGCTGTGCTCAGGGTTGAGCAAGGTGCTGGCAGTGCACTGCCCTGCTGTGGGTGTGCAGAGTGCTTTGTGGGATGCTGTGTGCATCAGGACTGCTGCAGTTTGCAGGTTAGCGTGTGCAATGCAGAAGGAAAGCCCATGGTCTGCCCCGGTACCCCAAAGTGTTCCTGCACTGCTCTTGGGTCAGTGGTGCCTTTGTCTTTGGTGGCTCCTGATGCTGTGCTCGCAGCGTGGCTTCACAGTGCTGCTGCTTGCATTGCAGGGTGGAGGGCAGTGTGCTGCAAACCTCCCAGAGCAGGGACTCATCATCTGGGTGAGATGGGCCCGTGGGTTGCTGCTGGTGGCTCCTGGGGAGGTGCTGGCAGTGGGTGCTGTGAGCCAGCAGCTGCTTTGTGCCCTGTGGGTCCTTCAGCCCTGAAACTTGGGTGTCCTCATCCTCTGCTGCCTTGAGTAGAAATGAAGTGGTTTTGGAAGGGTCCCTTGTTTGTGAGCATGGTGTCTGGTACAGCTGATGCTAAGTGCTGCCTGGGCCAGCTGCTCCTGCTGGGGATGCTCCTGGAGCAGCACGGTGCGGGGTGCTGTGTGCAGCTGAGATGTGCTGGTGCAGGGCAGGACGTGCTGAGATGGAGGCAGCGCCAGGGTTTGTTTGGGCATTAAATATTAACACAGAAATAATGGAAGGCGTTCCCGAGGCAGGGCTTGACCCATTTAGAAACAAAACTTCCTTGTGGCTGAGCTGCGGCGTGGCAGTGCCATCACAGTGTGGTCACAGCACCCATCCCATGGGGATGTCACCCGGGTGGCTCTGCAGGGCTGTGCACGGTGGTGGAGCAATGCTGGAAGAGCAGAGGTTGGTGGTTTTTCTAACGTAGAAGTAGAGCCCAACGCTTGTGCTGGAGGTGTGGGACATCACTGCTGTCCTGGCAGCTTGGGGGCCGTCCTCAGCTCCTTCTGGCATTCAGCTGTAGGGTTTGCCTTTGGGCTGGAGGGGGATGGACTTTTTGGAGCGTGGTTGTAAAGACCCTGGGGAGGTGTTGTGAAGGTTCGCTTCCTGTGCAGGAGCAAACGTGATACGAGGTGAGCCAGCTCTGCTTCCAGCTCAAACTTCTAATTCTAAATGCCTAATGATTATGGCGTTGGAGCAGGAGGTGAGCCGTTCGTGAAGCGTGCTCAGAGTGGAGAGGCAATGAGCTCGCTTCCTATGCACTCCTCTCCCCCCACCCCCAGGACTGTGGCCTGGAGACCTCGTGCTTCGCATTAGTTTCTTTTCTGGCAGCTGAACAAAGCCGTGCCAATCCCAGAGAGCTGAGCAGCATTACCCAGGAGGTCAACGCCGCCGAACAAAGCACAGCCCTTCCAACCTCTTGCTGCCAGGTTTTGTTGTCTGTGTTTTTCTAAACTCTTGCCCAAGCAGCGGGTTTGTGGGTGCTGCTGATGGAGCGGAATTGGAGAGAGGGCGAGATGTGCTTCCATCACCAGGATTTTGCTGCACCCCTGCCTGGGCTCCCCAGGCTCTGAGCGTGATCCCTGGTGTGAGCTCAGTGTTTATCTGCAGTGTTTGCTTCTCCATAGTAGCTGGGAGCTTTCCAGCATCTCTCACTGGGGAGATGAAGGTGTGTTAGCTCTGGAGTTGGCTTCTCTTCCCACCACGGGAGTGAAAATACGGCTTAGAAACCTCTATTTTTATCTCCGTAGTGAAGATCCCTTTTTAATTCCCTTCTCCTGTGGGGCTATTTGTGTTGGAGTCTCCAGGCAGTGTCTTAAAAACGTTCACTTTCAGCAAACTTCCTCTCCGGGTTCCATGAGTTTTACTTGGCTGCCAAGGAGCCTCCTCCCCCCCATGGAGCAGAACCTTTCTGCAATGCTCCTGCTCTTGGTTTGCTGCTGCCAAACAGCTGTGCCGTACCCCAAGGTGCTGCTGTACCTCTCAGCTGCCCCAGGTTTGGGGAAGGAGCAGCAGGGATATGTCAGTGGGAAGTGCAGAGCAGCCCTCCCCAGTGCCAATTAACCCCCATGCAATCTTCTCCCACAATTACAGAGAACACCTCACTGCACTGCTTGCTGCTGCAGGTCCTTTTCTCCTTCCAAGCTGAGCATGTTCCCAGTGCTGCCCCGGCCTCAATTAGCCCTGCAGCTCTCATTAGCTGGGTGCTCACTGTGCTGTCTCTGGGCTGGAGCATCCCAAGGCAGGATGGAACCCAGCTGTCATGAGCTCAGCTATGCACAGCCTGCCCTGCACCCACAGAAGGAAATGAAACCATTGCAGCCCACAAAGGGCGTGCAGCAGAGCTGGGGCTGAGGATGCCTGGGGCAGAAAATGAGTTCTGTGTGTTTGGCCAGCTTTGGGTGAGGTGACAGATGCTTAATCAGCTTATTGGACAGAAGTGTCTGTCTGTCTCCCTCCCAGTATGGGATGCTGCCAGCAGTGGGGTGAGGGCTGTGTCCACATCCCCTGCTTTGGGTTCAGGTTGCTCTGGGGGTGCAGTGGGCATGGAGCTGCTGTTCCCTCCCCAGCTCAGCTTGGGTTGGTGTCTGGTTTTAGAGATGCTATCAGTGCTGGGGATTGAGCAGCTTTTGGGCACGGTCCGATTAGTCCTCCTCTCCCCTTGTTTGGAAATAAGGACCTCAGAGAGGCTGTGCTGGTGAGCTGTGATGTGCTGCTGCACTGCAGGGGACACGGGTGCAGTTCCCTGTGTGCAGCTCCAGTATGACACTGGTTGCAGGGCATGGTGGGACTGGATGATGCTGAGTGCAGCAGCATGGGCTGTTCCTGGCTGTGTCCAGTCATTGGTGCCATGCTTGGCTTAGCGCTGCTCTCACCCTTGGAGCTGCCCAAAAGGAGCAGAACCTTTGCCCTTTGCCCAGTGGGAGTGCTGCCATCGAGCAGCATGGGTTGAAATGTGGCCACATCAGTGCATAACCACCATCCCCCTTGTGATGCTGGAGGTGTGGGTACGTCCTTCACCCCATTCCTGCCCTTCAAGACACACGGAGCTGCCCTGCTGCCACCTCTGCTAACGCCCGCTGTCCTCCTTTCTTCCAGACAATCATGGAGCAGTTCAACCCCAGCCTCAGGAACTTCATTTCTATGGGGAAGACCTATGAAAAAGCCTTAGCAAGTAAGTGATGCTGTGCTGCTGGCACACTGTCGGAGGACTGCGAGCCCATGTGGGGCTGCTCGGTGCTCTTAAATCATTAAAATTAAGTTAAAGCTCTATTTAAAAGTATTGTTTACGTGTTCAAGTTGCAGAGGAAATTAAATCCCCTCTCCACACACAATTGTTGGCAGCAGCTCTTTGCTGAGCCTACCGGGTCCCACTGGGGGCTGTTAGAGGAGCATGGAATTAATTGGGTGAACCGTGGATTGATGGAAACCAAAACCAGACAGTTGTGACGTGGTGACTTTGTGCTGCCCAGGTCCTGTCCAGCCCTGTTCTGTCACAGCTTCATGCAGAGGACATTTGCTTCGCCTCTGCTCGCTTCAGAAGCTGCGCTGCACATCGCCTGGATTTTATTTTTTTAATTGGATTGCTGGAGATGCCTTTAAGGGCAGAGGCTGTCATGATCTTAAGTTGGTAGAAAAAAAAAAAGGTTTCATAGTCTTAAATGGTGGTGTTTGAAGCACGACCTCTGGGAAGGATCTGCGCATTCCTGCTCTGTGCATTCCTGCTCTGCGTGTGCCTGGAGCACTCCTTATCTCCCCCAGGCCAGGCGGGGCTGCTGCATGCCTGTGAGGGGTCCACATCCCTCCCCACTGCTTCCCAGGGAGCATTAATGGTGTGGGAGGTGCCTGTGGCACAGGGTGAGGACCTGGGGTGCTCACAGACCCTGGTGTGCAGCAGCATTAAGGATGAGAGGTGATGTCTTCCATGTACCAGAAGGTTTGAGGAACAATTTCTTCTCCAAAGTAGCTCTCAGTGGCACAGGCTGCCCAGGGAATGGGGGAGTAACCATCCCAGGAGGTATTCCGGAGATGTGGCACTTGGGGACTTCCATTTTTCTCACACCTCTGCTCCAAGATCTTCCTGCAAGCTTGACAGCTGTCGTCAGTCATTGTTTGGGATCCCAGAGCTGTGGGACACCCGAAGGCAGAGCCTCGCTCCGTGGATGCGCTCTGGAAGAGGCTTCATTGCTGAGCGCGGTGGTGCTGAGCTGTACAGCGTGTTCTGTGATTAGAGGAAACCCCCTGCTTATCTGATTAAAGCCGAGCGTGGAGCTGGAATGTCAACAAACAGCACTGAGCTATAATGAAAGTCTGTGATATTCAATTATTCTGCAGCGCTTTTGCTGAGCTCTGGTGGTTACACTGGAATGAAAACCACCGAGGTCCTGCACGTACCTTGCTTTCCCCTCCTGAGCAGCTCTGTAATCTTGCTGCTCCAGCTTTCTTCTTTCCCGGTGTGTTCCTTGCTCCTCTTGCTTGTTTGTTGTCTCGTCCCTCCCTGTGGGGCTGAGCTCTTTGAAGTCAGAGCTGTTTTTCTTTTAGCGTCTAGCGCCTGTTCGGTGCTGCAGGAGTTATAATAGCTGCCAGCCAAGTCTATAACCTGCTTTTTTTTTTTTAATGCTTTTAGGTATGACATATGCAGCAAAAGGATACTTCGATGCTCTGGTGAAGATGGGGGAGTTGGCCAGTGAGAGCCAAGGATCCAAGGAGCTGGGTAAGCCACCGGTTCATGGCTCAGTGGAGACCCAGCCCAGAGCAGGGATGGGACCAAACCTGTGCTGTTGTTGGGGATGAGGAGCTGGGCATGGAGCTGACCCTGCCTGATGTGAATAGCCCATTATCTCTATTTACTGCTCGTGTAGCTTTTAAAAGAAAAGAGAAATCTGCTAATCTCAGTCGGAGGATTTGAGGATGTTGTCAGCACGTGGTGTTTGCCAAGAGGAAGTGTTTGCTCAGAGCTGCTCTCACGGCACTTCTCTTGCTTTAGAAATGAGGAAGGCATCGCTGGGAGCTGGGGCAGTGCTGCTGGGCTGCAGCCCTTGGCAGGATGGGAGGGGGCGTGCAAGGCCCAGTGCAAGTCAGTGCCCTGCCTGTGTCCCACTGTGATGCTGTTGTTTGGGCTCAGGTCAGAGCTGCATCACGAGTCCTGATGTTCTGCACCTGCATTTCCTCTTCTAGTTACTCTTCAGGGAGCTGTTTTCCCCATGCTCATGCTTCCCCTCCCTGCATGAACTCTGTGCTCCCAGCTTGCTCTGCAGTCACACTGGAAGTGGAAATGTGGTGGGGACTCTGGGCTGTGCGGGTGGGAGCTGGGCCACAAACCCTCTGCCCATGGGAGGGCTGTGCAGGGCTGTTCCCTGCATGCAGGGCTGGGGTTTGGCACGGGGCAGCTCCTGTTGGCCCTGCAGCAGCTCTCAGCCATCCTGCTGTGCTGATCTTTGCTGATGTTTATGGTGGCAGCTGCTCCACGAGGAAGAAAGTGGAGATAACATTTGTGGAGTCTATAACAGGACACCACCCTGTCCCAATGGGCTGTGAAATGCCTCAGATGGGGCTGTGCTGCCTGCAGCAGCAGAGGTGCTGCTCTTTCTGGGCACACCTTGAGCTAATCAGTGAGGGCTGATAGTGCTGGAAAGGAGCTGGGTCTGGGTTGTGTCACACTGCTGCAGTAGGTGGGGGTGCTGCTGGGGCTGCAGCTTCTGGCCTCCAAGGGCAAGGATCTGAGACTTATTCCTCTTTTCTCTCCTGTGCTTATTTTTTGGTGCTTTTTCTGAGCCGAGTCATCAATAGAACATAAAAACATTGCAGATCTGTGCCTAAAAATGATGAAAAAGTCCACCTATGTCCCAAATCCACAGCAGCTCTGCACCCAGCTCCATGCCTCGATAGCACGTGCAGCTCAGAGGAGCTTAGCTCCTAATCTGGGTGCTGGGAAACCACTCGGTGATCCCTGTCTGCAGACGTGCTGGGTGTATGGCACAGGGTCCTGCTGCCTCGTGCTGCACGGTGCTGGCTGTATTTGCACATTCCTTGGGCTGCAGCGATGCTGCACGCTCACCTTGCTGCACACATTCAGCCTCTGCCCGCCAGACTGCTGCCCCCAGCTTAGCTCTGCTCTCCCCGCCTGCTTAGTGCTTCACATAGCTCACAAATTCTCCACCAGATTTTAACAGCAGTGCTGAGACAGGATAATCTGGTGCAGCAACGGGAAACCCAGCAGTAATGAAGCACCTGAGCTGTAATCGGCTCTGTGCTGGGTGCAGGCGTCGGGTGGGGTGGGCACAGCCCTGCCAGCCCCACCGCTGAGGTTTGGGGTGTTCAGAGTCTGATTTTCCTGTTTGCACCCAAGGCGGTGGTGCAAGCTGCAGCTCCCAGCGTGCCGTGCCTCACGCTGCCCTGGATTTTGCATCTTGAGGAGCTGAGCCTGATGTACGGTCAGGGTCGGACTGTTCTTGGCATTGCCATCAGCTGAGTCGCTGGGATGGATGTGACCCACCTGCCTGGCTCTGGTCCCGTCCAGCTTTGGGACTTGGAGGGTTAGACCCAAGCCTGCAATTCCTTTTGGGTGTGCACAGCTTGGCTGAGAGGTGGTTTTTGGGAGGGTGAGAAGATGGAGTGAGTTAATGCTGTGCCTGATCAGGCAAGATTTGCTCTGGCCTCAATCTGGGACCTTTCCAGGAGCCGGGTACTGCTCCACATGCAGCTTCTGTGGGTGGTACTGGGTTGTGCTGGGGGCTGAATGCACTTGCAGAAAGCTCCTCCAGGGCCAGGGAAGGACTGTTTTGGGGCTGGTTTTCACCAAGGTCCCCTCGGCCGGTGCCCAAGGCAGCTTGGCGTCAATGGGGCACAGCTGCAAAGGACCTTTATGTGGCTTTCAAAATGTGTGTTGGTGCCAGGCCACTGTCTTCTGGGTGTCCCGTGCCTGAGGAGGGACTCTGAGCTCAGGGCAGAGCCCAGCTCCGTCCCAAAGGCCCAAGCACTTTTGGGACACAGTGCTGCGGTCCCACCTGACTCCTGGTGGCCTTGGCGTGGTTAGGAGGCTTTGTGCTGCACTGAATCCTCAGGGGAGATGTATTAATCCACTAATTGGATTTGCAGCCGTTTCGGGGTAGGAGTTTCCTGCAGCAGCAGAGATGCAGATAGAGATCCTGCAAATGCCAAAGGTCATCATGCCAGCAGAGGTCCTGTTGGTGGGTGCTGTACCCCCATGCTGCACACAGCTGGAAACGTTCCCTGCGCTCAGCCAGGCAGGCTGGGGAAGCAATGGCTTTTTTTTTTCTCTTTGTCTCAAAAAAAAAAAAAAGTGGAAAGCTTTGCCAAGCTGGGCTGGAACAGAGGCTGGGAACAGAAGTGATCATTGTAATGCTGATGAGCTGCTGATATAACATCAACAAATCCTGCATGATCCTTTCGGCTGTGATAAATAAATGGAACCTTTTTGAAGAGGAAATGCAGAGCTGATTGTTTCCCTGTACCCGTGTTCTTCCCCCCCCTCAGTGCTTGCGTGAATCTCCCTCCATGTTGCTTTGCAGTTTCATGTCAGAGCTGATAGGAAGTTGGACCCAGGACCCTTTGTGTGTGAATGAGGGCTCGGCCATGAAGTGCTTTTCTCAGGGACTTGAGGGCTCGTTTGGGATTGTGCCACGTGAGCTTGAATCCCGATCTGTTGGTTTCAGGGAGGAAATAGGATTGCAGAAGTCCTCAGCAGCACGCTTCTGTCCTGTTTGTGGCTGAGCCAAACCCCGAGCAGTGCCATCTGATTGCAGCCAGGGCCGTACTGGGCTGTGCATCGCAGGGCAGGGCAGGACACAGAGTGTGGGGAGCAGATGGGACTTCACCCTGTGCACAAATCGGTGCTTTTCCTCCCAGAAAATAACTGTTGGAGCTTTCCTGTCCACTGCACAGCTCAGGAGGCAGCTGCCCAAACAACCTGCCTTTTGCTGCCTGCTGCTTTCCCTCGTGAATGAGCTAATGCTCCTCCTTGCCTGCTTGGTTGCTTCCCTTCTCGATGCTGTTGCTTCTCCTGTTCCCCTCCACAAAGCAGGGGGTGAAGCTGGGTGCAGTGGGGAAGAGCAGCAGAGCTTGGCACTGTGCTCTTTAGCTTTGAGCTCTGCATGCTTGGTGCCGGTGTGGAGCGGGGCCATGTGCTGCCATGTGCTGTGTGGAGCAAGGAAGTGATGCCCAGCACCGGTGCTCCTACGTGGCTTTGCATTGTTTGATATTTCATTAAAAATGGCCCTTCTCTAGCTCGAGGGCTCAGAGCCGCGGGCTCAGGAGCAGCCGGTTCCTGCAGCTCTGCCTTCTGCCGGGCAGCTGGCTCTGCGCGTGGTGCCCAATTGCAATCTCAGTGATGTGGAACAACCTGTTTGGCCGTTTCTCGCTGGGTGTGGTTGGGGAAGGGCCCACAATGGTCCCTATAGTTCTCCCAGCACGATACCGTGAGTCACGCCGACGCAAATAGCAGCTCCCGGCCTGCGTGTGCCTCCCTGCAGAGCAGGCACAGCCCTGGCACTGCCCTCCTGCCCACCCCGTGGCTCTTTGTTTCTGACCTCAGCTTTCACGCTTTGCTTTGCTTTCTTGGCTTAGAGCGTGTGTGTTTTGGCACAGGGCGAAGATGGTGCTCGCCCTCTATCTAATTCCCAATGTGACCCACGCTGTTTGCAGCAGGGATCATTGAGTGTGTTGGTTCCAAGCAGCCCCAGCACAGTGCCAGCAGTGTGGGAGGGAGCTGGGAAGAGCCCCCCGTGAGCACCGTGCACCGCCCCGTGCTGCTGATCCTACCATCAGCCAGGGCGTGCAATATTTTGGCTTCACAAGAGGCTGTGATATCTCTGAGTCACATTTTAACTTCTCTTCTTGTTGCTGAGCTGTGTCAGTCCGGGTGGTTTCAGGGTGAGATGTTAATGCCTAACGAGGTCTGCAGCCTTTTCACAGTATGTAGTGTGAGGCTGTCGGGGTGTTGGAGGTGTGTGACATTACAGCTGCAATTCAGACTTCAGCTTCAATCCACCACCTTGTGTGGGCTCCCAGCTCTGAAGGCTGCTATGGGAAACCCAGAGTGAATTTCTTAGGGCTCCCAGCGCTGGAGGAACCTCAGAGGAAGCCGGTGTGACCTGATGCTGGGTGGGCAGCCTGCAGCCTTCCTGTGCTCTGTGTTCCCCACGCAGACATTCCAGGGCTGCTCCTCAGTGTCCCTGCAGTGTCACACTCAGCACTGTGCTGGAGGAGCTGTGCAGGCTCTGGGTTCTCCCTCTCACCCAGCACCCAAGCTGGAAAAGCAGCAGCACTGACCCCATTGGAGCACATGCACATAGGGCAGTGAGACATGTAGTGTAGGAGACGGCTCTGCCCTGCCCAGTTTGATGTGGAACGGCATCCAGCCGGGGTTGAAACTCCCCACATTCAGCTGTGATAACAGCCAGAGGGGATGGTGGAGGAGAAAGTATCAGCAGAGATGGCAATCGGTGTCCTGGGAGGTGCTCCTCCACCTCGCTGCTGCTGGGAGCTGGGTGGGGAGCGCAGGGGTAGAGCTGCACGGTGCTGATCTGGGGCTGTGTGTGTTATTTCTGAGCATCTCATCCCTTCCCTGCGTGTGTTCCATGCACAGCAGTGCTGGCAGAGCCCTGGCCTGACTGCTTCTACTGCTGGGTTTGATCTGATGGGAAGGGGAGAGAGCACAGCGTGAGCTTTGGAAATATGGGGAAGCCACCTTTGTGCCAATATACTCTTGGAGAAAAAGAAATCTCAGCCGAGCTACAGCATGACGTCACTTTTCTTGCCCTCCTGGTAGTGGGAATTTGTGCATTTCCTATGATTGAGCAGTCACAGCCCAACCGGAGAGCAATTTCCTGCAGTCTTGTCAGGGTAACCTTTGGCCCAGGCCTTCCCATTCATGCGTGGAGCTTTTCAGTGCCGATGTGTGGAGCTACTACGGCTGCAGCGCTGCGGGCTGCTCGGCTTTGCTTTGCTCAGCATCTTGCAAAGCAGCTGTAAAAGTTAACGGCGTGTCTCCATCTGCGGAGAGCTGGACTGGTGTGGGAACAGAGCTGCTGGTCGCCTTATTTTGTGCGCTGCTGCTCTGCTCCCTGCCCTGTGCCACCCTGCGCCTGTCCCAGCGCCCTCAGCCCTTTGAGATTTTCCCCCTTTCAAAGCATAGGGGCTGGCATCTGCCCAGAACAAAGGGGTCAGATTTGAATGTTTGCAGAGTTTTGAGACACGCTGTGCGGGTGCAAAGTACGAATTGCTTCAGCCGTGAGCTAAAGCACGTTGGACCAGAGTGTTCCTAATTGCTTGCTATTGGAGCGTGGCCCATGTGCATGGTACCACGGGGATGGGAGCAGGGTGACCTGGTGTGGGCTGGGGCTGATGGTGCCGTGGGTCTGAGGCTGGCACAGCTCCTGCAGAGCGGCTCTGTGGGGCTGCCTGGCTCCGTCTATGGTGGGGCTTTGGGGCAGGATGTGGCTCTTCCTGTCTGGGGAAAGCTGAGTGGGAACAAGACTTGAAGGCCTTGTATTGGAAAAGAAGAATTGAAGGAAGAGTGGAAGCAGAGCTGGGATCCCTCTGCTGGGACAGCCCTTCCCCTGTAGCATGGCTGCCCTGTTCCATGGTGTGTCACAGCCACCAAAGCTGAATGGATCCCTCCCCCCTGTCTGACTGCCCCCAGCTCCATGCCTGAAGCCCCTTCGTCTCGCCTTGTCGTTCCAGGAGATGTGCTCTTCCAGATGGCTGAAGTCCACAGGCAGATCCAGAACCAGCTGGAGGAAATGGTGAGCACATGTTGGTGCTGTGGTGCTCAGCCTGGGCAGAAAGAACCCCTCTGAGCCCCCAGATCAGATCTCTGGTGTTGGTAAAGGCTCGGCCAGGGCACCCAGTCCCTCACAATCTGCTGGTGTTGCGACCAGGTCTGTCTCTGAGCACCTGTCCATCCCGTGCTGATGACAGCATCCTTTTCACCTGCTCAGCCCCAGCCCCACTGCCCTCCTGGTGTCATCTCTGTGCAGCCCTGGTTTCCATCACATGGATTCTGGGCAGTGCTCAGTGATGCTCTGGGTGGCAGAGCTCAGAACCTGTATTTGCTCTCTTCTTGCAGCTGAAGTCTTTCCACAACGAGCTTCTGACGCAGCTGGAGCAGAAGGTGGAGCTGGACTCACGCTACCTGAGCGTAAGTGTCCCAATTCAGCCCCTGGCCATGTCCCTGGGCCATCAGATGTGTCACCATTTGGAATGTGGTCTCCCAACCCCTGTTTGCTCCCAGGGCTGGGGGTTCCACATCACCCCCCCTTGGGCTGCTCTGAGCCACCCCCTCTCACCCCCAGGCTGCGCTGAAGAAATACCAAACAGAGCAAAGGAACAAGGGCGACTCGCTCGACAAGTGCCAGGCTGAGCTGAAGAAGCTGAGGAAGAAGAGCCAAGGAAGCAAAAACCCCCAGAAGTACTCAGACAAGGAGCTGCAGGTAGGAGCAGGGTGGGGGGAGGGCAGCACCCCTGTGCCCATCACCCCCCCAGCTGTGTGCTGGGGCTGTAAGAGCAGCCAGGGAGGCACTGGGATGACATGGGGATGTGGCTGTGCCCAAGCTGAGCTTGTGCTGGTGCCATGCAAGAGGTGTGCTGGTGACTAACCCTGCTGGATCCACCACAGCTGGTGGTTTGTTGGGTTATTGTTTTTTTTTTTCCTTTTTTTCCTTCCTCCCTAATGAATGAACCCGAAAAGATCATTAGTTTCTGTTGTGCCAGATCCATCTCCCTCTGGATGGTGTTTTGCTTAAATATTTTCAGTACCTTCTGACGGGCGGCCCTTCCCCCAGCCCGCCCGGTGGCGAGCTTGTGCAGGAGGAGGCTGGCAAGTGAATCATGGCTGCGTGACTGCGGCGTGGGCTGCTCTGTGCTGATGGGGCTGTGCCTGTGCTGCTCAGGGCTGGGGGCTCAGAGCCCCTTTGCACAGCTTTGGCTACTGGCAGGCTGAGGAGCGAGGCTGCTGAGCATCCCCGGATGCATCCCATGGCATGGTGAGGGACTGCTGTGCAGTGTTGTGATGCACCCGTGGCACAAATCGGTCTGTAGGCTTTGATTTGAGTTGCTCTGGGAGCTGTCTCAGCATGGCAGGCTTTAACAAGAGGTTGGTGCATCTCTCTGCAGAGCTGCTCTGGCTGCAAGTGCTGCAGCACAGCGCTGTCCTCGTTGGGGAAAAGAGGAAGCTTAACCACAAAGCTGGAAATCGCGTGCTGCTGTGTCTAAGAGAATGGATGTTATGTTGGGACCAGATTTTGTTGCAACTGGTAGCTGATGGGCCGATAGCACAGCCCTGCCGACAGGAATCTAAGCACCGCTGGGGCTGTGCACAGGAATGCAGTAAATAACTAGCAGATAGCTGGGAAAGTGACGCTGTTAATTGCACTAAAATCTGGGAGATTGGTTGTTCCCTCGGTAGCATGAATCAGGATAATCACAGAAGGAGAAAAAAACATTTCAGCAACCATCCAGGCTGAGCGCAGCCCCTGTGCTGAGCTGAAGTGCTCCGAGCTGAGCTCATTTCATTTGCAGCCTCCCAACTCCTGTGTCTGTACTGAGCTGCTTGTGCACAGTTAATTGGAGCATCTTCAGGAGGTGTTGCTGCAGTGTGACTGAGGTGTCCCGCGTGCAGGCTGGCACTTCCCTGAAAGCTGAGCAGCTGAAACCACTTTGGAGTGCTGGTGTCTCTGCAATCTGTTGCTCCTGATCTCTGCTGAGAGCAGACCTGTTGAGCAGCAAGGCGGCTCTGTGGGAGGAAATGCACGGCATCAGCACCTGCAGAGGGGTCCCCTCACCTGCTGGTAGGGATGGGCAGTGCTGCTGGGGCCTCCTGACTCCTGTGGGGTCCCCAGGGCTGCTGTGTTGCTGGGATTCCCACCACGCACTGGAGAAAGGAAGGAACCCATTGCAGCCAGGAGGTTTGGTGCTCCCACCACGAAGCAGCACCAATAGGGATAGTTCTGATAGCGCATCATCTGTGGGCAAAGAGGAAAACAGGATCAGGCTTTCATTCCTTTAATCTTTCAGCAGTAAGTATTTAGGAAGTGCTTATCTCGGCAAAAAAGCCTTATGATGGCTTTTAAGCTTAAAGAGCAATGAAACTGCTCAACTGCTGGCTTTGTTCCCCAGTCTCAGATCAGAGTCCTCCCTCGATGCTGGAGGAGCTGCTCATGTCTCACTGGGGGGTTCTTGCTTCATAAAACCTTTCTCTGGGCAGTGAGGGTGGGTTGGAGTCAGGGTGATGGCTTGGTTCTGTCATGGGAAAGCTGCTGTTGGCAGATGCATCCCAGTGCCAACATAACTCATCCCATTCAATAAAGCTATAAAATCATACTCTTTCTTTGAAGACTCATCCACTTAAGTTACTGTAGCACTCAGCAGCCAGGAATCCGATGCTCTGTCATCATCTCTGTGCTTAATGCTGCGGGAAGCAAATTGCTCCTATCTGCCTCCTCCGTGCTCACAGGGTGACCACAGTTCATAACACAGCATGGGATTGGTCTGAACCTGCTGGGACAACCTGGGTTGTCTTCCCTGTGTCTCTTCAGTGCAGGTTTCCCCATGTGGAAGGCAGAAATAAGGGTGGGTGTTGCACACCGGTCGTTTTGGGGTTGCAGAGCTGGGTGTTGCTCGGTGCTGCTGCATGCACAGCAGTGCACAGTGAGAGCTTGGATGCTGTGCAGTTGTGGGGTCCGGTGGGCGAGGAGGGGCTTTGCAGGATGAAAGCACAGAGAGGCTTTCCATAAAGACAGACTCGTTGCTTACAGCAGCTCAGAGCACGGTTTGGCTGCTGCAGGGATTGTCAGCAGAGGTGTAGAGGCTAAGGGCTGTGCTGCTGAAGGTGACAATAACGCCAGTGTTTGATTTCTGGTGAATTAGTCCAGAGCTGTTGCACAGGGGAAGGGAAGTTTGGGCTGCGGTGCTGCCTCAATCTGCTTTCCCTGTTCTGTGGTTGCTGAGGTTTTAGGATTTCAGACCTCGACTGAATGAGCCAGCAGCAGCGTGGGCTCCAACTGTCCATCCACTGGTGCTGTGAGCACTGGGACTTCCCTGTGAGGCTGAGTTGGAGGTGGCTGTGGTCAGTGCAGGGACAGTCCCTGCTGCTGTCCCCGTGTGCTCCCGTGGGAGCGGTGTGAGCATTAAACACTGCTGTGCCAAATAGCCCGGGGGTTTTTTAGAAACTTTGGTAATTGAAACCTCATTTTCTGTTCCCACCGGGAGGAGTAATTTTAGCGATGGGTCAAGAAGCACGGGCTGATGGGGAATGTGCACAACCAGGTTACGAGGGCTGATGTGAAAGTCAAACAGGGAGGAATTACGTAAAAACTGCGGGACTGCAGATCCTTTACCCCCGGTTTCCTTGTGCTTTGAGCCCTGGTGGTGCTGTGTCCAAATGCAGTGTCACAGCCAAGGGCTGGGGCTGTGCTCCGTGCTGTCACATCCATCCCTGCTGCCTGAGTGCCGCTTCCTGGGGCTGTTCCTGCAACTCCCACAGCAGCTGCTGCAGATAAGCTCAACCGAGTGGATTGATTTTGATAAAGAAATGAAGCCTAAAGCCTCTCTTTCTCTGGCTGAGATGCTTCGTGGCCCTTATGGAAGGCAGGACTCAGCCCATGTAATGCACATCTCGGCACCAGATCCCAACATGGAGTGGCTGCCCTGAGCTGTCCCCAGGTTGAGGGGACATTTGCGTGGCTGAGGGCTGACTGCAGGAAGCACTGTGCTGCAGGAGCGTGTTCCTGCACAGAGCTGTGTATGTGGTGTTACATAAAGCATACAGGAATAGTCAAAGGATGAGGCACTGCCCTGCAGAGCAGATGTGAGATGGAGGTGTGAGGGGGGAAGGCAGCGTGTTTCAGTGATGGGGGAGAGGGCAGCTGTTGAGCTCCAGTGGCAGGACCTGCTGGGCACAGCTCACCTGGGGTGACCACGATGGGATGGAGATGGGGATGGGGATGGGATACACCAGGTGCCTGCTTGCTGGGGGGGGCTATTTCTTGCAGGGCTCTGTGAAGAAGGTGTGGGGGGTTTTGGATGTGGCTCAGGCACTGCCTCCTCTAGAGTTGGATGCAGGGTGTTGTACCCCTTGGCAAGGCTCGTTCTCAAAACCTGCTAAAGAAATAGAAAATTCGGCATAAAACCCAAGGCAAGGAGTGTAACCTCCATGCAAGGAGCAGCTTCTGGAGATGAGAAGACCTTTTCCTGAAAGCCAAGGGGCTGCTGGTCTCACCTCTGACCCCGTGCTGTGCTGTAGGCTTGGAGCTGCTCTTCCTTGAGACTATTTGACAGCTTAGAAGCTCTTTCTTGGTTAATCAGCCTAACTTCTATCTTATTTTATCCCATTACTTTCTAATTATTCTCCCTTGTGGTTCCTTAAATAGATCCCCTCTCCTCGCAGTGGTCGCTCCTTCCATGCAGTGCCTCCTGCCCCATCAGCCCGGCACGCCGGCTTCCTCACCCCCATCTCCCACTGCTGAGTGCTGCCAGTTCCATCTCACCTCATCCCAGACAGGAGCTCTGTTCTGGGGACAGCACAGGGTCACAGTCCCCTCCCTGCTCTGCATCCAGCTCAAGTTTGTGGCTGTGCCTGCAGTGGTCTTCTGGTGACACGCAGTGTGCTCCCTGTGTTTGCTCCCCTTTTGTCTGTGCAGGTCCTCCTCTCAGCCCATTTTGCTGTGCTGGCAGATGCACCCGATTGCTGACAAGGATCTGTCATAGTGATTTCTGCAGCAGAGCTCAGTGCCGTGGTGATTAGCATTGCCCTTGGCTTACATCCTTAACTAGTTCTTGTGTTCTTGGGTAGAACGGTTTGAACTGATTTCTTTTTTTTCAGTGCACCTGTGTTGTTATTAAGGACTTGGGTGAAGTTCAGCAATGATACCGCTGCTCCACCTGTGCTAGCTGGCTGCTCTGGAGTGATTCAGAGAGGCTTTCTGAATGGAGCATCCCCAGCTATGCTGAATGATGCCATGCCCTGCTGTGCATCCCTGAGCTGTGCCACCACGGGGCTCCTGGTGCCCCCAAGCAGCAGCCGTGTCCCCACCCCACCCTGCAGTGCTGCTCCCCTTGGGGCTGCCACCTGTGAGCACCCTGGGATGGGCTCCAGCCCCACCACGTGCCGCTGTGCTAATTGGGTCAGCGGCTCCAGTGACAGCGAGGTGATGCGCTCAGGAGCGGGGGAAGGGGGGGTTATCTGAGGTTTCTCCAACCTAGAAACCCAGAAAAGCTTCTTGGAGCTGCCAGAGGCGCCTGCACTGGGCTCCATACCGCCAGCACTGCCTGGTTGGGTGCCCCCATGGAGTGGGGGGGCTTTCCCCTGTGAGATGAGATTTTTGTTTAGATGATGCTTAAAATGAGAATTTGAAGCTCTGTCCGTGGGGATGTTGTGGTGATGGCACCCAGTGGTGCCCATGGGTTGTGCAGCACAGGTGCCACCCCCAGTGGGACACAGCACTGCCATTAGAGTGAGCCCCAAATGAGAGCTGGTCGTGCTCACCGTTTTGTGGGGTAACCCGTGTACGAAGCACTGCTCAGAACAAACCCATGGCATGCTGTGCTTATCTCCACGCAGAGCACAAAGCAGCGAGAGCACTAAATTTAGTGCACAGACTGCTTGCAAATGGACGTGTTCTAACTGGTCGCAGCCGTTAAGGCAAGCCCTTCGTTAGCGAAGTAATTAAAAGTATAGCTGCAAAGCAAGATTGGAATCGGGGATGTAAATAAGGCTTTGCATGTTGTAGTCGTGATTAAAACTGGAAGTCTCCCATTGCTGGGAGAAGCTTACCTGCCTGGCTGGCAGCACACTGCATGCCCCTCCTGTGTTCCTTCCCAACCCCATATATTAAACTGCTGAGCTGAAGGTGCCAAACTCTGCATCCCTGGGCTGGAGCATCACTGCTGCCATGTGCACACCTCTCAGCTCTGCACCCCAGGCTGGCACTGGTGGGGGTGGAGGGCAATGCTCAGCACACCTCTGCCCACACAGGAGCTGCTGTTCCTGCTCTGCCTGTGCCACCCCCATGCTGTGCCTGCCTCCACGTCCCCAGTCCAGCTCTCCCTGCAGCTTCACTTGGGGGAATGCACAAACACCTGTGGTACTGCAGTTCTTACGTCTAGATTTTCTGAGCTGGGAGAAAGAAATTTGTCCTAGGAGTGATGCTTGTGGCTACAGGTGGGATATTTACCCACCCTTCAGCCCTGTTGGTGCTGTGGGGCTGCCTCACAGCAGCCAGGTGCCAGCTTCCTCCTGCAGGGCCCCCCCTTGTTGGGGTGCTGCGTGGGGTGGCGGGGACTCCAGTTCTGCCCTGAGCCCTCTTTGATGTCTGGGACATCACTTAATCTCAGTGCTTTGTTGAGGTTTGCTCCATTTTGTGTGTCTGCTAATAAATACTGTAGCATGCTAAAAATAACCGTTCAACATGAAGAAAGCAGCAAAGCTGCTTTGGGCCCTGAATTTCCAGTTCAGTTCCTGTCTCAGGGAGGATCCTGGAGCAGGTTCAGCAGTACCCAGGCTGCTTTCTGATGCCTCTGTCCTGGGAGGAGGCAATGGCAGCAATGTGTCCCCACTCGGTGCAGGACGTGTCCTGAAGCTGAGGATGTGCAATGCTCCTCATGGGGTTTGGTGCTGGCTGCTCCTTGCAGAGGAGCTGGGGGCAGAGCGAGGGCAGGGGAGGAGGAAGGGGCTGGTTTAGGAGATGGGAACATCACGTGTGCACTGATGGATGCAGTCGCTGTGCTGTTCTGAAGCTCTGTGCCACGCTTGCACCGCATGGGTCTGCTCCATGTGCTGTTTTCTGCTCCACACCAAACGTGCCCCGTTCCTGCTGGCAGAGTGTGCGCAGGCACAGCCAAGCAGTCAAGCTGGCAGAAGCCATGTAGGTGGAGCAGGAGCTGTGCCAGCAGCAGAGCCTCCTTCTGCTGCGTCTGCAGCATCCCTGCCCGGTGCTGGCAGGGGCCCTGCTGGGGCCGGCATCGAGGAATGGCTGCTTGCAGCAGAAAGCTCAGTGCTAAGGAGGAGATGCTGTGTGTACACTCCTATGGGCTGTGCACCTCATGCACGCTATTCTGGGCTGTGGCACCCAGCAGCGTTGCCCCAGCCCCACATGTTCTATGTGCATTGCTGTCCCGGGGGTGCAGGAGAGGAGATGAGCGGGGGCTGCTGCCAGCATTGGGGTGGGGGAGGGCCCGGACAGCCTCCAGTGCCCGTTTGGTGAGAGGGCGGCTGCACAGTACGGCTCAGCCCGCGCGCTGAGTCAGCAGCTCTGCGTGGGGTTCTGATGAATACGGGTGGGTTGGAGGGGACGTGCAGGCACATGTGTATGTGTCCTGTGCTGAGGAGCCCCTGTGGGCATCCCCCGAGCTGGTTCTGCTGCTACTCCCACCCACAAACATCTCCCCTGCTAACAGGTGTGGGTGCTTGTGGGGTACACCGGGCAACACGGTCACCTCTCTGCTCCTTCTTCCTCTCCAGTACATTGAGGCCATCAGCAACAAGCAAGGTGAGCTGGAGAATTACGTCTCCGATGGCTATAAGACAGCTCTGACCGAGGAGAGGCGGCGGTTCTGCTTCCTGGTGGAGAAGCAGTGTGCTGTGGCCAAGAGTGCAATCACCTACCATGCCAAGGTGAGAAGGGGCTTCTATGTGCCTGGGGAGCTTGCAGCAACGGGGAGCAGGCTGAGATGGTGCAAGCTGTGGGTTGTGCAGAGCCCTGCAGCTGGAAGGGCAGTGATGTAGTGGTGCTGCAGGAAGGCATGCTGGAGGCTGCCATGGGCAGCTCTTGGCCAGGAGGGTTTTGGGGCACGGTCACCCCAGTGGGTATGCTCTTGCTGTCTGCCTTCTCCTGATGCAGTTTCACCTGCGCAGGGTGGGAGGTAGTGGTGGCTGTATTCACCTGCATGCGTTATGTTCACCACGTGCCTGGTCATTGTGGTATGGGGGCTCCTCCAGATGGCATTCATTCGTCGGCTCCTCCCGATTCGTAAAAGCAGAAGAAATGCAAAGCAGGTGATGTTCTTGCTCTGATCAGAGTTCCTGCAGAGGTGCCGGAGTGCCCCTTCCCACCCACATCACCCGTTGTCCATAGCAAAGGAAGGAATCAAACCTAATAGCATCTGCTCCAACCCACTGTCCACTTCTGAGCCTGGTTACAGGGGCTGGAGGCCATTCCCTGGGCTGCACAGGGCTGGAGCAGAGCCCACACACAGGCTGCATGCACACAGCTCCCAGCAGCCTCGTGCTCCCCTCCTGCGTGTTCTCTGCCACCCCCCAGCACTCGTGGCACCCATCTGTCACCGCCGCGCTTGGCACCAGGGAGCAACGGGAAGAATTGGGCTTAGTCAGCACCATCCTCATGCTGCGCTGTGGGGCTGAATCAGTCACCAACATATGCTTGCTTCAAAGGGGAAAAGTCCCCTCGCCAAGATAGGTGGTGGCACCTGCAGTGCAGCTGTGGCCATGGCATGGTGCTGCTCCTGCTCTTGCTGCAGTTTGCAGGGAGAGGAGCTGAGCGGATGGGGGGGTGGTGCAATGTCAGCACTGAGTGCTGTGCATGGCCACAGTGGCTGGTGGTGGGTGATGAGGTGTGTGGTAGGTGGGCAATAGGAAACCTTTGGGGCATCTGTGCAGGGTGTGGGAAGTTTTTTTTTTTTTTTGGAGTGTGCATTGGGTTGTGTTCCCACGAGAGCACCTGCAGGAGTGCAGTGCCACCCTCTGCAGCTCAGCTCTGCTCTGGGTGTGCTGTATGTGGGGCTGAACACTTTGTTTGGGTGAGGAGTGACCTGGAGGGGTGGGATTGGGACATCTGCTCCGTGGGGCTGCGTGATGGGATGCTCTCAGTTGCCATGGCTGCATAAGCTGGCTGAGGTCAGCTCTGTCCCCTTGCTGCAGCCAGGAGCAGCGTGCTGGCTGTGGGTGGTGGAGGCTGCTGGGGTTAAGCAGCCCTAAACAGAAGCTCATCCCTGAACCTGTGTCACAGTGCACAGCACGAGTGTGATCCTCCCGTCTCTGTGTGCAGTGAAGGTGTCACAGGCATCTGTCACATTAATGTGCCCCTGCTGTGGGCACTGCAGCCTATGACGTTGGAGTGTCATTGGGAATCCTGACCTGCAGTTCTATGGTGGTTTTACTGGGGGGGGAGAGTGGTGCATCCCTGCAGCCTGCATGAGCCATGTGCCAGGAGTGGGGCTGTGAGAGATGATCCCTTTCCCTTCCCTCTTTTGTCACTCTTCCTGGCTTTGCTGCTAGCAGAGCCTGGAAGCAGTGGGTCCCCAAGTCTTCCTTTGCTCGTGCCATACGTAAAGGAGTCCATCCAGAGTGCTGTGCCCACATATGGTCCTTTCTCGCTGAAGCTCCTGCAGGGTTGGGTGCTGCCCATCCCTGTGCCCTCATGCTGCGTTCCCTCCTTGCAGGGGAAAGAGATGCTGACACAGAAGCTCCCGCTGTGGCAGCAGTCATGCTCTGATCCCAACAAGATCCCGGACCGTGCCATCCAGCTGATGCAGCAGATGGCTGCCAGCAGCAATGGCACCATCATGCCCAGCCCTCTGTCTACATCCAAGTCCAACCTCATCATCTCTGACCCCATTCCTGGTGCCAAACCTCTCCCTGTTCCCCCGGAGCTGGCACCTTTTGTCGGAGTAAGTATCTTGGTGGTGGAAGTTGTCCTGCCCTTCTGAGCAAAGCTGGAGGGATGACCCAGGCCAGCGTCATCGTTGTCCTCAGCAAGTTGCCTTTGTCACATGTGGGCGCATGGGGTTGGACACCCCAAGGTTGTGGCTCTGGGGGGTTTGGGTGGGTGGTGGGCAGCTAAGGGTTGCACTTACCTGGCCTTGGGGCTGGCATTGGCAAGGTGGGACCAAGGCACCCCATAAAAGTGCATGGAGGAACCTTGCATGATGGAAGTGCCCTTAGGGAAGAATCTCTTGCCTGGCGCTGAAGGCTGATGCACCCTGCGGAAGTGCACAGAGCAATCTTGCATGGTGGAATTGCTCTTAAATATGGGAGTCCTGGTCAATGCTGGGGGCTGAGGCACCCTGCAGAAGTGCACAGAGCAACCTTGTGTGATGGAATTGCTCTCAGAAAAGGGTCTCCTGCCCGATGCCGGAGGCCGACGTGTGTTGCAGAGGTGCATGGAGCGACCTTGCATGATAGAAGTACCCATAGTAAAGGATCTCCTGCCCAACACTGGGGGTGACAGCTGAGCAGTAGAGCTCAGGAGGGGTTTGGTGGGTGTAAGGCAGCTTGCAGCAGCGTGTCAGGAGGAAGCTGAACCCCACAGGCGCTGCGTGCCCATCCCCAGAGCTCACCAGGTGCCCTAATGGAGCCGTCCCCATCTTCCCCTCCCTCCCCTCCTGTCTCCATAGCGCATGCAGGAGGCCATGCCGGCGGTGAATGGAGTCTCGGGCCCAGACAGTGACGATTACAACCACTGGTCTGAGGTGAAGCCAGCACAGCCCAAATCTTTATCTCCTCCCCAGCCTCAGAAGCAGCTGAGCGACTCTTACTCGAACACGCTTCCCGTTCGCAAAAACGTGACCCCGAAAAACAGCTACGCCTCAGGTGAGGTTTCCTGGTGGCAGAGTGGTGCCATCCACACTGCCAGAAATGGTGTTAGGGAATGAGTAGAGCCAATTTCTGAGCCCACAGATAGGATTTCCAGGAGGAAAATGTTGAGGAATGGGAAGGAGGATGCGCAGTGTGGCTGCTCCTTTGTGGCTGTTGGGTGGTGCCAAGAACAGGGGCTGCATCCTGCCTGGGCTTCCATTTGTCTACACATGAAGGACGAGGGTGCTGCTGCTCCATGCAGTGGGACTGGGGCAAAACTCTCCAGTGTGGCAGGAGAAGAGGGGATATTTGGGAAAGAGTCAACCCATGGGACTCGAAGACAGTGTAGGATGCTTGGATGCCAAAGGTGAAGGTGGGCACAGAGGATGCTGCAGGGTGGTGGGTGATGTGCATAGTGCCTGGGCAGTGAACAGGTGCTGTGCAGAGGCATCAGGGGGGTGAACCAGACACAAGGGCTTTATTGGGGCAGAATAAAGGAGCTGGAGTTCTGGGTGCTGAAGAAGTGAAGGACTGAGCCCTTGTTGTCATTGTCTCCTGCCAGCTGAAAACAAGACACTGCCACGCTCCAGCTCCATGGCTGCAGGGCTCGAGAGGAACGGCAGGACAAGAGTGCAGGCCATTTTCTCTCATGCTGCTGGGGATAACAGCACCCTCCTGAGCTTCAAGGAGGGAGACCTCATCACACTGCTGGTGCCGGAGGCCAGGGATGGGTGGCACTATGGAGAGAGCGAGAAAACAAAACTGTGAGTGCTGCTGCCCTCGGGGCTGGCTCCAGGGAGCTCAGTTCAGCCTTTTCCATCTCCATCAGTACCCATCAGCTGATGCCCTGCCTTTGTCTTGCAGGAGGGGCTGGTTTCCTTTCTCCTACACACGTGTCCTTGACAACGATGGCAGTGAGCGGGTCCATGCGAGGTAGGAGCACTGAGTGTTGGCACATCTTGGGGCTTTGCAGGGTGGGGACCCTGTGTATCCCCCAAGAGTTGGGTTGCTGCCTTGGGATGGGGACTTTCTGCTTTCCCATAGACAATAGGACATGGCTCTGGGGATAACTCCAGGCATGGAACAGAATGGAGTTGGTAGCAGCCCTTTGTGAAGTCCCTGTGGGACAGTGTGCACAAATGCCAAGGAACATCCTGTTTGGTTGGGACACCAAAGAATGTCCTTCGGTGTGGTGGGGAGCAGCATTTGGTGCTGGTGACACCAGTGCTGCAGCTCCGTGCCCCCTGGAGCGTTGTGGAGCTCAACTGCTTCCAGTGCTGTGTTTGAGGTGGTGGGGATGGAGATGTTGGATACGGATGGGGACAGAAGGCACTGCAGGAGGGACTCTCTGAGGAGGGCTCTATGCATCTTGCCTTAATTCCTGGTGCTGTGCAGTGCTGGCTACTGCTGACAGTCCTGCTGTCTCCTCCCCAGCCTGCAACAGGGGAAGAGCAGCAGCACGGGCAACCTGCTCGACAAAGATGACATTGCCATCCCACCACCCGACTACGGCATGTCCTCGCAAGCCTTCCCATCGCAGAACGTCAACACCTTCAAGCAGAGGCCGTACAGCGTGGCTGTGCCCGCCTTCTCCCAGGTGAGCCATGCTGCCATGATCACTGATGGGGCTTTGCTGAACTAGGGGATGTTTTAAAATGGGAGATGCTTGAATGAGTGTCAGAGCTTTGGTCTCTCCTGGAGCAGTGTCCCATCTGTGTTTTTAAAGCAGAAAGAAACGTGTTGAAGTGTCTTGGTGTTAGCGTGGTGCAAACCACGTGCCGGTGACTGGGAGCTCCTCTCCAACAGGGTGTGTTCATTGTTTATAGGACTACCTTATGCCCTATGGTTGTGCAATTAAAGACTATTCCAGTGGCCTCTGCCAACCACCACCCGCCCACTACAAGCCTTATGCTAGGTCGACAGCTGTAAGTCCGAGCGCACGCAATGCTGCCATTGGGACCTGCAGTTGCCTGGTTTTGTCTGGCTGCCCTCATGCCTGGCCCAGTCCCAGCCCCTTCCGAGCATCTCTCCTGACAGACAAAGGGACGGGGAAGAGGGGAAGCAGTGGGAGAGAAGGGGATGAAGGGGGGAAGGTCGGCTTGGCTTTCCTGGGTGCAATGGGCAGGGCACGAGGGGCCATGGCACAAAGCGGCACTGTGAGCCCCCAATGGACAACATTTGCCGACTCCATGGCAGTCTCCCACCAGAAATGAGCTGCTCACAGGGAACGTTTTCTCTTGGCTGTGGTGATTCCAGGGACACGGGTGCTGCTGGACACCAGTGGCTGTCCCTAGAATGCTGGGGCCTGTGGGGGACCCTGGGACATTGACTGGTTCCAGTGCTGCCCTGCGAAGCACCACTGAGAGCTGAAGGAGAAAATGGTCCCAAAACCCACATGGTTTCTGGTGGGAATTAATGCAGCACAAACCCCTTCCACAGAGCATTTCACTGATGTACCTCAGACTTCTGACCCCTTTCCGAGTGTCTCGCATCTCAAAAGTCTGGGGCTGGGCAGAACAAGCCAGGTTCAGCTCTTGCTTCCCCTTATCCAGACCAAGTCCTGTTCCAAAGAGAATGGTGCAACTCTACCCCTTGCTGTCTGAGTTCTGTTGAAACCATCTCCATCCTCTCCCTTCCATCTCCAAATGCATCGGTTCTTGCCCAAGCATCCCCTGGTGCCGATGCACTTTGGTCAGTCCCTGTGATGCTCCAGTGGCCTCGGAAGGGGTGCAGCCCATGTCTCACTGTGCTTCCTCTCCTCCTCCTGTAGGGTCTCGATGACTATGGGACGAGGTCTGTGAGCAGGTAAGCCTTCACCTTCTCGTCGCCTAACGTAAAAGCGAATTGTCGGTGTGCGCTCCGGGTGAAGCTGTGGTGCGGTGTCCCTGGGGAGGGGGGCTGTGCCTGTTGGCCTGGGATTTGGAGATCTTGGAGCAGAATGGGACCCAGTGTGTCTCACAGAGGGGAGGTCCCAGGGCCAGCCCCAGCTGCACCCAACCTCACACCCCATGGGGCCAGCGCCTCTCCAAGGAGCCCCGTGTCTCTGCAGCCACCTCTTGGGCTGAGCTCTTGGGATTCCCCTGCTCCCTTCTCCCCCAGGTGCTGGGGACCCCTGGCCCTGGTCAGAGCCATGCACGGGATGCACTCAGTCCTTGGGATAAGCACGCAGGCAATGAGTGAAGCAGCACTGGGGCAGCCTCCTCTGCTTTGTTCCACAGCGGCAGCAGCAGTCTGGTATCAACGGTGTGAGGACACCGGGCTCACGGCGGCACTGTGCTGCTCAGAAGAGCGCTCTGCTTCTCTCTCCTCCTTTTTTTTTTTTTGTTTTTTTTTCTTTTTTTCCCTCCCTTCCTTTTTCTCTTTCTCCACTTTCGGATTTTAAATTCTCTCGTGATCTTCAAGGAAACCATGGTGCTTCTCCACCCCTCCCCGGTGTTCACAGTGCCCTTGTTTCTGACGCCTTTTCAGAGCAGAAACTGCCGATCGGTCTGTGCTCGCTTTGAAGCAGCCTGGATGCAGTTTACACTTTTAGTGGGACCCAGTTTTTTGTACTACTTTGTGAATGTTAGAGATGCACTATCCCTCCTCTGGGGCTTTACACGAGCCGCGGACGCGGGCAGGATGCCCCAGGATGGACCCAATATGCATGGCCTGGTGTACGTACTGTTACCGAGCACCCGCTGGGCTGCGGGGCGGCGCGGGTCCCGCACCCCAAATCCACTTCCACCTAGCTATAGGGTGAAGTGAATGGGGCTGAGCTCCTGGCACCGGAGCGGCTGCTGCTCCGCTGGACTCAAGGGCGGCCCCGCAGGTCCCTCCTCGTTGTTTTATAAATATATATATATATATTTTTTGTAGCAAGGTATCGTTACCTCACCTTCGTGCTGGGGGCCAAGGGGCTGGGCACCACGGAGCTGGCCACGCTTCCTTTCTTTTTTTCGGATGTGATTTTTAAGACCTCTCACGTGCCCGTTTATTAGGATCTGGCTGGCAGAGCGCGCAGCCGCACGGACCAGGTTTTGTTTTATACACTATGAGCAGACAGTGATGAGACCCTCCTGCAGCGATGTCACGATTTTGCTAAAGATTTTTAACCCAGGGTATGTCACACTGAATGACTGAAGGTAGAGGGGAGACGACCACCCTAGCAGAACTTGGATGGAGACTGTAAAGTGCTGAAACCTTTTTTTCTTTTAAAAAAACAAAACAAAACAACAACAACAAAAAAAAAAACCACAAAAGCCAGAGAGAACCGTGCCCTGTATCGAGTTATTGTTTGAATAAAAGTTTTATTTATTGCATTGAGCTGGGCCTCGGTGTCTTTTTCGGCTGCCGTGCTGTGCGCTGCCATCACCGCCCGCATTGCCATGCCTTTTTGTTTTTTGTTGTTGCCATTCTCCATCCCTCCATGCCAAGGGCCATACCCATCCCATCAGTGCCCAGTGCCCGCGCTCAGCTTGGACTGGTTTGTGTTGAAGCAGCTTTGCTAAGGGGTTAAAGCTGTTTAACCTTGTTCTCTGTGCTGCGTCTCTGCTCCCTTCAGTGCTGCATGCCAGTGGGCTGCCCCATGCCCACTGCCTGGCTCCCAGCAAGGCTGCATCAGTCTGGGGGCATTGGGAAGGAAGCAGACCCCCCCCCCCTCTCCTCTCCTGCCCTCTCCTCCCTACAGGTCTGCACCACTCGCAGCCACGTGCCTCCTTCCCCTCCTCACAGGGTGTGCTGCTGGACTCACCACTCAATCAGTCCCACTTTTCCTCCTCTTTCTTTTATTTTTACTTTATTTTTCCCTCCTGCTTCCTCTACCCAGAACTGCCTCCACCCGGTTCTTTTCGTTAACCACCACCATTTGTTCCCATCAAGGCATGCCGGTGTCCTCCAACCTGCCTTCTCTTTCCCTTGCAGCCCCGATGTTGAAGTGGCCAGGTTTTGAGATGCCCCCTGCCCATAGTTAGTAAGTTGACGGTCTCTCCGCGTGCCCCTCTCTGTGCTGGGCGCTGACGCTGGGCAGACGGTGCCTCCGCTCTCCTTCCTGCACCCATGCTGTGTGAGCCCTCGGTCACTGCTTGTCCCCATCCCGGTGGTGGGACCCTGCACACCCAGCCCTGCTGCTCAGCTCTGCACACTGCTGCTGTGCTGTGGACGCTGCTGCTGCTGCTGAGCTTCTGCAGAGGGGTCCCAGCTTCTCGCGCGCTGCTGCTGCTGCCGCCCACCGTGCTCTGACCCCATAACCAACCCCTTTGGTTGTAGGTCACCGGTGGCACCTGGACCCTGCAGAGCTGTCCCTGGGGCAGAGCCAACGTGTGGTCACTAATGACATTTTTTGAGCAGCTTCTTTTGCTTGTAGACGTGGGTTCCAACCCCCACCTGGCTCCGGGGCTGTGTTCTGGAGCTGCCCCCCCATCTTGGGATGGAGCTCTGTGTGCCCTGCGCTCTTTCTGCTGTGGTGCAGAGCTGTGGGTTCCCATCCCAATGGCTCTTCCCTGCCAGAACCAAAACAGTTAAATAATAGCCCCTGGTGACTCATCAAAGCCTCCTTTTCTACTCTTTCAGTCTCAAGAATCTATTTCGGCATCCTAAGGGGAAAACTGATCTAAGCATCTGCATTAATTAGGTGGGAAATTAATTACCCTATTTTTAAGCATAAAGCCATTTATCTTTTGAGGAAAGGAAAAACAAGCATCCAAAGGTGAGGCATGATGAGGGGCAGCACCTGGCGGACTGCAGCCCCACCCCATGGCCCTACTGCTGCTGCTGTGGGTGATGCTGTGGGTGGAGACAGCTGATAGCACAGCTGATAGCGTGGCTGCTCCTAATGCCAGTTACCCCACGTCTGTGCTCATGGTTGGCTATTGGGCTGTACCAGCCATGGGAATGGGCACACGACCCCAGGAGGGTGCCACAACCACATGCAGCTGCCATAGCACAAAGGTGAAGGGTTGTGCAGCTGCTGGGGTGGGCTGGGGGCTACCAGCAGAGCCGGGCTGTTTGCACACAGGAGGTGATGCAAGGCACTGTGCAGGGCGTGTGCGTGTCAGCGTGGTGGCAGATGCTGTGTGCAGCAATCTGCCTGCCAGGGAAAACGCTCTGCAAGTGTGGGCGGCTGCAGGATGGTGCTGGGCATGCAGTAGGAGCCCATCCTCTCCCTGTTTTCTGCCTCTCGGACATTTTGCTGCTTCCATGCAGCTTGGCACGGAGCTGTGCGCTCTGCTCTTGTCCCAGCACGTCCCGTGGCAGCGGGTGTAGGGAACTATGCCTTGTGCACCGTGCTGCTGCCCCTGCTGACCTCAAGACTCTCCCCAAGGGAGGTGCCAGAGCAGCTTCTGCACCCTGCGGCCACCCCTATTTTTATCCCTTTGGAAGAGCTCAGCTTTAGGCCTGCTGAAAAGCAAGGTAGGAGGAAGCTCCACGTGGACCATACCTTGCACTCAGGGGTGTGCTGGGCCGCCTGGAGCCATCGGAGCATCCCTGCAACCAGAGCTGGCGGGGTCTCACCGTGTCGTCGTCCCATCGCCCCAAACCTGCACTCCCCGAGCCTCTGCTAAACTCTGCCCTCCTCTCTCCCTGCAGAAATCCCTTTGCCAACGTCCAGCTGAAACCGACCGTAACGAACGACCGCTCGGCGCCGCTCATCAGCTGATGCCGGGAGCGCTGCCGCCGCGTGGCACTGCCGCCGCCTCATCGCCCGGCGCATGGCTGCCTCCCAGAGCCGCCTTTTTAGGCAGAGTTTATTTAATCCTGCTGCTTTGAAAAGCCAAAGGCTAAAGCTGTAGTGCCCCGATTTCCTCTCTTCTCTAGATCCAGCTCGCTGCTTGCAGTGGTGGGGGTCAGATGGCTGCCAAACAGCCTGATGCCACTCCCCTCCCCCCCTCCAGGTGGCACACCCCGTGCTCCCAGCTCATGCCCCATAGCCAGGTTTGCTTCTAGGAGTGGCAGCACCTTGCAGGGGAGGGAGGAAGGCACGGGGGGCACCCTGCTCTCATGGGATGCAGTGGCAATGGGCGGGCAGGAGAGCCCCAGTCTCCCCTTAAGCAAAGGAGTTGCTGGTGCCAGTGCTGCAGCCCTGGGTCGGGGCTGGACTCTGCTCCAAGGGCTGCTGCAGTGCCATGGCCGTGTACATAGGGGGGGTGTTACGGTACTGCTGTAGGATATAAGCTAAGAAATACTCGAGGAGCAGAGGGCTCTGTAGATACGTGCCACGGGATAGCCGGCACTGCTGTGCTCCTTCCCAGGCTCAGCCCCAGAGCCCTCCTGCTTTGCTGCTTCTCTTCCACTATTCCTAGGGCTGCATGAGACTGAAATATATACGCATATATACTCACACCCCCGGCCCTGCCAAAGGGGAAGGGGTTTTTGGAGCAGGAGCCACATCTTTGCTGCATGATGCAGCTGGCACCAGTGAGGCACGGCTGGGAGCAGTGCTCAGAGGTTCTGCCTTTCCCATTGTGTTGCACTTTTTTAATTGTTTGAGCGCAGAGGACCGCTCGGGTTGCTGTGACTGTAGGTTTAGCCCAGGTGGCAGAGAGTTGACTGCGTTTGTCAGTGCTGGTGGGGTTCTGCTATGGAGGGGCTTTCCAGTTAGATCCAGCTGCTGGCACTGCTGTGCCCCCTCCCATGGCTTGTGAAAGTGTCCTGCCAGGAGAGCATCCCCACCCAAGGCCAAAATGATACTGGCTGCCCCCAGGATACATTTCGCTCCTGGACACATCACTGTTTCCTTTGTGGGGCTGGAGCAGCACTGTGACCCCCAGCATTCTGCTCACCACAGCCCACCTCCAGGTGCTGTCCTCCGGCACCCTTGCATCACGCATGGGAAGCCACCACCTTGTCCCTAAGTATGCCCATCCCAGCAGCACCCCAAAATGCAGTGCAGGGGTTGTACCCTGCCCAATGTGCCCCAAGGATGGTGGCAGCTGTGCCAACTCCAGGTCTCACCGTGTGGTGCCAACTCTTCTGCCGTGTGCTGAGAGCCACTGTATTGTGCCTCAGGGCAACAAGGGGCAGGGGAAGGCTCCGCTGCATCTTGGGGCCTTCAGAAGGGTTGGGTGGCTCACAGCTGGGGTAGGGGTGTCAGGATGGAGTGTGCCTTGTCATCAGCCCCGTGCTGTCCTCTTCCAGCCCCATACGAGGGGCTGCTGAGCCCGGGGTTTCACTGCACCTCCTGCCTTGGTGGGCACCTGCAAGATGTAACCTGAAATTGTTTTGTTTTGTTTTTTAATGAGAGGAAAAAAAAAAAAAAAAAGAAGTAATTTATGAGCAATAAAATTTACCTCCCCACCACCGGGCACCCCGCGTTTTCCTTTGGGTTGGTGGAGCCCCCGCAGCGGCGATGGAGCAGAGCTCTCCCATGTAACACTGGTCCCAAATCAGAGCAGCCCCACAGCCACGGCTGTGCCAGGGAATGATGCGGGCAGGAAACAGAGTACGATATTTTAAAAACTTTTATTATCGGCCCGATGATGTCTGACACACATGCTGGGAGCTGTATGGAAATCAGCACTGATAAAAAATACAGCAGTAATGACCCGTATCGATAAAATATACAATGTCAGAGGAGCTCTTCTATTTAAAAAAAAAAAAAAAAAAAACCATCATCATCATATCTGGCGGACGCAGCTGTGCTCTCGTGCTGCCCTCCAGAGGCGGCTGCCTCTGCCATAGACCAAACCCTGGGCTGGGGGGGCTCCAGCAGCCCCTGCAGGGATGCGGGGTCAGGGGGCCCCCGCTGCAATGCAAAGCGCCTGTGGTGGGGGTGGGAGCTGAAATCATACACTTCGATCAAGCAGGAATTGGGCTCGGTATGTCAGGAAGGGTGTGGGGTGTGCAGTGGGGAGGCACAGCCCCCCCCCCCGGTTTTTGGGGCTGAGGCTGGGGGAACCTCTTGTTCCCTTTAAGGGGGTGGCACCCCTCCAACAGCTTTCTCCTAAAACGCCACGGCCCAGCTGCAGGCTGGGTGGGTGGGCAGTGGGAGCCAAAGAACATCCCCGCAGCCTCCAGCAGCAGCCCCATCCCAAGGGCACGCAGCCCCATGGCTGTGGCTCACACGTGTGTGTGTGTGTGTGTGTGTGTGTGTGCGTGTGCCCCGGCCCCCCCCTCCCAGGAGCCAGCCCGGGCTGCAGGACACGGGGCTGTGGTGGTGGGTGGGGGGCATTCCTCACCTCAGGGTTTGGTCTATCAGCCCCCAAGGACACAGCCCTGATCTCAAGGTTCCCAAAGGCTCCGCTTAGTCCCACAACCTCCTGGCAGCTGGAATTGCACAATTATCCTAAGCCTTAAATGAATTAAAAACAAAAAAAACCAAAAAAAACAACAAAACGACAACAACAGAAAAAATAACAAACAAACCACGACATCCCCAACCCCCCCGAATGCCTCCACAAACTCTTTACATCTCTTTGGCAACAATAACTTAAAACCGCGGCAACGTGAGTTCTGTCAACAGCGAGTTTTGGTTTTGTGGGGTTTTTTTTTAGGGTTTTTTTTTTTGTGTGTGTGTGTTTTTTTTTTCTTTAAATACAAAAATAGTCAGGTCAGCCCCCCTCCCCCCCAAAAAGCCTCAGGGAGGTGGGGAACCCGCCGACCTTCGGGGTTCCCTGCAGGGCTGGGACTGCTCCCCAAAGGGCCTGGCTAAAAGCAGGGGGCAGCCCCCCACCCTGAGTCCCCCCAGCAGCCAAAAGGCTTTGCCAGCCCTGGATGGGGAGCATGGGGTGGGGCATCAAGGTGCAGGTGGGGACAAAGACCGCCTCGGGGAGCACACGTGGGGAGAAAGCCAATGTGGGGTGGGGGGGAGCATCAATGAGGGGGGACTGAGCAAATGTTAGCAAGGTCAGGGCACTACCCTTTAAATGCTATAATTTTATATATATATATATGTCTATATATATATATATATATATGTCTATTTATACACACGCATCCACTCGCACACGCACCGCTGGCACACACCGCCTCACCCTGGGCTGTGCCCGGCTCCAGCCAGCAGCACCCAAACTCCTTCCAACCACATCTGCCTAAAAAACGGAGCAAGGTGCCTGGAGCCCACACCAGGCTCTGGCTGCCCCTGTCCTCTGCAGTCGCTGGCCAGTGCCAGTGCCGATGCCGGTGCCGGTGCCGGTGCCGGTGCCGAGGGCGCAGGCAGGTGAGGTGCACGCTGGCTCATTCCCGGTCACCATCTTCGCTGCTGCCTGGAAGTGAGCAGACAGGTGATGTGAGCAGGGGACCAGGAGGGATTTAATCACCTGGGGGTGATGGTGCCTGTGGGGGCACTGGGACAAAGCTGGGTCCAGTTGAGGTCTCACCTCCTACGGAGTCCATGTCTGAGTCGGAGACATGGGTGATGGAGAACCGGGACACCGGGGCAGGAGAGACTGTGAAACGGGAGAACTGGAGGGGCAGCACCTGTTTCGGGGTCGGCACCAGCGTGGGCACGGCTGGGTCAGGCTCTGCCGGTGTCAGCGAGGACATCAGGGATGGCTTCACCGGCATGAGAGGAAAGTCATCGTCCCACTCAAAGCCTCCACCTGCAACACAGAGTGAAGGGCTGGGGGCTGAGCCCATCATCAGGGTCAGCCCACTGCCACCCCCTGACCCGACAGCCCCCTTACTCTCTTCTGAGGCGTTGCCATCCGAGGAGTCATCTGATGCGCTCAGCCTCTCCGTGGGGCTGGCAGGGCTGGTGGGGCTGCTGCTGGCTGGGGGCTGCACCGAGGGCTCGGGGACATCTGGGAAGCTCTGCTCGCCCAGCTCCCGTGTGGGGCTTTCCTGCACAAAGGAGACACCGTGGGAGATAATGCCATTATTGGAGACCGTGCCCACCACTGCGTGCCCACCTCGCCTTGCTGGGGCCGCTCACCTGGTCAAAGAGGTAGATGGTGACATCGTCATAGAAGGACACGGCCTTCTTCTTGCGCTCCAGGTCCTCACAGAAGGCCTCGGAGAGCAGGCTGGGCATCTTGAGCAGGCTGCGCAGGTTCCTGCCACTGTGGCTCTCGGCCACCACAATGGGGACGGCCGCCGGCTCCTCCTCGCTCTCCTCGCTCTGCTCCTGGATGTTGTAGCAGCGCAGCTCCTCGTCTGACTCATCACTGTCCTCCGTGTCCTCCTCCTCCTCCTCGGGCTCCTCTCGGCGCTCAGGGGTGGATGGGAGCAGGGAGATACCCATCGGTGTCTCATCCCCTGATGGCAGTGTGCTGGGACCCCCAGGCGCATCCCCTCCAGGCGTGATGCCCAGCCTGTTGCCCTCTGGGGGCAGCCCCGCTGCCCCAAGCCCTGGCACAGGGGGCATAGTCTGTTCACCCCCAGCCACGTGTTCTCCCAGTCCAGGGATGCTCTCAGCCTCATGGGTCCCTTCGCCTGGCACTGGCTCCTCACCATCTGGCACCAGGGACAAGGAGAAAGTCTTGGTTGGCACAGAGCCCCCCAGCACATCACCATCAGGGCATGGGGAGCTGCTCGGTGCTGGGTGCTCAGTGCCGTGCTCCTGCACCGTGGGACCACCCGTCTCTGTTCCCCTCCAGTCCCCCACAGAGACCCCCATGTCCAGTGCTTTGGCTGCCAGCACTGTGCTGGGGGCTGCTAGGGGGCTGCCAGGTGCTCCTGGGGGGTGCAGTGTGTCCTCCCCCAACTCAGGAGCTTGCGCCATGTCCTGCACGTGGGGCTGGGGTCCCTCCTTCTCTGCTTCTGGGGTCTCGGAGCCATCGCTGTCCTCTTCATCCTTGGGGCCACGCTCAGCCTCGGTGTCGTAGTCGGAGAAGTAGGCAGAGTCACGGTAGGGGTTTTTCTCGGAGAGGCCATGCAGCTCAGCACTGAAGGATGCCGAGAGCCGTGTTTCAGGGGCTGAGCTGTCCCCATCCCCTCCCGGCAGCCCCGGGGGTGGCTTCCCCATCTGGCCAAAGGCCTCGGGCTCACGGGGCTCATGGGGCTCCTTGAGGACGAACTCAGGGGACTCATTGTTTTCTGTGTCGTAGCCACTGTCCACAGCCTTGGGCTGCCCGGCGGACGTGAAGGCGGTGGGGCTGAACACCTCGCAGGAGCTGGCAGTAGAGGGGATGTCCAACGACTCCAGGGAGTCCGGTGTCCCCACCTGCTTCTGCAAGGACTTGAACGCCGGCACCATGTCTGGCCGCTCCATGTAGTCCCCGGAGAAGTCGGTGAAGACTCCTGAAGTCAGCTCTGCCGTGTCCTCATCGCTGCCATCGTCGCCACCAGGGAAGCTGCTGCTGGAGAAGGTTTTGTCTGGGGTGCGTTCTGCATCACTGGTGGGGCACGCGCTGCTCTCGGCGGCCACCTCTGCAGACACCGATGTCTCAGGGCCCTCCAGCGCAGACGGGGCACCGTCTATGCCAGGCTCCCTGGTGGGAGCTGGGCTTGGCACGGTGATGCCGGCCATAAGGGTGGCCTCCCCAGGACTTGTCCCAGCTGTGCCGTGAGGGACAGGGCTGCATGGAGGGCTGCTCCGCTCCATGCCCTCAGCCGGGTGGGCATCCTGTGGGCACGGCTGCGCTCCGGCTTCCAGGGCTGCGTCGGGGCCGCCAGTCAGCACTGCTGCCTGCGAGCGGCCGGAGGCTGATGAGTCACGGCTCTGCCAGGCCTGGCTCTGCGGGGAGGGTGAGCGGCACTGGGAGGAGCCGGGGGGCTGGGGCTGCTCCTGCCGTGGGCGGCGGAAATCGATGCCCGGCGGGGACCCCCCGAGTTGGGGCTGGGTGCGCGGTGGCACAGTGCCCAGCGGCTTGGCCATCAGCCCACGGAAGGTGATCATGCGGCGGTAGCACCAGCTGTCGGCGGGCTCGCGGGTGGCCGGGCTGCCACTGCCAATGTTGTTGTTGGAGGAGCTGTTGGAGGCCCAGGGTTGCTGCTGGGGGGCTCCTGGGATGGGAGCTCCAGGGGGGCTGTCATCGCCCAGCTCCAGCGCCACGCAGTCCGGATGGGTTTCAACCTGTGCTGGAGGCTGTCTGTAGTGCTGGGGGCTGTAGGCACAGTTCAATGAGGGCGAGACGCCCAGTGGGTCGGCGAAGACACTGTGCTGGAAGCTGGGCACGGGCCAGTCCTTGTCACTGGGCTCAGCATGCTCCTCGTCCAGCAGGAACCGCTCAGGGCCGGGGGATGGCACATAGCCGTGCTGCTCCTGCCCCGCATAGGGGTAGTACTCAGCGCACTCCCACGAGCCCTCAGCTGCCGGTGCATGGCCCAGCAGCGGCTCCATGCTCAGCGATGCAGTGGGGCTGCTGTCCGAGTCATCCCGCGCGCCCTGGGTTCTCCAGCAGGACGTGGAGCCACGCTCGCCCTCAGGGCTGTAGGAGCACATGGCGTAGTCCATCTCAGCACTGCCCTCAGCCGGGCCCTCGATGCGGATGTAGTATTCACTGCCGAGCGAGGGGCTGTGTGCGCCCAGGATGGGCACCATGCTGGGTGGCGGCAGGCTGGGGCAGCCCTGCTGCTTGCACTCATAGCAGGACGGTGAGACCCCCAGGCTCAGGTGCCCCGCAGATGCTGCTGGGTAATAGAGTTCATGGTAACGTGCGGCGCTGCTGGGGCTGAGAGAGCCCAGGGGTGCTTGGAAGTGCTCAGTCTTGGTGTGCTCCCACTTGTACTCAAAGTTGAGGCCGTGGCTGGTCTCCATCACGGTGAGGATGTCGTCCCCGTCCGAGGGGAAGCCGTCGGCCGAGAACTGCTCCAGCAGAGGGAAGGAGGAGAGCTCGGTGCCGTGGTGGCTGCCGCTGGCGCTGCCGTTGGGCTTCATGGAGTTCCAGCGCTTCTCGAACTCCTCCTCTGCCTCCGTCGCACCCTTGGCGCAGAGGTAGGAAAGCAGCAGATGCACCTCCTCGGCTGTCGGGCGCTGCTCGGGCTGCAGCCAGCAGAACTGCATCACTTCATACCTGCAGCAACAAGGAGCAGGGCTCAGTGCCGTGCCTGCTCCCATGCCAGAGCCGTGGCCGCGCACCCCCACGGGGACAGGGAGAGCTCCTCACCAGCGCTCTGCCAGCGACAGCTTCAGCTGGGGCTTGGGCAGTTTCAGCTGCTGCTCCTTGATGGCGTAGGCAAGCACCTGCCGGTCAGAGTAGTGGTCGTAGGGCTGGCTGCCCAGCTCGAACAGCTCCCAGATGGTGACACCCAGTGACCTACAAGAACGGCGCGATGCTGGGGGCACAGGGACACCCCCAGCCTGCCACCGGCCGGCATCCAGGCACCACACACCCGGCATGCCCCCCGCCCTGCTCACCAGACGTTGCTGGCCTTGGTCTGGTCCACGACGAGCAGGTTGCCGTGCACCTCATCAATGAGCTCTGGCGCAATCCAGCGCAGCGGCACCCACAGCTGGTCGGCCGTCACAAAGTAGTCGTCCTGCCAAGTATGCAGGGTCAGTACGAGAAGAGAACGTCAAAACGACACGTAAAGGACAGGGCACACCACCGCCCGCTGCCACCACTCTCCCCAGCCCCACTGCACCGCCACCCCACATCCCCAGCCCCATCGTGCTGTTCCTCCAGGCTCACACCTCCCAGTACCCACTCAGTGCCCCAGCAAAGCCCATGAGAGAAGGGAAGGGAAGGGAAGGGAAGGGAAGGGAAGGGAAGGGAAGGGAAGGGAAGGGAAGGGAAGGGAAGGGAAGGGAAGGGAAGGGAAGGGAAGGGAAGGGAAGGGAAGGGAAGGGAAGGGAAGGGAAGGGAAGGGAAGGGAAGGGAAGGGAAGGGAAGGGAAGGGAAGGGAAGGGAAGGGAAGGGAAGGGAAGGCAAGGGAAGGCAAGGGAAGGCAAGGGAAGGCAAGGGAAGGGAAGGGAAGGGAAAGGTACAGGGCAGTGTCTGGGAGTGTGTGTGCAAAGAGAGCTACAGACAGGGCCATATGTGTGCACAGCACGTCCCTGAGCTCCCCCAGACTCGATACTGTGGGGGGTCCCAAGCGCAACCCCCTCCTCACCCTAACCAGCCTTACTTTGTACTTGCAGTGTGAGAGCCCGTAGTCCCCAATCTTGACGGTCAGGTCGGCTGTGAGTAGGCAGTTCCGCAGGGCCAGGTCACTGCCAAGCAAACCCCAGTGCTGTCACCAACCCCATAGGGGGCACAAGGCACCCAGGGCCCGAGGACCGCACTTGGGCACCCCAGCAGCACTGCTGCCAGTGCTGGGAGCAGGAGGGTTTTGTGGCAGCAGAACGCTGGGTGTGCCAATCACCAACCACCCAATGCACAGCAGGAATTCTTGCACAGTGTTCCAGCTGCGCCTCTGTCCGTCCGTCCATCCGTCAAGTGCTGAGCCAAGCGGAAAGCAGGTTTCCCCAGCAACGTAAGCCCTGGCACTTCCTACCCGTGCAGCCAGGCATGGCTGGGCTCCCACAGCCCCGGAGGGGTGCACACAGATGGGATGCGCATCAGGACAGTGTAGATGCATGTGGCGAGACCCTGGGTGCACCAAGGGCGGGATGCCCATAGGAAACCTCTCTCCAGCACTGCCAGCCCCCACTTCCCCCCACTGCACCACTCTCAAGCAGCCCAGCTTGGGCTGAGAAGGTCCGGTGGCCCCGATGCAGCACTCCCCTTCCTCAACAAAATCACTGATGCTGGAGTCTCTGTGTGCAACTCACTCAGCACCAGGATATTGTTGGGCAGGAGGAGCAAGGTGTGGCGGGCACAGCCTGGGGGTTGCTCAGCCCACTCCCCCCCCGCTGCACCCCCCAGCCCTACCTGTGGATGTAGTTGTTCCTGTGCAGGTGCAGCACACCGCAGGCCACCTCACACGCCATCCTCTGCAGAGTGAGCGGGTCTGGGGCCATGGAGTCAGCCCCCCGGCAGCTCCGCAGGTATCCCTTCAGGTCACCCTGCAGGATGGTGCCACTGTCACCACAGTCCCCTCCCACACCCAGTGGGTCCCAGAGCCAAAATGCGCTAGGCATGGCACAGTGGTGCCACGTGCCACCCCACGGCTCCCTACGGCCCCAACTTATAGGACTATATCACTCACCAGCGGGCAGAACTCCATCACCAGCAGGTAGGGGGTGACCTCGGCGCACTGGGCCAGGCATTGCAGCAGGTTGGTGTGCTGGAGGGCCCTGCGGGGCAGAGTGAGGGGCACGCTGGCACCACTGGGGGAGCATCCCTGGTGCCTCCTCCGCAGTGCGGGGGCAGGCAGTAGAGGCTGTGAGCGGGTACCAGCACGTCCCAGCACCCCAGTGCACACCACAAAGGGGCATTTGTTCAGCTCTCATGGGGCATGGAGCAGCTCCGTGCCCCCCTCCCCCATACTCATGACCTCACTGCAGGCAGGGCCAGACACCATCAGCATCCTGCAGCCAGCAAGCCCCAGGACAGAGCCGTGCTGCAGCCCGGAGAGCTCAGCCAAACATGGCACAGAGGGGACAGCCCACAGCCTGGGGACAGGCTCCATCCAAAAGCACCCCCCGTCTCAGCAGATTGTCCCAGCTCAGGAGCACCCCTGACTCTACCTATAGGGCTGTGCTTCCTCCAGGAACTGCATCTGATCCTGCACACTGGCGCTGGCCTTCAGCTCCTTCACCACCACCTGCGTGCTGCTGATGCCCGAGTTCACCTCCCCCAGGAACACCTGGGGACAAGAGAAGGCACGTCCCCATCTATCCATCCTCACCACACCTTGCTCCCAGTGCGGGACACAGTGACCCCTGCAACCCACATCCCAATGGGGCACAAGAGCTGAAGCAGCCCCACAGGGACCAGATCCTGCATGCACCCCGCCCCAATATCCCAACACCCAACACCCCGATGCCCTGTGCTCACCTTGCCAAACCATCCATGCCCAATCTCCTTCAGGTACAGCAGGCTCTGTCTCCCAAGGTCTGCAGACTTGAGGAGCTGCACTGTAACAGAGCACATCCAGCTGCCTGTGCGCTCATGTGCCCACCCGTACCCCCAACCCACCCGAGTTACCCGCCGATTCCAGCCGAGCCCTGGGGTTCTTCCTGCTGTGCCACCCCACACTGTCCTGGGATGTTCCTTCAGCAGTGGGGGGACCATCCCCAGGCACCCCACATCCTTCCCACTGAGCATCCTGGTGTGGCCGTGCCGGTGTGGGGACATAGAGTGTCCCCAAGCAAGGCGAGGAGAGCTGCCCTCTGCCCCTTCTCCTCCCCAGGGATGGGGAGAGCAGAATGGAGCCGGACTGGAGCTCTGGCATTTAGCCACAGTCCCGGCCCCCTTCCAGCACAGGTCCTGCCCCTCGTGCACCCATGCCAAGGGGTGCAGCAATGGAGCCATTGTTGGGCTGCGTCACGCCGCCCCAGCCCTGCCACACTGCTGCTATTCTCTGAGCTGGGGAGAGCAACAATGGGAGCAAGGGGGCTGTGGCACAGCGGCCCCCCCCAGATTCCTCTCCCACTCGCTGCCTTGTTTACGCAGGGCTGGGGCTGGTGGGTGCCATGGGAAAGAGCACCCTACAGGATGGTTCAGTGGGCATGGTGGGGATGGGCTGATGGTTGGACATGATCTTAGTGCTCTCTTCCAACCTCAATGATTCTATGTCCCAGCACACGCCAGAGGGATGCACACTGCTCCCCTTGGTGCTACGCAGGGGGACAAACCACCCTTGTGCAGAGGGACAGTGCTGCTCGAGGGACCTCAGCCTCCTGTTGCCCCTTGGGAAGTTGCTTCAGCTAAGCCTGGCACAGGGCTGTGATCACCCCTCCTGGCCCCACCCCACCTCTGCCCCAGGGTGCACGGGGGTCCCACGATGCTCCACCCCCTCCACTCCCCTCAGGCAGCTTACCTGAGCGCCCTGGCTGCTTGGCCATGGGCAGCGAGACCTCGGTGAGGGGCAGGACGTACACCTCGGGGCCATGCTGCGGGGCGGGCGAGCCCTGGGCCGAGAACTCCGTCACGTAGTCGTCCCCCTCGGCGTTCTCAAACTCCTGGGCCGGGGCGGAGGGGAGCGCACGGCAGGGGGACACACACGGAGCAGAGACAACTGACCCTGCGGGCTCCCTGCAGCCTGCCCCGCGCCCCACAGCGCAGCCACCCGCACCCCATAGCGCATCACCGAGCCTCCCGGGCAGTGCCCCCAGCCCCATACCTGGCACTGATGCCCCACCAGCCCCCGGCTCCTGAAAGCCGCCTGGGCGAGCAGGTAGGTGATGGTGAGCATGATGCTGCCCCGGCGCAGCCGCCGCTCATGGTGCTGCGCGCCGCGACCCCGCGGGCTCTGCCAGCGCCAGGCTGCAGCTCCACGGCCCTATATAGCTGCCGCGGGGGCACGAGGGGGCTCATTGTTCCCCTGCTCGAGGTGCTCCGGTGTGGGACGGTTATACAACGACCCGGCGTGTCCACTCTGCCTGACCCCTCCCCGCCGCGGGCGCCGCGAGCCTCCACAAAAATCCCAGCAATTAGGGAAAACTGTTTCTCGGCACATTCTGTGCCTGTGAGGTCAGGGTGCCTCCCACCCCGGGGGCGTGCGGGTGGGACCGCCGCGGCCCTTAACCATGCCGTGGCCTGGCCCGGGGCGATGCGTAGGGCTGAGCTCCCACCCAAGCGATAGTGCACTGAGCAGCAGGCACATCCTATGCAGTGACACGGCACCCGGAGACCCCAGTGGGAGCTGCATCCCCCTGCCCATGCTGGGTGCCCGGCCCTCACCTTGAAGCCGATATCTCCCTTCTTGCAGCACAGGCAGGCCAACATGAGGAAGATGAAGGTGAAGAGCCCGGAGAAGGAAACGGCAACGACAGCCAGCGAGGAGGACCAGGAAAGCTCGCTAAGGGGGGTGCCGTCTGCAGGGACATAGGGGTGCAGGGTAAGGGGAGCAGATAGGGCTGCGCTGGGGGGTGCTGCAAGGGGGTTGCACGCAGGGATTTTGCTCATGTGGTGCCACCACTGCTGTGCCCCCACTGTGCTCTGTCACCACCGGGCACACCATATCCCCAAACCTCACCCCACATCCCACCAGACTCAGAGACAGGGATGCTGCCAGGAGGGCAACGTGCATCTCCATCCCACATCCCCTCACTCACCACCCCATGGGGCCATCCTGCACGGCACCCCCTCACTGTGAGCCCCTGCCACAGGCAGCAGCTGCCACATTACTATTCTGCCCAGAGCCTCCCCAAACAACTGGAGCGTTGTGGCGCAAGGAAGCAGGAAGGCCACAGTGCTGCCACGAGAGGGGACGGCGGCACAGAGACCCCCACCCCACTGTGAGTCCCCACGCTTCCACCCACAGCACAGAGCTGCACCCAGAGCTGCCGCACCGTGCCTTCCCCATTGCACCGAGGGATTGGGGCACAATGCCATCACCCATGCATCTCTTTCCCAAAGCCCAGCCCAGCACCACTGCCATGCACCATGCGTGCGGACACACCACGGGGGCTGCGCCATCACCAACCCCAAACCTCTCCCACCCCAGGTGCCAGTGTGCAATGCCACGCCGGGCACCGTGCTGCCAGCTCTGCCCCCGCGCTGGCATGTCCTTGAGGAGGGCACCTGAAGGACAGGAGGGCTGGGGATCCCCACTCGGGGGCGTGGAGCACCTCGGGCTCCGCACCGCACGGAACGCGGCCGCTGCTGGCGCAGCAGCTCCAGAGCCATCTTCTGAGGCTCAGCGATGCGCAGCCGAACCGGGGAGGAGCTGGGGGTGGCATTCTTGCTGCTTGCAGCCGGTTTCCATGGTGAACACACTTTGTACAGCGAATGTCACCATTTTCCTTGGATAGTGGGACAGCAAGAGAGAAAATGACTCACTGAAAAGAGCCTTTTGAATGCCGACGGGAGCAGAGCGCGGCGACAGAAGCCGTTCCAGCAGGGACTGTCAGCTGAGCCGCCCAAGGCCACGGTGCAGGAAATGGAGCTTTTCAGATGAACCCATTTCCAAAACAACGTGTTCTGCCTCAGTTTCCCCCACCTGCACCACCGCCAGTGCAAGGAGGGGGTAACCACCCTTTGAGGGCCGGGAGCCCCATGCAGTTCTTCTGGCATCACCATGAAACCAGCCCACATCGTTGGACCACCCCCAGCAGCTCCGCAGTGCTCTCCCCACAACAAACTGCTCTCACCACGGGGTCACACTGAGCACGGCCAGCTCGGTGCATCCCCCAGCAGGAGCTGCTGCACCAGCCCCAGAGTCAGGGGAGCAATGATGTTCCAGCACTGCCTGCAAGCCAGGCAACACCGTGCTCCATCCCCATGCTGGGGGACAGGGGTGGGATTCAGTAAAGCCCCAGGGTGGCACCTGACCCTGCAAGCAAGATCAGAACGGTAAAGCAGAGGGCGCAGAGATGCTGAGCACAGCGGGGTCCACGCTGCCCACACCCCTCGTCCTGTTGCATTGCTCACCCAGCTCAGGGACCCATCCCCTAAAATCCTTTTCCTAAAAGGCACCCGGGAAAGGCTACAACCCCACAGCCCTGCAGCGAGGGATGGGCTCAGCCCTTCCCGGCTCCTTTGCTGACTCACGTTTGCCGAGTGCCTGCAGCCGCTCCTCCAGCCATCACCCGCCGCTGGGATGTGCCACGGCCGCCGCTCGCTCTGCCCGGCGGCAACGGGCAAGGAGTGGGGCTGACGTGTGCGGAAGGGGAGAGCCCGGGGCTCCCCGCAGGGCTCCGCATGGCCAAATGGGTCGGCAGGAGCAGGGTCCTGCCCACTTGCTTGGTCGCACAGCCGAGACCACCCCCCAGCCTTTTGCTGCAGGTCCTGCTGCAACCTGCCCAACTGTGCCTCAGTTTCCCCACCTTACACCTACGTATCTGGTGGGTGCACAGACCTTCAGAATCACAGACCTTCTCCCCGCAGGATGGAGAGAGTCTCACTGTGCCCAGACCCCAGCTGACCTGGGGTCCCTATGCAGCTATGTGCAGACGAGCGGGACAAAGCAGCGAGTGCTCCCATCCTCCAGCATTGCCCCCAGTGAGGATGGTGATGGGAGGCCAGCTGGGAGAGGACGGGCTCAGGGAGGGCGTAGGGTTGGGTTTGGGCACGATACAAAGCTGGGTTTTGGCACAGTGTAGGGCTGAGTCTGGACACGATGCAAAGCTGGGTCTGGGCACGGTGTAGGGCTGGGTGTGGGTTCGGGCAGGGTGCAGGGGTTTGGTTTGGGCAGGGCGCAGGTTTGGGAAGGGTGCCCGGTGCAGGGTTCAGAGCTGGGTGTGGGTTTGGGCAGAGTGCAGGGCTGTGTTTGGGTAGAGAAAAAGTCTGGGACAGGATTGAGGCAGGGTGCACCCACACAGGACCCAGCACAGCATCCCACCGCAGGCTCAGCATTCTCAGTCACTCTCCCAGCATAAGCACAGTCCTAGTAACATTATAAATCCCCGGCGAGATGAAGGGCCTGGATCCATGGGCAGCTTCCAGGAAAGCAATTTTACACCTCAAAGGATGAGCGCGCTGCTCACCCATACGCAGCCAGGCAGCAAGAAACCATCCGCTGCCATTTAACACGAAAACACGAGGCTGCTCCACACAACTCCAGAGGGAAACTGAGGCACAGCCAGCATCACCCAGCAGCACTGCACAGAGCCCATCAGGTGCCATAGAGGGGTCCATTTCCAACGCACTGCATGCCACGTTCATCTGCTCTCCCTGCATGTCTTTTAACGTGGGCTAATTTAACCGACACAGAAGTATGCTGAAAGGATTGATTCTTGCCTCTTAGTTCAGGCTTTATCACCTCGGGATGAATTAGCAGTAAAAAATAATAACAATAATTAGATGGAAAATTAAAAAAAAAAGAAGAAAAAAAAAATGATCACCCATCATTTTGTAACGTGGTGGAATGAAAACGTGGGCTGTAATAAGTGCAGCACTGTGCACACACCGAGCATCAGCCTGCTGAGAGACAAAAAGCCAAGTTCCTACAGCCCTCCTGCTGCAGGCAGCGTGGTGGGTAGGGAACAGCCAGACATGGACAACTTTCCCATTCCTTTCCTGAGAAAATATTTTTTTTTTAAAAAGCATGCAAAGCAAGGTTAAATTCATTATTTAAATTGCATTCTCTTGGTTGGTGCTTACATCAGGTCTATCCCACACCAGCAGGGATGCGCAGTGCCATCGCAGCAAACCCACAGCCATGGCTGGAGCCAAATCCCAGCAACACAGTGCGGCATGGGCTCCTCATGCCCAGCAGGGCTCTGTGCCATGGGGTGGTGAATTGGTGCCTGTGTGGCTCCCAGGGAGGAGAGCATGGACTGGTGCCCTGTGCTGAGAAGGAGGGATGTTGCGGCCTCCAGGGCATGGCACTATGGCCAGTGCTATGGGCACAGTGCCATGGGCATGGCACGATGAGAACCATAGGCATGGCACCATGGACACTGCATCACAGGAACCATAAGCACAGCACCATGGACGTGGCATCACAGGAACCATAGGCACAGCACCATGAACACAGCACCATGGGCACGGCGCCTTGGACAAGGCACCATAAGCATGGCACCGTGGGCACAGAGAGCACAACACCATGGAAACTATGGGCACAGCACCTTGGATACAGCACCACGGGCACAATGGACACAGCACCTTGAACATGGCACCATGGGCACTATAGGCACAGCACCACAGGCACAGCACCACGTACACAGCACCATGGGCACTGTGGGCACAGCACATGGCACCGCAGAACCAGTAAGGTTGGAAAACACCACTAAGATCACCAAACCCAACCATCAGCTCATCACACCGTGCACACTAACCCACGTCACTCAGCGCCGTGAGCGCGGCGCCGCCGGCACAGCCCCATGGGCACAGCACTGTGAGCACAGCACCACGGGCACGGCCAGAACAAGGCTCCCAGCAGCCGGTGAAGCTGCATTTACGTAACGGCGGGAGAGAAGCCGCGTGGAGCGGGGCAGCCTATTTTTATCAGAAACGTTCAGCGACGTTATGAAACAAGAAGCCTCGGCTCCGAAAACAAGCGGTGAAAGAGGCAAGCACAGAGCGCACAGAGCGCAACCCCTCAAACACACCTCAAACAGGCGCCGTACGGGGCAGCCCCGATGTCCCAGGATGCTGACAGCTGTGGCAAACAGGAGGGTCCCTGCCCACCCCCTTCCTGCTGCTCTCTGCAGCTGCCCTAAAGCTCCATCGCTGCTGCGCGCCTGGCCTTGGGAGCTCCCCTTTGCCTACCCCAATTTCAGAGAGCTGGGCAGCGTGGCACCCACCACAGTCCCTTTGCACAGCCTTGAACAGCCCCATGCCAGGCTGAACAAGGCAAGCAGAGGGGAAGAGACACTGAGAATTGGCGAGGAGAGGATTTTAGGAAGCTGTTACGGTGCCTGCACTGGGGCTGTCCATCCATCCCCAAGTGCGCAACATCCCCATCTCGTGCCCAGCCTTTGAGACCTCGGGGACTTCCTGAAGCTGCTGCCCTGAAAGCATCACCACAGCCCTCCCGAGGGACGTCACCCCCCAGGCGGCAGCACTGTGCCTCACTCTGCCCTGCACCGCAGCATGGTGGCATCAGGGGTGCTTCGAGCAGGAGGATTGCCTGGCACTGACCAGGGGTGCACAGCCCACCCTTGGTAAGCACCCACCCCCACATCACAGAGTCCCCCGTGCCCCCCAGCAGCACAGCCATGCTGCATCCTGCAGAGAGCTGCTCCACTTACAGCGTGTGGCATGCCAGAGCTTCCCTTCGCTCCAGCATTAAAAGAACAGTGGTGGCATTGGAGTCAGCAGCAATGGCACTGCTAGAAGGGAAGGGACGGGAAACAGGGCCTCCAGCCACCGCCGCTCGCTCCCCTCGTCCCAGGGACAGTCGCTTGCAGGAAATCCTGAACCTGCTGCTGCTTCCTCCAGTGGCCAACCCCTCCCTGCACTGCCCAGCACAGCCCTGTCCTCTCAGCCAGCCCCAGCACCCCATGACCCCAGCCCATCCCCTCCTTGGGGCTGCCCTTCAGGACAAAGCCCCCGTGGTCCCAACTTGCAGCGGGGAAGGGGCCTGGCATGGGCTTCACAGGGGCTGCTCAAGCCTTTAAGGCAATCATTTATACCAACCACAGACCCAGGAGGTGGGACCAACATCCTTTGACCATGGGCAGGATCCCAGGACCAACCCCCTGGTTCCCAATGGGGTTTCTCACCCATAGGGGCCCCCAGCCTGATCCAGGGTCCAGCTCCTGTCCCTCCCTGGTGCTCAGCCCCCAAGCTCTCCCCAGAGTGCAGAGATGGGATGGCGCATGGCTGGGACACTCCCACCATGGCTCCTCAGCTTGTGGCTCGCTGCTGGAGCTGCATGGAGTAACATCATGGGACGAGCATCACCCAGTGTCCACTGCAACCCAATGCAGGAGGAACCCAACTAAATGGGGATTTCCAACTGAGAAACACTGGGAGATGACAGCGTGTGCTCCAACAGCCCATGGGACAGGGAGGATCCTAGCACCAGGCAGCTCCTGGCTGGGCACAATACTGTGCCCATAGGACGGCCATGGCACTGCTCTCCAGACAGTACAGTGCAGATACCAACACTGCCCCACGGCCCAGTGCCAGGGCAGGAGCTGTGGGGCACCCCGCATCCCACGGGCGGGCGGGCAGAACTGGGCAGGGAGCCCGTGAGTCACCACCCCGCCTCTCCCGAGAGATCTGAGGCCTTTCAACCCTGGCATATTAATTTCTCCTAATTAGCTTTGACAGGGATCCGTATCACCATCCAAACGCAATCGCCCGTGTGCACGGAGAGGGGGGAGTAAGGAGAAGGAAGGAGGGGAGAAGGGAGGGAGCAGGCAGGCACCCCCAGGGGAGCGATGCTGGTGCCGATCCCATCCTCCTGCAGCGGGGCCCAGCTGCCCTGCTGCACTGCAGAGCTGCGCCAACGCCATCGCCAGCAGCAGCCCAGCTGTGAGCCCCCCTGCCTCCACAGCACCCCCGTGGAACCCCCACCTCCACGCCTGGACAGACAGACGGGCCCCATGCTGACACCTTCCACGCGCCAGCAGCTCCTTGTAGGATCTGTGCGGTGAGGTGTGAGCGATGCAGCTTCCCACGCGCTGCCGGGTGTTACGCTTCCCCCACTGCAGCCACCTCCATTCCATGTTCCCCGCTCCCTGCCCCAAATCTGACCTTTGCGTCCACCCTGCTGCCCTCACCCCTTGTGAGCTCTGGGGTTCCGGTACCCGTACCGCTGTTCCCCACGCCAACCCCCCTGCCAGCACTGCCCAGCAATGCAGGGCACTTGTGGCACAGGGATTCGGGCAGGGGGATGCAACATGTGCCAGCTGGACCCACAACCACGGTGCTGTGGAGAGGTTCCATCACTGCCCCATGGCCAGCTCCCAGGAACGGCCACGCAGTGGCACGGGGACATGGCCAAGGGACAGCGATGGCACAGGCAGCACCAGGAGGCATGGAGCACCCTGAACTGAGTCCCACTGCTGCCCCAAAGCTGCAGCCCCACAGCAGCACCCTGCTGCCCCCAACATGCCAAGCAAAACCCTGCTGCCTGCAGCATCTCCATCGTTCAAAAACCATCACTGTGCTGCTTAAAAAGAAAAGGGGAAGGAGAAATATGGGTAAGGGAAGAGAGGACGTTTCTCACGATTTCAAAATGTGCTCTGCAGGCTGAGATGGGGAAATCCAGGCTGGGATCCAGGGCAGCACCGACCCCGACCCGGCCGGAGGGGACACAGCCTCACATCATCGGGGCTGTGAGCACCACTGGCCCCAAAGCCAACAACTGTGCAGTGGGACACAGCGAGGCCTTGGAGGGGCTGCAGAGATGTCCTTCCTCACAGCGCAGCCTTGCTCCAGCCATGAGCACCCCCAGGCCTGGAAACCTGGAGAAGAGAGGACTGAGATTCCCCCCCACCCCCCCGCCCCAAGCCACCTCCACAGGGACGCGATGGCAGCTCTCCACCCAGCACAGCCTGGCATGAGCCAGGCTCATCTGACAGAAGGGCCACCAACCTCACCGAAATACACGAGCTGTGCGTGGAGCAGGGGACGGCTCCTCCAGCCCCAGTGTCACCGCCGTCCCCACGCCGTCCCTGCGGTTCCTCCTGCTCCGTGTCTCCGGCAAAGAGCAGGGAAATGGGGCTGGCGCAGGAGGTGCCACGCAGACGGTGCTGCCAACCGTACGGGATCAACAAGCCCGTGAAACAGAGAATACATTTTCCCCCCTCTAATTTCTTTCCCTGACAGTAACCGTGGGTGTCAGCGGCAGCAGAGCCCGGATTGGGGAACGCGGCAGCATGGCGATCGGCAGCGACGGAAAACCTTCCTGCAGAAGGATGCTGAAAGCAACCGTGCCCTGCAAATCCCCAGGTTGACGGGATTAGCATGGCAAATTGGGCGCTCGGCGAAAACCCGGAGAGAAATTATACCGAAGGCTGAGAGTGGTAAACACGTCTCCATTCCCAGCGCTGCCGCATTTAAGATGCAAATAAAGAGGTTTCCTTCCTAACGCGGATCAATACCGAGCAGGCTGCGAACCAACAGAGCTCCGTGTGGGTAAATCCCGGCCGGTCCGCATTTACAGACCCTCCAGAGCCGGCTCCAGCAAACGGAGCGATGTCACCGCCACAGAGGAGAAGGGACACGCGATGTGACAGTGCCATCCAGAGCCACGCAGCGACCGCGTCCCGCCAGGGCAGCGTTGGATCGGCTTCCCCCACTTCAGTGACAAAGGGACGGTGCCAACGCGCTGCCAACCCGCAAGGATGCTCTGCCGTGGGTCACCGCACCGACCCCACCATCAGCTCCCGGGGACGCGCGTACCATCCACACACACACACACACACACACACACACACACACACGCGTGCCATCCCGGTGGCACACGCAGCTCACGCCGAGGCCAGAGCTGCCGGTTCCCCCTTCCCCATCCAGCTGGAACGCGCTGCAAACGGCCCCAAAAACCCACACAAAAGCCAACGCCGCTCCGCGCCCGTGCGCGGCCGCTTCCTGCAGATGCGGCGCAACCGAAACCGTGCCGCCGCGCTTACATAACGGCAGCCCCGCACGCCTCCTGTACCCCCGGCCCCGCTCCGCCGCGGCGGCCCCGGGCAGCGTCCCCCCCCCGCCCCCCTTTCCGCTCCGTTCTCACCGCTTCTGCCGACATTATTTTTCAATCAGACAAACAAATGCCCCCGGAGGCGGCGCGACTCCGCGATTCCTCAGCGGGGGACAAAACGGCGCCCGATGCGGAGCGGCTCCCGCAGCGCACGGTGACATTTGGAGGCGCGGAGCCGCGCTCGAGCTCCGTTCCCCGCATCGGAACGGCTCCGAATCCGCGGAGAGGCGGTGCGGGGCTGCGAGGACGGAGCTGCAGAGGGAACGGGGAACCGGGGGCGAAGGGGGAGGGGGTGGGGGGTTGGCCGTGGAGGGATGCGGGGACCGCTACGAGGGGTCGGGGGAGCGGGAAGGGAAAAGCGGGGCCGCTCGCCGGGGGATGCGGAGGGGCTGCAGCGGTGCGGGGCGGTGCGGAGGGAAGCGCGGCTCCCGGTGCCTTCGGGCCCGAGGGGCTGCGGCACTCACCGGGATCGAAGTGGGAGCTGAAGGCGAGGCTGGGGCTGAGGAAGGCGGCCGACATGGCAGCGGCGGCGGCGGCGGCGAGGCGGCCCATGGTGCGGCGGGAGCCTCACGGCCGCCGGCTGCCGCTGGCCCCGCGCTGGGCACGGCGGCGGCGGCGGCGGCGGCGGCTCCTCCTCCATGGCGGCCGCCGCGGCCCCGCGCCCCGTGCCCCGGGGAGGGGCCGCGCCGCCGCCGAGCGGGGTGGGGAGGGGAGGAGAGAGGAGGGGGCGGCAGGTGGCGGCCCCCGGTCCGCGGCGCTGGGATCGTGCCTCCGCCGCCCCCGCGCGGCCCCGACGGGAGATACCCCAGCCCCGTCCTCGGAGAAGGGGTCCCCACGGGGCAGCCCCCAGCCCACGGTCGGTAAAGGCAACGTCGGCCCCGCGGAGCTACGATAGTGCTGTACCGTCTGCGGGGAGCGGGATGGGATGGGGGGCGATGTGATAACGTGGGTCGGGACAGGGGACACTTCGCCCCTGTATCCTCCATCTCCACCTGTCCCAGCATCACCCCTAGGACCCGAGACCCCAATCTCTGGCAGGGGAGCAACACCCCACGTATCCCCACTCAGTGGGGGACCCTTCGGGCTGGAATTATAAACACAGCACAGCCCAGCCTCGTGAGCTCAATGCCGCAGCCCCCGCACGTGGGGCTGCACCCCCAGAACGTGGTTGCACCACACCATCCCTGCAGCCCTGCAGGGACACCCAGTCAGCAGCCCCCCAGGAGGCAGCTTGGTGCAGGGACTCATGACAGATGTCCCTTTGGGTCTGCACTCCTTGGGGAGCAGCACGCACAGCCTCCAGTACAGGGCTCACTGATGATTTTAAAATTTAAAGCCAAATTTTGCATACAACAATTAATTTTTTACAAGACTTCAAGCTTGCAAAGAACACCACGCCGCACATGTCACGTTGCCGCAAATAGATACAGGGCTGGAAAAACTGCAGACTTCACAGGGAATAAACATTCCTCCATCATTGGGAACCAGCTCACTCCTTCATGCTACTGCTGCCCCCCAGTATGAGCACACCCGTGGCCCCCCCACTGCCCCCAATCATGTTCAAGCCAGTGCTCTGGCTCAGCGCAGCCTGGGGACACCCACATGTCCCCTGTGCACCCTGTTGGGATGGAGCTTTGGGCTCCAGGGATGGGGATGTAGTGAGGTGGGGGGGTGACAGAGGGCAGTGGGTGCCATGGAGAGGTGGTGGCCTTGCGGGGCTGTTCCCATGGCCTTGCTGCATGTGCTGCTGAGCTGGCACAGCTGAGTCACCACGAGGCAGAACGTACCCATGGGTGGGCAGGCAGCTTGCAGCAGGAACCCACACCCCATCCTGATGGAGCCTTCCCGCTGTGGGGTCGCTTTGGTGAGTGGATGGGGTTGAAATAACCCAGGCATCGTGTTGGATGCCCGGCACGGGATGGGAACTGGGATTGTCCCCTCCAGCCACCCGGCCACTTTGTCTGGGGCTGCAGCTAATCCCTGCTGGGCAGACACCAGCTTGAGCCACAATCTCTGCACGGCGGCTGCCAAAAGCACCCGGCCCTCCTGACCTCCTTCCCACCGAGCAGCTCGGCCTGCTCTCGGGCTCCACTGATCCTGGCTAATCCACGGCAGGAGGAAGGCTCCTTAATTGGGGAGCTTGGCACAGCCATGAGTGACTGCTGTGCTGTGCTGCGCTGCTCTGTTCTGCTCTGTCTGCCTGCAGGGATGGGGCAGGGTTGTGGCATGCAGGCAGTTGCCCTGGGCCTGGGTACCGTGCAGCAGCAGGGCTCGGGCAGCCATCCGGCGTAAATCTGCAGCCCCAGTTATGCAATGCTGCTGGTTTATTCATGCCTGAACTGGGCACTGGCCTAGAAAAAGCTCTGTGATGCTGGGGAGGGACAGGGATGGGGGCAGAGCCCCCGGAAGGGCAGCAGGAATGATGGACATGAAGGGCACCAGGGGCCCTCCCAGCCACAGAATGGGGGACGTGGACAGGGGCTGCCACCCCAGGGCTACGGCAACAAACAGAGGATGTTACACATCCCCCCTCAGAGTAGAGGCATTGCAGAGACCCCCAGATGGGCAGGAGGCAGCCCCAGCAGGAGATGCCGCTATACAAACCATATTAAGGACTCACCCATGAGCCCTTTGCACACACAGCAGCCCCCCATGGAGTCACAGCACTAGATTCTCCCTGGGTGCTTCACCACTCCCATTCTTCAGGCAGGGACAGGTTCAATTTCTATTTCTCCCACACTCAGTTTCACGTGATTCATTAATTTTACCCCACAGCAGAGCTGTGCAGGGCCTGGTAAAACTCATTACAAACTTTGCTCGAGTCCCAGCCCAGCTTCTCACTCACAGGTCCCAGCAGATCACCCAGCCCCGCACCCCGATGGCATCACGTCCCCTCCGAGCCGGTGTAGAGCCACAGGATCCCGCTGCGCTGCAGTCGCTGCCACAGCTGCATCTCCATCCTCAGGTCGTGGTTGATGAAGAACTGCACCTCCTTGCGCTCACGGTCGTAGTAGTGGTCTGAATACGCCCGGTAGCCCGGTGTTATGAACCCAAAGGCACTAACCTGCAAGACACAGGGCTGAGCTCACCACCCTGGCACAAGGAATGGGGCAGTGCTGTGGGAGCAGCTGTATGAGCAGTGACTGTGGCAGAGGGGCTGTGTGGATGCCAAGCGGGAGGCAGCAGCGCTGCTGGGCAGGGTGGAGGGCTGCAGGAGCTGTGCTGCACCCAGGGCAGAGCCGTGGACACGGGGTGCCCACCTGGTCACAGGTGTGGATGGCGGTCAGCAGCATCACGGCGCCGGTGGAGGGCCGGTACAGCTGCCAGAATGGGGTGGCCAGGATGTGGGAACGGAGGAATCTGTGGGGAGTGAACAGAAGCCTGAGAGACCTCCAGCAGTAGGATGGGAAAGGGGAAATCCCCCCCCCTTGGGGGCTTCCTACCTGTTCCTGAGGTAGCGGATGAAATCCGGGTGCAGCATCCTAAATTTCCCCGCCTGCAGGTCTTTCCCGAAGAACTCCTGGGGGCTGTGGGGAGGTGCGGGCAGCTGCTGGGAGCTGTGGGGCACAGGGATGTGCTTGTGTCCCCCCCACATGACCACTTACTGGACCCCCGCATCCCGGCCACTGTCCACACGCTGCTGGCTCAGGGCCGCCCGCAGCAGCAGGTAGTCACGGTCGTGGTCTGGGAGGAAGACGTAGCAAGTCTCCTGCAGCAGAGGACACACCAACGATCAGGAGATGACAACGGTGCTGTGCCCACAGCTCCCCTGTCCCCGTTGGCCCGCTATCCCCCACCGGTGTTTGGGGTGGATGCCGGAAGCCATTGGCGGCGTAGCTGCGCAGCGCGTTCACCATGGTGTTGGTGGAGAAGACGTAGAAGGATGTCCTGCTGCCAACATCGCGCTCAAAGCCCTCCGTGATGGCCCCATTCACCCTGCAAAGGGACACGCAGGGAGGTGGTGGTGGTTCCCCTGCAGCTGCAGCCTGGCCGTGCCCTATGCTCTCACCTGAACACGTAGTCATGAGCATCAATGGTGGGGCCCATGCCGGAGCCATGGAGGATGCCCCCATTGCCCACCACAGCACAGCGGGTGCAACTTGTGGCCAGAGGGCGGATGTCAAAAAGCAGAGCACTGCTCGAGGCGTTGAGGAGGGACAGGGATGACTTCAGCACTGCAGGTGGCACAAGGGGGGGGGTGTCTCCCATTCAGCACTCTCTCCTCCCGCTCCATAGGATGGTGCTGTTTTCCACCATCCCCCCCCCCGTGCACAGGGACCCGCCGTGCCCCCACCCACACGCACCATCCCAGCGGATGTCCTTCCAGCCATGAGCTCCCCCGTATTGGTGCAGCCTCTGGTACTCATCCTCCTGTGCGTGCCGTGCCCACTGCAGCACTGGGATGGTGGGCAGGAAAGTGGCCCCAAACTCAGTGGCCCCAATCTTCTTCCTGATGCTGTTGGGACAGCCCTGGAAGCACAGGGGACGAGTGATCACGTGGCATGGCACCTTTGTGGTGTCCTGCACGTGGGGACACGATACCTCTGTGTCCCTGCCCCAGTCCTGTGGCACTGCTATACCGAGCTGCTGTAGGTCTCATCCTGCCCATATGTGTCACCGAGCTCTGGTGGCATGCTGGGGACAGGGGATGGCCATGATGCCTGTGTCACCCGCCGTGGGGCTGCCGTGGTTGTGGCTCTGTGGTGGACAGGAGTCCTGCGGGAGGAGAGAGGAGGCCATGAGGGATGCAGGAGGGTCCTATCCCCATCCCCAGCCCTGTGACAGTGCAGAGGAGGCTCAGGACAGGTGCAGGCGGTGCTGCTGTGGCTCTGCCCGCACCCATCTGGGCACCGCAGTGCCATCCCCACCCCACAAAACAGAAAGCAGCTGGGCTAGGAGCCACACCGTTGGGCCCCGAGCCAGGGCCAGGAGCTGCACCGAGCACGGAACTCGGAGAGAGGGCAGGCACAGGCGGGTTCAGGGTTAATCATTCCCCAGGGCAAAATGACTCTGGAGCAAAACAACTCCAGGGCCAGGGGGCCACACCGTTCCCACCCCACCGTCCCACCATACCTGGAGAGCTGGAGCCACAGGCTGCGCTGTGCGGGCAGCAGCAGGAGCAGCAGCAGCACGGCGAGCAGGGTGAGGAGCAGCCCGGTGCTGCGGGCACAGCGTCCCGAGCACAGCATCAGGGCTGGGGGGCAGCAGCAGCTTCCTGGGGGTCTTCTCATGGTGGATGCTTGCAGGGAGGGATGGGAGCCTCAGCCTCGATGCAGGGCTCAAGGTGGGAAGCGCTCCTGTCCTCGCCCCTGCCGTCCTCCCGTCGGCCGTGGGACTCCGTGGCCGCTGCGCCCGTGTGATAAAGTACAGCTGGAGCGGGGACGGCCAGCGTCCTGCCCCTGGCAGCGCAGCGCGGATGGGGCAGAGCACAGCTCAGGGCGAGGAGCAGAGCACAGCTCGGTGCGGAGCGCTGCAGTCAGAAGCTGCATGAAAGGGAGGAAAGAGGAAACGACGCTCAGGAAGCGGTTGTTAGAAAAACAAGAGTAGTAAAAACAATGCTCACACCAAGTCATCGCCCCAGATGGGTGTTTCTTGGAGGGCTGTCACCCAGCACTGCAGGGATGGACACGGGGACCCTCAGGGCCGGGCTGCAGGGCTGTGCTTACAGCTATGCTATGGTGACATGCAGAGCTTGGCAGCGCAGCTCATTGCTACCTCCACTTCTTACAGCGACACAGAATTGCCAGCTATTAGCACAGCTTAGTGACACAGAACTAGCCATTAGCACAGCTTTAGAATCCCGTTACCTGGGCTTTCCAGCACCCTCCGCTGATCAGGCTGAACTCTGACCGTCAGCACGTGGCACAGTAATTGCACTCTCAATGCAGATTTCTGGTTATGAATCACTCAGTCTTTGGGGGAAGCAGGCAACAGAGGCATCTCTGGTCATCATTGTGGGTTTTGCCATCCAGCAGCCATCCCAGTGCAGGTCACACTTGGGGTTTTCTGCTCAACTGTATGGGCAGCATCACCCCATGCTCCACCACGGTATCACTGCACCACAGACCATGATAACACAGAGGGTGGATGTTCTTACCCCACTGCCAAAAAGGGGAAAGAGAGAGAAAGCTGGACTGGTGCACAATCAGCTGTTTGCGTGGTACGGCCCTTTGCAGTATGAAATGGAGTGTTTTATGGGAAATGACCATCAGGGAGATGGCTTTTATGAGAGGTAACACAGGACGTGACCCAGAGAGCACACTGTGCACCCAGTGCCTGCTGTGCCCTCTGTCCCGTGGGCTCCAGGTAGCACAGAGCCTGGCTGAAGGCACGTAGCAGCCCTGGGACTCCAATGAGAAAACATTTGCTGACCCTGAGCAGCAGCCCCGGCCTTCTTGGAGAGAAAAACCTCCACAAGAAGGGTCACACGCTGCCTGTTGAGAGGAAACGGATGCCATGAGCTCAGTGCAGGCGTTTCCCAATACTGCTGGGAGGTGGTGATGGATTTGAAGGGCTGTGAGATCGCATCATGCTCTGGTCCAGCCTCCTCCCAGCAGCCTGGCTTCTCCCATTGCACTTCACAGCTATTTCATTTGAAAGGCAGAACGGGGCTGCAGAACAGACAGCAAGCTGCTGGGCCACGGCTTTCTTCTCCCCCCACACCCCGAGGCGGCAGGGAACAGGCTGTGCTCAGCCCACTGCCAGCACGTGGCACTGACCTCCCCTCTGCACAGAGCTCTTGGCCACACAGTGCCCACAGGGCTCAGCCCCCAGCTCCCAGCACAGCGCGCTCGGGGCCACGCAGGGAGGGATGCATGCATCAGCAAAGAAAAGAAACAAAAAAAAGCCCTGGATGCCAACAGCACAGAGGCTCCCCTCTCCCCAAGGACATATAGATCAAAGCTGTAGAAACCAGAGCAGCTTTTATTGTTAAAACACAACCAGCAGAAATCCAAACGCTGCCACATGTCCCCATTGGGACCCCCAGCCGAGGCACCAGTTAAAAAAAAAAAAAAAGGGGGAGGGAAGAAGAAAGCCACCCCCAGCCCCACGGTAGGGGCCCATGCACCCAGGTGGCACAGGGCTATTCGGTGGCCAGCAGCTGCCGGCGCTGCTGCTCCAGGAGGGCTTCCAGGTGGTCAGCTCTCTGCACTGCAGCCTGTGAGACAGCGAGACAGGGTGAGCTGTGCCCAGGCAGTGCTGCAGGAAGGGCAGGGGCAGCAACCTGCTCACCTCGTACTGCTTCCGAAGGCTGCTCACGTTCTCCTCCTTCCTCGCCACGGCTGTCTTCACCCTGAGCAGGGAGATGGGGAGAGGCTGAGCCCAGCACCCAGCTCTCATCACTCCCGGATCTGGACACAGCAAAAAGCTGCCCTTCTCCTCCACACCCTAGGCAAGCTGCAGTGCCACAGAGCAGCTGCTCCAGGCTTGGGATGCCCCTGCATGCTAGGAGCACTGTTATTCACTTTGGTAGCACTATGCATTTGAATCAAGTCATCCGCAGGAAGAATGGGACATGAGTTTCACATGACTTCATTAACTAAAGAGATCACAGGGAAATTTCTTCCCAGTTCTTCCCAGCAAACCCACATTTGCTCATGGCTTAGCATGCATGGTGGTGATGGGTTGGCCCACACTCAGGGCATCACCCTGCCTCTCCAAGTAAAGCACTGGGCTGGCTCTGGGAAAGCCTCTGAGCTCCGCCTGCTCACTGCAGCTAGTGGTGAACAGCCCTGCAAAGGTGCAGGAGGGATCAGCCCATACCACAGACAGCAGCCAGCACAGCCCCTGCCCCACACTGAAAGTGCTCCTGCAGAAGACGATGTGCTTCCCCATCAGATTCCTGTTCTGCTTGCAGAATCCCTCCCCCGCAGGCAGGAAAAGCAAAGGACCAGCTGCTTGACGCCCATCCAGCACCAGCAGTGCCAGAAACCATGCTCTCTACAGCCCTGAAGCACCCCTGGAGCTATGGCAACTACTTCCCACCCCCATGTCCATGCAGGAGCTTAATGCAGGCCCGCAGCAGGCTGCAGAACACACGCTGGACCAGCAGGAACCCCCCAGGCCAGCCGTATGCCTGCTGCTCCAGCTGCAAGCCCAGCACAAAGCCTCTCACCTCCTGTGGACCTCCTCCAGCTCTCGGTCCTTCTCCCGTACCACCCTGTCCAGCTCCAGGCGCTGCCGAGCACGCAGCTCCGCCATCTCTGCCTTCAGCCTCTTGTTCTCCTCCTCTGTGCCCACCAGCCTGTCTGCAAACTCCTGCCGGATCACTTCTGCCAGGCTGCTCCTCTCCTGTGACAGCTGGTCCCGTACCTGCAGGGTGACACCGGTGTGACCCTGTGCTGTGATGCAGTGTGCTGGAGCCAGACCCCCAACCCTGCTCTCTGCTCACCTTCCGGATCTCCTCCACCTCCTGCTCCTTGTGCTTCAGCAGGCCCTGCAGACGGATGCTCTCTCCTTCCAGTTCCACCAGCCGCCCCTTCAACTCGTTGCAGCGCTCCTGCAGCTTCCGCTCAGACCTCTCCAGCTCCTGCAGCTCCACCTCGTACTTGTCCCGGATCCTCTTGATCCTAAAGGAGAAGAGGACAGAGCCCAGTGCTGCAGCCACACGGGAGATCCCCAGCCCCAGCGCATGTCCAGAGCTCTCTGCACAGGCACAAGGCCCAGAAGACAGGGAAGGGAATTGGGAGCACCCCCTCTCCCTTCCCACCTGTTCTCAGCTGCCCGTTCGCACTCCTCCTTGGCGGAGGACATGTCGGCCTCCAGGCGCTGGATGACCAACTCAATCTCTTTGTCCCTCTCCTTCCTCACCTCCTCCCTCAGCTCCCGCTCCCGGGAGAGCAGCCAGGCTTCCTGGAAACAGCAACAGAGGGGGGAAACATCAGCTCCGAGCCTCAGGGCAGCACCTCCCAAGCAGGGCAGCCCCAGCCATTACCTCCTTCTTCACATAGCTGGCCTCCCAGGCCTGTTTCTCGAGCTCCAGTCGGTCCCTCAGCACCTTTACTTCTGTCTACAGATGGAAGAGAACTGCTCAGCTCCAGTGGGTACAGCTGGGCATGGCCCTCCCTCATCCCACGTGTGCATGCTGCCCATAGGGTGCCAGTACGCAGCTCCACACACACAGCTCCTGGTTGTGTCAGGACACAGGGAACGGACTGTTTGCACCCAGAACAGCCCTGCTCGTGCTGCTAGGCCCCAAGGGACAGAGGAGCAACACACCTGATGCCGCCTCTCCTGCTCCTCCTTCTCTCTGGCATACTCCTCCTTCAGTGCAGCGGTGACAGCCGAGCTGCTCTCCTCCAGCTGCCGCCTCAGCTCCTCCACCTCTGCTCTCTGCCTGCCCACACACAGCCCATAGCTCACAACGTGCCAGGGAGATATGGCACATGGCACAGAGCTGCCCCCCAGCCCCAGCCCTCACCTGGCTGCCTGCTGGCTGAGCCGCTCCTTCTCCTCAGCCACCTCCGCGTAGAGCCGGCGCCGCTGCTGCTGCAGTGCTTGTTCCTCCAGCTCCAGCTGCTTCTCACACCTGGGGGCAGAGTGGTCTCAGCAAGGTGCCAGGCTCAGGGCATTTGGGCCCCCAGCACAGAGCTGCAGTGCTTTCCCTCCACCCTGCCCCGTACGCCACCCAACACAGCTCTGGAGGATGCCCAGATACCACCTCCTGGAGCTGCCCCACGTGGATGCCAACTGCTGACAGCACCAGGAACCCACTGTGGGTGGGTGCTGGATGCCATCCCAATGCCATGAGCCCCACATACCGCTGCCGGGCCAGCTCCCGCTCCCGCTGGCTCTGCTCCTCCTTCTGCTGCTCCAGCAGTCCCCGCAGCTCCTCTGCCTGCCTGCAGTACCGCTGTGCTGCCCGCTCGTCTGACTGCAGCAGCTCGGCCTCATGCAGCATCTTCAGCTTCTGGATGTCCTGACGGTGCTTGGTGATCAGCTTCTGGATCTCTGGCTCCAGCCCTGGGGCAGTAGGGAGGATGCTCAGCACAACCCAGAGCTCTGCGGGTGCCTCAGCCCTGGCCACAATGGCACAGATGGGTTGGAAAGGGGTGAGCAGACATGCACGGGTTTTCTTGTGTTCCACCTCTATCCAATGGTTCTGTACCTTTCACGGTGATCTCTTTGATCTTTCTGGTTTTCTCATCAATCCACTTTTCCCTCCTGATCTTCTCCGTTGCACTCATCAGTTCCTTGAGCTTCTTGATCTCCTGTTTGGAAGCCAATAGGAAAACTTCAGAGAGAAACTAGGGAAGAAAACCCTTATTAGTTCAGCTGTAGAAAAGGGCACTGCAGGCAGGAGCCGACGTCCTCAGCTGCGTGCAGCCCATACACTTGCTGGCCGTGGCTGGGAGCACCTATCAGAGAGGAGAGGGGAACCTGAGGCTGGGCAATGGCTGCAGATCAGGGTGTGCGTGTGCTTCCTCCTCCAGCCTCCCCTTCCCTGGGGACGTGGGACTGAGGCTCCCACGCACAGGAGTCTCCCATCCCACAGCTGTGGGGAAGGGGTGTCCACACACCCAGCCCTGCTGCAGGGCAGATGGGTTGGTGCATGCAGGCAGAAGGGCAAAGACACAAGAAGAGTGAAGGATGCATTTACCTCACAAAAGGGGCCCAAAGCACGCCAGACCTGGGGAGAAAGAAAGGAGGAGAGGGAGAGAGAAAGGGAATCACAGAACGATGGGGGGGAGAGCAGAAAGCAGGGAAGAAGTAAAACCAGATGGTCACAAGCATGGGAGAGAGCAGGGACAACCACGGGGGCTCAGGGGAAGAAGAGAAGCTTCTGAGCTGTTCCTGCTGAGAGCAGGGAAAGGGAACTGAGGCACTGCAGCAGCAAATCCAGGCATAGCAATACCATGCTAGCTTCGTCCTCCCAGCTGTACTCAAAGCACAGCAGCATGGCAACGTAAGCCCAGCAAGTCTTTGCTGTTTTTGTGTGAGGGCTGAACCTGTGTGAATACTGCAGGAGTTCTGGACAAGAACAAGAGGGAGCAGGTCAGCAGGATGAGCCCCACAGTGGGGCCACAAAGCAGCAGAGAGAAGGCAAGCTGTCCCCATCTTTGGGGCAGGAGGGCAAGGACCAGCAGCAGCACTGCAGCAGGACCACACAGCCCCACATTCAGGGACAGGTGACAGCAAGAGCATCGTGACACCCACAGAACCCTGCTGTGTGCCCCAAACGCCCCACGCTACTTTATCTTCTCCTCACTTCGTTCTGAGGGCATCCCTGCTCCTGCAAAGGGGGTTGGATGTAACCCAGCACAGGACAGCCACAGGCACACATTCCTCTGTGGCGCTGGGTTTGTACCGCCACTCAGTCAGTCCCACGCACCAGCTTCAGGCAGCACAGCCTCTTAGGTAGCCAGGGCAAAGCCTTGTGCCTCACTACCTACATCCAGCAATCGGGCTTCCCTGAGGTACAAAACCACACTGCTTGGGAGCCCCTGCCACATCCCATCCCCTTTCCCTGCAGCCCACTTGCCCTCTCCCCTCACCAGCTCGTGCTGCTCTTGCATCTGCGTGAGCTTCTTGCTGTACTTCTGGTCCACTTGTTTCAGCTCAGCCACCACAGTCTCACACTTCTCGCTCAGCACCTTCTTGTCATCAATGAGCTGAGAAGGGTGAAAAAAAAAAGTCAGGCAACCAGGCAGTGCACAGCCAGCCCCACATCTGGCAGCAGAAACAGCAGGCTGAGGTGGGGTGGCATTACCTGGTCGATGAAGGCCAGATGTCTCTGGATAGCTGCCTCGTACTGCTCCCTCTGCAGCTGGAGCTGGTGGCCAAGCTCCTTCTCGGTCTGCTTGACGTGCCGGACAGTAAGCTCCCTCTGCTGAGCCTTTTATGTAGGGAAGAAAGAACCACAAGACATGAGAGGGAGTAGCTGCAACAGCACGTGCACAGGAGATAACTATTAAACCTGGAGGGCACTCTGGGTCAGAACCACCAGGAGCGGCTACACCAAAGCCCTCGGATGCTCAAGCCACCTGCCCTGCTCAGCAAGGCAGCCCAAAGCCCCGATGACAAAAGGAAGGAGTTCAACCCAGGACTGAGGGCTTCTGGACTGGCCAAGACAAGCTTCAAACAGCAGGCAGCCAAGAGAAGGTCAAGAGAAGCCCACAGCAGACCAGGAAGGATCTTGCAGATCTTTTCCCACGCTAACAACAACCGAGATTGCTGCATGGCCCAGCAGCCTCTGGGCTGCCCACACAAACTCTCTGCAGCACTGTGCACTGCTAGGCACAGGCAGGAAAGCTGTAATCTTGTGCTTCAAAGCCACTGCTCCAAAGAACATCTGCCGAGGGCTCTTTGTCCTCCTTTCTAGCAAGCAAGGGCATCTGCCTCACACACCAAGGCTGTCTGTAGCAGGCTGATGGCTCGCTTCTTCTCCTCCACTTCCAGCTTCAGCCTCATGATGGAGCTCGTGACCTCCGTGGCAACAGCTGATGCCTGCTCCAAGTGCGCCAGCTCCTCTTCAGACAGGAGCCCCTGGGACAGGGAAAAAAAAGAATAAGGGAAGGCAGAGACCACGTGGAACCCTGGCAAAGGCAGAGGCCGGCCCCAGTGGGGTCCACCACCCCAGCACAACCCAGTGCTCACCTCCCGCTGTGTGGCCGAGGTGGCAGATCTGGGCCTCTCCTGCTCAGACTTCTCCATCTCATCCAAGAAACTGATGATACTTTGGAGTTTGGCCTCTGAGAGCAGGGCCCCATCCTCAGGGACACCAGGGGAGTGGTTCAGCTTTCCAAATTTCTCCAAGTTGTCAGCAGTCAGGGAGTTGGAGCTGGGCTCCTGCAGGGTGGATGCAGCTGTTGCACGGGACACTGCAAGCTCCAGCAGTGTGGGGGGCTTAGGAGGGGCTGCACTGCAACTCAGCCCTCCATCTGCTCCAGGAAGCAGCCCATTCTTTGTGCTCAGCCCTCACAGGCTTTGCTCCTCCCTGGGGACACCCCAGCTGCTCCAAACTCCTCCACTCCTCCTCCCTGCACACCCAGTGGCAAGGAACCAGCCATGTTTCCCAGCCTTCCTGCCCTCCACAACCCACAGGTGAGGAGGCTCTGCCTGGGACTGATGCAACTCTCCCCAATCCTCTACTTACCCCATCCACCCAGGTGTATTTGTCTTTCTTGAAGAGCTTTGGAGAAGGCAGCAGCTCTGGTTCTTCCTCCAGCAGCCTGAGTGTGTCCAGCAGCTCGCTGAGAGTCACCTTGGATGGAGCCCTGCTGACAGCAGTCACCACCGTCTCCAGATCCTCACCTCCTGTCTCTCTGGAGCTCACATCCTGGAGGAGATGATGACATAGCTTGGAGTCAAACAGTTTGCCGGATCTCCACAGAAGCAAACCCAGGCTCCACAGCCACCCCAGCAGAACACTTTGTACCAGGAGCACCTCGAGGCGAAGCCAGACCCACCTGCAGCTTGTCCTCCACACCATGATCCTGTGAAGGCGCGGAGCTGAGCTCTGTGAGGCTGCTTGCTTCTGGCTCTGCAGCTACAGAATGGAAATTGGCATCTGCAGGAAGCAGGCTGTTCTCATGTGCTTGCAAACAAGCAGCTCCCCAGAGCGAGAACCGCCCCTCCAACACCCTCCTTCCCCTGTCACACACTGCTCCAAAGCATGGAGACCTGCAGCAGGGACTCACCAGCATTGTTGGCTTTGATGATGCTGCTGGCTGGACTGCCGTTCCGTGCAGAAGCAGGCTTGGCAGGCTTTTTCTTTGCTATCCTTCTGCCCTCCTTCACCTGCACCAGCTCTTCTTCTGCCAAGCGCTTTGTGTCAGCAGCCTTTTGGGCCCTTTTCTGGTGCAGCTCCTGTAGGGACAGAGAAGTCATCAGGTCTTGCCCAGCACAGGGTGGTGCTGACACGATGGAGCAAGGGCAAAGAGACAGCACCACACCGCACAGCCAGCTCTGCATGGTTAACAAGGCCAACTCTGCTCAGAGAAAGTGCAAGCACAGGAAGAGCAGTTCTGCCTCTTGCTACTGGGGGCAGAGGGGTGGACGAGGTCCTGCATGCCCTTGTGCAGCATCCTTTGCTGCTCTGCGAAGGGCCTCTGAATGGACCACACTGCATCAGCAGCTCAAGGGCCAAGCAAAGCAGTGCCTGGGGGCTGCTTTAATTGTGTTCTGAGAAATCACTGAAGGCACGAGCACATGTTTGCAGGGCTGCTGCAGCACCTCACAGCTGCTCACTGCTGTGCCTCCCGCAGCACTCCCCTGAAACATGACTCCATATAGGCCAAAGAGAAACTGGGGCTTTTAAAACTCTTCCCAGCTCTATTCCAATCCAAATGAGCAACTCCCCGTGGTCTGCAACAGGCCCAGCCCCTCATCTGTGCTCCAGGAGCACCCGTTCCCTCCTGCCATCAAGGGCTGCCAAGAACACAGCAAGGACAGCGAGGTGCTTCCTGCATCAGTGCCAGGAGCGCAGAGCAGAGCTCAGCACAATACAGAGCGACCCGAGCCCAAGGACAGACCCTCGGGGGACCTCTCTCGTCCTTGGCCGCCCTGAGGAGCTGCAGTTATTGCCTTCAGTTTGAGTGCAGTCTCCCTTTCCCTGAGAACTTGATGGAAACCAGCACTGGGTGAGCTGCCAAGCTTGGCAGGAGCGCAAAGGAAACTTCTCTGTGGCACTTCAGCCTCCACAGGGAGCACTTACTAGAATTCAGCTTCATGGGAAGCCCCTAGAGATGCAGAGGAGAGGCTGAGGTACTGCTGCAGCGCAGGGCACGGCGCAGGGCCTCGTCCCTACCTGGATGGCAGCACGCCGTGCCAGCCGTGCCTTCTCCTCCCGGATCTTCCGGCGTTCCTCATCCTTTCTGTCACGCAAATCCAGGATGTTTCTCTCCTCCTGCTGCTGCCTTTCCTTCCAGAGAGAAAGGTCAATGCTGTGACCGGGAGCTCGTCCACATCCAAAGCAGTGGGGAGGGATGTGCCCCCCCAGAGTCACCCCATCCCACAGCCCACCCCTCCTCGCAGGGAAAAGACCCCTCCAAAAAGCTCCACTTTTCAGCAACTTCTTTTCTCTAGACACCAAATGCAATTATTAGTCATCCGAGGCTGAAACCACCAAGGAGACAAGGCTTAAAAATAGCATCTCACAAACGAGAGCTACAGTGTTCTTTGTTATTTGGATAAATAATTAAACACAACGAAACACAAATAGCTGCAGATGACACGTCACTCCCTAACGAGCCAATCATTACTGGTTCACTGCAGCGAGCTGCGAGAGGGCTTCCCTCCTCTGACCATGAGAGGCACCCAAGACAGCAACAGCACAAACTCTGCCCCGCTCTCCCTGCCTGCTGCTGGAAAGGCTCCCGGCTGCATCCCATGGCACCCTAACAGGGACAGGAGCCGCTGCAATGCAAGAGCAAAGCCTCCCCGTGCCCCGCAGCTCAGGTTTGGGCTGGTAGATGTGATGGTAAGGGAAAGCCAGGGGACAGACCTCCCTCTTGGCAGCCAGCAAGCGCCCCAGAGCCGCTGCTCCTGCCCTGCGCCGCTGCGAGTGCCGTCGGTACCAGCGCTGGATGGTCACAGCAGCGAGGTTCACCTGCTGGATGAACCTGCAAGGGAAGCAGCATCAGCCCCGCGGCCCCCCACCATCACCTCTTGCCACAGCAAAGCAGGGACTGCTCAGCACAGCCCTGCACCCCAGCCCAGCAAGGTAGGAGAAACTGGTTCAGCTCAAGAGCGTGGAAGATCACATTCTTTTGACTGGGATAATGCAAAGAGCACTGAGCTGAGTGGGAGGCAGGGAGAAGCCGCTCAACCCTGTGTGCCAAGAGAAGCAATTCCCAGGCCCAGAGTACCACAAGACAACAACAACAAACCTGGTCCCATGCCATCCTGCTGCCTCTCCCACCCACCCAGCTCACCTCTCTGCCTCCTCTTCCGTCACCTCCTTCCTCCGGGGCAGGCTGCTGTTGTTGTTGCGGGTCATGATGTTGTTGCTGGAGAAATTCTTCTGAGACTTCATGAAGCTGCTGCTCTCACTGTCCTCATTTGCAGTTGCTTTGATGACGTTGCTAAGGCAGAAAATAAAGCCACTGGTACCATCCCAGCCGGCTCTGCCTCACACAAAGATGGGGTCAGTGCAGCCCCCAGACCAGCAGCTGGCCCACACTTACTTGAGGGAGCTCGGAGCCTGGTTGGAGCTTTTAGGTGCAGGGCCCTTGTCAGTGGTGGAATAGTTATTGTGCACCATGGTGGTGACACAGTTCCCCATCGCGCCCTTGTTGCTCCTTGCATAGAGGGAAGAGAACACACGATGACTGGATCTGAAGGGGACAGCACGTACTGCACAATGACCTTCACCACTGCCTCGAGCATTCCTTGCAGCAAGCAGGGGAGGATGCAGGAGCTGTTACCCCACAGACAATGCACACAGCCCAATGGACACAACAGCCTGCTGCTCACACTGTGCTGAACATTCACACTTAAAACTTTCCCAGCCCCAGGGGTTTCACATCTTACTCACTCCCCTTCCCAGAACTTGAGTGGCCTCATCCCAAAGGAACCACGCTCCTTCGTAGCCCCCAAGCGCGCTCCCAGCAGGGCCCAGCACAGCACAAAAGCACAGAACTGGCACCACCTCCTCTGCCCAAACATTTTCTGTTTGGTTCCTTCAGCACCAGGCCTGCAGGTTGCTGGCTCAGGGCCACCCCTCCTACCTATTGTTGGCTGTGAAATTGGCTGCTAGGAGCACGGTGGCTTCCTTTTTCCTCATGCCTGCTGGAGGCTCGGCGGTGCGGGAGCCAGAGGGGCCAGGAAAAACTCGTGGCTGATCATCCTGCCATGGGGGGAACACGAATAAGAGCGAGCAAGCACCAAACCAGCTCCTTGTTCTTCCTCCAGAAACCCACTTCTCCCCCACGCAAGGGAACATCTCAGCTCTGCAGCACTGCAGTCCTCCTGCACTGCCACCTGCCTCTCTCAGAGCCAGGTGCATGGAGCTGCAGCCACAACCCTGGACTTAGATACTGTGCCAACTGCAGCTGCAGGTGGAGCAGGGATCAGCCCAGCTGCCATGGACACCCTGTATCCCCACTGCGCTCAGACCCTGGGGAATCCCTCCCCCCAGACCCCCACCCCACGCTCTGCTCCTAGTGCCAGCAGTCAGCTCAGCCTACAACCCTTACCAGGATGTTCCACGTGGTTTTCTTCTCCAGAGAGGTTTTGCTCACACTCGCCACCTTCTTTCTTCCACCAGAACTGCTCTCAAAGAAGGTCAGGAAGTCTCCTGTCTGCTCTGAGCTTCAGCCCGAGGCAAAGAGAAGGAAAGGATATGTGTCCTGGGGTTAATATTGAATGCATGCACATGGCAACGAGGCAGTCACAGCAGGATTCCCATCACTCAGGCTGCTCCAGCAAGAAGCCTGCTCTGATCTGGGCTCAGCAGCGTGGCTGCAGCGCAGCAGTGGCTGACAAAGGCACAGCACGCCGAGGCATGGGGAAAAAATGGACAGAGAATCATCACACAGCCACAAATCTATGAATGATACATTTTTACACAGAACGTTATGCTTCTGCAGGGCGCGTGGAGAGAAAATATATTGAAGGGCAAAAAGAACTGAAAATTTCCATTCAGAGACAGGCTCTGGGAGGTCACTGGAGTCAAAGGAACTGCCCTCTTCTATCACAGCCCAACTACACTCGGTAAGTCCAGAAGGAGTTGCTGCAAGTGAAAAGCTCCATCCTTATTTCCCCAATTCCCAGGGGACCTCAGCTTTGCAAAGCCAGGTTACGACCTGCAGCGTGTGTGACAGAACATCTCAGTGCCTGGCTGTGCACGGCTGTGGTTTCCTGGTGGGACAGGAGAGCAGGCAGAGCAGTGCTTCACACACTGCAGCCATACCTGTGCGTGCTGTTCGCCTGCTGGTTGACCTGGGTGGTGCTGTTGGACCTCCGGAGGTTGTTGATGGCTCTGGATCCTGCATCCTCCTGAGGGAGGAGAAAGCAAAACTCAGCGAGGATCACCAATAACAGCTCGGGTGGGTGCTGCCCTGCCATGGTGCTCAGACACCCCACTAACAACACTGGTACCCCAGCACACTGCCAGGCTCCCGCTGAGCAGGTGGGGCTGTGGTTGGTTGCTGAGCTCCCCAGCACACAGCAGGGCTGTGCTCATTACCTGCCCAGCAAACAAACACCAAGGCAGAAAGCCAAGGCAGCAGCAACCACTCAGCCACCGAGGATCCCTCCTCCAGCAGGATCCTCAGAGCAGGAAAGCACGCAGGTGGGTTTGTGTGTCTCCCAGCGCTCCAGACCTGCCCTCCCCAGGGCAGAGCAGAGGGGAGCACCTCCGTGCAATGCACCCCAGGGAACCAACGGCTTTCTTGGCCACGGGGCACGCTGCTGGCACAGTCAATTATCATTCAACGCCAACTCAACCACCGGCCCCCAGGACCCGCAGGTCCTTCCCAGCAGCTCAGCCCCGTACCCACAGCGATGCACTCAGTTATTCCTCCCCAACCGCACGACTCCGCCCCCGTCCTCGTACGACCCCACCGCGCTCCTCCCCGCCCAGCCCCATCTCCCATCCCCCTGGCCGCTCTCTGACGCGGCCCCCGAAGCCCCCCATCCCAACCCACCTCGTCCCCAGCACAGCGTCACCCACCAGCGCGTTCCTTTTGCTTTTCCCATCGCCGACGACCGACACGGAGCGCACCACGTGCTTGGCGGGCGAGGCGCTGCCGGGCCGTCGCGTCACGGGCACGGGCAGCCCGGTAAGGCTCAGCTCCGCGGCACCGCCCGGGCACGAGCAGCTGCTACGGGCGCTCCTCATCCTGCGGCGGGGCGAGGAACGGCCCCACGCGGCGGCCCCGACCGCGCAGCCCGCCGGACCCCCGGCCCGGGTGCAGCCGCCCCGCCGGCCCCAGGCCTTGCCCCGCCCCTCACCTGCCCGCGCCGTCCGCCCGCCTTCATTGGTCAGTGCGAAGGGGGCGGGGGCCGTGCCATTGGATGAAGCGGCTGTCGGTCAGAGGGGGAATGGGCGGAGCGGCACGGGGCGGAGCAAAGAGCGGGATTGGCTGAGGCGAGGAAGGGGGCGGGAGGTGGGAACGATGTGGGCGGGGCTAGGAGGGCTGCGGAGGCGTGGGCTGTGCGTCCAAAGGGGGGCCTGGGTCCAAAGGGGGGCCTGGGTCCAAAGGGGGGCCTGGGTCCAAAGGGGGGCCTGGGTCCAAAGGGGGGCCTGGGTCCAAAGGGGGGCCTGGGTCTGGCACTGTGAGGGCCGAGGCCCCAGCAACCACTCGGAGGCAGCAGCAGGTCCCATCCGGGCTCAGGTTTATTGGTGCTTTCCGGCTGCGGCCCTACCAGCATCACCGCAGCGCGACCCCTACAGCTCTGACCCTGCGTCCAACTCAGGGCTTCCCCGGCCCCAGGAGTGCAGGGTCTGCAGCACGGACCCCCGCGGGTCAGGCCGGGCCACCTACCTTCCCAGAACGGGAAGACAGTGACAATCTCCTGAAAGCTCTGCCACCGGCCCCATTTCATATCCTATAGCTCCCTGGCAGCGCCCAGGTGCAGCCCCATTGCCCTCGCCTCCATAGGGCTGCTTGTTGGCGAGAAGCCCACGCTGAGCCCCACAGCCATCGCCTGCAGCCCCGCAGGATCTCGGGAGCAGCTATGCATTAAGGAAGGAGAAGGCTGAGGGCTCTGTGTCGCTCGGATCGGGCACGGTGTCATCCTGGGGCTGTGGCAACGTCCGCGGCTCCGCAGGCAGTGAGCACGGGGCGAGCGCTGTGCCCGGCGGTGCCAGCAGCTCCATGCCAGCAAACAGGGACAGGCTGCGGGTGGGCGCTGCCGTTGTGCCCACATCCCCCACCAACCTGCTTGCTGCCTCCTGGCTGTGTGGGACAGGCACTGCCGTGGGGCCGGGCTGCTCCCAGGGCTCCACTGCCAATCCCGGCTCTGTCCCCACAGCTGGTGCAGTGCTGGGGAGCGTGGGTGCACTCAGGGGCTGGAGGATGCTCTCACCGGGCAAGGGCGGGATGTCCGTCAGCAGGTCCCCAGTGCATGGGGCTGAGCCCTCAGCGACGGTAGATGGAGCTGAGCGTGGGTGTGAGGTTTTGGGGGACGGGCGGCCTCTGCATAGAGCTTCAAACTGCCGCAGGATCTGGGAGGAGAGGTGAAAAAGGGCACAGCGAGCATTAGTAGGGCTTGGTCCTAGCATCTTCTCCCAGGGACCCATGATCTGGGCATCAGTGCCTGCTGCCACCCTCAGGGCAGAAGGGTCTGCGGGCTCTGGGAGCAGCAGTACAATTCTGAGACACAATTACTGCCCGTCCGTTACGCACAGAACAGACTCCAAAGGTTGGTAGCAAGGGGTGCCCCCAGGGACAGGGTAACAAGCCGCAGAGAGCACTGCCATCTGGGGAGGAGTCATAGGGATGTCCCAAGAGTCACCTTGGTTGCTCGGTTGGCCACAGGGCCGGGGCTGCCTTGGCTGAGCTGCTGCAGTTGCTGTCGTGTTCCTGCAAAGATCTGGTCCAGAGCCAGCAGGTCGGAGCACATGAGGGATGAGATGGCGCTCATGGACCGCTGTAGGGAGACAAGAGCTGAGCAGGGCAGCAGGCACCAAAATCTCCAAGCTTGGCAGAGCTGCTTACCCTGTCCCTCCTGAGCCTGCAGCCCCCCATGGCAGATGCAAACCAGCAGCAGCCCTGTGGGCACTCACCATGCGGACATTGTCACTGGGGTCCTCCAGGGCCCGACTGAGCAACTCCAGCACCACCTCGCAGTTCAGCAGCCCACACCTGGCACAGGGACAGTGGTTATGGACACAAGCAGCACCCCACAAGCACTCTGGCCCTGTAGCCAGGGCCAGCAGAGCAAGTGGGGCTCACGCTGCCCCACCAAGCCCACACCACAGAAACCCACACTCCCCGAGAGCATCCACCTTGGGCACTTACTCCTTGAGAAAGTGCTGTGCCTCCTCCCTGGTCAGGAAGACCCTGGCACCCTGGGTCAGTGCCGACACCAGGCTCACCTCCCTCAGGCAATCACCCAGGCTGTCAGCATCCACCCTGTACAGGGAAAGCACAATGATGGGGACAGCCCTGCTCCCTCCTATGCATGCAGCGTCCCTGCAATCAGCTCTATCTGACTGAGGGCTACCCAGACCAGAAGGACAAACGCCCCCAGAGGAACAGAGCCTGTCAGCCCCAGGAGATGGAAAATACAGTATGGAAAAAAAGGCACCGTGCAGATGGAGGAACCATCTCAAAAGAACTCAGAGAAAAAGAACTCAGAGCAATAGAAGTGTGTCTTGTTCCCCATTCTTACCTCTCAGCCCCGCTCACCAGCTCCCGGCTGGCCCCAGAGTGACTGTCGCTGCCTGATTTGCTGTAGGTGTCTGAGGTGCGGCTCAGGTCACCATTCTCCTGCGAGGAGTTCTGGGAGCTGTGCCCACTGTCTGCCTCCTCCCAGCCACCCCCCGCCAGCCCCGGCTGGTGGCTCACTGCAAGGACAGCAACAGCAAATCAGGGAGTGACCCAGAAGGCCCCAGAAAGAGACCAAACCACCCCAAAACACAGTGGGGTGGACAGCTCAGATAGTGGGAGACACACCTCGGGCAACGTGAGCTGTAGTGGCTGCTGGTGGATTGGTTGAGCTGGCCAGGCTCCTGGCAGGAGAAGGAGCTGTCACAGGCTGATAGGCATCCTCATGTAGCTCCCCACAGTGAGACTGGGGTCCCTCCGGTGAGGGAAGCACAGCATTGGCCACCGCTTCAGCTGCTCGCTGGATGGTGCTGAGCAGGGCTTCACCTGCTGAGGCTGGAAAAGAGCCTTGGGAAGCTGAGAGTCTGGCCCAAGGTCTCCGGGTGGCAGCACCCACGCAGGGTGAGGGCAATGCCCAGCAAGAGTTTCAGGCACTTACCAGAGCCGCCTCTCTCGCTGCTGAAGCCAAATCCTTGCATGGAGCTGCAGGGACTGGATTTGGAACCCATGCCTAGGGGAGGTACGAGGCACAGTCAGAAAGAGCAGAGGCATTTTGGGTCTCCCCTCACTGCTATTTCTCCCCCAGAAAGCACAGCAGAGCATCTGGAACTGCGTGGAGGAGATGGGAGCCAGAGAACTTGAAGAGAACACTTATGGCAGCCTGTGTCTCTGTTTACCTGGGTACAATTCTCTGTCCAACACAATAATCTCAGCCTGTAACAGGCAGAGCTGTGGGACATCAGCCCCAGTGCACCAGCAAGCAGTAAGAGGGGGCCAGACCACAGCAAGGCACTGGAGCTGGGGGTACAGCACAGCCTGCACTTACCTGCAGGAGGCAGGGGACGGGCAGGCAGTGTGGAAACCGTTGGGAGCAGAGCATCCGAGAAGAGAAAGCTGGCCAAGTCCTGCCAGGAGAGAGGGATGCTTGAGCAGAGAGAGTTGGGGAGCACCAGGCACAGGGAGTGGGAGCTGCTCCAGTCTCCACTGCAGTGCCCAGGCACAGAGGTAATGGGGCCAACACTCACCTGCGCAGCAGCCCGGACCTTCTGGTTCAAGCTGTTGCCGTGGAGGGGGTCTGGGGGCCCAGTGAATGCTGCAAGGCATGAGGATGGGCAGGCTGGGGCTGAACCCGGCCTTGGCCAGGGCAGAAGCTGCACCAGGCTGTTCTGTAGAGCCATAGGAGCACCAACACAGAGCCCCTCCCTGCCCTACTCCTCACCCCATTACCTGCAGCCTCCCGAATGAAGGCAGCGTTCCTCCTCAGCTGCAGAAGGAACTGGGGTGAACCCTGGGCACACGTGTGCTGCAGGATCTTCAGCACCTGACAGGGTGTTGGGGGTCCAACATTGGGGTGAAGTGTCCACTCCACAGCTCTGCCACTGCCCCCAGCCCGCAGCAATGCCATACCTTCAGCTTGACGTGACAGGAGCCGCTGCGCAGCCGGCCCAGCAGGAACTCCAGCAGGCACTGGCTGCTGCCTGCCGACTCACGAGAGATCTCTGGGCCACGTGTTAGGGGTGGATCTCACACCATCGCCAACCCCCCCGGCCCCAGCTCCCCCAAAGGATACTGCTGATCTCCTCCAGCACGAACCCGGGGCACGGCCCCTCCTCGTCCGCAGTGCCACGCAGCAGCACCGGCAGCTGAGGGTGGGAATGGTGAGGGCTGCCTATGGAACCCCACCACCTCACCACCCCCCCCAGGGGATAACTGGTGACGTCACGTCCCCGCGGTGACGTCAGGCCCCTCTTGGTGACGTCACGTCACCTGCCGGTGAAGGCCTCACGGCGCCAAGAGCGGGGCCCGGCGGCGGTTGGGCAGAGGAGACCCGGCGCAGGGATAGGTGAGGGGTGCGGCGATGACATCACGACGGGCGAAGTGACGTCACGCCCCCAGGCAGCCCCCCCCCTCCGGCCGCCCCCCGCCCCAGCACGGCCCCTACCCGGCTCAGGAAGCACAACCGGTCCCGCAACGGCACCGCCATGACAGTCCGACTCAGACCCTGCCCGGTCCCAATGTGGCCTCAAACTTCCGCCTTCCGGAAAACGCATCGCACCAATGAGAGTGCAAGGCTCACCGGATCCGCCAATCAACAGTCAGGAAGGGCGGAGTTCCGGGCGGAAGCAGCCTCCGAGGCTGACGCCGGCAGCAAAGGGGCGGGAGACGGGAAGTAAACAACTGGCCTCTTCTCCAATCAGAGCTACCTCTGGTGAGCGACCAATCAGAAGCTGGTCAGGAGGCGGGTGCTGTGCGCAACCAATCTACGCCGTCAGCCAGCCACTCTAGCCAATCCGAGCAAACAGAGTACTGACAGACGCGGCGTTCCCCCTATCAAGACGCCGAGGAGGCGGGCACGTGGGTGAGCAGGCCGGGCGGCCAACAGCTCTTCCGCCATCATGGCGGCGCCCATCGTGTGAGGCGATGTCGGGCCGAGGCGTTTGGCTCCGGGCTCGAGCGCGGCTGCGGCGCTTCCCCGCTCTGCTGGCGGGCTGCGGGGAGCAGGTGGGGCCGGGCCGGGAGCGTTCTCGGTGACCCAGACACCCCGGTGAGCCCGGTTCTTTCCTCTTCCCGCTTTAGGCCTCGGCTTACGGGCGCTGTGTGGCCGCGGCCTCCGCTGGGAGCGCGGAGCTACGGCGGGACGTCTGCCTGCGGGAGTTCCAGGCTTTGCGGGAGTGCTTCGCCCGCGCGGTAGGCCCGGGGTGCTGCCTCAGAGGGGCTCGGGTGGGGAGAGGACCGGCAGCAGCGCTCACTCGGTTCCCCCTGCAGGCGGCGGCGGCCAAGTGATTGAGGTGCCAGAGGTGACAGCGGCGACTGCAGCTGCAGATCGGGGGGGGTGGAACTCGGGGTTGGCCGGCGTTATGGCCCCGGCCCCAGACTCCTTCCCCCCCCCCCCCCCCCCACGCAGAAGCTTTTCCCCGCTCAGCAGTGTCTGTGTGGGATCCGCAGCCCGTTTATTAAAAAATTAAAATCAGATACAGATGCTTCAGCTTATTTTATTGATCTACACAGCTCAGGCTCCCACCAGCCCCTCCAGACCCGGTGCAAACGGTCCCTGGCAAGGAGAGGCCATGCAGGGACTCTGCTGTCCCTCCTGGCTTGCTGGGGAATGTCAGAGCATCTTTGGTCCTTTGTGTTCACGGAGACGACGCCGACAAATCCATAACGCCACAGAGACGGTCAGCAACAAATCCACATCACCAAATCCACAGCACCACCGCAGGGCAGGAGCACGTCCTCGTCCTGCAGGATGGGAGAGCCTGGCGTGGACCCAGCACACAGCAAGGTGTGAGAAGGGAAGGGTCCTCCTCTTATAGAAAGGCAGCTGAGCGCTGCAGGGGATGACAAGCCACGCTGCAGGCTCTCACACTGAGAAATGTGCTTGGGAGCCCCTGCCTTGCCCAATCCCTGCTGTGCGGGGCTCCTGGGTTTGTGCTTTAAGACAGCGCGATGGAGAAGCTCACTTGTACGATGAAGCCCTGAGGGTTAAGGCTACGGCAGTCACAAGGAGACGCACGGGGAAGCGGCGTGGGAGGTCCTGGTGAAGAAGTGGGGCTGAGTCGCAGCTGTTGCTCTGTGTCTCTTTAACTCAAGGACGTCCTTCAAGCAACAGGCGCACATCCAGGCACACAGCAGTCTTTGGCTGCTGGAGCAGACATGAGCAATGCAGCCAAGGCCCAGTTACAGAACAGTGTGGCTGTCCTACAGGCCTGGTGACGCCCTGTTTCTGGCTCCAGGAGGTCCCACTAGACACAAACTCAACGAGGCTAGTTTACCAAAGACACTTTTGAGATACTGATATAAAAACCACCACAGTGATGAGGTCTGTAGACTCCAGGCTGGGAAACGTCAGCCGTTCTAGTGTGAGCTTTGGGATTTGATTTCTTACATTCTCAAGTCAGGATGTAAAAATAAAAAACAATGGGATGAACCACTGTCTGGGAGCCTGCAACAAACCAGAGCTCTTCCCTTCCTTTCTCATAAAATACATTTTTAGGGGCAGAGTACTGACATCTATGGACGTAAAACACAGCATGGAACGAGGCTGGGAAGAACACAAAAAACAAACAGCTCCATCGAGTTACAGAGAAGAGGTAGGTATGCTTGAGCCAAGCCCCTCGAATCCGCCCTTTTAAGCCACGTGTTTTGTTCCTTAATTAGTTGCCTCTTGCAGACAAATCAAGCTGGAGAGGGGGCGGTCTGCAGCCCCTGGGTTGAGCTTTGAAATGCACTTTGGACTGAAGAAATCAAGCTTGAAAGCAGAGATGAGAGTGTGAGCATCCAGAGAGGGTGAAGAGAGAGCAGAGCTCATCATTATTGCTAGTGTGTGGCCAACCAATTAAATCCCTGGGAGTAGAGGCAGCACAACAGCAGCAGTTGTGCCCGTTTAAGGCAGCATTTCTACTAAACTAGGTCCCTAAACCACAACTATCTCCTAAACATGCAAGACTAACAGCTCCCATTTCAAGAGAAACACCAAAGCAATTAGCTAAGCCTGTCCTCAACTCAGTCTGCCTTGGTGCTGCTCCAGAGCGAAACCCTTCACGAGTCAGGCATCTCTCCCCAGTTCTGCTCCTGCAGACCCAGACCCCTGCTCCAGAGTCCTGGGTGGAGGAATCCAGAAAAACCTCTCCAGGCAGGCAGGGGAACCTCATGGACAGACACCTTGGCTCTGAAGGGGGAGCTGAGAGCTGGAGGGAGAAGGCAATTTGATATGAACAAGATGTTGAAAACAGCCCCTGAAAGCTGGCAGGGAACCAAGTTCAATGGCAACCTCTGAAAGCCAGAGGACAGCAGGAGTTTTGCTTTCACGGTTGTCACCTCCTCAGCTCTCTGCAGGCACACAGGGGAGGTGTGACCCTGCAGGGACTCCAGGAGCCCGCACAGCACTTGCAGCTCCAGAAGACCCTGCGGATCGCACGCTGCATCCAACAACACACAGCTGGCTCGGTGACTGCTGCCTGAGCAGCAAACAGCCAGAGAACTGCAGCCTCCCCTGCAGAGCCTGCCAGCCTCACACCCGTGGCCAACACCCTGAGCCACCCACGGCGCACGGCCACCCTCTCACATGCTCCCATCTGCCTCTGTCATCTGCTTGATCTGCCGGCTGTGGACCACCTGCTGTGCTCCCTCTGCCACTTGGTTCAGGCGTGTCTCCAGAGCGCTGCGCAGGTCGTTCACTTTCACATCTGGAAGGGGATTGAGGCCAATGAAGACCCCCGCCCCCTCCGCAGCTTCCTCCTCCTCCTCCTGGCGAGGCAGCAGGTCCCGCCTCCTTCGCCGCAGGTCCAGGTCCACCTGCAGTTTCAGGTCCCGGTTCGGTTTGATGTCATGATCCTGTTTTTGCTCCCCTGGGATTGCCGCTCCTTTCTCCAGCTTTTGGGCAGCAGCGTTCTCAGGGCTCGGTTTCTTCTCAGCACCATTTACCAGCCCTCCAACCACACGCCTCTGCTTGGCCTGGAGCTCTTCCTGAGGGTCCTGGGCCACATCCACCACTCTCTCCTGAGGTTCCTCTTCCTTCACCTGCCTTTTGCTGGCCAGATCCCCCCGTGAGGCTGGCTGCTGTTTATCAGTCCCTTCAGCATCTGCAGCTCTCAGATGTTCCCGTAGGTGCTGCTCACTCCCTGCCATGTTCCGTTTATTCAAGGAGTCCAGTGCAACTGCCAGGTCTTTGGGCTCCACCTGACTCACTGCTTTGGCTTTAAGGTCTATTCCAGAGTCTCTTTCCAGACTCTTTCCTGCTACTCCCTGAACCTTGGCAGCCCCCAGCTGTTCTCTTTGGATAGGAACTGTAGCTACTTCCACAGCTTTCAGGGAATTCTCGTGGATGTCTCTTCCAGCTTTGGCTTCATGACCTCCTCCTGCATCCTCAGCCAAGGGCTTCTTTTCTAGGTGGTTTCTGGCTGCTGGAACACGCTGGGCATCACCGTGAAGGGGATCCCAGTTCTCTGCGGCATTTCTAACAGCTCTGTCAATCTCCTGTTGTGGCACCTTCCTCTCCTTGGGAGGAACCCCAGGAATCTCACGCCTGTGCCCAGCCTCCTCCAGCCTTCCTGCCGTCACCCTGCGCTGCTCAGCTGACTCAGCAGGCTGCCTGCCTGCGCCCGGCACAGGGTGCTCCGGTGGCTCTTTACCGAGTGGCTTTACAGCAGCTTCTTGCTTAGCTCCTAGGCTCTCTTCCTCCTTACTCTTGGAGAGAGGCACAGCAGGCTCCTGTTGCATTTCTGCTGCAGAAGAAAAACTGACATGTACAACCTTTTTTCTTACAGAAAGCAATAGGTTCCCTCCTCCCACCATGTTGTATACAACATGAGACTGAAGAATGAGACCACCACCAAGGGGCAGGTGGGGAAACAGGGTGAGACATGAGCAGCAGCATTATCTCTGCACAGAGGATCCCCACCTTGGAGCTCAAACACAGTCAGGAATGGCTTGCTGCAGACTGAATTTTGCCATGTGCTGGAGGGACCTGGATCTCTCCCAGTCTGATTTCGGAGCTGCTCTGAGCAGTGACCAGCTCACAGAGGGCACATGCTCTCCAGTGGTTTCCTTACCTTGTTTTGGCTTTTCCTCTCCTCCCTCTTCCTGTCTTTGCTGGTGGATCTCCTTGTGTTGCTCTTCAATCACAGCCAGCAGCTTTGCCTGCTGGTCAAGTAGCTGCTTTTGCTGCACCTGCTGTTCTTTGATCACCTGCAGCAGCATGGCATGATCAAGCATTTTTGCCTGCTCTGCTTCTAGAAACAGAAAAAAGAAAAAAATCCATGACTCCAAATCCTCACTTCTCACCTCTCAGTGCTGGAGGGACTGCAGTGGCTTTCTTCAGTGGGAAAGTCCTGGTCTGCAAATGCTGCTGGACAAGCCAGCCCCCAGCCCTCCAGAACAGGAAACGCCGTGGCATGACCCTGCACAGCTCTGACTGTGGGCATTGCAGGAGGATCACATCCCATGTAGCAGCAGGGAGCCGGCAGCCTGCATGCAGCTCCAGGGCAGGCTGCAAGCACAGCACCAGCCAGCAGCTCCAAGTGCTGGGACCGGGAATCCTGCCCACCAGCGAGATCCCACGGAGTGAGTTACACAAAGAAGAGCCCAGCTCAGGCCAAGCAGCAATGACTCAGGTTGATTCACTCGCTGTGAGCTCCACGACACGCACAAAATGGTCCCAGTGCTGCACTGCTGCTGCTCTCCTCTCAGGAGCCACTGGATGTATCCCATCTGCAGAGCACGAGTGTGTGGCACTCGCCTCCTGCACCAGCCAACAGCTTTTTCCCCAAACTCGAGGTGTTTCTCAACCATTATGCCCCAAAGGAAATAATGTCAAAATTAATAGCCTGTAAAACGCCATCTAAATTAAAACGGGATGCTGCTCACGTTAATCCCTTCCCAGCACAGCCGCCTACCCCTGTCCTGCTAATCACCCACAAAGTGATTACGGAGAAGTATTTCCAGTTCACGTTACAGTGCTATTAGCAGAGGGCCTCCGGAATTCCCCTCTCACTGCGCTGCAGAATGTCGGGCTGCGGGGGGAGCGCGGCCTTTCAGAGCACAATTGACTCCTCACGATCTGTTTATTTTTCGCACTTGGTTCAAAATAAACAATGAAAGCATTTCTGCCATCTCCCCTTCCGAGCCTGCCGGTCCCAGCGCAGCATGGGAACAGTTGGGTTGAGAGCAGGCAAAGGTTTAACGCCAAATCAAAGCGTTTCTGGCCGAGGGCTTCGCAAACACACGGAGCTCCGTGTTTGTGTGGCACACCTCTTCCCCGCAAACAAAGGCTGCGCTGCCTCCCAGCTCCCCTTTGATGTCGGGAAGCAGACCTCAGCCAGGACTTGGGCTGGGCTCTAACAGGCACTCTTCATCAAAACATCAACAGTCATAAAAGCAAAGCACTCGGGCTCACCCCGCCGAGGGCAGCGCAGCCCCGGGGTCACAGCGTGGTGCCAGGTGGGCACGCGGCCCCACAGAGGGGGCACCCCGGGCTCCCCACCCTGCAGGGCACCCAGCTCTGCCCGTGTTTTGCAGAATCCAAACGGCCTTACGCTGGCCGTGCTCGGATCGAGTCAGGACTGCTGGCACTGGAGCAGGAAGCGAGAGAGCAGCCGTGACTCACGGCCTCGCGCCGGCCTCACCGTGCCAGGGACTCCAGCAGTAACGTGCCAACCTCCGCCGGAGGCGTCAGCTGCAGACAGGCACTAATTGCTGCCGTCGCCGAGGTGACTCTGGCCCGAAGCTATGTGCTCAGCAGAGCCAGGCCTGGCAGGGCTGGCACGTTCCTCCTGCAGAGGAATCTTGCACTGGCAGCCCACGTCCTGCACTCACCCTCCAGCTTGTTCTCTGCATTCTCTGCTTGCCTGTCCTCACCATTCCGGCTCTCCCTCTGCTCCAGCTGCTGGGGCTGAGCTGGCTCCACGCGCTCTGGGAGGGGCAGCTCTGGCTTCTCACCTGCAGACGAACAAACCAACAGGTGCTGGCATCGGGGAGGAGCTCACGGTTCAATACAGTGACTCTGCGTTGTCCCTGCCCGTGCCAGCACAGTTTATATTCAACCTGATGACTGCAAGGGAAGTAATAAAAAAAAAAAATATTTAACAATCTTATAGACTCGTGGCAGCGAGCCAGTGCTAACTACCTCAGCCAATTAAAATGCACAAATGGCTCTAAGTCACTTTCAGATGGGCACTTAGCAATGTGTTACCTGTCAAGATCTCCCAGCTCCGCATCCCCAGTGAGTTGGGAGACGCACGGGAACAGCACAGCACCTGACATTTAGCAGGCTAGCAAACAACTGTTTGACAGATATTACAGTAGCTGTCAAAGCCACCAGATTCCTCCTTTCTGCCAGCAGCTGCTGAAGGGGCTGTGCATGCTCATGTGCTCATCTTGTGAAATTAGAAGGAAACACCAGGCTGGAGGATGGAGCAAGGACGCTGCCCGGTCACCGGGGGCACATTACGGGACCAGAGGATTTGTTCAGAGCCACGCGGAGGGAGCTTACCAGGATCTGCTTCCTTCTCCAGGGATCTCACCACCTCCTCCGCCTTCCTGGGGAACTGCAGCTTTGTTTTCTCCCCATCACCTGCAGCCTCAGCATTCTTCTCACCGGCCAGCACGGCAGCTCGAGCCTTGGCATCCGGCGCTGCTCTGCCTGGCTCCTGCTCTTTGTATGGTGGCCAGCCATCCTTCGGCAGGCTCACCTGCGGGGCGTTCTTCAGATTCTTTACAGGTTTCTCAGTCCCTCCCCGTGCTCGGTTCTCAGCGATCGCTTCTTTTCCTTGTGCCTCTTTCTGGGGATGCAGCTCAGCTGGCTCATGCGGCGCTGCCTTCGGTGCGTTTCCTTCGTCTCCTCCGAGCGCATGCTTGTTCTCAACAGAGTCCTCACGCTCCCTCCCCATGTCCACCACCACTTCGTCGTGTGGGACGGGCGGCTCGTGGCGATGTGCTTCCCCCATGGGCAGGGCGATGCCTAGAGCATACAGCAGCAGGGTCAGGGCTTGGCTGCCCCGTACCAGTGGGCTTACGGTGTATGTGGCCATGCCTGGGTACCCACTGCCCCCCCATCTGCTCCCTCATTAATAGGCTGCATTCATAACCAGCCCAAAGAGCATCATACAGCACATCATCTTCAGCCCACGAGGCAACCAGCAGAGATCAGAACCTTTACCCAAAGCAGTCCCAGAGCTGACAGCCCTTCCCCACATCCCTCCTTACCTTGGTCGGGCCGGTCCAGCTGCACTTTCTCCTCTGGCTTTCCTCTCTCTTCGTCTCTCTCGGGTACCTCCATGGGCACTTTGATTTGTGGCTGCTCCATCTCCTCCTTCTCATCCAGCAGCTTTGGTTTATGGCGGTCATCCTCCGCCTCCTCCACCGCCGGGTTCTGCTCTGGAAACACAGCACTGTTAGTGGAAGGGGTTACGCACAGCCGCACCGACGAGCCCCCGACAGCACCCAGGTGGTTGCTGTGCCCACAGCAGTCCTGCTCCACGTGGCAGCTCTATTTCCCCCAGCGCCAGCGAAGCGGGTCCAGGGCTTTGTTCTGCTCGCTGCTCCTTCCCCCAGTGCAGCAGTGCAGAGCAAGAGCTGCTGCGAGCCCGAGCCGCCAGATGGTAGCATCCTCCTGGGCTGCCCGCTGCAGGGCTGTGAGCATGGGGGACCTGGGGGCCCAGCACAGCCCCCAGCACCCGCCCATGCTGGGAGAACACGGCAGAGCAGCTCTGTTTTGTTATGTATTCCTTTCAATTTTCGTATCGGTGCAAGAGCATTTTCCCAGCCCTGCTGTTCCCCTGGAAGAGGAGGGAAGACAGCAGCAGGTTTTGGGGAGCAGAATGGAAAGATCGTGAGGACAATGCCCCAGGAGATGTGGGGGCCTGGGAGAAGGATCAAAGTGTCAGGAGAGACGGCGCTGGGACCCTGGAGCACACTGCTCCCTAGGTCAGAAGCAGAGGAGGAAACAGAACTGTTTCCCAGCGCTGAAGCTGAACTGCAGTTTTTTCCATGCAACAAACTGAAGAAAAAAAAAAAATCATTTTCTGTAACAAAAAAAATTCCCAAGTCTCCCCCCCCTCCTTTTTGCCCTCCCCCATGCAATTTCCTTTGGGGAATTAATTCTATAAACATCTTTCAATTTTCTCCTCCCCCTCCACAGGGCTGGTGCGATTTATTACAAGATGAACTCATGGGAAAGAAGTGATTGCCACAACTTCAGCTGCGTGGGCCTTACCCAAGCCGGGGAAGAAAAAGGCCAAATCCTGGCCCAGAAGGAGCTGTGCCAAAAGCACGCAGGGCTCAGCCAGAAACCTGGAGTCCTTGGCCCTGAGTTCTGCCCCAGCCACGTTCTGCAGCGAGGGTGGGAGAAAAGGATGTGGGTGTTCTGAGAAACCGCAGCCGATCCCAAGGGTCTGCCTCCACGGAGGGGCTCCCCAGGGCTCAGTGGTCAGGGCAGGATGCTCCGTGCAGGACGGCGCAGAGAGCAGGGGCTGGTGCCCACTGCTGGACGTGTGCCCTGGGAAGCAGCGGGATGCAGAGCCGTGCAGGGAGGTGCTCGGCGCTGCTCCCGCCGATGTTCCCAGCAAAACCCTGGCCCAGCAGCAAAATATTATTGACTCTCTTGGAGGAAAGGCATCGTTCATTGGTTGGCGGAGCGCGGAGATTGCCGTGTACGGGGGAAACTGCGTCGTGGATGAAATCAGAGCTGCAGAACGCTGTAAATGCAGAAGGAAATCACGACCAGAGATAGCCATAATGCAATAGGATGTTTGAGGGGAAAAAAGAAAAGAACAGGAAAATCTGGGGAGAGAAAGAAGCTGTGCACGCTAAGGGGAAGCAGAGGAGTTAAGGCAGAGCGGGCGCAGTGCCCGCAGCCCGTAGTGCCATGCCCAGTGTGCTACAGCAGGTGGAAGCAGCCCCGTGGCTGCAGCAGCTCCGTCGTAAATCAGGAGAGGGCTCCCACGGTCCGTGCTCTGAAAACAATGCGGGGAAAAGCAGAAAGAAAAACAAAACACAAACAAAACCCAAAGTCTCCATGCCATAATAAGACAAAGTTGCCTCTAAGCCGTCATTTGCTCAGCAGGAAACAAAATTAAGTTCATCATCAGGGCGTGAATTAACGACCTCTCACTCTGCATGGAAATCTACGAGGGGCTGTATGTGGTTTGCAGAGAACAATTTTGCTCAGGATGTGTAATAATCACTCTAACTGTCTAGTCGCCCTTCAGGTCCCTTTGGAGAGCGTTACAGTAATGCTGTGCCTCTTAATGTTTTATGAGCAGCGTTGGACTTTACAGGCAAAGGCTGAGAGGCTATAAAAGCTCCTCAGCTTACAGCAACACGCCCGGCCCCGCGCAGGGCTCACCCGCAGCACAGCTCCACTCACACTCACGGACGTGGGGGGGCTGCTGGGGCTTTCTGCAGCTGATTTGTGAGCGCGTGTGCGCGCCGATGTGTTGTGGTTTGCCAGCAGCCTCTCCAGGCTGCAATAAAATTTCATGATTAGCAGCCTAAAAGCTTCCCTTCCCCCTGCTCCTGCTTCGGATGGGAGCAGCGGTCCCAGAAAGGCATTAAATCCCTCCTCACGTGGTTTTCACGGCGCTCTTGTCCACCGAAGCAGTGACCATGTTGGGTTGTGCACCCATGCATCCTATACACATCCTGCTTGGGGACAGCACGAGGAGACGGGGAGCAGCACCTCATGGTGACAGCGGCACTGGGACACAGCCTGCTTGAACTTCAGCCCAGCAAGAAGGAGCAGCCCCGTTTTAAAAGTGGATAATAGGAGAAAAGTGGGGATGGGAGCAAGCCGGCCCCCCAGAACCCACTGAGCCCGGGGGGAAGGAATGGAGCAGGGCCACCCCGCACAGCCTGGAGCACACAGGAGCCCCCAGGCACACAGGCACCGAGCCCCGGCCAAGCGGCGCCCAGGAGAGCTTCCCCCGATGGCTGAAACGGTGACAGATTTCACAAGGTTATCAAATGGCATCCCTGAAATTAGTTCACAGTTGTCTCCTGACGCACCAGCAGTAAAAACGAACCCAAATTACAGGAGGCTGATAGTTCCTTTTCTGTGTCACAGGCACTATTAAAAGCTCGCTCGCACAAAGCACCGGGGAGAGCTGCAGCAGCATCAAGCTGTTCCTACAGCGATTAGGGGCTGTGCATAATCCATGGCTCGCACATGTTCAGGGCCACTCCAGCAAACAACGCAGCCATTGCCACTGGTGAAGCTGCAGCGGGATGGGCTCTTTTTGAGGTCAGTGCAAAGCATCCAAGAGGGCAACCCGGTGCCACTCGCACCCATGGGGTATGGGATGTGTGGGGCTCGTGGTGCAGTGGGGAAAGGGTGCATTGCATCACGGCGTGAATCGGGGCTTTGTTACCAACATTGCACAAGGCGAGAGGCAGAGAGCGAAGCAGCAGCAGTGGAGTAAGGAGCTGAAAAATATTACAAAATCTTAATCCGCCCCATGAGACCCTCTAGGGTGCTTTCAAATACAGAGAGAAATTGCCTAATTAGCTTTTTTTTTTTTCCTTTTTTTTTTTCCCCCTCCTAATGGATAATTGCCTTCATGAGCTTCCACAGGCAGCTTAGCAACCTTTTACCATCCGTGCACACGCTGCATGGTGCAGCTGAACGCTTCTGAAAGGGGTTTTATACCTTTCCCGAAGAGCTGCTGACAGTAAACCTCAAGCAATACAGGCTGGGGCTGTAATGGGCACTTGGGTGTCGTTAGTAAAAACACTATTCAGAGCTCGCCGGTCAATACGTGTTCACATAAAAGGGCAATGTTCTAATATTCATAATCCCAGGGCCCACAGGGCAGGGCTTTAATGAAAGTCTGCACAGTTCTGGGCTGCTCAACATCAAAGGAGCCCATAAAGCTCCCCCTGCACTCTGACAGCAGCAGGCAGACGGCGCGCGGCCGCGGCTCCTGTATGAGGACAGGCAGAGCTGTGCGTCCCCAGCGCTGGGGCACCGTGCTGCCAGGTCCTGGGAGGGAATTCTTTACCCACAGTCCTAGTGCTGCTGCCCTGAGAAGTGCTGCTGCCCTGAGAAGTGCTGGTCCCCATCCCTGGAGGTGCCCGAGGCCATAGATGGGCAGGTGGGGACGGCCCATGGCATGGCTTTTGGGACTCAGTGATCTTTAAGGTCCCTTCCAAGCCAACCACGCCACGGTTCTGATTCTCTGACACAACCCAGCTGCCAGTCCCAGGCGGTGCAGACACTGCCGAGCTTGGAGCAGTGTGGGTACAGCAGGGCACCACGTAACCACTGAGCGCAGCTCCCCACAATGCTTCACATGGGGAAGAAGTAGTAAAGAGATCAAGCAGCTCCAGCGGACACCGTCCTTTATGGGACTTCTTTTATCCTCCCTGCCACAAGCACGTGTGTCATTAGCGACTCCTCCTGAAACGAGCAGCTGTTCTTTGGCCATTACTGCTCCAAAATTAACCGAGACGGAAGAATTCAATCGCATCCCTCCTCCCAGCCCTGCTGAGTGAGCACGATTAAGGGATTGAGAGCATCTTTTGCTCAGAGTTCACGGGCAGCACAGCGCCTGGGAAGGCATATGCATCTCGGGTGAGCTGTGAGAGCAGAGGCAGAAAACCCCTCAGCTGCCAGGGACGCAGCGACCCAGGAGTGAATGTTATCGCGGCAGCACCGCTGTCGGAGACGCTCAGAGCTGCTCAGCAGGAACCCAGCCAACAACAGGGAGGGAGGATAAGCTCCAGAAGAGACAGCCCTTCTCTCGCTTCCGTTCTCAATCTCGGCGAGGATATTTCAAGGCCCCCAAAGAACAAAAAGCTTGAGCAGAATGGAGCAAAAAATAAAATAAAGAAACAGGACGCAGGCACAGAGGAGGGGCAGCACGGGGTCAGGAGACACCTGCTCGTGGTGGCCTTGCGAGGCCAGCCTGCAGCTGGGGAAGGGAGGTTCGGCTGTAATTCCATCAACGGCCATGGTAAACAAATAATAAATAACGTGGACCCGTAAACAGAGCTGAGGCATAATCAAGGGCTTTGTCAGAGCTAAATCTGAGTCCAAATTTACAACCTCACAACCAAAAAAAGTCAGTGCCCGTAAATTTACATACCTTTGAGTGCAGTGAATGGCTTGTTACAGGGAGCACGATGTGCTGGCAGCATGCTGGGAGCAGCCCTGGTCAGCCAGCACCAGGCTGTCCTTGGGCAGTACTGGTCACCTCGTGGGGACATCCATGTTCTGTTCCCACAAAAGGACCTCAGCCCTGCACCCTGCCTGTCCTTCCCAAAGGGACCACGGGAGCTCCCAGCCGGCACTCCAGGAAGCACAGCCTTCCTGGGCAAAACCTGCAGGGAGCTGCCTGGGAATTACCCAGTGCTCACAACAGGCGGAGCTGGGAGCAGGGCTGGAAGCACGACTCAAGCAGCCACATACCTGGGAGTTTGACAGCATCCTGGTCGATCCTGTCCTCCTCTCTCTCGAGATGCTCCATGCCCACCACTTCGGTCTTCACTGGCGTGTCCTCAGTGGCAGACAAGGTGGTGTAGGTGCTGATGATCAGCATTCCCAGGCCAATCCACAGGATGATCTGCAATGGGCAGCAGCTCTGGTTAGCATGGCAAAGCAAATGACACTGCACAGTGTTCCACATGCAAACAGTGTTTCCAAACAACTCAAAGCTCAGTGCAATTACCCATAGCAATAAGGGAGAGTTGAGGAGAAATGGAAGAGGTGAAAAAGGAAACAGTCGCTCTTGGCAGAGGTTTGTATTTAGATGGAGAGACACAAAACAACAGTTTCAGATGCTGGTAGCTGTTGTAAAAGACAACCTCAGTATCAGAAGGGTTCAAGAGGAGGTGGACAGGGCATCAGAATAGAAAAATGCACATGGTGGACAGGAGTCCAGCTGCACAGGAACACTGCCTGGCACTTTGAGCAGCTACACTGCAACACTGCACAGTCAGCTCTGGCTGAGAGCAGAGGTGCCTGACCTGCTCACAGGCCAGAAGGTTTACTTGGGAACTGTTTAAAAATTCTTATCTATGAAAGCAAGATGTCCACGCACAATCCCATGCACAATGCTCCATGAATGGGGTAGAAGCTAGGAAGAAGTTGCCAAAAAGTAACTCAGAAAGCTGAGATCAAAGAGAAGAAATACAGCAAGACAGAACCTGGATCCTGTGAGGGGAAGGACTCTATAAAGAATTTATCTAACTCACAAAGGGTTCATCTCTGCCTTACTCCCCAGAATCCTCATCCTGCAGCATGTACACCACACTTAACAAGAGGCACAACAAGAGGATGCAGCTCAGCGTGAGAAAAAGCAGAAACAGCCACTGGGGAACGTGAACACAACAGGAGCTGCTACGGGCTACCGGAGGAGGGAGAAGTTGGGAAATAAAAGGGGGAACCCACAATAGAAAGGTGAAGTCCAAAGGGAGAGATGGGGCCGGCACTGGGCTCCCTATTGCTGCAGAAGTGGGGTCAGCGCCCAGGAGACGCCTTCGGAAGGAAAAGGGATCAGCAGCACAGCCAGGGAGCAGAGGGCACATCTTAGAGGAGCTGCAAAGGAAACAGAAGCAAGGTCTGCTCCCGGCCCTGTGCACAAAGAGCAGACATCCTGCAGGCTGGGAGCAGCAGGCAGGTCCCTGCCCTCCGCTTCCCCCCCCCCCCGCACGACCCACAGCCCTGGCAGCAATGCGGCTGTGCCGGCGTCCTCCAGAAACAACAGCAGAGAGGAAGAGCATTTTCACAAAGAGGATGTATTCTGGTGCCACAGGAACTGAGAGCCATGTGGGAGAAAAGGGAAACTGTAGGAAACGGCTGAAATCACTACTGGTTTTAAAAGGGTTTTTGTTGTTTCTTATCTTAGTAGGGAACCACAGGCTTGAATGTTGTGGATTTAAACCCCTCTGATTGTTCAACATTTAGAGTTCATCTGGGAGCTTCCCAGGCCGCCCCACACCTCCGTCCTCACCCAGCCCAAGAATGCTGCAGACCCAAGTGGAGGTCTGTAATTCGGCTCCATTCCACCAAGATACCTACGGTGTGCAAAAAAAATAACAGGGAGGGAGTTGGTGCTCAAGGGACCATCAGGGCCAACCTCTGGCAGTCACAGGAACAGCAGCATGGGCTGCAGGGACTCAGTGGTGTCTCGAGGAAGAGCAGAGGCAGAAACCACCCAATGCATTGTAGTGGAGAAAGTGGAAGAAGCAGAGGGGCAGCATGCAGAGCAGCTCTGAGCCAGCAGCTGTTCCCAAAGGGGGAATCTCCTCCACCCCTCTGAGAGGGGAACCTGGGAGCCACTGAAGGGCTCCTGGACTCGGACTCTGCGCAGGAGGTACACCCCTCTGGCTATAGCCTCCTCCTGCTCGCAACTCAGCACCCATCTCCAGAGAGCAGCACTGGGGCCTGGCCAGGAACTTGGAAAAGGAAGTTTACGCATCCGTTTCCTCTGCTGCTTGCTTTCTCTTGGCCGTGCTTCCTCCCAGAAGAGAGCTTGAACTTTGTACAGAGGTGTCATTAGCTCAAAGCATCTCCTCTGACCACGCCTGAGCCAGCAGCACAAAGCAAGAGCCGCGTTTGCCTCAAGTGACGACACCTCCTGAGCCGTGTTGTTTTGGACACCATGCGCTGAGGGACGGTGTAAGCGCAAAGGAATGCAGAGCTGTTCCCTCCCCGGCTCCTCCACCATGACAGCAATGCACAGCACTGACCCAAAGCAGAGAGGGAAACGTCCCACCATGCAGCAATGAGCACTGCCTGACCCAAGCAAACCCTGCAGCTCCTCTTCCCTAAGCGGGACAGCAGCAGCACAGCCTCCCAAGGAGGGGCCTCTCAGACACACACGCCTGTGTCAACACTGAGAAACCAACACCTTCCTGCTGGAAGTTCAAAGCTGTGTTTACAGACCTGAGCACGACCTTCAGCAGTGTTCTGCCAATCCTCCCCAGGGCAGCGGGACACGGAGCTGTGCCGTCACAGGAACACGCTGCAAGGAAGGGGATGCTCTTCCCCAGCTCACCCACAGCCCCACAGGGCTCACTCCGAGTTTTAACTCCCCTGCCTTGTTGTCACTGCTCTCTCCAGCAGCATGCCATCCTCAGGCTGATCCCAGCTGCAGCCTAACCTGCATGTTGGCTGTGACAATTCACAGCTGGGTGGCAGAAGCCAATGTCTGGGACTGCCTGCTTGCCCTGCAGCCCTCGTGGTTGCTTTCAGTGCTGTATCATACCCTAAGTTGGCATCACCTTCCCAGCTCTGCAAAACCCAACTCCAGAGCTGCCAGCTGCTCCATGCTGGACCTCGCTGGAAGCCAGAGGTGGCCCAACACACGTGGAAGAAATACTGCAAGAGTTCAGATAACCTGAGCAAGTCGAAGAGCTGGATTTGAGACCTGCTGCTTTGGAAACATGTTCAGAAGGGTGCAGGTGGGGAGGCAGAACACGTACGTGTGTTGTTCAGGCAGGGAAAAGTGAGGAGGGACAGCTCTGCCCAGGGCAGCTCCTTCTCCCCCCGGACTGCCACTTTTCACAGGAGCACATTTTGATGGAGTGCAGCGCCTGGATCAAAGGAAGCAGGAATGAAGGAGGAGACCAAAGAAAGAGCTACGGGGAATGAATAAATGAGTCTCTGCAGAAGGCCTGGAGGGACAAGGAGAGGGTTGGGCCCCGGTCTCAGCTCTCAGAGCTGAGGCACGGAGTGCTATGCAGCTGAGCGCGTTCCTGAGGACAGGTGTGCCCTTGCTGCAGCACTTCAGAGCATCGGTCAAAGCAAGTATGCAAACTTGACAGGCCATGGATCATTCAAGAGAAGACTGGACAGCTTGCTAGCAGCCCCTTCAAATGCCAGGGTAACCCGGGGGCTGATGCTTAAGATAAGCCCTTATTCCTCTGTGGGATTTTTGCAGGACAAATATCTCCAGTTCTGTGAGCAGCATTTCAGGTCACGCATTGTGAGCACCCCAGTGTTCAACTGCAGGCAGCTGAGAGTCGCCTTGGGCAGCCACTGAGTTCAGCACACCCTGAGTGCAGTTTCAAGGCACTGCAGAGAAACGTTCTGGCTCGGCCGGAATAGAAAGCAATACTTGAAAGTGCTCTTTGTTTCCCTGAAAAATCCAGGCTGGCATTCAGACTCCTGCTTGGGGTTTCAGTCAAAGAAGTTAGGACCAAAGTGTCAGAATTCAGAGGGAAAGCTGGAAAGTTGGACTATTTCCTTGTGTCAGAGAAAGCACGGGGAAGGGAAAAAAAGCATCCCGCTTAAAAGCTTCACATACGTTTGCAAACCCACAAGTCATTAAACTCAGAAAAAGCCATTAGTTCTGCAGGACCCACAGAAATTCTTGCTCTCCCTCTGCTGACTCCGCAGTTTGCCGAAAACCTTATTCCCAGATCAGTGCTGTCGTGACTGGTGATGCTGGAGCACAGGCCTGATAAAAGGCCATGGATTCGGTCATTGTTAGAAAAAAAACAAAGCATGTTAATTTTGACCCCATAAAAGCGCAGTACTTGCAGAACCAGAGAGATCAAGCCCAGCAAAGAGCCACTTTGTTTCAGTCCCCGAGGAGGCCAATTCAAACTGGAGCAAAAGGAAAAGCTCAACTTTTAATAGCCTCTGAATGACCCCAATCTTTTAAAGATCAATTCCTGAAGCAACACCTCTACGTGTGTGTTCCCTTTTATTATTATTTTGGTTGAGACCAGAGAGCTGTAGGTCAGCAGCAAGAACCACATCGCTGAGAAGCCCTGTTTATTTTACCCAGCCCAGGTAGACTGAGATGTAAGGTTTTATAGGCTGCCTGGATTCCCCAGTCTGTGGATACAGAACCTGAAGCCCATCAGAAGGCAGACCGGAGGCAGCATTTTATGCAGCAAATGAAAGCTTTGCTTGCTGCTTAGAGGGATATAAAGAGCCTCTGTGCAAAATGGGGCAACCATGCACTGAGCCAGCCCTGTGAGCTCCGAGCAGAACGGTCCCACCTGCGATAAGCGGCTACAGCAGGGAGCACTGAGCAGCTGCCCTCCTGCAGCCACATTAATGCTGTTCCCAGGCTCTGCAGAGGGCTTAGGGGAATGTCAAGCAGCATCATCACTGACCTGTGAACAAAGTGCATTCTTGTGGATCTTCTTGTAAATAAGAGCTGGGCAGATGAAACAAATCAGGCTTCCCATCGTAGCACCTGTCAGGCCCAGGACCGTTTCCACTGGCAAAGAAGAACAAGAGGAGTCAGCAGAGCTGTTCTCTTCCAGAATCACGAGCACAGCAGCCCTTTGCAGCTGCCTGCAGCACGAGCCAGGCCATCCTACCCAGCAGAGCCAGGAAGAACGAGCACTGAGCAGCCCTTTCCCCAAATCCCTCACTCACCATTAGGGATCATGATGCCTCCTATCATGGTTCCAAACACGACAGCCAGCGTCAGGGCTTTAAAGCGAAGTGGGGGCATGTAACCCCCAGCAGCAAAGGTGCCATCTTTTTGCTGGAAGAGAAAAGGTAGGAAGGGGAGAGAATGAACTGAGCCCCGTTTGCACACCTGCACAGTTTCAAGGCAATCACCCCTCAGGCTCTGCCAGTGGGGTAAAAGGAGCCAGGCAGACTGAACAGGGGCAGTTTCATCACCTCAGCACTGTGATCTGTGCAGTGATGGGGTGGGGGGGGCAGCTAGATGTAGTTGATATGCGACTGCATCTGAACTTCAAAACAAGACTGACAGGAGGCACGCAGCCAAAGCCGCTGTTTTCATCCTGCCCCAAACGTGAACTGCACAGCTGTATCCGAATCCTTCTGCCAGTGATGCTGCTGTAAGCGGCCCCAAGGCCGAGGGCATGAGAAACAGGCGCAGCTGAGAAGGCAGGAGGGAGAGCAGGCACTGGGAAGAGCTCTGGTTTTGCTGCACTGAGGCATCCCCAGCACCTCCGGGAGCAGGGCTATTCCCACCGCGTTGCAGTGTGTGGGCCGGCTCCTCCGACGTGACGGAAGACACCCCAGCTGGGCTGCAGAGGATGAGCAGAGCTGCGGGGGAGCTGCTGATGCTGGAGGGTTTCCAGATGCCCTCCATTTCCCGTCCCAGCCCACGTTCCCTGAGCAGGAGGTGTGGAGAGCACAGGATGCCACGGACCCACGTGCCCCTGAAAGCCAGCGGGTCCCATGCTCCTGGGCACGCAGATGGGACACAAAAGCAAAGTGACACAATTGGAGCCCAGGGGAGAAGTGAGGCTTCCCCAGCACTTCCAGCCCTCCACGTCCGCTGCCTCGCTCCAATAGCCTTCCCCCATCCCCAGATTCTCCCAACGTGAGAAAAGAGCCGGGGGCTTCTCACAGGGAGAAGTGGCAGGATTTAGAGCTATAAATTGCTCGAGTTTTATTTCCTGCCCTAAGAGGTTTCTATTTATGCAGATACACAAAGGCCTCAGAACATTCCCACAATCTCTTACTGTTATTTACTGAATACCATCGGCATGCTTAGTGCCGTACAATACACAGAGGAGAACACGCTACCGCCACAAGGGACTCACAGTCTAAATCAGACAGACCAACTATAGTCACAGCGGCTGTCTGAAGATCTGACCCTGGGAAAGGTGAACGTGTGGGAGAGGGCTGTGCTGCACTGCAGCTCCATGCTGTGTCGGCACCACGCGGCCGGGGAGACACTGAGAAGGGGACATCTGAACCCCAAGAGGAGAAGGCTGTGTTCAGGGAGCTATTGACAAGGTGGGAAGATGGGAATTATAGTATAAGAGCAGGAATGAGCACAGGCACACAGAAGAAATGAGGCTAGGCTCTGAGGCCAGGAACAGAAGCTTGAGCTAAATGCAAAGCGAGATTGAGTTGGCCAGCAAAAGAATGCCAGCTGGAGCAGCAGGAAATAAGGAGGCTCCTCTGTTTCCAAAAGCACATTTCTCCTTCTTTGCGAGGGAGAAAACCACCTCAGCTCTGAACTGTGGAACACTTCTATGTGAGAGCCGAGCAGGGAAGCAGCAGCCACGTGAGCTGGGGGGCAGCAGAGCAGGGCAGGCCCCCGGCTCACAGCCCTAACACTGCTGCCCACGGGATTCCTCTGCAGAGAGGACAGGAAACTCAAAGCACCACGGATTAACCATTCAGTAGAGCAGAATGTACAGGCTGCCATCAGCCTCCTGCTGTGCCCAGCAGGCACTTAACCTGCAGTGGGAGCTGAGCATTTGTCCCTCCAGGCAGCAGTACCCACCCACCAGTCAGAAACATGCCATTGTAACCCAGTCCCACAGAACCGAGGCACAACTGCAGCCCAGGTCGGCAGCCAACAGAATAAGCCAAACAGTCACAGGAGCCCTTCAACAAGCAAGTTTCCAAAGTGCACACCAAGGCAGCTCCTGGCCACACGAGAGGGTCTTACCTGCTGCTCAAAGAGAAGGGTGTTCAGCGCCTGCCGGCATGGGAGAATCATCATCGGGAACCCCACAGCTACCGACATCATGAATCCCACTCGGATCATCTCCGTCACAAGGTTGGAAGGGAAGTTCATGAGGACGTTCCCAGCAATGGCTTCGGTGTAGCTCACGTAGCCAAAGAAGCCCACCTGTCCAACGGGAGGGGAGGTGAGCAGGGGAGGTTGGACTCCAAAGCACATGCACAGCTGCTCTCTGCAAAAGGGTGGGGGGCAATGACTGCCCAGGGGTGAGGATGTGCCAAGGAGGGAGCGTGGGGCCACCTCCATAGGGAACCTTCTGGAAGCCCTGGCTGCAACACCCCCCAGAGCTGAGGCATCATTCCCCATTTCATTTTGCTTTCAGTGAAGTATCTTTGAGAATAAATACAGATAAGGAGAAAGCAGCCCCATCTGGAAACAAATCATCGCCCCTGTTACCCCTCCAGAGTGTGACTTCTGGCAAGGAAAGAGAAGGGGAAGTTTCTTACCGTAATGTAAAAGGTGGTGACCACGTTTAGGGAAGAAGCAAAGATGGAGCTCATGATTTTAACGGACGGCTCATCCAAGCTATCATAGGTAGGCAAGACCTGACTGTTGAAAAGGGTAAATTATTTGAGGAAAGTTTCTAGAAAGAGGGAAAAAAAAAAAAAAAAGAACTCGAGTGCATTCCCTGCCTCAGCCCAGCAGCAAAGCCTCCCTGACACCTTCCCCCTATGGACCATAAACATCACTGCTATTCCACAATTTACACTGCTAATGCCAAGAGATTGCAGAACACTCATAACTCTAAGTGTTGCAAAAATATTCCTGCTCTCCCCACCCCACCACGTGGAGCTGAACGTGTGATGTAAACATTTTGGTTCAAAAGTGTTGCAAAATTAATGGCCGTTTGCTCCACTGAGCACCAGTGGCACCAGGCCAGGCAGTGCACTGAGATTATTGTTCTTGGAGCCCTCGGCACTGATAATTAAAGTAACGCAGTGTTTACAAAGTAAAAGCAGGAAGAAGGTTAGAGCATCACAGTGTCTAAACAAAAAGTTAAACAAACAGAACTAAATGCAGCGCCTGTCATATTTCGTGCTGCTGCTGGAGCTCAGTTTGTAGCAAGTTGGGAGTGCTGACTGCATGGGATTTGGGGTACTTACAGATTTGGAAAGCTCGTGGAATGTACTTTTTGACATCAGATGCATATTTTAGCAACTCATTAACGTCTGGTTATTTGAATTCAAGTGGCTACATCCGGGCTTCATGTTACTGAAGTAATCAAGAGGAGGGGGAGCAGCCTGTGAGATGGAAGGGGGTATCCCCAGCTCCAGTGGGCAAAAAGCCACGAACAGAAAGTGTGTCAAGCAGAGGAGCAAAATCCTTAACCCTTAATCCCTGAACTTCAGAGGGCTCTGCACGAAGTGAGCTGAGCATCCACATGAGGAGCCAAGCATACCCCTCTGCTGCAGGGACTGCCTCATACAGCTGCCTGCAGGGACTGATGCTCACAGGGGCAGTGAGCACTGATTTGTCCTATCCCCACTTTCAGCAGAATAACCACTGGCAGAAATAAGGGGTTTCCTCCTGCAGAGCCCTCCTGACCCCCCACCACAGGGCTTGGTGTCACAAGGAGCCCTGAGTCCTCCTGTTCCACCCTCAGCCCCAAAGCAGATTTCCATGCTGCACACCTGTGGAGCAGTGACCCACTTTGTGAGCTCTGCAGCAACAGGCCAGCTTCTAAAGAGCCAACGGGTTCAAACTTCCAAGTAAATTAAGGTCAGCTTTCCAAGGTACAATAATACTGCCTTTATTTTTCCTTACTGTATGCATGCTGCATTTACATGCTGAAGGAGAAGGAGCTTTGTTTCAAGTCACAATTACGTATTTTTTAAAAGGTGATTCAGAGGTTCAGCAAAATCAAACCTGATCCAGCTGAGAACACTCTTATGAGGACTGCCTGGGCTGGGGCAGCACATTGCCCCAACCCTTGGAAAAAACACACTGCTTTTGGTTTAGCTTGCCACGTAAGTGCAGTGATGGAGTCTATATTTAGGTACGTGCACACTGGTCCAGACCAAATGATTTCCCTGCGTTTTCAACTCCCAGCAGTACTGTGCTGGGTACTGTGTGGGTACTACCACATAAAAAAAACAAAAGAAATTACAAAAATTCTAAAATACAAACTGGGTAAAGCTGTACAAGAATACAGCTCCCCTCGCCAGTTGTAATGGAGACATTATCAGCAAGGCTGGAACGTGCTCGGGTGGGGACCAAGCTGCCAAGAGAGCCCATAAGTGGAAAAAGATGATTTGGATCGTGTGTGTGGGTGTAAACACAGCAGTCTGAACAAATTTTATCTGTCACATTCATTTGCTGTTGGCATGCTACCCGTTTGCTAGAACTACAGGGGGGAAAGCCCAGCTCTGCCAGCCTTCCAAATGAGGATGGTCTTTTCCGTGGCCACATTTGGATATAGGTTTCTATTTAAAGCCTGTTACTATTCTGGCCAGGCACGTATTGCTCACTTGCCATTTTGGTGCAGAAGGTAATGCAGCTAGAAATGTGAAAATAGCCTGTTGTCATCCTGCCCTCCTGCATGCCAAAGGAAAGCCTCGTGAAAAGCAGGTAACTGGAAACATGCAAACAGCTATCCAAAGTCAATGAATCTGTGGTCCTCTTCTGTCTATTTGCAAAGGGATTCGGGGAAGCAGAGGGCATGCCTTGCCCTGCAGGAGCCCTTGGGAGCACACAGCCCCACTGCCCTCCCTGGTACTGATTCATTCTCTACAAGAAACAGGGGAAATCCATTGCTTATGCAGCTGTCCCAGAAGCAATGCGCATTACACTGAGGAGCTGTTCGGCCCAAATGATGTTATGTTGCCTAAGTACAATAACTCCCAAGTGAAACACAGCTCCCTCCCCAACCTAGGTAACAAGAAGGGTCACAACTGAGAGAGATGCTGTACTTCTGCAGGCTGTAAAATACTTGGATTAAAATAAAATAGGAAACCAGATGGTACGTATCCCATGCAGATCCTTGTGACCCTCCACCCTCACAAAAAGGCACTGCACACCACAACTGCCAGGAGTGGGAAGGGTGGGTACTTACGACTGACAGGCAAAAGACATGCCAAAGATGGGGATGCAGCGAAAAATGCCCTCCCAGCGTGTGTAACTAACTTGCTGCAGCCACTGCCCGCTGAAGAGGCCATGCTTGAAGGACGACAGCACGACCTGCAGCCAAGAGAAGAAAAAGGGGTTAAGATCCAGCAGGAATGCCAGCACTGGGATGCAGGGCAGCGTGTGGCAGCTCGGTGAGAGCAGTGCCCGCTGTACCACAGCCTGCTCTCAAATCCCCCAATCCTTTACCCCACCCACACAGTCTGATAGTGCTCCCAGCATCCTCACCAGGCCCCTTGCCACTGTGGGCCCCGGATCTATTTCGTGGCAGTCCCCCTGGTTTGATGCTATCAGACAGCACAGCACACAGCAGGGTGGAACGATTTCCACTGACACGTTTAACCATGAGAGTTATTGTTCCCAGACGTTTCTTTTGCACTTTTCTTTTTTAAAACAGGAAGCAACGTTTGCCTTGGAGAATCCTCTTCAACAGAGACAGACAAAAGTTCCTTAAAAAGGACCCCACCAGCACACTGTTGCTCCAGAAGCACTCAGCACCACCAGCTCACTGGGGACGGGGAGAAACTTCACGAACACAAGGGGAGCAAGGCACCCAGCTCAGGCACAGGGGCTCTTTTGCCACTGACAGGGAAGCTGGCAGACATTGGGTTGCACAGGAAACAGAAGGTAAATACGTCTGAATGCCTGTTTATAATATCGCCTGAATAGGGGTTTTCTAATCCCCAGAGATTACTTTTAGTGCAGCCAACTCTCATGAAATGTTGTGGTTTTCTTAAAGGCACAGCTTCTGGAACACAGTAGTTTTGTGAAGCACTCATTTACAGTTTCCAGCTTCATTACAGCTCAGAACTGTAACGCAGCCCAATCTACTAAAAAAAAAAAAAAAAAAGTTAAATACGTGGAATTTCCACTCCTCCCTTTTCTTTCTTTTGCTTCAACACTTCCAGGCCTAAAATTTGGTGGAGACAGGGCTGGGGTTCCATGATCAAGCAGCCTGAGCATCAGTCTCCACCTCTCAGTACACGGTGCTACACGATGAAGCTTGGCCAAGCCAAACAGAACGAGCTTTGGATAACCCTCAGCTTACCCTACTTGATCTAAATGGTCAATAATCCATTTATCTCAGTAAAGGAAAATGTTTCTAGAGAAATCTCTGAAGAAATACACTCCATGTGTCAGAGCTGAGAGCTTGTGAAGTTTCCAGTGCACAAGAAGCAGAAATGCAATCACACTTGTTGCCTGAAAGACATTCGCCATCGGTTGCAAAAAAAGCATGCAAAGCACATGCCTGTGTTCTCAACAAGAAGAGCCTTCCCTCTGCAGATTACAAGCATTGAGTTTTCAAGGCAAAACACCAACGCATGATAAAAGCCCTTGTGTTTCCAGGCACTTTTTTCCCCACATCTGCCATCCTCTGATTTCAACTTTGGAGCTCTAAATTATATGATATCAATGAGCAGAATAAACCACAATTCGATTTGCTCGCCACCACAATCCACCGCTTTGTAGTGGCACGCAGATCTGCCATCAGTTCCTGCTCTGTGCTCCTTCCCCACAAGCCCAGCACACGGGCAGCAGCTCAGCCATTGTGCCAGGCACTATCAGTGCTATTTATCAGGAAGGACACGCTACACTCGAGCCCTGCACCTGCAGGCTGTCCCCACGGGGCACACCATGAACACCTGTGTTTGCCCAGTGGGAAAACTCCCATCATCAGTACTCACCACGAACATGAAAACGGTGTAGAAGATGAGAGCCATGGCGCTGAATGACTGTATAGAGGCCATCATGTTCCTCTGGAGGCTCAGGGGAAGCACAATGCACAAGGAGACGGCGAAGAGCAGCACAATGCGGAAGCTGCCAGACACCTGGAGAGGGACCAGCACACAGAGCATGCTCAGAATGCCTCACCAAATTAGTAAAGCAACTCCCTGATGCAATTCTATAGGTATTTAAAGACTCAATGCTGAAAAGCTTGCCATTTCTATAGCTGGGTCTGTGATTAGCTCAGACAGTCACTGGGTGCCACTGTTGCTCTGCACAGTACGTGACCGGTCCACCCTGAAGTGGAAGTATTGGGCTGGGGGGAGAGGGAGGGGGGGCTTTAAACACTAATCCAACACAAGTGATTTGAGTATTTTCCATGCAATTAAATAAAAACTGAACTTACTTGGGGAATGGGAGATTGAAGTCTTGAAAATTCTGATCCAGAAAATTAATCAAAAACTCACATTGGTATTTATTATAGCAGAACACTCTGCAATGCTTGGAAATATTTAATACCTAATTTGGCTGCAGCCACAACGCATCTTTTTAACTTCACAGTCCCTTAATCAGAGCTTAGCAGCATCAGGAGCAGCAGATAACAGCCCCGCCAGGAGCAGAGGGGTGCGAGGGGTACCGGCTCAGACAGAGGAACTGTCTGCACTACCTGGCAGGGGAAAGCATTGGGACAGAAACATCGTATCTCCTTCGTTAATCTGCTCCAGAATTAATAGCGACCAGTATTAAAGGGATGCGTTTTGCTGGCAGTGCCTTAAGGGAGGTTTTGCACATCTGATTGTTTCCTATACTTCTGAGTCACTAAAGCTTCCCTGGAGGTGCCCCCACAGCAGCTCGTGGCCCTCTGAGCACACACTGCTCCATTTAAGGGAACTGGGACCACTGCCTGCACAGCAGCTGCAATGCAGCGAGGATTTATTTACCTGAAATCCAAGCAGCCGGGCAAAGAAGTTGGACCCCAAGTCACCAATGACAACATAGAAGGCGATGCAAGTTCCCAGCATCAGCCCAATCATGCTGCGAAACAACAAAGTGTGGAGAGATTAGGAGGCTGAAGCAGGAACCCTGGAATGCAGCCGCAGCACAGGTTTAGCACAGACCCAGTCTGGGGGGGCTGCACACTGCGCCCAGCCACAACAGCTGCAGATTGCTCACAATCCTCCTGCACTCTCCCGTTGACCAAGAGGCTTCCAGAGGATACAAAGAGTACATTTAAAGGGACTTAAAATAAAATCCACGCAGGCAGTTGCTCGCTCGTCTGCGGAGGTGAAGCAGCCTCAGCATGCCTTGCTCCAGTGTACATCCACCCCCTAACTCCAACTTTCCAGCAAGACACAAAGGAGACAAGACCCAGATTTTACCAATCTCACACTGGAAATGTTTGGCAAGAAATAAAGCGAGTCCTCCATCTACAGGGATACAGCAGGGCTGTGCATCAGAACGAGCCCTGCTGGAGCCAGAGCTCTTAACATGGCTCTTAACAGCTTGGCTAAGGCCATCAGTTCTGCATTCAGCCCCAGCAACCTAAACTCAAGGAAACTCTATCCACCTCTCCCCCCACAAGCAACATCTCAGCCAGAGACGTGGCTCTGCTAGCAACACGTGCATCAGTTTAACTGTTGTTTGGAGCCACAGAAGAAACAGACCTTAGGGATGGCAAGAACTCCTTTATTTCTTGGAAAAACATTTAACAGAATCAGCAAGAGGTCCTCCCAGCCGCACCCCCTGCAGCAAGGGCCTACCATGAAAGCCTTGGTAATAGCTCAGCTCTCAAACTTCCTTCCACAAAATGGACCACACTTTAATGAAAAGATTGTAGTACGAACTGCTTCTCCTCCCATTCATGATTGCATGGACCACTTTCCCTCCCGTTTCCAATTATAGCATCCCTGTGGCAATTACAGCAACTGCTTGCATGGACAAGTCACTTTTGAGAAATATTTGGTGTATTTTTAGTGTTCTGCAGCAATCTGCAGATGGGAACAGAGAACGAGCCAGCACCACTGCCTGGCCAGAGCTCAAGATGCCTCCAACAGAGAACCTCTTCTAGAAAAAGCAGCACGGTAACACCGTCCCACTGCCCGTCAGGGCTTCTGAACGTGACCTGTGAGGGATTTGCTGCTGGTGTTGGGGTCACACGAGGCACAGGAGCCCAGCAGCTACCGGGCTGAAGAGCTCTCATGCTGCCACAGGGACAGGGCTCTGCCACGAGGCGCTCCCCAGCACCTGGGAGCAGGCGGCATCGGGCAGCTCCAGGGCACACCCATGGCATGGGATGCTCTCCTGTGAACTCCCAGCAACCCTGGCAGGGATCCCACCCCTGGAAACCAGCCACCAGCAACATGCCCATGAGTTCACAGAAGAGCAGGAGATGAGTTTGCTCTCCAGCTTCTGCACCCCGTGACCCAGAGCTCCTGCCTGCATAGAAGATGAAGCACACGGGCATCTTGCTCCCCCCTTCTTGTTCAAGTTCTATAGGTGGCAGGGAAAACTTTTGGGACCAGGGAGGGCAGGGAAGTAATAAATGAGCACAGCAATGCCACAGAGCATTGTCTTCATTAAAGAAAGACAAACTATTCCAGCTTTAAAGTAGATTACCTTGTTTCCACCAACATTTTCCCTGCTTTTCCATAGGCATGAAATGCTGGCATAAGAGAGGGAAAAAGAAAAAAAAAAAAAAAGCAGTTAATTAAAGAAAGGTCCAGAACGGTGCACACTTCAGTTAAAAATTAATCAATGATAGTGACAAAGGCCACCTGAGCAGGAAGCCACCAGCACTGCATTTAGGGACTCCTTTCCCTTCCCACCATCCCATTTTCTTTTTCAGACGTGCCCTCCACAAATTGAAAACCACATAAGACAGGAAAAAAAGATGAAGACAGAAAGCAGGTTATTTTTCCTTTTTTTTTTTCCTCCCCCTATTTTTTATGTTAAAAAAAAAAAAAGGCAGTGTGAAGTAGCAGTCACACATGGCAACCATTAAAAGAAAGTCAGCGCGGAAGAGAAAATATGCATGTATAAGATGCTGTGTGGCAAAAAGTTACTGCAGTGCAAAATTTCAATCACAGTCGCATTTTTATTTTTATCTTCCCACTCGAACTGAACCGCCTGACGTTGCTGGATGGGAGAGCTGAGCCGGTGCCCAGAACGCTCAATCCCATCCCCAGAATACCCAGCACTCACAGCCCACACCAAAGGGCTGCTGCCAAGAGGCTTCTTCTCCCTCCCATCCTTGGGTTGTAGCTCGTAGCAGAAAGCCATCAGTAGTCTTTAAATCATCGGGGCTTTTTTTCTTAAAAAGAAAAAAGCCAAGAAAACCGTGCGTATTTTTAGCTCCATCTCACTGGGTAGAATGTGAATTGAGACCTCGAGTTCCAAAACCAGACCACAGTGCCCGCTTGTCAGCGTCCTGCAGAGCTCCAACACCCACCCCACCACCCCCTGGGCTGCCTTTGTCTGCTCCTGAGGCACCGCACAGAGCCCCAAAGCCCACCAGAAAAACCAACTTTCCTCACTTCTGGAAGCTCCTTCTGTTATTTTTAAATATTAACTTACAAACGATGATTTTCTTTGGGCTCGGCTTGAGTTAAAAATTAAGGAAACAACATGTTCTCCCACAGAATGAAGTTGGGGGGGGGGAGGGGGGAGAAGCACAGCGGGAGACCCACAGCAGAAAAATAAACTGGCTTTGTTATGTGGGGCAGTGCTGAAAATAGCCCAGGGCTCGACGACAGACGGCGCGGAAGCGGAGCGCAGCCGGGCGCAGGAGCGACTGCAGCACAGCACTCTGCAGCTCCTGGCCTCCAGCTCTCACCCGCTCTGGAGGGAGATGTGTGAGAGAAGAGGCAGTGAGAGGACTGAGGATCCTCCTGGAGCCCAGAGCACCGACCTCCAGAACCGCTGCTGCTACGGCACCGATCCCACCAGCTCCTTTTCACAGCACACAGAAGCACAATTCCGGATAACATCGCAGCTGCTGCTGATTTTGAAGCTTGAGGTGCTGAGAGCCAGTCTGTTTCCTTGGCTATTTTGAAATTATGCTCTAATGAAAGCAAGCCTTCAAACATTATGTCAGATGTCCCCCTTTGGGGACGTGGGAAAAATTGGATCCTTTATCTTCTGAAGGAGAAAGGAGATGGTGGCTCTAAAATACGTTGTACAGCAAAACATCTCCAGAATGGGATCTCTAGGTGCCTAACAAAGCTGGGCAGAGCTGAACCTGTTCAGGACTACAGAAGCCTTTTCAAACCAAGTGTGGCTGCCACGTGCAGGTCATGTCCCAGCACTTGTGGCTGTAGGGAGCTGACCCAGGCTGCTGGGCCCTGCACACACCCAGAGCCTTTAGGCAGCTGCAAGGGGAGGCAATAACCCACTGCTGGTTGCAGTTTCCCTGGGAACTGCCTCCTGTTTCTCTTCTTGCCCCACATCTTCCAAGGTGCTTCCCTTCCACGCTGAGCAGTGCTGAAGAGCACAGGATTTCAAACAGCCAAACCCTTCACACAAGCAGCGATGCAGGGAGACAACATCTGAGCCGGATCTCAGCCTGTGACAAGCCTGGCTCTTCTATAGCTGGAACACTCGCTCTGTGCTCCTCCGGAAGGGGCTGGCTGCCTGAAGTTACACTGCAAAACTTTCTTCCATCTTTAAACCCTGCCAAAGCCTCCCATAGAATCAGCTGTGGGGACTGCCAGGATCTCTCGCAGATGTACCAGGGCCCAAGCACACGGTGACAAAGGCTGTCTGTGTGGAGCTGCTCAACCTTGATGCATTAGGATGCATTATAGGAGCGTCGCCTTTCCTCCCAGCGTCTTCCCCTCCTGGTTGCTCGAGGTGGCACCTCTCCCAGAGCGCGGGCAGGGAGCAGAGGCACTTCTTTGTGCCAGTGCCCGCCTGCCAGGAGGTGCCAGGAAGCCGGGAAGCATTACTGGCCTCTGTGTATTCGAGCCCCTTGGCTGCGGGAAGCACGGAGGACCCCTTCTTCCTGGGAGATGCTCCAAGGTGGAGGGGACTCTCTGTACTCGGGTGAGAGGGAAGCAGCACACAAAGGCTCCTTGTCAGAGCAGGGAGCAGCAGTGCAGGCAGCTGGGAGAGGAGGGGCTGGGCCAAGGCGGCACCACCTGAGGGCTCTGCACTAATCGAGCCTTGCTTCCAGGGCAGGAGCATGGCTGCTAAAACCACAACACTCTTTAATCTTTTTTTTTTTTTTTTTTTTTTTTTTAGCTTGTAGCAAAGGCTAAAGATTCACAGCCTGGTAACAGGACCTTGGGTATCCTGAGCATGGTTGAAATCCATTTGTCAACAACGCAGTGACCAAGCGAGCCATGCAGCTCTTTAACTCTTTTACCAAAAGCGATGCCAGCCAACTCTATACTTCCCCAAACAAGAGAAACCAAGTAAACAACCATATTGTTTCACATGCCAGCTGAGAGCACGGGAACCCAACCACCTCCTCCTGCTCCCCAACTCAGTCAGAATGAGCAGAGAGGTCACAGCAGAGGCCAGCACTGGCACTGCGCAGAGGCTGGCAGACGCTGCCAAAACCTCACACATGAATCCTGCAGATGTTTTTATTTTCTTGGCCACTTGGAACTTTCAATGCTGTTTCCTCTCCGCTCCCTCTGCTCTGCCATAAATGCACACACGGCTCAGACCCAGGCAGCCCGAGCTCCATGCCAGGCTCTGCTGGCAGAACCCAATGTCCTCGGCAGCATGCTGGGTGGGGAAGCTCGTGGCTTTCATGCTGAGACTGATAATTTACACCAGACACCCACCAGGCCAGCTCCCGAAAACTTGGGTTTTGATCAGTCAGCACCGCATCTCCTCCCCTGCCCTGCAGAGTCAAAACAATTCTGTGCCTATTAACTTCACTGTCAAGAACAGAATTAAGCCCTTGTATTCCCCCAGGGACATGGCACAGGGGAAGAGACTGACAGAAGAACAAAATACAAATTGAAAACTACATCAAGAAATAATTTGGTTTTCCAACAATATCAGTGAAAAAGTTGTAAATTAAGAGGTCAAAGTAAAACCACAGTTAAAAAAAGCAAGCCCTAGAGCTGGAAATTCTCACCCAGGCCGGGGTAGGTCCTGCGCTTGCTGAGATTGGCCGATTTCACCAGGAACATGCAGGATTGATGAGTCATCCAAGAACAGAAAATCAAGAGCAGAGCTCCCAGGACAATGCCACACTGCAAAGGAAGAGGGGAGAGAAAGAAGACGAGCACAAGACGGAAAGTCAGGCACTTTGAGCAGTCTCATTCCCACCCCTTGCTGCCTCCAGCTTCCCCCGTGCATCTTCAGGCACATTTTCATCTGTTCAGGGAGTTCCCCATCCCCCCTGCAGCCAGGACAAACGTGATGTTTGAGCTCAATTTAACTCTTCCTGCAGCATGAGAACCACACAGAGCAGCCAGCTGTGCTAGCAGGGAGGGGTGAACTGGAGCCGTTTGTGAAGCACAGTTGGATTTGATGGCCTCAGAGATCTCTACCAACCTGAACGATTCTATGACTCACACCGTGAGACCGCTGCATCCCCAGGGCTCTCTGCAGCCCTCATTAGGTTCATGTAAACAACAGAGCCACACCTAAGCACGAGGTCCAAACCCTTACCCACACACTTATTTAATAAGCACTACCTAACAGCACACAGACATTACCGAGCTGCCCTGCACTGCAGGACAGGTGTGCAGAGGTAGACGTCACACACAGGCTGCTTTTCAAGCAGGTGACTTTAAAGGAGCAAAAGCAGCAGCAGCAGCCCCTAACACCAGACTCTCGTTGTGCTGGGGCCAAACCTGGTGCGGCAGCAGGGCCAACACAGGTGGCTCGACACCTGCAGGACCCACACACGGGCACGGTGCTCAGCGCTTCTCTTCAGCTCAAGTAACGGTGAGAACGACTGCGGGGAGGCTGCACAGCACAGCACAGAGCTGAGGGCCCCATGGCACAGAATAAGGCTCTGCACGCAGCCAGCTCCTGCCTTCACACCGCCACCCCACCGCTCCCGGCCCGTTCCCGGGGCTCCGGGACCCCGCAGCGGCTCCCCCCGGGCTGCCCCCGCCCCCGAGGGCGGCCGTGAGCCAGGCACGGCACGGCACGGCACGGCTCACCTGGCGGAAGCAGAAGGGCACTGTGAGCACGCTGACGCCCACGATGCTGTTCACCACGTTCATGATCAGGCCCCAGTTGGAGCCCGCGGCCGCCGCCATCGCCCGCGGCGGGGCCGCCCCGCAGGGCCCGGCCCGGAGCCGCCCCTCCACCCCGCCCCGCCCCGCGGGTCCCCTCAGCCACCCGCCATGGCGGCACCGGCACCGGCCACAGCGGCACTTCCGCCTTCCGTTGCTCCGCTGGCGCTTCCGGGAAGTGGGACGGCGGACAGCGAGACGGGAGGGGTGGAGCGGCCTGCGGCGGCGCTCTTGCCGCCTTGGAGGACCGCGCACACTGCTCCGGGAGGACTGAGGGGAGGGAGAGGGAGGGGAAGTTTTGTTTTAGGGCTGCTGGCAGAGGCGGAAACGGGATGAGCCCTTTGGGCCCAGCATCCAAGAGTCTGGAAAATGCGTTTATAGTCATGCACATGCACGCACGCACATGTATGTAGATGCACATACTCATGCATACAAAAGCACATACAAACAACGAATGCACATGCAGGCATGCACAGGCACAAGCATTTAGGTGCATGCGTGTACACCCATGCACATGCATGGACGCACACACATAAGCATATACATGCATGCACATATATACACATGCATGTACATTCAATCCAAGCAACCTCTCTGTGCTCAGCTCCTGCTCTGCTCATGGGTTCGTGTGTGCACATCTGGGCATCTGGCTGTTGTGTGCATGTGCGTGCAATGCACATGGTGCTCAGGCAGGGGTGGATCAAAGCCCATGTGCAATGCTTCCCAGTGAGGGTGCGGAGGCTTTGCAAGGGATCAACCCTTAAAAAAGGGGAAGGAATAAAGGGATGCCCACCACCCACAGGCTGACTTGCTTTGCAGGCATGGTGGCAGGTCTGAGCGGTGCAAGCCAACTGCATGTTCCCATTGGAACAAAATACACAGCGCTTGTATAATTTGCAGCAATTGCAATGGGTAACCACAAGAATTTGCTCTACAAAAGGTTTGCAGGGAGGTGGAGCACGCCTGCCTAATTCCCTCCAGGTGCTGCCAGGGTTGAGGCAGCAGCAGTGGCTGCTTTGTGGTGCTCTGACATCAAAAACCCCATGAGAGTGCAGTCCCAGCAGCAATGGGGGCTGTCCCTCTCTTCATCCCAAGCCCCCCGTTCTGGGTTAAGGTTGCCCGGCTGGGAGGGACCTGTGTGGACAGGGCACACAGATGGGAATGGTGATGGTACTGGCCACGGAGGGAGGATGGTGTGGGGCAGACAGCAGCGCCCAGGTGTGAGAATTGGCACCAGTAGCACAGGGCCAGAGATGGGGGGGCTGCAGTACCTGAGCATGGGCCATGGTACCCAGATATGGGACATGGAGCACAGGCATAGGACATCATACCCAGATATGGAATGTTGTACTCAGACATCGGACAGGGTACCAGGATATGGGACATAGTACATAGGCACAGGATGCGGCACCAGGATATGGGATGTCATTCCCAGATACTGGATGCAGCACCTGGGCATAGGATGTAGTACCAGGATATAGGATGTACTACCCAAGCCTGGTACCCAGATTTGGGATGCAGTATCTGGACATGGGACACTTTCCATACTGTGACCTCCTCTCAGCCCCCCACGCTCTCTACAGCAGCAGAAGTGCTGCCATGACCCCAGGGCTGGGGGGTCCCCAACTGTCCCCAGTTGTGGGGTGGGGCTGGATGTCTCCTACCCAAGCAGGCACAGAACCTAGGACACAGCTGCCCATCTGGCTGGGAAGGGAGAGCACCTTACTGCTGCACCAGGACATCTGCACCGAGTTAGAGGGGAAATCATGTTTATCCAATTAGTTTTACATGGCCCCTAACTCAACACTGGCAGAAAAAAGGGCTCAGGTGGCTTCCCCACATGCTGAAAGGCCACCAGGAGCCCAGCAAGCACTGAGAGCACTGCAACACCGCACTGTGGGATGTGCAGCCTGTGAGGATGGGTAGCGCAGCACATTGCCAAAGCTCAACTTCTGGGGGCCCCAACGCCTCTGGTGATGTCCTGACCGTGTTACCAACTTCCCTACCACTGTCTCCAGCCCAGAGGGAATTTGGTATCCATCTGCTTTCACCACTGCTGCCCATTTCCCTGTTTCTCTTTTCTTCCCGCTATCGATTTTTTGCTTTCGAAAGCAAACACTCCTCAGGCAATTTTTAAAGCCCAAGTGATGAATGAAACTCCATTTTCCTCCCCATTAAAAAGAGGAAATCAGGTAGGTACTGCTGCTGCAGCCAATCTGACGCAGGGCTGCAGTATTCATCCCCGGCCGCCTGCATGCAGGACAGTCCCACAGGGCAATGTGTTTTCAATTGCTGCGTCCCCAACCCCTCTGCAATGCAAACCATGTGCGGATGCTCACCTGCAACCCATCAGCACCCCGCTACCGAACAACGCGGCCCCAACGCTGTGAGGAAAGCAGGGGGAGCCGAAGGCAGCCTCCAGCACCACCATCAGCATAGAGACAGTAGGGTGGTGCCCTTCCTCCAGCCCTGTGCTGCACAATTCAGGCTCTTCCAAGCCTTACAGTACGCCCTCAGCTGCATCCCCACACGGGGTCTGCTGGGACCCCCAGCTCAGAGCTGATCCTGACCCCCATCCATCCTGCCCCGGTGTGGGGAGCCCAGGAGAATAAGCAGGTCCTGAGGGGCTGCAGGCAGCTGCAATTAACTGTAATTAGAAAAGGTGGCTGAGGGGCAGCTCAAGATCTCTCTCTGTTTTATGAAAACGCATCAAATCCCCACGAGGGTCCCACACTGCTGCGCCAGGGCAGAGCCTTTGTCCTGTGCTGCTCAGTGGGGGAAGCACGCTCACACATGTGAGTGCTCACGTGTGTGTGCACCTCGCTGAGCAGAGCGGCAGGAGAGAGCAGCAGCGGATTTGCAATTGGCAGAGCTGGGGCACTGAGCCCGTTCAAGGCTGCAGCCCAGAGGGGGGACATACAGGGACATCCTAATCCTAACCCTGTCCCAACAAAGCAACCCGCTCCACTCCTCCCACCTCAAAGGTCGATGCCTGGCAGAGCCCAGGAAGAACCTGGCAAGTATTTAAAAACATAAATTAAAACAAATTGCTTTTTTATATTGCAAATAAGGGCAGTTTTATCGTTTTTATTGCATAACAACCATTAATGAAGTGCAGTTTCAGGTCACCTTAATTGCTCGGAGACTAAAGTTCAATCCATTGCTGCGGCGCGGGCTGGAGGACACCGTGTGTCATGTGAGGACCTGGCAGGTTGGAAGCAAGAATAAATTTATGGATGCTATTAGGAAAACGGAGAAGAGGGTTCTGTCTGTGCAGGCATTCAGCCAGGAGGAGCAGAGTAGGTACAAAGCACGAACCTTCTCGGGGGGGAACACAGGGAGGATGGAGTGTCCCCAAGACGTCCTTGGTGGACCCTCTGGTCCCCCTCCAGCAGAGGAAACGAGTGACACCGCGGGTGGGGGGCACCGTGCTGTAGATATCACAGATTTAGGCTGGGAAGGGACAGACCCACGCGGGTTCCAGCACCGGGCCTGGCGTAGGGCACGCGTGGAGGCGATCGAGAGCCGGGGGGACCGCATGGTTTCGTGCCAGACACAGAGCAGCGCCCTACCCGCACCCCCGGGACAGCCGCGAGCACCGCGTGGGCCTGCAGGGATCACACGGACACGTGCGGCACACGCACGACGCGCGCCTCTCGTCCGTCCCGCGTGAGCACAGACCCTCCGCTGTCACCCCGCCCCGTGCCCACGCGGCTGTAACAGCGGCACACGCACGAGGATGCGGCCCCGCCGCCCCCCGCCCTGCAGCACACGCGTGGGCCCCGCACGGCCCGCACCCACCTGCCTGCGGAGCGCCAGCGGGAACGGCTCGGCCAGGCCACGCCCCCGGCCGGCCCGCATGAATGGGCGCGCTCCGCCCCGCCCCTTTTAAGGCAACTGGCGCGGCGCGGAGGGCGGGGCCCGCCGGATCCTCGCCCCGCCCACCGCCGCCGCCAACCCGCCAATGAGGGCGGCGCGCGGAGCCCCCGCGGGCGCCGGCCTTTGTTTGTGGAGGGCGCCGGGGCCAATGGGAGCGCGGCGGGGGGAAGGGCGGGCCAATGGGCGCGCGGGGGGAGGGGCGGCGCGGCGCGGCCGGGGATGCCCCAGCCCGGCCACGTGCGCGTGGCGCCACCACAGCGGGGCAGCGCCCGGGGCTCTCCCCGGTTTCCCCCCGTTTCTCCCCCCACCCGCCCCCCCACCGTGCCTCCGCAGCCGTCCCCGCGCCGTGTTGGGGCCGTGGGTGGGCCGAGCGCCGACCGGGAGGGAAGCGGCGGGGTGCTCTCGAGGGACCGCCCGCAGACACCCGCGCCGGTGGGGTCTGCTGGGGGCTGCTCGGCCCGTAGGGAGCTTCGTGCCCACCCCCTTCACCCCCGCTGGGCTCACACTGACCGGGAACGGCGCGGGGTCGCCCGCGGGACTGCAGGCGGTCGGGAGTCGCGCTGCCGGAAATGGGTGTTTTGCTCGGAAGGCGAAGGGCGCTGCCATTTTTTCCCGTTTCTGCCAATCTGCGTCCCGCTCCCGTCCCCTGGGGCGGCGCTGGCGACCGCGGGGCTCGGCCTCGTGCCCCCGCGGAGCTGCGGTGCTGTGCAACGGCAATGCCGGGGGTCGGCAGCACCGGCGCCGTACGCGGGCTGCAACCCTCTCTGTGCTGCATGTGATCCGTGCATCCGTCTATCCATCCATCTGTCCATCTGTCCATCCAGGCCTTCCTGCAGCGCTGCCCACCCTCCATCCGCAGAGCCTCAGGGCGGCTCCGATACCGGCAGTGCAGTGGAGGGAGCCCCGCACACCCCCCAGCCCCGGAGAGAACAAAGGAGGGCAGCTGCAGCACCGGGTGTAGTGCCGGCCCACACCGCACCCCCGGCTGCACGGAGCTGGGCACAGCCCTGGCTGTGATCCCATCCCCACAGCACAGCCCTGGGTGTGATCCCATCCCCACAGCAACGTGGTGGCCGCGCTCACCCCCGCTGATGCTGCACTATAAAGAAAAAGTCTTCCACGGACGACTTTTGTCACCAAAGTCATTAACATAATAGGACTTGCACATCAAAATTGAATATTAATGCTACACCCGGCTGCGGAGTGAGACGGATAATTGCTCTAATACATTTTCCAGTAGGATTTTCGCATCGTAGCAGCGACTGCATTTGCAAACCCGATTATTACCGCGTCCGATACAATGGGACAGCGAATAGGAGTTCAGCCGGCTGCCTTTTTTTCCTGGGAGCACTGCACAGAGCTGCCCTTCTCCCATTAGCAGAACTCAGAGCTGGGCCGGGCCCTGGAAGGGACACCGGAGGGGACAGGAACATGAGGACACGGCAGCTCAGTCCCCATCTCGGTGCCCCAAACCCAGTGCTGTGCTACCGCTGTGTCCCCCAGCCCCGCCACCAGCAGTGCCACTGACCACGAGGGCTGTCGCTCACCGCTTGTGCTGAGCCAGAGGAGTCCGCAGAGCCATGGGGAGCCCGCACAGGGGCTCGGCACCAGGTCCCTTTGGAGGTGATGTCCCCAGGCTGGTGACACAGCGGCAGCCGTGTGCATGGAGCACGGCACTGCAGGGCACCGGGGGTGCAGCCGGAGCCAAGCAGGGCGAGGTGGGCAGCGCCGTGGTTATTTCACGGCTCACAGATCTTATGCACACACACGCTCCCAGTGCAGCGACGCCAGTCCCGTGCGCAGCCCTCGGAGGGAATGCGAGAGTGTGGGGAGAAATGGCAAAAGCCACAAAGCAGGCTTCTTCTGCTGCGAACGGGCTCGAGCAGAGCGGGACACAGCGGGGATGCTGCGCTGGAATTAAGCTCTGGGAAGGGGGCAGGTGCCAGTAGAGCTGGGTGCCAACGCGGCCGCCTCGCCGCACCCGAACACCGGCCCCATTTTTGGGGCTGCCGCCGCGCACAGCCCCGCACGGCAGCACGCAGCCCGTGGGTGCCCGCGGTGCGGTGCAGCAGAGCCCCGCATGGCTCCAGGGCCGAGCAGAGCCAGGTGGAGCCGCGGACAAAGAAAACCGTGCGCTCCGATCCGGGCCGGGCGCTCCGCTCCCGGCTCTCCTTTGTTCCCCGCGGGCGCAGAGGGAGCTCGAGGCCGGCCCGGTTCGGCCCCAACAAAGCGCGGCCCCGCGCCCCCCCACCGCCCTTTGTCTCCGTGCCGTCCCGGGTGCGGACAAAGGCGCGGGTCGGGATGCGCGGGGTATTAAAATCTCCTTAATTAACCCACGCTGGTTTGCACCATTGATTGTCCCGCCGGAATCTGCACGCGAGCAGCGGGGCGGCACCGCACGGGGCATCACCGGAGCGGCGCTGGGCTCAGAGCCATCGCTGTGCTGAGAGCACCAGAGGCTCGGAGCTCGGAAATATATTTTTTAAAATCTTTAATATTTATATATTCAATTGTTATTATTATGTATAGATATATTTTTTAGCCGAAACAATTCTCTCCCGTTTTCCACCCCGCGGCCGTGCACGCACCATTACCGACCGCCGTGCGCTGCTCCCGCGCTGCTCCGTCCCGGTTTCTCCCGGCCTCGGTGCGCTCCGCTGCGGGGAAAGAAACGGAAAGAAACATTAAGGAATGAAAAAGGGCTTTTTGCGGGGTTGGGGCTGCGCTCCCCCGCACATCCCCGCTGCCGTCGGGGCTCTGGCGGACGTTCCCCGCTCGTTATCGCTCGCTCCCGGTGCGCCGTGCGGTAACGAAGCGCTCCCCGCTGCTCCAGCGCCTTCCACGCCGCGCTCGGTGCGATTTATCCGCGCGTTTCAACGCTTTTATTTCCCGGATAAAGGCAGAACGCGGGGAGCGGTGTCTCCGCACGGCGTCTCCCGAACGCTCCGCTGCGCTCTGAGCACCGACTGCGCCGCGACAGCCCCGCAACGGCACCGGAACGGCACCGAAACGGCACCGGAACGGCCCGGCCGCAGGTCCGCGTTAACCCGCTCGGACAGCCCCGGTCACCCCGCACGGCCCTCCCGTTACCGCGCACCGTTCGCACCGCTTCCGCGCACGGTTCTCCCCGGTTACGACTCACAGTCCTCCCATAACGGCGCACGGTTCCCCCATTACCGTGCTTAACTCTCCATAACCGTGCACCGTTCCCTTCCGTTATCGTTCTTAGCCGTCCCGTTACCGCGCACGGTTTCTCCCGTTGCCGTACGCAGCTCTCCGTTACCGCGCACCGCTCCCGGTACCGCGCACCGCTCCCCGCTCGCTGCCCGCCGCCTTCCATCTCCCGCTGCCGGGGCCGCGGTGGCGATGTCCGCCTGGGGAGGGTTTGGGGATGGGGATGGTGGGGGGGAAGGATTGGGGGGGTTGGGGGGGGGGGGGGGGAGAAGGTTTGGGGGGAGCCTGGAAACGGCCCCGCCGCTCCGCTTTCATCGCAGGGCCGCGGGCCGCCTTGAAACCGCGCGGCCGCCGCTCGCTCGGTGCGGGCGGCGCGGGGCGGGCTGGCGCGCGGCCAATGGGCGCCGTGTTTACACTGCGTGATTGGCAGCGGGCGGGCGGGCGGGCGGCCAATCCGCGCCGCCCCCGGCGGGGCGGGGGGAGGGAGGAGAGGGGGAAGCGCGCGCGCGCGCGCCGGAGAGAGTGCGCGCGCGCGCGCGCGGAAGTGAAAGAAGGAGGGGGCGGGGGATGGGGGGGGGAGGGGAGAGCGGCGGGGTTAACCCTCGCGGTGCCGGGTTGGGGCCGTGGGGGGGGGAGCAAAAGGAGCGGGATCGGGGTGGGGGTGCGCGGGTTGGGGTCGGGGTTTGCGAGTTGCGGAGTTGGGGAGCGCGGAGCGCTGCGGGCCGTGGGGGGAAACCGCCTGCTGTCCCGCAGGACAGGGCAGCCCGCTCCATCCCCGTGGAAAGAGCGCTGGGCACAAACAAACGGGCTCCTCACGGTTGTTGTTTTGCAGGGGGAGGTTGCGACGCAGCAGCAGCAAAGCGCAACCCCCCAGCGCCGCAACGCAACCCCCCACCGCGCCGCACGGCGCACGCGTGCGAAGCGAGCAGGGAGGGAAAGGGGGCGGGCGGCAGCGGGGCGGCGCGCTCCCCTCCCCGCGCGTTCCCGCGCGCGCCTTTCCGCGCTCCCGCGCGCGCACCTCCCCCCCTCATTCCCCCCCCCTCCTCCTCCCCCCCCATTCATCCTTCAGGCTTGAATTCGGCGCCGCCGGGCCGCGGCGCTGCCCCCACCGCGCGCGGATTGGCAGCGCCCTGGCGGGGCGCCAGCCTATTGGGGGGCGGCGCTGACGCAACGCACAGCGGGGCGGGGAGGGGGGGGTCGGGGAGGGGGGGGAGCGCGGAAGGGGTGCGGGAAGAACGGGGGGGGTGAGAAGGAGGGGGGGGGGGGGAGGCCGGCGGGGCGCGAGCGCCGCGCGGCGGCCAATCAGGGGGCGCGCGCGCGGCACGCGCTTATTAGCATGCGGGGCGCGTCGCGCGGCGGAGTGCGCGGCGGGCGGGGAGGCGCGGCGGGGCCCCCGCTCCCTTTCTGCAGGAGCAGCCGGTGCATGGGCAGTGCGCGGGTACCGGCGGAGCTCCGTGCGCACCCCGCCAGGGCCGCCCCGCGCCGCTCCGCCGTGCCCTCGCCCCGCGCGCGGAACGCCCCTCCCGTAAGTAACTGCAATTAAATGGGATTTTGTTGGTGTTGTTGTTGTTGTTTGGGGGGGTTTTATTTTAATTTTTTTTTTTGCGCTTTTTAATTAATTTTTTTTTTTTGCGCGCGTTTAAAAATAAAATTGTGTTGTTGGTTGGTTTTTTTTTTTTTTCCCTTGCGTCGCTTTTATTTTTATTTTTTTTATTTTTTTAATGTTTGGATTTTTTTTTTAATTTCGTTCGTGTGATGATGGTTGTTATTTTTAAATACACATTTTTCCGCTCGCTCCCTTCTCCCCCGCCGAGCGCCCCGCGGCCGTTCGCGCTCGGGAGGGGCCGCGGGGTCCCGGCTCCGCGCTCCGCTCCGCTCTCCCTCTTTGTTCGCCGCCGCCCGCCCGGCCCCGGTGCCGCCACCCCGCGGGATCGGCCCGACCGCCGCCGCCGAGAACAATGCGCAGCCCCGACGGGCCCCGGCGCTTTGTGCGGCCTCCGAGCGGCGGGCACCGAGAGAACGGGAAAGACCGGCCCGAAGGAGGGCTGATAGAGCCGGGGACGGCACCGCGGGGATGCGGGGCTCGGGGGAACGCGGCCGCGCCGAGCGGCGCACCGGGGAGCGGGGACGGCGGGGCGGTTCGTGTCGGGGAACGGCTGGAAAACGGGGAGAACGCGGCGGGAGTAGCGGAAAAACGAGGGGTGGTGCGGCGGGGAGAGGGGAAACGGGGGCCGGGAAGCGGGAGGGGAAGGAAAATCGGTTCCGCGGAGCGCCGGAGATTCGGGGAAATTACGGACCGCGCAGCGCCGGGATCGCGGATCGGGAGAAGCGGGGAACGGCGCGCCGGGAGCGGCGGAACGAGCGCGGAATCGTGCGGCGGAGCGGCGGGGAAACGCGGAGCCGCGCGCCGGGAGCGGCGGGGATATCGGCGGCTCCGGGCTGCGGGGAAATCCGGCGGCGGGATGCGGGTGGCGGTGCGGGCAGGCCGCGCTCACGCTCTGCTTTCTCTCTCGTTCCCCAGGAGCGCAGCACCATGAGCCCGCAGCCCCGGCCCTGCGCTGCGCGGCCCCGCAACGCCCGGCCCGGCCCGGAGCGGCGCTGAGAGCCCCGGCCCGGCCCCGCCATGGACGGCCGCGACTTCGCGCCCGCCCCGCGGCTGCTGCCGGAGCGGGGCGGCCTCGGACAGCGGCACGGTGCGGGGCGCGGCCCGGGCTCGGCGGCCCCCGGCCCCTTCCAGCCCGCCAAGTTCTTCCCCGCGCCCATCTCCATGGCCACGCACTCAGGTCAGCGGCTGCGTTGAGAGGGGGGGGGGAGCGGGGGGAAGATTAAATTCAGGGAGGAAAACAAAAAAATAAAAAGAATAATTTTTTATAAAGGGGTGCGGGGTGCTGCGGGGAGAACAACGGCGCCGTTATGGGCGGTGGAAAAAGAATGCGGCGGAGCGCGGCCGCGGCTTTGTGCGCGGTGCGGGGGGGCACGGAGCCGCGGCCCCCGTCGCCGTTTTGCTGCCCGGCTCGAATTCGCTCTGCTGTAATGGGATTACAATTAGTGCGTGGATTAGGGCGGGGGGCACGGCCGGGCCGCGCCGGGGGGGCTGCGGGTGAAGGGGGGGGCGCGGAATGGACCCCTCCGGAGCGGTTTCGCTTTGTGGCCGCGGCCACGGATCGGCCCCGGAGGTTGGGGAGGGGAGGAAAATACATTGGGAGTCCGAAAGCAGAGCGGTGCTGCGAGGCGTAGCGCGGAGCTGGGGCTAAAAATACCGTGGCACGAATTATTATTATTATTATTTTATATATAAAAAAAAAATTAAAAAAAAAAAAAGGAGGTGGAGGGGGGGAGAGGGAAAGGAGAAAGAAAAAAAAAAAAAGAAAAAAAAAAGAAGAAGCCAAAGCCAACAACAGAAAGAGCTAAAAATATTCGGCGCTGTTGGCACCGGAGCCGTTCGGCCGCCGCACGGGGCTGAGCAGCGCCGGCACTGCGGGCAGCTGAGCTCCCCAAATGGCTCCGGGTCGGACTACAGCTCCCAGGAGGCACTGCTGAGCGGGGCTGGGGGGGTTCGGAAGGAACCCTGAGAAAGGGGGTTTAAAGAAAAGGGGAAAAAAAAAAATGGGGGGAGAAATAATGTTGTGGCGTTGTTTGGTGAAAGGCGTCGCTGAGGGCCGCGCGGTTGTGGCGGAGCTGCGCTTCGGATGGCGGCTGCTTTTGGATGTGAGACGGGCCGGGGGGGCTCAGCCACATTGATATGGGGATGGGGGGGTGAGCGGATGAGGAGGAAGCACCCCTGGGGTGAGCTGAGGGTGGGAAACGCGGCCGGAGCGGCGTCAGGGCTGCGATTTTTGCCCTTCTGATGTATTTATGGATTAACCCACAGCCGGGATCGCGGCGCAGCAGCGACGGCACAGAGCTGTGCTGCCTGCAGGACTGCTCTGCAGCACGGACACGCTGCAACCCCTGCACTGCTTTGCAGCCGGGGCCGGGCTGCAGCCCTACGGCGGTTTGCATCGCGGTGCCGCTTTGCAGCCCGGCCGTGCGGTGCCGTTCTGCATCACAACCACGCAGTCCGGGTTTGCAATGCTGCCGGTGCTCCGTGGCCCCGCTGCTGCTTTGCAACCTTCTCCTGCTTTGCACCCTGCTGCTGTTTTGCACCTTGGTGCCGCCGTGCAGTTTGCAGCCCCGGTGCTGCGCTCTCCTCCGCACAGCTGTGCGCTGCATTCCGGGTTCTGGCCGAACGCTGCTGGGACGGGGCTGGGCCCTAAAACAGCTGGGGATGGGGGGGGCTCCCGCTTGGCCTTGTGGCCCCGCAGTGGGGGGTTTAAGGGGGTTCGCCTGGAGCTGGGCTTGGAGCTTTCCGGGGCCGTGGGGGCTGCGGTGCTGGGATTGCTCCGCGTTCTGAAAAGTAGGTGTCAAAGTTAAAACAGATTTTGAGATTAACTTGTCTACTCCTTATTAGTGACACTTCTGCGGAAGATTACTGCGGGGCTGGGGGGGGTGGAGAGCGCACATGTGTCGGGGAGAAGGAAAGCGGGATGCTGAGAAACCCGAATCTCGTGGAATCGTGCTGGTGTGGGTCCATCTGTGCACGGGTTGGGACTGGGATCTATCGGGGTGGGGGGGAGTGGCTGCATGTCCTCCCCCCCCCATCCCTCCTTTGTCCTCCAGCGCTCAGGCGGTGACCCTGCGGCGTGGGCTGGGGGGGCCCGGGGGCAGCGCTGGGGGCTCAGGGCTGAGCCCAGAGGGAGGGCCAGGGGCTGCAGTTCCCCCCAAGCCCTCAGATCCTTCTGCCCCCCCCCCCCTCCCCACGCAGCCGCTCCGTGTCCCCGTGCCGACAGCCGAGCGGGCAGTGCTAGCGGGACGTAAAAATAGCAGATTTGGCGATGGAGTGACTTTGCAAAGATTCGCACGGGCTTTGAACTGCGGCCCCTCCCTCCTGCCCGCGATAGCGGGTAAATAAACACTCACCCAATAATCTCATTCTTGGAGTTCTTCTTTATCCGCTCCGTAAAACGAAACAGATGGGCACGGAGCTGCGTCTCCAACCCCGGCACCGGCAGCACTCAGCCCTGCCGGGACCCCCAGGGGTCTCCTGGGCCCGGAGTGACCCATGGGAGGGGTGCAGTGCGTTGCTGCCTTCGCCTCTGCTTTGTGCACAGGGACCCCCGTGCACGCACAGGGTGAGGTTTGCTAACGGTTTGCACGAGGGGATTTGCATGGGGTGAATAGGGCTGAGCGGGGGGACGGACAGCCCCTCACCTTTCTGGCTTCCCCGCAGCCCCATCCTATTGTAGGGCACGGAACTGCTCCCCAAATGGTCTCTCCAGCAGTGGGGGTACACGGTGTGCAACGGCCGTGTGCCGAGCGGCGTGCCGACCGTGCAGCGTGCTTCAGTCGTGCAAGGAGTGTGCACCGTCCTCGTGAGCGGCGTGCATGGAGCATCGTGCGCCGACACGGCGAGCCGGCGTGCAGCCCCTGCTCTGCTCCGTCCTCCCCTTCCCTCCGTCAAAAGACGACAGATTGCAAGTGGCACTTAGCACGGAGAGACTGCCTTGTGATTACCCATCGGATAACATTTTAATTGTACTTCTGGCACTCTGTCAAGCTAATTTGAACGGCGTTTCAATATTACAGCATTTATTTAGTGCCATAACAATATGGATTAATCTTAAATTATAACGGCGGGGAAATTATATTACACTTATTTGCTATTTGCCAAATATTTAAAGGGGCCACATTGGGTTAAAACGCGCTTTGCACGGAGGGGAGCGTGATGTGGTGGGGGGGGGGGCATCCCCAGCACCTCCCAGTGCGGTCCCCAGGGCTGGGAGTGGCACCTCCAGGGCTGTCTGGCAGACGTGGGGTTATTAATGACCGCCGTGTTGTCATCGTGCTGGGATGAGGAGGGGGCCGTGCAGGGGGGGTGTCCCCAGAGAGGGGTCCGGGGCTCTGCTGTGCCCTCAGCCTCATGTGCCACGTCCCGTGTGTGCTGTCCCGGTGACCCCAGTGGGGGGGGGGTCCCATCCAGCCCCACATCTTGGCGTGCAGCCCCAGCCACGGCCCCGCTAGGAATGTTCCAGCCCTGAAATAGCCGAGGGAGTAACCCAACCCCACGGGGTGCGCACGTCGCAGCCGCGCACGCGGGGCAGCCCCGGGGACACCGTGGTGACAGCATCCTGGGGGCAGTGCCCCTCTTCCAGCCCTGTGTCCTTGTGCCCCCGCTGCGTCCCGAGGGGGGCTGGAGGGGGTGACCCTTGTACAGGGGCATGGTGTGCGTGACCCCCGTGCCTTGGTGAGGTTGGAAGCAGTGGGGCGTGGGAAAAGCCGGGGCCTTCCCAGAGAGGGAGGGAGGGAAGAAGGGAGGGATGCTGCGTGGGAGCACAGCCGGGGACCCCCTCCCTTTCCCGGCAGTGCTGCTTTGGTTGTGTGCCTGTGGCCCCGCGCCCCGCTCTGGGCGGGCGCCCAGCAAGCAGCTCGGCCGGAGCAGATGTGGCCGGAGTGCTCCTGCGGCCCCGCTCAGCACCAGGGGAAACTTTTCTGTCTTCCCAACACATTCCCATCTGCACCGGGCCGGGCGCGGGGGTGAAGCGTGGCGCTGGGGGAGCTCACACCCTTCCTGACCCCCCGCTGCCCATCCCTGCGGGTCGTGCTGAGGCCGGGTGCGCTCGGTGCTGCGGTGACCCCGGAGGTGGCTTGGGGCTGTCCTGCAGAAAGGCCCCCACGCTCCCCCCGGGCTTCCCAGCCCCCGCGGTTTGGCCGGGGATCAGAACGGGGATCAGAATGCAGTGCGGTGAGTTCCGCTTTTAACCCTTTCCTCTGTCCAGTCCAGCCTCGATTGGGGGATCCCAAATCTGACTATGTCCCCACTGTGCCTCAGTTTCCCTGCTCATGCTGCAGTGGTAGTGGGACACGAGTGGCTGTGTGCTGTGCCGTGGTTGGCACAGATGCGGGCACACCGGGGATAACCCCACAGCTGTGTCCCGAGTCCTGGCCCTGCTGGCTGTCAGTGTGGGGAGTTTGGTGCTGGTGCAGAGCCGAGAGTGGTGCCTGCAGGGCTGAGTCACGGCGCTGGCCTCGGGGTATGGGCAGCGATGCCAGGGAGTTCCCGGCTGTGGGGCCGTGGGATGGCACCGCCTTGTACTGCGTGGCTGTGGGGTGAGATGAGTTCTGCACGGCCTCAGCAGCCTTTCATCCCACAGCCCCGCACTGGGAGAGCCGAGGCCGTGGGAAGGGCTTCGAGCAGAGCCGAGCGTGCGAGCGGGGTGGGAACGTGGGGGCCTGCATGCGCCTGGGGACCCATCCGTGCCAGGGGGCGTGAGTCATGGGTGGGACGCGCAGGGAGGGTGCGCTCCGGCCCCGTGTGTGTGCTGTGTGTTTTTCACAGCCTGTTTCACAGCTTCCAGAAGAGGCTCCTTCTGGAACCCTCGGCTTCCTGCCGAGCTCACTGCGTCGCCGTTCCCAGCTCTGCACCACGGTCCCTCTGCTCCGTCACCGCCGTGCCGCGTCCCGACCCAGGCGTGGGGGCCGTTCCCAGGGCCACAGCGGGCTGCGGCCGTGCCCCCGACCCACGCGGCCCCGACGGCCGGCGCAGGAAGGAGCGAGCTGCCTGAAACCACATCCCCGACACTCATCCCAGAGGCATCCCGGCGGGATTAGCCGGGGAGCGTGGGCAGGCTTAGAAAGCAAAGCATCACTTCCTGCACCGGCCGGGCGGGCGGCCAGCACCGGTCCTCTGTGCCGAGCCGTGCCGAGCCGTGCCGAGCCAGGGAAGGGCCGAGCGGCCGCGGCCCCGCCAGCCCACGTCGGCAAACACATGCAGGCAGGAGCGGGGCCAAGCGTGGAGGGGCTGCTGGCTACCGGCTGCGATGTTTCCACCATGACCTCACAGCTTGGCCCGAGGAGCGGGGCAGGGGTGTCCCGGCGGGGTGCTCGGTGCCCCCCAGGCCGCAGGGCGGAGGCTGCCCTCTGCCCTCCCCATCCTCTGCTGTGCTGACCTCCCTGCACACGTGTGCGTGGACACACACATGCACACTGACAAAGCAGTGCTTGATGCACCAGCGTTGCTCCAGGGAGCCGTGCCCTGGTCGCAGGCGGCTGTCCCCATGTCCCCAGCCTTTGTGTCACCGCCTCCCGGGCACTGGCTGCGCTCTGACTGCTGCGGCTGGCAGCTGCCCCACTGGGAGCAGCATGGTTCCGTGTACCCCATCTGTCTGGCTTGGCACAGCACGGCACAGCAAGGGATTGCCCACAGCAGTTCGGTGCTGGGGTCACGGGGAGCTGCACGCATGTGCATGGGGTGCACACACGGGGGCAGGGCATGGGCGCTCCTCGTGCAGTCACAGCGGGGAGATGTGTGGTCAAGTGTGTGTGCACGAGATGTGTGTGTGCACAAGCAGTGTGCGTGCACAAGGGATGCTGCACACACACGGCCCTACAACAGGTGTCTGTGCACAGCTGTGCAAGCGCAGGGGGTGAGTGACTGTACCAGCACAGCGGGAGCTGAGGATGTGGCTGCAAGGCATGGCTCAGGGCACCCCCTGACTGTCTTCTCTCACCCCGCAGCAGGGAGCGGACTGATGGGGAGTGCACCCGCCTCGTCCTTCATGGGGAGCTTCCTGAGTGGCAGCCTGGGCTCGGGGGCCCCCAGCCACCCCTCGGGACCCACCGCCTCCCCCCCAGAGCCGGCTTTCCGCGGGCCGCACTCCGGCACCTCCCAGATCTGGTTCTCACACTCCCATGAAGGTGAGTGCGCTGTGCAGAGGGGAGCACGCCCCACAGACCCCCTCCCAGGATAGGACAAGGCTTGGTGTGCTGCATGCTGGGGGTGTCGTGGGGCTGCAGATGAAGATGCTGTCCCCTGGCACTGTGCGCAGAGCTGGGCTGGAGGCCGGGCAGCTCATGGCACCGGAGGGCACTCTGTGGTGCTGAGTCTGGGGGTGCACTCGGATGCTGGAGGTGCTGCGGGACCCCTGGGTGCTGCATGTGCAGTGGAGAGCTGGGATGATGGGAACCACCGCTGTGCCGTGATGAGCTGCAGCTGCGGTTCATCGGGGCTGCGGTGGGAGGGGGCAGCCCTGCGGTGCCCCCCCGGCACGCCATTGCCCTGGCCCCACCTGAGCGGGGGCCGACAGAGTTAAGGCGTGGGGCGGTGGTGCTGGCGCAGGGCCCTGGCTCCCGGCCCAGCTGGTAGTTTGAGCGGCTGCCAGCTGGCTGCCGGCGTGCCGGGGCCTGCGTGCCGCACAGGGGGGGCTGGGGGGGACCGGGCAGCACACGCGGCTGACGGACGGCTCGGCCGGGTTGGGGAGTTCCACGCTGTGCCGGGCTGCCCTGAGCAGGGGGTGTATATTGGGATGGGGTCACGGCCCCTGCGTGGCGAGGTGAGGGCAGAGCGTGCACAGAGAGGTGCACACGTGTGTGCATCACGATGGGTGGCACCGTGCAGCAAGCGGCCCCCTGACCGCCGCACCCCCCACAGCACCGGGGTACCCCCGCTTCTCCGGGAGCCTGGCATCCACCTTCCTGCCCATGAGCCACCTGGACCACCACGGGAACAGCAACGTCCTCTACAGCCAGCACCGCTTCTATGAGAGCCAGAAAGGCAGGTACCAGGGTGGCACTAGGGATGGCACTGCGGTGCCTGTGGGTGATTCATCCTGGAGCGTGGGGGCTGCAGGACACAGTGCTGTGTGCAGGGGCGCGGTGCCCATCCCTGGGTGCCCCCAGAGGGCTGTTGCTGGAGCAGGTGCCGTGTGCCCGGGATGGAGCAGAGCCGTGGGTGCAGGGTGGTGGGCAGCCGTCCCAGCTGCCACTCTCGCTTTTCAAAATATTGTGGCGGGCGCTTAATAGGGAACATTGTTTGGGTGGGTAATGGAGCTAATTAGGCCGTGCCTTTCCCCGCGCTCCTCCTCTCGTTAGCGGGGCGCTGGCACGGCCGCGGACGCACGCACCGCGCTGTCCCGGAGGGGCTGACCCGCTCCCCTCGCCCCACAGATAACTTCTACCTGCGCAACCTGCCCGCCCAGCCCGCCCTGCTCCCCGCCGGCCACGGCTTCCCCGGCATCGCCCGCGCCGCCCCCGGCCCCCCCGCCGGCTCCTGCAGCCGCGAGCGCGACGCCGGCCCCCTGCCCAAGACCCCCAAGGACTACGACCGCTTCCTGGCGGCCAAGGAGAAGGCGAGCAAAGCTGACGGCAAGGAACGGGTGCCGGAGGACGATGGCAAGGAGCGGCACCGCGCCGTGCTGCCGGTGCCGCCCGAGGGGCACTGCAAGGAGGGGCTGCCCCCCCGGGCGGGCGCCAAGCACCTGCCCTCCTGCCTGCTGGGTGCCAAGGGGCTGGAGGGCGATGGCCGCGCCGCGCTGCCCAGCTGTGCCGGCAGCGCTCTGCCTCGCACCGTGCGCTGCGCCAAGGAGCCGTGCCGTGAGCCCGCCGCCCCCGAAGCCCCCCCGGCGTACGGAGAGTGCCTGGAGCGGCGGCAGATGCTGCACCACGCCGTGTCCTACGCTGTGCCCGCTGGTCCGGCCCCGCTCGGCGCCGCCGCCGCCGGTTCCTTCCCCTGTCTGCAGCTGCACGCCGGCCCCGACGTGCTGTGCCCGCTGCCGGAGAAGGGCGGGCGGGAGCTGAAGCTGAGCGGTGCCACCTTCGTGCCTTCGGTGGGACACCTGACGGACAAGAGCCGCTCCTTCCAGGTGGCGGCCGAGGGCTGCGGGATGGAGCGCGCCGAGGGCAAGGAGCGGCACGGCGACGCCGAGAACCCCGGCGCTGCCTACGGGGCTGCGTTCCACCACGGCAAAGCTGAGGGCAAAGCCGAGCGCAGGATGGAGTGGGGCGGCCCCGGCGCGCGGCTGAAGGGCTTGGAGTACCTGGGGGGCGGGGGCGGGGGGGCGGCCGAGGGGACCCCCTATGCTGCCCTCGGCCCCCCGCCCAAGGGCGCCCTGGAGAAGGGGTACTTCGAGGTGCCGCCTGCCCCCGACTGCGCCCGCGCCCCGCACCACGGCGAGCCGCTGGGCGCCAAGCTGGGCCCCTCCTGCTGCACTTTAGAGAAGGGCCCCAAGGAGCCCCCCCCGCAGAAGGTGGCGCGGATCCGGCACCAGCAGCACGGCACCGGCGCCGAGGCGGAACAGACCGAGGGTCAGCGCAAAGCTCTGGAGCTGAACTCGCTGGGCTACACCGCACCCCCTCTGCCTCCCTGGGGCGTGCAGGGCCAGGGCCCCCCCATGGGCATGGCGGAGGAGAGGAAGGGTTCCTACCTGGACCCCTTTGGCACGGGTCTGCAGCAGGCTGCACTGATGACTCAGGGCTCGGTGCTGAGCCAAGATATGCCCACCCCCCCGGATGAGGTCTCGGCCATGAAGAACCTCCTCAAGTACAGCAACCAAGCACTTATCGTGGGTCAGAAGGCCGCTCCCTTCGTGGGGCTGGGCGGCATCAAGGGCAGCTGCGCCCACCAGGATGCCAAGTTCCCCCCCCCGGCCAAGGGGCAGCCGGAGCTGCCGGACTGCGCCCGAAGCCGTGAGCACGAGCTGGGGCACGGCGAGGGTGAGGTGCGGCAGCCACCGGTGGGCATTGCCGTGGCCGTGGCACGGCAGAAGGATACGCTGAGCCGTCCTGAGCCTTCCTATGGCAGTGGGTCCGGCCGGCAGGGTAGGACGGCCGCTGGCATAAAAGGTAAGGGCTGGGGATGGCGGAGGCTGGGGGTCCCTTTGGGGCCGTGCTCATCTCTCTGTCTTCTCACAGCCGGCACCACGCGGCCCATGCACGTCATCGACCTGGAGGCAGAGGAGGAGAGGGGACGGCTCTGCGAGGAGCGCCTGGGGCTGCCGGGACGAGAGCTGCTGCTCCAGTGAGTGCCACACTGGGGGGATGGGAACGGGGCTCCCCTTTACCCACTTGAGCGTGGCACGGTGCCATTAGGTGCCATGTGCCACCGAGGTCTGTTTCTCCCCACAGGGACAACAAGGAGCTGGTGGAGTTTGCACGGATGCACCCCTCGGGAGGTTGTCCCGGAGACCTCACCCCCCACCTGATGATGGCCGGGGGCTCCTCGCTGCCAGCAGGGCAGCTTGGGGGGGACCCGGCTGCCCACGCACACCCGGCGCACACGCATTGGCTGCCCCGCACCCGCAGCCCCTCCATCTGGATGGGGGGGCACTCCTACGGTCGGTGCCAGAGGGGGGACACGGGAGCATGGGGCCGTCCCCCTCACCCCACTGCTGACAGCCCCCTTTTGCCCCTCTCCCCCTTCCCCAGGCATTGGCCACCCCGCGCTGCACCAGAACCTGCCACCCGCCTTCCCCACCTCCATGCCCAGCACCATGCAGCCTGTCTTCCCCCTCTCCCAGGAGCCCCCCACCCAGCTCGTCATCCTGCCCACCGAGCCCCCCACCCACGGCACCCCCCACACGCTGGGTGAGGCTGGTGGGTGTGGGGGGTGACTGTGGGGCATCCTCGCTTTGTTCTTGGGGGGGGCCTTGGGGTGATGCTGGGGGTGCAGGAGTGAGTGATGGGATTCCAGGGGTGTGCGTTTAGGACCTGCAGGATGACCCCATTCCACGTCCTCATCTGTGCTGGGGGAGGTGCAGGGATTGACAGTGGGGAAGTCCATGCGGGTGCAGCTGTGGTGCAAGGGTGGAAGATGGGGGGTCCCTGTGGGTGCAGGGTGAGAGGGAATGCACCTTTGGGGTCTGCAGGATGACCCTCTCTTGGGCCCACGGTTGACTCCTCCTCCCTCCACCATTGCTTGCAGCTGACGTGATGGACCAGGCGTCACTGTGGCCCCCCATGTACCCAGGCCGGGGTCCCGGCGCCCACCTGCAGCACACGGGGCAGCTGCCTGTGTACTCACGCTCCCAGTTCCTGCGACAGCAGGAGCTCTACGCCCTGCAGCAGCAGCGGGCGGCCCAGGCTCTCGAGATCCAGCGCCAGGCTCACGTCCAGGTGCCACGGGGACGTGGGGATGCGTGGGGGCTGCGTTGGGGTGGGACGCGGGACTGGGATGCAGGGCTGGGATGGTGAGGTGGGATGCCGCTGGGTGGGATGCAGGGACACATGCTGACCTCATTCCCCGCAGCGCAAGCCGGAGGAGCAGCCCCTGGAACTGGAGAACGTGGGTCCCGAGAAGCCCCTCAAGCCCTCTCATAAAGCAGTTGCCTTAAACCCCCCAGCCAAGGGCATGTCGTCGGCTGCACCTGGGCCTCCCAAGCTGTCCCCTTGCTGCCACTCCCCGGCCCTGCGGCACCCGGCCAAGTGCCCCGTGGCGCTCCCCACGGCCCCCTGCACTTTACCCGTCTGCCCCACTGCCAGCTCTGCCGTGGCCCCGCGTTCCCCGGCTGACAGCCCCGTCCCCGTGCAGAGCAAGGGCAGCGACGGCGAGGACAAGCGTGGGGAGGGACAGCCGCCCCGTGACTACCCCAAGTCCCTGGAGCCAGGTAGGGGCACGGCAGTGAGGAGGAGGAGGAGGAGGTGGGGATGGGCGCCGAGCTACACTGAGCGTCGCTCGCTCCCCGCAGACCTGCCCCCAGGGTACAGCTACCCCGCGTCCAGCATGGGCTTCTCGGAGGTGCCCCCCGCCGAGCCCGCCGACCCCGACACCATGCAGGCGGGCTCCCCGCCAGCTGAGCCCGAACAGTCACGGACCTTCAGCCCGGCCCAGGAGCCCGTCGCTGCGCGGGAGCTGCCATCCACGGGGGCTGCAGCCGAGGGTCCGGGTGCCGTGCTGCACCGGCACCACCTGCTGCTGGCTGCAGCGCCGGGCGCTGTGCCTGGAGAGGAGAACTTTGGTGCGTGCAGGGAAACGGCAGCGGTGTTGGAGCAGAGCTCTGTAGAGCAGCAGCACCCGGTGCCCACAGAGGGATCCTCCCCGCTGGGCCCCCCAGATGGCGAGGAGGAAGAGGAGGAGGAGGAGGATGAGGAGGAGGAAGAAGGTGACAGTGAAGGCTCAGGGCCGGAGGGCAGCTGTGATGAGGAAGAGGAGAGCGACGGCCCCAACCGTGCACCCAGCAGGCAGCAGTGCTGCACAGGAGGGCTGGAGGCTCTCATCGCCGCCGGCATCGACCTGGGGGAGCTGCCAGCGCTGGGGTCCCCCAGGGAGCCCCCCCCAGCACCTCCTTCTCCTGCACCCTGCACTGTGGGACTGCCTGGCATTGCGCTGCTCAGCGAGCTGGCCGAACTGGAGCTGCGCCAACGCCGCTGTGACTCGGCTGTGGAAGGTGAGCGGCTCCGTGTGCCCCCTCCCCGCTGCTGTGCCCTCTCCCATTGCTGTGCCCCCTCCCCGTTTCTGTGCCCCCTCCCCATTGCTGTGCCCCTCGGTGCCTTCCAGGGATTCTCTGTGCGGTGCATGCAACACAGAGGTCGTGCAGTGGAGGAGCTGCAGCATGTGTGCAGGGTGGTGCTGGGCAGAGTGCGTGCTGTGCAGCAGAGGAGGGGCTGTGTGCACACTCGCAGTGTGCATTCACAGCACAGGGCCATGTGAATGCCGTGCTGGCAGTGCAGGGCTTTGTGTGCTTTCACAGCACAGCGCTGCATGCACGAGCTGTGCGTGCTCACAGTGCAGCACCGTGCACGTATTTGCAGAGCAGGACCATGTGCATGTTTCCACTGCGGAGCTTGTGTGTGCATGATCTGTATGTTAGCAGCACAGGCTGCTGCGTGTGTTTCCCTGTACATTTGCAGCGCAGGGCTTTTTGCACGCTTGCACTGTCTGCAGCTCAGGGCTTTCTGTGTGTTTGAATCACGTCTTTGCTGCGCAGGGCTGCATGTACCTTTTGTGGTGTGCTGCAGCAGCACGGTGCCCAGCAGCAGGGCCCTGCTCACAGCTCGGGTCCGTCTTTGGGGCTCTGCTCCAGCGCTGGCTCCAGACAGGCGCCGGGATTCCCTCCCAGCTCGGCTTCCCCAGGGAATCCCGGGGGCCCCTGCAGGGAAGGCCCTGGCACCTCCCCAGCGCCTCTGCAGCGGGCGGGCGGCTGCGGGGCCCTGCGTGCTCCGTGCTGGCTGTACCTTGCTATAGGGCTGTGGGTCTGTGTGTGGGGGCCATGGAGTCCCCACTGATCCCCCCTCCCACAGATGGCATCACTGTGTCCCTCCCCACCCTGGCTTTGGCTCTGTACACCGATGAGTTCATCGCTGGCTGCTGCCATGCACCCATCCGTGCAGCACTCTGGGGACACACTGCGCCCTTTGTGCCATCCCCGTGCTTTGTGGATGTGCTGTGGCAGTGTGTGCATGCAGCACCCCGTACCCCACAGATCCCTGTGTGCCCTGCATGCCCCCGGATCCCCAAACTCCTGGGAATGCTCCCTAAGCCCACCCATGGGTGCTGCCCCCACATGTGTGGTCGGTGCCGCTCCAGTGCAGCGTGCGCTGGGATGGAACAGGGGTGTCCTGGTGCATCCCCGCTGACCTCAGCTCTCGGCAGGGGAGGACGAGGATCTGCTGGCCTTCAACCTACAGAACCTGGCCACGGTGGCAGCCGCCTGGTCGCTGGTGGAGGCGGCCAGTCGGGAGGGCAGCCCCCCGGCACTCAGCCCCCTGCCCACCTCCCCGCCGCCCCGTGCCCGCGTGCCGCGCCGCAAGTACACCTGGACCCCCAAAACCAAGGCGGTGAGTGAGCGTCCCCCCGCCCCACACCACTGTGCCCTGCTGGGTGAGCCGTGCCCGGGGTGAATGCCGTGTCCCCATCCCCAGGTGTGCCCGCTGAAGGCGGCCATCGAGCAGCTCAACACTCAGGAGGTGGAGGTGCGGATGCGGCTGGCTGAGCTGCAGCGGCGCTACAAGGAGAAGCAGCGTGAGCTGGTGAAGCTGCAGCGGCGGCATGACCACGAGTAGGTCCTCATCCCTATCCCTATCCCACAGGGGGGGCTGCAGCCCTGAGCTTGGGGCTGGGGGCTGCATGGTTGTCAGTGCTCAGCCCAACGGCATCAAAGCACAGCCCTCAGCGGCGCGATGAGTTCGGGGCTGTGCTCAGCCTGGCGACATTGCAAGGGCAGCACTCAGCAGTGCGATGAGTTCTCAGGGCTGCGCTCAGCCCGGTGGTATCACGGCTGGTGCTCAGCGGTGTGATGAGTTGGGGGCCGTTCTCAGCCCCGTGGCATCACTCGGGGTGGCACCCACGAACGCAGTGAGTTCGAGGCCGCGCTGAGCATCGTGCGGGCGGCGCCCATCGGTGCACTGAGCTCCGGCCGTACTCAGCCCGGCTCAGGCTGCCTCCGGTTTCGCCCCGCGACTGCAGGCGCGACGAGAGCTCACGGAGCCCGGCACGGCGCGGGCCGGGGCGGCCGAGGAAGCGCAAGCACTGCAGCACGCTGGGCCGGGCCGAGAGCCGCAAGGTCAAGTGAGTGAGCGGGGGGTGCGCGCCCGCCTGTCCCCGCGCCGGGGACAGAGGGGACCGACCCTATGATGGGGTGGTGGGGCCGTCCCCGGCTGCGGGGGTCTCCATCTCGGGGCCTCCCCCCGCCCGGACGTGGGAGCAGCGTTGCATAAAAGCCTCTTTATCTGCGCTGTATAAAGTCATTGGTCACGCTGCAGTGGTGTTCATTGCTGCCGGCGCTTTATTATTATCCATTAGCCGCCCGGCGCAGTCGTTTTCACACTCACGGGCCCTGTATAATTGTCCTTCTCTGCTACAAATTGCCTCTCCCGACAGGCCCATTTGCATAAATCCTCCGAGCTAGTCCAAACACGATTGGAGTGTGTGTGCGCGCGCGGCATCAGGCCCGATGATTTGGTAATAATAGTTAAATCTGCACTAAATGGTTCCTTCAATTAAGACAGAGAGGAAAAAAAAAAAAAAAAAAATTTAATCTGGAGGTTTTATGTCACAAAACATTTAAGAGAGTGAAGGTTGCGGGGGGAAAAAATAGGAGGGGTGTGTGGGTCGAGGGGGGACGGTGGGTGCCCACGGCGCGCTCCCGCAGGGCGGTGCAGAGCAGCCTGTCCCTGCTGTGTGCCGAGCTGCGCGCCGAGCCCCAGCCCAAGAAGAAACGCAGCAAACTGGAGCAGCAGTACGGAGCCATGGCGGGGGCTGCGGTGAGTGCACCCCGTTGTGGGGCCGGGCTCTGCAGGGTGAGGGGCTGCTGCCCATCCTGAGCGTCCCTGTTCACTTCTTCTGCAGGAGAAGGTGAGGTGCAAGAAGAGCAGCGCGCAGAGCAAGCTGGCCTGTAAGGTGGCTCACAAAGTGTCGCAGCTGAAGCAGAAAGTGAAGAGCAAAGGGCTCCCTGCTGGCATCAGCCCCTTCCGACGGAAAGAGCCCAACCCTGGCAGCCGCATCCAGAAGAAGCTGTCCCGCCCCAAGAGCTCCAAGGGCACAGCCAAGTACCAGCCCCAGGAGCCCGACCCCTGTGAGATCCCTGGCTTCAAAGGTAAGGACAGGGATGGGGGTCCTGCGTGGGACTGGGACTGTGTCACACGGGGCTGGGAGCGTCTCACATGGGACTGAGGAGGTCCTGCATGGAGCTGGGGGGTCCTATGTGGGGCTGAGGGGGTCCCTCTTGGGCCTGGAGGAATATGGCATGGGGCTGGGGCATCCCACATGGAGCGGGGATGGCCCCGTGTGGGGCTGGGGGTGTCTGGGGCTGAAGGGGATACTGCATTACTTAGGGGGTCCCACATGGGGCTGGGGGCGTGCAGTGAGCTGCACAGCATGGAGAGGCTGCATGGAGCAAGGGGATGGGACTGCTGCAATCCAGGGACTGTTGCAGTGGGGGTCTGATGCTGCATGGTGGCTGCACACACAGCTCAGGGACCGCTTGTACCCGGGTACCCCCAAAGACTGGGACCCCCCTCTCACCCTGCCCAGCACAGGGGGTGCTTGGGGCCACCGCAGGGCGCAAGGGGTCCCTCAGCCCTGTCCCCCCACCGTGCAGATGGGCACAACGAGGACTCAGACAGCGACGATGGCGATGAGGAGCCCGACCTGGCTCTGCTGCCCTCGGTTCCCATGGCTGTGCTGGGGCCCTCCCCGTCTTCTGTGGTGAAGATGGAGGCCAACGAGAAGGCGAAGAAGAAGAAGGAAAGGCAGGGGCTGCTAGGTAACAGAACTTGGGGAGGATGGGGTTTGGGGGACCCCTGAGTGATGTGCCAGAGGGAGCTGATTCCTGTCCCCCCCACGCCCCCAGGACCGTGCCGCCTGGGCAGCCCTGAGGGCGAGGTGAAGATCAAGCGGCGGCCGGGCAAGCCGGGTGCTGGCAAGCTGGAGAAGGTGCCGGCACGGCGCAAAGCAGGCAGCTGTGAGGAGGGGAGCAGCAAGAAGAAGCTGAAGGCAAAACCCAAAGAAAGCCTCCGGGCAGCTGTAAGCGGCGGCCCCAGCTCCTCCGCCCCCCCCTCTGCCTGCAGCCTGTTTGGTGCTGCGGACCCCCGGCACTTTGGGGCGAGGGAGGACGGCGCACGGCTGGCCAGTGAGCGGCTCAAGAAGGCCACACGCAAGAGCAAAGTGCTGCAGTCAGCACTGCGGGTGAGTGCAAGGCGGGGGGGTGCTGGCGGCCATCGGGTGTCAGTGCTGTTGGGGATGGCAGAGGGACTGCAGGGTGTGGGGGTCTGGGGTGCCCGTGGCACTGGGAATGGCAAAGGGACCGCAGGGCGTGGGGCTTGCATGGGATGCATGTGTCAGTGGGGCACAGGTAGGGCTGAGTGCTGGGACCCTTCCCAATGGGTCTGAGCCTCCTGTCCCCACGCTGCAGCGGAAGAATGGGGCCCTTTCGCTGGCCCTCTCACCCCGGAGTGCCAAAACCATCCTGAGCAAGGGCAAGAAGCTGGGCAAGGTGAAGAGCAAAGTGGCCAGCAAACAGGTGAGCAGCCCCCACAAACAGCATGCCCCCACACCCGTGTCCCCCACCCACACTGAGCTCCCGTCCCACAGTGCAAGGGCCGGGCGGTCAGCAAGCTGCTGGAGAGCTTCACCGTGGAGGACGACTTCGACTTCGATGACAACAGCAGCTTCTCAGAGGAGGAGGAGGAGGGCAGTGCAGGTGGGCGCCGCTCCCCCCCACCCCACACCTGCGCCATCCAGAAGGAGGACCTGCGGGACGGGCTGCACATCCTCATCCCCAAGGAAGACAGCCTGCTGTATGCTGGCAGCGTGCGCACCATCCAGCCCCCCGACATGTGAGTGGGGCCAGGGGCTGCGGGGTGGAGAGCTGCGGGGTGTGGGGTGGCAGTGCTGAACCCTTCTGTCACCGTCCTGTCCCCAGATACAGCATCATCATCGAGGGTGAGAGGGGGAACCGGCAGCGCATCTACTCACAGGAACAGCTGCTGCAGGAGGCAGTGAGTGGGGATGGGGATGGGGATGGGGATGGGGATGGGGATGGGATAGGAATGGAGATGGGATGGGATGGGGATGGAGATGGGAATGGGGATGGGGATGGGGATGGAGATAGGATTGGTGACAGGGACAAGGATATGGGTGTGGAATAGCTTGGAATAGCATGGGATAGGATGGAATGGAACGGCACGGCATGGAAAGGAATGATTCCATTGAAAGGAACCTTCGAAGTTCGCCTAGTGCGTATGTCTGCCTTCTTCAGGTCCAGCCAGTAGCTAAAGGGATGGTGATGGGGGAATGGCAATGGGGACAAGGATGGGGACGGGGACAGGGCTCACACAGCCCGGTGCTGCCCGCAGGTCCTGGACGTGCGGCCACAGTCACGGCGCAGCCTTCCTCCCGGCACCCGCGTCTGCGCCTACTGGAGCCAGAAGTCACGCTGCCTGTACCCAGGGAACGTGGTGCAAGGTGAGGGGTGGTGGAGGCAGCAGCGGGGTGGGGGACACGGCCCCGTCCAACCCCAGCCCCACGTCCTGCCCTGCCGCAGGCTCCTCCAGCGACGAGGAGGAGGACGACCCCGAGGCGGTGATGGTGGAGTTCGATGATGGGGACACGGGGCACATCGCCGTGTCCAACATCCGTCTGCTGCCACCTGACTTCAAGATCCAGTGTGAGTGGGACAGGGATGGGATGGGGATGGTGGATGGGGGTGTGGGGACAGCTCTGAGCCCCGCTCTGCCCGCAGGCACAGAGCCGTCCCCTGCGCTGCTGGTGTCCAGCTCGTGCCGGCGGAACAAGCGCTCCTGTGGCGATGTGGCTTCCCCTGGCGAGCTGCCCCCCGGACTGTGCACCGAGAGGCACGATGGCCCCAAGGGCCCCAGGAGTTCGGGCAAGAAGGCGATCTGCAAGGAGAAAAGCGGTATGGGGTGGGGGGTATAAGTATGGGGTGGCTGGGCGTTAGCGGCAGTGAGGGAGGGGATGTTGTGGGGGGTGGGGAGGGGCAGAAGTGCAGACGCGGGGCAGCATGGTGGGATGTTGGAGTTGGTTGGGTGTGGGGGGATAGAGAAAGGTGTGAGGTTGGTGGCGTGGAGGATGGGAGAAGAAAGAGAGAGGGGATGTGGGGAGGTGGGCATGGGGGGGAAATGGAGGGATGCATGGAAAGGAGATGCATAGAAAGGAGAAGAACAGAGAGGGGATGCAAGGATACGGGCATGGAGGAGGGACACAGGGAAGGAGGGAATGCAGATGGGAAGGTTAGCAGGAGTCAGGGATGCGGGCAGGGAGAGGGGAGGCAGGGAAAGATGCAGGCATGGGGAGGAGAGGCAGGGATGCAGGAGGAGGGGATGCAGTACAGAACTGAGGCTGTGACCGCTGTCCTCCCGCAGGCAAAGCCCTGGAGCTGCTGTCGGGCAGCCGTGCACCGGCGCTGGGGGAGCCGCTGGGGCGGCGGGGCGGCCCTCTGCTCAGCTGGTCGGCGGTGGCACAGACGAAGCGGAAGGCGGCGAGCAAAGGCACGGCCGTGCTGCAGAACCTCTTCCAGGTGAACGGCAGCACCAAGAAGCTGCGTGCCAAGGAGGCCCTGTTCCCCGTGCACCACCACGTCGCCGCTCCCGTCTTCGGCAACGGCTTTGGGGCCGACTCGTTCAGCCGCATCGCCAGCTCCTACGCGTCCTTCGGAGCCGGCGCCGGGCTGGTGCTGCCGGCCGCACAGAAGCTGCTGCGCTGCAAGAAGGCGGAGCGGCTGGAGGCTGAGATGGGCAAAGGCAGCCGGCGCAGGGCTGGCGGCGAGTTCCTGGTGAAGCTGGACCACGAAGGGGTGACGTCCCCCAAGAACAAGAACTGCAAGGCCCTGCTGCTGGGCGAGAAGGACTTTGGGGCCAAGCTGGAGCGGCCGCTGGCCAGCAGCTACGCGCACTCGGCGCTGGGCAAGGAGAGGAAGGGGAGAGCGGCCGTGCACCCGCTGCCCGTGGGGCTGGCGCTGCGGAAGTACTCGGGTCAGGCCGAGTTCAGCCTGAACTGCGACAGCGACTGCCACAGCTCCTACTCGGACATGGATGAGGAGGAGGATGCGGGCGGGCTGGGTGCCGACGTGCCCTCGCGCTTCATGACCCGCCTGTCGGTGTCGTCCTCTTCCTCGGGCTCCTCCACCTCCTCCAGCTCCGGCTCCATCTCCACCTCCAGCCTCTGCTCCTCCGACAACGAGGACTCGTCGTACAGCTCGGAGGACGAGGACTCGGCTCTGCTGCTGCAGACCTGCCTCTCGCACCCGGTGCCGGCGCTGCTGGCGCAGCCCGAGGCTCTGCGCTCCAAAGGCTCCGCGCCGCAGCGCTGCTTCCTCACCAAGGCGGCCGCCGCCGGCCCCAAGGCCAAGCTCAAGCGCAAGGAGGCCCTCAGCTTCTCCAAAGCCAAAGAGTTCTCCCGGAGGCAGCGGCTGCCCTCGGTGGAAAACCGGCCAAAGATCTCCGCCTTCCTGCCCGCGCGCCAGCTCTGGAGGTGGTCGGGGAACCCCACGCAGGTACGGTCGGCCCCGGTGGGCACGGAGCAGTGGGGCACTCAGAGTGAGTGCGTGCAGCGTGGGGCATGGTGTGTGGGGTGGTGGTGCGTGGAGCAACGTGCTCAGAGCAGCATCTGGGGGTGCACAGCTGCGTGGCGGTGTGCAGGGTGTGTAGAACTGTGTGTAGCATGGTAGGACGCATGGGTGCAGAGAGCGTGGTGCAGTGTGCTTGGTGCATGGCTGAGTGAGCGCGGGGTGTGTGGATGCACGTCTGGATGCGGGGGTGCATAGAGCAGAGTGCTTGGAGCATGGTGCGGGATGTGTAGGTGCAAAAAGGCACGGAAGGATGCAAGGTGCATGGCGTAGAATGAGCATGGTGTATGGAACGTGGTGCACGGGGTAGGATGTGTGGATGCAGAGTGCTTTGAGCAAACACATGGAGCACGGGGCACGGTCTTGCGGGTGTGCACAGAACAGAGTGCAGTGGGTAGGATGCACGGGTGGAGGGTGCTTCAAGCAAGTGCATGGAGCGTGAAGCACAACCTGCAGGTGTGCAGATGCATTGCAGGGTGCAGGATGCTGGGTGTGAGCACGGTGTGGGTGCATGGGATGGACGGAGCGTGCTGCGGGATGCGTGGGCTCGGGGTGTGCAGTGCCCTGACCGTGTGCTCCTTGCAGCGGCGGGGCATGAAGGGGAAGGCACGGAAGCTGTTCTATAAGGCCATCGTGCGGGGCAAGGAGACGCTGCGCATCGGGGACTGCGCCGTCTTCCTGTCGGCCGGGCGGCCCAACCTGCCCTACATCGGGCGCATCGAGAGCATGTGGGAGTCCTGGGGCAGCAACATGGTGGTGAAGGTGAAGTGGTTTTACCACCCCGAGGAGACCAAGCTGGGCAAGAGGCAGAGCGACGGCAAGGTGTGGGGTGGGGTGGTATGGACGCAGGTTTGGGGATGGGGGTGGTTTTGGGGTAGGGTTGGGGATGGAGTGGGATGGGATGGGATGAGATAGGATGGGGATGGGATGGGCACAGATTTGGGGATGGGATGGGGATGGGGATGGGGATGGGGATGGGGATGGGATGGGCACAGGTGTGGGGATGGGATGGGATGGAATGGGATGGGATTGGCACAGGTGTGGGGATGGGGATGGAAATGGGGATGGGAGGGGATGGGCACAGGTTTAGGGATTGGATGGAGATGGGGATGGGATAGAATGGGGCACAGATTTGGAGATGGGATTGGATGGGATGGAATGAGTTGGGATGGGTACAGGTTTGGGGATGGGATGGGATGGGCATAGGTTTGGGCATGGAGATGAGGATGGGGATAGGGATAGGATGGGAACAGATTTGGGGATGGGGATGGGATGAGGAATGGGCATAGGTTTAGGGATGGGATTGGATGGGATGGAATGGAATGGGATGGGCATAGGTTTAGGGATGGAGATGGGGATGGGAATAGGGATAGGATGGGGACAGGTTTGGGGATGGGGATGGGGATGGGTTGTTCAGAGGTTTGGGGATGGGATGGGATGGGATGGGATGGGATGGGATGGGGATGGGGATGGGATGGGATGGGATGGGGATGGGATGGGATGGGATGGGGATGGGATGGGATGGGATGGGATGGGGATGGGATGGGATGGGATGGGATGGGATGGGATGGAGGCAGTGCAGTGAGTACCAGCGTGTGACCCCCCATCCCCGCAGAACGCTCTGTACCAGTCGTGCCACGAGGACGAGAACGACGTGCAGACCATCTCCCACAAGTGCCAGGTGGTGGGCAGGGAGCACTACGAGCAAATGACCCGCAGCAAGAAGTACCAGGACCGCCAGGACCTCTATTACCTGGCTGGAACCTACGACCCCACCACCGGCCGCCTCGTCACCGCCGACGGAGTGCCCGTCCTCTGCTGACCCACGGGGACACGGGGAGGGGGCACGCAGCCCCCCGCCCCCCCCCCGGCCATTATGCAAAGCCCGGCCCGGCCCTGGGGCTGCGCGGGGTGAGGGGGGAGGGGGGGGAGGGGGAGCTCCCGCACAAGCCATACTTTCCCTTTAGTACCTCTGACTGTTTGCCAGCAGGTAAAGCAGAAATCAGGTGTGTTGTTCTATTTATTTTGCGTGTAAATATTGTTATTATTTCTTCCGGGAAGTTTTATGGAGAAAAACAAAAACAAACAAACAAACAAAAAAAACCAACAAAACGAAAACAAAAAATTTAAAAAAAAAAAAAAGGAAAAAAAAAAAAAAAAAAACCCCAACGACCCGACAGCAAACAAAGGACGAGAATTAAAATATTAATAATAATAATAATAACGCGGGGAGGGAGGAAGGGAGGGGGGGGGAGGGGGGGGCGGGGTTCGATTCATGCACTGTTTCCCCCCAGCCTGGCTGGGATGAGGACAGCGGGGGGGGCTCTGTATATAAGGGGGGGGGGTGCGGCGGTGGGGGGGCCGCGGTGCAATAGCGGGGGGGTGTGCGGGGCGCTGGCCCGCCCTGCCCTGCCCCGCCCCGCCCCACCGCCCCCCCCGACCGCCCCTCCCCCTTCCCCAGCGCTGTAAATGTGTACAGAGCCGCGGGGGGGCTTTTCCAGTTGTCAACACTAAAAAAAAAAATTAAAAAAAATTTAAAAAAAAATTAAAAAAGGAAAAAAAAATAATAATAATAAACACGAAACCCACACACAGAAAGCAGCAAAAAAAAAAAAAAAAAATTAAAAAAAAGTGATGACCGGAAAGGAAAAAAAAAAAAAAAAAGGAAAAAAAAAAAAAGGATTAAAAACATAAAAAGGTTTTATGAACAGCAAACTCTATGTAAAGGCCTTTTAGTATGGAACTTTTTTATTGATAACTTGGCTTATGAATAAATATATGAACCGTTGGGTCTGTGTGATGTCCCCAGTGGGGGGGGTGCAGTGTGCATGCGGCAGGGGGGTGCGATGGGTGTGCAGCAAAGTGCTGCGGGGTGCAGGGTGTGTGCAGTGTGCATGCAGCAGGGTGCAGTAGGGTGCAGTATGCATGCAACAGAGTGCAGTGTGCATGCAGCAGGGTGCAGCAGGGTGCATGCAGCAGGGTGCGTCGTGCATGCAGCAGGGTGCAGCACGGTGCAGTAGACATGCAGTAGGGTGCAGCAGGGTGCAGTGTGCATGCAGCAGGGTGCAGTAGGGTGCAGTGTGCATGCAGCAGGGTGCAGTGTGCATGGAGCAGGGTGCAGTAGGGTGCAGTATGCATGCAGCAGGGTGCAGTATGCATGCAGCAGGGCGCATCACGCACGCAGCAGGAGCCGCAGGGCTCCCCCAGCACAAGGGCAGGGCGGGAGCTGAGCGCTCGCTCTTCTCTCTCTCACCCCACGTGGGGAAAGACAGACAGGCACCGCTCGCACGCCATTGGCCGCTCCGCAGCCAATCAGAGAGCGCCGTGCCGCAGCGCCTCGCGTCCATTGGCTGGCGGGGAGCCCTTTTGTTCTCACCACCCGGGCGCGGTTAACCCTTTCCCTCCCGGCGGCAGCAGAGAGGAGACCGTGGGTAGGGGGGGTGCGGTCACGTGGAGGCGTTGGGGCGCACCGTATGGGTTGGGGGGGGTTGCAGAGGCGGGGGGAACAACGGGGTGGGGGGTGAGGATGAGCCCGCAGCTGAGAACGCGCCAACTCGTGGCGCACGGAGCGGTGCTGCCCCCTGGCGGCGGGCGGCCAGAGGGACGGAGCCTGAGAAGTTGGGGGGGGGGGGCGGAAGGGAAGGATGGACAGACGGCCACAGGGATGGGCAGGCAGGTGGATGGACAGACGGAGCGGCAGATGGACGGCCAGGTGTACGCACGGAGGGACAGACGGACAGCAGGGCACAGCCCGGGGCTCAGCGCAGCAGCCCCCCCTGCCCAGGCAGGGAGCTGAGCCCCCATAGCAAGAAGGGGCTCCATTCACCTGGAGCAGCCACAGCCCCCTAGGATCCAACCGTAGGACAGCCCCCCATATAGGACCCCCCACTCATAGGGCTCCCTTCTGCCCATAGGACACCCCCGTAGGCCCCCCCACAGACACACAGAGCCGCGGGTTGGAGTTTACTGCAGCGTTTTTTTTTTTTTTCCTTTATTATTATTTTCCTTACACAATGATGTGTCGTTGGGCGTTAACAATTTCTCAACCTGGAGGATGACTTTCCCAATTTTGGTTTCCTACTGTCACGTGAGAACATTTAAGGCAACGTACAAAAAAAAAACCCAAAAAAGAAAAAAAAAAGAAAAAATCTTACATAAATTAAAACGATGCATAAATTTACAGGTGTCAATGCCAAGTTTCAGCAACCCGCGTTGAGGAACCTCAGCCCCGTGGTGGTTATAGAGGGGTGGGGAGGAGGAGGGCTGGTTGGTAAGGCTCGGATGCAGATATGTTTCCCAACCTTGCTTAGAACGGCGGCGACAGAAGTGGGTGTGGATGGAACTCCTACCAGCCTCTACACCAAATCTGGAATACTCTGCACTGGATGGAAGCCTGACTGACTCTGAATACCCTGTACACATCTGGGCATGCAGCACAACCCCCCCTCAAACAGATCTGTGCAGGGTATTTCTCTAAAGGTGTGCACCAAATGGTGAATCAATGATCGAATCAAGTGCCAGCTCGACAACCCAGTGCTGACACATCTAACATCATCAGGTACAGACTTTCCAAGGGCAAAGTTTCTTTTGAAAGAAGGCTTATTCCAGTTTTATGAGGCTAGCATGAGGTGTATAGATTTGCCAGGGCAAACGTATACTAGTGAGACGACTCATGCAGCAGATGCTGTGCACCTGCCAGCAGTCCGTTTAGAAGCATTTACGGTGCACGATGGATGGGCCGGACTCGTCGTATTCCTGCTTGCTGATCCACATCTGCTGGAAGGTGGACAGGGAGGCCAGGATGGAGCCGCCGATCCACACAGAGTATTTACGCTCCGGAGGGGCGATGATCTGCAATGAGAGCGACGGTCAGGGCTGCCCTGTGCCTCCACCCAACCAACCCGAGCTGCTGGGGGATGAGGCAGCACCCCTTACCTTGATCTTCATCGTGCTGGGTGCCAGGGCTGTGATCTCCTTCTGCATCCTGTCGGCGATGCCGGGGTACATGGTGGTACCACCTGACAGCACCGTGTTGGCGTACAGATCCTTCCTGATGTCGACGTCACACTTCATGATGGAGTTGAAGGTGGTCTCGTGGATGCCGCACGACTCCATGCCTGGCAGAGGGGGAAGGCAGGGGCACATCACAGGCTGCACTCACACACAGCACACCCAGCCCCACGCCTCCCTCTGCACGCAGCTCTAACCCAAACCTACCCAGGAAAGAGGGCTGGAAAAGAGCCTCCGGGCACCGGAATCGCTCATTGCCGATGGTGATGACCTGCCCATCAGGCAGCTCGTAGCTCTTCTCCAGGGAGGAGGAAGAGGCAGCAGTGGCCATCTCCTGCTCGAAGTCCAGGGCGACGTAGCACAGCTTCTCTTTGATGTCACGCACGATTTCCCTCTCAGCCGTGGTGGTGAAGCTGTAGCCCCTCTCTGTCAGGATCTTCATGAGGTAGTCGGTCAGGTCACGGCCAGCCAGGTCCAGACGCAGGATGGCGTGGGGCAGAGCGTAGCCCTCATAGATGGGCACCGTGTGGGTGACACCATCCCCAGAGTCCATAACAATGCCTGTGGTGCGACCGGAGGCGTACAGGGACAGCACGGCCTGGATGGCCACGTACATGGCGGGGGTGTTGAAGGTCTCAAACATGATCTGCCAAAAAGGGAGGCAAAAAGTAAGTGAGCTGAGCACTGAGAGCTGAGTGGAGTCACTCACACCCGTGTTAGCACACGCATGCTGGCATGCAAAAAAAAAAAAAAAAACTGTGATGTGAAGGAAAAGCAAAGAAAAGCAGGCAGAAAACACAACTGAAAGAAACCTGAGACGTCAAGGGGGAAATGCCAGGAGAACAGAACCCTGAAAATGGTGGGAGAGAGATGGCTCAGGGTTAGGGTGCCATAAACAAAGGAGGAGGAGGAGGGCGGTGCAGCGGGCAGCAGCCGTACCTGCGTCATCTTCTCACGGTTGGCCTTGGGGTTGAGCGGAGCCTCAGTGAGCAGCACCGGGTGCTCCTCGGGTGCCACACGCAGCTCATTGTAGAAGGTGTGGTGCCAGATCTTCTCCATGTCGTCCCAGTTGGTGACGATGCCGTGCTCGATTGGGTACTTCAGGGTCAGGATGCCCCTCTTGCTCTGCGCCTCGTCGCCCACATAGCTGTCCTTCTGCCCCATGCCCACCATCACGCCCTACAAGCAGACCGCAGTCAACAACACGCACAGCCCCACCGACCCCCCCCTTCCCCACCCCACGCACCCCCGCCCCACACACACACCTGGTGCCGGGGGCGGCCCACGATGGACGGGAACACGGCGCGGGGCGCGTCATCCCCGGCGAATCCCGCCTTGCACATGCCGGAGCCATTGTCGATCACGAGCGCTGCGATCTCCTCTTCCATCTCGGGATGCTCTGCGGGACGGCCGCACCGTCACTCCACCGTCAGCCCCCGCCATGCGCCCCCCACCCCCCCCGCCGCCCATGGCCCCGTCCGCCGCCATTCGAATCTCCCGCGCCGTGACGTCACGCACGGCCGCAGCCAATCACAGCGCGTCCCGCCCCACCCCAACGGCCCTCAGAGCGGGCGCGGCCACCCCGCAACGGGACCGGGGGGGAGGGGGGGGCCTGGGGGTGAGGCCCTACGGGGCACTGCGCTGAGACCCCCCCACCCCCACCCCCACCCCATTCCCGCCCCGCACACCCCGCGGGATCGCGCGCACCGCCTCAGCTGCCGCCTGCCCCGAGGACAGGGCGCGGGGCCGTACCTGTGCGGGGAGGCTGCGCCCGGTGCTGAAGAGAGCAGTGACGCTGCGCGCGGTCCGCTGCCGCCGGCGGAGTGAGACCGTCCCGCTGCCAGCCCCGCGCTTTTATACCCAGGGGGCGGCAGCCCCGCCCACCCGGCCGAGAACATCGCCATATATGGAGATCTTTCAGAAACACGCGCTTCCATTGGCTGGCTCGCACCCGGCCACGTGGGGAGACTTGCCGGCTCGTCCCCGCCCCGAGCGCCCCGGAACCTGCATGGGGCAAAGCATGGGGTGGGGGTGGGGGGCAAAGCGGGGGGCGGCCACCCCGGCCCGGCCCAGCGCCCCACGGCGGTGCCCCCCCCGGTACCGTCGGGTTCGGGGGGCGGAGGGGTGCGGAGGGGTGCGGGGCGGCCCCCGGTGCGGTGCTGGGTCCAGCGGGGGGCAGACGGGGGGGGGCACTTAGAGGTGCTCCCCTCTGTAGGGGACACTGAGTGTAGTGGACCCTATGGGTGACAGCCCTATGGGTGACAGCCCGTGTAGGGGACGCCCCGCATCGGGGGCACTCGTACAGGGGATGTTTCGAATAGGGGACACTGTGTGGGGTGGGCACCCTGTGTAGGGAGTGCTGGTATAGGGGTGCCTGGTATAGGGGACATCCCATATGCATGACACCCCCTATAGGGGACAGCTGTCACCCCACGCAGGTGACACAGGCCTTGCTGGAGGACACGTGGTGCTTCGTGCCCCAAAACACGGTGTCTCCCATCATTGCCATGGGGCCAACCCCGCTGTGCTGTGCCCATGCTGTGCCATGGGGGGGGGCCTGGGGCGTGTGGGGCATCATGGAGCAACAATAGGCTGTGTTGGAGCCCCGTGGACCATACTGATGTCCCAAGGACCATATTGGTGCCCCAAGGACCATATTGGTGCCCCAAGGACCATGCTGGAGCCCCATAGACCACACTGCAGCTCAATGGATCACGGACCCTGTTGGAGCCCCATGGTCCATACTGGTGCCCTATGGTCTGTACTGATGCTCCATGGTCCATACTGGTGCCCCATGAGCCGTGCCAATGGCCATGGACTGTAGTGGTGCCTCACTGTCCATGTTGGAGCTCCAGGAACCACGTTGGAACCCAATGGATTGCATTGGTGCCCCACAGGCCGTGCCAGTGCCCATGGGTCGGTCATGTCAGAGCCCCGTGGGCCATGATGCTGCCTCATACACTGGAGCCCAGCAGATTATACTGAAGCTCCATACATCATATTGGAGCCCCGTAGAGCAAACTGAAGCCCAATGGCCCATACTGGAGCCCCACGGCCACATTGGGTGCCCGGTCCCTGCAGACACAGCGGCACTTTCCATGCCCTGTCCATGCTCCCCATTGCATCTCCCAGTGATTCCCAGCATCGCTCGGCCCCACACGGCTCCGGCACCACCCGTGGACCACAGCGGTGCCATTGGGGCGGAGGATGGGGACAGAGCGCCGAGCGGTGCCGGGGGGCAGCGGGAGGGGCTGGGGGTGCCGTGTCCCCACGTAGGGCAGTGTCCCACCCGTGGGGTGATGTCCCAGGGGCGGGCGGGGCCGCAGGTACCGCGGCACGGCTATATTAGGGCACATCGGGACGGTGGCACGGCCGCGCCCGGCACCGAAACCGCCCCCGCGGGGACTTTCGCCCGGGGAGGGGGGAGCGGGAGGAGGAAGAGGAGGAGGAGGAGGAAGCGCACGGTGCACGTCGTTCTCCTTCCTCCTCCTCCTCCCGCTCCCCTCCTCCCCCCCCCTTCCTTCGGGTGAAGGTCCCCGCGGTGCTGATGCGGTCGCCCGCCCCCCCCCCCCCCCGTGCGCACAGCTCTGTCGTCGTGGTGACGGTGACAGCCCACCCCCCCCGCCGTTGTCACGGGGACGGCGGGGCGTTGCGCAATGTGCCCCCCCACACACACCCATCCCTGGACCCCCTCCCTCCCGTCACACCCAAACACGGCGGGGGGAACAACAGGGTGGAGCAGGACACCCCAATGCCAACACCACCCCGATATTTGGGAGGGGAGGGGGGGTGACATCTGTGTGTGTCAATGCAGCTCTCAGCTCTCGCACCGCACACCTCCAGCAGCACCATAGGATGCCCCCCCACCGCCCCCCAGCCCCTCTGCAGGACCCTGACCCACTTAGCCACCCCCCCAGCCAGAAAGCCAAGCCGTATCCATTTCGGTGGGGGTCAGTTTCAGCGCGCCACGCAGCTCGTGTAACGCAGCGCTGGGGGCCGCCGTGCCCCCCCCTTCCCCTCCCAGGCACGGTAAAGGGAGAGCCATGAAAAAGTCATGAGGCAAACAATCCCCGGGACCTATTTTCGGGAACAATAACTCGCTGCCGCCACGCTGACACCGGAGCTGGGGGGGGGAAGGAGGCAGTGAGAGCACAGAGCCGGGCGCTGGGGACTGGGTGTGACCACTTAAGGGACACCGCCCACCCCCACGGCCCTCTGTGCCCCCATAGGGCAGCACCCAAAATCATGGAATTGGGATGAGCTCAGCCCAAGTGTCCCCAGCAGCATCCTTGTGTTGGGGGACACATGGCACCATAGGATGCCATCCATCATGCCAACACATGGCACTATGATGCCCAACACATGGTACCACAATGCCCAACACACGGTGCTGGAGGTCCCCATGCTGCAGTACCCAAAACATGGCACTGTGATGCTCAACACATGGCACTGGAAGTCCCCATACTGTGATGCCCAACACATGGCACTGTGATGCTCAACACATGGCACTGGAGATCCCCATATTGTGATGCTCAACACACAGCACTGGAGGACCTGATCCCACAATGCCCAACACATGGCACTGCAATGCCCGAAACACAGCAATGAAGGTTCCCATCCCACAATGCCCAACACATGACACCACGATGCCCAACACTGCCCTGGAGGCCCCCACAATGCAATGCCCCACACATGGCAAGATGATGACGATGCCCAATGCGCAACTCTGTCCCACCACAGACGCAGGGCTGCGTGACCCCGAGCCACAGCCATGGGGGGGATTTGGGGCCGTAGGACAGATGGAGGCCAAGGGCCCCAAAGCAGGATAAAAGGTTTAAGCTAATCAAAATGCCTGGCTAATTGTAAGGCGCTTAGGGGCTGGCCGGGAGGCGGCGCGCCGGGAGGTGACCCGCTGCTGAATCAGAGAGGCTGGTAACCTTAGCCTGCAGGGAACGGATCCGTGCGCCCAGATCGGGTTCCCACCCAAGTTTTCCACCCACGGCTCCGTGGTGGGACGCCGAGAGCCGGAGCCGTGCACACACGGGGCTGCCCGGTGCCGGGCATCGAGCCGCTGTAGGGCTGCAGGGCGTGGGGCAGTGGGTTACCCAGCAGCAATCTGGCCGGGCTCCGTAATCCCACCTGCCCCTAATTGGGCGTCCCTCCCGCCACGCCGTGCCGTGCCGTGCCGAGCCGTGCCACGGGGCCATTGCGGCAGCGGCGCCCGGCAGCGCAGACGTCCCCGCAGCCCCCTGGGGCCGCCCCCCCCCCGGCAGAGGCGGAAGATGCCAACAAATGGGATCCACCAGGTCCTGAAGATCCAGTTCGGGCTGATCAACTGCGAGAGCCGCTACCTGACGGCGGAGAGCTTCGGCTACAAGGTGAACGCCTCGGCGCCCAGCCTGAAGCGCAAGCAGATATGGACGCTGGAGCAGGACGAGGCCGACAGCTCCGTCGTCTTCCTCAAGAGCCACCTGGGCCGCTACCTGGGGGCCGACAAGGACGGGCAGGTGCGCTGCGAGGCCGAGCAGCCGGGCCGCGATGAGCGCTTCAGCATCATCACGCAGTCGGACGGGCGCTGGGCGCTGCAGTCGGCGCCGCACCGGCGTTTCTTCGGCGGCCGCGAGGACCGGCTGTCCTGCTTCGCTCCCAGCATCACCGAGGCCGAGCTGTGGACCGTGCACCTGGCCATGCACCCGCAGGCCAACCTGCTGAGCGTCAGCCGCCGCCGCTACGCGCACCTGAGCGCCCACGAGGACGAGATCGCCGCCGACAGCAACCTGCCCTGGGGGGTGGACGCGCTCATCACGCTCTGCTTCCAGGACAAGAAGTACAGCCTGCGCACGGCCGACGAGCGCTACCTGCGCTGCGATGGGATCCTGGTGCCCGAGCCCGGCGCCCGCACCGGCTACACGCTGGAGTTCAAGGCGGGTAAGCTGGCCTTCAAGGACTGCGATGGGAAGTACCTGGCGCCCACCGGGCCCACCGGAACGCTCAAATCCGGGCGCAGCTCCAAGCCGGGCAAGGACGAACTCTTCGATCTGGAGGAAAGTCACCCCCAGGTGGTTTTCACGGCGGCCAACGGCAGATTCGTCTCCATCCGGCAGGGTAAGGGCTGAGAGATGGGGCACGGTGTGAACCCAGGGGGTGGTCAGCCCAAAGCGTGGGTTCTCCGTGAGAGCACCAAGAGGAGACCCTACAAAAGCAGCCCCCGCTTTGGGGACGGGCACCTAGGGGACTCCAGGGATTGCTCAGCCCAAAGCAGCCCCAGCCCTGGAGGTCTCCGTGAGAGCACTCTGCATGGAGAGGAGACCCTATGAAAACAGCCCCTGCTGGGGGGGTACAGGCCTAGGGGTCCCTAAGGTTGGTCAGCTCCAAGTGTGGGCTCACCTTGAGAGCACGACAAGGACCCCACCCTGGGAGGAGACCCTATAAAAACAGCCCCTGCCTGGGGTCAGTGTGTGACCACAGCCCCACTGCTGGCTGTAACGTGGGTTGCTCAGAGGCTGCCCTGGGAGCCATGGCCATTGGGGCCCGTTTGGGACTGGCAGTGGATCTGTGCAGCACTCCAAGTGCTGTGTGCATGAATGTGCGTGTGCAAGGCTCAGCGTGGTGCATTGCAGTGCATGCATGTTTCTGTGCAGGTCATGCGTGAGCACGAGTTCAGGCACACGGCTCCATGCAACCTGTGTGTGTGTGTGCATGTGCTTGCAAGTGCACAGCTGTGCAGCCTGTACCTGTGTGCAGCACTGTGCATTCACCTGCACGCTGCTCTGCATGTGTGCAAGGCTGAGTTTGGTGTGTGAATGGAGTGCATGCCAGGTGCTGGGAGCATGCATGTTTGCATACACAGTGCTCACAACCAGAGCTGGCACACAGGGCCGTGCCATGGCCCCAGCTGCCCTGCTATCCCCGTGGCACTGGGAACGTTTGTGCCAAGCTCCTTAGGGCTGTGTGGGATATAAATAGGGGTCTGTGCACGGCTGCGCCGCTCAGATGGGCACACCACGATCAGATTAAGGGCCCAATTAGCGCGATTGTTCCCGGAGGGATTTACCCTGGGAGGGGCTGGGGGGGACGACGACACCACACACCCCACACGTGGCCCTGTGCTGATGTCCCTTCCCACCCGCAGGCGTCAACGTGTCGGCCAACCAGGATGAGGAGCTGAACCACGAGACCTTTCAGCTGCAGATCGACCGTGACACCAAGAAGTGCAGCCTGCACACCAATGCTGGCAGCTACTGGACCCTGGTGGCCCACGGGGGCATCCAGGCCGTGGCTACCGAAGTGTGAGTGCAGCAGGGCCGGGGAGGGGGGTGGGTGGGCTGGCGATGCGGGCAGCCCAGTGACACTGCCGTGCTGTCACCCAGTGCTGCCAACACCATGTTTGACATCGAGTGGCGCGGGCGGCGCGTGGCCCTGCGTGCCAGCAACGGCCGCTATGTGTGCACCAAGAGGAACGGGCAGCTGGCGGCCGTCAGCGACGCGGTGGGTGAGTGCAGAACCGGGGCTGGAGGCGGGGGCCGATGGGGACGGCGCCCTCCCAGCCCCGCTCAGCCCCGTCCCCGTTGCAGGGGAGGACGAGGAGTTCACCCTGAAGCTGATCAACCGGCCCATGCTGGTGCTGCGGGGCGAGCACGGCTTCGTCTGCTACCACCGCGGCTCCAACCTGCTCGACTCCAACCGCTCCGTCTACGACGTCTTCCACGTGGGCTTCAGCGACGGCGCCTACCAGATCCGAGGTGCGTGGCGGTGTGGGGGGATGCGGGGCTGCCCACTGCCCCGCTGACGGCCCCGCTGATGGCCCCGCGCTCTTTGCAGGTCAGGGGGGGAAGTTCTGGTACGTGGCGAGCAGCGGGGCGGTCTGCAGCGACGGGGACCTGTCTGAGGATTTCTTCTTCGAGTTCCGGGAGCGCGGGCGCGTTGCCATCAAAGGGAAGAACGGGCGGTACCTGCGTGGGGACCCGGCCGGCACCCTGCGGGCCGACAGCGAGTCGGTGCTGCGGGCCACGCTCTGGGAATACTGAGCCCGGGGACGGGGGGACCCGGTGGCACCGACGGCAGCAGCCGCGTCCCCGACCCTCCCCAACTCATGTCATTAAAGTGCGTCTGGATTGCAGCAAGGCACGGCCTTTTCCTTCGCAGCCAGGGCACGGTGGGTCAGGATCTTGCCTTCATCCCCTCCCCGTGGCCCCATAACCCCGAACGGAGAGCGTGGATGCTGAGCAGAAGGGCACAGGGACACGGGCTCGCTGCCAGGGGGTGGCAGCAGGGCACGGAGATGCCACGTGCTGGGGACAGAGCAGCTCTGCGCTCGCTGTGCCACGGGGCGGCAGAGCGCTGCGGTGCCCCTCTGGGTGCCCGCAGGGATACGGGTGCTGTGGGGGCTGGGGAAGGGGCTGCAGCCCCTCAGGCGGCGCCGTGTGGGGCAGGGGAGAAGCAGGGTTCTGGCAGCGGGGGTCGCCCAGGAGCCGGCACGGAGATGGAAAGGAAAAGAGAGGCGCAGTCGCTGAGCGGCACGATCGTTTTCATGGCAGACGACAGATTTACAGACACCGGAGCAGTGCGGGGAAGGACTGAGCCCCCAAAACACGCTGCACCGCCACAGAGATACGAGATCATTTATAGAAACAACGGGGGAGCGGAAAACCCCCTCCCCTGCCCAGCAGAAAACGGGGCTCCCCCGGGCACCCTGGCACAGCACCCTGTTTGTCCTGATCCTGAAAGGCAAGGCGGCACGGGGGCACAGCCCGCAGCCGGGATGGAGCTACGCTACCACGGCCGCAACGCCCCACGAGGCTGCACAGCCCCGGGCGGCAGCGCAGCGCCGGGCCAGCCCAGGAGCCCCGCTCTGCCGCCAGGCGGCTTTCGGGGCACACGGCCCCTCCGTGCTGCCGACAACACGACCACGACACACGCACACACACAGACCACCGCCTCGGCCGCCGGCCCTCCTGCCGGGCACGTTGCCCCTCCTTGGGACCGTCCCCGTCCCCGGGGCGCGCTGGCTGCTCCGCTGCTCACAGCAGGACCAGGCTGGGGTTACGCAGCTGCTGGTAGATGTGCAGGAGTTTCTCCGTGTCCTCCTCGGTCAGGGGCGGGTGGTCGCGCAGGGACCGCGCCTCCTTCAGCAGCATCTGCGGGAGGGAAGTGGAGGAGCGGGGTGAGGCTCACGCCCGTAAGGAGGAGCCCATAGGGAGGGAGGGGTTGGGGGCACGGTGGGCTCACGGTCACCTCGTGGTTGGTCTGGATCTGGCGCAGGTACTGCATGCGGAGGTCAGGGGGCCCCGAGCCCTGTGCAGCCTGCTCCAGCACCAGCGCCTGCGGGGAGCAGAGCTCTGCTGCGGGGGACTTGGGGAGGGAGTGGTGGTCCCACTCCTCATCCCTGTGTGGCACCGGGCTGTGCCAAGTACAGCTGCCACACAGTGGTGCCTGAACAACCATCCACAGAGTCCAGCAGGGTGTAGGGGTGCACTCGGGGACGTGCCCCACAGCTCCGTACCTGGATGCGGCGGATGACGGCGTGGTGCATCCTGCACATGTGGGCCAGGGATGGGCTCTCCATCAGGATCTCCACCGCCTGGATGGGGCCGGCCGGGCTGAGGTCATTCATGGCCACCTGGGAGAGCACAAGGCCCCACTGCAATCATTGCAGGGTTGGGGAAGGGCTGCCCCAGGTCCCCCCACCCCACGGGCAGTAGGGCTGGGATGGTGACTCCATGCTGGGCCCAAAGACAGCTGCCATCCTCTCCATCCCTGCTCCATGCACAGCCCCTCGCTGTTCTCCAGGCCAGTACAAGTTTGAGGTCGACCTGCTGCCCGCTCCCCAATGAGACGCGGGCTGCCAGCGTGGTGGATTTAATCCAGCAGGCTTAGCCCAAGCAGAATTAACGCTGGCGCTAATCACATTGGCAATATTAGTGCTCTCAAGTGTGAACCAACCTGAACCAGGTCACTGCCAGCACGCAGGCGGCTGGGCCCCTCGCCGGAGGGTTAGCCGACCGTGGCAGGAGAGCTGTGCTGCAATTACTGCTTTTCCTTTGCACTTAGAGGGGGATTTTCACATTAGAAGGGGAAAAGCTGCAGTAGGTCGGATTTACACCCAGAATCCAGCCACGTTTTCCCTTCTGCAGGCTCAGCATGGAGCAGCAGCCCAAAGGAGCCTTGAGAAAGTCCTGGGAGGGGAGGAGGGGTCCCAGTGGCATGGAGTGTGGGACCAGGGGGGTGACAGGCAGGCCACGCGTCATGCTGCTCCCCAGTGGGTGAGAGCTCTGTGGGGCAGGACAGGCAGTTCCTCTGCAGGGCTAACCCCTTCCTTGCCTCTCGGACGATCAGCTGCACCTCTCCTCCATCTGGAGCCGCACCACACACCGAGGTCACCTCCCCACTGCTCAGCGCCGTGGCTGCAGCGCTCTCAGCCAGCAGCCAGCGCAGCGTGGCACAGCTCAGCGAGACATCTGGGGGTGAGAGGAGAGAAAGCGGAGTGCATTATGTCTCTGCACAACCTCCCGAGGGCAGGGCCATGTAGGCAGGTGGAACAGTGCATGCCTGGCTCTCCCCATGTGCGTGCAGTTCTGTGATGCCAGGCTGACCCCGGGCTTGGGGACATTCCCCTCAGGGCTGTCACACTGCTGGAGTGGCAAACTAGGGGCCTGGAACCCTCCTCCCTCACCCCGGGAATGGTGACACAGGACAGCTCTCCTAGGTCAGTCCCAAGGACCTGCTCAGCAAATACCCCCTATGGGCAGCACCCACCTGAGCCGGAGGTTTTCAGCGCGTTCTTCAGCAGCTCTGAGGACACTCTGATGGACGCTGCTGAGGGTGGCACGCTGCCCTCTCCTGTGGCACACGGCTGCTCGCTGGCTGTCCCCGCCTCGGGCTCAGGCTGCTCCTTGGATGCCTTCAGGAAGGTCTCCACGGGATCTTGGGGCACAGGCAGCGAAGCCGCTTTGGAGGAGGGGTCCGGCCTGGGGGGGCTGCTCTCAAAGTGCAGGCACTGCAGCATGTCAACGGTGCATTCACTGAGGGGCAGGCAGATGCCCTCTCTGTCCGGGGACAGGATGGGCGAATCGTCCGGGAGGAGATCATCCAGGGCTTCGGGTGAGTCAGAGCCACTGCCTAGGATATCACGTAAACTGTAGTAGAGGGCACAGGAGATGGTCAGAGGCAGATCCAGCTTGGTGTCTGTGGCTGAGCTGAGGGGCAGCGTCAGCTCCCGCTTGGTCCCAGGGAGGAGCTGGTCGATGGGGAAGGTGAAGGTGGTGGCCGAATCCACAGACTCCTCCTCTAAGGCACAGGGGCTGGCCAGGAGCTGAACACACAGGGTCCAGCCCTGCTCCAGGCTGTACTCGCTGCAGTTCTCCAGCAGGCAGGAGATGGTGACGGTATCACGGAGCAGGAGGCAGCTCCAGTTGGCAGTGACAGTGCAAGCAATGGGCTTCTGGCCCTCCTGGCTGGACAGCAGAGCTGCGCTCACATTCATCACCTGGTTGAGGCTGGCCAGGGCACGGTTCTTTTGGTCCACTGCCTTCTTCAGGAAGGAAACCCTGGAAGGACAAAGCACAGTGCTCAATAGCAGGAGGGCCAGCAGTGGGGACGGTGGGTCTGCAAACGGGGGTTAGCAGACAAACCCCAATCAGCTGAGTGGACCCTGAGTGGGACCCACCGGCCAGCCCTGGGCTGCAGCTCCCAGCGATGACAAGCTGCAGATGGGTGGGCTACAAGCCCTGCTCACAGCTTTGGGAATCCCCCTCTGAAGGGGGAACCACCTCCCCAAGCACAGATGGCCACAGAGGGCTGAGCAAGCACTGCCCTGCCCTGCCTGTGACAGGCCTGGCAGGTGCTGAGGGGTGTCTGGGCATGCTGGCACTGTGCCTTGCCCTCCTTCTGTCACCAAAGCTGCAAGCAGCAGTGTGCCTGTACAGAGCAGCAGGCAGGGCTGCCAGCAAACTATTTTTATACCACTGAGGCTGGGGGCTTCCCTTCCACCTGCTCCAGGAAAGGAAACATCGGAGGTGGTACTGCAAGAGGCCTTATGAGCAATGCTTGGGACAGGAGCTGGTGCACCTCTAGGTACCTATACCCCATGGCTCACACAGGGCCAGCAGCAGCACAGCAGTCCTGCCCTTACCTCTCTGAGGTGTTGCCTATCCCAGACAGCAGTGCCTTAATCCTCCGGCCAGCCTCGGCGGGCGTCAGCTCCACATCAGCATCGTCGGGGCTGCATAAGCCACAGGTCATGAGGCGGCCTTTAGCAGACAGGGCCAGCAGCTCTGATTCACCTGTGGGGCAGCACGGGGTACTGAGGGGTGCTCAGCCCATCGGCACGCTTAACAGCAAGAACTTACACAAAGGGGGGGTCAACAAGGACAGACGAAAGACAGAGCCCGACACGGACCATCACAAGGTGTGTGGATGCACACACAGCTATGCTGCCCCAATCCACCCCCACACCCAGCGCACTCCCCACGGTGGGCAGTACCTTCTGATGCCCGCGAGGACAGGGAGAGAGCCACGACGCTACAGATACTTAAGCTGGCTGGGGACAGGACGGGCGGCAGGACGCCGCCACAGCTCTCCGTGTCCTCGGGGTCAGAGGATTCGCTGACCCAGTCCAGGTCGACGGCGGAGATGTCTGAGTGTGTGCTGTAGTACATGCGGCTGCCGCTGCCGCAGGCGGCACAGAGGATGGGCCCACGCAGGTAGTACTCCCTGAGCTCTGGCACCGTTGTCTCATCCCTCTGGTCTGCCTTGACGGCCACCATCTTGCCGTAGTGCCCCACGGCCACCACGCAGTCACAGCCGGCGTCGCCAAACAGCGGATCGTCCTCGGCATCATCTTCCTCCTCCTCCTCCACTGCCCGCCGCTCCGTCCGCAGCGCCCCGATGAAGACGATGGGCTCTTCCAAGTGGTGGAGGATCTTCACGGGGGGGTCCTGCCCGGAGACGTCGTGGCAGCCATCGGCGGGCGGCGAGCTGAGAGCCTTCAGCGGCACAGAGCAGAGCTGTCCGTCCGGGAAGCCGCACAGGATCATCGGGGACTCCAGCATGGCGGCGTCGATCCCAAAGAGCAAGCTGAAGAGGGGCTCTTCCAGCACGAAGCCCCCCGAGCACCACGGCCCCTCCCCACTGCCTGCCGTGCCCGGGGAGGAGGCACAGCACAGCACGGGCAGGAAGCGGGACGGCGCGCCGTCTCCCTCCTCGGCGGGTGTGGGGCCGGGGCAGAAGCCCACCTCGCTGACCTGCCGGTACGGGGGGCTGTCCTGCTCGGGGCGAGGCAGCTCGTGCAGCTTCATCCACCATTTGCCGTGGGCCTGGGACAGGGTGATGACAAAGTTGTTGAGCAGAGTGAACATGCACAGGCTGGAGTCTGGGAAGATGCAGGCGTCTGAGTCCACGGGGAAGACGCCGGAAGGGCAATTGCTTTCTTGGCCGTCGCCATCCGTCTGCTCCATTAACCTTCAAGCAAACAGGCAAAGGCTCTCAGCCAAGGCTCTGGGCGAAGCCAGTGCTTCTCTTGGCTGCCTCATCCCCTGGCCCTCAGACCAAGCTCCCCACGGCAGGGCAGGCGCAGCAGCCCAGAGAGAGCCGAGGGCCAAACCCCGAGCTGTCCAATGCACGCGTATCCTCTGCGCCATCACCTCACCTGCTCTGCTGGTCCAGGGACACGCAATAGATGCCACTGTGGGCGCAGAGGATGTACAGCTGTCTTGTCAGGGGCAGCAGTTCCACGTGCCACACCTGGTCGGGGCACCTGTACACTGCCTGGGTGGAGAAAGGGAAGGGTTATGGTCCCACTGAGCCCACAGGAGGTGCCTGGGAACCCCGGTGCCCATGCAGCTAGGCAGAGAGGTGCACTGTTGGGTAAAGAGGGAGCAGCTTGCTGAGCAGTGCTTCCCCCTGGGCAGTCCTAAAGAAACTGGGAACGAAAGCAGTGATTTCCTGCAGAGGAACATGGTGAGCACTTCCAGGAATTGGGCTGTTACCAGGCAGTGCTGCAGCTGGCACTGCGCTCGAGTTCATGAGGCTGCGGTGCTGCTCCTGTCCGGGCAGTGGCTGTGCAGGGTGGGTGGAAAGAAAGGGGAGGGAAATGGCAACCTGAAAGCCCATACATGATCTACTTTCCTGAGAAGGAACACAGTGTAGGAGGAAAATCCTGATATTACAGTGATGGCTTTCTTAGAAATGATAATAAGGACAAATTAAAAAAAGAAGCTGTGTATAACTCAACACGACGACTGCTGTTAGTCACAGCGGAGACAGCAGTGAAATCCTTTGTAGATGAGAAACGAAAGGGACTTTGCTTTGTTCAGCATTCGCCTTGCAGGGCCGGGGGGGGCTCAAGCAGCAGCACCCCGCTGCCCCAAAGCATCCCGCCCCCTCTCATTGACACAGCCCGGCTGGAGGAGCCCGGAGGGGTCTCAAGGTCTCCCCACCTCCTGTCCCGGCACCAAGGACCACTCACCTTCAGCACCTTGCCCTCCTGGTCGTAGATGTAGACGAACTCGCTGCCGTTGCAGAGGTAGATCTCGCTCTCATGGCACAGCACGCGGGGTTTGCCGGCCACCAGCCCCCCCACCGGGCAGCAGAAGCCAGCCAGGTAGTCCACCCGGTGCCCCACCTGTGCCATGGTGCCTGGGGCATGGGGATGGTGCTCAGCACGGGGGGTGCGGGAGGGAACAGGGACAAACCCCAAGGCCACAGCCAGCCCCCCTGGCACAGAGACCAGCTCGGGACTCTCCAGCTCACCCTGCAGCCCCAAACCCCCACACACGAGCCCCAGGCCCCACATTTTCACTCCTTGCCCTGACCCCCCCCCCAAGCCCCACATCCCTCAACCCCAGCCCCCCACATCCCCCCGCTCCATCCCCATCCCCACCACACACCCCGCAGCCCCCCCAGCCCCACAACCCCCACCCATCACCTCACCCTGCAGCACCCCCGACCCCAAATCTCCTCCCACAACCCCCCCAATAACCCCACCCCCATCCCCCCCGCAGCCCTCTCTGTCCCAAATCCTCTCCCCGGACCCCCACCCTCGCCCCTTACCCCCAAATCTTCCCCCCAACAGAAGCCCCGATCCCCACCCTATAACCATCCCCAACCCCACACCCCCTAACCCTCCTCCTCCCTCCCACCCCCCGGTGCGTCCCGGAGGGGCTGCGGGTACCGGGCCGGGGGGCGCGGGCGGCTCCGCTTTACGGCTGCGCGGCGGCCGCCGCAATGGGGCGGAGATTTTGCGACAGCGGCCGTAAAGCGCCGATGGGCGGACTCCCCATTGCGGGGAGGAGGGGGGGGTGGTTCGGTCCCACCCTCCCGGCGTCCGGGCTGGGGGTCAGGGATCAGGCAGCGGTGCTGCGGGTGCGAGGCTTTATTAGCGATGCGGCGGGGCTCGGGGTGAGCCGTGCTGCTACTTCAGGGCGGGTTGGGGCGATCCCCGGCGGCGTGGCCCTGGCCCGGGGGCAACGCGTGGCCCGGGGCTGCGGCTCAGCTGATCCACGAACGCCTCCACCTCGACGAAGCGCCCCGAGAGCCGCCCCAGCTGCTCCTTGAGGGCGCTGAAATCCTCGTAGAGTTCATCCAGTGCCCCCGACAGGGCGCGGATCCTGTGCCGGGAGCGGAACGAGGGCTTCGGCTACCCCAGGAGCCCCCCGGAGCCCCCCGGCCCCGCTCCCGCCCGCCGCTCACCGGCCGTAGTCGGGCAGCACGGTGTGGTGGTGGAACAGCAGGAGGTTCCGCAGCTGCGAGGTGATGGCGAACCTCCAGTTGTCCAAGATGAGCGTCAGGTTGGCGCAGCCCCGCGGCGCCCGGCCGGCTGTGGGGACGGGACGGGGCTGCGCGGGGCTGCACGGGGCAGGACAGCCCCCGAGCTGCGGGCCGTGCGCCCGGTGCGGCGGCCGTGCCGAGGAGGGGTCCCGGCCGTTACCGTCCGCTCGCTCGTCCCACGCCGCCGGCTGGCGCTTCAGCTTGGCCGCACCGCCCAGAGCCGCGAGGAGCAGGAGGGGGAGAAGCCGCGCCATGGCTGGGGGTGCTGCGGTGAGACGGAGCCCGGCTCTCGGGGAGCGGATCCGCGGTGACCTCAGCCCCGCACCAGGACGGCGCTACCGGGCGCCGGCCCGGATGGAGCCGGGCCCCGCATCCCCCTGCGGGCCCTTGAGCGGAGGAGAGGTCCCGGCCCACCGCAGGAACGAGTCGCCGACGGCACCGCAACGGGAACCCGGGGCGAGGGGAAGCGCCCAGCCTCACGGCTGCTGGCTGGCGTGACCCCGAGAGCGGGCCTGGCACGCGTGACCCGTTCCTGCCTCTTACCTGTGCTGGGAGCCGCCTGCAGACGAGGCAGCCGCTCGCTGGGCTCGGATCCGCCGGCTCTGGCTCCGTGCAGCTGCTGCTGTCCCTTTTTAACAAGCGGGCCTGGCGCGAGGCCCGGCCGCACGCGGCTGTGCTGCTGATTGCAAACAGGCTGCCCTGGCCGAGCTGCAGGCAGGGCACGGGGCGCCGAGGGCAGCGTCCGTCCATCTGTCCGCCCAAGCCGGCCAGAGGGACGGCCGCGGTCCAGGAACAGAGCGCAGGAAGGCACAGCGCCGGCTCTCGTTTCAGGTGCTTTTATTCAACGTTACTCGCAGACCCTTGCGACCGGGTCGTTCGGTCCAGGCACCGCAAACCGCTGCAACCCCAAACACCAACAAACCGAGGGGAAAAGCAAACCGCAGCCACAGCCCGAGCGCCCCGCGGCGGGGCGGGGCCGGCAGCCGCTCCTCAGCACGAGACAAAGCCCACGGGCAGCAGCGAGGGTCTCCGTGCCCGTCCCGGGGCCCGTGCCAGGACGGGGCCTCACGCCTCCCTCCTGCAAAGCGGCACGAAACAGTGCTAAAACCGGAGCCCCAGGAATCGAACCGAAACCCGAATCACCAGGGATCGGGCAGCCCTGAGACAGGGTCACAGGGCGCTGCCCGCCCCTTTCCAGCCCCGTAGCAGCCCCTAGTCAGGCTCTAAAGCAGGGAGAGAGCAGCAAGAGTGTAGCCCGGCCCCCACCTCCAGCACGGTGCCCAGGGGGGACACGCACAAAAATCAGTGGGTACTGCAGCAGAGGCCTGAGTTACGTGGCCCCCCACCACGTTCCCCACTGAGTGGACAGCAAAGCCTTCGGGGAAGGAACAGCCTTCCTGCAGCCCCCAGGAATGACCCAGGCTGCCGTAGCATCCCTGCAGCCAGAGAGAGCAAGGCTGTGGGTGCAGCGCCAAGCCGTGAGCTGGCACGTGCCCACCCCTCACCCATTGCCAGGGATCCTATCCTGCTCTGGGAGCGCTGCCAGCACACATAGTCTGGCCCGGCGGAGCTGCTGCCTGGTCCAACACTGCTAACAGTCATCTGCTCACCCCGCATGGGCTGTTTAGCACAAAAGCTGTGGGTACGGCCAGGCCAGGGCTGCCTGGAAAGCCAAGGCTGGCGGCAGCCAGCCACAAAGGCAGGAAAAGGGGAGCGGGGAGCAAAGCTGGGGGCAGGGAGATGCCACTGCCTCCCCGCCTCCTCTGCAGGGTAGGGGACGCTGTGGGCAGGGGAGAGGGAAGGGAAGGATAGGCCCTGGCTGGCCCCACACAGAGCCGCCCTGAGCCCTGCTAGGCAAGGGCCCATCCAGAGACTGAGGTGAAGTGAGAGGCCAGCATCAGGCTAAGCCCAGGGTGCCCACCTCATGATGTGACAGCATGGCTGCCCCTGGAAGGAAGAGAGGGGCAACCAAGGAGGGCTGGAGCGGGAAGGGGAGGGATCAAGCACCACTCCTGCTGCTCAAGGGTTTGCTCTGTATTGGAGTCGGCTGCCGCACTGCTGAGGCTAGGTCCGGGGCAGGCTGCACATCTCGCAGTGGTCCGTGCCTGGCTGGTTCATGAAGGTGCAGTGCTGGCAGGCCCACATGGCCGCCGACACGGCGTGTGTCGAACCGCCCACAGCACCATATTCATGCAGTCCTGGCAGCTGGACACCAACTGTGCCTGCGAGAGAAAGAGCACGGTCAGAGCAGGGAGAGGTGCTGCGAACGGACAACAACCCTGCCTACATCCTGTCCCAGCAGGCAGGAGCCTCCCTGCCCACAAGCTGCCTTCACTTCAAGGCTGGCACCAGGCGCTGCTCCCAGGCACGGACAGATCTCAGCACCCACACTGAACGCCAAAGACCCCGTGCTGTGCCCACACCAGTCAGCCCAGCCCACAGACTGAAAGACAAAGGACTGTGTCCCAGGAACCCCATTTCTTACTGCACAGTTGCTCGATGGTGGCCCACTGCTCTGACTTCTTCCAGGTCTGTGCAAGCTCCTCGTTTTTGGTCCTCACAGCTTCCAGCAACAAGCTGATACTGTCCTGAAAGCCAAAAGAGGGATATCAGTGCTGGATACTTCTCTTGCAAACAGCCTGCAGCTATGACCCAGAGCCTTCCAGCCCTCCACTGGTCACACTGAGGCAGAGCTGCAAGTCTGACTTATCACCATTTTCTAAAGAGCCTTTGGGGTTGCACAAGTGATGTTCGCTTGTTGGGGAGTAAGACTGAACTTATCCCTTCTGCTCCCTCCAGCGTTCAGATGTACTCTAAAACCCAAAGGCTTCAACTCCCTCTGCTCAGAGGCTGCAGCTGGAAGCTGTGCTGCCCTGTGCTGTGCACACTGAGCCCAATTCCCAGCAGGGCACAAATATTCCCAATGCAGCTGTCTCAGGAAGCACCATGCCCAACCCCCAGCCTGCGTGCAGCCCCAGCCTGATCTCCAGCTGCCCAGGGTCAGCCCAGCCGCCCTGCACATGCGCCCACGAGGCCTCTTGCAAACACATGGCTCGTTCTGCTGGCATGCTGCTTGAAATGGGAAGGTCCGAGGTCCAGATGTTAACTGGGGGCCTGGTACCAGTACCATGCCAAGAGAGGCAGAGATGCATGAGCAGGAAGCTCCTGGCCTCACAGAGATCTGGGGGCTCTGATCTTGTTATCGTTACAACCGGAATTTTTGATTCTGAGATATTTTTTTATAAATGTTTCCAGCTCTCTGAGCCACGGCCAAGTTGGCTGCATCCCGCCTGTGACCATCCTAACAGCCCTCACCCCCTCACTGCTCCGAGCAGTGCTCTGGGAGTTTTTGGCCCAGCTGGGGGCTTCAGTTTCACTTTTAAGCCCTCTGCTGAAAGGTCAGTCTGGAAGAACAGGCGTCGGGCCAGCTGCATGTCCCCAGAAGGCATGGGACGTGCCTGGAGCTGTGCCGCTGTCCCCCGTGCAGCAAGAGGGCCTCAGTGACACTGACATGTGGCCGTCTGCTGTCACTTACGTACCCGCAGAGGCATGACCTCGTTCGTGACCAGGAAGAGGAGCAGATGGAAATCGGAAACGATGTCTAAGAAAACAGAGGAAGTATTTTGGGACAGGTAGGTGGCCAAGCTGTGGAAGTCCTGCAAGACAGGAAAGTAAGAAAAAGAAGTCATTTTCCCTCCATGTGATAACTTTGATTTCCTATTCAGATCCACTAACAGACATGGTAACATTCTTGTCCACTTTTGTGCAACGTGCAGACCATCCTGAAATCAGACCCCAGCCTGGCTGTGCTGCAGCTAACAGCTTCCAGAGAATTTCGGGGTCCACATTACTCCTCCTCTCCCAGCAGCACATCCAGAGTTGATCCCAAACCCAAAGTACTGAGCAGAGGCAGTGAGCTAAAGGCAAAGCCTGGTCCCTGAGGAAGAGGCAGGCGAGGCAGCCCCTCCACCCCCCGCCTTCTCTTCCCTGCTCTCGGTGTGCAGGAGCCCTTTATTCGTGATTGCTTTTGGAGGAAGCCTTAGACACCTTTAGCATGGCCTCCTAGCAGAAACTAGCTGCTTGCTTTAAAGCAGCTCAAGTCTTCCACGTCCTGGCAAAGTCCCGTGCATGCCTCAGACTGTGCAGCAGCTGCCTCTGCTCAACACTACGAGCCCCATTCACTAAAAGGTCTCTGTGTTTTAAGTATCAGCCCAAGAAGAAAAGATGGTGCTGCTGGAGCTGGAGCAACAGACCCTTGTCCTACTGCTGTCATAGTGTCCTGTCCTGTCTCTCTGGGGCCAGAGTTCAGCTGGGTTGCTCTAGTCCCCACCTCTGCAGGGCTGTATCTGCAGACCACAGCCCTGGCAGAGTACGAGGTGGCCCAGAGCTCAGCCCTGAGAGGGGAGCACACCCAGCCCCCATCTGCATGCAGGCAGAGTTTGGCAATGCTGGACTGAACCACAGGAGGGTGATGTAAGGGCACAACTGCAGCTGTCCTTTTGCAGACATTAGAAAGTATAAGGGAAACAGATGACGTCTCTGTACGAAATAAAACTTTGCCATCGATTGCTTACCTGAGTTTCTCCCAGCACATCATGGTTCTCGATGGGAAATGGATTTTGAGAAATAGAAAAAGTGTAGACTGGATCCTTGGGGAAAGTTGTAGTAATCTGAAAATCCAAGAAAGGACGACCAGAGCATTAGCAGCAGGAGAGGTAAAAGGGCTACAGGAAGAAAGACTTCTGAGCACCGAGAGCAGCCATGGCTGCACATTAGAGCTCAGCCAGGAAGGCAATTACAGCATGGATCTTTTGATGGCTTTTAACATTTAAAGCAATGTTGCAATCAGTGAATCCCCCAGCTTCCGGCCATCACTTCTAATGAAGCTGAGGGAAATGCTCTGAGCTCAGTCGTTACAGCAGCACAGCAGTTCCCCCTGCAGCCCTGCCCTGCGTGGGGTGTCACCTGAGGGTGTCCTTAGTACTGTGGGGGACAACAGAGCTCCTACACCAGGACTGTTCCACTGGGTTCTGGACTGGATAATGCCAAGAAAGCATCTCTTCATGTTATTTAAGTGCCTCTGCACTCAGAGGGGCATTAACTCTGCCTCCTGTGCCAAATGGACAGGTGGGAAGGGGGAACACAACATTGCTCCCACCTTACCTGAGAGGCTCCTGGGTTCAGAGGCCAGCAGTTGACAATTAAACCAGTTCTCTCACTCTGAGGGCTTTAAAGCTGTGGTGTCAGTTACTCTGCCCTGACAGGGAGGCTCTTTGTAAGCAGACATGCAGAAATACCTGCCAGTTCAGTATAAACTCGAATCATGAAAAAACGAGGCAACACAAGATGCTTCAGAAATGCAGCTTTCCAGACTGCTCCTAAATGCATGTTCTGTCAATCTGTTTTCATCTTAATTACACCCCAGGTAGTCTGGAAACAGATGCCTTTACTACTTGAGCAATAAATACGTTCCAGCCCTGTCGACTGGCAAAGGGTGTCCAAGGGCCCTGCACAATGGGCCCCTTGTTCTGAGCCATGCTGATAAGGGGCACACACACACCAGGCGTTGGCAGGCACGGGGAAGAGCAAGGGGAAAGCTCCTGACTGCCAGCTTCCCTGTGCTGCGGGACAGCACCGATGCCAAGGGCAGCTGGAGCAGAGCAGTGGCTGCGGGTGGATTTAATCCTTATTGGCACCAACTCCGACTCAGCAATATTATCTGTCATCTGAATTATTTTGCTTTCTTCTCATCCACACCGTAACAGTTCCCTTCTGAGCCAAAGGGCAGCGCCGTGCCCCAGCGCCTGGCAGGGCTTGCACATGGGCAGGCCGTGGCTCTGCTCCAGCCAAGCTCTGTGCTGTATCTCCTGCCCTCCCCCAGGAAAAGGCATTTTGGTAGCACCAACCTGGTCTGCTGAGTCACCACAAAGAGCTGGATTCTTAATTTCTGCTAAGGGAGACACAAGCGGAGCTTTCTAATTAGCTCCCCGCGAGGTGGTGCCCAGCACACACGTGTGGGGCTGGCTGCTTCTGCCACATGGCTACGTGCCACCTCCCAGCAGTGATAAGGCACCAGGCAGGGCCTTCCCAGAAAGCAAGGGTGTTCCCTGGCACCACTGCAGGCTGTGCCCAGAGAGCACTGCATCACTCACAGCACGCTGCCTCCTGCACCTCTGTGCTAAAAGTGCCGGGCTGTAATGGGGAAAGGGGAGAGAGAATCAGCCCATCCTACAAATCAGCTCCAGTGTGAAATTTAGAGGTTGGTTAGGAACTCTGCTCTGCTCTGACCACCTCTTACTCCAGCAAAGTGCAATGAATACTTACGTCTATGATTAGGTACTCGACAGGGAGAGGACGAGCCAGCTGTGTGATCTCATTGCCAAACTTGTCTATGTCCTGAAAGAGAAGACTGTGATTAGTGCAGAAATGGCAAGAAGCCTCAGGGAGGCATCCCTGAACAGATCCATGCTGCAGCTCTGAGATCCTCTGTGTTGGTAGATGGTTTGGGGCACAGAGAAGGACACTCTGCACAGAGAAGGACACTCTGCAGCTCCTCCAGCTCCAAGACCTCTGTAACTCTGTAACTCTGATGCTCACATGAAGCTTCTTGTCATGAACATTTGCCACTGGAGAGATGGCAAGCATTATCTGGGGAGTGTAAATGCCACTTCAGAAGCAGCACATCTGCTTTCTCAGCCAAGGCAAACCTGACTTGCTGCAAAACTTGCCACAAGTCTCTAATCTGAGCTTGCTTCTGCCTGAGAGCTGGAAGTCCAGGCACTTTCTCACACGCAGACCCAAAGGGCCAGCACATCACAGTGCATAAACTTGTTTGGCTTTGCCAGGTGAACTGAACATAAAGTTTAATTATGGAGAAAAATGGCCAGCATACGTTCATTAATCATAAAATGACAATTAGACCTGATTTATGTCAAACACGCTGAGTTCAAACACAGCTTCAGAAATAAATTCATAAGAAGTGACACTTTTCATTAAAGATTCTGTAAGAGGGGGTTGTATTTTCTACCTAAATCATCACTTAACATGTTATAAATCATTCACGGAGCCACGTATAAATTATACACCCATGATTTCCAATCAGAGACCTTACATAAAAGTTTACATTGATGTGCAGAGTCCCAGCGGCCGCAGGCAGACCCGGGCTGAGCCAGCAGGACGAGCTGCCTGGGGCTGCCATCCTCCCACAAGCCGCATTTTCCTGTTGGAAAACACCACTCCCTGCTATCAGCACTGCTCAGTTACTCTGGATGTGTGCAGTGGAGGTATGCAGCCGCTCACAGACGGATGCTGCCCCAGCAGGCTCTGGCGTGCTGAGTGCCTGAGGCCGCAGCCCCCTGCCACCAGCCCCCTCCCCACCTCCACCCCCAGCAGCACCCCGTCCCCAGGAACGGTTTTCTTTGTCAAAAATCCACCTTCCTGTCTTTGAAGCTCCTTTTAAAAGCAATCCCGATAAGGATCTTTTCTCCTTGAACATGACAGCTTGTTGGCCCTGTGGTTATTTCAGCAACAAGCTGGTGGCTGGTGGCCTCAGATCTCCACGGCTCTGACAGCGGCAGCAGGAGACGTGGAGCCTTTTCAGAGAGATCACAGGGCCTGAAAGCCAACCTGCTTCCAGATCGCAGCGATAGCGCCAGAGCCACAAATCACATCCAACCCAACTGCACCAGCATCCCAAACACAGTCCTGCCCCTGCAAGAAAGAACCTGCAACAACTCACACATAATTAGCCCATCTGGAATTCATTTTCAAATCTAATTAAGTTCTAATATGCAGAAACATTTTTCCAGCACCTGTTCGCTTTAATCTCCGCCTCTGGGGATTTCCATGTTAAATGCCTCCTTTTTAATGTCACGCTGCTGAGGCCTTCAAGATGCATGACATGGTTGAAGCCGAGCTGGAACCTTGCTCCCCCTGAGTCAGGGGACGTGCCCAGACCCTGCTGCTCCCCAAATGAAGCCCCCCCCCCACCCAGCCAGCACTTCTCTCCAGCCCCCATATACCATTTTAACAGGCAATTAAGTTTTAAAGGCCTTAACAAATGTCAAGCTGGGAGGACTGCTGGGAGACAGACATCTCCATCCCGCACTTGGCAGTGGCTCTGCATGTGGGCACCACTGCTGCACCCCATAGCCCCAGACCTCAACGCCTCCGCACTCTGCTGAGCAGCCACAAGTGGGGCAGGAAGGGGTTAACAAAGTGAAACTCTTTGGCACCTGGACAAAAATCGAGCAGGGAGGCCTGGAGGATCAGGACAATGAATCATCCTGAAGACAGGAGCAAAGTGAGATTACATCAGGCATTGCAATTGGAGGCTTGAAAACACTGTTTTGAGGCAGAAGCTGCAAACCCACAAGGTCAAACAGGGCAAAGGATGGGTGCACGCTGGGTGTGCTGCCAAGCAGGTCGGGATGCATAGCACAGCTCTGCACTGCAAGAAGTGGTCCTGGGTGGCTTCAGGATTTCCAACACAGGTGATGGAGCAGCCAGGAGGGAGGCTTGGCTCTGTAGTGGCTGCCCCAGGGCTGCCAACATCCCGTGCCATTTGTCTTCCCCACTCTGCTAAAGGCCCCGTGGAGCTGAGCAACTCTGGGTTTGGGTTTGCTTTTCCCTCCTCCAGGAGCCTTCCTGAGCAGTCCTGCACCCCCACGCAGAGCAGCCAACACACAGAAACGAAGTGACCTTTCTACAAGTAAGCAACAGGTCAGTGAGAGTTGAAACACTTCTCAGGAGACTCCTGGTGAGCTAACTGAGCATCCTCCTCCCCACAGCAGCTGGGACATTTAAGGCTAAGAAGGCTTTTACAGTCCAGGACAAAGCTTTGGGAGGAAGCCAGGGGAAGTCCTGTGCTGTCAGAGAGATCCCTACACAGCCTGGCTACTGCCTCCTCCCTGGCAAGAGGATTTCCAAGTGCATGGCCAGAAGCAATATGTGCCACACCGGGGACAGCCTGAGAGCAGCTGCAGGTCTGCAACCCGATCAGCTCCAACGAAAACAAAGCACCCTGCTGCTGGTCCCTGCCTGGGCCAGATGGGAGCTGGGCTGGCAGCAAGAAGCCAAGGCCCAGGCACCACAACAACTGCTGTAAATGCAAAAGGCACTTGCTGGATTCTCTGGGGCAAAGGGCTCTTTCACAACACTGCTGCCATTGTGAAGGGTTTTCGTCATGCACCATCCTGAAGAACCTTCGGGCAGCATTAAGGCAGCTGTAAAATGCAACTCTTCACAAGGATGGCAACTTGTTTGCACTAAAGGTAATACCTGTCATAAGAGCCAAAGCCAGTCCCTAAATCCAATTCTTCAAACATGTCAAAGAGTCTGCAACACACAGCAATCCTGGAAAACACAGCAACCCTCCCCCCCCACTAAGTGAGACTGAGCTGCCCACGAGGCTAACAAAGAGCAGAACATAATACATCTGTGGGATGTAGGGGCTGTGGGGAGCAGCTGGGCACTGCTGCTGCTGGGCACTCAGCATGCCTGGATGGAGCTGGGAGCACACAGGCAGCAGGCACCAGGCACAGGCAGCCTGCTGGGAGGGGTCAGACCCAAAAGAGGCACTGAGCACAACAAGCAACGCCACCTCTGGGTAGCTGGTTCGAGGTTAATCTCTTACTGAAAAAGAAATCCAATCTGGGTGTTTTCTAGAACCAGATAGACGAGGCAGGTGACTGCCTGAGGGCAGAAGGAATGGAAAATGCCCGTGTGTCATGTTCAGCTGAAGACGCAGTGGCCATTGCGACATCATTTTGCTCACAAGCACACTGGTTACCCCAGTTTGTGTGTCTGTGTCTTGACAACAGAGACTCCATCCTGGATTTCTTTGCACTGAACTTGCCAAGAAGCATGTGCTGGTTGTGCAACGTTCAAATTGGAAGCAGCACGGCCCTGTGATGCTTCACAGACAACCTGGGAGGCGAAGGGGATGTGTTCTTCCCTCTGGCTGATCTCACCTGGAGACGCCTCTCAGTGCAGAGCAACTCACACCCACAGCCCCAAAGCCCTGGACTTCCACACTAGAGCAGAACTCAGCCTTTGTCAGCCAGGAAAGCAATGGCCCTGTGCAGAAAGCATACCCTGCCAATTCCACGGGGGTGGTTCCTCTGAGCAGGAGGCTAGCGGCCAACACAAAGAGAATGGTAAAGACATACAGAAATCACAAGGCTGGAGCTCAGGAAAAACGCCTCGCCCCAGCAGGACAAGGCTGCTGCCATCGGTTTTCCCACTTCCATGGAGGAAGAAGAGCCCACCTGTGCCAACGCAGCACCAAGGTGAGCCCTGTTCAGCTGCTGCTTCTGCTTTGCAAACACAACGTAGAGCAGAACACACACAAACAGCTTGCTGACAGAGGACAGACGTTGTTCTCTCTCCAGTCACCTCCACGTGCACACACTGCAGTCCCTGACACTGCAGGTCTCCTACCTGAGCCCCTCCTGCAGCATTACCCACCCCACACACTTCCTAGCAGTCACTGCTGAAGTGACAGCACTGCTGTGATGGAGGCACAGGGCATCTCTGAACAACGTGACCGAAGCACTGCTGTTAACTTGCACTTCCATACATCTCTCTTCCTATTTGCAAGAGCTGAAGGTGAATCTTCTGCATTACCCTGCTGCAGGCAGGTACAGGAGGAGTTCAATAGATTTTTTTTTCCCCTTGTATGTGGATGCAAAGTTCTATAAATACATTCATACTAAACCGACATTGACCTTCTGGTTCACATCCAATTATAATAAATTTGTGTTAGCTTCTTTCATCCTAAAGGGCTTTTTCAAATGAACACTGCATTTATTAGAGAGGAACATATACATGGATTTTTCTCTCTACCAGCAATAGCTTCTCCATCTGAGACAAAATGCAGCTACTACTCCAAAGGGCAATGCTCTGCCTAAAGCCAGAGGTGGGGAGGCAGCACAGAGGGAACCCCTCACATCAAGGACTGCTCAGCTCCTGTAGTTCTGACAGAGGAAGGGGCAGCAGGGCGCTGCAGAGCCAGATGTTCTCTGCTGTGTGGCCAAACACTGGACTGCTGCTCCTCAAAAGTGTATTTAGCCAATGCTTTGACACCATTGTTGTCACCAACCCAGTAACTATGAGGTAGTGTCTCTGACCTCAAGCCTTATACATTTAATGAGACCCCAAAGGTTTTCAAAGCCAGGAGTGACTAAGCTTTCCATTGATTTAAGAACATTCCAAAAAATAAAAAGAAAAAAGAAAAAAATTAAGAGATCCTGCAGCCAAACACGTTTAAGTCTAAAGGACAATTACACTCGCCAGAGCAGTCCTCAAGCCTTCCTTGAGCACATCATGAAAAAGGCAATTATGGATAGAAGTTATAAAACATATGAAATAAGCTGCAGCCCGACCCAGTGAATCAGTTGTTCATGGAAATTTCCACATGACGCCGGAGCCATCAGCGAGCACTCTGTTCATCTCCCTGCTTCAGATTAGGAATGGGAGCGAAGACCTGAGGGGAACACCCACTGGCTTCCTGCTGCTCTGAGCACCCAGGGTGGCCCACATGTGGGACGCAGACCTGCAGCCTCCTGCAAGGCTGCACCCTGCGTGGCACAGCGCTCTGTGCAGGACCGCAGCGCGCCAGAGATGATGTCAGCTCCTCATCCAAGGCCAGCCGTTGCACAATTGAGCTGCGCTGTATCTAAACGGACCTGGCTTATCAGCTCCTCATAGCAAGCTGTCTGCACGCTAAGGAGAAAGGCACGGATTTTATCTGGCTTTCTGAGAGTACAGATTCCTTTCCAACACTTGAATTTAGCCGAAAGGTGTTCCTCATTTTCAGGTGGAGCCAAAGCAGCGCAGCACTGAGGGGTGGAGCCTCATGGGCTAATTTGGCCCAGCTTGCATTTCCTAATCTGAGCTTTGGGCAATACGGGAGCATCCTGAAAAGCTCTGCTTCTGCTGGGGGTGTACAATGTGCTCATTTCCGCTGGCCCAAATGATGGCAGCTCTGCGCAGCCCAACCTCCTCCATGGACAGCTTTAATACAGATGGCAGGAGTGCTGCAGGCTGAGCGGGCTTTGAGCATCAGACAGACAAGAAGGAGATAACTAACTGGGGTGATGGATAGCTAATTAGCTAGCATGCCATGCCATTAATTAATTCCCCTGCCCTTGTTCATGGGGCACCAACATACACAAGTTTGAGAGGCAGTGCTGTTAGTGTCTGCAGAGATCCTGTCCCCAAGTTTCTAATTCAGCCCTGCACACACAGGAGGTCTGAGGGGCTCCAGAAACGACTGCCAAGTGAATAATGACAGCCCATTCATCATGGAAACTGTACTGGGAACTGCAGCAGGCCAGATGCCAGCAATGCTCTTGCATGGCACTTCAAATGAAAGCACTCTGGATCCACACATCTCCCACTGCTCCTCAGGACCAGCTTTTGGAGTTTACTGTCTGACCAGAGCACAGGACCAGAGCACAGGCAGGATATTCAGTGCTAGAGAGGAAGGCCAGGGATGCGCTCCTGTGCCACCACTGGTCTGAAAGCCTTCACACCTTCCTTTTGTTGCAGAGAAGCACGCGCAGGGCTGTTTCTCCTCTTGCTGCATGAATTACACTCTTTCGTTGCATTTCTTACCCAGCTGGTGTCTGTCAGCATGTCATACGTGAGCGAATCCCTGCACTGCACAAGGAACCCACTGCTTTGACAGCACTATTTGTGCTAGCTCACATCACGCAACGGTGAAGTGGAGGAAGCTGAACTCAGACGGGGATTAAAATCAACAGAGAACATGGCAGATTCAGCCAACAAATACAAGAGGAGGTGAATTCAGAGTACTTGCTGCGGGCTTTCAGTGGATCACTTCATTTAGGAGCTGGATAGCCAATGGCTACTGCTGCACTGGAAATCATAACAGCTCTTTTACGAGGGGGAAATGGAGCTTATGCAATTACTTTGCAGACATGTGGTGAATGGTTACTACCGAAAATAGTTCAGACCTCAAAGACATCCCTTCCTGTGCTGGCCGTGCTGATTTCCAGACACACAGCAGAGCCATTTTTGCAGCTCCCCCGCCCACAAGCACGCAGTGCTCACCTTATAGAACACATCAGGCACATACTGCTCACTGCTGGACTCCTTTGCATAGCCCAGCTCTGGTGCATCGCGGCAGGGCAGCAGGCACTCATCACGAACCAGTGCCATGCACTGATTGGAGACCTGGTACCCCTCAAAGTGGACCTGGTTGTCGGGACCACCTGAAAGAGAAGAGCCCGGATTAAAGTTACATAGGAGAGTGATTTGCTGTGTATAACAGAGAGGCACTACTCAAAGAGCAATGTAAAACATGACAGCCCTTCTAAGAGTGAGAAGAAAGCACTGGGGCTGCTGCACAGGAAGCATTTCTAGGCAAGAATCCTCCTCCAAGCTCTACATTTATTTAGTAACGTACTTCTTCAGCTCCATTTTCACACTTGGCCTAATGAGACAGAGTGACAGATAGAGAACTTTGCCAGGAGCTTAAGTGAGGCTTAGCTGTCCTTTTGGACAAAGTCGAAACTCAGCAACCTGCAGGTATTCGCTCTCATCTGCACACAACTCCTGCAAGCCTGCTTTACCTCCAGTGTACCATGACCTGCAGATTCAGGGATTGCCACCAGGTAATGTCAGGCATAAGAAGAAAAAATTGTTTTCTCAGCCTATTATGGATGGCTTGGTGGAAATCTGACATGGAAAGTAGAAATTAAGACTCTGGCTCACCAAAGCATCACATGTTTGGTGCTTTAATTTGGATAATGTAAGCAACATCAGGTCATATGTCATTAGAGCACAACTGGAAAGAGAAAATACAGGCAGATGGTAGGAAAGCATTACAATTTCCAAACCTAGGAATTCAGGAGGGGAGAAGAATTAACCCACATAGAGGACTTAAAGGCAAAGTTGATGTAAACTATCCAATTATACTTACAGTGCACAAAAGGAAGGAATTGGGTGTTTAAATAGAAACCTGATGGGCTGATAGAACAGAAGAGAATGAAATTATCTGGAACAGAAAAGAGGAAATATTCCTTTTCTTCTCTTTGATCTCTAACCTGAATCACTCACTGCTCCAGAACAAACACTCCTAGAAGTTAAACTTAGACCAAGACATGAGGAAGGCCTGAACAAAGCCAGCCATCATTTTCTCAAGAAAACAGTTTGTTTAAAAAAAGAAAAAATAAATACAATAAAAGAGTGAGATACACATTTATCTTTAATGGAAGATTGATGTGTTCAGCAGCCTGGAATGCAGAGCAGCTGTCTGATTGCATGGGTCTGTTAACTGCGAGAGCATTCTCACTTAAAGAGGCTCCAAAAACATTTAAACTGAGCTCAGAATAGGCAATATAGTATCACACTTTGACTTTTCGTATTGGATGCTGTTTGGAAGTCATGGTTTTTTTTTTCACTGTGCTAAACAGACCCAGAACCCAGTGTATCTGCTCCGGGGAAATGTTAAATGAATACATGTGTGTCATCCCACAAAGAAGAGCAGATGAAATTCTAATGCTACAACTCTCCCAGCACATGCCAGCATTGCCCTGCAGCCCAGTGCCTTTGGAGACTTGCTGTGAAAGTGGCTAAATTCAGAGGTGACAAAGCAAAGCATCGCGCAGTCTTCTGTTTTACAGGGGCAAACAAAAAACATTTCCATGCACAGAAGAGCAGGGAATCCTACATAAGGGTTTCCCTGTCAGCAGCATAAGGGAGATAAAGATCCCTCCTTTCTGCTGAATCACCTAAAAATAACTTCCAGGATCTGGATTGCTGTGGTTCTGCACTGTCGCTTTCAGGCAAGAGGACTCGGAGATTAAACGTTCAAAACAAAAAAATGCAATTGACAGATATTCCCTTAGCTGCAGGCAAAAATGCTTTCTGGATCAGAGAGGTGGGTGCTCCAGGTATGAGCTTCAACTGAGATTCCTGCAGGGGACAGGGTAAATAGCTGAAAAGAAGATAACACAAAGAAAGAACAAAAATGTATTTTACTTGATGGAACAAGGCAAAGCCCTTGTTAAATAGGACAGATGGGGACCAAGACATCTGAATTCCTCTGGCAGAGCTGCATATTCTTCTTTTATTAACAAAAGATAATTTGTGTGTAATCAAGAGAGCTGGGGCAAGCTGAGGCCCATTTATACCTGTAGCCACAACTGTGACAAACTTGGATCCGAAATGACCATCTGGAGAAAGGCGACAGATGTTGGGGTGCTGGTTCTGAAAGTTTCCAGCTGTGATGCACTCTTCTGCACTTAGATAATACGTGTCCTGAGAGAAAAGCAGAAACGTCAACAAAAAGGCCAACACGATGCAGCCTAGACCTATTTCCCTGGTCTGTAGCCAAGGAAAACTACCAACACCCTAGTAAAACAAGCTTTCGTAGAAGCTGCAGAGACTGAGAGAAGAATGTGACTTATCAGCTCTCCAGTCACAAGCCTGATTTTTGCCAGAACGACCGTCCCACTTTTGGTTCCACCCACCTTTCCAGGCTCATTTTATTATGGTATTTCATTTTCTAAAGGGATGTCCCTGATTTTAAATTACAGGTAACTGAGAAGGTCAGAGTTTGAGGACTCAAGCCCCATGCCTCACCAAGCCCTGCCCACATCCTCTGACTCAATCACTTTTGCCTGCTGAATTTGCATGGTGCAAAAACTCTCTCCACTAAGTTTTTCTTAAACCACAAATATAATTTTCTTAAAGCAGAACAGGTGAAGGACTGCAGGCAGCTCTGCCTTCTATCTAAACACCTCCAACCTCTCCAACAGTGCTCTCACCCTTCTAACACTGCTCTCTTTGAGCTCAAGCTCCTTTTTCTTCAGCAGCTGAAACCCACACTCACAAGAATTTCAGTCTCCGTGTCACCCCCAGCCCTGTGCTGCCCTCCTTCTCTGTTTGGCAGAGCCAGCAGTCAGGTGATGACACAAGCCCTCAATTCCAGTGGTGGTGATGAGTGACACTCGAGTCTCACCTTGTTCCTGCTGTACCGAACAGTCCCTTTCCGTGTGTCTTCAGAGACCAGATCAGTAAATATCCAGCCAACCTATAAAGCAGTGTTATGGAGAAAATTGCTTTAAGAGGGGGAAAAAAAAAAAGAAAAGGAAACCCAAACCCACAGAAGAGAGCTTATACATTCTCTCCTAGCAGGACAAGATGTTCTTGGCTCCTGGTGCAGCCTTGCTGCATGCTGCCTGAAGGAAATGGCTCTCCCAGCTGTGCTGGGCTCATTTGAATACGATTTCCAGGAGCAGCGTGCCAGCTGGCCAGCCGGGGGCACCTGCAGCTTTATGTTTCACTATGGAATATTTTTTCATGGAAAGATCTGGAGGCTGCAAGAGGCTTCTCAGCCGCTACCTCCTCCCACCCACAGCAAAAAGCATTTCCTATTGAGCATTCAGAGCAAAGCAGCAGCAGAAGTGCCAGCAGATGACAAAGCAGCTCACATGATCTCATTTTGAAGCCTGCAGTCCCCAGTTAAGATAAAGCTTGTATGCTCCCACTGGAGTGTGACTCATTCCAAATCAGCCTGCTCCGTTCCAAAAAATACATTCCTGCTTTTTGCATTGTTTGCACATATGAGTATAGATGTGTACACACACACCGCTGCATGAACCCTTCTACACGTGTGCTAAAAACAGCTCTGATCAGCCCCTCGTGACCAACTCCCAAAGCATTAACCCTTCAGGGCAAGGGTCTTTGCTGCAGATTCCCAGCAGAGCCCAGAAAGACAAAAACCTGCACCGAGCAGTAAGCTGCATGTTAAATCACATTGATTAAAAATATCTGGTGTGAGAAGCAAAGTTAAAATATGGAAATAAACAACACATACAGAAGCTTTGGTTCAGACACTGGAAAACGCTAAAGATCTTATCTTCAGAGAACAAAAGACCTCACCACAGATGTTTATAGTCTGCTGCACTGAGCCTTTTCTGATTTGCATGTTCTTTAGCAAGTCAATTCTTGTTTGTGTACGTCTCATTCCTAGCATTCACATGACACCAAATTATTTCCCAAAACAGAAAAATCTATTGGTACAGGTGTGAGAGATGTCAGCAAGCCAGCAGATCCCAGTGCCTGTATGTCCTGACTGGATTACTGGCAGGCCACAGGCACAAGGGGAACAGAGGACTGAGGCTCAGCTGCTGGGGGACCCAAACCTCCAGCCAACATTCAGATTAGCTCACCACAGCCTGTCTGAGCAGCACTGAGAGGCAGGACCTGCTGATGAGAATAAAAAATCCAGCAGGAGCCTCCGCTCCTGGAAGCGGAACGTAGATTCTGCCAGAAGGAAGAATAAACTCAGAAGGCAACTCCAGCTACATCTGTGCCAAATTAGCACTTGCAGGGGAGATGCTACCAGGAATGGCTCCTGTCAGAGGAGAAATAAAGGGAAAATTGTGTTTTTTCTTCTTTGCTACTCCCTTTGATGTCATTCATGACAGAGGGTTGCTGACTGCAGCTGAACAGCGCTGCTGCATGCTCGTCCTCACAAAAACATTCGTGGTTGCTTTTTTTTTTTTAATATACTTAGAAGGGTAAGAGCTACCAACACTTAAGCAAGATTTCAAATGAACCCAAATGGTCTTCAATAGCCCCACAGAACAGAAGAGAACTGCTGGTGACTTTCTTCATTGCCATGCAAAAGATGCACGATATCCAGCATCATCCTAACCTTTCTCAGTCCAAGCTTGGCAGCAATCTCATCCACAACTTCTGCTTTTGGATCTTCCAGGATCTCCAGGCTGTTCTGTGTACCAATCTGCACAAAGGAAATCTTGCTAGTAAAACAGTACAGGAAAAACCACAGCACACTTAACCAGCACCACGAGCAAGGCAGAGGATGGAAGAGCAGTTCTGCATTTTCTCCTCAGCATTAGCCCTGACTGCTCTCACTCCAGAGACCTCTGTTACTCACAGCCTCATCCTGCAGGAGCTCTCCAGTTAGGTCTGCAAACCACGCAGGGCTTTATGAATGAAAGACTCTTGCTCAGCACTTACAAACAGGCTATCGCTGCTTCTGAGAGCTTTGGAAAAGGAGAGATTATATAATTTTCCAAAGCTCAGTTCAACCTGCCAGTCCTGCCCTTCTGTTTCATTTGTTGGAGTCTCTGAGCAGTGCAGAGGCAGAAGTTCAAGGAATGCAGGGGCCACCACCCAGGCCTGGAAAACACAACTCCATATGGGTGCGTTTCAGAGGCGAGCTTTCTCATATGGGGAGATGCTCTGCCAAGAAGCACAGCAGAGACTGCTTGCCAACAAAGTAAAAGCTTCCTTGCTTTTGCCATGCACAAGTAAACCACGTGAGCTTCCAAAGTGAGAATTTAACAGCGAGACCAAAACAGAGGGCATGGCTGTGCCGATATCTGAAACAAACAGAAGACCTTACAAAAGGCTCTATCTGCAGCTCCGTAACTCGGAGCTTTTGGGCTGGCTGAGGCCGGACTCCAGGACCTGCTGGGGCTGTGGGAACACACGGTGGTGCCGTGCACCATCTAGTGGTGACTCAGCTGCTCCCACTCTGACGTACCAATGTTACCCATCAAAGCAGCAGATGTGATTTCTGTCTAATTAAGCTGCTTTAAGTTTTCCTGGAGAGGTAAGAAATTAAAGCAAAGGCTAACATTTTTTTTTAAGTTAGTATAGAATTTGTTTTCAACTGTTCTGTACCTTGGAAATGGTAATCAGAGAACAGAGGAATGTAGAAGAAGAATAATAAAAAGCTAGCCTTGGTTTTAAAATTCTTTTAGTGGCAATAACCAGTGACAACATTAGCAACCAGAGGGCCATAAAAAGTCATTCTCAAGGGACTATTTTCCTAATAGAGTTGCACAAGGAAACCCTGCACGAGATTACCCAAACAGAGAAGTGTTTCTTTGTTCCCCGATTATGAGTCAACAGTGACGCCTGGGTACACAGCTTGTATTACCTGTGGGGGTTCATAGATGGCAGCCACCTCCGCCCTGATCCCCAGAGGGATGTCTTTGTGCTCCGTGTACCGGCCATACAAATACCCAAGATGCTGGTTTCCTGTCTTCCGCCAGAAGTCTAGGAAGCGATCTGCAATTGTGTGGTTCTCAAACATGATGTTGTCAACATGCCTGTATTTCTGTTTGACAAAGTTCAAGCGTCAGGCCATCCTCCACTGGGTCCAGCTCCTTCGCCTATTGCCAACACCTTCCCCAGCTGCCCAGGACGCACGCAGCCCCCTACAGGTGAACCATGGCACCACAGGAACAGGGAATGCTGCCTCCCTCCCCTCTGCTTCAGCTTTCACCACCACTCCTTGGCCCAGCAAGCAGAACTCACCATGGGCTGGGCTGTGGGGAAGTGCTGAGCATCCCCAGAATCCCCTTAGCTTGGCTTCTTTACTAGGGCCCTTATCCCATGAGCTTTTGCAACTAGAAGAGACAGTGAAACTTAAGAGGAATCAATGAGAAACAGTGGGAAGGCTTTTAGATCCCATGAAAGAATAAAGAAGTGAAGATTCACTGCTAGTGGTGCCAGCTCAGATGTCTCATATTAAGACAAAACTGCTGAAGCAGATACATTCTGGAGTCCTTCCTGCAAGGACTGAAGACCTTAACAGCCATTTCCTCAACAACTGCCAATACACAAAGGCATCCTGCTCCAAGCTGGCTGTTCTTGAAGTCATCTCTCCAAAAATAAAAATCATCTCTTTTTGGCTTGAAGCTCAATGGCCCCTGTAAGCACTGGCTCACCTGTCTGTTGAGAGTGATGGCACTTGGCTGACACTTTGTGCAAATGCCTTCTGGCCAAGGAGGGTGCCCTTCACAGCCTGACTTGATCTTGCAGCTGATGTTTTCCAGGGCAACAAATTTCCCCCTGCAAGAAGGAAAAGAGAAGGCTGCTGTTAACATGGTAAATGCTTTTGGGTCTCAAAAAAGCAAGTAGCCAGAAACATCACTGAGGAAGCAGGGAAGAGATACGGTGTCACCAATGCTTTGCATCTTCAGAGGACCTCCAAGTGCCACACAAACTCTGTGGAGTTTGTCCACCCCAGCCTCTAATCAGGTATTCTAACGAGAGCACAGAGAAAACTCATGGGACACAGCTTAAATAATTTATGCAGCACATAGGAAGTAATAGATTATATTGTGAAGGCAAATCAGAGTTCCTTTCATGTGCACAAAGCTTCCTGCAAGGGGAAGTTCCCTTCAAATCAAAGTATTACAGACTTGAGCTACATCTCACAAAGACACTAAAAAACTCCCAACTGCATTTAGGAATAGAAGGGAGGAGGTTACACCTCTGCATAACTTATTTAAAGGAGCTGAGCTCTCAGTTAAGTCCTTTTTTGTCCTGTCACCACAGCATCCTCAGCCCCACCATAAAGCAGGGATGCCTCCTTCTCCCATTAATGTGTGACAATCAGTGGCACTAAAAGAAACTGTTTATGAGAGCACATGGCAAGTGGGACAGTACAGAATCAGGCCCTGAGAAATGGTAGGCCCCTCTGTTGCTCTATTCACATAGGAAGATCAGAAAACAGTTGGTAAATAAATGCTCCTCAGATCCACCACAGGCTCAGTGCCTCTCCACAAAGCTGAGACCCAGGCTTGGAACTTGGTGTAAGCAGGGAACCTCCTTCCATCCATCTGGCCTTCTCCCCCCATCAGCAGTGTTCCTGGAAGCAATTAGTTTGCCACACACACACACACAAAAAAAAAGAAAGAAATCCATAACCAAAAGCTTTTTCTTTACTTTTAAACATGTTTTCTCCTCGGCTTGACATCCAAAAGCTGCATCCAACATTACTCCAGTGAGAGCTGCGCAAATGTGCTTTTGTTGTTTTTTTTAAGATAAAAAAGTACAGCTAGATTCCCTTAAACATTGAGATTTTCTTACTTGTCTGCCCCTCCGGTCAGCTTCCTGATGTAGGCATGGAACGACATATGCTTCACAGGAGGTTCCAGATGGTTTAAATAATCCTCATCAAAAGGCTGCCAAAAACATCACACAAAGAAAAGCCAGGTCAGACACCTGCCTGATGGTACACTGATCACTGAACAAATGGATGTTCTAGATTCAATCCCACTGTCTCTCAATGTGGAAACAATCAAGAAAATTTAGGCTCCTTTTCAAGACAGCTACTACTGTGACAGAAACAGTGGGACCTTACAACAGTGAGTTTTATTAACACCTCCTACTTTTCATAACAGATTGGCTCCACAAATCAGAGCGAGTCTCAAAGGCAAAATGCTTTTTTCTTTCAGTGTGTAACAACAAACAAAAAGCCCAGCTGCTCAAACAAGGCCAAGGAACTTCTGAAGCACGTGGCAGGGATGTGAGGAACAGCCATTGTGGCTCACACAGACTTCTCACAGATCACTGCTGCACGCCCTAAATTACACAGCTTAGCACATTTGTAGGTGTTACTAAAGCTGCCTTCAACCTGAATAATAGATGGTTAAACTGGCAAGTGCTGTGATGCATGAAGAAAGGGGGATGAAACAGGAAGACCCAGGCAACAGTGGAGAAGGAGGAAAATTAGAGCTCTCAAAGTACCTTCTGTTTAAACCATTACTGCAGAAAAACAGAAGAAATCCAGGGTCACGAAGGCCCAGAGCTTTAACTAGCCTGGACACAAGCTGGCACCTCTGAAAGTGCATGGCAGGATTCTGACTCAGAGCTGCCATCTCTATGTGGGACATGCTACGAGGAGAAGCATTCCTACTGGGAGAAACTGAATCCAAGAGCTTCAGGTGATGTGCCTTCCCATGGTGATTTTCTGTAAGACTTTCCTGGGGCTCTTACCTCTAATGGTACACAATGCACACATTTACCCAAGGGGCCGTGGCGACACCTATGCAAAGAGAAACAGAATTAGCATAAGTCTCATTCAGTAACAGAGAAGTTAGTCTAGAGTGACTGTTACAGCTTAACAGTTTTAGTGTAGAAGCCCTGGACAATCATCTTACCCTGAGCAACTCTGCACTTATTATGGCATATGTCAGACAGCAGTAGTGCGAGTTTAAATGTGAGAGTCTTGGGTCAAGATCAAACTCTTCTCATGTCTGTGTCACTGGCAAGCAATTCTGCTCTGGACAGCCACGTGAACCAACGTCAGATTGCAGCTTCTCAAGTTTTACAACTCCACCTGGAGGTTGTATTTCAATTCAAAGAATTTCAAATGTACGTCACAGGGCTGGCCTGTGTGGTTTTAACAGAAAGACAACCAAAACATTCACCCTTTATCAGTCACTAGAGGATGGTCTGGAACAAGCAGGGAAGCATGTGTTTATCAGGCCGATAAGGACCTGTTGGGTGAAGTTACAAAGCAGAGGGGAAAACATCTCCTTTTGAGGAGACTGATTAAAAAGAAAATACAAAAGAATCCCCGTGCACCTCTGCCCCAGCACTACGAACAGGTCAGTGCTAGCTTTGCAAAGAGATCCTCTAGAGAGCAGCATGGATGTTGGCTCTTCTAAAAACGAAATGGATGGGATCCAGTTGCAGCAGTGCTTTTAACAAAGTATTGTGGCAGATAATGTACATAAAGGACCACTAAAGGCTGCTAATGCACTCAGCCAAACACCAGCATCCCCTCATGTTTAGATTGATATGCACTCACAAATACAGGAACAAGCCCAGACACACACATTTCATCATAAATATCCGCCACTGTGCTTTGGCTCCCTGCTAAGAACAATACCTTCATTTATTCTTTTGAAAAACATGGTCAAGTTAAAGACAATGTTTTTGCTATGGAGTGGTGGGTTTTGACTTTATTGTTTCAATAATGTGACACTTGCCTCATTTATCATCAGCCTGAAAAGGTTAGATAGGATTTTCTACCTTAATGCTTCATCTCTCCAAACTTCCTTGCTGCTGCAGCACTGAAGATAAACCATATGGAAGACAATACAAAAGGGAAGGGTGAGCTATTCTGTCTTAGAAAGAATTCCTGGTTGCCTTTAACATTTTCACTCGAGTCCTTTCAGAAGCTACTTTGTGGAGGGGCCTAGCCCCAAACCAACCACCACGCAGGAGCCAACTGGAACACTGTTAACAACGAGTCACAAAAAACAACCATCCAGAGGACATTTCAGCAGCATCAGTGGAGATTTATGGTGGTATTAAGTCACCATTGTATTATTACCCTTACAAAAATACAAGCTGCTTTGTTTATCTAAGCCTCTTGCAGCTAAGAGTTTTGGCAAAGTTAAACCTTGCTGCATTCCTGTTAGCAAAACGGACTCAACGGTTTCACAGGAAGGTTAAGAAAGGCATGTGATGGAAAGAAAGCCAAAAACCAAGCAGAGGCAGAGACCCAAGTCCAAATTCCACATCTCTGCCATTGGACGTGGCCTCCACTCATTCCCTCCATTTTATTTTTCCTTTATAAGGAGTGGTGGGATCTGAAGACACAGAAGGGCTTCTGCCTGGGACATCCCTGGCCATGTGCCAGACACACATACCTCAGTACTGCAACCAAAGACATGTGGAGCTGTGCCAGCTGCCCCTGCAGGGCAATAGGAAAGGTGAGGGTTCTAGAGAGCCCAGAGGAGCTGTCTGTGTTTTACCAAACATACCAAACCCCAATGCTGTGCTTTCCATTGCTGCTGGCTGAGCCACACCGAGGCTGAAGCTCTGGCTGAAAGCATTTCCCTGTTCACGCCTCTCACACAAGATGCAGACCTGGCTCTGCACACCTGTCACCTCAGGACCCAGATAACAGGGAGCTGCATACTGACACCATTTGGAACAGAAGCTGCTGTTTTCAGAGCACAAAATATATGATCGCCAGTCTCCTAACACGGGCCACCTTGATCGAAACAATAGATGCTCTGAACGAGTCCTTCCTGGCTAAGCCCCTGGAATTTTGGTATCTGCTTCCTTCCTCAGCTCACCAGAGCCTTACTTTAACCTTGCAAGACAATGGCAAGGGCCGTTTTCCCTTGTGAATATTTCAAAGGCAGCAAGGATAAAGCAGTGGCTCAGACAGCAGTTCCCATAGCACACTTCCTGGCTCTTGTTTTCAGGCAAGATGTGACAGTCTGGTGAGGCACAGATGCACTGACAGCAAACAGCCTGTCGGCACTTACAGCTGCTGATCTCGATTTCGATAAATCTTCCCATCCTGTTTGATCAGATACTGGTCGATGTCATCTTCCACCACCTGCGGTGCCCCCACCGGCCGCAAGCTCTGGGAGACAGAGGTGTCCATGGTCTCTGAGGATGAGCCTGCTGGGCTCGAGGGGTACAGAAACAGCATATCACCATGCCTGTGGGAGTGGAAAAAACACACGGGCATCAGCACTGTACAAGCTTTGCTTCCAGATACAATGGGGTGGGAGCGCAGGTGATAAGCCACGCTGCACTCAGACAGCTGGAAAGACTCAGACTCCACCCCCTTCCACCAGCAACTGAACTACACCAGACCTTCACCCTAACCACTTGAAGGAATTGGCTCCTTCGTGCTGCAGAGCGCAGGAAACGCCTGTGCTAGATCTGCTGCTCGTTACAAACCACATCAGTGTCCATGCTCCTTCAGCGCGTACTTCTGGGTAGCAAACTTCCTGGATCACAGAGGAGCGTGTGATTTATCACAGGTTACAGACAGACTAACAAACACGGCTCTACTAAGAGCATTAGCTACCTCCTTCTCTTGCATCTTTATATCAGGGGACAAGATCAAGGGAAAAGGAAGAGAAAGCAGAAAGAGGCAACAGCTCCACCAGAGAAAGGGATTTACGTGGCTACTGTGCACACCAAGTCACAGCCCTCCCAAGGCAGCTCCCAGTGCTGATATAATCAAGTAACAAGCTGCACACAGTGGCAGCAGCTCTTGTACTTTAAGTCAGTTTAACATTATTCTTGATGTTAACAGAATGAAGACATTCCAACAAAACACAAAGTGAATCAACCATTTGGCATTTCTGATCACCCTAGGCACCTGGCTTCACCTTCTGGCTTCTGTGTAGGGAATTATCAGACCCTGGCATTAAAAGAGGGGGAAAAAAAGCAAAAGTACAGTTTGAGTGCAAGCAGGGATGAGGGAGCAAACACGAGGCCTGTTGCTGACCCACACAAGCAAATTGCAATGCAAAAAGAGACCAAAGAAGCAGCTGCCACAGCCTAACACCTAGTTGTTTTGACCACCACTGTTTCTGCATGTCAGTCAAGACTGTCTCTTCAAGCAGCTGGTGAGTGACAGCTGAAAGTTGGAGACTGCTGTACTGTGATGGTGGCTGCTGCTGCTCAGCTCGGAGGGGAGAGTTCAGACAAGCTTAGAGAAAAGGCACCCTGTTGTACAAAGCTCCCCCTCCACCCACAGCACTCTCTGTCAGGACTCACTTGATTTTCAGTAAGTTGAGGGATTTGTTTTGTGATGCTGTGATCTCTCCTGTCCTGTTTCTATTGGTGTAGACAGAAAACCCATTATTCCTGAAACCAAATTCTTTTGCAACCTGAAAAAGAAAGGATGACAAAGTTTAAGATACCTCACACCCCAGGTCAGATGCTGAAAGCTGCTCAGAGCAAGTGCTAAGTCCAGGGAACTTCTATTGCAAAAGCTTAGCTGAATTCATCCTCATTTCTGAAGAGCACAGGATAACTGAGAAAAATAGAAACACTTAGTAACACAAGCAATTAAGTAAAAAAGCAACTTAAACAGAACATGTCTCACTCATGTAACACAAACAGTATAACATCTAAATCCAGGCAAGCACTGTAATGACTACAAGGGGAGAAACTATCCTCTCCAGACCCCACACTCCAGCCCTGCAGCACACACCAACCACATCATTCTCATCTTGCTATCACCAGAGTTCCTTGGTCCAGATCTTTGTCTCTGTGGCTCTTCTGCCCTTAGATCATGCCTACCTGTTATTATATACATTTCAGAGAGGCTCTTCCTGCTATCCTCATGCCTGTTGCTCTCCCGCCCCCACCACCATTTGCCTCTTGTCTCCTGACAGAACTTACCCTCACAATAACCATTTCACAGTCTCAGTCCCCAGGAAGGCTTTTTTCCACCTCATCCTCTCAGCAGCACAGCTGAAGCTGCTTTACTCTTTATCAAATATCATTTATAGCCTCTCCAACTTTCAAATTCTGCTACGTTAAAACTTAACCAGTTTAGAAATGGAGTTGAAAGTTTCTCTAGATGACAAGCTTCTTCCTAAATTCTTAAGTCAAATGCTCATCTCTGCAGCTTTGGTAGAGCTCAGAGACAGCAACAGCACACAGTACAACTCCTCCAAACCACCCTGCACTAGGAAAGAAACTCAAGCGCCTCTTTCATTCAGCTCTGCAGGAGGATATAGTTCTCCCCAGATCAACAGGCAATTTTAGCGAGGGCCAATGCTTTTGTTTCGACATTAGCTGCTGGCAAGCACAATTGTTCTGCACTCACTTTGGTAATACAAACCCTTGAAACTGAGCAGCTTGCTTTGCACAGGTTCCAGGAGCTTTGAAAGCAATGCTTTTTCCGTGGGTGAGACCGTTCAGAGGCTGCAGGGGGTATCTCTGACCCAGCCCTGAAACCCATCTGGATTTTGGCTTAGTCAGGAGGGGATTGCTGTCGTGGTCTGGGCCCAAGCTTCAAACAAAGCATGGACTCACAAACAGATGAACATTTCAGCCTGCTCCCCTTCTTCCTTGCAGGGAGAAAGGAAATCTAGCTGACCAAAAGAATAGCCCTTTAAGGAACACAAAGCACTTCTCTTGTGAAGAAAAGAAATCCTAATCCAGGAGGTAAGGAAATGGAGAACTGCTCCCTTTTAAACAGCAAACACCAAGCAGCTGCACCAGACCAAAGAACAAACTGCAGTCAGCTCCACATCTGAGAACTCCAAAACTCAGTGCGTTCCTCGAACCTCAGGGGGGAAATCTTTCCCATAAGACCCCCAGAGACTCTCACATTGCTTTATGATCTTGCCTTAATCATTTGCTTGCTCTCTCCATAACTATAAAGGAAAACCAGTGGCATGCAAAACTCATTCAAATGACATTCAAATCACAGATCATGCAGCTGAATTTTAACTGGATCATGTTTGAAGAGGCCAATCTGTCAAACAGCTGGAGTGCCTGTTTCGTCAGCCTTTGCTTCCACAGCTGACATTTCCCTGGGAGAACACTAAACACACAACCTCTCCCAAGAAAACTCCCACCCCAAAAAATTCCAATTGAGAAGCTGGATAAGTTTTCTTCCCTAAATGGATTCTTTATCCCTCTGGAACTGATCCCCACAGCACGTTTTCCCACTTAGGTTAAGCAATGCCACCCATTACAGAACAGCACTGGCAGCCCTGCAAGGGAGGAGAGCTGAAGTACCTTCTTGAGGAACGTGGCCACTGTTTCTCTCTTGGTGGCTGTGATGCGTTTCACCCCTTCTGGCGACTGCACACGGATTATCTGGGGGAGAAGAGGACAGACAGCCTGAGTTACGTGGGGAGCACAGAGCCGTCCCTGCACACACAACACATTCCCCCCCATCTCTGCTTTTAATGCAAGAGTGCAGACGCACACGGGAGCGATTTGGAGCATGTGAGCAACGTTTGCAGGATAAATTACCCCCGTGTTGGAAGCCCTGCAAAAAGTTGGCATGGAAAAAAAAATGCTAACACTGCTTTTTTGTCCCAGCTCTGACCTCACACGTGGAATTCAACTGAATCAGAGCTTCTGTGGGACAGCCTGCACGCAAACACGGCTCTACGCAGCACTAATGGACACCTGCACAGCACCGGGACCCACATCCCTGCTCAGAGGGACAGAGAGCCCCAGCGCCGAAACAACACCAGTTCTGCTGCAGCCTTAAGTCGGAGGAAGGAGAAAACCAGCAGCAAAAGGAGAGCTCGGGAAGGAGCAAATATGACCCTGGGTGCCCCCGCCTTCCCGAGGAGCGGGCAAACGAGCACCGACGTGCGGAGAAGAGCCACGCTGGGACACTGACAGGAGGGAAAGGCAGACCGGGGCGACACGGGAAGCTGCCAGCATCCCCGGCGGGTCTCCGCTACCCTCCGCTCACAGGGGCAGGAAGCAGAACGGAGCACCGCACGGCGCTCTGGACGCCCGCCCTCCTCTCGCGCCCCTGCGGGCGGCCCGGCCTGGGCCCCGCGTTACCCCGAGCAGCACAGCCCCACCGCGGCCTACCCCGCCCCACAGGAATCTGCTGCCTCATCGCCCCTCCCCCGCCCCACACCGCCTCCTCCGGGCCGCGCTCACGATCGTCTCCGCCATGGCGCCGCCCGCACGGCCCCCTCGCAGCTACGCCTCGAGGCCTTCGCTCCTCTCGGCCCCCTCCGGCCCGGCGCCGCCCCACAGGGCCCGGCCCGCCGCCGCCTGAGCCGCCGCCACCGCCGCCGCCGCCTCCCGGATCCCGCAGCCCGGCGTTCCGCCGCCAGAGGGTTCCTACGCTGGGCGGGGCGGTACGCTGCTCTCCGGTCCCCCGTTGCGCCTCGGTGCCACACGCGTAACCGCCCCCCGAGCGGCGCGCCCCTGTCTTTTCGTTCCGCCGCCGCACACCGCCCCCTTAGTGCGCGGTCTCTCGGTATCCCTACATCCCCACCGAGAGGCTGGGGGGCAGATGTCTCTGAGAAGGCTCTGGCCCTGAATCCATTCTTTCCCCAACCCCTCCCCAGAGCTGCTCTAAGACCACAAATACTTCACCTCCACCAGACCCTCATTTCCTGCCCATTTATGGTGCCAGCCTGGGGGGCTACAGGGGGGATCCAAGTGGGCCCAGCTGTGAGGCTGGCAGTCACAGCCCTATTTAAGCCCTGGCCGCAGCCTCTCACATGATGGGAGCGTGACTGCAGCAGCCCTGAGAAACAGCATGGTGCTGGGCAGGGAGCAGCTGTCCCAGTTCTTTAGGCCCTATGGGGAGGTGGGCAGCGGGGAGAGCAGCCGGCTGCTGCCCCAGGTAATGCATAAGGGCCCCTGTGCTGCTGGGTGGGACCTAACCTGCTGTGGGGGGGGGGACTGTGGGATGACCCCATGTCATGGCCCTGAGGGGGATCCTACAGGCATAAATTGGAGTTCCTGTTATGGGTGGGGGGTCCCCATAGGGATCCTGGTTAAGGACAGGGTCCCTGGGTAAGCATATCCCTCAACTCACAGACCTTCAAGGAGGAAAGGAGGTGACCCCACACCCTGTCCTTGGGGGTCCCTATAGGGATAAATAGGGATTCCTGTTAGGGGCAGGTGTTCCAGATGAGCCTCACCCCTGTGGTCTTCCATCTTCACGGACCCCAGAAATGCCCCATGCCTGCTTGTTTCCTTGTGCCACAGTGGGATGTGTGGTGGCTTTAGGAGCCCACAGCCCCCTTAGGTAGGGTACATGGGGGGTATGAGGGCTGGGTACCACTGTGGGTGTGTCCTGGGGGTCTGTGGGCCTTGCAGCTGCCAAGTGGTTCTTCTGCCCCATGCAGACGTCCCAGCTGGTGGAGCTGCCCCAATCCTCTGATGATGATGACATCTTGCTGCTGGGGGATGCGGATGATCCTGTGGCCAAGCATGACGCAGAGGAGTGGTGTACCACCCTCTGCAAGCCAAGTGCCTTCAGCCACTGCGTGCGGCACTTAGCCTTCCTCTGGAACCTCCTCTTCCTCCTGCTGGGCCTGCTGACCCTAGGCATAGGGGTCTGGGGGCTGCTGGCCAAGGGCTGGCTGCAGAGCGAGCGCTTGGCCCCACTGGGCTCTGACCCCATGCTGCTCTTCGTGCTGGCAGGGCTGGGGGCCAGCACCGTGTCCCTGGCTGGTTGCCTGGGTGCCCTCCGCTCCAACGTCTGCCTGCTGCGCTTCTTTGTGGGGGCCGTGTTGGCCTTTGTGGGGCTGGAGGTGCTGGGAGGACTGCTGCTGCTGGTGGCTCGGCAGCGGCTGCGGGACGCACTGCAGAATGCCCTGCTGCTCTGCCTGCTGCGCTACCAGGAGGAGCCCGACCTGCGCTTCCTGGTGGACGAGGTGCAGCGCAGCCTGCAGTGCTGCGGGCTCAGCTCCTACCGTGACTGGGAGAGCAACCCGTGAGTGAAGCTGGGGGCAGGTGGGGGCATGGATAGGGCTAGCAAGAAAGCAGCAGCACCCAGCACTTCTCCTTGTATGTCCTGCAGGTATTTCAACTGCAGCGCACCCGGTGTGCAGGCGTGCAGTGTCCCGGCCTCCTGCTGCCTGGATCCACGGCAGAACGGCTCCATCACTAACGACCAATGTGCCTTTGGGGTGCTGCACCTGGGGGACATGGCAGCTGCTGGCGTGGTGCACCTGGGGGGCTGCGTGGTTCAGCTGGGTGCCTGGCTGCGTGCGCAGGCTGGAGGCATTGCCACCGGTGCGGCTGTGCTGATGTTGCTGGAGGCCACCGGGCTGCTCCTGGCACTGAAAGTGCTGGCAGACATTGCACCTGGTGGGGCACGAGGCTGAGGGTGTGCTGTGGGGCTGGAGAGGATGCTGAGCTCCCTGCGCTCTCCTTCCCATCCTTTGTTGTACTTGTGCATCCCATAATAAATCTCTGAACCCTGCCTGGGTCTGGTCTATCTCCTCTCCATCCTATCCTCTCCTGTGTGGTTGCCCACCCTCACTGCACAGGTAGAAGCTTTCTGGCTCCAGACCATCACACCAGACTCCTGTGTTTATTCAGGTTTTAATGAGTGTTTCTCCAAGCTATGCCCCACTATGTGGATGGGGCAGTTTCTAAAAAAAGCACTGCTATAGGACAGGTGGTGGTGGCGATAGTCAGCCTAGATGATGCCATACTGGGCCAGCTCGTGCAGCTCCAGGTGGCTGAAGGCTTCCCAAGGGCAAATCACGGTGATATCTGTGGAGAGCAGAGGCTACATCAGCATGAGTCCCAGCCCTGCTGCAAGTCCTGCAGCTGCAGCAGAAAGGAATGGGGACCACATACCTGTTCCTAGCCCCTCCATGCCTGGGATGTCATCACCAAACCTGCAAAGAAACCAGGTGTCTGTCCTCACGATGCATCAGCCCTGAGCAGCATCACATGGGTGCCTTCAGATGTGTCCCACACTGGGCCCAGGTGCTCAGCCCTACTCACCCCTGCACTCCTTTTTTGGGTGGCTTGCTCTTGAATTGCCGTGTCTGCCTCTGCTTGAACTTAGGTGGTCCTTTCCGGGGGGTGGCAGGTCCGCCAGTCACCCTGGTGGCTGACTTGAGCTCCGGTTTGTGGGGCTCCAAGCTCATGGCTGTAGCAGGGCTAGCAGCCTGCCCCGCGTCACAGCTGTCCCTGTGGCTCTGGCGCTGACACGGGGTGGTTCCTCACACCTGGCACAGGAAGGACATGGGGCACTGAGGTGAACCTTGGTGTGGCTGCAGCCATCCCAGTGCAGAGATGCGCTGTGCCATCCGGGTGCCCTTGTTCCTACCCTGCCATGAGCCCTGCAGAGCTGATCCGCTTTCCGGGCTGCCCTGGGGGTGGGCACTTTCCCTCCCCTCCCTGGAATTAGGCCAGCTCAGAGCCCACTAATCCCCTTACCCCAAAGGCAGCAAAGGGCATCCAGGGGGGTGTACTGAACCCCTGCACTCCTTGGGGCAATGCCTGCAGCCCTTTCCCCCCACTGCAGGTGGATGTGCACCACTGGGTGCCCCCACCACAACACATAACTGTGCAGATGGGCATCACAGGTGCCACTGTGAGTTGAAGGCAGTGCAGCTGTGTGCCAGGAGCGAGCTGTAAGCTGCTCGCAGGGCTGGCTTGCAGCTGAATGATGCTCAGGGATGGCTCACGGGGCTCTGTGGTCTGGAGGGGCTGCAGCTGATCCTGAAATCCCAGGGCAGCACATGGCTCCATCCTTCCCGCGGGCACCCTGCAACCTGCCAAGCACTGGGGCTTTGTAGCTCACTGCCAGGTTGGCAGCACTCGGCATGGAGCCTCATCTGCAAGCGCAGGAGGTGAGCGTGGCTCCAGCTGGGCAATGCCATGCACTGCAGTCCCAATGCCTACAGGTCTGAGTGCTGTCTCACACATAGCAAAGCCATCACTTACCGTCCCCAAGGCCAGTGCTGCTCCAAATGACTCCCTGCAACCCGCTCCACACGTCCTCCAAGTGCTCTGGGTGGCGGCTGGGGGCTGGCAGATTTATCCTCTTCGGGGATAATAGGATTAAGTCCCTTCTTCTCAAATGGGTAATCTAGTGTCCTTCCCCCATTGCCTTTGGGGAGGAGGGTGGGAGTATGTGCGTGCATGGGGAGGGGGTGTCAGGATTAACGCCACGGGGATGGGCTGTGTGTTGGCACTGCTGCCTCACCCCACAGACCATGGTCTTGGAGCAGGGAGCAGGGAACAGCTGCAGAGCACCCATGGGGATGTCCTGCATCCTCCCTGGAAGGGACACCCCTATGCCTCGAGCCACTGCACCACGGGGACAGGGATGGGACCACAGCCAGCAGAGCGCTCAGAGCAGCACTTCATAATGGTGCTGACACCACGCACAGCGTGCCCACACCATCCCTGTCTCCATTCCAATCAGGATCACAAAACACGAGGGTCACCAGCTCATCTCACGTGTCACTGAGGACACCTGAGCACAGACAATCTGAGGGTGCTGCAGGCTCTGCTTCATCAGCCCAAAATGTGGTGGAAGTGGCCCACTGCCCACCTGGCCTGCTGCTTGGGAGTGTCACTCCAAAGCCTCCTGTAATCCCAGCACTAAAGCAATTACAAAAAGGTATAATCTCAGCACTCTCACTTTAATTGAACTTCAGCCCCTTCCACTAATGGCAATTAGTTAGATTTCAGCAAATAGGATTACATGGATCCAGAAGTGTTTCATAGGAAGCTGGCAGAACCGGCCTCTTTTACAGCAAGGGCCAGTGCCCTGTTGTTAATTAATGCTTCTAGACTCAGCTTCATTAGCAAATGTCACTCAGGAGCCACTCTTGGTGGCACTCAGTGCACTGGCTGGATGGGGTGAGGTTCTGTGTGTCATCAGACCAAGGATGTGCTCAGCTGGGCGGGATTTGGTGAAGTGATGCCTCAAGGTGAAGTTTAAGGAGTTTTAAGGCAGAGATGAATGAGGAAGAACCAGCACTGTGAGGAGCTGCCCTTCATGGGACATTGCAGGGCCCACGTGCTCCAGCTGCACGCTCCCCCCTGCACCCAGCAAATCCTACAGCATTGGGAAAGGGCTGGAAAAAACCCCGGCCCATCCAGACAGCGGTCACAGAGAAGCCCCTAAGAGGCTTAGCGTAGCGTGGGGAGGACGGTGTGACACCACAGCCCATCTCCGTCACCAGGCTGCTGTTATGCTGCAAGGACGAGGCAGGAGCAGTGGGAAGGACCCTGCCCTTAGCAGGGATTTTCAGCCTCAGGGATAGAAGCACCGAGTAGTGACACCACTCCTGCATCGTCAATGCTGGGGCTACACGTGGGGTGCACGTGCTTGGTGAATCCCTCCAGTCTGATGCAAACAAACACCGCAACTAAATCCCCATCTCACAAACCAACATCCAAATACACCATGTCCCAATCCTCTTGTCCCGGGGAGACTCCTGGAGCTCAGCAGGAAGTTCCCCACCAGTTTTTGGGCTCAGTCTGTCCTCATGCGCAGCCTGATCTCCAGCTTCAGGACCGCTTTGATGCTCTCATCCTGCACATGCTGCTCCACGGCCGCCAGTGCCCGCTCCCCACCATCCCCATAGTGCTGCAGCAGCTGCTCCACGTACTCGATCCAGACGCAGTTGTGGCAGCCGCTCATGCAGCAGTTGGTGGGCGGTGGGAGCTCAGGGGGGTGTGGATAAGGGGACTCAGCCCCCCGCATGGTTTCCCCCTCACCCTGGGGGGTTCCTGTCTGGCAGTCGCTTCTCGGGGTGTCTGAACGCTTCCGACAGCCGCAGAAGGTGCTGGAATGGGGGGTTCTGCGCTGCTGTTCCTGCAAGGGATGGCTCTGTGGTGGTGCTGGGTGGGGGGGCGGCCCCCAGCACTGTGCCCTGAGTGATACCCCCCCCCCTCTGCACCCTGGGGCTCTGGGGCTCACCTTCACACACAGAGTCCTCCTCCCCCCCGACCAGCCCCATACAGCACTGGGTCCCTGGTGCGGCCCCCAGACCCCCCATTAGAGCCCTCAGAACTCGAGTGCAGCCCCCAAACCCCTCGGTGCAGCTCCTAGAGCCCCGCTGCAGCCCCCAGACCCCCATTACAGTCCCCAGAACCTTCAGAGCAGTTCCTAGAGCCCCCAGATCCCCAGCGCAGCCTCCAGAACCGTCATTACAGCCCCCAAATTCCCAATTGTGGCCACTCCCCAGCCCCCACCCTACCGCCAACCCCCGTCGTGTCCCCCCAGGCCCCTCCTCCGTGCCGCAGCCCCGCCCCGTCCCCGCTCACCTCCCGTCCCCTCCCCGCCAGACCCCGCGCCGCCCGCGCCGCCCGCAGTAACATCCCGCCGCCGCGCCCCGGCAACGGCCCGCCTCCCTTCCCGTCCCGAGCGACGGCTCTCTCACCCAATGGTAGCCCAGCTTCTGGGCAAGGTCAGCCAATGAGAGCGCGGCAGCGGAGCATAGCCAATCGGAAGAGGGAGGCGGGGCCGGAGGCGTCGGAGGGCAACCGGAAGCGGAGGCAGCGAAGGGAGCGGAGGCCGCGTGGGGAGCGGCGGTGTCATGGGAGTGGGGAAGGGGAGAAGGAAGGGACAGGGAGCGGGACGCGGAAAGGGGCTGGAATCAGGACCGGGAAAAAGAAAGGGACAAGCACTGAGACCGGGACATGGAAAGGAACAGGGACCGACCCCGGGAAGGGGCCCGGCCGCTGCCACGCCACGCGGCAGGTCAGTGCCCGGTGCGGTGCGGCTCTCAGGGCCGGCTGCGTCCCGCTGAACCGGGCTCCCCGATGCCCCGTCACAGCCCATACCGTTCCCGTTATCCCCCAGGAAGGAGAAGGCGTTGGCCAACCTGAAGCCCAAGCACCCCGACGAGCAGGAAATCCCTTTCCGCCTGCGGGAGCTCATGCAGAGCCGCGAGGCCATGAAGCACCCCAAGCCCCGGGCACGGCGGGCAGCAGGTGGGGGCCTGCAGCCTCTAAAATGTCCCCATCCCAGCCTGTCCCTGCCTGTAATCTTGCTGTCCGTCTCTCCTAGAGAAGCCACAGCATTTCCAGGGGACCGAGGCGCAGGAGGACATCCCTGTGCCCAGGTTCCGTCGGCGCGGAGGGGAGTCGGAGCGCTCCTTCGTGTGCCGCATGGAGAGGGAGGTGCAGCACGTGCTGGTCCTCAGCAAGAACCAGGTGCAACGAGAGCCTGAGAAGGAGGCAGCAGCACCGCAGAAGTCTCAGAGAAAGAAAGAGTGAGAGCAAAGCCTGCTGAGGCAGGCCAGGGCAGCCAGGGCTGTGCTCTGATTCTGAGACCTAGCTCTACAGGGCTGGATCTGAGTCCAGCCCTTGGAGCAGCTGTACACTCCTGGTGCTAGGCCAGGCAGGGGAGAGCAGCAGAGCTTGACTTTCGAGGGGGTTCCATGGGGTAGAAGCTTTCTTCCTCCCTGCGGGTTGTAAGATAGCTCTTCAGGTTTCAGAACAAAAAGCTGGACAAACTGCGGAAGAAGAAGGAGGAGAAGAAAGAGGCTTTGCTGGAGAAGAGCCTGTTCCAAGGTGGGAATGGTGCAGGGAGGCTGACTGCAGTGACCCATGTGCAGAGGTGGGAGCAGCATCCCCCCTGACACCAGGTTCTCTCCCAGACCCAGTGGCGTTCGGTGAAGTTGTGACAGAGCCACCCACCATCACCTCACGGCCCCGCAGTGGGGGTCCCACTGAGAAGGTGAGGTTTTGGGTGCACGGGGTTCCGTGCCTGTGTCTGCATCCCTGACCCATCCCATCTCTGCCTACAGGCCGGTCGGAAGCGGCTCTTGCTGACACCTCACCTGGGCCAGAGCCGGGCAGCCCCCACTGTGCCAGTATCACTGGCTCGGCAGCGCATCGTGCAGGAGGAGCGAGCGCGTGTCATCCAGGCCTACCGGGACATCCAGAGGCGCAAGCAGCAGCAGCGGGACGCGGCACGGGGAGGCACCCAGCCTAGCAGCAGGGTACCAGGCTGAGCCCATCTGTCCCAGCGAGGGGATGCAACCCCTGGACCCTCGTGTGGAGCAGCGTTAGGATTACACTGCCCTTGTGACGGTCAGCTGGGCGCACAGGCAGCACTGGGGACATGGAACCCTGGGACTCAGTGGGGACTGTCATCCTGTTCCCACTTTGCTGCCAGTACAGAGACCTGTGCCCTTCCTAGCACCTCGGAGTGGGCACCCTACAGAAGGTAGGGGCCTACCTATGAGGTTATGGGGCCACGGACCTGTTTGTAGTAAAAGTGCTGATAAATGCTGATGATGTGCACTTGTTTGTGCCTCCTGCACCATCCCAGCTTTGCTGGCAGCGTGCAGTGACTGTTAAGGGACAGTGCTGTGTTGTGTGCCAGCAGATGGCAGTCCCAGCCTGCAGCACGCATGGCATTGCTGTCACCACAGGCTGGCACTGCATGTCCTCTGGTAGGGACAGGACCCTCTGCTGGACGCTGTGCATGACCATTTCCTGCCCTGGCTGCAGTGAGGAGGGGAGCAAGCCAAGCCCAGGTACGCAGAGCATTTCTTGTGCTGAGTCCACACTCACCTGCACAGTGTCACTTTGCTCCATCGTCGCTCTTACCCCTTGGAGTCGTTGCATGAACCCGCAGTCCTCAGCCATGCTCCCCGTGCTTTCAGTCTGTCCAGTCCATATTCCTGCCAGGCACCAAGATTGCTGCTGGGACCCCATCTGTGCCCCGTGCTGGAGATGACAGCCCCTCCAGCTGCCCCCCGCTCTCAGCCCCAGGGCTGCAGATCACTCCCAGCACAGCGCAGCCCACGTGTGCGGCCGGTTTCACCTGCACAGGACAAAGGCAGTGCTGTTCCTCAGCCCCGTGCTGCACAAAGCTCTGCCTGTTGGAGCAGGGCCGCCCTGCGGCCAGCACTGGCAGAGACCAGGGGCTCCGGAGGGGCTGAGGCCACCGGCAGCACCGGAATGGCACAGCCCAACCCAGCCCTGAGTCCTTGCACAGGGCTGAATGGGAACAGTGTCTGTGCACCTTGTTTATATGGAGACTGCTGTCCCCAGGGCTGTGTCACCCCAGGGTGGTTGTGCTGCTGGCTGGGGACCACATTGTGCCTTGCACAGGTCAGGTGGTGCACCCAGCTTAGCAGAGGGGACACACACCATGTGCCATCCAGTGCCAGGAGGAGGGCAGGCTGTAGCAGCCCCGGGGACCTGGAGCTCTTGGTGCTGCCTGGAGACGTCCCCGCAGCCAGCTGGCACCAGGTAAACATGAGTGATGCAGCACAACCTCAGGGGCACAAGCAGCGTCTGAAGGGAGCCTGCTCCTACCGCACACCATCACCTGCCCTGGCACCTGCTGTGTCATGACAGGGCTGTGCCATGTCCCCAGTGCCAGGAGCATCCCGGGGAGCAGGGGGATGTGCCTGCAGGAGTGGGACACAGCGTGTGCTGAATAGTTGCACATGGTGCTTTCAAGGAGACCGGGTCACCCACCTCCCCCAGCCAACCACTACGGAGCCATTTCAGCCCTGAATAATTCATAATGCTCCCGTTGGCTCAGCCACAGGCTTCCTGCCCGCAGCAAAAATCGCTGCAGACGAGAAAGGCAATCTGAGCAGAAGCTGCCCCTGACCTTGGCATGTTCTCTGCACCATGCTCCCTTCTGTAGGGTATCCATTTGCCCATCCTGGCACAGCTGCCCCATCTGCACCCTGGCCCCAGTGCAGGAGCATGAGGCCACTTGGGGCCATGCTGGGGATCCACAGTGCCACCAAGGAAGGGAGGAGGGACTGAGCACAATGGCACAGGTGGAAGCCCTTGGCTGATGGATGCAATGCAGCTGGGCACCCCATCCCCATCGTACTACAAGACCACATAGGAAAACTCACCTTTATTGGGTCTGACCTGAAAAAGGGGAGAGGAACAGAGGAAGGAGGGGGCCCAGCTCCATCCCAGTGCCCTGAATGTGATCCTCAAGCCCTGGCATGGAGACTGGGACAAGGCACAGATCAGGCGGTCGGAGCCGCGGGGAGAGGCCACTGGGAGCTGAGACCCAGAGCACCCCCATGTCCCCCAGTGACAGGGGGAGCGAGGCACAGCAGGAGGGTTGGGAGAACTGGGGATGGCTTGGGGTACAGTGCCCTGGTCTGGGCTCAGCACTTGGCAAGGTTCATGAGGTGCAGCCCTGGGCAGGCACCCCCCCACCGCTGCTGGCTGTCCAGCAGCAAAACATCCCCAGCCCAGAGGGGACATGGAGTCCGTGCATGGTGAAGGCAGTTTTGGGACAGCATGGGGTGGCAGTGGGGAGCTGGGCAGAGCAGGCAGCCTGCGGTGCCACAGCCAGGCAGCATGGTGCAGACTGCGGGGCTGCATCCAGATGTTCCCAGCTCAGGAACTGGCTCCAACAGGGTCAGATGCACCAGGCAGGGAGGCATGGTAGGGTCACAGCTGCACCAGTGCTGTAGGATCTGGGCTTCACCACCGGTTCCTGCTGTATGGGGACAGCACCTGCAGGCACAGCAGGATGGCACTGGGCAGTACGCTGAGCAGCTCAGAGCCATCCCCACCCGGCGCCATCCCCACCCCTGCCTGCATGGGAAATTCTGCAGTGTAGGCAGACTTTGTACCCTGACTCTGGCCAGCAGCCCAGCACCACTGCCCCCTCCCCGCTGCTTGTTGCTCATTAACCCACCTGGCTGCCCCGAGCATCTCGCTGTGCTGCAGCATGTCGGGCCTGCACGGCAAAGGCATCCTCGGCTCGCAGCGTGGAGCTGGCACTGCTGGCGGCGGTGGCACGGGGTAGGATCACATCATAAGGACCTTCATTCTGCAGGGGCACAGGGGAATGCAGGGGACTGGGAATGCTCCTAGGGAGCTCAGCAAGGAAGGGACCCACCCCAGCACCGAGCATCCCAACCTGATATGAGGATCAGGTGTACCCTATATACCTTTATCTGGCCCCATCCCAGCCACCTGTTATTGATCAGCTCGGTAAAAGCTCATCTCCATGGGGAAGGCACTGGTGCTGCCCTTACCGTCCCCTTGTGCATCAGAGCCATCTCTGTGGGCTGGTAGACACTGGTCAGCAGCTGCCCATTGTAGCCGCTGTATGGGGACACCGGCTTCTTGGCTGCAAAGAGACAGGGACGGTGAAAAGGGTGAAAACAGGGGCCTCACTCAGCCACCCTACCTGGGAGCTGGGCCTCGTTAGCAGCTTAATGAGCTGACAGCAGCCAGCTGCCCTATGCCCTTCCCTGGGGACGTCCCTGGGGTTTGCATCACTGCAGGGCGGGAGGGGCACCCCCAGTGTTATTGCAAGTTCTCTCGAGTGCTGTCACCTCACTGACGCTGCTTCCATTAACGAGCAAAGAGCCAACCCAGGGCGGAGGGCCGGGAGCCGTGGGCACCCCACGCCGGGGAGGGGAGCGCGCCCGGAGCGGCTGAGCTCAGCCCCAACTGGTACACCCAGCCCGGCGTGTTTTTGGGAGCCACAACAATGCGGGCACGGCTCCCGGCCGCTGGGTGGGTCGTGGCAGCAGACGTCTCACTGTGCTGTGCTGACCCCGCAGCCCGGTGCCTACCGAAGGAAGGCTCATCCATGGAGAAGGCTTTGTTTTCTACAAACATGCTCTGCGACTTCTGCTCCTTCAGGATGGTCTCGTAGCCCACCCCACGCGTGGGGTATACGTCGTCCTCGTAGCCTTGCTCAGAACTGCGCCGTGTCACGTGCGTCACCTCGGGGATGACGTAGAGGAGGATGAAGGCGTAGGCGTTGGACACCAAAGCGATGGCCAACGTGGGGTCATCCCAGCTGGGCTTCTTGCCCACGTGTTGGTTCCCATAGAGGTACATGGCCGTCCATGCCACCCAAATGGCCATGGAGAGCCCGGAGGTGGCCAAGATGAAGGCGCCGTGCTTCCTCCAGCGCGTGTAGCGGCCGCAGAGGGTTGGCCAGGCGGTGCCGAAAGCAGCCACCAGCAGCACCATGACATAGATGAGCGCCATGACAAAATCAGCATCCGCCAGCCCACAGGGGTCCGTGGGTCCACCCTCCTGCCGGGCCACCGTGATGATGAGCCACTCGGCGTTGATGATGACCTCCACCAGTGCCAGGATCAGAGCCACCGCCAGCGTCACCCAGCCTCGTGGGCCACGGTTCCTCCGTGCCAAGAAGTTGAGGGCCACGGCGTGTGCCAGCAGGCAGGAGAAGCAGAGTGCGAAGAGGACACCGAAGAGAAAGCGGCGAGAGGTGCAGGTGGAGAAATCTCGCCCCACGATGAAGTCAAACGTCAGGCAGAAGAGCCCAAAGGTGCCCAGCAAGAAGAAGGCCTGCGTGGCCACCAGGCTCTTCTTCTGGGGGTCCTGCACAAAGGGCAGGCTGGCCACCAGCACGATGGTGAGCACGAAGCTGGTCACGGCACCCAGGCTGGCCGCGGCCTCCAGCACGATGCCCCATGCTGCTGACAGGTCACAGAGGTTGTAGTAGAGCGAGGAGAGGTCCTGGCTGCATCCTGATGGAGGGGTGCTCTGGGCACGGCCCACGGGCAGCAGAGCCAGCAGGACGCAGGCAGCTGCTGGCACCGCAGCACCCATCCTGCACGGCAGGTGGGTGCCAAGCGGGGATCCACGGACCCTGTGGGGAAGAGAAGCATTACAGAGCCGGGAGCAGGAGCTGGTGCTGCCTGTGCTGTCTGCAGGTGCTGGAGCATCTCTGTGGCAAGTGATCAGCTCCCGGTGAGCCCGCCCCACCACAGCCCAAAGCGGCTCCAGATCAGAGCAGGCAGACGACCATCTCCTGTCACCTCCTTGCCTGGATGCAGCACTGTGCCTGTGGGTCTCCTGGAGGAACCGAGCATGGGTCTGGGCTGGGAGCAGAGCTAACACTTGGAGACACTTGGGGTTGCATGCTAGCACGGCTTCGCATACCAGCTCGTTCCCCTTTTTGCTTCTCCTGGCCCACTTCCCTCCTGTGGTTCTGGGCACTGACCCACCATGGGTCTCATGTCTGACCGTGCACGCCAACGCTCCTGGTCACACGCAGCCGCAGCCCGGCGTGGCACAGTATGGCACGGCATGGCACAATGTGGCACGGCATGGCACAGCACGGCGTTGCCCTGTGGGTACGGGGTCTGTTCCCACTCCCAGCCCCAGGGAGCGCAGAGTGCCGGTAGCAGGGAATGAGGAAGGAGAGGGGCGAGCTGCAGCCCCTGCGCTCCCCTCTGGGAGGAAACCGGGCAAGAAAACAGCAACAAGGTCACTCCGGGGCTGAGACAGGGGGGTGTTCCAGCCCCCAGCTCACTGCCTCCGCTTCCAAAACCCCCGCCCTGGGGGACCCGAAGGCCCCCAACCCACTCCCCTCCCGGGGCCCCACAAACAGCGGTGTCCAGGCTCCGCAGAGACCCCCCGGACAGGGACCTCCCGTCCGCGGTGAGGACACCGGGGGACCCATCCCCTGCCGCCCCCGGCCCGCGGCGGATGGGGACACCAAGGGACGGGGTTCCGCCGTTTCTCCCAGCGGCACCGACCCGGTTCCCCCACAGCCCCGACTCGGGCTGGTCCAGGAGCTCCCCCGACTTTCCGTCCAGAAGAGCCCGTGGGGCGCACGGCTCCCGACCGCTCCCGGTGTCCTTCTTTTTCCCGGTCCCGGTGTCCTCCAGCCCCGCACCTTTAACCCCTCCCGGCCCCGCTCACCGACTCCAGCGCCCCGTGTCCCGTCGCTCCGCCGTGCCGTGCCGTGCCGTGCCGTGCCGTGCCGTGCCGTGCCGTGCCGTGCCGTGCCGTGCCGTGCCGGCGAGCCCCGAGCCCGCGGCACCGCGCGCGCCTGCCCGGCCCCTCCCCGAGGTGCGGCCGCTGCCCGGGGAGCGCGCCCGGAGCCGGCCGGGACCTGCCCCGCCGCACCGAGCACCCGCAGCACGGGAGCGGGGAGGCAGGTGGAGAGGAAAGGGGACCGTCCCCCAAAACGGGAGGACCGAGCGCCGGGTGGAAGCGAGCACAGAGCGAACTCGAGCACCGGTGTAATGAGTTGGCGGGGTCTCAGCACAGTCGGGTGCCGGGGTCACAGCACGCCGCGCCGGAGCAGCAGCATCCCGAGCTGTAACCGCAGCCGAGCAGCCCCAGGCGGGGGCCCGAGGGGCCTCCCGGAGGAATGTCAGCTGACGGCTGAGCCCTTGGCACCGCTCTCGGGTGAGCCTTTCCTGCGGGGGTTTCGGGGCTCGGTGGTCCCAACAGCAGGGCTGCACCCGTGTCTCGGCCATGGCACTCCACAGCCACCCCATCCTTGGGGTTCAGGGATGGGGAAGAGCCCTTTGAGGCTCAGGGCACCCATTGCTCTGCCAGTCCCGGAGGAGGTTTCCAGGCGGGCCCTGCTATTTTGGGAGGGTGAAGCAAGACGGTGAAGGATGCAGCCGAAAGTTCACCGTGCCGCCGGCGGGTCCTCCCCCAGCCCGGGTTGGTATGAAAACAACCCGAGGATCTGGAGCTGGTGACACCACTGCATGGGGAGCAGCACCCTCAGCACCCACAGCCACCGTCTGCCTGCCTCTGCCTGGCTACCAGCGCCGCACTGGGGCAGGATCGTCCCTCCCCCCTGGGAACACACACGTGTGCGCATTCACACAAGCACTGAGCAGCGCTGAGCGCCCTGCAGAGGGGCTGTGCTGCCTGCCTGCCTCCTGCCGTGACCTCTGCGTGCCTCAGTTTCCCCAGGAAGTCGAGTTCTGCCTAGGAGCGAGGCCCCGCTTCCCCACCGCCCCCGCTGCCCCAGCGCCGGGCTGCACAGAGGCCGAGCTGCACGCGGCTTCCTGCAGTGCTTCCTTCCGCTGCACAGAGCAGCCCCGGCCCCGCAGCCCCCCGTTCCCACCGGCGCCCATCACACGGTGGCTGCCCCACGAAGCCCACACGCTCCCATACCGGCTGGTCCAACCCACACTGCACACCCCTGCTGTTTCTCAGGAGGTGTTTTTGTAGGTCCTACGGCAACACCCCTCTGTGGGGTAAGCTGGGTGCAATACAGCTGTATGCTGGGGCGTTTGGTGCCTGGCACGGTGTGAGCGAGAGCAGCGCCCAGCCCTGGTGCCCTGCTGTTCTGGGGACTGAGCCCTCCATGGCAGCACTGCCGGATGTCTCCCAGCCCCGTGGCGCTCGGCACAGCCAGGAATCAGAGCCAGGCTTCTGAGCAGGACAGGAGCGGGCCCGTTCCGAAAACATGGGCACGCCGGGCGCATTTTTTCCAGGCTTACCTCTCTGCAGAGCCGCAGGGCCGAGCTGACGGCAGCACGGCGGCCGAGCCCCAGCTCACCTTGGCGAAGGTGAGGGCCGTACCTGGGGGCCGGGGGGGGCCACGTGCTCACCCTGCCCGTCACCTCTGTTTACGCCGGGGCTGGAGAGCTGTTTTCCATCTGAGCTGGTTCTGTCCAGAAAGGAGCCCCTCTCTGCAGGCGGACGCGGTTAGCACGTTTCCACCTCCCTCTCCAAGTAAATAAGCGCTGGGCGAGGGGGGGCTGGCGGCAGCCCTGGCCTCCGCACACGGGGCCGGCGCTTGGGTTCAGTGCTGCCCTTCCCAGCCAGGCCCTCGTGCCCCCTCCCAACCCCACAGTGCGGCCCCTGGCCAGGCTATGGGGTGGGAAATCCTGCAGGAGGGTGCGGGGCGGCAGGAGGTGCTCACCGCTGGGTTAATGTCTAATCCGGCCCCAGTCCTTCTCTCCTGAAATGCCAGAATTAATGGAGCGAGCACCTCCCAGCTACCACCCACCCCAGCGAGGCTCAGGCTGAACCCTGTTGGTGGGAGCAGGGCATTGGGGGTTGGATCCCCCCGCTGTAATGCAGGGGTCAGCATTGTGCCCAGGGCTGCAGAGTGTGAGGAGCATTGCCCTGGATGTGTGCCTGTACCCGTGTGGGTCAGCCCCACATCATGAGGTCATCCTGGGCTCACTTTATGTGCAGTGGGAGCAAAGGTAGGTGGGCATCCTATTGTGCCCCATCCCACCACAGTGCTGGGCTCAGCCTGGTGGGCGCAGGGCACTGGGTTGCTTTCTGTGCCCTGCTTGGGGCAGCCCAAATACTCCAGGGTCAGCCGAGCCCCCAGCACTGGGGCAGCTCCATGGGTGCTGGTTTATGAGGAATTACAGTGGAAAGGCCGCTCTGTTTGGGGGGGATTATAGTAAGGACCTTATGGGAGAATTAGGATGGAAAGTGGGGCAGGCAGGGCTGTTGCTCCGGACCCGGCTGCTCCCACGGGTCACAGGGTGCCAGCTCCCTGCTGCTGCCTGTGCCAGCTCTGCTGGGCGTCCTGTCCCTGCCCTCTGGTGGCAGCTGGGGACAGGCATGCAGGCTGGCACGGCCCCGGCTGCTCACTCAGCATTGCAGCAGTATGGTGGTGTAAGCGAGAGCGTGGCTCTGAGCTGTGTGCGTGCCACGCAGTGGGGACATGGGTGGGAGCTGGGTCACGCAGGACTGCAGCACCCTGAGGGCACCAGGCTGAGCAGAGGGACGCAGACGGAGCCAGACCCACGCAGCATTATAGACTGAACATCGGAGTTTATGTAGGAGAGCTCAACCCCATCACATTGCCTCCTCCCCAGGGCTGCAGAGCTCACCTGGGCGTAGATTTGCTGCGTTGTTGGAGCTGGAGAGCAGCTGTGAGCTCCCATCACCCCCAGCACCGCAGCTCCGTGGGTGTGGGCGCAGCGGGGCAGCATCCCTCGGGCACGGTCCCACTGGGTGCTGGGTGAGCACCGAGACCCCCAGCTGGTGGCAGCCCCCTGTTGAGCACGCCGTGCCCAGCAGCTGCAGTGGGCTCAGGGTTGGGGGCACAACGCGGGCGCCGCTGTGGCGGGGGCCATGCCACGTGTGGGCACAGAGCACCTCGCTCACGGCGCGGCGGAACGTCTCGCTGACAAAGCAATAGAGGAAGAAATTGAGGGTGGTGTTCAGCATGGCTGCCATGTTGGCGATGTCCAGGGCCAGGTGCACGCGCCAGTCCCGCTTGACCGAGGCCACGTAGAGGTGGCACATCATGACAGCGGTGCGGGGCGCCCAGAGCACGATGAAGACGGTGGTGACGGCCAGGAGGAGGGCTGTGGTTTTGCCTCGGTGCGGCCGGCGTCTTCCGGAGCGCCCGCGCTGCTTCAGTTTGTGGATGATGACGGAGTTGGTGGCCAGGAAGATGCTGCAGGGCAGGAAGTAGATGGTGACGCAGTGCAGCCATTTGAGCACCCTGTCCAGTGCGGTGGGTGGGTCGGCATCACGCCAGGCGTCTAGCCACCAGTAGAAGGGGATGCCGGTGGCCAGAGCCACGGCAAAGACAGCGGCGATGATCCTGCGGGTGCGGCGGGGGTAGGAGACGGCGCGGTACCGCAGAGGGTGGCACAGGGCCACGTAGCGATCCACGGTGAGCAGGACGGTGACCCAGATGGAGGCGTGGTTGGCTGTGAACTCCAAAACGTTGACAATGTGGATGAAGGTGCGGGGCACTGCCCGTGCCAGGATGGCCGTCTGCAGAATGAAGCCCACGAAGATGATGAAGACCTGGGTGAGGATGTCGGATGTGGTGACGGCCAGCAGGTACCAGTATGATGACTTCTTGGTCCTCGTGGCCAGGCGGGACAGGGCCACGGCTGTCAGGATGTTCACTGGAGGGAGGGAAGTGGTGCCAGATGGGCGGTCAGACCCTGGGCTCACAGCCCCCCGGTGCCACACTCAGCTCCACAGCGCCTGGTGGGGTGCAGAGGGGGCTGGGGAACTATAAATATCGCGGTGCCATGGGGATTTGCAGAGCTGATTAATCCCTTCCATGTGTCAGCCCCAGCAATGGAAATACCATCTGCCCCCACTGCCGTGGCACCCACCAATGGGGCTGGGGTTACACCGAGGCGAGTGGCACTGCAGGGAGCAGAGAGACCCCACACCCCAAAATCTGTGGGGTCTGGCTGGGAGCTGCAGCTCTGCCCCTTCAACCCTGGCAGCCCTCGACCCCTCACCTGGCAGCCCCAGGCCCAGCAGGATGCTGTAGTACACGACAGGGAAGATGCCAACCATGCAGGGCGACCGCTCCGGCTCCGGCCATGTCACCGCCGTGCTGTTGGGCACCGGGACCATCGCCCTCCACCACGTGTTGGCTGAGGGGGGACACGGGGAGACTCAGAGGGGTGAGGGCACCACCGGCGGGGGCATGGCATGGGGACACCGGGGTGGCTCAGCTCGCCCCATGCCTGATGGCGCATTTTAGAGCTGTAGAACACGACGCTCTCGGGGGCACCAGGGTGGCTCTGCTGCCGGATGTGGTCGTTGTTTATCTCCCCTGGCCCCGTTTTATAGACTCGAAGAAAGCTGGCTTAAAAAAAGATGTCCTTGGGCGGCTGCTGCGGGGGTGGGGACCTGGCTGGTGCCCGGGGTGCGGGGCCAGGGGCTGGGAGATGGCAGTGCCAGGGGGTGGCCCCGCACAGCCCCGCGGGATGCGGACCCGCACCCGATGCGGCCCCGCGCCCGACCCCATTCACAAACCTCCGCCCCGCGCCCCGCGCTCCTATTGGCCCGAGGGTGCCAGGCTGCGGCCAATCAGAGAGGAGTCCTCCGAGAGCGGGGGAATGCCACACCCGAGCGCTGCGTTGTGATTGGTCGGAATGGTCCCAAATTAGCATTTCCCGCGGGAAGCTGGGTCCTAGTGTCGGGGCGGCGATGGGGGTCGTGGGGCGGCGGCATGGAGCCTTGGGGTCCTGAGACCGGGAGGGCCGTGTCCTAGCCCGACCCCTCATGCTGGCCCCATTCCGGCCCCCCGTGGCCTCTATATCGCCGTGGCTCAGCTCAGCCCCCGCTGCTGCTCTCAGCCCTGTACGTTCTCCTCTGACCCTCCCGCCCGAGGGGGTCCAGGCCGTCAGCGCCCCCCAGCAGCCGAGCTCGGCCAAGCCCCGACGGCTCCGGGACCAACGGAGCATCGCGACCCCCGCGCCAAGCTCCGCCCGAGCTCCCGCACAGCACCTGCCCCAAGCCCCCCGCAATGCCTGGATTTGGGCCGGGAGGGGGACAATAGGAAGATCCCCATACTTCCCTCCCCGCGAGCCTTGGGGGCTTTGGCCCCTTTTCCCAGCATCGACCCGAGCAGACCCCCAACCCCCGGGGCTGTGTGGGAGAGAAGAGTGATGCTAATTAACTGAAAATCAGATCTGGCTAATCAGCGAGCCCGGTCTCTTTGTGCCCCCCGGAAAACGGGCATCGATCAGCTGCGGCAGGATCGTATTAACCCTTCCCTAGCCCTGAGCCCTTTACTCTGCAGAAAGGCGCTGAGCCTGCTGGGAGGGGTTCGGTCCGAGTCCTTCTCCCCCCTCCTCTACCCGAGGTCCCACTCCTGTGCCCGGTGGGCTCTCACCTTGGTGGCTTTCGTGCTACCCTCTAGGCGTGCGGTGCCACCTTTAGTGCGTGTCTGTTCCCGCTGGCGGCCGCAGCATGGCACAGCCCCTGGGGTGCGTGGAGACGCGGGGGGGAGGGAGAGCGGCGTGGGCAGAGCCGCGGGATGGGATGGCCCTGAGCTTCGCTGCTGCCCCCGAGCCGCGGATGGGGGCCCCTGGGGAGGCTGAGCTTCGGGGACAGAACTCATCCCCACCCCAGCATGACAGGGATGGTGCTCTGGGTGCAGCTTGCTCCCATGTCACCATGTGTTTTGCACACCTAGAGGCTCAGGGGAACACGGGGGCTGACACTTTGCTGTCCCTCCCGCAGCACAGGCTCCTTCCTTGCCTCCAGGACAGATGGACACAACCTCACTCCTAAGCCAGGTCTGGGTTTGTCTGAGTGTGTATGTGCGTGTGTGTGCATTCATACGTGTGCCCATGTGTGTACTACTCCAGTCCCCTCGTGTGGAGGCCATGCTGCAGGGAATGTCTGCTTGTGCCTCAGTTTCCCCAGCAGTACAGGGATGTAGGAGCTGCCAGTGGGGACACTGATGTCCCCTTCTTGCAGGAGCTGCCTGGCACAGGTCTGCAGTTCATGGAACCAGTGCAGCAGCTTCTCCATCCCATGAGGTTTAGGGGCTGAACACAGCACTGCCAGCACTGTCCCCATAGTCCCCACATCCCTCACCCTTGCAGCCTGTGCTGCCCTGCCCTGTGTACAACTGAAGAGTGACAACCCCTGGCCAGGCACAGTGGGGGACCCTGCAGGATGGAGCCATACTGGCACAGTGCCGCCAAGCACACACTCCCGGCAAGCTGTTGTTTTGCAGGTAGGTGGTTAAATGAGGCAGCAGCAGATGTGGTGAGCCATTAACAGGCTGTGCCTCCGCAGGGGCCCCTTGACCCACCTGGCCCCTGCTCCCCATTGCAGCAGGAAAGTGCACCCGGACTGTTTGCTCTGTTTGTGCTGTCACCCACCTTGCTGGGCTGCAGAGCTGCTGTCTGGCCACATCCGAGGGGCCAGGTGCTCTGTACCCTTGCCCCCTTCTGTCCCTGTTGCCCCCATGAGGGGCTGGGCAGAGCTAGGAGCGCAGCACGCAGCTGATGGGCAGCTCATCTTCCATCCCACCTCAGTGGAGCAGAACCAGATGGGCAGCCAACCTTTGAGCTGCAGCCACATCTGCTCACACTCAACATCTGGAGACCCCATTTAATCCCACGCTCCTCCTTCACCCCCCCGCACCAGGCTGTGCTCAAGGATGGAGCTCCTTATCCCCCATCCCCATCCTCGTCCAGACACTCTGGATTTGGACCCTGTCCTTAAGTGCCCTCCCCGGCATGAGAATACCTCCGGCTGTGGAGGCACCGTGCCGGGGCCGGGCACTCTGATGCAAAAGGGGCAGATGGGCTGAGCACCCCCTGCTTGGCCACAGCCTCCCTACCCTGCGGAGAGTCCCGGCCAATGCCACAGCCATCCTGCCTTGCTGCATGCACTCCTGGCCTTTATGCCCGTGCACTCCTTGTGCACACAGCATCCTTCTTGCACCGAGCTGCCGGTTGCCACGCTGCCAGCAGTGGGGCTGGGAGCGAGCGTGAAATGCTCGGCAGCCTCGTTGAGTTTGCGCTTCACTTAGCAGCTTAACACCAAAGCTGCAATAACGCCGACGCCAGCGCTAATCCCATCAGCTCAGACAGCTACTCGATAACAGGGAACTGGCTAATATTCCCCTGTGCGGCTCCAGTCCGAGCAGGGCACGCCACTGCCACACGCTGAAGGTCACGGCATCTTTTGGTGTTGTGTCCTGGAAAGTTGGCCCAGGTGCCTAACAGACAGTCTGAAATCCCATTCCTATCTCATTCTATCCTCACCATCCCACCCCCACCTCCATCCCCATCTTCATCTCATTTCTGGTGCCCCGTGCCATTGCAAAGCCCTGCACGAGCCGTCGGGGTGGGCGAGGGGCCAGTGAGGGCCGGCACCGGGCACTCGTGCAGCGCACGCAGTGTCTTGGCTGCAAAGGCTGGGAAAAGGGCAGGCAGTTCCTGCCGGCAGCCCGATGCCATGGTGATGGGAGGGCGAGGGCTGCCGCCGCCATGAATACCCATGAGCTGGGGGAGCCGGGAGGCTGCACGCACTGTGCCCTGAATGCAAAAGCCCCAGTGTGTCCCCGCAGCACAAAGAGCTGTGGCTGCGCATGGGGCCGGCACGGTCCGACGGCAGTGAGCGGCAGTGACCCCACGTTGTGCCCGGGGCTCGCTGGAGCACGACGCCCTGGGATGTGGGGCTGGGGGCCGTGGTGGGATGGATCGGGGCTGGAAGCCGTTCCCTTGGTAACGGCGGGTCCCAGTTTCCACCAATCGATGCGGCGGTGCGGGCTGGGGGGGCTCGTGGCCTACATAAGCGCCCGTCGGGCACCGCGCGCCCCGGCAGATGCGAAACGATGGCGAGGCTGACGGGCACCCGGCCCCCAGCTGCCCGCCGCTGGGGCTGCGCTGCCACCGCTTTCCTCCTCCTCCTCCTCACCGTGCAAGCTGGTAAGGGCGGCTGTGGTGGGGGGAGGCATGGAGGGAGCCCTGGGTCCCCCAACTCTTTGTGCCGTGGCGGTGATTTAGGGCTGAGCGTGGCTCTCCAGCAGACACTGTGCTGTGGGGGGGGGATGGATGTGGCTCCTGGGTGTGCTGTGCCCCTCGGGGAGGTTGGGCTGCCCAGCGCAGGGCTCAGCACTGCGGGCATTGCGGGGCAAGGGACTGCGATTGCCTCCTGATCCCTGCTCAGCTGGGCTTAAGCCGGCACTGGGATGGGTAATCTGTGGGATTGCCAGCCGGCCAGAAGCAGATTGGAGAGATGGAGCCAAATTCATCAAGATGAGCTGGGGAGGAAGCGGGAGGTGTGCCAAGCATGTGGGAGGGTGAGGAGCAGGAGGAAGGCTCCCTGTACCCACAGGAACAGAGCTCCCTGCACTCTCCCTGTGCATGGGAGGTGTGGGTTCACGGCACCAGGAGGAGGCAGGGATCACGCTGGGAACAGGCACGGTGTAGTGCCATCCTAGCAGCACCCACTACTGCAGTGGGGCCACTGGTACCTCAGCCTGCAGGGAGTCCCAAAACCTACTTCGTATGCCCCTCCATGTCAGCCACTTGGGAGGGCTGGGGTCTGGGGCAGTTCTCAGGGCATGCTCTGCCCACATGGGGACAGAAGAGGGCTGGCAGCCCGGGCTGTGTGCCAGTGTGCCTGGCACAGGGCCATTTCCCAGCACGTCCCAGCTTGGTGCATGGTGGTCTTATTCCTTCTCCTGCAGAAAGGCAGCTTGTTGGCTTCCAAAGACACAGCTGTCCCTATGTCCCCTTGTCCTCCCCACATACCCTTGGCAGCAGCCAACCCTTTGGCACTGTGGGGAGCACAGGGAGGATGCGCACAAAGCAAAGCTTCCCCAGCGCCCTGTTAGTCACACATCCTGCCCTCTTGTGCCTGGTGCTGGGGCACAGCAGTGGGACAGTAACACCTCCCCACAGCCCAGAAAGCTGACCTCAGCGGCGATGCCACTGCGGCCACCATCAACCACTCACTGACGCTGCTGCAGAGGCTGCAGGAGCTGCTACAGAATGGCAACAGCAGCGACTCGGTGCTGCGGGTGCGCACGGCTGCCTCTGATGAGGCCAAGGTCTTCCACACCCATCAGCTGCTGCTCAGCCTCCAGAGTGAGGTCTTCGAGGGACTCCTGCGCAACCAGAGTGTTGTCACCCTGCATGAGCCGCCTGAAACTGCCGCGCTCTTTGAGAAGTTCATCAGGTGCGTGGGGAGCCCACAGGATGGGGATGCCCATGGGAGGGATGCTGTCAAGGAGGGAGGTGTTCCCACGGGGACAGTGGGAACTCCAGGGGAAAGGGATGCCCAGAGGGATGCTCCCTTCAGTTCCACAAGGACCCAATGGGAAGGGCACAGCAGAAGGGATGGAGCCAACTGGATAGGATGTCCCCTCATGGACCCTGCAGGATGGGGATGCTGGGAGGGATGTAGCCAAGGAAGGATGTCCTCTCAGGGGCCCTATGGGATGCGAAGGATGCAGTCAAGGAAGGAGGAGGATGCTCTCTCAGGGATCAGTGGGTTGGGAATAGAGACAGAGAACAGCAGTATCACCACCCCACACTCCACTCCAGGTACCTGTACTGTGGGGGGGTGTCCCTCCTGCTGCACCAAGCCATCCCCCTGCACCAGCTGGCCAGCAAGTACCGGGTGTGGGGGCTGCAGCGTGGCGTGGCCGACTACATGAGGAGCCACCTGGCCAGCGAGTCGAACCAGGGCCACGTGGTGGGCTGGTACCACTACGCTGCACGCATCGGGGACACGGCGCTGCAGGAGAGCTGCCTGCAGTTCCTGGCCTGGAACCTGTCGTCCGTGCTCGGCAGCGCCGAGTGGGCTTCGGTCAGCGTGGAGCTGCTGCTGCTGCTGCTGGAGCGCTCTGACCTGGTGCTGCACAGTGAGCTGGAGCTCTACACTGCTGTGGAGGCCTGGCTGGCCCGGCGGCAGCCCGAGGACAATGTGGCTGAGCGGGTGCTGCGTGCCATCCGCTACCCCATGATCGCGCCCAGCCAGCTGTTCCGGCTGCAGACGCAGTCGGCGGTGCTGGTGCGGCACTACAGCGCGGTGCAGGACCTGCTCTTCCAGGCCTTCCAGTTCCACGCCGCGTCCCCTCTGCACTTTGCCAAGTACTTCGACGTCAACTGCAGCATGTTCCTGCCCCGCAACTACCTCGCACCCAGCTGGGGCTCCCAGTGGGTCATCAACAACCCGGCACGGGATGACCGCAGCACCAGCTTCCAGACCCAGCTCGGACCCAGCAGCCACGACTCCGGCAAGCGGGTGACCTGGAACGTGCTCTTCTCTCCACGCTGGCTGCCCGTCAGCCTGCGCCCTGTCTACTCGGACTTGGTGTCCAGCGCCATCCAACCGGTGCGCATCGAGGACGGCCGCCCGCGCCTCGTTGTCACCCCGGCCACCAGCAGCCCCGACTTCGCTGGTGTCAGCTTCCAGAAGACGGTGCTGGTGGGTGTGCGGCAGCAGGGCCGCATCTTTGTCAAGCATGCCTACAGCTTCCACCAGAGCTCGGATGAGACGGCTGACTTCCTTGCCCATGCCGACCTGCAGAAGCGCACCTCCGAGTACCTCATCGACAACGCCCTGCACCTGCACATCATCATCAAGCCTGTCTACCACTCCCTCATCAAGGTGAAGAAGTAGCGGGGCTGTGGGCATGGGGCTCTGCCTCTTTGTCCCCTCTCTGTAGGTAGATGGGGGTCCCTCTGCTGCCTGCCTCTTCCTGCTGTCCCCACTGCCATCCCTGGATGCCTGCGGGGAGCACAGGGAATGTGCAACCATGTGGCATGGGGACACAGGGACAGCCCCTGCAGTGCCAGCTCTGCACTGACATGGCTGCAGCTTGGGGTGTGGTGGGACAGGGGTCCAGCTGCCTCCCCCAGCAAAGGACACTTGTGGAGAACAGCGCCTTGTTGCTGCCTGGGTGTCCTTCACCTCCTTCCTAATAAAAGCAGAAAATGAGTGCAGGGAGCGCGGGGCATCTTTGCGTATCCCCTGTGCCTTGGGATGGGTGGGCACAGGGACGCATCAGCTGTCACACCACTCCCAGTCTTCATGTGCCTCCTTTTAATGCTCCAAAAGGATAAACCTCAGCTCCTGTGCCGCTCTGCTGAGCCATGGAGGTGCTGAGCAGCTGCACGGTCATTGCCCAGCACAGCTGTGTGTGTCCCACAGGGAGGTTTGGTCAACTGTTGGCGCTGTGGGCTATGTGGGGCGCTGAGGTGGGCAGGATGGGTGCTCAGCCCACTGCTTGGCACGGGGATGACTGTGCTTCGGCGGGGAGCTCGGCTCAGCACTGGGGGTTCCACCTGTCCTTGCTGGAAGTCCTTGGGCCAATCGCCACAACGCAGCTGAGCGATGGGTGCCAGCCCTGCCTGGAGCTGGGGAGATGGACAGAAATGTGTCTCCTGGTGCTCTCATCAGGGTGTGGTGCTGCTGCCACCTACCCCGTGGTTGGCGACCTCGAAGGGCTGCAGCTGCCTCTTTCTCCTTTTGACATCCAGCGGCTCTTCTCTCTCCTCCAGCTTTTTGCATACGCACAGTCAGGCGTCTGGGGAGGGGCTGGGCTGGATGGCCCCCAGGAGGGTGGCTGTTCCCTCCAGGCTGTCCCTGCTGGCAACATGCCTCAGTTCGGGGGCACGTGGCACACGGGACTGACACGGAGTAGCCACGGCCACGATGCTTTTGGTGCTGCTCAATGTCTCCACGGCGCAGTGGCACCGTAACCGCAGCACAGCCACTCGCCTGACCCTGGTACTGTGGGTGTGCTGTGCTCACCTCTGCGGCACGGGGAGCCCGGTGCTGGTTGAAGGGTTGCGTGGCAGTGGCTGGGAAGTGCCAGGAGTCACCCTGGAGCAGGGAGTGGGAACGCAGCTCTGCGTTGTGCAGCTGCAGCTGGTGCAGGCGGCACAGCAGGGCCAGCACCTCCTGCTGCTGCACAGAGCTGCTCCCGCGCTGCACAGCCTCCTCCAGCTGCCGGGTGTGCTGCTGGCTCTGCTGGAAGCGCCTCTCCAGCTCTGCCTGTGGGCACACGCCGGGGTCATCCTCCTTCCCAGGGGTCAGCATCCCTGCTAGAGGGCCACCAACCTGCCTGGCCCTTTACCCTCTGCACGCATCCCAGTGCTCTGGGGTGAGTGGTGCTGCTAGGCAGGGACTTGTCAAGCTCAGCTCCCTGCAGATGTGGGGTTGAGCTGTGGATGCTGCATTTGGGGCTCCTGCACCTTCTGTTCCTGGAGTCTGCTCTGCTTCTCCACCAGTGCCATGAAGCTCTCCCGTGCTGTGATCACATTGGGTGGTTCTGGCACATCCGTGTCTGTGTTCCTCCTGCTCTCTCTGGGCCCCCCTGGCTTCCCTTGCCCCTCCTTGTCCCAGCGCCATGCTCTCCTCTTCCAGCTGCAGGAGGCATTTTGGGGTCTCAGTGACACAGCCAGTTCTCTGGGAACACCACCTGTACCCACATACCGAGTGAGTATGCGGAGGTGCCGGGCAGCTGCCAGCCGGGTGTGCAGTGCTGTGCCCTCCAGCTGAACCAGGTGCTGGCACAGGGCTGCCTGCTCACGGCAGGCATTGAGCAGCTTGTCCCGCAGCTGGACCTGGGCTGGGAATATGGGTGTCAGCACCAAGCCCTGCAGCTCTGGGGCAGCACAGTGGGGCCAGGCATACCCTGGGTGTAGCGGATGGCACAGTGCTTGCCTGGTCCTGATGCGGTGTACAGCTGGTGCTTGAGGTGCTGGATGTCCCCATGCAGGTTGGCCACAATTCTGCCATGGGGTGAGTTGCTGAGCAGGTTGTGCTTCACCTGAAATGGGCATAGCGTGAGCATCTCACTGCCACGGCACAGCACATCCCCAGCTCAGGTCCCTGAGCACTGTGTGGCTGTGCAGCAGGGACCGGCTCTTATGCCCTCCCTGCTGGGGACCAGGGCTGCACAGGGAGGGGACAGGAGGATGCTGGCAGGAGGTGGGATGGTGTTCACCCTCCCGGTCCCACCGTGGGGCGGATGCTTTTGGCGCACTGGGCGTAGGTGAGCGTGCTGCGGGACTCTTCAAAGGCAGTGCTGGCAGGGCTGATGTGGGCAATCATCACCGTGTGGCTGTTCCCCCCGAGCGAGTCCTGGGCAGCAAAGCACACAGCTGAGTGGGGTGGGGGGAGCAGCCCGTGCCCCCCGACACCATCGCACCTTCAGCAGGCGGGTCAGTTTGCTGTCACGGTAGTTGACGTGCGCGCTGCCTGCCGGCTTGCTCAGCGCCTTGATGCAGTTGCCCAGGGCCAGCAGTGACCTGTTGATGTGCGCTCCCTCCTTCATCCTCTGCCCACGGTTTTGCGTCTGGGTGGTGGGGTGAAGGCAAAAAGCGTGGTAGCAATAAAAAAGGGCTAGGGGTTTCGCAGTGGTGCATGCCATACCCAAGCCGCCCGCTCGGAGCCCGCCAGGTCGATCAGTTGGAGCCGCCCGCAGCGCAGTCCCCGTCCCCGCACAGTGACCTGCAGCACGGCGTGGGAGCGTGACGACGTGTGGTTGGCAGCTGTGGGCTCCTGTTTCCGCTGCTGATTCCCCCTCAGCAGCAGCTGTAGGACCTGGAGAGGATAGGCTGTGTTGGGTAAGGGGCTCGCTGCTCCCCGCTGCCCCCCAGACATCCCCTGTCCCACCTCCTCGGTGCTGCTGGCTGACACCTCGGTGATGCCGACCACTTGGACGGTGCCACGGGAATCCTCCCGCAGCTGCAGGGAGTGTGGTGAGGGGCTCAGCAGGTCCCAAATCACCTCATTGTAGATCTGGGTGCAAAGGGGGGAGCTGGGAACATCCCACATGGCGTGGGTACCCAGAGGGGACACAGCACTGCAGCACAGCAACACCCTGGCTGTGTGTCACTCGCTGCTCCCTGCCTGCCCCATGCACCTCTAGGTAGGACATGGAGACCTCATGCTCTGCATCACTGCTGCACTCCTTGATGGCATGGAAGAGATCACCAAGGGCGCAGGCACAGATGCCAGGTTCGCTGTCGGTGCCGAGCATGGTGTAGGTCTTCCCGCAGCCTGGGGGAGAGGGGATGGCTCATCTGGGGCTGGGACTCTCTCCACAGCCCCTGCCATATGGGGCCCATCCCTGAGCCCCTCACCAGTGGGGCCATAAGCAAAGATGGTGGCATTGCAGCCAGAGATGACGCTCGCGATGAGGCCTCGGGTGGTGGCACGGTACACGGTTTCCTGTTGGAGAGTGAATGGTCCCAGGGCACATCCCAGTGCCCCCATGCCAGTTGGCTGCCCCACACCATGTTCTCAGCCCCACGTCCCCATGCCCTGCCCATCCCACGGACCCACCTGGGTGGATGTGGAGTCAAAGGCTGCATCAAAGATGTAGTATTTCTCCTGGGAGCGGCTGGCATGCAGGACATTATCAGAGTTCTGCATGGGGTCTCGCAGCACCACAACCTGTTGGCAGACACAAATGGGGCTGCCCAGGGCACCTGTCACCCCCATGCCCCTGGGGTCACCTCCAGCCTCCCCTTTGCCAATGTTCCCTCCAGACCAGGGCCCTTTATGTTCCTGTATCGTCCCATTGTCCCCAGGCAGCGGCTTGGGTTCAAAGCTGCTTTGTGTGCAGTGCCAAGGGGACCTGCCCAGCCGGCTGCTCCACTGCCTGCTGGCACAAAAGCACCTCTGTGAGTACAGCCCAGCAAGGTGCCCGCAGCTGCACACCTCCGGCTGGTTTGCAATGCAATCACACCATAGGGATGCTGTTTGTACCCCTGCATCAACCCCAGACCTCTGCTTTTGGGTGATGCCAGGACAGAGGGGGCCCAGTGCTGACCCCATCGCAACTGCCAGCATCCCTGGTGTCTCTCAGTGCAATGCAGATTTCGACCTTTGTGGCAAAGCCAATCTCATGGCTGCCCAACTCTCCCTCCTCACACAGCCTCCAGGCCTTCCCTGCAACCTGAGTTGGGGATGGGGAGAGGCGGCGCTGGGGTCCCACAGCCCTGCAGGAAGGGCTTCTCCTGACCCAGCGTCCTTGCAGACTCCCATCCTGCCACTTTGTTATTGTAGGATCTCTGCAGGGAATGTAAGGCTGCAGGTGTCCCCCATCCTGTTCTGTGCACACAACACACGTGTGTGCATCACATGCAGCACCAGGTGCACCCAGGCATGTCCAGAGTACACTGATCCCACCTTGTCCAGTGTACCTGATCCTCCCGTCCCCTGCCTTGGGTCCCCGTCCCACAGCTGTACCTGCTCATCCAGGCGGTGGGCAATGGGCCTGGCCCCCCTCTGCAGCTCAGCCACACTCATGGGTCGGATGCGAAGAGCCACCTGCAAGACATGGCCAGTGAGTGTGGGGCAGAGAGGACAGGGATGAAGGGACAGCAGAACAGGGACGAAGGGACAGCAGAACAGGGACCTGCACACCGGCCATTGCTGAATGCAGTCTGGCACTGGGCTGGCACAGCCGGCAGCCGGTGCAGCCCCCGGGACCCCCCCATGCTGCAATTAGAGGCTCATTTTCCTGGGAAGAAAGCGAACGCTGCTGGGATTGGCCTTAAAGGGGCAGCTGGGCAGTGAGCCCTCCTGCTGGCACCGGCCCCTCGCTGCCTTGAGGACAGGTGGCACGGGGGGGAGCACAGAACTGTGTCCTGCTCAGGCTCCTGGAAACGCTGTCACACTATTGATATAATTAGTGCTGGCACTTAATGAGGTTCTTGGCCAAACCGCAAGGCTGGTGCTGGGCTTCCTCTGTGCTTCAGGGTAGGACCCAGCCCAGCAGCAGCAGCGCCTGGTGACTGCACCTGAGCTTGGGTTGCAATGACTGGGTGGTGCCTTGCTGCATCCTCCCATTCACAGTCAGCAAACTGCCACTGGTTTTCAGGGGCTCTGCTGACCCCAAAGCTGGCTTGCTGGATCAGCAGCAGCGTTCTGCTTAGGGCTAGGGGGCAACAAACCTTGTGCCCCTACCCCATGGCAGCAGGCATCCTGGATAGCAGGTGACACTCATTGGTTTTGTAGTGGGGCTGGGGTCCTGGTTTGGTGCTCACCCCCAGCCCCACTGCACAGATGCTGTCCCCTCGGCAGCCCCATCCCCCTGTCATCAGCTGTGCTGTGGGGTGAACACAACAGGCAGCTCATTAATAATTGAGCGGTGGATAAGCCGGCAGTTGGGCTGCATTGTGATAACAGCAGGGCTGTGTTTACCCAGAGCTGATAACCCCGGCCCTGGCTCTGCAGGCAAGGATGGAGGGAAGTAATGGGCTGGGCGAGGGGGGCTTTGCCCACACCAGGATCCCAGGATATACCATAGGGCACCAGCTGCTGTTGCACCATGGTTGGTTGTTGGCTTTGCACCATGGCCTGGTCCCAGAAGGGAGATGGAAAGGAGAAAGGACGTGACCTTCCCACTCTCTGCTCAACCCCGCTGTGACAAAACAGGAAGCGTGGTGTGGGAAGCTCCTGTTTATTCACACTACAGAAAAATCAGGAGGGCAAAGGGCCAGGGAGCATCTGTGAATGGCTTCACAGTCTCTGTGCAATCTACTGGTCCTGTCTGCTACGGCTCCTGTGGAGAGAGCAGACACAGTGTCTGGGGCTGCCCCACAGAGGCAGAGACCCCAGGAGCCCAGCTAGGGGCTGGGGTGCCCTGCAGGGCAGCAGCTCTATGCCACAGCCTCATCCCTGCACCAACCCCCGAGCAGCCACCCCAGCAGGGAGGGGGAGAGCAACATGAGGATGGTTCGAGTTGACCTTGGCAGCGTCCTTTTCCTCGTCCTCTTCCTCGTACTTGGGCAGCTCGCCTTCCTCCCCCTGAGCCACCACCTCCTCCTCCGTGTGTTCTTTAATCTGAAAGGCAGAGGTTGATCAGTGTCCCCTGCAGAACTCCGCTGATCCCCACCACACTGGACCAGACAGCCATGCAGGGTTGGGGATGCTCCCACAGCTGCTGGTCCCAGTACCTTGCTGCTGCCTGGCTGCTGGGCCTCTGCCCATGCCCTCCTCTGCAGCTCTGCTTCAATGACCTCGAAGAACTCCTTCTGGGCACGGTCAAGTGCTTCTTGGGGACTCTTCTCCAGCATCTCCTCTGCCTCCAAGCCCTGACCCTCCGACCTGGCACGTTCCTTCAGCCGCATTTCCCGGTGCCGGGCTTCCAGAATCTTCTCCCGCTTGGTCTCCCGCTCAAACATCTAGGGCAGAGAAGGGCCGAGGAGAGCAGAGGACCCCATGGGGACAGCTACATGCTGGCAGCACTAAGGGCTTTGCTGCACAGGCATCTGGCTGCTTGCCACCTGAAGCACACATACCGCATTGGCCAGGTTCTTCTCATTCCTCTGCAGGGTGCAGAGCCCAGAGGAGATTTCCAGCAGGGTGATGATGCCCAGCTTTGAGCCGCAGCCCACCACGCAGCCGTTGTCCTGCAAGCGCAGGCAGGAGAGGGGCTCATCGCAGATCTGGGGAGGGAGGATGGATGGATGTCAGTGCTTAGCCCTTATCTGGTGCCCCTAGAGAAGCCAGGCAGGGTGAGCTGGCAGAGAGAAACCCATGTGTGTGCCAGCAATGGGAGCCTATGTGCAAATACGGGGACTTGAAGGCTGCTGCTTGACAGAGCAGATCCAGAGCTCTGCACAGAGAGAGACGTGAGCTCCTCCATCCCCTGACCCTGTCCCCAGGTGCTCCTCACTCTGTGCCGTGTGGATGGTGTTATTGCTGACCAGGGCAGCCCCCATTTCTCCCAGCAGTGGGGAGCTGACCTTCAGGCTGAGGGATGGGTTGTTCTGTTTGAAAAGGAAGTCCCAGATGTCCAGCGTCCCATCCATTTTGGTCGTGAAGAAGACAGACGGCCTCACAGTGCTCCAGCAGCCATCCGTCAGGTAGGAGAGGTGGTACCTGCCCGCAGACCCCATGCTTGCTGCCACATATTCTGCCACAGAGCAGGAGGGCTTTTTGGCAGGGCAAACCTATGCACGCTGACACCTACCTGGTCCACATAATTGATGATTCCTTCGTCTCCTCTGACCAGATCCGAGCAGTCCAGTCACCAACCGTCAGGAAGATTTTGGGGAAGAAAGGGTTCCTGGCCAGCGCGTAGATAGGACCATGGTGGCCGCTGTAGGTACTGGTGATTTTCTCAGGGGGTGTCTTGGCTTTGCGGTTGCAGGCGATGACGATGCCCTGCTCTGTGCCCACCATGAACTTAGTAGGCTGAGGGTGGGAGCAGGAGAGCAGCTGTCAGCAGGCTGGGGACCTCGTGGTGTGGGGGACAGCTGCTCAGTGAAGGGCTTTGCAGTGTGAAGAGGGGAGCCGGTTGCAGCCGGCGATGGGCAGAATGGAGCCCTGAGACACACCGTGATCAGGGGGCTTCGGAAGCTGAGCTGCCACATGGCCCCATACTTTAGGAGCTTCTGACAGATAAAGGTGGGTAGAACATGCTGCATGCTGCAATGCTGTGCTCCCGGCACTGGCACTGCCTGCCCTGCTCAGGTTTGCCCAACTCACGCACCTGCCACGTTTAGGACACCATTTGTGTGCAGGAAGCTCACCATGGTGGGCTCAAATTCCAGTGTGCTGGCACCCAGAGCATTCTCCAGCAGCTCCTTGCGTGTGATGTCCAAGACCAGTGCCTCAGTGGGCTCGGATAGCTTGCGGATGTCCCACCACAGGACCTGCAGGAGAAGGATACTTCAGGGCAGGGGCTGCTCTCAGCCATGAGTGCTGGGAAGCCAAGCACCCTGGAACTGGGCAGCTGCCTTGTGTCAAAGCATGCTGGGCTGCCAGTGCCTGCCAGCAGCAACCGTACAAGCACCCAGCCCTTTCCCTGTCCCTGCCATTTACCTGCCCATCAGTGGAGGCTGAGAAGCATTCAGTGCCAGTTTTGGACTGCAGCCAGATTGCACCATACACAGGGTCTCTGTGGCTGACCTCTACAGTGGACACTTCCACGGGCAGCCCGCCCTTCCTGGTGTCCCAGTAAGCTGTGAAAGAAAAGGAGCTGTCAAGATACGCTCCAGCTGCCTTGCCCAGCTCCTTGAAACCAGGGCAGGGCCCTGAGGCTGGGATCCTGCTACTGTGATCGTACATGGAGATGCCCATCCTGAAGGGATGAACAATTTGTGCTTTCTGCAAACACGAAGCTAGATGGTGGGAACATTAAATAGCCCCACTACTTCTTTCAGCAATCATTTCTGTGGCAGCTGCACTGCAATCCCCAAAGGCAATTCATCCCCAGCTCCTCTCCTGCTCTGCAGAAAGGGTTGCAGCAGGACCAGATGTGGTCTTAACACCCCCAACAGCAGTTCTCTTGCTTAGTGCTGCTCAAAACCATCCTATCTGACCTGACCCTGGCTGTGCTCTCCTCCCATGTGCCTTAAGGGAGCGACTAACAAAGGCAGGTCCCAGGGACAGCAGCAGCTATCCATTCCTCTCTGTCTCTGACAGGCACCAGAGGACAGGTCATGGCGCAGGAGCACTTGTGGCTCAGCAAAGGTTGGGCGGCTGGGCCATGGTGGCACTGAGCCACACTCACTCCCTCTCGCTTGCTTCTAATTAGGCAATTGGATGTGATGGTGCACGCTCTGCTGGGCTGGTGCCACACGCCTGGGGAGCTGTGCAGGACGTGCTGAAATCCCCCCTCCATCACCTGCGGAGCGTGCGGGAACAGCCCCGTGATGCATGCCCTGTCAGATCTGATTGCTGCTGCAAATGGCAAGGAAAACATCAAAATGAGAGCAATTAAATCAAAGGGCTTACGTAGCCAAGTAAATAACAGTCGTAAAACGAAGCTGGCAAAGAGGGGCCCTTTACCAGGCACATGAAACAACAGCACAAAAACAATTCATTGAATTAAGTGATGGCAACTCTTCCAGGCTTTTGCCACGTGAAGATATGTGGCTGTGGGTGAGGCAGAAGTGCAGCACATGTACTGCTCCATGCTCTGACCCAGCAGCACTGCCATGCTCTGGCTGAGCACCCCAAGTGCCTGCAACGTGCTGAGTAACAGTGCAGGTTCTGTGCAGCTCTGAGAGGAGCAGGTCTGTGGATGTGGGTGTGGTGTTGGAACCAAGCTCTTGTTGAATTTAAACAAAGCCAGACCCTCATTATTATGGCTTCATGCATAACCCATCTTCCTTACCCATCTGTCCATTGTAGCATCCCCCCAGCAGGATGTGAGAGTCTTTGGGGTTGTACTCCAAGCTCACAAGAGGGGATGACGGCTTGAGAACCAGCTCTGGCTTGTTGGGATTTTCTGCCAAGAAGGAATGAGTAAAGAGTGATGTGTAAAGGCAGCCCAGAGGCACAGCAGGCTCTCATGCCACGTCACAGGGATGGGAGGTGACCTGCCCTTGGCTGTCTGCCTGGGAACAGACCCATGCTATCCTGACCCCCTTCTTGGTATTTTTCACTCCAAAACGCAGCAGGTTCGAGCCTGACAGAAGAGGGCAGTCCTCAGCCTGGGCTTATGCTGCCTCTTAATCAAGCACAGATGAAACACAGAAATACAAAAACCACATAAGAGACACGTGGCTCAGCTGCCTGCTGTGGTTGCAGGCACTCTGGCTCATGAACTCATGTAGTGGGATTTGAGCACCTGCTGACCAGCTTTCAGGTCCCATTTTTGGCCTGCTTTGCATTGATCTGTGGGCAAAGCAGAAACCCAACCCCTGCTCACCTCCTCCAGAGTGTTGTGGTGCTTTACTACATCTGTGAGATGCTTTGAACGCACAAAGTGCTTCCGCAGTGGCAACATTACTGACAAGCAAGTTTTCTCATCCCCTTACCGAGATCCCAGATGTATGAGTCAAAGCTCATGTCTTCTGCATTCTGCTGGAACTCCAGGCTGGAATAAGCCACTGCCAGCTTCTTGCATCTGTCAGGGTGCCAGGACAGATGGGCGGCTGTCCTCTTTGTTACGTTTGGATCCCTTTTGATAGCAGGACATCAAAAAAAGATGTTAGTTTGTTAACAGCTTTGTCACACCCCGGGATGACTGTCTCCAAAGGAAACTGTGGGAATTGCAATTAAAACAAGCTGAAGCCCTTGAGCATTGTGTGCAGGAAATGATTCTCCTGGGGGCTGGGTGGGGGAAGAAGAGTTGATGATTTAATAAAGTCTTTCCAGTTATACATCTCTAAGAATCCAATTATGTTACCGGATCTGACTTCTAGAAATGACCTAACAGCCCCTGACATGTGCAAAATAATCTTTGAGGCATTAACAAAAAAAAAAAAAAGGGATCCTGCCTAGATCACTGTTAGAAGATGCTCAGAGCTGCCTCTGCCCACGGGCATTGGCACTTATGTTTGAACTGCCCAGGCAGGACGGGGAGGGGAGGAATTGACAGGTTACAGGGCATGGGGCTGCAGGAGGTCTCCCCATCCACAAACTGTTCTAAAGCCACTTCTTTCCCCTTGCTTGCTCTAGTTTTTAGCAGCCTGTCACGGGGCTGCAGAGCCGGATGAGCACCGTGGACCGAGATGGGAACGACTGTGAGTTTTGTGGAGGGGAGACGGCAGTTCGACCTGATGACGTTGATGGTTTTGGCGGAAGGAGCCTCGTCTTCCAACTCGTCCGCCTCCTCCTCCCTGAAGTACTCCTCGTAGATGTCGATGGCGTTGTTCTGCTTGACGCAGTGCTCCATCAGCTGCGGGCAGAGCACCCTCAGCTCACGCTGCCAGCCTGGGGCAGCGCGTGGCTGCGAGGACAAGGGACGGGCACGGCCTCACCGCCCCGAGGTGTGTGATGGTGTTGACGTAGTTCTCCTCTTTCTCCACTTTCTTGCGGAAGCGCGAGGTCTGCTCCTGCTCCTGTGGGTTGATGTCCTTGGGCCAGCCGCCCTCCACGTGGTTCACACCGCGGCTCTCCACCTCCACCCGCTCCGTGTTGGCCTGCAGGGAGCGACGGAATCAGCGAACGTCCCCAGGGCTCAGCAGCCCGGCTCCACCCCCGGCTCACCTCGTGCTCCGACATCTCGCTGCCATGCTGCACGCAGGCGTCCACCGGGTTCCGCAGCACGAAGCTGTCGGCCAGGCTGGGGTCGGGCTGGATGTCCACGCACACCTTGGCGGGGCAGTCGGAGAAGTTGCAGTGGCGGCCGAACTCGCTGCGCTTCCTCGTGTAGACGTGGACGATCTCCATGCTGGGCCCGGGCCGAGGCCTGGCTCAGCGCAGGCAGACCGGGCCGCGTCCGCCGTTACCTGGCAACAGCGGGCTGGCGTCACGTGATGGCGCCGCCATCTTGGGAAGGGCAAGGCTGGCGTGTCCGCTATCCGCCGCCATGTTGGGAGGGCAGAACGTGGCTAATTAGGATCAGCTAACACTGGGACCGGCTTTGTAATTAGGGACAGGCTTGGACTTGCGTGTGTGTGTGCGTCCAGCCCCAACAGCCACCTCGCATCCCCTGCTGGTACCCTGGCTGCAGGCCCCATCCCAACACAACCCTCCTGCAAGTGGCTGGCAGCCCCTCCTCACACCCTGGGTACCACAGGGCCATCCGTGATAGCTGCAGCACCCACAGGGCCCAGTGGAAGAGCAGCAGCATCCCCCAGATCACATCCAGTGTCCCCCAGGTCACTCTCAGGCTCTGCAGAGAGCAGCCCAAGGTGTGACAGAACACTCAGACCCCATCAGCAGCCCCACGTTGTCCCTCAACAGCACCCTGCACACCCTCAGGATGCACAACTCTGTGCCCCTGGTGACAGCAGCGAGGAGATGGGTTTTAGTACAATAAGTGTTTATTGTCTTTGCCCCGAGGGCACATAGAAACGAGGCAGGACCCCCACGCCTCCCAGTGGGAGTCCCAATGAGGTTAGTCCACATGCGCTGGGGAACAGCTCTCCTATGGTACCGTTACATCAAAACGTTAAAAGCCAAAAAAAAAAAACCAAACAAAAAAACCAAAAAAACATTACAAACTTTCAGGTTACCAACAGCCAATAATGCTAGTCACGTGTAACAGACAGATGGAGTTAGGGGACAAAGGGATATGTACAGTTATCTTTAAAAGACACAGTGAGTCACTGCTATCAAGTAATACCCCAATGGGGCTCTGCCCAGGGACAGCCCTTGCTCTGCCACCGCACTGTTAGCTCACAGGGAGCTGGCAAAACAGGGAGGGGACAACCAGAACTGCAGCCCAGAGGTCCCAGGGCAGCCCACACCAAAATGAACAGCCACAAAGGGCTCATGCTGGCTCCTCCTGGCTCCTTTGCTACACCCTGGCTTAGCACGGAGCCCTGGCAATGCGGACAGGATGGCAGGGATGTGTCCCCTATTGGTACAGCCAGCTCCAGTCCTTAAAGTTCTCCAGGGAATTTGTGGCTACCCCAGAGCTGTCCTGCATGTAACAGGGGAACCTGCCCCATGGAGCAGGACTGCCAAAAAGAGCCAACAAGCCAACATGCATCGCAGCAAATCCAAGCTGGAACAGAGGCAGCAAGCTGAGCCGCATCTCTGCCCTTCAGGTAACTTACAAAATGCAAAGCAAAAGAAAGGCAGCAGGGTCAAGACATCCCTATCCCACACCCCTTGGCATAGAGAAGGTGGTGGGGTCACTAGTGGTTGGTACTGCATTGCTATGGGATGAGGGAGCTGCTCCGGGACAACCTCAGTCCCAGGGTGTGCTCCAGTCAAAGGAACCCAGATATGGTCCCCGTCCGTGGCATAAAACCACCCCAAGCAGGTGCAGGTGGAAAGGGAGAGGTGAACAACCTCCAGCCTTCCAGGAGAGCCGCAGTCAGTCCAGGGAAGCATCCCATAAGGCAGGAAGACATGAGAGTGAGCAGAAGCTGCCAGGGAAGAGAGCGCACGGAGCATGGATCCCGCAGCCGGGGCTCATCTGCAGCCCCTCGCCCACCAAAGGGCTCTGGGTGTCTTTGGTTTCCATCAGTGGCTTTTTCTCCTCCCTCGAGCTGCAGGACGAGCTGCTAGGCTGGGAACTCGGTGTGCTGGGGCCGGAGGTGCTCATCGGTGACAGACAGGTAGGTGGCTCGCATGCTTGGGGAGTACTGCAGGAGAAGACAGGGTGAGCACAGCCAGAGCCCCCCCAGCCCAGCATCACTGCTAGCATAGAGAAAGCCTGAGGATGAATGGGAAGATTGCTTCCTATTGGTATTAATCCCCATTACCCTGGGTCTCTCCAGCCTCTGCCCCAGCTGGAAGTTGGGAGAGTCCCCAGACAAAACCTCCAGCTCTGACAATGGAGCACAATTCAATTTCTGCAGCACTTTGCTGGAGGGAGCACCCTGACTTGGCATTAAGGAAGATTATTCTGAGTTTGTTATTTCGGACTACAAAAGTCCTTCCTTAGGGATCTGAATCCTGGTTAAATTCAATCATTCGGGGTGGGGAGAAGCGCTCAAATTAATCCCTGTGTTCATCTCCCCCCCCTCCCAGGAGCAGCCCTCCAGCTGCGAGGGCCGTGCAATCGGATTAAAGCCTCCACGCTTTCACCTGATTGCAAAAACTGTCCCCAGCAGAGGGGAGCATGGGGACCTCAACCACCACAGCAGTGCCACGGCTGTCACCCTGTTCCCATGGCAGCCCCACAGCAGCAGCCCTGCAAGGGGTGAGCTGGGATGGGGAGGAATGAGTCCTTGGGATGCAGGCATGGAAACAGATAGATACTGTTAGAAAAGGAGGGAGAAAAACTGTACAGAGAAGGGATGGGGATGAAGACCACTTCCAGCCCCCTGGCATGGGCAGGCTGCAAACCAAATGTGGCCCTGCCCCTCCCCAGCCTTCCACGCTCTGCCCAGGAACAAAGAAGTCCCAGAGGAGAAGGGATGGAAGGAGCTACGAGGGTGGAAGTGAGGACAGAGCCCAGGGAAAAGAAGTGGAGAGGATGAAGCAACTGAACTTACTCTTGATGGGCAACTTAGCTCCAAAATAATTGATGCAAAACAAAACAAAAAGAAATAAAATAAAGCAGGCATTAACAGGCAGGGTGGGTTTAAATAAACAACAGAGGGGACGGGAGGAAGGGATGTGAACATGCATGGATTACTGCACAAAGTGTCCTTTGAAATTCTTGGGTGAGTAAAAAAAAAAAAAAAGTAAAACAGACAGAAAGAGAACTATTTTGGTCTCCTCCGAGCACGTGGTTGATGACCTCTCCCTGTAGCCCTCATGGGCTGGTGAGGAACTGGGTTAGTCAGATGGGGAACAGCAATCTGCAGGCAGATCCGGCACAAGAGGAGGGGGCCCTGCCCCACTGCACAGCCCCATGGGGGCTCCCAGCACCCACCGCCCACAGTCACAAGAAGGATTTGGCCTCGGCTGCCCACCGTACCGTGGGAGGGGGGGAGCCCCTGCCGATCAGCGGCACGTTCTCGTAGCGTGGGTTCCCTCCGAACAGCACCGCTTGGTTCCTGCGGGGAGAAAAGATGCTCAGTGGGGTAAAGCCCCCAGCGCATCATCCCCTGGGTGTGGGGAACCCCTGGGTGGGCTCACATGTACTCGGAGACTGGGGCGTTGGAGATGGTCTGTGCCGGGGGGTGCAGGCTGCTCTGGCTGCCCAGGCTGCTGCTGTAGCTGCAGAAGCTGCGGAGCTGTCCTCGCACTGGGTGGTGGGCAGCGATGCGCCGTGCCTGCGGGTTGAAGGGGTCCTCCTCATCGATGTCATCGTAGTCCTGGTCCCTGCAGGGGAATGAGGTGCCTGTTATCATCAGCCCCAGGAGCAAAAGGCAAGGGAGGGGTCCGCGCTGCCCCCACCTGCCTGCCAGGTGCCTCCAGGCACGTGCTGCAGCACAGACAATGGTGGAAAAGGAGGCGGCCACCAGCAGGGAGAAGAGCACCAGGTAGAGCAGCCCCTCCACGCCATCATAGCAGATGCCAATGAGAGCATCCAAGTAGTCCTGCAGCAATGGGATGGGGTAGGGATAGAGGCTTGGGGGACCCTGGAGGCTGCGTGGCTGCGTCCTGGCCCCCCCCTCACCTTGTGCAGACCACGGCAGTCCAGCAGGGCTGTGAGCTGATGCAGGCTGGTCTCTGAGGTGTTGAGCAGCTGCTGGACCCCCAGGAGGTCTTTCTGTGGAGAACAGAAGGGTAAGAACAGATGGGAACAGGGGGCCAAATCCCACTCCCTCCACCCCATACCTCAGCCATTGGGAAGAGGGGCAGGGCAAACTGGATCAAGCCCTGGGTCTGCATCTGCATGGTGGTGAGCGAGCGCTGGAAGACGGTGAGAGCCTGCAAGAGGCAGAGGGGAGGTGGGGTGGGGGTCAGAGTTGGGTGGCCACCCCCCACCCCAAGGATCCCTTCCTCCTGTACCTGCTGGAAGGGACTGCTCAGGCTCTGCTCACAGTACAGGTAATAGTGAACAACCTCTGCAAAGTAAAACGGAGACGTCAGCGTGAGCACCACAGAGAGCAGCATAGGGAGAGTCAGCGTGGAGCATGGCTCCCCTGAGCCCCCCCCCCATCATGTTTTAGGGAGCACTAGGGCTCTCTACCTGCACTGATCTCGCTCTCTGTCTGGTTCATGATGAACTTATCTGGGGCCACACAGAAGTCACTGGTGCCCTATGGGGATGAGACAGAGCACAGTGGGGTTGGGACAGCGCTCAGCAGCCCCACAGCCACCCCACAACCCCCACTCACCACTGCTGCTGCTGTGTCCACAGCCACGGAGCACCAGCTGAGGATGAGGGTCAGGAGCCCACAGCACAGCATCCTGCAGGGAGAGGGATGAACACAACAGGATGGCACCACAGGGACAGCCCCATCCCAGCCCCGGGTGGGCACTCACATGGTGAGGAGGCAGCGGGAGCGTTTGGCCAGCCCCAGGCAGGCCAGCAGGCAGACGGTGAGAACAAGGATGAAGAAGAGGAGGTAGGACAGCCACCTGGATGCAGAGGAAGGCTCCGTCAGTGCATTCTCCCCAGCATCCCAGGATGGGGAATGCTCAGAATTCTGTCCCATCTCACCGGTAGTACTCCACATAGCCGACGTTGGCAGCCAGAGCAGTCAGGTCGTCACTGACACCATGCCAGCTGGGCAGCCCTGAGAGCTGCAGCACGATGCTGCTTGCCAGCTGCTGCAGGAACTTGAGGGTCTGCAGGTAGTCAGCCCGTGCTGCCAGCACTTCGGTCAGCTGCTCCAGGTGCTGCTCCAGGGCCACCTGCAGCTGCTGTGTGGTGCTTGCCACCTGGGGACGAGGCACAGGGGGGATCAGCATGGCTGGGAAGGGGCTTGGGGTTCCCCTGCAGTGCAGACAGGGTGAGAGCATGCCTGGCTGAGAAAAAGGTTCAAGGTGTCCTGCTGCCCCCCTCCAGCCTTGGCCACCCCATGAATGAGAGTTAGTGTGGCGAGGGGTGGGGGAGGGGGATAACCCAACCCTTTGGGCAGATATCTGCATCCCCAAATCAAGGGATGCGGCAAGGAAGGGCAGCCGAGGCACAGCGGGGATGGCCCCGACACGGATAACATAGCACAAAGGCCCCATTCTGCAGGGCTGACGTCAGCCTCCTGTGCTCATCTCAGCCCGGCTGCCCCAGGGGGCTCAGCCCAGCCCTGTGGCACGACTGGGGAGGGTCCCTTGCAGCCCACCCTCCTGCAATGGAAACATCAGTCCCATTTCAGGCAGATTTTCAATGCTTTCTGCCCTGGCAGACACTGGCTTTGCAAGGGAAAGCTACGAGTGTGCAGCAGAGCAGCAACCAGGGGCACAGAGAGGGCTGGGGGGCAGGAGGGGGGTCTCACACTCCTACCAGTGTGTCGATGCCAGTCAGGGTGTGGTTGGCATTGTCCAGGGCGTAGAGCAGCTGGTACACCCCATCGTTGGTCTCACTGTTTCCATAGAAGCCAATACCAACAGCCGTGCTGGGGGCAGATAGGGGACTCAGGTTAGAGAAAGGGGAAATGCTCACCCCAAGGCAGCGCGTAGCTTTGGGGATGGGGACAGTGCTGCAATGGGGACGTGCTCTGATTTGGTGACCATGGTTTGGGGACACCCAGGGACAGCACTGCAATGGGATTGCGCTCTGACTTGGTGATATCCAAGCCCAGAGCTGCTCCATGGGCTGGGCACTGGATCCTGTCAGACCCAGAGAGATCAAGGCAAAGCAGATTAGGGGAATGAGCTGGAAAACACCCACTGCTGACAAGCAGCACAGCGGGCAAAGCAGCTCCAAGCAGGGATGCTCCCGATCCCAGCACGTGCCTGCGGCCACACCAATAAAAATGACAAACACCAACCCATCGGCTCCAATTTGGTCTCAGCCCAAGATCCCGCTGCATTCAAAGCCCTTGAGGGCTGCGAGCACCACGTCCCTGCTCTGTTTTAGGATTGGGGAGAGATCATGGGACAGGTGCAGGGAGCTCAGCGGGGACATTTGCTGCGCAGCGCAGGCAGACAGTGAGCCTTTGTCTGCTGCGCGACGAAAGGGAACCGCGTGCTGCTCCCGGGGGCTCAAAGGGGGGGGGAAACAAGAGAAGGGGTGGACAGGGCAAATCGCTGCTGCCCCTTGCCTAATTGCTCCGGCCACAATTAATGGCGGTCACAATCCACAATTAAGGGTAGCCACAACGAAGCGCGGCCGCTCCGGGCTGCCAGCTGGGTCACAGCACCGCCCGCCATCTGCCACGGGCTGGGATTAGTGACTGCTGGGATTAGTGGGAGGGTGGTAAAGGGATGGGGATGAGACCCTGGGGCTGTCCTGGTGTGGTGCGGGCAGGGAAGCGATGCGCAGCGGTGTGGGACACGGTGGCTGCACCCCTCACCAGCAGACAAGCCCGGCGGTGACGGCCATCCAGGTGACACAGCAGGAGCGGGGCCGCTTGGCGTCGGGCTCCTGGTCCCGCTTGCAGCAGCAGAAGCAGATCAGGTAGATGGTGAGGAAGAGGAGGTTGATGCCGAGACAGACGGCGGACACCAAGCCGAAGAAAAGCAGCGACTGCGGAGGGAAAGGGGACGCCGCGCGGCTCGCACAGCGATTCGGGGAAGAGGCGCTGGGGGGTGCTGGGTGGCGGGGCTTCCCACGGGACGGTCACAAGGGGAAAGAGGAAGCGGCGCCCGTTCGCATCCCCGTTCCCGCCGCGCAGGGTGGGTGCAGAGCTGGGAAGGCATTGCCGTGTTCAGGCAGTGCCCGGGATGCTCAGCGCAGGGACCGCACAGCGCTCCACCGGGGGAACTCGCACAGCGCTGCCCCGCGCCGGGATCCGCTGCAGCTGCGGTTCGGCGGTACCAGGAAACGGGGGTACCGGAGATACCGGGACTAACGGCGGGGCCCAAACGCGCCCTCCCCGGGAAGAAGCGCGCTTTGTGCCGGCAGCAGGAGGGGTGAAAGCGGTCACTGAAAGGAGCGCGTGTTTGTTTGTGTTGGTGCGCGAACCCCCCCAGCGCGGAGCGCGCTCCCCGTTGCAGAACAAGCGTCGGGAGTGCGGAGGGATGGAGGACCCGAGCTCGGGGGAAGGGGGGGCACGAAGCGCGGGGTCCGTACCTGCTGGTAGTCGGGGTCCCGCGGGTGGAAAGCGGCTGGCACGGGCTGCAGGCGCAGGCCGCGGTGGGGCAGCCCGTGCAGCCAGGCCGCCCACCAGGGCGCCAGGTAATCGGCGCGGGCGGGCGGCATGGCGGGGCCGGGCCGGGGCCGCTGATGGCGGGGGGCAACGCGCCGCCACGCCGCGCTCCGCCCTCCAGGCCACGCCCCCTTAGGAGACCACGCCCACTGATGAGTCCACGCCCCCTCCTGGCCACGCCCCCTCGCCGTGCTGCTTGATGCCCAGCGCCGTGCGGCTCTTTGCTCCCCGCTGTGGGGCCCCGGCGTTTCATCGAGATGTCAGCTGGATCACCGGCCTGCATCAGGCTCTGAGCGCCCTAATCGAGATGTAGGTATCTCCATTCTTTGTTGGAGGGTTGGACCAGGTTAAAGGTCCCTTCCAGCTCAAAGCATTCCATGATTTCCTTGCATTGAAGTACGGCACCCATCACCTTGCTGCTATAGGAGCATTGCACCCCCTGGGCTTCCCATTAGAAGCATCATTGAATCCTACCACTTTGCTCCCTTCATCAGGGAACTGTACCCTAACGATACGAGGGTGCTGCATCCCATCAGTGCTAGAGGCATCACATCCCTTCATCTCCTGTAAGGGCATTGCTGCTCCTGTACCCTAATGGGATGACAGGGGGACACACCGTCACCCTCTTATAGGGCCACACACCAGGACTCTGTCACAAGGGCTGAGCTTGAGCTCAGACATCAGCAGCTGGGTATGCTCCCACCCAACCTGGTCACCCCATGGAAACTCCTGCTGCAGCAGTACCCCAAAACTGCTCCACCCCAACTGCCCCAGCAAACAGCAGCTGAGGACATGCTGGGCATCCCCCACATCCATTCTGGAAAGATACCAAATCTTGTATATCATCCTGCAGGGTTATGATGAACACATCTACCTTCCATACCGCCACCACAAATCCCTGGCAAAATACCATTCCCTGCCAAGAAGTTTTACTCTTTATGGCTCTCCTCTCAAGCATGTGTTATTAATACCCACTGCTCCAGGTACAGCAAGCTGCACCTAAATCAGGAATGGGGTGAAAAAAAAAAAAGTGCCTGAGGATCATTTTGCATTATTGCAAAAATCTTCCACTAGAAAATCGTTTAGTTCCCCCGAGGCAGTGCACTGTAAAGGGCTGGGAGCTGGTCTGCAGCTGACCCTAAGCCCAGGCAATGTGTGGGTGCTCCCAGCACAGCTCACACTCACTGAGCCCCAGACCTTCAGGGAACATTGCATCAGGGAAGATGATGGGGAACCTCAGTAGCCTGCAGGCAAACCAGCCACTCTTTGTCAGCCTAAGGACCTCTGAGCTTTCCTGCAGCCCTGCTGGGAGGCTCACCCAGAATTAATGTTAGCAAAAGCTACAGCTGAGCAGTCTTCTGCTCTGACATGCAGTCTCACCGGGCAGCTGCCAGCTGGACAGGCTGAGGAGGCCCAGCACTTAGGATGTGAAAGCAGATCGTATGGCAGCTGACAAGACACTCCATTCACATGCACAGAGCAGCTGCCTCAGCCCCCTCAGGTGCCCCTCACTGCAAGCTCTGCTGGGGCACAGACTGAAACCAGCTCCTGAAGCACCAGGCTGTGAGCTGGCACACTGGGGTAGCTGGTCCAGGCCACACATGGCAGAAGCCATTCCTTCTAGAGCAGTTAGAGAAACACATATGGCTTCAGCAAGGTGCTGTTTGGAAAGGACAAATCTGACACCTGGAAACACTTCCAATTTTTATTGTAATAAATGTGGAGAAATCTAGGTGCAAACAGTTCATTTCAGCTCCTTCACAGCCAAACCTAGGGAGGAGAAAAAGAAAACAAAAGTTTGAAACATGGCTCATCACCCTGTCTGGCCAGGAGAGAAGCATCTGCCCTTGTGCAGGAGACATGCAGCTGCAGCTTATTACAGGGTTTGCAGAGGGCCTGGGGCAGCTTCCCTTGCCTGCCAGCACAGGCTGCAGCTGTGCAAAGAGCAGTCAGAGCCCCACAGCTCCCCAGGCACTTATCAACACTTGGAAGTTTGAGCAGCATTTGCACAGGCAACTGCCCTCCCTTCTATCCTGATCTCAGCTGTGCTCCAGCACAAGAACCCAGACTTGGGCTGGCCCCTGGGAGGTCCCCCTGGTGATACCTGGAGGCAGGGACTGTTTCAGCTTCTCTGCCTTCTCCTTGTCTGTGATGACCAAGGTGTAAAGGTACCGGCTGCAGCGCACCTTGAATTTCACATTGTCCTTGTTCTTCTTGATCTTGACAGCTGCAGGATTAAGAAAGTAGTTAGTGGGACAGCAGCAACCTCACGTTTCCTTTTATGAACCATGTACAGACAGGAGCATTTTCTGTGAAAGCACAAATCCTACATATCCCAAAGCAAACGTGGAGATCTTTTTGTCTCATAGCAGACATTTACAACAAGTAGCATCAGAAGTGTACAGCATCACAAACTCTCAACAGAACATAGCAGTGCACAATGGACTTATTTTGTGTAATCCTCTGCATCTGAATAGCAGCACTGACCCTTGTAATGAATCTTCTCAACTCTGCATGGCTGCAGGCAGTGCTTCATCTCCTCTCCAGCCATGCAGGGCTGTTTTATCTAAGCAGCTTGCTCAGAGCTGTGGTCAGTTGCTCTCCTTTCCCACTGCACATCTCACGCAGCTCAGTATAACAAGCAGTAGAGCTGCTGCAAAATCTAGAATGAGTTGAAAGGCACTGAAATGCTTTGTAAGCAGCTGTCAGCAACTATAATAGCAATGCACACTGAACTATCCCTCTCTCGCCCACACCGCTGAGTTAACAAAACATTTCCAGAATTAAAGCACCTCATCCCCATGACAGCTACATCCAAATACAGGAAAAAATAAAGGAAAACTGCTTGCAGGTTGTTAAATACCGAGACAAGACATTTCAGCTTTTCAATTATAACTGTCTTTGTATTCGTAACAATAGAAAACTTGAGTTTAAGCGTGATTCACTTGTCAGGTGTCGCAGAGCTTTAACAGAACAACATCTTTTAGCTTGTCAAAGATTTACTAAGTCACAGACAGGCTAATATTTGCAAATAGCTTCCCACCAGTTGCAACTTGGGTTTGGCAAAAACACCCACGAGTGAACAGCAGCAGAAGAAACCCAAGTGAGTGAGCACCAAGCCCTGACCAGCTCATCCCTGGGACTGCACCTCCTCCCCTGCAGCTCCTCTGCAGCCAGGATAGCTTTGCTCAGCCAACGCTCAGCAAAACCTGTTGCAAATGCCACTGGTGTTGCACGCAGACACAGCGTCAGCCAGGGATCCCTCAGCACTTCCACAGCATGGAGCTGCTTGGCCTAATGGGCGACGCAGGCCTGCAGCCCCACTCAGGAGGGGAACTGCTGAAGCACACCCTTACTCCTTTCCTAAAGCAGCTTCAGCACTTACACTTTGCATCCTTCCTCCTGGCTGTCAGCAGAAAGTCTTTGATCTCCTCAATCTTGCGAGGCTGAAAGATAAAACACAGTCAGCATGCACAAGGACAAGAGCTGATACTCACCCTGTATTCTGTCCTTGGTGCAGCCACTCAGTTGGGCCTCAGCCCAGACCCCCAAGCGCACCCCCAAAAACAGGAGCAGCTCTCCCCACACCCTTCCCCCACCACGAAGGGGAAAACCCCTCGCTCTGCACACAGACCCAAAGAACAATGGAGATTCCCCTACTGAACCCCACAGCCGTAAGGAACGAGAGAACCTCCACGCACGGACCGAGAGAAGCCCCACAGCACGTCTGCGAGCCCCCACCCACTCCCCCACGAACCCCCTCCTCACCATGACTCCGGGCCGGGCTCAGCTCGCTCCAACCTGCGGGAGGAACAGGCCAAGATGGCGTCAGAGCATCATCCTCACGGCCTCAACGGCCACCCCACGCCCGCCGCCCGCCATCAGCCCCCCTCGAGTCCCCGCCGCCCGCCCTGCACCCCCCGAGGCGGCCCAGCCCCACACGGCCTCGGATGGCGGCGGATCCCACGCAGCCCCACTCCGCGCTCACCGCTGCGGCTCTTGGCTACTGGGAGCGGAAAGAAGAGGACGCACTTCCGCTTCCGGGACGCCCCTTCAAGCCCCGCCCTTCGCAGCACGCTACGGCGCGAGCGGAGGGACAAAAAGCAGAGGGGAGAACGCGGAGCGGCGCTGTGCTGAGTTGGTGGGTGCTGAACCCCGCGGGCTCTGCGGATCTTGTTGGCGGGTGCTGCTACGTTGTGGACAGAAGGGATGCCGTGGCCTCGCGATCGGTGCTTGCTGAAGGAGCTCCGGCCCTACGGAGCCGCCCAGCCCCCTGGTTCCCAATCTGCAGCCCCGCGGCTCCCAGCCCTCGGCCCGCCCCAGGAGCTGAGTGCAATGCAGCCTCCTGGCCACAAGGGGGAGCCGTAGCCATGCGCAAAATCCTCCAAACCGACCCAAATCCGCGCTCCTCCTCGGGGTCGGGCGGTCCGTCCCACCGCCCCCGGTGATTCGGGGCTGCTTCAGGCAGGGGCGGCGCAGCCCCGGGTCGGGAGGTGCCGCAAATTAACGGGAGAAGCAGCGGGAGCTGAGATCTCTCCGCTTGTGCACGCACGGACCTGGCCCTGGGCTCCCCTGGGCGGACCGCGGTGGGTGTGAGCTCACACGAGCGTGCACAGCTGCGTGTGGTGGGTGGGTTGTGCTCCCTCCCTGCCCCGCATCACCACCCCCGCCCCACGCCATCACCCGCAGCGCTGCAATGGGGTGCGGCTGCGGTTAATGTTGTCTTTGCATTGCGTTACGGTGGACGAGGTGACCCTCCGTGCTGCGTCCTGCATGAACACACGGCGGGGGGCTGTGCGCTGGGGACGGTGGCAGCTCCGTCCTTCTGACAGCTGCGGGGATGCTGGCGGCGCCCCGGAGTGATGCGATGGGGTTACAGGGAAGAAGGAGACACTGGGAGATCACAGCTCCGCCCAGAGACAAAGTGGGGCAATTCCACCCTCCTCCCTACGCCCCTAAAAATGAGTTTTGTAATTGTTTGATTTACTTCTCTCATCCCGGATCGGCTGATCTACTCCGTTGCGTTTTAATTGTTCCGAAAGTTGAGCAGTTTTTCATGTTTTAAGGAGTGCTGAATTGTATAATTAAAACACTAACAACGTAAATCAACAGCGCAGAAGAAAGACAGCAGAGAATTAAGCGGCGGCGTGGCGGCATCATAAAACCAAAGCAGCATGGAAAGTGCCCCATAGCGGCAGCAATGCTGAATGCTGATGTCACATCCCAATGCCATGGGGTGGAGGTGGGAATAGGGGGGGATGAGAGACAGCTCTGGGAGCTGTGGCAGTGCCGTGCATGGAGGCTCAGCCTCTGCCTGGTGCTCGACCTCCTCGCCCCCAAAATCACCAAGTTTGGGCCCAAAATGTTGTGTGGTCCTGCGCCTTCCATCCCCGCTCCTGACTGGGAACAGATTCACTTTGACTTTATTAATATCATTTAAAAGCAGAGTGGGCGTATAAATCAACAAAAATAATTCATGAGAGTCGTTAGCTCCTCAAAGAGGGGATCTTTTTATGACTGGCTTTAAATTAAGGGGAAAAAAAAAAAAAGAGAGAGAGAGAAAAATCTCATTCTGAAACTGCAGCTTTTAAAACACATCAAATACATTTCCTCCCTGCCTCCCACCGGCCTCGGCTCCTCCGCCTAACGAAATTCAATTAGCATCCTTAATTCACCCTCTGGCTACCAGTTTGATATTAAAAACTCTCATCTCTTAGCTCTGCAGGGATGGGGGAAGACTGGGATGCTGACCCCCAGTGAGCCACCTTTCCCCCTCCCCAAATGCCCCGCGGAGGTGGGCACTGCTGGGGGTCTTGTCCCCAGGCTCTGTGTCCCCGTGTCCTTGGGGACAGCGGGTGGCCGTCCTGCTGCACGCCGTGCAGAGCTCAGCTGGCAGGATTTGTGTGCACCCGGCGATTAGATGCTATCTGCTTATCGGCAGCAGCACGGCCGGCTCTGGGCGAGGGAAGGAGATAGCAAGCAGCGGCCGAGAGGAGATGCAGCAGCCGATGGGATTGCGCTCTCTCTCTCTCTCTCTCTCTCCTCCCAATTCTAAGTTCAGTGGCTGCCCAGGATCACCTACTGCCAGCTCCATCGCTCAGCAGTGCTGGAGCTGTGCCCTCTGCCCAAGCGCTGCTTGCAGCCCGCTGCTCCGTCACAGCCGTGTTTACACACACAGGGCAGCCCTATTTTCCTTAGGTGTAATTATGCCATCTGTAATGTGGTTGCAAACCGTTTCTCGTGGTGGAGGGAAGGAGCTGCTGTGCTGTGCTGCTGCTTGTTGCAGCTCCCACTGTCCCTGCAGCTTTCTTCCCACCCTGTTTCTCCTACGGACACGGCTGTGCCCTGCTTGTGGGGCCCATGTGATGCTCTGGACACGTTCACGCTGACATCCCCCTGCCCAGAGGGGAGGTGTGTGAGAGCCAGAAGGGAAAACCTGCAGGAGAAGCACACAGCTGCTTGGTCCTGTGGGGGCTCTGAGCACAGTGGGCACTGCTGCCCCCCAAGGGAACTGCCAGCAGGTGAGCAGCAGGGCTGGCTCAGCCGGGCAGGTGATGCTTCCAGTGAATGTGTTTGTCCTGGAAAGCAGCGCTGGACAGAGGTGGGAAGGAGGCATAGCTAACGGGAGACATGGAAGGACAGGTTGGGAAGGAGGGTCCCCATTCAGACAGCAAACTGCGGCAGGAATGGATTTTTTCCCCCTGTTTACTCGAGGTTCCCCCCTGGTTTGGAGAAGAAAGGCCGTGCATCACCATCAGCTGCTCCGAAGCGAGAGCGCAATTTGCTGAATGCGTTTATTACTATCAGGGACTGAAAACTATTCCCAATCACTCGGCACTTCCCTTCATTCTCTCTTCCTCTCTCTCACCTCTCGGAGCTCAGTGCCCTGGCAGCGCTGCCAAGAGCCGATCAATCCGCTGCTAATGGCAGCCCCGTGCTCTGCCATTCATCAGCCGGGTCCTTAAAGAGCATCCGACGCTTCATGGTCGCTTTGGGGGGGGGGAAAAAAAAAGCCCATTTGCAGGCGAGATCGCATTTTCTCCGTCTCCCCTTTTGTTCTTTATGCGCTGAGGACAAAGGCGGCTCAGGCTGGAGGTGGGAACAGGCAGTGGAGGGGATGAAATCCCACGAAACAAAAGCTCCCGTTCTTATGCAAAGTGGGAGCAAATTTGGGGAGGAGGGGACACAGAAACTGTGTCCTGTTGCAGAGCAGCGGTGTCAGCCGGGCAGGAGCCCTTCCTCGCCACGATAAGAGGAGAAGGAATGCGGTGGAAGTTTTCCTGCAGGCATCGGGGGCTGTTTGAGGCACGGGAACATTGTTGTGCACTACGGCTGGGGTCAGATCCTGCCCGCCATCACTGCCATGAGTTGTGCTAGGCTCAGTGGGGCACAGAGGGGTCGGTCCCTTGGTGGGATGTGGGGTTGCTGTAGTGGCACAGGGACGGGTCCCCTTGTCCTCTGCAGCACTGGGATTTGCTGCAGAAGGTGATGTGGGAGCAGAGCTTGGAGCTTATGGTGAGCCCTGCAGGAAGGCAGCACCAGGAGCACAGCAGCAGCAGCTCTAAGCATGACATTCAGGAGGCTCCTCACTCACCAGCGCCTGTGAGGGCCCTGGGTGCTCTTGTCATCCCCTTGCTGGAGTTCCCTTAATTAAGCATGCCCTTAATCCAGCACCATGGCACAGCATGAGCAGGGCTTGGTGCCCTGCAAACACCTGCTCCGTGTCTGCCTCTCCAAAGGGGCTTCTTGGCGCCTCAGGAGAGATGTGCAGAGAAAAGGGAGATTGGACAAGCCCATCTTAATTGCATTTTGCTACAGCAAGGAAAGGAACTCTTCCTCTGGTTGAGCCCTGCAGTGTCCCTGTGTGCCACCGGTGTCCCCACATCACCATGAAATCCCCCGTGCCTCCATGGGGAGCCACAGTTTTATGTACAAATGCCAACATCACTCACCTTGGGGGTCCCCACTGGTGCTGCACGGAACCTCAAAAGCCACATGCTGGGTCGGAGCGGGCTGGCAGCCGTGGGACACAGGATGGGCAGGTGTGTGGAACTGTGCAGTGACATCAGTGATGGCACCAGTGGGGCAAGGGCAGAGCAGCTGTGGTGCTGCCTGGCTCCCCGCCACCTCGTGCAGCTCAAGTCAAATTTGGTGTCATCCTGCAGAGGAAGATTATGGTAATTTTCCTCCCCCCCTTATGCATAATTTTCAGACTCGGCTGCAGCAGAGGCTGTGTGGAGAGATTGGGTGATGGGAATGTCATCTGCGATTCGATTATCTCCTCCTGCCTTGCTTTTTTTTTTTTTTCCTTGTGAAACCTTCATCAAAATACGTAGATCTAATTAGGACAATTACAGCGCGAGGACAGCTGAGAACCCACCCAGGCCCTCTCTGCACCGACCGAGTGTTGGCTGCTTAGAAACCAGCAGCTGGGGGGTCCTGTGTGGCACTACTCGGGGGTGGCGGTGACATGGGGGTCCCGCTGCCAGGCAGGTGGCCTCGGGTTTGTCCCCACAGCTTTGCCATCAGCATCTGCTGGCGACAGATCTGTGCCACGAGCTGCAAGGTCTCAGCGCCTCTCTGACACGTTGCAGGGGGAGCTGCCCCCGGTCCCGGCACACGGGGCACAGTGTCCCCACCCCTGGGGGTGTCGCTCTGCGAGGAGAGGCTGCCCGCCAGCCTGCAGCTCCGCGTCCCTCATTGGTATTCCGTCCCCGCTCGGTGGCAGCCGGCAGGATGGGAGCGGAGTGACAGCGGTGACAGGGAACGCCAGCCGCGGGGACGGCAGTGGGACGGCGGGGAGGGGACCCGGGACGGCACCCGCAGGGCTCTGTGTGCCCGTGATGGGACTTGTCAGAGCCCCGATGGCGGTGTCCGCTGCTGGCACTGGAGCACACACGCTTGTGCCGGGTGTGCACGTCTCTGCACTGTGCCGTCAGCTGTGTGGCACCGGGAATGCTCAGCACACATCATCCCAAAGCAGATAGGAGGGTCCTCAGCCAGGGCTGCTCTCCTCTGTGCCGAACCACGCACAGGAGCACGCAGGAGGTGCTTAGGTGCTTGCTTGCACAACCCTGGCCCTGGGGCAGCACGCAGACAGGTGTGGGTTGTGGCTGAGCACGCCGCTGCCCCGCCGGAGCACTGCCTGCCCTGGAGCGTGGTGGGAACGGGGGCTGGCGGTCAGACAGAGCTGCTGCACGGGCAATTAAGGGAAGTGCAAATTGTCAGACCCTGTGATTAACACTGCCTCCAAATCCGCATGAATATTAAAAGCCGACATTGCCCAGGCTCCCTGCACAATGAATTCTGTATGAATCTTAAGATAAATCGTTTGGATAACTTAGCGGCAGCTGTACTCCCTCGCCACCAACTGCCTCCAAAAATCATTTCAAGTCAGGCGAGAGGAGCGAGAACAGAGGCCAGATGAATGCGGGTAATTACGATTCCAGGCTCAGCAGTGGTGGGATCAAGGCTGGGCAGCGCAGGGCGCCCAGGGCTTTCCAGAGGCGAAGGCGAAGGCTCCGTGTGTTCGGTTTGTTCCCAGGAATGCTGACAAGCCCCTCTGCTTGCTGTGCGCTGTCGTACTTGGCCAGGGGGGACGTTTGCCTTGCATCCATATAGCTGCAGCCTGGAGGGAAAGGAGTTGCCTCCTTGGGGACGGAGGGAGCACAGCGCGGAGATGTGGCGCAGGCCTGCAGCTCCATCCCATCCCTGTCCCAACTGTGCTGCACGCTGTGCAGTGCCCATTGCCCTCTCACAGAGCAGACATTGTTCTGCCTTTGGAGCACGCAGATGGAGCACGCAGAGCTCCTGCTCATTATTAGTGCTTTCAGCCCCAAGCCCTGTCTGGGTCTCCCAGAACCTTCCTCCCAGCCCAGGAGTGCCTATGCGGTGACATCCCACAGCTGCCTCCCCCTCTCCAGGGCAGCTTGGGATGGCATTTTTCACTGCCCCGTTACATCTCCACGTGGCTCCATGCATTCTCCAAAGCACTCCCAGCACCACGTCCCCATCCGTCTGTACCGTCTGGGCCCAGACCCACAGCGTCCCCATCCCGCTGTTCCCAGCTCCTTGTTGGAATGCAGTCGCTGTGCTCCTGGTCAGAACGCGGTGCAGGAGCCGTGTTGTCATCCTTCGGGGGGCACAGGTCCTCATCGCTTCCTCTGTGGCCATAAATCAGCCCAGCCACAGCTTCACAGGGGGCAAGGAGGTCTGGTAATGGCACGGCAGCCAGGGGACGAGCAGCTCTGTGTCACCGCTGCTGAGATGTGGTGTTTCCACCCCCACTGGAGACATTGCAAATATTCCTATGTCTCCATTCCACCGACCCCACGGGGCTGCGCTCCCAGCATAATCCAGGTTATGAATGAAAAAGCAGTGTGAGCTGCCCATGAGAGCATCAGCCAAGGTGTGCACCAGTGTGTGCTGTCCCCCACCCGTGGCTCATTGCAACGCTGCCCCAAGAGCAGCCAACCCGACCCCGTGCTGCCAAAAGGCAGCAGGATAAATCAGCAAATCAGGTGCACGCAGCACAAGGATATTAAACCGGAGAGGAGCAGATTGAATCAGGGCCATTAGCAGATTAAATCATTATGCTGTATCAGATTAACACGCAAATAATATGACGCTAACGCGGATCAGAAACACCAGCTTCGTGTTCGCAATTTATTGCTGCCAGGAGGTGACGGCTGGTGGCTGCCACCAGCAGAGTGGGGATGGGGATGGGATGAGAATGGGGATGGCGATGGGATGGGATGGGGATGGGGTGAGATGAGGATGGGGATGGGGATGGGGATGGGGATGGGGATGGGATGGGATGGGATGGGATGGGATGGGATGGGATGGGGATGGGGATGGGGATGGGGATGGGAATGGGGATGGGGATGGGATGGGATGGAGATGTGGATGGGGATGGGGATACAGATGGGAATGGCACCCTGCCCTCTCTTTGCAGCTGCCAGGCCCCAGCATGGCCCTTCAGAGGTTGTATCTCCCAGCCACGGCACCTGGTGCAGTGTTTCTTATTTGGTAACCTCAATTAGCAGGAAAACCTGAGCTGGGAGGAGCCAGCTACCCACAGCAGCGGTACTGCCCTTTGCAGTCATGTTTTCTCCTTGACTGCATTGTTTCTGCTCCTGAAGCAGGAGAGCAGCCCCACTACTCTGCCCAGCTCCAGAGCTCTCCGTGGCCATGCAAGGCAGTGAAGATGTGGCAAGAAATAGTTGCAAACAAAGGGAAAATGTCTTTCCTCACTGACACCTTCCCCCAGATCCCTTGGAGCTGGCAGCAGAGCAGACCCAAAGGCTGTGAGCAGATCTGAGCCCTTCTCTTCTGTGCTACCGATGGCCTCGAAAGGGTTAACTCACACCCTGCAGCCTTCATGCGCTCTTTCTGCCAGCAAAGCTTTTCTTCCCTAAATTCCTGCTTGCCCAGGAAGGCAAGACGAAGCCTGAGCTGCTGCAACAACACCCGGGAACAAGTATTATTATGTGGTGTGACAATGTTTGATGAATTCATATGTGCCTAGGGGAAGGGACTAAGTAGGTGAATAAAGTGAGAATATTCTCTGTGACAATCAATACCCCTTCAATTGAACCGTCTCCACAGATGTGACATTTTGATTTTTCTTCTTTGGACGTACTAACTGGATTTATGTCCTCTTAAAGTGGAAACAGCGGGGAGAGAAGTGCTGGCAGAGGACGGAGCGGTGGGGGCACAGTTGTGGGGTGGGGAAGGGCAGAGCAGGGGATGGGGTGGGGGATGGGGTGGGGTGGAGTCACTGGGGGAATGGATCAGGGCAATGGGGTCAGGGTGATGGTTTGGGTTGGTGGAACTGAGGTGGGCTGGTGGGCTGGGGTGGATCCAGGGTGATGGGTTGGGGTGATAGAGATGGGCTGATAGTTGGGGTGATGAGTTATATGGGCTGGGGTGGATCCAGGGTGATGGGTTGGGGTGATAGAGATGGGCTGATGGTTGGGATGATGAGTTATATGGGCTGGGGTGGATCCAGGGTGATGGGTTGGGGTGATAGAGATGGGCTGATGGTTGGGGTGATGAGTTATATGGGCTGGGGTGGATCCAGGGTGATGGGTTGGGGTGATAGAGATGGGCTGATGGTTGGGATGATGAGTTATATGGGCTGGGGTGATGGATGCAGGACAATGGGTTGAGGTGGTGGATCTGGGGTAATGGACTGGGTGATGGGTTGGGGTGATAGAGATGGACTGGTGGGTTGAGGTGATAGACATGGGGTTGATTTGTTGGGGTGATGAGTTATGTGGGCTGGGGTGATGGATCTGGGGCAACAAGTTGGGGTGATGGGTTGGGATGGTATATTGGATGTTCTGGAATGATGGATCCGGGATGATGAGTGGGGATGATGAAGCTGGGGTAATGGACTTGGGCAACGTGGATGGGGTGATGGGTTGGCATGAAGGGTTGGGTTGGTGGAGCCTGGTGTGACAAGACCTGCAGACTAATCCACGCCAGGACTAGCAGGCACCTGGGGCACATTTCAGGGTTGCAGAAGGTAAAAGGGAGAGATGCAGCGGGGCAAGAGGATCAGCAGCAGCCAGAAGTGGGGTATCACGGAGGCACTTTCTGCCCCCATCCTGTGACTGCTCTCCCCATGGGTGCCCCCAGACTGCACCTCATCCAATGTGCCCGAGCTGCGGCACCCACCGGTGGCACCCGCGTGGCTCCGGGATTCCCATCACATCCCCAGCCCCGCAGCTAATGACTCATCCCCGGCACGGCCATTTGTTTGTGCTGGTTTCAGACAGACTAATGTTTTTAATGGCACATAATCATTTTTCAGAAGTCATTTGATGCTACTAATCATCACTGTGATATGCCACGACGGGATGCGTAATGACATGCTGAACAGGAAAAATGGCACTCGGATCTCTGGTTCTTCCCGGTGTAATCTATATTTTACCACATCTCTCTGCCTAATGATACTTATAGCTGTTAATAAACGACTACTTAGGCATTTTCTTTCTTTTTTTTTTTTTTCTTCCGTGGGTGATAAAATAATTCTGGATTAAAATGTAGGAATGGGAAAGGGAAGCGGTGGCTCATGTGTGCCGGGGGGAGCGCGGGCAGCGAGCGGTGCTGGGTTCACCATGCAGGGAGTTCACAGCACATTGCTTTTCCTGCTCGTAACTTTTTCAGCCTCGTTGTTAAATTAACAAGTGTTAAAAAAAAAAAAAAAAAAAAAAAAAGTTAAAACATTTTTAAATGAAATTTTATCACCGCAGTAAGAGGATCCTCCTGGCCCGGCGCCCAATGTCTTCAGGATGAATTAACGCTCAGTTCCTCATGCTCTAACTCATTTTATTGCTTAATTAAAGGGATGGTGGCAATTTTTGTAAAATATACTTTTTCTTTAAACTTCTCCTTCCCTGGGCTGCTAAAAGCTGAGAAAGGGAATGAGCTCTGAGCGTGGCACATGCCTTAGCTCCGAGTCCTTGCTTTGCCTGCTCCATCAACACCAGGAGGACAGAGCCCAGGTTGGAGGAGGAAGCAGAGTTTGGGTATAGAGGTGTGCAGCCCCTGGGACTCTTCCATGCAGCCCAGGGTGCAGCCTGCACGCAGCCCCCACTGCTTTCCTCTCCGTGGACCAGCTGCAAGCTTGGCCGTGCTGTTCCTGTAAGCACCAGCTTGCTGTGCTGTGTCATGTGAGGAAGGAAAATGCTCTGGGTTTTACTTTTTTAATCAGTCTGTCATTACCTGCTGGGCTCCTTAGAAGCGTGCTAACCAGCAATGCAGCCCCTTGCTGGGAGGTCAGTTGTTGTACAGTATGGCATGGCACAATGTAGTATGGTACTGCATGGCATGACAAGGCACGGCACGGCACAGCACTGCCCAGTGAGGCACAGCGTGGCACAGCACAGCAGCTCTGCCAGACAGCAACACCCCTCCCATCACCTCCAAGCAGCAGCGGGTTTGGGAGTGTGGGCTTGCATCCTCCAATGGGAGCCCAGTTCAGAAAGGTCTCATTAGTGCCTCTGTCATTAACCAATGCACACGCGGGTGGTTTGCTTCTCCTCTGGAAATTCAGAGTTAAATAACTCATCATTATCTTATTAATGAAACTGGGGGCTGGAGGTGAGATGGAGGCAGAAGGCACACGTGGAGCTAAGCTGGAGGGACTGAGCACCATCCACACCCACCTCCCACTGCCCTATTCCCAGGGATCAGCCCAGCAAAGATCTCTGCTCATTGCTGCCAGCACTCCCACCACCATCGCTGCGCTCTGCCATCCCATGCAGTGCTTCACTGGGGAAAAGTTCCGTGCAAACAGAATGCTTTTAGTTTGGTTCACGTGTCTGAAGATAAAGGGATGTGGCTGATGCGAGGGGGTGTCACTGTCACTGCATCAACTCTCCACAGCAAAGCGAGGGGTGAGGAAAGTGTTCCATGCAATCCACCGCCGCTGCTGCCCCTTCCTTTTGTCCATCACCTTATTAGCCTCCGCTTCTCTGCACGGTGCTTCTTAATGCACCAATCGGGGTTTGCGAAGCTATTGTACACGATGACTTCTAATGTCCTGTGAAAGTAAATGGAGGACGAGACCCAGAGAAAGCTGCCAATTACTTAAAGAATATAGACACGGCAATGCCATTAATGTAATGGCGAAGAACAATTCCGGAGCTGCTCGTGCCGTGCTGCTCAATACCACAATTAATGTTGCAGACTTGACTTGAGCTCCAGCCTCCTCGAGACAGGCTCGCGCCATTAACCTTCCCCGAGTCAAGGTGTTCCAGCTCTCATATTCGGCTTAATTAGTCTCCAAGGTAATGTGACAATAGCCACTTCCTGAGGCCGACGTGCCTCGGCATGGAGCAGCGTGGAGAGGGGAGGAGAGCATCCGGGAGGGAGGAGTGTGTGTGTGTGGATTTGCACGTGGCTGCACGTGTGTGCATGGGTCTGCACACGGCTGCATGTGCGTGCGTGGGTTTGCATGTGGTTGCACACACATGCATGCGTGCAAACACGCACAAATGTGCCCGCACACGTTTGCAAGCTGGAGCGTAAGTTGCAAAGCGCAGAGCAAGGAGGGATGACGCAGAGCCTCTGCAGAGGGCCCTGTGCAGGACGAGTCACGTCATCTCAGATCAGAGCGGTGCACAGGACTGAGTGAATAAAGGTGCTAATAAGGCAGAGCACTAATTAATCGCAGCCCCGCTCACGGAGGAGCCCTTGCCGAGTGCCGGCTGTCACGCTGAGTGGCAGCAGTGATGCTGGCAGCTCTGCAGGTGCCATGGCAGAGTGCAGACTGTGAGGAGTCTGTACGTGAGCTCGCAAACAAAGCCTGGGGCTGAGGCTGGCAAAGCCAAACCCCTCTGCCCCAAAGCTGCAGCAGGTGCACAGCCGTCCTGGTTGGTACCACTGTGCTCCTGGCTCTGCTGCTACAGCCGGAGTTGGGAGCATGCCCTGCGCCAGGGAAGCGCAGAGCTGGGAGATCCTGTACTGCAAATGGTGCAATGCTGAGATCCTTTTCTTCTTTTTCTTCTTTTTTTTCCCTCTCCAAATCAGTAAATCAATTTGACGGTGGCAGGAGAACGGCCCTTTACCGCTTGTGCGATCTGTGTGGAGTCAGACGGTCCCTTCTATCCATCACCCTTAATTAATTAGAATGTAATTACTTATGGATTCTTCTCCCATTATTCACAGCCCCCAGCACCAGGATTATGCTTTCCTGTCCCTCTGGTGCTCCCGCTCTGCCGCAGCTTGCTGTGGGGCACTGAGCTGGCCCCAGGGCACATCGATCCCTGCGCTGTGGATGGTGGAGCAGGTGGCAAACCCACAGCTCTGCTGCCATCACTGCTGCACGGTGCTGGGGATGTGCTTGGGTTGGTTTAACTGGTGGGATGGGGATGGGGATGGAGGGGGTATGGGATAGGGATGGGGTGGGGATAGGACGGGGATGGGGTGGAGATGGGACAGGGATGGGGATGGGATGGGGATGGAATGGGGATGGAATGGGAATGAGGATGGGAATGGGGATGGAATGGGAATGGGATAGGATGGGATGGGATGGGAATGCAATTTGGTGAAAGCCCCTTGCGCCATCAGCTTGCTTCTGCCCTCTTCTTCTTCCCTTATACGCAACTTGGCGATGCAAATGTTGTCACCGGTAATTAGCTGTGTGTCCCCAGAGCCCCCCAGCAAAACAAGCCCTGCCTGAAGCCCCAGCAGTGCCCAGCATGCCAGGATTTTCCTGGAATCCGGGAGCTGTGATAAGAGCAGTGCCAGCTGCCAGCACCCCCCTCCCAGCTCCCACAGCTCGGGGCAGAGCGTGGCCTTTCTGCTGGCAGTGCCCGCTCAGCTCATCACCACGCGTCCTTCCAGTGGCCTCACCATCTGCTGCAAACGTGTGGGCACAGAGCAAGGGTCACTCATGCTAATGCTGGAAGGAGGTGACAGCAGCTTTAATGCCATCTGAAGAGTTATGGTGCAGGAGTGGGTGCTTCAGCTTTGCCCTCAGCATCACCACAGTCATATAGGCAACAGGTGTGCAGAGCTGGCACCTTGCAGCATCTCCTTCATGCAGCATCCCGCAGGATCTGCCTTCCCAAAAAGGATGTTCTGGGTTGTGTTTTCCCTTTGTCCCCTCTCCTGTTCCCAGCCCACCGTCCTGGGCTGCTCTGTGCAATGGGATGAGCACAGGGGCCGGGTGCTGCTTCTGTTCTTCTATCGCTGTGGCTGTGCAGAAGGATGTAATCATGCCTCTGCAGCTCTGTGCCCACCTCTCCGCAGGGAAAACACTGATTCTCCAGGCTTTGTTCAAAAATGTATTTCCCATTGTTAGAAATTTCGACACAGAATCTATTCAGTTCTGTTTTTCTTTTTGTAACTGTTTGTAGTCGTGTTGTGATTACCAGTATGGAAGATCTGTGCTCCCCTGGGAGAGAGGAGGCAGGAGGGGGTCCCTGAGCCACTGCAGGGAAGGAGATGGGAGGGGTTGGGGGTGAGGATGGGGATGGAGATGACAATGAGATGGGGATAGAGATGGGAATAGAATGAGGTTGGAATGGAGTTGGGATGGGGTTGGGGATGGTATGAGGATAGGGGTGGGATGGGGATGGGGATGAGGATGGGGATGGAGATGACCATCGTCACGGGGATGAGATGGGGTTGGAGATGGGATGGCGATAGGGATGGGATGGGGGTGGGGGATGAGTTTGGGGATGAGATGGATGGGGATGGGGATGGGATTGGGAGTCAAATGAGAACAGGGATGGGTTTGGGGATGGGGAGAGGGATGGATAGGGACAGGGATGGGGAGGACATGGAAGGGGACAATAGTGCCCTCACCTCCTGCTGTGCTCCCATAGGAGAGCCTCCCACTGGCACGGGTGACCCAAACTGAGCCTGTTGATGCAAAGGGCGATGCAGAAACTCCGGTGAAAAGCCATAATAAATCATGGTGACACAATTACACAGGGCCATGCCACATCTCAGCAGCCACCTAATTAAAAAGTGGCCTAAAACAAGGGAAGAAAATAACTTAATTTGGGCCCTATTTGCCTTGCTAATGTGGTGGCAGTTCTCTGCGCTGGATGAGTGTTTATAAAATCTTAATTAGGTTCCATGTGTGGAAGAGCAACCACAGGGCTGTATTAATGCATTGGATCCTGGTAGGATGCTGTGGCTCTGTCCACATCCTGAGCTGGGTGGTGTTTGGTGGGGAGAATGGGATGGGAAATGGGATGGGGAAAAAGGATGGGAAAAAATTGCAGGTGGATGGCTGCAAGCTTCCCATTGGCTTTTGGTTTTCCCCTTCTTCTTCTTCTTCTTCTTTTTTATTTTTTTTGGTCTCAGTTCTTTTTAATCAAAACTTCAAATTGGGCTCAAAGCAGCTATTTATAAACCTGTCAGGGGAGGCTGGCATTTCACTATCAGGTTTCAACTGAATGGTTGCTAACAGCTCTTTGAGACACAAAGTGGGTGGGAGGACTGGGGCTGCTGAATCCCCCCATCCCATCCCATGGGTGCACTCTTGGCTCCATGCACACGAGGGGCTGTGGGACCCCAGGACTTGTAGGATCCCCTGTGTTTGCTCATTATCTCAGCCATTATGGATACCCCGCTCAGGATTGATGCTGGTGAGCTGCAGGGACCTGACTCTGCCTCCCACTGGGATTAATGGCTGGGAAATATGGAAGGAAAGGCATGGCTCACCTATGAGGTGGGGAGGGGACCCTGACCCCCATCCCTGCTGGCCATCCCGAGCAGCAGAGATGGTGGAGGTGTCCTGTCCGGCCCTACGTGAGGAAATGATTTAGACAGTTGTATTAAAATGCAAATTTCTGCCTGGCTTGCTAGTTTATCATCTGACTTGTTATACAATTTGCCAGTTATAGAAGAAAAATTACCATAATGGGCCCCTGGGGAATGGTTGTAAAAAGGATACCAAACATTACTTATCATCCCATTCCGCTACAATTATCTGGCGTTTTTCTTCTTTCCCCCCAACCCCAAGGAAAATTGAACCATCAATAGGAGCTGGGAGATGCTGGGAGCCAACGCAGCGGTGTTGGTGTGCTGCCCTCAGTGCCCCCCCCAGCATCTCACCGTGTGCCCAAATCAAGCTCCTTAATTGTGCAGGGAAATGGAGGTTAAATGCTCCCAGACCTCCTCAAAGGGCGACTGCAGGGAGCAGAGCAGGAGAGAGGTGGGGGAGCGGAGCTGTGCTTCTTCAGCAGCAGAACAAAAACTCTTTAATGCGGCTCTGTCTAAAGGGAATTAAAGACTCCTCGTTTGCTCCAGTTTAGAGCTGGCCTCTGAACTCCATTTTGTTAGAAGTGCTTTGACATCTCTGGGGCACCTTTGGAAGGATGAGTGCCGGAGACAACAGCCGGTGCAGATGCTCCTGCTGCAGGGCTGGGCACCTCCCTGCATCTCCCCATGGTGCTGCAGAAAGCCCTGAGATAACCAGCTGTGGCCCCAAAGCTCCTCCAGCTCCCAGTTCAGTGCAGTGTCAGGCAGCTGCTTTTCAGATGGCTGATGGCTGCCCCTCCATGAGCAGCTCTTGGATTGGTTGGTGCCGACCTCAGCCCTGTGCCATGAGGTCCCCTGAGCTCTCCGTGCCACTCTGGGGATCCGTGTTGTGTTTTGAGAAAGAACTGTGATCTGTTCTCTGCAAAGGGAGGGACGGCACAGTGCCCATCAGCTCCATGCAGCAATGGGTGGCAGGTGATGGGTGACTGGGGACAGGTGGCAGCTCTGCTGTGTGCAAACTGTGTGCACCAACCTGGGCACCTCCCCCTGCAAGACAGCTGGATCAGAACCATTGCAGGGAGGAGGAGGAGGGTGGGGGGGAAGAAGGGATGGAACGAAGGGGCGGTGGGGCTGGGGGCTGCCCTGGGGGCTGCTCTTGGCTCGGTGCTGCTGTGCTCATGCCAGCATAGGGCTGTGAGTGACGCTGCCCAGTGACACAATTAGCACAGGCTAAACATCCTGGGAGTAATGAGCCTTCGAGTCCAAATTTTATAGACTAATTACATCTCTGTTTATTACACTTTTAAGTAGAAGTCTGTTGCAAGCTCTGGGGAGGCTCTGGCATAAAAAAAAATAAATACTTTGTCTTTCCACAATTCACCCCTTACACTGAGATCGGGTTGGATGTGTTGCTCCGGGCATTGGGGTCTGATGAGAGAGAGCACGTCCCCATGCCAGGACCCAGCCCCAAACCACCATGGCCACATATCACTGTCCTGGCATGACCTGGCCATGGTGGGACACGGGGAGGCCACCAAACCACATCCATAGCACTGCAGTGAGCAGAGGGCGAGGAGAGGTCACCACGTCCCCGGGTCTGTGGCTGCCCCTGAGGAGCAGTTCTGCAGCCAATGCCTCCCAGACACTGCTCCAAAGGAAGGGTCCGTGCAGGAGGAATATTTTTAGCTTTCTCATTAACGGAGTGCTTTCAAATTAGCCTTCTATTAACCTCAAAGTAGAATGAAAGCATGAGAAAGAAAGCATCTTTTTTTTTTTTTTTCTTCCCTTTTCCCTTGCAGGGCTGAAGCCTCCTGCAGAATACCGAGGGTTTGGTGATGAATGTCACTGATGTTTTCCTTGCAGCCTTCACAAAGTGCAGTGGCAAACTCCTGGGGAGCAGTGGGGCCAGCAGTGGTGGCCCTCATGCTGCACCTTGGGGTGCAATGAGCCACAATCCCTTGTCTCCCAGTGCAGGGCAGAAAGGGACACAACAGAGATCCACAGCACTGGGGGCACCCATAGGGTTCTCCATCCCCAGCCCCATGCCAAGCTGCCACCCATTAATGGGGCACAGCCATGTGCACAGACCCCTAAAAACCTCTTCCCCCCCCTCCCCACACACACACAGGGGGGATTGCCAAGAAAGCAGAAATCCCGACGACATCAAAGTGAAATTGCAAAGACCGAAGGAAAAATAAAGAAGTCGGGGTGGAGGAGGAGGGATGAGGGAGAGGCAGGAGAAGAAAGGGAAATATCCGCACACAGCCCTGCAGATGGGAAGCGCTGCTCCGAGGTGTCCGCGGGCGACCTGCCAAAGCAATTGATTTCATCTGCAGGCAGAGAGGCTTTTTTCCTTTCTCTTTTTTTTTTTTTTTTTCATTTCACACCAATTTTCACGGCCAGTGTTAGATAAAAATGGCAGAGGTGCGGGGAAGAGCTCGGCACGGAGGGGGGGAAAAGGGAGATGACAAAAAGAGATTGAATGGTGACGTTGGAGGGAAGGAGGGGGGGGTGTGGGGTGGGGACGTGCCTGGGGATATGGCCACACCACCCACCACGTCCCAATGGTTGGCAACGAGCACCCAAAGCATGGGGCACATAGGGAACCCACTTTCCACTCACCCAGGACATGAAAATGAGAGAGAGCCCCAAATTTGGGCAGTTTTTCGGAGGTGCAGTGGGGTCACCCCTCCTCTATGGGTATTGAGCCATAAAGCAGAGAAAAATAGCCGCTGACATCAAGGTTATGCAGTCCTGTGCTGCCAGGGTGGATTATTTCCTGCAATCCATCACCAGCCTGGATCCTATTGCATTTCTCCTTTTGCTCTTTTTCTTCCCTTCGTTCTTTCTTTGCTCTCTCTCTCTCTTTTTTTTTTTTTTTTGAATGGAAAACGCTTTTAGCAACCTTAATAGCCACCAAGAGCTGCTGTAAAGCTGGCACAGAAATCTATCATTTCTATTTGGCTGTGTCTGATAATAAGTAAGCCCGGGCTGTAAATCCCACGACCTTGAGAATTAAATAATAACAACAATAATAATAATAACAACGAAATCCCATGTAACTTCCCATCCGGAGCAGCCCCTTCTGCTCCAGCAGGTGGGAAGGGCTGTGCTGTTCTGGGCTATGAGGGAGCGCTCCCATGGAAACGCTGCAGCCGATGGCCCCCCTGCTCCTCCCTGGGACTATGGTGTGTCAGTACTGAAATGCTGCCACCAATGGCCTCAGGGTGTGCGGGGTGGGGAATGCACCCCCAGAACGCATGCTGGCCCCATTGGTTTTGGGAAGAAGCCATGAGGCTGTGGAGCAAAGGGGATGCGGAACATTGGCTGCGATGCGCAAGCTCTGGTCCTGTAGTGCCACCAATGGTACACAGTGCTGCCAATACGGCCCCACTGTGGCACACACAGCACGTTTTGGGGACCCTCAGAGGGCCGTCCCCATGGGCTGTCAGTGCAGGGACTCAGGTGCCGCATCTGGGAGGCGCAACCACAGGGCGAGGATTTGCCGTCAGCCGTTGGCTGCTGAGACATTTCAATCTGGAATTGTTCTGCGCTGACATTTCCCAAAGAAAAATTTCTGACTTTCTGTCACACAATGGCATTTTTCTTTTACAGCCAATATATCAAAACGGTAACAAAAGCCCAGCATGGAAGTCAAAACATTTTCTTCTCGTGGAGTGAAACACGTTGGGTTCGTTCCAAGATGTGCCTCGCTCCTGCCCCAAATTCCCCTCCCTTCTCCCATGGCTCGTGGCTCATACTGCTCACGGCTCGTGGTCCCTATGGCTCGTACAGCTTGCAGTCCATGTGGCTCGTGGTCCTGGGGCCATGCTGGCCATGGTGCTGTTTGGACAGACCCCATTTGCAGCTTCATTGCACTCAGCAGGAAAATAGTGGGGCCGGCGGCTGGAGCCGAGCCTGACAGTGCGAATAACAGAGGGGGAAAGTCAACCTCTCGCTTTAACACAGGAATAATTCTGTTAGCTCCAATCTAACCATCGGCAGATCTTATTAAATGCAGCACAGCAGCAGCTGCTGTTGATCATCGGGGTGCCTATGCTGTGGCTGTAGCTGTGCACCTCCCTGGATGGAGCCCAGGAGCAGCTGGGATATGTGTGCCCACCCCAATACTTCTGCAGGTGGAAGAGCAGCTGCTCTGGGTGCAAGCAGCCCCCAAATCTGGCTTCCAGCACAGGGAGGGGCACAGAGCCCACACCAATGCCTGACCCCCCACCCTGAGCACCTCATGGCACTGTTTGGAGCTGCCAAACTCCAAAATCCCCCATCTCACCAGCACGTGGGGCTGGGGCTCGCAGCACCGTGAAGAGCAGAAGAACTTGTGCAGGTTTGGGGTCCCCCAGCAGAACCACCAGAAGTCACCATTAATAATTCACAGCTTCTAACGAGCATCTCACACCCAGGGCGTTGCAATTAGAACTGAGTCCTGGGCTGGAGGCATCGTCCCCATCGTGCCCTGGTGTCACCCCGCTCACCCAGCCCGGCCGGGAGCACACACCGACCTCTGCTGGGACCTCAGCTTAATTAATCTTCTGCTGAGCTCAGGAGTGGTAATGGTCCCAGAGGAAGCAGGCGAGATGATTGTGCTGGAGTGAGACAAAAGAGAACAGTTAGACTGTGACAGCTGATATTAAAATGACTACAACTCACTTCATACCCCGAGTCAATGCGTTCTACTCCTTATAAATAATGGGTTACTCCAGGTTAACTGTCTGTTGCTGCATTGCAATTGTTGATATTTAATTAGCTCTAAAATTAAAGTGTTCTTTTATTGCCCTGCCATTAGAACTACTTTGTTTCTAATTGATTGAGATTAAAGTGTCTCCTCTGGATTCCGACTGGGGAGGGCAGGGGATGGGGGCAGGTGGGGGCAGGGGATGGCAGCCGTGTGGGGCTGGGAGTGCTGGAGCTGTGTTGGGCTCTGAGGATCACAGCCCCTTCCCCACCTGTCTCCAGGTTTCTGGGACTGAATCCTGTCTCTGTGCTTCTATAGAGCAGAAAACTCGGGAGCATCCTTTGTCTCTGCTGGTACAAGTGCAGGAGCAGGTGGGTCGGCTGTGCGCTGGGACAGAACTGCTTCCCATCCCTCGGTAACTGCTGGGGATATCACCCACCCGATGGTCCGGAGATGAATGTAACTGCCCAAGGTGGATGTCACGAGCTGACAAAAAAAAGCACATCTCGCTCTGAGGTTAAACGGCTCTTTAAGAAACTGATGCATAATTTAACCGGAGCAATTAGCAGCTGATGACTTGTAGGAATGTCGGGCAGGCACAGAGACGGAGAGGGTTCGCGGATGGCCGTGGGATGTGCTTGTCCCCATTTCCATGGGCTGACTCCTGCTGTCCCCATGCCACCTCACTCCCCGCATCCCAAATCTCGCAGACCACAGCTGGGCGCAGGCAGGGACCCAACTGTGCCTTCAGCCTATTCTGCCCGAGGAAAAACTGACACGGCATCACACCTGTGAGAGATTTAGTGCCGCTGTCAGCGGTGACACAGAACCCTGCGGCGACACGGAGTCCCGCTGCCACCGCTGCAAGAGTTGTGGGCAGCCCTGCTACTGATTTGTGGCTGCCCGGAGCACATGACGGCACTGAGGCTTTGGATAGGGCTAAGATGGGTCAGGAGGGGTGAGGAGCTGGGATGGGTATTGCCCATACAGCTCCGTGGTGTGAGCTGGCCGTGCCCAGGGAGCGCATCACTGGATGCTGGTGCTGTGGGTAGCAATGCGAGCATCCAGGCAGGGGATGTGCTGCCCTGTGCTGCCCTGTGCTGCTGTGCTGCTGTGGCTGATGTGGTGCCCATCCCCAGCTCTGCTGAAATGTGCCCGGCTCAGCAGAAAAGCAGAGATTCCTGGCAGAGTTGGAAAGGAAGCAAATGGGATGAAACCTGTGCAAAATGGGGAAGCTGCCGGATCCACTAAATGAATGAACTAATCAGAGGAATGCATTTACATAAATCTAAATAAATGACGATGTTAAGGCCAGGCCAGGTTCTTGGCAACCTCCTCACCTGGAGAAATGCGAAGGGGAACAGAAATGACAGAAGAGGAAATGTTGCCTGGTTCGGTGCTATTTGCTCCCATGGCCCACAGCTCTGGAGGCTGCACGGTGTGTGCACCCCAAAAAGCCAAGCACCAGGATGCTGCCCCTGTGCAGAGCAGTGAGCAATCAGCGTGACATTTAGGTAAATGCTACAGCTATTTGTAAGTGTTCGTTTCCGTGGGTGCCCCATCCATTACATGACAGCTATTTGCTTAACATCCTGATGTGCATTCCTCGCTTTGCAGATAAGCACTGTCGCAGGGGGAGGATTGGGGCTGTGCTCAGCAGGGGTTTGCTGAGTAAAACTTCAGCATTGCCTCCATGCAGGGCAGTGAGATGGGTTGCCCTGCTTCCACCAACGGGGTAAAACCCCATAAGTGAATGTACTGGGTGTGAGACCCGGTATGCGAAGGCAGAGGGGCATGAGATGCAGAGCTGCACTTTAATTTAGCTAAAAGACCTTTGGAAAGCCAAGTTCAGCCCACAGGCACAGCCCCGTGAGAAATAATGATGCAATATACATAAGTTCTGGCTGCACCAGACGAGTACTTGGCTTTAATGAAATGGTGCCTTCGCCCCTCACCCTTGGGGAGCCCTGTGTGCCCCTCAGCTTCCTGCTGCTGCTCCCACACCTCTGTGCACCAGGACCAAGGCAAAACCCCACGGTGCTGTTTGCATGCCAGAGCACTCGGGGGAGCTGGCGACAGGACAGCAGTGATTTACATACTGAATAATGGAGAAGGGCAAGAGAAATAACAAATCATACATTTACAGACATGTGATCCTGGCTCCTTGGATGGTTCCCTGAGCACAGCTGGCACATCCCCAGTGCTGCACTTCAGGGTAATTCCCACAGCCAGCGCTCGCTTGGGCCCCAGAGCCCCATGCTATCCCCTTAGTCACGTGCACCAGTGGTGGGCACAAGAGCTTTGCAGGACAGTGAGCAGCACAGCACGCTCCTAAACACTGCAAATCTCTGCTCCTGAATGGGGCTTGCTGTCGGAAAGCCTCTTGCTGAGGCGTCTTTTCATGCTCCTTGCCTCCTAAACAACTTGATGGCGCTTGACTGTAATCCTAAAATGTTTTAATGATGGTTTATTTTCCAAGCAAGACATGCTTTTCCTCACCATGGTTGTCTGGCTCAGGCTCAGTGCAGGAGGAGCCAGTGGGGTTCTTGGGGTGCGGGGAGGGTGCGGGGTCCCTTTGCTGGTGGTGCTGCCGACCTGCTCCCAGTGTAGCAATGGGACTCTGCAGGGACAGCGAGGTCTGTCTGGGATGGTGATAGATGGGGTGGCAGTGGCAGTGTGGGTGAGCATCTCTGCTGGGCGTCTGTAGACTGGAATTGTTTCTTGCTCTGGCTGCAGGATGCAAACCTGGATGGAAGTCACAGGGAGTTATTTTGTGCATGCAGAGCTCCGATACAAACCTGGAACACTGCATGATGCACACTGTCTTGCTGGGGACAGCTGAATCTGCGGGGCTTGGATTCATGCTGTGACCCCACAGATGTCCTCATGGTACCTCCAGTGTTGGGTCCTGTGGTGCTGAGCGAGGCGATGCTGCTGGTTCTGCTGCTGGAAGCCCTGTGTGTCCTTCCCTGGCGCTGTGCTGTGTCATTAATATCTCTGTCACAGGGCAAGTTGCAGGCGAGATAATATTGATACAGCCATTAGAGTGCGTGGAGAACAAGAACAAGGCGTGCTGCAGGGGGTGCAGGGCTGGGGGCTGCTGGTGTGCAGCAGGCATTGATGACACCCAGACCAGGAGTGTCCCTCTCTCTGCCCCATGGACACTGCAGCCATGTGCTCGCTCCCCTGGGACCAGTGCACGGTGCTGATCCCACATCTCCCACCCCAAAACAGAGGACGTGCCCCCCTGGCACCGCGCCTCCCGCTGCTGCTCCCGCGCTACCTGCACCACCGGGAGCCCTGAAAATAACACACAACTGCTTAAGGATGTGAGCTCCGTATTAAATCTCGGTGAAAAGGAGCAATTATGCTGTCAGAGGAGGTGATATAATTTGGGAGAGCTCGTTGCGCAGCTGTAATTTTTTTCCCACCGTTGGCTTTGGTGTGCAGAGCTCCGGCATGGGCGGCCTCAGGGCACACTAGGGCCAGCTCTGCCCCTGGGCAGGGGCACGTTTCTCCCCATTGTGAACACCTCATGCATGTTGGGAGCGTGGGCTGCCCACTGCTGCTGGTGCCCCATGCCTGGGGAGCACAGTGCTGTGCTGCAGCAGCATCCCAGTTTGGTACTGGTGTGGGTACTGGTGAGGCTGTGGGTACCGGTGTGGGGTACAGAGGGTTAATGCTTCCATTGCTGGGGGAGCGTAATTAAGTGCTAACTTGTCATTTTTTTTAATGAAGTACCGGAGCTGCAGATTTATAATTGCTAATGAGCCAGAATAATAATTAGTTGTTTTTTAATAAGGCCGATGATCACTCGGAGGGAGAAGAAGAGCTGGGCACTGCTTTGGCCTGATTTTTCTTGCAGGATGGTGCAGTGTGTCCAACTACCCAGGTTGTCCTTGTCTGTGCCTGGACCTCTCCCCATGGAGAGGCTGGTGTCCCCCCTCAGTGCCCCCTGAGTGCCATGGTGGCTGCAGAAGGCATTGATGACACCCAGACCAGGAGTGTCACACGGGGAGGTGACAGTCCTCCATCAGGAATACCAGGATGCTGAGGTCACCTCCTGATGGCACTGCTCAGGGAAGTGGTGGCACCTGGGGATGAGCCATAAGGCAGCTGCACAGGGGGCATGGGGAAGGCAGGGCTGGGATAGATAACTAATTGGGATAGCTGATCAGGTAATTGCAGTTGATTAGCTTTGATTAGAATAAGCCTAGGCCAAGGCTCAGGGAGCCAAGCTCCACGTCAACCCCACTGCAGAGCCCTGCAATGGCCCAGAACCCCCATCTGCCTCCCGTTGACTCACTGCACACCTCTCTCATTGCAGCAGAATGGGGGGAGCTGCCAGTGATGGCCTCCAAGGAGTCACCAAGCAGGCGATGGGGAGCAGGAGAGCTCTGTGATATTGTTTCAAAGAATTTACAAAAAAAAAAAAAAATAGCACACACAGAAAGCAGAGATGGAAGCGACAAAACTCAGCAGGGTGTTTTCATGCCCTTGATTTTTCCACTGAAAGAAGTAATTAAGGTATTGCAGGTAATCTTCAGTTCTCCAAGAGCATCCCCCAGCTCCAGCATGGCCCCAAAATGGTCTCGGTGGTGTTTCTGCCCCTGGATGCTGCTGGATCTGCTGGGCAAAAGTCAGTTCACTGGAGGGGGTGATGCTGCAAAATGCTTTTAGGATCGATGCAAATGGCTGCTCTCCTGCTGGGATGCGTCATCCCACCGTCCCCTGAGCCACCCCCCGCCTTGGCCCCTTACTTTGTTCTTTGCCATTTCACCCTGGCCATCTCGAGGGGATCTGGTCACCATCGGGCAGTTCCTTGGGCAGCGAAGTGCTGTGGGGTCACCACCCACCCACACACATCCCCGTTTCCCATCCCAATAAGCATCAACCCACCCTGCTCCAGACAGCCTCATTAAAACTGCATATGCTATTATTTCTCAAAGGCATCATTAAATTTGTCAGTGACTGAGCCAGAGGTGGTGGGGAATGGCATGAATGTTGTAGGGTAGAAGTGCTGGGGGCACAGCACTGGGACCTCCATATCCTCTCACCCCACTCACGGTCTTGTTGTGCTGCTGCTGTTCATGCTGTCCTGATTTCTGCTACTTCACCAGAGCTGAAGCCTGACCTTTTTTAATATTCGAGGCTGTGATTTTGGGGCCGGGAGCAACTTGGGGAGGGAAGGTAGGAGAGGGAGAGGTGGAGGGGAAAAAGCAGCGCAGCCCCCCAACAGCACCTGGGCTTCAATAATGAATGGGGGCTGAGCAGGGGCAGGGGATGCTCTGGGATGTAATCTGTGCTCGAGTGGGGGAGAACAGGGAAATGGCATCTGCAGCCCTTGGAAATTAGTGTTTTCTTGCAGGAAAGAGCTCTGCGTGGTGCTGGGTGTGGATGCGGTGCTGGATGGGCACAAAGAGCCAGGCCTGGAGCTGAAGGTCAGAAATGGGTGGCTGCCCATTGAAAAATAAATGTGAGCTGTCATGTGCTCAGTACTGGGAGTGAGAGCAAGGCCGGGCAAACTCAGCCTGGTTTGAAATTGCAGCCCTGTGCTGCGCCACAGACGAGGTCCCGATAATTGCGCTTTCTTTTCTTCCTTTCTTTCCCTTTTCCCCTGCTGAGCTGCAATAATTGGGTGCTGTCGCCCGAGCTCATCCGCTGCCGGCTGCCTGAAAGGAGCTCTGCAATTAGCGAGTGTCACCCTGTAATAAAGGCTTTAATATCCCCCGTCACGGCTCACGCTGCAGCTGCTCAACCCTGTCCTGCACTGCACGGCCTTGAGAAGCTCTTGCATGGCACATGCATTCCATCTTGTCCCATCCCATCCATCTTAACCCATACCCATCCCATCCATTCATGCATCTCATTCATCCCATCCCATCCCATCCCATCCCATCCCATCCCATCCCATCCCATCCCATCCAATCCTATCCATCCCATCCTATCCCATCCCCATCCCCATCCCCATCCCCATCCCCATCCCCATCCCCATCCCCATCCCCATCCCCATCCCCATCCCCATCCCCATCCCCATCCATCCCATCCCATCCATCCCATCCCATCCCCATCCCATGCCATGCCATCCCATGCCATGCCATGCCATGCCATCCCATCCCACCCCACCCCATCCCATCCCACCCCATCCCATGCCACCCTATCCCATCCCATGCCACCCTATCCCATGCCACCCCACCCCACCCCACCCCACCCCACCCCATCCCATCCCATCCCATCCCATCCCATCCCATCCCATCCCATCCCCTCATCCATCCCATCCCATCCCATCCCATCCCATCCCATCCCATCCCATCCCATCCCATCCCATCTGTTCTACCCAGAGATGACATAACAGCCCAAGCAGATCTGGTACACCCCCAGGAGAGCCCTGGAGTCCCATCCTGACCCACTTTCCCGTGTCCCCACCGATGTTTCAAATCCATTCCCCTCCTGGGAGCCCTGCATGTGGCTGGAGTTCTCAGGGTGCTTTAGAACAAATGCTCACAATAAGGTAATTATAGGGGAGATAATAAATGTGTCAGTCCTCCAAGAAGTATTTTTTCTGGGAGCAAAGGGGGAGCCCTGCCGCTGCATTGCATTCGTGCACATTACCATACATATTAATTAACCGGGTAAAAAGCTCCCCAACTCTGTGCCATGTGCATTATTTATGAGCATCTCGAGGTGCTGGTAACTTACAGGCTCTCTTGCTCTGCACACTGCCTTATTTCCCTCGATGTTCTCACCCCACACACTGCGTGTGGATGCTCTCCTGTAGGGACTTGCTGCTGGCTGAGTGCTGAGGTCAGACGGGAAGAATTGGGGCGAGCTCACGCTTGCACGCAGCATCCTCCTGCTGGGTGCCGTGGTGCAGCCCCACGGCAATGGGATGCATTCCTTTGCTTGATGTCCTGCTGCCCCCTGCACAACCCCTCGCTGCCCAAGCCCTTGGCTGAGGCTCAGCACATCTTCCTGTTTATTTCTGATGAGAGCAATGACCGCGTCTGCACGGCGCATCCCAGCCTTGCATGCTCACAGCCACATCCAGCCGGACCCAGCTGTCCCTCGAGGGGATGCCACGTATCCCCCCAGACATTGGGATCCATTGGGATCCATAGGGGTGTTGTTTTCCTCCTCCCTTGGACTCCCCAGCACAATGGCTGTGCCCAGCCCCAGCGGCTGTGCAACGCTTCTGTGTGGAACGAGATTTAAAGCAGCGCAGCAAATAGGTGATAGAAAAACCAAACTCTATTAAAAACCCATTTTCTGCAGGTGAGTGGGTCCCCAGCAGGTCAGGGGATGGGGAATTACCGTGGTGTGCAGGGAGTGTGTGTCTGATTGCACGTGGGGGCTGGGATGGGGGCTGAGGACAGGGCATTGACCCCAAGTTGGGTCCTTCTCCCCACCCCCAGCCCCCACCCTGGGCTGTCAGCATCTCCATGCATGGGGTGCGCTCAGCACACACAGACACAGTCCTGCTCCTGGCAGCCCAGAGTTGTGCAGCGGGGAAGAGGAATTGGATGCCACTTTATAAATCATTGTCTCCCTTTAAAGATGGAGTTTTAACCTTCCCGGCTTCTGCCTGGGGATTTATTAGCAGTTTCATTTCCTGCAGTGATAACTCATTGCACTCACTGGAGTAGGCGACAGGGGGGGTCTTCTTCCAGCTGTGCCATGCCCAGGTCTGGCCCTTCCCTGTTCATGGGGGGGGGTTCCCTGCTCTGGGGTGTGGAGACCATGGGATGGACACCCTCAGCCTCATGCATGGGTGCTCCTCCCCAGGACCCCATTTTGCAGTGATGATGGGGATACGGATGGGGATGGGGATAGGAATAGGGATGGGGATGGGGATTGGAATGGGGATGGGATGGAGATGGGGATGGTTATGGGTATGAAGATGGGAACAGAAATGAGGTTGGGTCAGGAACAGCAGTGACTTTGCTCATTCTGGCTGCAAAACTCCTCATGTCCCCAAGGTCCTTGGCTCTGCCCGCTCTCCTTCCCACACAAACTTGACAGCTGAGGGATTTTCATTCCCCAAAGGATTTCCTTAATTAGGAGCCTTCATAAATCACTATCACACACACTCACAGGCACTTAACTCCATCTCTTCAAAGGCTCTGCCCACCCACCCTGCCATGGTGGCGTGTGTGGGTGCCGGTGCTGTGGCAGCGTGGAGGCACTTTGGAGGGGATGGGGCACAGAGGCTCTGCCCATCCATCCCCAGGTGGGGATCCATCTCCCCTCCATAGGGCTGAGCAAGATGAAGGAAGCCCAGGTCGCGTTTCTGCCCCCTGAAGTACTCTTCCCAATAATTAGGTCTGTGCTAAGACGATTAAGAAGAACTTTAGTGACGGGTTTTATAATCCTTCCTGAAAGGGAAATGAGCCTCCAGTTCCCTCCTCGCTGTCCTGCCCTGTCCCCAGCAGGGACAATCCCACGGTGACCCTGCACCGCTGTCCTCCAGGCTTTGCTCATTTGTCGCTTGGCTCTGGAGCTGCTGTTGCACACAGAGGGCAGAGCCGGTGCTTCCTGCAGGCACAGAGGATGCTCTGCGTGGTTCACAGCTGCCTCCAGGGTTGGGATGCTTTGGTGGCAGTGCCATCAGGCAAGCAGTGTGGAGCTGCTGGATCCACAACGGCAGTGACGACAGCACAGGCTTCCCACAGCCTGTTGAGCGCGTGGCCGGGAAGGAATTGATCCCCACTGCTTCATTTATTAGATGGTGTAATGCCACGGAAACCGTTTCCACAATATCCCAAACTAAATCATTTATTCTTGACAAAAATCCAATAAAGAGCTCAGTCCTCCTCCATAGGCAGATAAAGCCCAGATTAACGGGACTGCCTAGATCAGAAAGAAAGAATAAGGAGGAAAAGCTGGGAAAATGAGGGTGGGATGTAAAGGAGACTTCTTCCTCATTCTCTCTTTCCCAAGGCTGCTGCAGCTCAGGATTTTATTACAAAAAGCCACCTAAATATTACAGGCTAATCCGTAAATCCCAGCCTAGTAAAATATGTGATGGATTTTGTAAATTGTGCCCTTTACAAATCTGATTGAACTCCTTTTTCCTTGCTGGTTTGCTTTTCTTCTCCTTCCTCTCTCCTCCTCCCTGGGGATTTTCTTTACCTCAAGGACCACGAAGCCTTTTGGTGCCACTATCCTGGCTCTGCTGGGGTGAGAAGGGAATGGATGGGATGGAGATGGGATGGAGATTGAATAAGATGGATGGAGATTGAATGGGGTGGATGGGGATGGGATGGGATGAAATTGGATAAGATGGATGGAGATTGAATGGGGTGGATGGAGACGGAATAAGATGGGGTAGGGTGGGACGAGGAACTCTCCAACAGCCGTGGGGCTGCAGCCAGCTGCCTGCATTATAATTGCTGGTCTCCCCGTCCTTCTTCTTAGGCTGCTGGCAGCTGTCTGAGCAGAGGCAGGAAGGAGGCTGTGAGCAGCGAGACATGTAGGTGATCTCCCCTTCTTCAACTCATTTTGATTTTGGGGCTTTCTGCCTTCCCTGAGCTGCCCTGGGTGTTTTGTGGCTGGTGGAGCATAGAGATGTACCCATGGGAATGGGGGTCATCTGGGTGATTCTGGGTGCAGCCCAGCATCCCTGCTGCCGATCCTTCTCTAACAGCACATTTCTGTGCAGGAGGAGGACAACTCAGGCACATCTTTCCTTCCTCCAACATTATTTCCTGTTCTTTTATTAAAGCAAGATGTTGCTGGCAGATCTCATGCTCCCATCCCTGTTTTTCCATCAAGTAACTCTGCAGCGGAACATCTGGCAGCAGCTAGTGAATGGGATATTCCTGCCTGTGGCAGCAGAGATACTGGTTTCCCTGCAGTGGTTGGGGGCAACCAGTAAATGCCACCTATCCCCATGGTGACTGTCTCACTCTGTGGTGACACGGATGGCAGTGAGGATGGGGACCTGCTGGTGTTGCACCCTGCGTAGCAAACCAGAGAAGGAAAGAGGAGGACCAGCTGCCACGTCTTCAATTGGATTTAGTTCCTCCCCGAGCTGCTTTTCCTTTTGGTTTGCTCATAGCACTGCGGCTGGTGGGAAGCCAGGATCGGAACAGCGGCACTCAGCCCAGCCCAGGTCTCTGCCAGAGAGCTCAGACCCCATGGAGGTGGCCAAGCAGCCTCAGGTTTAGGGGGAAGCCTTCCCCCAAAATTGTGCCTTGTCAATAAGCCAGTGGGATGAACTCACTCTGCAAATCCAGGGTGTTGTAACCACCCTCGAAGGAACAAGGTCTGGGTTAGTGTACAAGTAGGCAAAGAAGGGCAGCTGAGCTCCTGATGATGGGGACAATGGGACAAGACTGCCTCAGCTTCACCAGCACCCCCTGGCACTGTGATCAGGACAACTTGAAGCTGTCCAGCCCTTTTTTCCATTCCCTGCACCTAACGATGGGCTTTACTCATGCTTTGAGTCAGCGCTGGGGGATGCTCTGCTGGTAACCATGGCAACTGCCAGGTTCCTGTCTCCTTGCCCTTGCCGGTCACCTTGAGGTGTCACCATGTCCTGGTCACCGGCTGGCTGCCCTGCATGCCCCTGTGCAGCCATGCAGGACTGTGGCAGCCATGGGGCAGTGCCAGGACCACTGCTGGCCCCAAACACATCCTGGCGTGGGCAGCACCCGTCTGGGGCTGGGAGCCCACAGGAGGAGCTGGAACCCTGCACCAGGCGCCCGCAGCCACATCTGCAAGCATTTAAGCAGGAAGCCCGGGCCAGGTCCTGCCAGAAATAGCTCTTGGTGTGTGCTCCCGTGCCAGCAAGTGATGTCATTTGCTTTTATTTCCCTCCCGTCTGCTCCTTCCCGTTGGAGACACGATACACTTGTCAGCCTCGTGCCGTGCCGGGGCTTTTGCTGCCTGTGCTGACACAGCCTTGGATTTGTTGCTGGCACCTCGAGCAGACACGGGGCTGCTCATGTCTCTGCCCACCGCCAGGACCTGCCCTGCTCCTCCAGCAGCATGGGTGAAATGGGAGAAATCCAGGCTGCTGGCTGCTCATGGGCTGGGGAGCCTCAGAAGGGAAATCCTGGGGCTTGCTCACCCTGAGGAGCCCTATAGGGAGGGAACCCCAGGGGAAGGGGTCATGCACACAGCTTGGGTGCTGCAGGGCTCGGTGTAGGAGCAGCTGGGTGTATCATGGTGCTGTCCTGCAGCCCCACTGTTCTTTGCACTGGGTTGACTTGGCCACTGATGTGCAAGCACCGACGCAGCCTGGGCGTGCAGCCGCTCACAGGCAGGATCCAGCCAGCTGGCTGCAACCTCTCGGCACACTCCAGAACAAGCACATGCCTCCGGAGCGACGTCTCCACATGGCCTCTCAGGACTTGTCCCATCCGTGCCGTTGCATCCCCGCCAGCTGCAGGCTGCCAGCCAGGGCGTCCCATGGCCGCAGACTGGCGTCTCCCTCAGGCTGGGGGTCACGGGGCTGTGGGCTTCCTAAGTTCCTGCAGAAAACACAGCTTGTTGTGCTTTGTGCACGGGGATGGGCTGAGCTCCATCGCAAACGATGAACGTCCTCACCGTCAGCTGTTGCATCCATCCTGCTGCAGCAGTTTCTCATGGCTACAGGTCATGGTTCCAGCTGGACGCCTCTGTCACCGTGTGCCACCAGTGCAGGGTGGGCAGGGCAGCATGCAGGCAGCCACTGGCAGGTCGTGCTGGCACAGCTCTGGCATGGTGCTGGTGTCTGCCTGCACAGCCGCTCCCGCTTGAAAACGACGCTTGGAGTGGAGATTTGCTGCCATTTCATGGAAAAATGGGTGGAGTGAAATGAATCATGCCCATACAGCTGAGCTGGGCAGAGCTGACTGTCTCTTCTTTTCCCAAATTCCTGTTTCCACTGCTCATTGCTGCCAGCCCCAGCAGAGAGAGGGTGCTTGGAGGTGCTGCCCACCCATGCCTGCAGCAGCTCAGTGCCAACCCTGTCCCCTAGCACAGGATGTCACAGGGGCCTCAGTGCCACCCAGCCAGTGGGACACGGTCAGCCTCACGCAGTGTCCTGTCAGAGGGGGATCTCTGAGCACAAGTGGGTCCTGTGTAACCCCGGGACATTCTGGCTGTGCACAACTCTCCTCTCCATCCGTTACAGGAACACACGGCACCACGTCCTGAAATAATTGCACAATTATGGGCTAATTACTGCAATTAGATGATCAGTGCTCCTGCAAGCTTGTGCCAGACCTGTGCCCAGAGCCACGTTCCCCCAGTTCTTGCTGTGCCTGACATAGAGGGATGAGCTCAGCACCACAGAGTGTTCTCAGAACCATGGGGACTCCAAGAGGGGCACAGGGCATGTGGGTTTGCTGACCCCTTGTAGCCACCTCGGCCAGCAGCACACCCCTCCTTGTCCCCATCCCTGTCCCCTTCTGTGTCCCCATCCTGCAGGAGCTGCCGATGGCTGTGGGATGGGCGCATGCTGGCAGCACCGAGGACATACACTTCTCAGCCCTGGAAACAACGCTATCCGTTTCAATTAGAGCAAGCAGGGAAGCAGCTATTAAGTGCTTCGTTATTATGGTAATGGATCTACTCTGCATGCACGGGGGAGGCCTCGCACCCTCCCGCCAGTGTCCAATTTTTTATCTCTAATTCCTCCCCTGGGTCCTCTCCCATCCGTGACATGAAAGATGAGGACCGTGGTGGCTCCAGCAGTGCCTCTCCCTCATCCCAGAGGTGGAGGGGTGATGGGCACCCATGCCCTGGGGCTGTACTCGTGTAGGGGCTCTGCTCAGTGGGATGGGGACCCTCGGTGAGGATGTGCCCTGCAGTGCAGGACTGCCACGTGGGACCCCGTGCTGCCCATAGACGCCAGTGTCTGCCATCAGCAGGGTGCAGGGGGGAGGGGTGCCACAGAGCCGTGGAGTCCTTTCATCTGCTGCCACGTGCTGTCACGATGGGTGTTTAATTGGGATGTGCAGTGCACTACTTGTGCTGCTGTGCTTTGTGTGGAAGCCGGACGGGTGATGGGATATTTCCCCATAATTGGCTTATTTGCTTTCCTTTGTAACTGTCTTGTTGATACAGGAATCGCTTACGATGACACGGCTGTGGGCGTGCAGCTGCCTCAGCCCCCCCTTTGCCCAAATCCACCGCACCCCCAGTGCAGGGCATGGTGTGCCCAGCTGTCCCCAGCACAGGGCAGTGAGTTGCAGTGACGGTGATGCACGTGGAACCCATCCTCCACCACCACCATCCCCGTGCCACTGTGGGAGTGCTGGGGACAGCGTGTCCCGTGCTAGCGATCACGCTCAGCTCTGCTGTCATTGCTGCTGCCTGAGCCCCGGCAATGCTTATGAATAAATGAAATGAGAGTAAAGCGTCTGCCTAATGGAATGATGACAAATGTGTACCGAAACCGAAGGGAAAAGGGAACAATTTGAGTAATTCAATTATTTAACAGAAGCTTGTCAATGGTATGCACTGGGGAGCTGTGACAGTGCAGCACCAAGTGCCACAGCGGGAGGTGTGTGGTGTCCTGGGGCACCCATGGGACACTGGGGACAGGAGAGAAGGGGATGCCCTGGGGTGGAGACATGCAGGATATCTATGGCTGCGGTGAGGAAGGTGCATGAGAACAGCATGAGCAGCATGGAGACAGCACTGGCATGTCACTGGAGACCACGCTGGGAGGTGGGAGGGATTCATTTGCACTTTGCCTGGGCTAGCATGGCCAGGGCAGCCTTACTAGGGAGGTGCAAATAGATTCAGCAGGAGTGCACTGCTTTTGCTCAGCAGAATTGCAGATGTCTGAACGCAGCTGGGGGTCTGATCCTGCTCCACCAGGCCCTGCACATCGCAGTACTCATGGATGCTGCTCCTGTGGTGCAGAGCAATCGGTCCAGACCCGGTGATGCCAGAGTTTAATGTCACATAGATCAGCACCAGAATTCGAGGAGGAGGACGTGCTCTGAAAAAAGACTTTGGTTGGTCCACATCTTCAAAACCCAGTGACCCGTGTCCCCACGGTCAGGCTGTAGCCTCAGCACAGGAACAAAGGCTGCCTGGCCTCTGTGGGGACCACCCCTGTGAGGAGCAGCAAGTTGAGGCTTGGGTGGGTCCATTCCTCCCTTTAGGAATTGCAGCAGTGATGAGGTCCTCCACCTCCATCACCACCACATCCACAGTTCAGTGCCTGTCCCCTCCCTAGTGTGCCCAGCGGTGACAAAAGCTGGCAGGGGACGAGAGCGTGTCATTGCAGGCAGGCAGCTGGCAGGGGATGCAGCTCTGGCAGCCAGCTCTGTGCACGCCCGGCTGCTCGCTGCGCTGCCTGGGGACCACTCACTCCCGGCTCACATATGTTGTGAGGACACTGGGTTTGTTCCCCTCCAGCCTCCCTTGGCCATGAGCCATTGGCACTCTTGGTCTCGAGTCATGGCACCGAGATGCTGGCACCTCCCCCCGACTCCCCTGGCAGCACAGTGGAGGGGACACGCAGCAGAGCATAAAGCTGACCCCAGGTGAGCCCTGCGTGGATACTGAAGGACATGCTCCCCATCCTGCCCGTGCCAGCAGGCGCTGAACACTGAATGAAGAAATGAATGTGAACATTGCACAGGTGGCCGGGCAGCACACACTGTGACAGCCGGTCACCTTCACAGGGGACAAGCAGTGCTGGAGAGGTTGGGTCTCCATCCTCATGTTGTGAGGACTGAGAGAGAGGCTCCCGTGCACCCTCATCTCAGCGCATCAGAGGGCTGTGCTGTGGTGTTTATGCCCAAGCAGCCTATAGATCTTGTGGCTGCACAGATTACGCAGCTGCTCGCAGCTCCGGACAGCAGCTGGGTTTCCTCTCTGTGATTCAAGGCCCAGACTGCACGCAAAGGAAAGCAGCTGTTTGCCAGAAAGGCAGAGCCCTGCCGTGGGCACCCATGCCAGCAGCCCCTGCCAAGGCAGCAGCGAGAATTCCCTGCTAATCCGTAGGGCCATGTTCAGCAGGAGCCGTTTGGATGTTGGCATCTCCTGTGCTTGCTGCTTTCTGGTGCCTGTGTGTTGCGGTAGCTGGGCTTGGTGGAGCCTCCCAATAAGCTCTGGTAGTGCTGGTTTCTGGGGGAGCCTTTGTAGGGATGGAAGATAAAGAGGTGCCCCATGGGTTGAGTGCCAGCTCCGAGCCCCACAGTGACACCACACCCCTCCCTGTGTCCCCACACGTCTCAGCGGGTTGGGACTGTTTGGAGAGCAGACAAACGCCTGCATCAATCAGCGCCGGGAGCGGGCGCACAGCCGGGTGATTTAGGTGACTGGTCACCGCTGTAACCGATGATGAGCTGCGAGTCGGGGAGAGAGAAATAAGGAAGCGACACAGCCTGGCGTCTGTTTGCATAAACTATCTTATCCGCACAGAGGATACGGCACCGGGGGGAGGTGATAAATCCCCCTCTCCGCGGCTGTGTGCGGAGATTAGATGGCTTTTGAAGAAAAGCAGTGGCTCAGCCATGAGTTACGGGCAGGGAGAGCTCTTGTATACAGCGGACGGGGGTCCGGGTGGCTGTGCTGGGGCTGTAGGACCCCGGGGATGTCGGTCCTGTGTCGGTGACGCTGCACAGAGTTGGGCAGGGTGGCACTGCCTGGCAGTAGGTGGCCCCCACCTCCACCCCTCCACATCCTTCCATCTTCCTTAGCTCTCATTTGCGAGCGGGCTGCAGCCCAAGCTCAGGAATGAGGAGGAAAGACGAGCCAGCCTCCCCGAGCCTGGTGGATCTGGGTATTTCATTACCTGCACACCTGTTCCTGAGTGCCATATGGGCAGAGGTAAATAGACGGTAATTGTTTATCCAGAAGCGATTCTGCGATGCGGCGAGAGCCATCTCCAAAGAAGTCACCTTCCACAGTGATGCTGCGGCCAGAGCCCAGGTATGGGAGGAGGATGTGGGGTCCCTCCTTCTTCCCCGCTCCTCTCCTTCATTCTGCATCTGGGTGACACCAGCACAGACCAGCGGAGCATCCTCCTGCAATGCCATGGGGTGCATGCCAGGTACCCCATCTCCATACCTGAATCACAGCAGAGCCATCTCCTCCTCAGGAGGATGGTGTGCAACAGCATTCGTGTGCCCCTCATCCAGCCTGGGCCAGGCCTTGGTTTGCAAAGGGCAATTGCTCCCTGCTGTGCTGGTAGCCCAAGCCCAATGTGGGCAGGAAGGAGGGTGTCCCGGCAGCTGGAGCCCCACGCTCAGCTCCCAGCATGATGGGGAGGCTGTGGCTCTTTCAGGGACAATTAATTCTCAGCAAAATAGAGGCGTTTGCTCGCGCCTGAGTGGTCCCCAGGCAGTTGGAGCTGTGTGCTGCAGGGAGATGCTGCAGGCTGCAGAGATGAATGGCTCTCCCCCACCACTCCGAGTTTGCATTTCTCTCCTCCACTCTCCCTCAGTTGTGTAAAATTTCCCCCTTTTCACTGAAGCGCGTGAGCCGCTCTCTGTCCCCAGGCCCTGATTCTCACGTAGCCGAGCACAGCGGA